>CM024635.1:6332942-7584092 GCA_014182715.1 Eucalyptus cloeziana | reverse complement strand
GAGCATGCGAAGTCAAACTACATGTTTGCCTGTTTAGTACTGTTGGTACTTGAATCCAAGGTTCGTGCCCTTTGCCGAGGTTCTCTTTAGAACAGATGTGCTGTTGAGCTGAACGACATTATTTCTATATATCCATGTAATCGGGTTATCACTTCTTTGTTTTTGTATGAGATGTCAACGGCAAGTGTTTTGTTGGGGTTAATTAGTGCGCTTTCCTCGGCGCACTTTCAGTGGTTATGTGTTGTAATCTTGCTTTTTGTTGCAATTGTGAATTATGAATCATGTGACCCTAAGATTCAGATCACGTACTTTTTGTTTATTCTAATAGATAATGGGAAAATGGCAGTATTCGATAACAAAGTTAATTGCATTTTCATGACTAGATTGGTTTTTACTCCTTCGATCCATGGTCATTTACTAGATTGTAATCACATAGAGCTGAAAGAGACTTTACCTTTCATATTTATTTACTCTATGTATAAGACACGCGGCTCCGGATAGTACGTCTTAGGAAATTTCCCCCTTGAGGGTCATGCCATTAATGCACCTAGAGAGCCCTCAATCTCAGTTATTCAGCTCAATTTATGAGAGGTGGCCAGTATATTCTCGAGGTGATTATTCAGATAGTTAAGTCTAAAACATGGAGCTGTTTTACTTTTATATCTTTCGCATTGTTATTTATTTGGATCAATGTTGAAATATAATAAGCGGAAATGACAGAATCTTGCAATTTACATTAACGTGAAAATCATCAGAGAAATAAACAAGAAATAATAAAGACACCAGAGATTTACGTAATTTGGTCTAAGTATCGATATCTACTTCTATGTGAGATCCAGCAGCAAATAATTCACCATAATCGAATAATCAGAGTTTACAATTACTTACACACTCAAGTGTTTCCCACAACTAAAGTTAACCCCAAACCCAAAATTTTTATAAATAAATGACTCGCATGGACATAAACTCATGGAACAAAATCATCGCACATTAAGCTCAAAGTAAAACACTCTACATATGCCAAAACCAAGAACTCGTCCGCTTGTTCTTCCTTCCCTATGATCCATGCTCTTCTTTCTTCGTGCATGGCACTCTTATGCTTTTTACGACTCTGTTGAATGACAAAACACATATTTTTGCCTTTATATGTGTGCCTGAGTCAACAACTTTGCCCCATGGTCCGTTCTTTCTCCAATAGGGATTTGGCTCCTTCTGCAGGTAAAAGAAGAAACCCTAAAAGAAAGTCCAACAAAAGAAGAGCTTCTTCATTCGATTTGTAATCTGCTTAGGAAATCTTTCTCAACAAATTTGATTTAACAAATCGTTATTCGAAGAGTCAGTGTTGGATGGTTTTGGGCATCTCTCATCCCAAAAGCTAACTCAAGGGGTGAGGCTTTCAAGAGTCAGTGTTGGATGGTTTTGGGCATTTCTCACCCCAAAAGCTAACTCAAGGGGTGAGGCTTTCTCTTACACTTATAAAGTGATCACCTGCCCCTTCCACAATTGATTTGGAACAATCTCCACAATCTCCTCCTCATATATCAAGCCTTGGATTGGAGTCGCAACATCCTTAACTCTTTCATGTGACTTTTGGGTCTATACTTGTTGGCAAACTTGGGCTTTGATACTAGTATTGGGTGGTCTTGAGCCTTTATCATTCCAAAAGTTAGCTTAAGAGGTGAGAATTTCCTTTACACTTATAAATTAACCACCACCTACCCCTTCCACAACCGACGTGGGACAACCTCAACAATCAATGTGGCAAACATGGATTTTGGGCATAGTAAAACCAATTGTTTTACATCTCTAAGAGTTACTCGTGGTAAATGTTTCCTTATGATAGATATGTGGATCTCTTCAATTATAGCATAAATCAAATGTAAATCGTGTTAACGAGTGCTCTTTGTCACATGTTAAGTAACTAAAGAAAGGACCTCTCAATTCTCAAACAACTAACTTTTCTTGTGATAATGGAAAATGTCATTGTTAGCCAAGTTGAATCGCTACCTATAGGGCACTCGTGGAGTTGAGAATACTAGACAAAAGTATAGCTTCCAAGCATCAAGGAAACCTAATAAGAAATTACAAATACTACACATCACGAGTCATCGTGATTATCGATAACATATGTGAAAATTCAATTGCAGAATCACACGGAGAGAGAGGTTACTTGGGAGCTCAAGATAGAGGCAAGATGCTAATATATGCGTTTGTTTGATGATTGAGATAAGTACAAATTTTGAGGAAGAAATTTCTTTTAAAGATGGAAAATGTAAAATATGGGATTTTTTGAAAAAGTCAAAGGTGAAAAAGCAACAAAAAAGAAGAAGAAAAGAATAAAGAAGGTCAAAAAGTCAATAAAGCAAGAAGTAGCGGGCACTCAGTTATAAAGCTTACCCGAGGGCTAGCAAGAGGAAAGGAATAGAAGTAAAGGGCGGAAGAAGAAGAAGAAGAAAATGGAAGAAAGGTGATGGTTTTTGTGTGTGCTTGCCATGGATGCCTCACCAAACCAACTCAATTATGTATTGCAATGCCCATAAGTATTTGCGTCCCTTGATCCTCCAATTGGGGTAGCTTTTGGAATTAGGTCGTATATTCAAAGTTTTGTGAAAATCAAGCCACAATCCGATTTTTTATTTGCCGAGCTATGAAATTTCATGGGAATGGTGGATTAGGGCGTTGTGGAGCCATGGGTTTGATGGGCATCATTTTAGAGCAACAATTTTTGTTGGAGCGAGATTTTGGCGTTTTGCATGTGAGTCAACGTTGCATTAATGTGAAAGTTATTTTATAGCATTTAAGATTAGTTTAGCTAGGCCATAGATGAGATAGCATTATTCTTGGTTTTCATATTATTTCTCGCTTATACGAGAGGAGTGCGAGTTCGTTGATTCGAGTGAGCCTTATTGTTTGGTTCGGGCAATATCTAAGTGAGTGATGCCATCTCTTCTATAAATTTGTAAACTCATGTCATGAAAGTGATAAAGATTTGAGTATCGCACGAGTTATTAAAGCATGTTTATTGTATAAAAGTATGGATCGGGTAATTACTACATTTTAATATTTGATAATGATTTGACAATGTTTTTATGAAAGGTATTATGAAATGATAAATATGTATCGTTATATGAATTGGTTTATGGAATGCACTCTAAAATGATTTGAGAAAGGTTTCATGAAAGAAATTTCCTTGTCAATGTGGTTTATGAAAGGAATTCTAAAATGGTTTGAGAAATGTTTTGTGAAATGTATTATGTTTGATGAACGGAAGGGAGAAAGATTATGCGTTTTGTTTATGAAGTCAATTGCTGATATTGATTATGGATTTGATTGTTAATATTGAAATATGTAGGTTTAATACTCAATATCTCTGTGAGCCCATTGAGGGGCTTAGGGATATGCATACCGAATTTAAGATATCCTATTGGGCCAAGCCACTGTCTTTATAAGTGGAGACCTTACTAAGGAGGGAATTTTGATCGCATTGTCACTAGTCGTTATATCGTGACTGTGGTTTGATATTAAGCAAATGATTGGTCGATAGATGGATCATCGACATGTATTTTGATATGAGATAGATCAGTGAATAGACCGTTAGCGTGTGGTTTTGATGAAGTTGATCAATTGACTCAACTATTGGTGTTTATAATGATTTTTAAATGAGTATTTTTTGAATTGTATAAAGTTTGTTGAAATGAAACAACTCATTTGTGATTTGATATGTATATTAAATAGTTGGATTATGAGTTTTTGGTATTATATATATATATATATATATATATATATATATATATATATATATATATATATATATATCGATATGTTTAAAAGAAACGCACTACTCACTAAACTTGTAGTTGCTCACCCCTTTTTTTCCAAATCTTTTCATGTCCCTTGGTTAATGACCAATAGAACGAGAGCGATATTGATAGGGATCTAGGGAGTTGGATTTAGGTGGTTAGAGGCTACATCCTTTGGGCGAAATGATAGCCATGTCATCACCTCCATGCACACCAACAATTGGGTGGTCTCACAGAGCCTCACGAGCAACCTTACCATCACATTGACAAACCCTTGGCATGTCTAGCAAAACCACCCCTATGCCAACGTGATCTTTGATGTAATTCTCTGCGATAATCCCTTGAATCTTGTGATGATTTTTGAGAATCATAACAAAATGATCGAGGTGCTCGAGTCCATGGGCAACATGAGCAAATACCTAAACGTGAAGAAGATAACTTTGATGCATCTACAAATGGCCACCCAAGAGAATAAAGAGTTGACACTCTCATCAAGGAGTTATTGCGGGGGATGGTGACATCGTTAGATCCTAGAAATCCTAATCAACAAACCACCAAGATGAAAAAGGAAAGTGGAAGAAAAAGAAGAAACAAATAAAAAAAAATCCCCATAGGCCCCACTTTTGGCTCTTTATAGGTACATCATGGAAAAACGATGAGTAATATAGTCTGCACATGTAAAAGGGAGTGTCAAAGCCAAATAATGAGTTGAAAAAGCGTGACCCTTTCCTATTTTCCTCCTCCTCCTTTTTTTTCCAATTTTCCTTCCATTGATCACCGCCTGGCCTCGTCAATGGCCAACCTTGGACAAGGGCCGCCCTCGGGTGAGGAACACCCAAGCCTAGGCTGGCAAAGGTCGCCCTCGATTGCCCTCACTCGCCCGTCCGCCCAAGCGAGTGCGACCCTTGCCACCTCACCCTTGTCCTTGCCAGCCTAGGCCCAAGTGTCTCTCCTCCAAGGCGCCTAAGGCCACCGACCTCTGTCCGCCATCAACGAAGTGAGTACTACAAAGAATCAGTTGTCATTCACTTTTTAACTAATGTGAATATTACGAACAAGTCTGCAAAAACTACACGAAAATGAACACAACCGGAAGCCATATAAATTTCTGAATCGGTCGAATGTGAAAACTAAAGAAAATGCACTGAAAAGCTTGAATGCAATTTTTTTTTTAAATATCAAATTTTTTATGATCCCTCAAGGGGCCAATCTACCGTCTTAACAGTGTTCTAATCAACAGTCTCTTGTGATTCAATGATCACCAATCCTTGAAAATCTAATCATATTGTCGGAAAGACAAAAAGAAAATGTCCGCAAAAAAAAAAAAAAATTGTAGCACGAGAGAACAAGGCTGAAAACACGACAGAAGGGTTTTCGCTTCCCCAAATTGAACTACACTTTAAGGAAAAATTTCAAATAAAAGCCCGAAATATCCTCATTTTAAAATAAAGGCATGAAGTGGATTTTGTTTCAAATAAAAACTTAAAGTGACATCATTTTCTTAAATAAAAGCCCAAAATGGATATGACTGTTTCAAATAAGAGCATAACTTTGCTAGCTCGCTAGCAAGCAAAATATTCTGGCCCATCAAGGGCGTTTTTGTCAAGAACAATTTTAATTTTACTTTTAATTAATTTAGATTAAAAATTGAAAAATGTTAAAAGTTTTTTTTTTAAAAAGCAAAAATACAAGTAGGAGGGCTGGCTAGCTGCCGCCCCATCGTCGGTGGGGCCACGCCGATGGTCGGCAGGGTCATCGGCGCCTTGACAAGGGTCAGTGACTCTAGCCGATTAGAGGCGAGGGCTAGCCCTTGCTAGAACTAGGAGAGGGCCGCGACCCTCTCCTAGGTTTAGGCGAGGGCCGGCAAAGAATGGCGTCTTGTGTTTTGCCCCGGAAGAATGGATGATGCTATACCATTGTTTCTTAAGTACCATCGAAGTCATTGAAAGGCTCTTGTGAAGTTCTGGCTACTGCTGGTGTAGATGTATAGATGCATAGAGTTTTTCTTTGTCTTATCGACAACACTGCATACGACATTATGTTGTTATGAACCGTGCTGTTTGTCTCATCTGCCTGTGTGGTCAGGTGGCATCTGCATGCAAGGCTTATTTGCGCGCATGGAAGGATGAACCTCTGAGCAGATTGCGGAGATGTATCAAGTGTTGATAATTGGATGTTGCATGCGGTGGCAGGGAAGGATGAACCTCTGAGCAGCTTCCAGAGCCAAAATGAAGATAGAAATCTGGTAATTGCGAGATCAAGTACAGGTATTGGTTTACATTCACGGCACCCTGAGAAGGTAATTTCCGTGCTTGGCTTGTTTGTCATCGATCTCAGAGGTTGAGATTGAACTGTTGCGGATGCCTTTCGGCATCAAAATGGAGCGCTGGTGTCTGATGGCAGTTTATCTGAGTTAACGAGGCCAGGGTACTCGGGAGAAAGTTAGTCGCCATTGGACTAGAGAAACGATCCCTGCTGGACCCAAATTTAATACGAAAATGCAAGAAACGATAAACGAATCGAGAACTTATCACAATGGCGAATGTCCATCAAGATGTTGCAATATACTCAATTTTCTTATGAATTCCATTTTCGCTATTGTCTTGCTACCAGAACAGGCCGAGCAACAGTGTAGTTCTTATTTCCTTGTATTCAGGTGTACTGCTTCTCATTCACATCGGTGCAGGATGCATCATAACCGAACTTATGAGTCGCAGATAGGCTTAATCGGAACTAACGCAAAATACAGAAAAGAAAACAGAAGCTAGGTAATTGCTACCCTAACTGACAGGTAGAAAGGCAGCCTTTTGGGGATCTAAACAAGCAGGCGATAGGTCGGCACTGCTAACAAGTGCTTAGCTCTTGGAACTGATAAGCCAAATCTTTCGCTCATGTCAATATCGCTCGGCACCATGTCCTCGGGTAATTCCCACTTGAAGCAATGCGCTAATTGAGCCAGAACAAGCTTCACTTGTAGCAAGCCTAACTGAATTCCAGGGCATCCCCTACGTCCTGAACCGAAAGGAAGCAGCTCGAAATGATGCCCTTTCACGTCTATTCCATTGTCGATGAATCTCTCAGGTACAAACTTTTCGGTGTTTTCTGACCACACACTAGGATCTCGCCCGATCGCCCATATGTTCACGATGATTCTGGATTTCTTTGGTATGAAGCATTCGTTTATGATGGCATCCTCCATGGATTCTCGCGGAACTAGTAATGGCACAACTGGATGGAGTCTCATGCTTTCCTTCACCACCATGTCCAGATAATTTAGCTTCGGTAGATCCGACTCCTCAACCATTCTAGTCAAGCCAACGATGGTTACTAGCTCTTCTTGAAGGTGCGCCATCGTCTGTGGATTCCTCATGAGTTCAGAAAATGCCCAGTCGATGGAGGTCGATGCTGTCTCGAAGGAACCCGAGATCATGTCCAGTATTATGGCTTTTATATTCGTTCGATCGATGATATACTTTTCTTCGTGAGGGTCTATGGGTTGGTTCATCATCGAAAGCAATATGTCGATGAAATCCTGCTGATGTTCGCTGTCATAATGAGCAGTGTCTTGCACATGGTCGTCGATAATCTTCTCTAGGAGTTTGTCAACCGACCTTCTAACTGCCTTGAACTGCCGAGTCGACCCCTAAGAAGAACAATCTTCATTAGTGACTCGCTCAAGCTTGCCACAGAGGATAGACCAGAAAGGTGGTGGATTGTTAGTAGCGGAAGATGACCGTTCCATTATCGATTAGAAGTTCGTCGTGTTGAATTTCCCTCTCAATGCATCCCCAGAACGTGTCTGCACACTGCAACTGTCCATATTCTGATAGCAATGTTCGTTTTTTGTCGATTATGTTCATCGAACGCGTGAGCAGACATACGTGAACCACATGCGAAATTATTGTATTTGAAGGATGTACTACGAGAAGACATGGAAAATCAACGAGTTTGACGATGCAGGGAGACGTATGATCCGTGCTAGTATGGCTTTAACACAGTAAATATAGATAGAGACTTGGAATGCGAAAATCGCAAGAATAGCCCTGCACGTACCTGAAGATCAAGTAGCCTGAGAAAAGGCACGTAATCGGCCAAGTTGAAGACTCCGGCGACTCTCGCGTTCTCCTGAATGATCCCCTTCAGATCGTGCTCGCCGTCCGTACTCCTCCCCAGTATCATCCTACAAGCCATGTCCTCCATCGCACGCTCCACCTGCGCGCTCAAGTCCACCGCCTCATGCGCTGCTGCGGACTCCCTCAGCGAGGCCACCAGCGAGCCCACCTCCTCCCTCCTCAAGCCCTCGAAGCTCCGGACACTGGCCGCGCTCAGCAGGTGCGTGGTGCACAGTTTCCGCACGCTCCTCCAGTACGGGCCATACTCGGTGAAGACGAGGCCCTTGGTGGTGTAGAATTCCAGCTCCGCCTCCGGGATCCTGGGCCTGCTCGCGAAGATGGCGTCGTGGGTGCCGAGGAACAGCCCGGCGGCCTCTGGTGAGGAGACAACGACGGCTGGGACAAGGCCTAGGCGGAGGGACATGATCGGCCCATACCGGGCCGAGAGGCTGCAGAGACTGCGGTGGGGGAGGTCGCCCAGCAAGTGGAGGTTGCCGATGATGGGGAGCGGCGGCGGGCCGGGCGGGAGCCTCCGGCGGCTCCGGTCGCTCGAGAGGAGGAGGCGGCGGGCGGCGAAGGAGAGGAGGGCTGTGAAGAGGAGAGACAGGAGGATGGCAAGAGGTGAAAAGTCCATGCTTCCTGTGGTCTCGTGAACGAGTGAGGGAGGGTGACCGAGGGTCATGTCATTTATAATTGGAGAAGGCGAGAAACTGTGCATGAATTTTTCACGTTTCCAATTTTTTTCCCGAGGTACACGAGCGCAACACGTCATCGATACCGTGATCCCATTTTTCAAGGATATGATTTTAAAATAAAAACTTATCTTTTGATATTGACCTACTTCTCTCTATTAAGTGATGGTTATTTCATATATGATTTTTGCCTTAATGAAAAGCAGTTAATAAGGACCATAGTTCATTTTTGCAAGGGCATCATAAGGTCAAATACAAACTCTCTCATTCATAAATAGGTGAGGAGATTGGGTTAGTTGAATACTCTATTAATCACCATCAAGTTGTCGTCGAATCTTCGTGGATTTCCATTTCACACAAACTCAAACAATGACCGGAGGTCAAATTTATTCTGGATCTTGTTTTTCCGCATATGATTCTTATTTATGCTTGATCTATTCTTTAATGCATGAGTAGAATCATTAGTTTTTTTTGTCTAATACAACATGCCCTTTCTCTCTCTCGCGTGGATCCTATGGTCTAGATTGTGTCCCGAGTCCCGTTGCACCCATGATCCGTCATTGCGTGTCCCTAAGACGAACGGGAAGGAATGGTGGTTGGGGAGGGTCGCCATGAGCGGTGCCGAGGGTGAAGCAAATTCAATGACAAATGAAGGTGAGAACAAAATCATTGGGATTTGCTCCGATGATTATCATTCCAATATGAAAAGGAAAGGTGGGGGGTCAAATTTCCACTTTTTTGGGAATATTGGGATAGGAATGATTTAGTTTTAAGTGTGCGTTTCGATTCCCATGTATTATAAAGAAGTAGAGAGAAAATTTAAAAATAAAAGTTAGAATAGGAGTAGAAAGTAAAATTAATAAAAAAATGAAAACAAAAATGGTCACGTCTAGTGGCACGGTCAGCGTCAGGACGAACGTGGAACATGCCCAAGACAGGGACAATTGCAGAAGCAGGGGGTTGAAAAACATGACATCTACGGACACGCTGACCTGGCACGCAAGGCGGAGGGCGGCCTCAAGCGAACGGCGTTTTTCTCTGGGATGGGTTGCTCTGCAGGAACGCGACCAGGACAAAATGCATCGCCATCGCAGGGCTTCGAACGTTCTGAATGTGGTTACGCATTTGCGTGAATCACAAGTACTGTTTTCCCCTCTGAAAAACAACACAAATAAATTCCGAATTTTAGTTTAATATATAATGTGATTCTTGAATTTTTAATTTATTCAATATAATCCCTGAAATTTAGCTCGACGTGCAATGCCGTTTTCAAACTTTTAATCTGTTTAATATAATTCTTGAACTTTTGATATGTGTTTAATATAGTTTCCAAGCTGAATTAATTGAAAGATAATGCAAAACATTTTCATATAGTTTATGAATTAACTTATATATGTACAAAAAAATCTACATAACACATATTGAAAGTTTAGGGATGATATTACACATTACAATTAAGTTTAAGAATCACACTGAACAAATTAAAAGTTCATAGATCACATTGCATATTGGATTAAAGTTCAATGACTATTTGGTATTATTATCCCTTAAATTTAAGCTATTGGATTGGGCATTTTATATAGTATTAGAGTTGGTTCTTTCTCGCTTATTTCGCGCCTGTGGCCCAATGGTTTCTCCAATTTCATTTGTTGTTTCCCATTCGATTTGCTGGCGATAGAGGTGTTAAAAATGTCATAAATAATTTTCTAACGAGTTTATGGACTTAATACACTCTCTCTACATATAACGAAGTTTTTTTATAGGACATTCTATAGATCTTATAACAATACTTGATGCGTTGCTCATTTCGGTTATTTTCCATCAAAAAAATAAAAGATGACACGACATCATCATTGCAGCATAATTGCTACATAAAATAACTTAATACTTATCTTGTCATCAGTCTAACTTAGACACCACAATAACTTTCATCTTGAAAGAAAGGAACCAAAAAAAAAAGATTTTTATACGGTAGACATGCATGCATCTCTATTTAATCTTGGCAACACTTTCAAAAAAAAAAATTTCTCCGGTATTAGCCAGTCTGACAAAATTGACATATCACAGTTTATTGCGACTTTGTCTTTTTAATCCGTTGAAATATTAATAGTTAAAGTAGAAAAATGTGTCGCGCCAATTTAATCCTAAATTTTTCAATTTTATCAATTGAGTCATATACTTGTTTTAAATTTCATCAATTGAGTTCATTTGGCCAATTCTAACTAGAAATTACAGACGTAGACACTAATTTTCCTACATGACACAATAGCGCTAATGTGGATAAAATAATATTTTAACATTTTTTCAATTTTTTCTGTTTTTGGCTTTTTTCTTCACTTTTCTTTTTCCCTTGGCTAGTCACCATTGGTCCTTGTTGATGGTTGGTGACCTGGGCTAGGGCTCCTCTCATCGGCCTTGAGTGAGGGACGCTTGGGCTTAGGCTAGTGAGGATCACCTTTGCCTGGGCAAGTGAGGGCAACTGAGGGCGATCCTCACCCTCACTTGAGGTCAGTGGAGGTCATCAAATATCAATGAGGCTTTATGGTGGCCAGTAGAGAGAAAAAGGAAAAAAAAAAATAGTAAAGAAGAGAAAATGGGAAAAAAAAAGGAGAGAAGAAAGGAAAAAAGATAGCAATTTTGAAAAAAATATTAAAATATTATTAAAAATTATTTACATTAGACGCTAATTACATAGACAATCAACATTCATGTAAATTAGCCGGATATATTCAATTAATAGAATGTGAAAGGTTTAAAATTTAATTAATAAATGTCTAATAAGTTAAGGACTTTTTAGATAATTTAACCTATCAATGAGTATGTCATGAAACATGTCACCGGCGGATGGTTTCAAGGTTTCAACAAAGTGTCAAATAAGAAGATGATATGGTGGAGATGGTCGACCGATGAGAAAATTAATTAAAATATCGTCCATTTCAAAGAAGAAAAGTGTAATACGTCTTTTCACATCACCTCAAAGTTTCCCAATGAAAATCTTTCCCATAAGTAGGTTCGACAATTCATTGTAATTTTGGGCTAAGAAACCTACTTTGTATTAGAGCCTAGAATCCAGCTCTTGGCTGAATTTTTTTTTTTTTTTTTGGTGGGGGAAGGGGAGTGGGCATGAAATCCTAATGGAAATTCCACATCACTAGTTTAATGTTAACAACTCTACATGTATCCTCCGAGGTTGCCCTCACCCCACTGTCTCCCCTAGCTTAACGTTAGCAACTCTACATATATCCTCGAGGTACTTACACGCCACAAGTTTTGGGGTTGAGAACCTTACTAAGATATATTTTTGAGATTTTATTGATAAATGAAATTGAAAAATCAATTCCCAATCACCTTTTAATTGATGCAAGTACTACGGAGAAGTCTGTGAAAATCCCACTATAATGAACATGATTGGTATTGATATAAATTTTTGATAAAGGACATCATTCGAACATAAAAAAATCAAGAAATTCACTAACAAGTCCGAAGGCAAATATTGAAAATTTTATGATCGCTCGAGGGGCCAATCTAACGTCTCAACAGAGTTTTAATCGACAGTCTTTTGTGATTCGACGGTCACCGATCCTCGAAAATCCGATCACCTTGTTTGAAAGACAAAATAAAAACACCATATCCAAAAAAATAAAATAAAAATGGTAGCACGAGAGAACAACACGACAGAAAAAGCATTTCACTAACCCCAAAATTGAACTTCACTTTAATGGCGATCTGAGAATTTTCGTATCGCTTACACCGACGTTGATCGCCATCGTCAGAGCTCCCGATACGCCGGAGACGGCGAGCAGCGAACCGGAGAAGCCGCCGGCCGTTCAGTTCCAATCCCGAAGTTAGGGCGCCGGATCCTCCATTCTCGGCCGGAATCGCCGCTGCATCCGCCGGAATCCGCATCACCTGCCGCCGGAGGGGGCGCGGATCCATGGCCGTCTAAAGCGCCGCTCGCTTCCTCTCATCCTCCTCTCCGATTCGGGCTCGAGAGATCCAGAGGGAGAGAGAGAGAGAGACGGAAATGGCTAACAACATCTTCGAGTACTTCGTGGTGTGCGGCCTCGGGCCGGAAATCCGGACCCTGGACATGGACAAGGGGTTCCACGGGACGGAGGTCATGTACATGCCGTCGCAGCTCGACCAGTTCCCTTCGTCCGATCACTCTCTTTACCCGCCCCCGCCTCCTCAGCTCTCCACCGTAAGTCCGCACGACCCCTAGACCGTTGGGAGATGGGGGGAGGGGATCGGTTGTTTCTCGCGATTGAAGTTTGATTATTGGGGGTTACGTGGTTTCTGATGCGATTGAATGCTTGCAGTGCGTCTTGCCTGCTGGCGTGGAGGTCTACTCCTCGGGCTTCGATCCGAACAACCCTGCGACGTTTCCGCGGAGCTATCCGATAGTTTTGACCGGTATGTCTCCCAGCTCGAGTTGATCTCCGCTGTAATGATGCTATTGTTGTTTGCATTGTTTTGGGAAATTCATTGAGGCGTCGATTGTTCATCTGTTAGGAGAGAGAAGTGGCAAGTGTGATCCGGTGGTGTGTTTGATTTAACTCTTGACTGTTATATCGGCGCGTTTTGTTTCAGTTGTGCTTGGCTTTGAGCTTCCTGTCCGCCTGCAATTGTTAACCATGTGAGCTGAGCTGAAAATTTTGAGTTCATATGGCTGTCTTTAAGCTCATAGAGAATAGACAAGGTAGAGTATGCAAAGTAAAACTATATGTTTGCATGTTTAGTACTATTGGTACTTGAATCCATGTAATCGGGTTCACTTCTTTGTTTTTTGTATGACATGTCAAGAAAGTGTGGGCAAGTGTTTTGTTGGGGTTGATTAGTGTACTTTCCTTGGTGCACTTCCAGTGGTCATGTGCTGCAATCTTGCTTTTTGTCGCAATTGTGAATAATGAATCATATGACCCTAAGTTTCAGATCTCGTACTTTTTGTTTATTCTAATAGATAATGGCAAAATGGCAGTATTCGATAACAAAGTAAATTGAATTTTCACGAGTAGATTGGTTCTTACTCCTTCGATCCAAGATCATTTACTACATTGTAATCACATAGAGCTGAAAGAGATTTTACCTTTCATATTTATATACTCTATATGTCAGACATGCAGTTTCGGATAATCCATCTTAAAAAATTTCCTCCTTGAGGGTTACGCCATTAATGCACCTAGAGTGCCCTCGATCAGAGTTAATTCAGCTCACTTTATGAGAGGTGGCCAGTATATTCTAGAGATGATTATTCAGATAATTAAGTCTAAAACATGGAGCTGTTTTACTTTGATATCTTTTGCATTGTTATTCGTTTGGATCACTGTGGCAAACATGGATTTTGGGCCCACTAAACCAATTGTTTTACATGTCCAAGAGTTACTCGTGGTAAATGTTTCCTTCCGATAGATATGTGGATCTCTTCAATTATAGCATAAATTGTATGTAAATCATGTTAACGAGTGCTCTTAGGCACATGTTAAGTATCTAAAGAAAGGACCTCTCAATTTTCGAACAACTAACTTTTCTTGTGATATGTGTAATTAGTGTTTTCAAAATGGAAAATGTTCTTGTTAGCCAAGTTGTATCACTACCTATAGGGCACTTGTGGAATTGAGAATACTAGATAAAACTATAGTAAAAGGGAAAAAAAAAGTGATCATAAACAGATGGAACTAAGAAGTAACAGAGTAACAGTGGTGTTTTCTTTTCTGTTTTTCTTATAATTTTCTTTAACTGTGTGATAATTTTAGTCTCTCAAAATTTTTCAACTAGAAATTGAAATGCTACCTTAATGTGGAATCATGCTGCAGAGGGTGATGGCTCAAAAATTTATGTCAGCTGTATCGCTTTTCGAGATCCTGTCAGTGAGGATATAGCGGAAGCCTACCGTATTCCGCCAAATTCATTTGCTGATAAATGTATATGTGTCGTTTCACACTCCCCCAGCTTCCGTGTTCTTCGGAATGCATTGGAGGAAATATTTGCGCTTTGCTTTTCAGATGGTGGAAGTAGGTAAATATTCTTTCAGGCAATACTTATTTTTGTAATATGAAAGGGAGTGGAGAAAGTAGTTTCAAAATCTGTTCAAAGAATCTTTTTTTTTTAATGTGTGGCACATTATCTAAGTGAAGGAAGCACTCTTTTTGGCGCAAGTTATTCTTTTCGCACAAGATAACAATTTGGGTTGGATGTGTGGGTACCATGTAGGCTAGCACTACTCTTATGTGCTTACCCTGGTTCTGAGAGTTAGCACTTTGCTGTGATGTATTAGTTTGTTTTATTGTGCCATATATAGATAGAAATATCGTCCTTCCTACTGCATTTATTAATCTAGCTCTGCAACAATCCCAGCAAGCCATTATGGGAGGTTATAGCATACATGGTGACGAACGTGCCTTTGCCTACTCCTGGAAAGGACAGAGTCCTGTTCTCCATCGAGAATTGCCTGCTTTCTGTAGAGGCTCCCCCGAAGACTGGGCTCCCTCATGCTGATGTATGGTACTTGTTTTAGGCTTTATATTTCTCTCTGTTGTTTATGCTATGACTCAAGACTGTAGATCAAGTTCTTCTCTGACCTACTTCTTTTTATCACCTATTGCAGATTTCATTTCAGCCACTTGTACAATGCTTGGATATTGACAATCTTATTAAGCTATTTACTGCTGTATTGTTGGAGAGAAGGATTTTGCTTCGAGCTAACAAGTATGTTTTTGGTTGAGCTAGTTAAACATGGTTATTTAAAAAACTTAGATCTTGAAGACATCTTGCATAGCAGTGTAGCATCTGAGACTTCTTGGGCCTTCCAAGTCTTGTCAATTTGTGTCCTTTTCAATTTTCGTCACAATCATTACTAATCAAATTATTGTATTTAAGTGGTTTTTATGCATATTAAGTGAATTTGTCAATTGTTTGGCAGGTACTCGCTCTTAACCCTTGTATCAGAAGCTATGTGTCATTTAATCTTTCCATTTAGGTGGCAGGTATGGTTACATACTCTAGCAATCTACCTTTTAGCAATAGGAAACACGTCCAGACCTACTTGTGATACATATCATGGTTAATTATGCTTCCATCATGTTACTATGGTTAATTATGCTTCCATCATGTTACTATGTCTGAATCTGGAATTCGAGCGATCTTGATAAGGCATTTCACTACACATTTATGTATGTTTTTCCATAACTCTCATCTGATATTTGCATTTTTCTTTTTCTGAAGCATGTCTACATTCCATTAATATTTTTCAGTGGAGTCGACTATATTGATGCTCCTACACCATATATGATGGGTCTACATTCAGGCGTAGATACATCTGGCCTGACAATGGACGGGGTAAGTTTCGCATGAACTTCTTTCATCCTCTTTTCTCTTATGCCATGGTATTTGACTCTGATTTTTCAAGTTTGAAGTACTGATGTGTCCCGATTTTTCACTCTCATGGTTTCTAGGTGGTTGTCCACAAATGGCTTAGAATTTTGTGTGGAAAAGTCTGATTCTTTTCTTCTGATAGATGTGAAAAAACATGATTAGCGAGTGGGTTTTATCTTCTTACTGTAGTCTGGATGATAAAGAATAGACTTTACAAGAGATGGAAATGCTGCCTTTGTATAAGGATCAGAAATGTGGGGGGAATATGCAGTTGTATATCAACCTCCAGCAACTTTTCATTGGATAGGGATCTTTTGGAATGAGATTCTTGTTTTTTAGTGTAAACTTTCTTTTTACTTATCAGGTGAGATTTGTATGTGAAGACATAGCAAATTCATTGTATACTTAGGAGCCAGCACTTCCTGGTGCATTATTGTGATTGGAGTTCTTTAATTTGAAGGTACAATCTCTTTTAATTGGCTTATTTGTTCTTGCCACTGTGTTATAGGTAGTTGTTGTGGACCTTGAGTATAATCGCATCACCACTTCAGAAGAAATACCTCCCATTCCGGAGCCAGAATTGAGTTTGCTGCGTGATGAAATGACAAAGCTGTTGCATCCAAATGTTGTGGGGATAGATCTCATGACAGCAGGTTTAGGGGGATCATGTGAGTACTATGCTAAGCTGGGCAGTAAGCCATGGGGAGAAGATCATGACCTCCAATTCAGGTGATATTTCATGGTCACTGTAAATGCTTTTAAAGTATCAGTTGTTTTTCGGAGCTAATTGTTGTGGTTTATTGTCCTTGTGGAGCTTTATTTCTACCTTTTTTCTTGGAGGGATAATAATTATTCTTGAAGTCTTCTTGTGGTGATTTTAATATACATGGATCTGTTTTATTTGAACTACTTGTTCTGTCCAAATCTTGTTTTGGCTCAAGCAGATATGATTTCAGACCTTGTTTGGTTTCTCATGCTTTATAGCCCATTGATTACCTAATTATTATCCTCATCATAGTCATAATATTGTTCTTCTTCTTCTTCTTCATCATCATCTTCTTTTCAATTTATGGTAACAAAAAGGGACTTAAGTGTTTTCATTATTTATATCCTCATAGCGAAGCCTTGTTTTCCCTGGAATGGAAACGTCTAAATAGATATATAATGCAGGTGCAGATCGAGAGATTATATTTTGTGATTTATTGTACTCCAGGGTATTGAGTTCCAAAATATACTTTCTCTACAAAATTTCCAAGAACCAATATTATCATTGGCAATTTCTTTAGAGGCTTCATTGGTGTGTATCAACCTTGCTTCATAGGCCTCTTTAAATGTGTTCTGTACTTGCTGCTTTTTATATTACACAAAAGTTTGAACAATCTCTTGGACTACTCATTTGAATAACTTTATTATTTCGAAAATTCATTCTCCTCCTTGTTGTAAAGCTCTCCTCATTCCTAGGTGGGGATTCGGCTTAAGATCAAAGCATAAAATCAGTTATATGGAGGCAAATAAGGGACTTGGAGAGATTTTGTAGATAGAATCGCTTGCTTCCATACCACGAAATATTTTTATTGACCACTGCAAACTGATATAAAAGCTTTAAAGGAAGCTGTTGTCTCTTATTCAAATAGTTCAGCAGTGTCAATATTGCACTGTTTGCTCAACTGCCAACCTTTTCTATGTTTGGTGCGCTCATTTTGTTTGTGAATAACATGAAGACATGGCTATAGTGGAATTTAATATTATAATGCCTGATCTTGCACTTCTTGAGTGGTGTATGCAGATTAATTTTCTTGAAGTTTTTGGCATCCTTATTGGGTGGATATCGCAATTTCCTGGTAAGGCACCTTATTTAATTTTTGTTAAGATTTTTAACCTAGACCAGGTAGTCAGATCGACTTATGTATTGTTGAACCCCATTTGGCAGGAAAATACTGCAACTTCTGCTTTCAATGTTGAAGCATTTCTGAGAAAGCGTTCTCGTTCTACTAACCAACCATCAGACCCCATGGTAATTCTTCACCAAATATGTTAGTCATTTTGATGCCTCCTCGTGTATTAACTGTACAAAATAAATGGCCGGTCATTTCTAGCTGGGCTGTCTGTCATTCGTGTGCCCATTATGTTATTATGGGTACTGAAAATTGGAAGTGACTAATGCATGTTTTCCCCATTTATGTTAGTTTATTTACTTTTTATCGTCAAGGGCTTCCTGAATCCTCACTATATCTTCCTTCAATTTATTCAGATAACACAGTTTTTGAATACTCAAGGCTTCTTGGATTATGTGGAGAGAGGTACCAGTCTGGATGAAAGTAATGTCAATCTTCTCGACAAGTTACAAGATGCAATTGGGAGGGGCCAAAATCCTATGTCAATCTTTCCCTCATCCTTGATGGAGCCTGAGATTATAACAATATCAGACTCTGATACAGGAACATCAGGTCGAGACAGCCATTCATGCTTAGTGTTTGCTGTAGAGCCTATTTCAAAGGCTCTTGCATTGATGCTTCTGCTTATTTATAACTTGGTGCTTGGAAAGTTAAACACAGAAGCTAGTGAAAAAGCTTAGGAATGAGTTAAACAAGGGTGGGGGCTATACAGTCATCCTCCAAAAAAGAAATTCGTAGAGTTAAAACGAGAGCTACTCAGACCAGATCAAAGCAATAGGAAATTATGAACCAAAGTTAACTAGAGAAGTCTTTTAAGTAAATCAAAGGTGGCTCTGTGTATTGATCAAGTAAGTCAGGCATAAGGATCTTAAAGTTTGATTCTCTCTACTTTTCAGGGTCGGGTGCCAAATACACCTATGATAGGTTTCCTTCAAACATCAGGTCAGAAGAGGAAGAGGAGAAGAGGAAGCAAATTCTTGCTGTGGCAAGTGGAGCTTTTGATTACCCTGGAAGGCATAGTCCTAGGTATGTCCACACATGGATGTTGACGTTTAACTGTATGTGTGTGCAACAAGTTACCTGACTAAATTTTGTGCTGTTATTGTGGATTTCTCATGACAGAATCCCTTTTCTTTACCAGGTCCCCCTCTGTGTTAGTGGGTAAGGATTCCAAAGTTGATACTCTGAGTCCTATGGAGAGGGCTGTAAGTGCTTCTACCATTGTTAACTTCCCACCCCTGATTGGGACCATGGAATCTTCTTTAATTTTCCCCCTTTATGTTGTCAGGCTGAGAGAGAACGGATGGTACTGGACATAAAGGTTAAGCTTCAGGTAAGATGTTGTTAAATCTCTTGGTCCCATGTAGTTAGGGATGTTCTAACCTATCAAAGTGGTTCTCTTTGTTATAAATCTGTATATTGTAAATTATGTCCTTAAAAGTTGGTGTCTATGCGAGTTCCCATTAATTCTGATTAGGGATAACCTCATAAGTGCCTGGACTTTTTTTAACTCAGTTTAAAGTTAAGGAGATATTTTCGGGTTGAGATGATGCATGTATTTCTGTAGAATTTTAAATGTCTGTAATTTCTGAGGAGTTTAGTTAGTAGAATTGTGATGGCGCATTGTTGTCTCTACTCCTGGGATATATGACAATTTGGGCTTTAACTAAAATCAATTGCTATGTGGTTGTAGTTTTAGTTTCCTTTGAAAAGGCTTAGTGAACTTTCCATTTTTCTGCCCCCAGGGTTTGTGGTTGCGGCTCCTTAAATTGGGAGCAACTGATGATCCTCTTTCGTCCTTTGAACATGGCACCATTTCCGGTATGCTTGATATCAATACTCGCGTTTATCTTCTTCAAGCAAATGAATAATTGATGGCCAAAGCAATTTGTATCTATGGGCCAGAATTTGCTGCATGCTAATAGTGTGTTCATTTGTTTTTGCAGCTTTAATTGAATTTGACGCTGAGGGAATTGGTGGTAGTGGCTTTGTTGAATGCATTAGGGAGCACATCAATTCGGTATTTAGCATTAAAAGTTGCAATTTATTGGACATTCCCTCCTTGTAGGGTAGTAACTCAAAAACCACACATGATTTCAGGGATGGCATTGTCAATTGACTGATGAACAGTTTATTGCAGTTAAAGAATTGGTAAGTCCATTCAACTAAGAAACATTGCCAGATTGATTGTGAAATTTTGTGGGATCACTGCTAACTGTCCTAAAAGCTTAAGTTGTGAGATAAATGTGTGATTTATTATTTAAATATTCTAACGCTTTCCATCACGCGTAGTTTGGTCTTTTTGCCTAGTACTAAGCATGGACATGGGGAGGGAAATGGGGTCTAGAAAGATTTGAATTTAGGATCTCCAACTGTTATACCATGTGAGATTTTGTGGGACCACTGCCAACTACTCTAATAGCTTAAGCTGTTAGATGAAGGCATGGTTTATTATTTAAATATTTTTAACACTCCCCCTTACGCTTAGTTTGGTCTTTTACCTAGTATTAAGCATGGAAATTTAATTGGGGGGGCGCCTCGATGAGATTTGAATTCAGGATCTCCAGCTCTAATACTATGTAAGATCTTGTAGGACCACCATCAACTGTACTAAAAGCATAAGTTGATAGATGAAGGCGTGATTTATTATTTAAATATTCTAACATTTACCAATATAAAAACTTTGACATTAGTCATAGAATTTTCTCGTTTACTTTATGAAATTGAAACATTTCTCTTTTTTTCTTTTTCATAGAAGAAGGTTTTTTTTTTTTTTTTTTTTGGGGGGTGTCTAATGAAAGTTCAAAAGGTACTGCGTCTTTCATTTTTGCTAAAGTTTCCTCTAACTCAACCAAAGGCTGAAAGTTCACTAATGTCGGGTCTTATTAGTAAGCAGGTGCAAGTTTCTTTACTCTATTCACACAAGTTCCTTCAGGGAGATTGTGGTGAACTTTTTGGTGGGATGATAATCTCATACTCAATAAAAATGAAAAACTTACTACAAAATGACTATAGGCATAATAGACTGGCTCCTTCTTTGTATGCATTTTCGTCGCTTGAATTGGTTTCAGAATTCTTGAAATGTTTCTAAACAAAACATCTAATTTGACACCTCCTCTCTCTCTCTCTCTCTCTCTCTCTTTTTCTGCTCTAAATAATGAAAATCATGTTAAATGCCAGCTGAAAACAGCCATTGGTCGTGCAATCTCTCGGAACGATGTTGTGACAATAAGAGATGCCCTGGAAGTTTCTGCTGAAATTTATAAGAAAGACGCTAATAATGTTCAAGACTACATCCAGCGTCATCTTCTCTCTATATCGATTTGGGAAGAGCTGAGGTATATCTTACCCACCATCACTCTTGGTTGCTTTCTCTTTGAATGAATGTGTGTATAATCTTTTCTATGTAATTTCATAACATATTTTAAGCTTCCACTTTTTCTCCATTTGGATTGAAATAACAGGATCAGTCATGGTGCAATTGGTGCATGCTGCTTCATATATTCATGGCATTTAATTTCTTGAATGGTAATGTTTGAATTGTTCTCTTTCAGATTTTGGGAAGGATACTTTGACTACCTAATGGACCGATCATCAAGCAGGTAAGGATGACTATGCTGCATGTTCCATTTGTCAGCATAACTTAGTCACCCTGGGTGTCATCTGTTGGGGTGGCCAGTACAGTTCTTTGCAATGAAGTAACTGTAATTTTGTTGAATAGAAGCATTCATAGAAGATCCTCAAGAGAGGTGCAAAGAACATATGACCTCCAGCGCGAACACTATGAAGAAGTATATTAGATAGCCATCAATACATCTAAAAAATTAAGCTGGTATGGAGATATGGTTTAGATATGAGAACAGAGCACATTGGACTCTTTCTTGAGCAAAATTTTGAATGCTTGGGAGTTTGATGTTTTTACTTTATTTTCCAAACTAATGGAAGGATCTACATCCCCCGGAAGAATCCGTCTATTTTAACAGGACCGATTTGACTATGGAAATAAATATCTCAATTTCTTTTGCTGGAATTTTTAGTATGTCGATTTATTATAAGGAATGGCAATAATGCAGTCTAATATTTGTGGCATTATTAAGTTTCTGTGGCATGAGAAATTTACTCGAATGGATGCTTATTAGTGGTTGATGCTTTTGTATTAGTTCTGTCAACTATGCAACTCAAGTGTCCAGTCAGCTAACAGTGGTGGCATTGCACATGGTAACGTCCTTCCCTATTGTTCACAGCTGTTGCCTTTTTTAGCTCAATCAACTTTGTCTTGTCTTTTTTTCCCTCTTTTTACTAGTGCCTTTGCATTTGCCATTATCAAGGCTGGGCTGGGACTTCCTGATGCTGATGCTTGGTACATGATTGAAACAATAGCAGAAAAACAAAAAGTTGGATTCAAGCAGTTTGTAAGTTAAACATTTTCCTTTCTTGGTTATTTTATGGCGTTTGAGACCTCTTGTCTGTTTGGTCTTTTTTGATTGGTTTCAAGAATGTTCAGAAATTTTGCAGCTTCATAATGGTTTTTGGTCCTGGTTTATCTAGATATTGTCTTTTAATTTTGATTCCTTTACATATATTGAATTTAGTCTATCTTGCCACCTCAATTTTGACATGAACTCATCTCTTGGGCTTGTACTGCATCAAGTTGCTGCCTGTTAATTGTCCACCATCTGTTTCAAATATGCCTATTGGTGATTTTTAAGCTGCAAGAACACCTGTTTCTTCAGAATAAGAATTTCTTTGACTCTGTCAAAATCAAAGCTCAGAAATCATATTGTTATGTCTACTTGTACCTTTTACTTGGGGAGAAGAAAACATGACTGCTCAAATGAGATACAATTTGTTGAATCGGATCATGGGACTTTAAACATCATTATCTGATCAGAAACAATAAAAGGGTCCGGTCAAAAAGGAAATGAGAAAAGGTTTTCTTTTGAGAGATTACGCACCTTCTTAAGTTATCTTATGTGATGTAGTTGAATTCATTTCAATCATTCTTAGGCAATTGCAACTCTTTTATATTACATGTGCTGTGCCAATTTGATCTCTGATTTATCCTATATCCAGACTTGTTACTGGAGTCTGAAATAGGAAGGAAGCTTTTTATATGCTGCTAAATTTTCGGGATTGTTATTATGATGTTGGGGGAGTGGTTCTTTTTTTTTTTTTTTTTTTGGGGGGGGTGGTGTTGATTATGTAGGCGCTTCTATGTCTTGAACATGAAGAGAGACAAGACCTAAAGCCTAGCTTCCTTTTTTAAATAATGATTCTAATTTTTCTTCTGTGATTTGTTTCAGATAAAGTTGAGAGGATTCTTGTCACATATTCAACAAGTGCGTATTGGTTATTGGGGAAACTCATCAATAAAAGCACCATCAGTTTCATCTCAAGGGTTACCATCTCCTTCCCCAAAAGATGCCGCCAATGAAAAATACCAACCTGCTGAGGCTTCGGGTGTTGGCAGGAGCTGGGTTCAGAGCATGTTCAGCAAAGAAAATGCTCCAAGAGCAAACTCATTTGGCCGTGTTCGTAGATGGACTTCTGATGGTGGTGCTTCAGGTTTGCATTCCATATATCTTTGGCATTCTACTTATGTAATTATTTATAAAATAATTCTGATCATATTGTTATTTTCCAAACAAACATTATATATCAGTATTTTTTTGTTTCTTTGGACTCATAATGCAGAGAATGGGACTCCACATAGACAAGATCTGTCATCTGCTGCACAGAAGAAACTCCAAACAAGTGTTCGCACACTAAGGGGTCATACTGGTGCTATTACTGCTCTACATTGTGTAACTAGAAGGGAGGTATGGGATCTGGTGGGAGACCGTGAAGATGCTGGCTTCTTCATTAGTGGGAGTACTGATTGTTTGGTAGGTGAATAGCATAAAATCTACTCGCATTTATGGTACACTTTCAGTTGTGTGTTCCCTTAGTTCTGTTGAATCAAGATGGGGTCGAAGTCGGTTTTAAGGTGATATTTCCTTTTTTATGACTATTATGCAGGTTAAGATTTGGGACCCTAGTCTTCGTGGCTCTGAACTTAGGGGAACTTTGAAAGGACATACAGGGTATGTCCATTCTCCATTTATACTTTAACATAGAATTTACCCTACTGTCTTGGTCTTACACTCCCATTATTCTGAATTATCCTAGCAAATGTTTCTGTCGGATTACTTTTTTGTAGCACTGTTCGTGCAATAAGTTCTGATAGAGGAAAGATCGTGTCGGGATCGGATGATCATTCTGTTATTGTATGGGATAAGCAGACTTATCGACTTCTAGAAGAGCTCAAAGGCCATGATGCACAGGTTCTTATGATGATAATATTCTTGCAATTTTCGTGGTCTTACATTTACAACTCCATAGAAGCATAAGCAATTTATTCATGAAGCTATCATCTTGTGCATGTTCATTACAGATTGAAAGTACTAAAAATAAATTAGGAGAAATGACCGAAATTTTTTCCACTGTCCTCTATTCATAGTGGCTGGAGGGTCAAAATTCATCCTCTGAGTTCATTTTCAATTGAAGTACAATGAAATCACATCTTGATGAAAGTCGTGGTGATATCCTGCTTCTATATAAGGAGTATGTTAGAAATCCAGTGCAAAAGTTTAAGCTATTATATAGAGGGAGATTACACGTATAAAAAAAAGTCATTATGAACTCATATAGTAGATTTGTGGAATACTTTTCAATACTTCATTTCTCAGATTTCCTTCCTCCAAGAGCGCCGCTAGTGACACCATATAAATAGCTCACGTGGAGTTGAAGATGTTAGTATATTAATACCCCAGTGAAGAATTACAATATGCCCAAGTCCACCTTGAAAGATTATGATGTTAGGTGGAGGAAGATTACAAGTATATAAAAGCATTACGAAAGCCTTATAATAGTGACGTGAAATAGCTTTAATGGAGTATAAATTCTTTTTTATCATTATTAAAATGAGAGGATAAGTATTGTGGTTGACATTCTCCATTGCAGGTCAGCTGTGTGCGCATGTTATCTGGTGAACGCGTCCTCACTGCTTCTCATGATGGATCTGTGAAGATGTGGGATGTTAGGACTGACACTTGTGTGGCAACTGTTGGTCGCTGCTCCAGTGCTGTCTTATGCATGGAGTATGATGATTCCAGTGGAATCCTGGCTGCTGCTGGAAGAGACGCGTATGTACCTTTATTTTATTTTTATTTTTTGTTATACTCATTTCGTGGATCTTGAATTTCATACATTTATATTTTCTCAGGGTTGCAAACATCTGGGATATTCGTGCTGGAAAGCAGATGCTCAAGCTTTTAGGGCATACGAAATGGATCAGGTGTGCAAAGTAATTGCAAAATGTGCTTTTTACTATGGCTTTATCGAGGCAGATATCGGAGATTAGTCTGCCACAGCAAGTGGGGGTGTGAGAAGTGTAATTCACACCACTAAATGTAAGAACGTCTGTGTGGACTGGAAGGATTCCAATCCTGGATTCTTCAAGGGGAGAAAATGATTAAAATCAGCCGTATCTGTCACTTTTGTCTTCCATTATAGTTATTCAATCTCAATATATACATGCACGTTTTATTTTTTTCCTAAAAGACGAGCTCTTTAAATAATTGGACAAGCCAATGATTTAATGAAGTTTCTGTCCTCCAACATTTGGATTTTAATCTCATAATCATTCTAATCATGCATGTACTTATTCTTTATGTCAGTAAAGTACCGATTAAATAGGATACCAAATGGGTGCCACCCCAAACACATAAAAGAGCTTAACCTCAATGCCAAAAATGAGCACATTGACATTAGTCGCGAAATCGATCAATTGGTGGATGCATACTCGAAAATTGTAATTCACGTGGTCCCCCGTTGAAGGTAGATATGCATAACTGCTAGTGTATAAATTCTTTCTTCATTGGGGTTTAATAAACAGCCGTGTCTTTTAAGTTTATAACTGCTAGTATAATATGAATCTTTCTCCATTTGATAGTAATAAATAACCATGACTAAAGGACTTCTTCCTTCTTACCATCTTATTTGCCATCCTGCAGGTCAATTAGAATGGTTGATGACACTGTAATTACTGGTAGTGACGATTGGACGGCTAGAATATGGTCTGTTTCCCGTGGGACATGTGATACAGTTCTTGCTTGCCATGGTGGGCCAGTCCAGTGCGTTGAATATTCTTTATCAGATAAAGGCATAATCACAGGTTCCTACCTCATCCGATGTCTTGTTATCAGGGTCCTTTGTAATGGTGACAGAACATAGTTCGCTTCTTAATTAGATGTTGTTATAGTTGTCCTTGGTGTTGCTGAAGGTTGATCATAAAAACGATTTTCATTGATGCTATCAATATTTTCAGGTTCTACTGATGGACTTATTCGTTTCTGGGAAAAGGAGGAAGGTAAGAGTATTAACAATGTGATCCTCCTTAATGTCTTTCTTTTATCTTATCAATGTTCAGCATTATCTCAGAATTTAGTTTCTCTAACTTATTGACGATGACTAGTTCTGGGCACTGTTATCGAGAATCACTTTGGATATTGGTCTTGAAATATGTGGTTACACACATGAGGGACAAAAAACTATATGCCTAATTTTAGCAAAACTGTCTTGAGGAAGATAGTGCTAGTGCTACAAGCTGGTTCTTGCAACATGTGATGCTGCAACTCCAGTTGTGATTTTTGATGCTGTAAATTCCTGTTTTCTTAGGGAAGTAATCACTTCTTACCTTATTCTTCGTGTCTGACCAGGGTTTATTTCCTCAGGTGGTAGTGGTAGTTGAAGCTTAAATAGAATGTGAAGTGTACTAAGTTCTTCATAATCATGTAAAACGAGCAGGTTCTTTGCTCTTAATCTTGGACAGATTTTGCTGCATTGATCGGTTCTCTAGACTAGACAAAATATGCTGACTTATTTAGTTAACTGAAGCAATTACCACAGCATAAACAAATATACTCTCATTTTTCCAGGGGGTATAAGGTGTGTGAAGAATGTCACCATTCATTCATCTGCTATTGTATCTATCAATGCTGGGGAGCACTGGTTGGGGATTGGAGCTGCTGATAATTCAATGTCCCTCTTCCACCGACCACAAGAGCGAATCAGTGGCTTATCAAGCAGTGGACCAAAAGTGGGCGGTTGGCAACTTTATAGAACACCGCAAAAAACCCTTGCTGTGGTATGCATCATTTGTTTGTTCCAGTATTATTTTCCTGACACGTGCTTCAGGAACTTGTCGTAGTATCTACATCTATTTCATTGATTTCAGATTTTATTATTTATTATTATTATTATTATTATTATTATTATTTTTTTTTTTTTTTTTTTTTTTTTGGTGCTTATCTTCATGGCCTTGTGCTCTGTCTTTGGTAATGTATCCATCATTTTTCGATCTTTAGTCATGGCTTCTACTTTTGGTTTTCAGGTGAGGTGTATTGCTTCAGACCTTGAGAGGAAAAGGATCTGCAGTGGTGGTCGTAACGGTCTTCTTAGGCTATGGGATGCTACCATCAACATCTAGAAGTCTGTTTGTTGATCCCGAGGTGAATGCCGTGGTTTGTTCTTCAATTTGTATGCATTGTGTTTTTTGTACATCAACACATTTTTTTTCCCTGTTTTTGATTCCGGAAAGACAGATGATTGAAATGCTGAAAGTGAGATGCAGTTTTGTTTTCTTTCAATTCGTTCTTTGTTTTCTTCTAGGTTGTTTACTCTTGCTATGTGTACAATAAAGCTGTCAAAATGTGTCACTAATCCATGTTTTAACCCATATTTATTGAGGGGGTGATGAATGGATCGGCTCAAATTTGTTTTATTTGCCACAATAAGTTCTGAAGAGAAAAGTCCAAGATGAGTCTGTGATGATATTCACTTTCAGCACTTATGACTAGACCACTAAAGTCAAAAGAATACAGGCTCTGCACATCTTTCGTTCTCTAGTCTCCTCTATCGCCCTCGCCATCTCCAGCTCTCTGTCCTCTCCTCACCGATCAGGCCTGTGCTCTTGCTCAAGTCCGGCCACCCCCTCCACCTTTTCCCTTGCACCCACTCATCTCTTGCTTCACCCCTCTTGCTTCACCAAGAAGGGTGATTTCTCTTGCTCTTCCCTTGTTCTCTCCAACACCACCTCTGTGGACACCGTCGCCTTCAATGCCCTCATTTCTGGCTTCGCCTCTTTTCACCTCCCTGAGCCCGGCCTTGCCCCTTTCGATGAGCCGAGGCTTCTGGGTCTCTACCCCAACGTGTACACCTTCAATTCCCTGTTTTAGGCTCGGGAACGCTCGGGAGAATGAGATTGTTTATGGGGTCTGCTTGAAGTATGGGTTCACTTCGGGCGCTTATGTGGTGAGTGGGCTGAGGAGTGCGAGGCAGTGGTTAATGTGGTCTGGGTCACTATGGTTAATAGGTATGTGTGGAATGGGGAGTTTTGAGAGTGCAAAGGAGGTGTTTGTGGAAATGCGCGGCTTGGCATTGGAGGTGCACCGACATAGCTTGACCACGGCTTACGTCGTGATGGATATATTTTCCCTGGTTGGAAGTTCTGTTGCGGGATTATAAGGACAGATATCACTCACATTTAAATATAACTAAAATAAAGGGGGAAATTAGAAAATGTCTCTCGAAGTTTGTACTCACTTATCAAATAATATTCACTTTTGAAATTTATCTTTGAATGAAATCTTTGCAAGCTCCTCTTTAAAGTGGAGCAGCTGTTTGATACCTAATTCTGGCCACTATATTTAGTGATTTTTTTGGCATAGATAATTAGGGACCGACCTCGGCCCCTAAACAAAAAATATTATTAATTTGGATTTGTATATTAGGAGCATTTTCATTTAGTAGCATTAGGCCCACATAAATGGCATTCTAATTGGATTTGTGCTAAATAGATCTAAAATAGGGAAGTTTTAAATTTAATTAGATTATCTAGACTAAGCCTAGGTGAACATAAAATTTGGCCAAGCCCATAATAACTAACTAAGCCTATGAGGCTGTAAGATTGCGTTTGACAGTCGAGATAAAATTTATTTTATTTTGTGTTTGGTGCCTGTTCAAGATAAGATAAAATCGGATATAAATGGAATATAGGTTGGATAAAATTATCATATGGGGGAGAGATGGGATAAAAGTGGGTGGAACTTCTAAATTCTATGATAGGAAAGTTATTTTTCCTTAAATAACAAACTTCTTAAATTAACAAAATTAAAATTGTATTTCGATATAAATAGTATTTGAATTCTAATATAAAAAATTCAAAATAGCAAAAAATATATTTTTAAATTTAATTCTATCTTATAAAAATATATATTTATTACATATTTTAGGTAAATTATTAAATTTTTGTTAGAGAATTATGGAAGGGAGAGAAAGAAATAAAAAATAAATTAATTAAAAAGAGAGGAAAATAAAACAAAAATAAAGTAGGTAAGAATATCACAAGAGATATTTACCACCTCGGTTTGCAAAATTTTTCTTTCATTTATATTGATATGTCATTTGTACTAAATAATATACATGATATGATGTGAATATATCTAACTTTATTATTATAATCACTAAATAATAGATAGGATATAGCAAAATTTTTAGATTTCATATTTTATTCTATCAAATTCTTACTTAGAAATTTAGACGACTAAACGTTGCCTAAAAAGATAAACATACACGCTTGTAAAAGAGGAAGACAACGGTTCAGAAAATTGGCAAAGACGAACTCTCTCTCCCGGCCTTTGTTGGTGCGCCAGGTCTCTTGGCTCCGGATTTCCTGGCGACCACCACCTCACGCCACCGTTTCCCTGCGCTCCTCAGCAACCTCCCAGCGACACTAATGAACCACCAGTGACTAGCCTCCCTGCAGCCCGAGTTGCACCCGTCGCAAACTCCAGTACTTAGCAGAAATCCCTGCGAGACGTGGACGAGTTACTTGTAGGCTCCGACGTATCCAGTGCCTCCGGCGCGTCCCGGTGCTTTAACAGTTCCCTATCGTGGTCTTGGTTTTTGTTGTCGCGCAGCAGCCTTGCCAACACTCTCGTCGAGCCACCCTGCAGTTTCAGCGAGTTTCCCGGCGACACTCTAGTCCAGCACCAGCAACTACCAGTAACTTCGGCGAGCTTTCGATGACTCTAGTGGCCCTCGCGAGCTTCTTCATCGCCACCTACCAGTCGAGGCCATTTTAGAGAGGGAACTGTCAGTGGAGGTAAAAAGAAAGTGATGCGCCTTGCTTCTTATCAATGCGAGGCGTGTGTTGGGTTGGAGATACTTCCCATTGAAACAGGGGAAGTAATTTGTTTTGCGAAATATAAATAATTTAAATAATATATATTTTTAAAAAATAAACGTTTAAATTACATACAAAATGAATGAATGAAATATATGTTCATTGTATATGAAAATATTTAAATATAAATTGTAGTTGATCATAAAAATATATTTTATTAATTATTTATTTCAAGTAATATAAGTGATTGATTTTAAAATATATATTTTCAATTATTTGTTCTCTACGAAATAAACGGTGACATTTTCAAATTATTGGTCTTAAATCAGTTTCATGCTCGATATACGTTGAACTGGCGTTGATATCTCACTGCCCAGATTTGCTTCCTTGCTTAGACAATGGTTAGAGATAAATTTTAACCCTATTAAGCAAATGTCATGCTAGTGGGACATAATTATTGGTGCACAGTGATTGAGACATGTCCCATTTATGTGTTGTCGTGGCTCAACATCTCATTTAGTTAAATAAGTGTTTCCAGGGATAATCAAGTTCACTTTTCTTGGCAAATCAAAAAGCATTTTGAGTTCACTTTTATTTAATTTTAGACCTTAGCTTATTACATTATTATTTCATTGTATTAATTAAGGCCATGTTAGGGCATCAGACCTTTAAGCTTAAAGTTGGGCTTCTAATATGGGGAAATTACAAAAAAAAGTTTTAAATTTATTGCATTTGTGCCAATTCAGTTTTAAATATTTAAATTTGGTTAATTTAGTCCTCAATTTTTGATGACTTGTCAATATAGTCTTCTCGGCCAATTATAGCAAGAAATTAGTGACGTAGATACCAATCACCCTATTTGGCATGGCCGCTGATGTGATGGAATTTTTTTTTAACTTTTTTTAAAAAATCAGATTTTTATTTTTTTTTTCGTTCTTTTCCTTTTTTCTTTCCTTCTAAGCCCAATGAGGTCATAAGCTGATCCTCAGTAGCCACATGCAAGGGCTGGTCGACCCTCGTTGACCACTAGGGGAGGGCTATGCGGCTCTTCCCATATCTAGGCGAGGGCTGGGACCTTTGCCTATGGCTGGTGAAGGCCTTGTGGCCCTCCTGTGACCCTCGAGGGTCGGCCGGCTACCCTTGCTAGACTTGGTAAAGAAGAGAAAGAAATAAAAAGGAAAAAGAAAAGAATAAAGTTCAGAATTTTTTTTTTTAAATTAAAAATACACCCATGTCAGCATCAACCATCCAACTTGGCATTGTTGGCATCTGCATCAGTAATTTTCTATCAAAATTGGTCAAAAAGATTATATTAGCAAATTACCAAAAGGTCTAAATTGACCAAATATGAAAGGTTTATGATTGAAATGGAACAAATTCAAGGTTTATTACTTTTTTTGTAATTTCCCTCTAACATTGTCATATGTGTTTTTTATGCGTGATTAATTGAATCCTAATTGCTCTAAAATAATATGTTATCCAATTATATTGATGAATTTTGGTTACGACATATATATATCGTTGCATATTAAGGTTTATTGATTGTCACGCATACCTTGCATATCATATCATATGTCATTTGCATGTTTAGAATTTAGTTGCACTCATAAGTCATGTTGAGGATAATGCATATTAATCTTAGAATCCGTATAAACTTAGTATAACTCATACTTTTCATTATTAAGTAAAAATCAAATAAAAAATGTCATTTAAGTAATATAAGTTGCATATAGAATTAGTTAATCTCATAACATAAATGTCATGCATTGCATATCATTAATATCCATGCTTAGTGCTCACAACATTAGGTAGAATTAATTAATAACTATATCTAATTAATAACTATATCTCATGCATTGCATATAGTTTAATTTTTATAAAAAAGAAAACACCAAAAATAATTAGCATTGCATAATTAGGTTATCATCTTTTAATAGAAGCCACTTAGGTCATGTTAGGTGTTTAAAGTTCGATCTTTTATTTTTTTAAAAGGAAACACAAAAATATTAATCTCTTGCATGGCTAAATAGTAGGTTAATTCATAGTTGGTTGTATTTCATGTCATTAGAATTGCATAGGTTGCATTACATTTAAAATATAGCATAGCATACATGTCACTTAGATTTCGTGTCAGTTTATCTATGCATGTTAGACTAGAATTCATATAGTCATACAATTTAATCTAATTCATGTTTTTAAACGAGAAAAAAAAAAATAATTAACATTGCATTTAGAAATCATGTCTAGGTCATACATGCATTGTTTGGTCTTTAGTAAATATTTTGCAGAACGCTTTACTCATTAGACATAATGGAGCTTTGTTTTGATTTGCTTAGTGCATCAAGGTTTTTTTACCTCCTCAAGCAATTTATTTATTATTTAAATTATTGAGTGCTGTGTTATTGGTTATGCACTCGCATGACCACTCATTGCATGTTAGTGTTTTAGAATTAAACATGATCAAGACTATTTGTAAAATATTTTTGAAAAAAAGAGAATATACTGAAATATAGTTAGATTTTGTTAGATTTACCTAGTGTAATCAAGTCCCTATATTCATAAAATCTTTGATTCGCACAAGTAAAATGTTTTCTTGCATTTTACTTGGGTTTCTAATCAAGTAGTCTATTAATATATTAATGTGAACTCATAAATGAATTGATTTACATGTTTGAATGATCTAATTAAAACTCTAAAGTTGCAATCGAAATGGACGCAATGGCACCATCCCTTTAATGAGTAACCATTCATACTTGCTTAATAATTTATTAACTTTCCTTTGGTAGTTCACATTTGAGAAAGTCATGATAGGGAAGAGTAATTTCATATCGTAGTTGTTCAGTCATCGATGGTGGGTCTATGTTCAAAGACATTGTTCGGACGCTGGTTAGCCTTAGCAACTTAGCACACATTGGCGCAACCACAAAAATTTTGGCCCATTAATTTGTCCGCTCCATGCTTAGAATCACATTCTAATCAATTGTAATTTCTTAACTATAGTCATCATCAATTGACTATCCTAGGCCAATTAGAGATCTATAGATTTTAATGTATTGATAAACACGTGCCGAAATTGCTAAAACGTGATGAAAGGAAAATTACAATTGCCATAGAGAAATTTACCAGACATCATTCAAAATCTGAGGATTTTTTTCCAATGTTGACAAGTGAAATAAATAAAATAAAATTAACTTGCTAATTCAACTATTCCATTACAATGGCATAAAAAATGATCCCAAAACAATTCTTAGCAACATTTTTCGGTAGTACAACCTTAAAATCAAAGGAACTAAAAAGGATGACACAAGAATTTTGGACATGGACACATTCAACAGATCACAACTCATCAAGCCATCATTGTTTGACTCATGGGGGGCATCATGGCAACCTGCTGCTGCTGCATCTGCTGTTGTCTTTGAACGTTGCCCACCCATCCTGTCCAAAAGTGAAACAATAGAATGTATCACAAAATTCTTCAACTGGACATGATATATGTCTGAACTCTTTTCAACTTTGAATGTTTGTTCAACTGGTTTGTCCTCGTATACCTTGCTAAATAAGAATCCTTTGTATAGCTATTTTAAGTTGACTCTAAGAAGGAGTAATCAATTTACCAATGGCGGGATCCAAGCCTCGGCGGTTAAGTTCTCTGTACTCTTGGCAAAGAGCACAGGGCTCGAACAGGAAGTGGACGATCCAATCCGGAGCAGGCGACTCCACCAGGCCAAACTTGCTCCTGAGCTTCGATCGGAACGTGCATGAGTAGATGCATGGCAACCCGATGAAGGAGCCGATCAGCGCATACATTATTCCAGCCGTCGCACAAGCTACGATCATCACAACACGCCAAAAAAACAATAAGTTGTGCAAGTGATTTCGGTCAAGACATGATGAGTTGTTTCTTTCTGTTCTTTTTCAACTTACTGGTTGTGCCGTTGTCTATGAGCTCTGCGACCTGGCCGAACGTCAAGCATGGGAAGAGGCACGTTATAACAGCTGAAACATGAGAGACGTAATACGTATTAGATACTTGATCCCGACAATATATGTTGTCATTGCCACGTAAAACTCAATTACTCATTTGTCAAAACGACGGACCTGAAGAGCAAGGGAAGACATTAGAGATGTTATGAAAGTCAGTATTAAACTAACTAGCCTTACTTATCATCGTGACACGCATATAAAAGTAGGACAACGATGCATGTCCACAAAAATAGCCCGATTTGGATGTCAGACACTCTGAAAAAACGGTTACATAATTTCTTTGGTAAATTTGTTTGATAATTTACCGTTCAAGGGGTCGTCCATGCAATCAAACAGCCCTGTCGTCCATCCTTTGGTGTTGACGTTGCCCATCATGTTCGCCTGCATTGGAATGTCCTGAGCTGTGCCGTTGTGTCCCTGGACTCCCGGCTTGATCAGCGAAGGCAGCACCGCGGCGTACTGCACTCCTCCGCCTGCCGGTGGTGGGAACTGCACAGGCTGACCAGCCGACTGTTGTTGATAAGCTTGGGAAGGAGGATACGGCTTCGGTGGTGGCGAAATTGGAGGGTATGCCTTCGGCGGTGGGAACTGCACTGGCTGAGCAGCCGATTGTGGTTGCTGTTGAGGAGGGTATTGTTGAGGTGCCGCCGCCACCAGCTGGTAGGCTGGCTGCTGCTGCGGCGGATAAGCCCCTTGATTCGCATAGGTTGGGTTCATTTGAGGGCTTTGAGGCGGGAACTGCGCCACAGGCTGAGGGGGCGGTGCCATGGCAAAGGGCTGGTTGAATTGTGGCGGTGGCAGCGCGTTCTGCGCAGCACCGAACTGCTGTTGCTGCTGCTGCCTTTGGTTACTCGCGGCATCGTTCTGCTGGTATTGTAGATTCAGGCCATTGTTGTCGCCTCCGGATTGGAGGGGCTGATACGGCTGGTCGCGTTGTGGGTTCGGATCGTAGTGAGCCGGGTTGTTGCTGTTGCTGTTATCATCGTAAGATACCTGGACATTATACTGAATTTGGACATTGGAATCTGCTTGGTCTTGCTGGTAATCAGAAGAGTTTGCTTCAGGGTTTCCCATAGTTGCCAACTCGAGAGAGAGAGAGAGAGAGAGAGAGAGAGAGAGAGACAGACAGACAGACAGAGGGAGGGAGGGAGGGAGTAAGGGAGAGTACTGGAGAATATACAAATGGATGAGGATGGAGCTCTTATATAATGAGAGCTGGTCGCGCTAAGATTGAGAATCATTCCCACTTGCTACATAAGATAAAATGGAGTTGTAAATAGGCAAAGTTTTGATGAGAGAGAGAGAGAGAGAGAGAGAGAGAGAGAGAGGATGATACTAGGACTAATCGCTTTCCGGTCCGGTCCGATTCTGAGGTGGATCCGGGAACCAGAACCAGACCGGGGGGACTGGTTCCCAGATTCTAGGACCGAGAACCAAACCGACTGATCCTGGAACTGGGAATCGGATTGACCAACTAGTCCAATCCGGTCCGGTGGAACCAGTAATTTATTGTTTGAGGAGGCAAAACTGAAAAAGGCTGAGGAAGATAACAAATTAGCAAGAATGGATGTCTTAAAGTCAAATTGTACCACAAGCAATATTAACCGTCACAACAAGGAGAAGGAGACCTAAAACCTTTAAGGATTGACAAGAACTCGGCTCTTTCTACCAGGATTTCCTTATTTGTGCAGAAGGCATTCTGGCCAAACGTTATGTTGGAAGTTTGTTTGTAAAACAAACTAAGTGTATTTTTCTTGTCTCACATAGGAAAAGTGGGAGGAAGTTGGCTGATTAATAAGTGTGGAGTTTCTTTACTATAACTAAAGAAATAATTGGGTGTAGGCTAGACCCCACCATACCCGCGTGCGGGTGTGCGATTATTAGGCGCACTTAGCATGCTTGCGCGCCCGTATTTTAATTAGCACTAACTCTTTTGTTATTTTATTTTATTTTTCTTTCGTATGGTTATCTTATTAACTTTAATCAATTCAAATGTTGTTTTGTTTTTTGAAATTTTCGGAATTTAAAAAAAAAAAATTGAAATTTTATTTATTAAAAAAATTATTATAATCATATATTTTTAATTATTCTGAATTTTTGTTTGTCTTTTCAAGACAACCTTTGGAAAAGATATTCATTCAGTTTGCGACTTTTCTCGAAGAATTGCATTTGTTCATTTTTTCAACTTTTTCCGAATGGATGCCTTTGTTCATCTAGGCAATTTTCGAAAGGATACGTTTGTTCATTTTTGCAATTTTTCACGAAGAGTTGCCTATGTTTTAAGATTATTTTATATATACATGTCAATTTTCAGAAGAACGGGATATGATCTTTTTTTTATCTTTTCGAGCCTTCTTTCTATAAAACTACAACCATCTTTTCAATTATTTTTTAAAGAGATCCTGAAGAAATACTATAATTGCTATATAGTATTTTCATTTTGAGATTTTATTGTATCCTAGATGATATTTACCGGTGATCTTTAGCAATTTTGTAGGGCAAATAAATTCTTAAAGAAAGTGATATCATGCCTCAAAGTCCGACTTGATTATTTTAAAAATCCGGCTTCATTGTTCTACCCAATTCGAAGCTATATATTCCCAACACGTTATAACAACAAGCTATTTGCAAAGGGAGAATAACCTTGGCGAATAGAAGCCCTCTATGTGAGGTGGCTACACAAACAACCCGGGATTTGTTCATATGCTAGTGCTGAACATGAGGTTTTTGCAAAGCGGAACATGATTTTTCTCGCCTTGTGTTCGTAAAAAGGGAGGGGAAAGCAAAAAAGGGAAGGTGGGGAAAGCATAATCCAAAAACGGCAGGAGGGTTTTTCTCAACTTTTTTTTTTTTTTTTTTATATCAACCAGTTCAATTTGATTGGTCTTGTTTTCACCTTGAAATCGGAAATCGGAAACTGGACCGCCCTCTCTTGGGGGCAGTCCGAACTCGGTTGGGTCCGGTCAGGCAGTTTCCGTAGCACACCTTAGATGATACCGTTGCTGCTTTGGGAGCGAAGTCAAGAGTCTTCACGCAATGATGATGATACTGTTGCTGCTTTGGGAGGTAGCGAAGTCAAGAGTCTTCGCGCAATCGTGGGAGGTAGCGAAGTCAAGAGTCTAGGGAGAGAGAGGTAAGGGGAAGAAATAGGTGGGACGCATTGATGATGACACTGCTACTGCTTTGGGAGGTAGCGAATCATGGGAGGTAGCTTCCCGGAACTAGGGAGAGAGAGGTAAGCGGAAAAATAGGTGGGAGATCCGTCCGGGGTGGGAGACCTTGTAATGTCACCCTCATATTCCCTTTTTGGGAAAATAAAGATAGAAAATAAATTAGGAGGCTTTATGGTGATGAAGATAGACACCATGTTAGGATAAAAATTCTAGCTACCGTTGGATAGACTAGTATAGTAGACATTCATGTTTGGGGTGTGAGGAAAGATGAAAGCCCTGCTACTGCTTTGGGAGGTAGCGAAGTCAAGAGTCTTCGTGCACTCATGGGAGGTAGCTTCGCGGAACTAGGGAGAGAGAGGTAAGCGGAAAAATAAATGGGAGATCCGTCCGGGGTGGGAGACCCTGTAATGTCACCCTCATATTCCCTTTTTGGGAAGATAAAGATATAAAACAAATTAGGAGGCTTTATGGTGATGAAGATAGACACCGTGTTAGGATAAAAATTCTAGCTACCGTTGGATAGACTAGTATAGTAGACATTCATGTTTGGGGTGAGTGAGGAAAGATGAAAACCCTACTACTGCTTTGGGAGGTAGCGAAGTCAAGAGTCTTCGTGCACTCATGGGAGGTAGCTTCGCGGAACTAAGGAGAGAGAGGTAAGCGGAAAAATAAGTGGGAGATCCGTCCGGGGTGGGAGACCCTGTAATGTCACCCTCATATTCCCTCTATGGGAAGATAAAGATAGAAAATAAATTAGGAGGCTTTATGGTGATGAAGATAGACACCATGTTAGGATAAAAATTCTAGCTACCGTTGGATAGACTAGTATAGTAGACATTCATGTTTGTGGTGAGTGAGGAAAGATGAAAACCCTATTGTAGAACCAGATGCCATTCGGCAGGTTCCTAGAACCAACCATCGGTTTATGTACCTCCCAGAACAAGCCTTCGCGCAACGACGGATGACACTATTGCTGCTTTGGGAGGTAACGAAGTCAAGAGGTAGCAAAGCCAAGACTCTTCGCGCAATCATGGGGGGTAGCTTTTTTCCAATCCGTTTATTTTGATCAAAATGATGGCGCATGAAAATGCTAGTTGGGCCCCAACCCCATGTGCCATGTTGAGGCTTACTTCCTAAAGAAACCCCAGCTTTACATCTAATCATAATTTTATCCTGAACTTTTTTTTTATCGTAGAATAAACCACAAACTTTAGATCCAATTTCAACTTGCCTCGAACTTTTTTCATTTGTCTTTGAAAAAAACTCCAAACTTTAAGTCTATTCTCAAATTTGCCCGAATTTTATTTTGTCTAAAAATAAAAATCACAAACTTTCAATCTGTTCTAAAACCTACGACTGTGATCCAGTCATTTCACATCGATAACAAATCCACATTAGCAAGGTGACATAGAAATTTATCTTAAAATGAAACCGTTTTAGAATATACAAATTAGTGTCGATTGATGGCAATTTTTGGACAAAGAGCTAATGGAGGCAGATTTGGGACTAGAGTAAAAATTAGTGATTTTGCCCTTAGACAAAAAATAATAATAATAAGGGTAGATTTGAGATTGTACCTATAGTTTTGGGTTTTTTTAGATAAAAAGATAGGTCGAGCCATAATTGGAACTTGACCCAAAATTTGAGTTTTTAAAAAAAAAAAAAAAAAAAAATCGAGGTAGAATTGGGACTGAACATAAAATTTGGGGGTTCTTTTTTAAGGAATTAGGCTGACACATTTATACATATATATGTATATACGTATATATTGAATCATATATCTCGTATCCAATGTGAGAACATCGATTCGGATCATGCCTCCACGTAGGCTAAATAATGTGGAATTTGATGGCATTTAATTCGTATTAGACAAAAAAAAAAAAAAAAAAAGCTTTAGGGAATTGCTATGTTTTATTTATTGGGGATTGCTCGCTTCGTGGAATTAATTTCTCTTTCCTTCCGAAATTTGTTACGCATTTTCTTTGTTTCTCCAAAGGAGATTGTTCCTCTAATTATAAATCTGTGTGTGCGATGTAAATCATGATGATGGCAAAAGCATTTTTAGGGTTACAAGACGGATCGAGCGTCCCTTGATGATATTGATGCTTTGTTAATTGATCAGAGAGAGATGGAAGCTCATGAACCCTAGAAAATCAAAGCAGGAGAGAGAAAATTTGATCATTGAACCCTGAAAATCAAGTGGGTTGCATTCCCTCCATCTAAAAACAGATTGTCCACGCCCTCATGACTCTAATTAGATGGCCAGCATTAATTACGCCGATTATTAAGCGAAGGAGAATATGATGTTCCTATTCGAAATGAGGATCGGAATAAGTTTGAATTCTGTTTTGCTGAAAATGGGACGTCGCTTTAGTTCTAAAACTCGATGGGATCTCGATCATACCTGCTTCCGGAATTTCGGACAGCAAAGAGAACGAAACTAAACTCGACTTGCTCAAAATATGGCTGTGGCTGATTGAAGATATCCTTGTATGAATTAAAGGGAGATTCCGCAGTGCTTGTTCATTGATTCATTCGTAAACATATGTGTATACATTGCCAATTTACAAGTCTATCACCCTTCATTGTCCTTTTCTTCTTCTTGAGGGATTTACATCACCAGAAGAGGAAGAGGTAGAACCCTAATAAATGATCTATTCTAGGGTCATTAGATGAGCTCAAGCTAACCTACATATCCCTCCCCCCAATTTAGAGTCAAAGGCATCAATGGAGGGACACGATTTAGCCGAACGAAATAGATGTTGCCGGAAAGAAATTATTTGATTAGTGCATTGCGTGTATTAAATTGACTTTAAACTGTTTGATTTGGTGGGTCACACAAGAAATTTATGTAAAATTTGATAATCCAAATTCATTTGAGTATAGACATTAGACTAGTTGAATCCTTGCTAGTTATCAAGAGACTTCCCCTACCAACTAAAACTATTTGCACGACCGTGAAGCTCAAAGTCAAAGTCAAAGCTCAGCTCTCTCTCTCTCTCTCTCTCTCTCTCTCTCTCTCTCAGCTGAGAGAGAAGAATAAACAGATGTCTTAAGAATCAAGACCGGAGCTGAATATGCATATCAAAATGTTAATCTCTACTCAAACTTGTTATGCAGTAACTAAATGAGTGGGAAAGTTCTTGCTCCGTATGGTTGACGTTGACCTAGGGTTTTATGCATGTACAGTATTTATTGCGAAAGGTTCACACAGGGTGCTTTGCTTGATTGGAGGATGGTGAACTGTTTGTCAGTTGACTTTAACGTGTTCCTATTGCCCTGAGGAACGCGTTCTTGGTGAGAGCGCCTGAAAAACAAACACGAAGCTTCGATCTCCAGCAGAGAGTTCACTTCTTTCTTTTTCGCCAGGTTTCATTCCTGGATTGGACGATGAATGAATCAACAAGTGGCCGCTGCTCTTTCCTAAACGTAAAGGAGCAGGCACAATGAACTATAATTGTGAAAAACCTTGTAGATTCATTCCTATGGTTTGATCCTTCCCGGTAAGACTTGACATGTCCAAATTCTAGTCACTTTTACGCGAGAAAGGGTGACCACCCCCAGTTGCCCGATCTAATGTCAAGGTTGAGTAGGGCTATTGCCCGTGTTGACAAGAGATTTTCAAGTATAGCCTTCCTATATTCCTCAATAAAAAGGTTATCTAGCTTTCTTTTTCATTATTCCCCGTCTTAAAACTTATTCCAATTCAACTAGCTAGAGAATTCATGCGGGAAAATTGTATAAAAAGTCCTAAAATTATTTTACTTTTACTAACTCAGTCATAAACTTTTCAATTGTGATAATTCAATCAGACATTTTCACTTATTGCCAATTCAGTTTATCTAATCAATTTTAGCCGGAATTTGCTAACTTGGATGTCAGTTATGCCACATAAAATGGCCGATGCTGAAGTGGATAATTATTAATAATATTTTAATATTTTTAATATTTTTATGATTTTATGATATTTTTTTTCTTTTTTCTTTTTTGCTTAGTCATTTTGCCGTTGGTTGGCCTTTGGCCACAAGCAATGGCCTTCCCAGATGGCCTTGCTTGCCTCAGGCGAGGCACGGTTGGGAAAGGGCGAGCCCTAGTGAGGCTCGTCCTCACTTAGGTGAGAAGGCGAGACTTGACGAAGGTCGACTTCGCCTAGGCCTAGGTAGCCTCACCAAGCGAAGGCAATGCCAGGCAAGGCTACCTTGGCCTAGGCAAGAGCTGGCCTCGCCAGATTTGGGCTGGGCAAGGGCAAACCTTAGAAGTCAGACAATAGTTTCAAATTGGTTATTAGAGTTTTGGTGTATTGCCTCCTCCTCGTACAAAGGCCGTTTCATAAATCTCAATTATGGAGAGAAATCAATGAGACATTGAGATGGAGGAACTCAAAAATTAAGTGCACTAGATTCAAGAACGTTCAAAGCCATATATGTGACATCCTGGAATTTCAGTCATGTTTTCAATTTAATAAATCGGGCCTTTTATCGATGCGCCCATAGTATTGTTCTCAGAGTTGATCACTCCAGAGATAATTAGATTATTTGGGGAAGTATTAAGGAATTTTAACGCAATAAACTTGAGAATTCGATCGGGAATCGACTACTCGACCATGCTCATCTGCAGAGATCATTACAACATAGTAAATATCGATTAGAGATCAGAGACAGGTCAGTTAAACTGAAATGTGTGGCTAAATGTGGGTGATTCCACCAAATTGCAAAATTCTTGTCGATCGACACTAAACTGATTTTTCTGTCGTTTTGGTATCCTATGTCCGTATTTGAAATCTTGAGATTTTCACGACCACCAAGAGTTGCCAATGTGTCGAAGAGGTTCATTGTGGCTCGAAGAAAATCAACCACGGGTCAATTGCACCAAAAATTTCTAAAAGCTACCCAATAGGTTAGGTCACGCTAAAATTGCGCCAGATTGAAGTTAATCGTGAATTTGAATCCGATTTTAAAAGTTGAAAGTTTTATCATGTCACAAGTCATTTTAGGAATATCGACTCATCCTCCGAATATTTTTCTGCAAACCGAGATTTTTGGCGAAAAGTCGATATATGGCCGTTTTCAACCGGAAAATTCAGAGGGCCGTTTTTTATCGTGTTTTTGGGATGCAAGTTAGTTCTATTGGTGAGCAAAAATACCAATTTGATCATGAGCATGATGGTGGAATTTTTTAGGATCAAGTTGAGTCGGTTCAAGAAGGAATTGAAGTGGAAGTGAGGGAAAATTGTGCAAAATTCGTAGCCCCCCATGCCTCAACCTTTTGGACCATCTCAATGGTTTCCTAGGGAAGCCTTGTGGGCTACAAGTGTGCTGAGGAAGCCAACAACCAGTGGGACCTCTTTTAGGGGACAAAAGGATAGAAGATGAGCTTGGAGGGACCTCCAATGGCAGCCGGTCCGCTTTCTCTTTCCCCTTGGTCAACTTCTCCATTTCCAGAGTTGAGGAAGCTTCATAAGTTGCAGGAAATATAGAGGAGAGCTCCCCTTGGCTGTCGCACACCACCGACACCCGTGCCTCACTGTTTCTGCCCGTCGCGCCCATTTGTACGAGCTCACATCCTAGCTGCGTCGTCCGACTGCTCCGCGGCCTTGTCGCATCCAGGTTGTCGCCCCTGCCACCCCAAGCTCGTCCTGCTATCGTGGTCGCCATTCAGGTCACCTGCCATTGGCCACCCGACCCCGCAGCAGCCCGTCCGCCTGTTCCTGCTCGTTTCCAGCCACCTAGCCCTCTTCTTCGACCCAGCCACAAAACCGAAGCCCTAGGTTTGTTGTGCACTGTTTGGCCCGTTTCCAAGCCTTTCCGGACCTCAAAAGGTGCCCCCGCTTTGGAGTTTGTGGCCCGTCTTCGCGTCCCCATCAAAGTGAACTCATTGGATCGTAAAACCAATGAGTTTACTCACTAATCTCCGTTTAGGGAGTTAATTATGCTTAAGGGTTGATTAGTTTAAGTTAAGTATGGATTATGTGGTTAGTTAGAACGAATTAGTGATTTAATGATTCGTTTATGCATGTTAGGTGGATAGAGTAGTGTAATTAGAGACTAGATAAGCTATAGTATTTATCTAGTTAGGTTCGGAATTTTTTCGAGCCCATTTTGGTATTTAATTAGGCTTTTTCCGCCTAAGTTGCATTTATTGATATTTATTAATTAATTTTGGTAATTATTTAATTAATTATTATTTTTCGGAAATTAGACCGGGATAGCCGAATTTGTGCTGATTGCAATGGTATGTTTGGTTTATTTAATTGAGTGCTGATTTGTGCAATTTAAGTGTGAATTGTAATTTTTGGGTATTTATCCCAAAATTTAATAATTTTGGTTTTTAAATAGAAAACACTGGGCGTTGGTTTACAACGCCAAAAATGTGTTTGTGGATTATTGAAATTAGTGGGATTTTCCAAAATGAAAATATTGTATTTTGGTTAAGGTCAACCGTGTACTCACGTACGATTATTTTTATTGGGAATGATAAAAATGATGAAATTGTCGAATGATCAGAATGGTATACTATATCGGCCTGTGGGCTTTGATATGTCAGCTTAGCGTGAGCAGTATACCGGTATACTATATTAGTCTGAGGATTTTGATATGTCAGCTTAGCGCGAGCAGTATACCTTAGTAGCTTCTGGTGAGCACTATCAGTATACTATATCAGCCTGATGGCTTTGATATATCAGCTTAGCGTGAGCAGTATACTTTATCAGCTTAGAGTGAGCTATACTATCTATCTTCAACTTAAAGTGAGCAGTCCTTAATGTTATCGGACTTTATAGATAGTATTGAATGGAATGACCGAGAGATGGTCTTGATGACATAGAATCGATTGAATCGATTGATCGATGGCTCGATCTGATGTGATGATTTGATTGTTGATGTGATTCGATGAATATGTGAATCGTACTGACTTGTAGGAAGGAATTGAGGCAAATGTGAGTTCTCTGACTTGTGCTTGTGTTTAGGCAGCCCTTAGAGCGTATTTCTTTCCTAGTTGGAGTTTAGGCGGTGAACTTACTGAAACGTCGTCTCACCCCGTTGTGAGAAAACATTTACAGGTCCTTAGATGGCAGCTCCTCCCGAGCATTTTGGACAGCCGAAGAAAGTCACTAAACAAAGGTGTTATATTCCGCTTCATGGAAACCCGAGGGGATGGGTCTATGAACTTGTGAGATCCGTGGTCTAGATTGATGTGGGTCTACCCCACAAGGTACCCCATCAATACAGGTCATGGTATCGTCGTGAGCGAAATGGACAGAATGAAGGTCCCATACTGGAGTCTGAAGTCCCTCTATTGGTGCTAGAGGTTGCTTTTGGGAAAGGAACGGCAAATCCTCCTGGTGGTCAGTGGTGGGCCCGTGTTTGTCGAAGATAGGGACCCCGGAGTATTTAGTTGAAGACTCGACTGATTAGGGGATCTGTGGTTTTCCACCCTTTTTGCATACCATGTATATATTGGCTATCGTTGTATGTGACTTTGTTTGTTATGTATAAAGGTGTGATTCATGGGTTGGTTTTCGAAAATTGTGGCACTACTTTTCTATCACATCTTGTTGTTGTCTGGGAATTTATTAATTGCTTTCGTATGCACATTAAAAATGAATGGGTCGGCAACGCATGCTAAGACGTCGCTATTTAATCGACCATAAAGGGACAGGCACGCGTTTGGAGGATCAGGGTGTGACAATATAAGGCTCTAGAGTGCAATCAACCGCATCGTACCTTTGAAGGTGAAGAATGAGCAAATAGAGAGGATAGGAGACCGCCTTTACTAGTTGAACTATCAAGCCAATTTGTGCCATAGGGTTGGTGGCTCTTGCTTCTTGTCAAAAGATTCTTTTCTATACACCAATCGGCTTGCTAACTCGAGAGGAAACACCCCTCAGACAAGTACCACATTGAAATGCGGTCGTGTTGAAATAAATGTAGCTTTTTTAAATATAAGGGCTTTAGTCTAACTTATCGCATTAGCCTTAAGCAAGCTCCCAACCATCGTGGATCGGTTAAACTAGATCAAATAGCGCATCTAATTGTAAGATTTGAAAAAAAAAAAAAATGGAGTAGGAAGAACCTGTCTACTTAGTAAGCTAAAGTCTTACAAATTATCAAGATTAATTTGGGTGTGTTAAACATAGGTGTCTAATCTATTTGAGGAAGACTTGTTTTTTTTCTTTTGCTGGGAACAAATTTCAGGAAAGCCGTAGTCAAAACAATCTTAAATAATGGACATATAAAAGGGAGTGGCGGGGGGCAAAAACCTACGGTAGATGAGGAAGAGATATGACAAGACAGATTCAACGTCTGAATCTACTTCCGCTGCCTTGGGGTAAAACTAATTTTGCCAGGCTAAGTTCATAGAAGGAACTCATTTTCATATATCGATGGGTCAATTAAAATGTATCGTCAACCGCTCTCTCGTGAAAGGAAAAACCTTCTAAAGTGCACACTTACTTTCTAGAGTGATCCGTTGAAGCAATGTCAGAATAGACCCTTTTTATTATCTTACTGGCAATTAACTTACGAAGTTTTCTCCACACACAATGGGTTGGTGTAAAGACTCGGTGTCAAACCTTTCCCTGAGGGCTGAAAAAGAGATAGGCCATACTTCAGCGGTTTGCTTCTTCTCTTCTCCATGATCGCTATGCTCTTTCAAGATGGATCCGGGTCAATAGGTGAGCATGATGAAAGGGCTAGAATTCTCTAGGGCAATTTGCCTGCTAGCTTCTACTTCATAAACCTCAATATCAATATGTACCGAAGCTTACCGCTTGTTATCATCCAGCACATCACACGAATACTCGAAGGACCCTTTTACCGCGAGGATGAACGATGAATTTTTCTTTTATCCAGTAACTTACAACTAGAGAGCAGTGCATTAACCATAATTTGTCCAATAACATGTATTCATTATTGTAATTATTATAAAATTAACGAGGCTCGACTTATTGAGCAGCGGATCGAACTCAAGTTCTGTATAGCTTCAACGGTTCTTTTCCGGAAAGTGGATCATGAATAGACCGGTGGACACATACGGTATACGCACTGTTAAAGAAGCTTGTGCCCTATCTTGAAATCACCACTAACCTCTGCGGGTCGAAATCACGGGGATGTCTCGATGTTGTAAGTTTGTAAACGGGACCACAAAATGAGTAAAGAAACACGAACTGGCGCGAACGTGCCTTTAAGATGTGCATTTTATTTTTTATTTTTTAGGTGAAAACCATTTATGTACCAAGTCAAATATCTCTCTCTCAGCTGCTCATGAGATTGCAACCATATCCAGCTGTTCTTGGAGTACTTTAAGGCTGTGTATGATAAATTTTTTATTTTTTTATTTCCCGAAATAGGTTTAGAATAGAAATCTGTTTTTGGTAACGCAATTTCTTTTTATATTTCTGAAATAAATTCCAGAATTAGATTTGAAGCAAAAATTAAAACCTAGAATTTTTAGCTTTTCAATTTTTGGAATAAAAGTGAGAAATCAAAACTTTTTTCATCATTCACTCTCGTCATCATCCGCCACCCACTCGATGCCCATGGAATGCCGAACACCCACCGCCCATCACCCGCTATCGGCCGCCCACTGGATGCCGGACTTCGGCCACCCATCGCCGGTCGTTGGTCACTCGCCACCAAACGCCGGTTGCTAATCGCCAGACACTCACCACCGAATGCCGGACGTCAAATGCTGAACATTGCCAACTAGCCGCCCACCGCTGGATGCTGGACTTCGGCTGCCCATTGCCTGTTGTTTGCCACCGAACGCGGACACCGACTACCTGCCATTGGTCATCTACCACTCGCCACCAGACACCAGCCACCAATAGCTTGCCACTGGAGGCTGGATGTCGGATGTTGGCCATCATTGCTAGACATTGGACGCCCGTCACCAAACACCAGCCGTCGGAACGCCCGTCACCGGACATCGATTGTTGCCGCTCCTAGAAATAGAAATTTTATTATGTTATCAAACAAATTTCTATTCTAAAAACAAAAATTTTGAATCGTTATCAAACGTGTTTCTTTGTTTAAAAAATTGTCTAAGGAATAGAAATTGAGAAATCAATTTTCTAGTCAGAAATTTTATCATGTGTGCCCTAAATGAGAAGAAGTAGTCGATCGTTTCATCCAAGTTAGTGGTAGATAATTTACATATATTTCCAGGTTTATCAGGAGAATTATGACGAGTTAAACCAGGTCTTCGCTTATATTTAACGACTGAAGAGAACCACAATAGTGCGTGTAGGGTTCTGTCTCCTCTGCTCTCTCTTCTCGATCGTTGTTCTCTTTTTTCAGGCAGATACAGTTTTGAGACCCGAAGATGTGCCCAAATAACGCGGGTGGCAATGACCAAAAATCGCCTTCGCCACCAATGATGCAAGGGCAGATGCCAATGGCTCCATATCTCCAGCGGGGGTAGTCCCGGGCAGTGGACGACGGGTCTCTACAGTTGCCTCGAAGATCCCTCCAACTGTGAGTGCTTTCCGCCTTCACATATGTTGTCTAATTTCAAAATTATGATGAACCAAGTAGAAGTATATCATCATTCTGATGAAACTTTCTAGTTCTACTACGCGACATAAGCAATCCATCCATTTATTTAACTTCTTAAAGTTCACCTTATGAACTAATTAATTTCTATATTCGTTTACAAAGGCTTCATCACTTGTTGCTGTTCTTGCATCACCTTCGGCCAGAATGCGGAAATCATAGACAGAGGAGCCACTTGTAAGTGTTTAAGTTTAAACACACCATATCTATTAGTTCTTCTCTACATGATTATGATCAGTCTTGCCAACATAGTTGATTAAAATGTTCCTCAAGCTTATGAGAACTTATGTGTGTGATGACGATATATCTGCAGCTTGTGTTGCAGGTGGGCTCAAATACTACTTGCTCGCCCACGCGGGCATCGTGTGCCTGTATACGTGCAGTTACCGAACAAAATTGAGGGGTCTACACCCGCTGCAAGAAGATCCGGGCGCCGATTGCCTGGTGCACTCGTGTTGCATCTACTGTGCTCTTTGCCAAGAATATAGGGAGCTCAAAAACTGCGGATTCGAACCTTCCATTGGTAAAAATTCTTTTGAAATCAAACCGCGATTGCCTGTGTGTTCTTTTTCTTACCATATTTGCTTGACCAAGCTAATTTTGGTGAAAAACATGTATTATTTGTTACTGCTACGCGTCTCACAATGCTGAACAACGTACTCAGTATGAGTTGATCTCATTTTCTGTCGTTTTAGTAGCGAATCGTTTTAAGCGGTCTTTGCACGTAAAAATCAACACCGCATGAGATCTATTTTGGTTGAAGATGGTCAAATTCTCTGTGTTTTGAGCTTCCAGCAACAAACTGAAGTTATGTTCAACCTTTTCTATCTTAGCTAATGTAGATGATCAATGTATTGATTTAAGCTTTTCCTCCTCGTGATTCATGACCCGATAAAGGTTGGGTGGCCAATGCCCAGAAGATGAACCAAGGTGCCGCAACGATGCCTCCGATGACTCGGGGCATGGGTCGTTAATTTCGCTTTTCGAGGTCCATCCGATCCACACAAACTGTCCGTGTGTTATTTGGCGTAAATGTGAGCTTCGTGGGAGCTTACAATAGTCGATCATAAGTCGAAAGAGTCGAGTAGTTTATTTGCTTTTCCTATTTTTTTCCCAAAACCATGATTGATTGTCTCTAGTAATTTTTTTCATGGTCCGCTTGTTCGCAATTTTAGTTCTATCACCCTTGTTGTTCTGATTTCTTGGATTGGACATTGGAATCTGTTGTGTTATTTTGAAGAGGGACACGCGTGTGAGAATATTTATCGTGCCACCTATTCAAGTATAACCAATACTTTCGTCCTGACACTACTCTTCCATTCCAAACTAAATGATATTTTTTTGCGAGCAAAAGAACACCTAAACTACCAAAACTTGGCATAGCGATATTTTAATGCCAAAAATTATGAAAGTGGCACTTAACTGCCACTTTTTTTTTTTTTTTTAAAGGAACAACTGAGTGCCAAGATCGACGAAGGTGACCGAAAATCCTACGTGATAATTTTTTAATGATATAACTCACCTACATGGCATGCTGGAGAATTGAGTCAGCAACGAAGAACCAAAACGACGTCATTTTGTTTTTTTTATTAAAAAATTTAATATAAATATTATTTAGATTAAAATATCTATATTTATATTTATATTTTATTTATTAAAAAAAAAAAAAAAAGGGAGGAGGCAGAAGGTGAAGCTGAGCCCTTGCCGTCATGTCCCGTGGTCGTCCGGAAGGGCCTCCCCCGGGGCCTGGCAACTCCGGCCAACAGCTGGGGAGGGCCGCGACCCTCTCCCCAGGGACCCTTGCCAAATCTTGGGGAGGGCCACGACCCTTACCCCAGATCAGGACGGGGTTTGCGGGCCCTCACCGCCTATCGGTCTAGGGCCAAACCTCCCCTCATTGTCACCAATCCTTCCCGACGACCACAGGAAGGCGGCGATGAGATAGCCACCATATCTAGCTGTTCCTCGAAGACTTTCCTTGAGGAGAAACCAATTCCTGGAAGACTTTCCACTGAGGAGAAACCAATGTAACTTCATTTATTGGCATTTCCTTCATCCGTCATGGGGAATTCCGAGGAGCTAAACTAGCTCTTTGCTTATAAAACGACCGGAAAAGCCAAGATGGCCAACATAGGACTGCCTCTCTTCTTCTATCTCTTCTCGATCTTCTTCTCTGTTTTCAGGCAGAGAGTTTTGAGACCCGAAGATGAGCCCGAATAACGTGAGTGGCAATGACCAAAAATCCCCTCCGCCACCGATGATGCCAATGCCGATGCCAATGGCTCCATACCCTCTAGCGGGGGCAGTCCTTAAGGCAGTGGACAACGGGTCTCTGCAATTTGCTTCGATGATCCCCGCAACTGTGAGTGCCCTCCGCCTTCGTTTACGTTGTCTACTTTCAAAATAATGATGAACCAAGTACTGATATATTATCATCCTGATGTAACTTTCTACTTCTAACATGCGACATACGCGATCCTTCCATTTATTTAACATCCAAACGTTCACCCTATGAACTGATTGATTTCTATAATCATTTACGAAGGCATCATCCCTTGTTGCTGTCCCTGCATCACCTTCGGCCAGAACGCAGAAATCATAGACAGAGGAGCCACTTGTAAGTGCAAATTAAAGTTTTAAACACGCCGTGACCATATTTATCAGTTCTTCTCTACATAATCATGATCAGTCGTGCCTGCATAGTTGATTATAATATTCCTCGAGCCTAACGTGTACGTAGGCGTGTGACGACAATACATCTGCAGCTTGTTTCATGGGCGGGCTCATATTCTGCTTGCTTGCCCAAGTGGGCGTCGCGTGCCTGTATACTTGCAGTTACCGGACATAATTGAGGGGTTTGCACTCGTTGCAAGATTTTTGCGATGATTGCCTCGTGCACCGGTGCTGTATCCACTGTGCTCTTTGTCAAGATTCCACTTATCTAGTAATATTACTTTTGAAATTTATTTTTGAATGAAACCTTTAAGAGCTCCTCTTCAAATTGAAGCGGCTATCGGCACCTAAAATTTGGTCACCCCATTTAATTATTTTTATTTTTGCATAGAATTGCATATAGGCTGCATTGCCTTTAAATTAAAACAGGTCATACATGTCACTTAGATTTCGTGTCGATTCATCAATGCACGTTAGACTAGAATTTATCTAGTCAGAGTATTCAACTTAATTCATGTTTTAAAACAGGAAAAGCACAAACAGAAATAGTTAACATTGCATTTAGAAATCATGTCCAGATCATCCATGCATTGTTTGGTCTTTAGTTAACATTTTGCATAATACTAATTGTATTCGACATAATGGAGCTTTGCTTTTGATTTGCTTAGCACATCAAAATTTTTCTGTCGACTCAAGCAATTTATATATTATTTAGATTATCTTGGGTTACATTATTGCTTGTGTATCCGTATGATCACCCATTGCATGTAATAGTTTAGGAACAAACTTGATCAAGGCTGCTTGCAAAACATTTTTAAAATAAAAGAGATAATGTATTGAAATGGCTGTCACGCCTCGAACCCCGAGTACGCACACATCCCTCGGCAGTCGATTACAAATGCGACGTCCCAGGACATGTCGCCAACCCATTCTTTTTATCTTTCAATTAAGCATATGCAGAAGCAAAATAAATACAACACCTAGTCAACAAAGAAACATAGGTATACTAAAATACGATTGCGATTTTCCCATAAAAACCGCGACTTATTTATCAACCGTTGTCCCTGGGAAGTTTAATAATTTACAAGTCCTTACACTGACAACTCCCAACCAACCCTCTCGAAAACCTTCAGGGATCAAGGCAACCTAAACTTCACTAGCGACAAGGGCTAGCCAAAAGGTGTCGCATCTCGCACCCACACATCCGCACTTAGTAGATCTCCACGCTACAGTCCTAAAAAGGTTAGCCCACGAAGGGGTGAGATAAAATATCAGCAAGTCAAAACTCTAAGCCTCGATTAGGATGCAAATTCACCCAGAGGCAGCTTAAATAGACGTCACAAACAAACTTACTTCGCCTCAGCACATCTCTGCACATTAGCTCATCACATATGCTATTTTCAATGCAGCAAGTGCAGTTCAATAATCGGAACACATCATTTCAATCACATGGGTTCAGATTATAAGACCAAACCGTTATGACATGTCCCATACCGTGCCATATATTTTGTCACATAATCAGGCACAACTATCACAACCACGGAGGCGTGTTCCAGTTATTACGACCCAATGGCCATGGCTAACTCAAAAGTCGATGGTCATCCAGCATAACCGGGCATCGTCCCGCTCCGTCGGGCACAACATCATCCCGCATATTCATACGCATTAGGATGGCATTCCACACAAGAGCATCGGCCCGACCTCCACCGCAACTGACATCCGTTGACGTGAGGCATCCGAACTTAATTGGGCATCGTCCCGCATATTCATACGTATCAGGATGGGTTCATTACCCCGCATATTCATATGCATCATGGCATTTAGGTGATCACATGAGCACACCATCAATCAAATCATTTATTATCTTTCATCAATTAGCCCAAAATAGCAAATTTCCTTTTAAAACAATAAACCTTGCAATTCCCTTTTTTTTTTGTTCAAAGCTTTCCGAAATAAATTCATACGGGGTCACTTATTTGAAATTAACCCGCCAAACTTTGCACAAATCTAGTATAAAACCTCCTCGTTTTATTGAGCACGTAAAATTTGGCGTCCAAACCCGACACCTCATTTATTTCTATTTTCTTTTCCAACCACCCATTTTTGGAAATAATCTTTAGTAACCCCTTTTTTTTATTCAAAAATTTTAGAAATAAATTCAATAGTTCTCACGTACTCAAAATTAATCCATCAAAATTTGCACGCACCTATTTTAAAACCTTGTCGTTTTATTGAGCAAATGAGATTTGGTGTCCAAACCCGACACCTAAATTTTCTTTCCATTTAAAGGCTCAAAGGCCATCTCTTGCAATAATAATAACAACCAACATAGAGCAATCAACCTCATAGTATTACGCATAAGTTCTCAGCATGCCCCACAAGTCAACCACATCACAAAACATACAATTTTCAGCAAGCAAAACACCGAAAACAACCACAAAACCACAACCGGCCCTAACCGGCAGAAACCAGTCCACTCGCGTGTCTACAAAATTAATTCTAGAAACATAACCAAACGAATTTAAAAATTCTCAAATTTGAATATGTTATAAAGGACACTTGAACAAATATTTTTTGTGAAGACACCTTAACCAAGATCTTCCTAGAATGAGAACAGTAATTCGCTCAAGTCGTTACCAAAACTGTGTCCGTGTCCAGAAATTTTGTTTTCCAAAATCAGTTTAGTTCAAGGTCCAAAATATGTCTGTTTGCTCTAAAATTTAACTATGTTAAACTATAAGATGTGAGGAACAAATTTTGTGAAGAAACTCTCTCGAAAATCGAACCCTAAGAGTTGATAAAAATCCTTTCAACACCAAAATGTCACAGGTTCCAGCACAATCTGAGATTCTTCTTTGCATGTAACGAATATGAAATCTTGTTCATTAAAATCCATAAAATATTGAGTAAAATATATGTCATAGCTAAAGACTTTTAGAACATTTTTCAAAATGAAAGCAATCTCAAAATAGTGACTCATTTTAACCCACAAAAATCGCAAGCAGCAAGGGTTCAGTAAACTAATCCGGAGAGAAATCCACTAAATCAAGCTAAACCACCCTCATTAGTACTAATCTAACCAATTAGATTAACACTAATCCATCTTAAGGCTAATCTAACCAAACTAGATTAACACTAATCCATCTTAAGGCTAAACTAACCCCATAACCACAATTAACAACATAATCAAGGATTAGGGAGTTAACTCACCGAAATTCGATGGCGGCGGGCTCACGGCGATGGCAACGCGATGGTGACAAGAACCCGAGACTACTGCATCTCCAACGGAGGCTCAACGGCGGAGGAAATGGCCAGGTGAAGCTCACGGCCAAAGCTGGTTCGGTTCTGTGGCTGAGCTGGTCGGGGGCTACGTTTGGGCTGAGATGCGAAGTTGGTGGCTGCGGGTGGTGGTGCTACGCATGGCTAGACGGCAAAACAGTTTGCGAGAGTCCCGAGCACTGGACGGGCTGCTGAGGGCGCTGGCATGAGGAGCTGGGGGTTTGTTGAAGTTGCTAGTGATATGGGCGTTGAGTGATGGTTGGCTGGCGTGGAGGTGTAAGGGTGGTGGTGAGCTAGTGAGGCGTGAGGTGGTGGGGTGTGGTGGTGTGGTGGTGGCAGCAAGAACGAAGGGAAATGGAGAAGGGCTGGTGGGTGAGTGCAGCAGCAAGGAAAGGGGACGAAAGAAATGGAGATGGACGGTGGTGAAAAGAGAAGAGAGAGGGAAGAAATAACGTGCGTGAAGAGAGAGGGAGGAAGTCGGCTGAAGAAAAAGGAGAAGGGAGACTCACGCACGCATGGGAAGAGAAAGAATTGCAGAGAGAGGAGGGAAGAAGGAAGTCAAATTGTTGGCCAATGAGAGTCCAAGGGAAATATCAAGCCATTCAAGTGCCAAAGCCTCAAAAGTCTTCTTCCCAAATTGTCAAGCATCCCTCCGATGGCTATTTAGCTCTCATTTTACCCAAAATCAACCCTTTTGGCAGCCAAATAAATCCTTAAAGCAGCCCATCCGAATTCCCATTGTTTTTCTCTTTTTGCCGAAAACCGGTTTTTCCAGTAAAATTCCAGACTCAACGAAAATTCTCCGAAAGATTAGACGACGTCCTATAAATGAATCGTGACCCACTCAAACGTCCGATTTCTAAAACTGAATTCAATTTCGTGGTTAAAATCGACCGAATGCGATTTTAGTACAACCTAACCTATCGGGTAGCTTTTAGGGATTTTAGCTAGTTTGATCCATGGTCGATAATTTTTTTGTCCACGTTTATGCATCTTCGACTCGTAGAAGACTATTGGTTGTCGTAAAAATCGCAAGGTTTCAATTACATGTCCCGAATATAATTTCGATAGAAAATCAGGTTAGTTCCGTTCGACGCGAATTTCGCAATCACGCGGAATCACCCGCAATTCAATTACGTGATTCCGTCGAATCGATCTATATCCAATCACAATTCGATTATAACGACAACCAAGAGTCGAGTCTTCCGTTAGTGACGACTCTTAAGTTGATTGATTTGCATTGATCTAATCAAAATTCGAAAGTAGTAATTGATATGAACTTGAGAAAGCCCGCGCTAGTTGACAATCGCTTTAATGAGTACCGTTCATACTTGCTTAGTAATCCGTTAACTTTTCAATAGTTCACTTTTGAGAAAGTCACGACAGATAAAAGGTAATTTCATACATTGTTCGGAGGCCTGTTAGCCTTAGCACTTTAGCACGCTTTGCCGCAACCACAGAAATTTTGGCCCATTAATTCGTCGCTCCATGCTTTGAAGGTCTTCCCTTAGGTAGAATAAATTCTAACCAATTGTAATTTCTTAACTATAGTCATCGTCAATTGACTTTCCTAGGCCAATTAGAGATCTACAAATTTTAATTTACTGATAAACACGTGCCGAAATCGCTAAAACGTGATAAAATTAAAATTAAAATTGCCATAGAGAAATTTACTAAACGTCATTCAAAATATTGCAATTTTTGCCAATGGTGACAAGCAAAGAAATAAATTATAACTTGTTAATTCAACCATTCCATTACAATGGCATAAGAAATTATCCCAAAACAATTCTTAGCAAGCAAAGAAATAAATTATAACTTGTTAATTCAACCATTCCATTACAATGGCATAAGAAATTATCCCAAAACAATTCTTAGCAACATTTTTCACTAGGAGAACATTAAAATCAAAGGAACTCAAAAAGATGACACAAGAATTTTGGACATGAACGCATTCAACACAACTCATCAAGCCATCATTGTTTGACTCATGGGGGGCGTCATGGGAACCTGCTGCTGCTGCATCTGCTGTTGTCTTTGAACGTTGCCCACCCATCCTGTCCAAAAGTGAAACAATAGAATGGATCACAAAATTCTTCAACTGGACATGAGATATGTCTGAACTCTTTTCAACTTTGAATGTTTGTTCAACTGGTTTGTCCTCGTATACCTTGTTAAATAAGAATCCTTTGTATAGCTATTATAAGTTGACTCTAAGAAGGAGTAATCAATTTACCAATGGCGGGATCCCAGCCTCGGCGGTTAAGTTCTCTGTACTCTTGGCAAAGAGCACAGGGCTCGAACAGGAAGTGGACGATCCAATCCGGAGCAGGCGACTCCACCAGGCCAAACTTGCCCCTGAGCTTCGATCGGAACGTGCATGAGTAGATGCATGGCAACCCGATGAAGCAGCCGAACAGTGCATACATTATTCCAGCCGTTGCACAATCTACGATCATCACAACACGCCAAAAAAACATTAAGTTGTGCAAGTGATTTCGGCCAAGACATGATGAGTTGTTTCTTTCTGTTCTTTTTCCACTTACTGGTTGTGCCGTTGTCTATGAGCTCTGCGACCTGGCCGAACGTCAAGCATGGGAAGAAGCACGTTATAACAGCTGAAACATGAGAGACGTAATACGTATTAGATACTTGATCCCGACAATATATGTTGTCATTGCCACGTAAAACTCAATTACTCATTTGTCAAAACGACGAACCTGAAGAGCAAGGGAAGACATTAGAGATGTTATGAAAGTCAGTATTAAACTAACTAGCCTTACTTATCATCGTGACACGCATATAAAAGTAGGACAACGATGCATGTCCACAAAAATAGCCCGATTTGGATGTCAGACACTCTGAAAAAACGGTTACATCATTTCTTTGGTAAATTTGTGTGATAATCTTACCGTTCAAGGGGTCGTCCATGCAATCAAACAGCCCTGTCGTCCATCCTTCGGTGTTGACGTTGCCCATCATGTTCGCCTGCATTGGAATGCCCTGAGCCGTGCCGTTGTGTCCCTGGACTCCCGGCTTGATCGGCGAAGGCGGCACCGTGGCGTACTGCACTCCTCCGCCTGCTGGTGGTGGGAACTGCACAGGCTGAGCAGCCGACTGTTGTTGATAAGCTTGGGAAGGAGGATACGGCTTCGGTGGTGGCGAGTTTGGAGGGTATGCCTCTGGCGGTGGGAACTGCACTGGCTGACCAGCCGATTGTGGTCGCTGTTGAGGAGGGTATTGTTGAGGTGCTGCCGCCATCGGAGGGTAGGATGGCTGCTGCTGCGGTGGATAAGCTCGTTGAATTTCATAGGCTGGGTTCAGTTGAGGGCTTTGAGGCGGGAACTGTGCCACAGGCTGAGGGGGCGGTACCGTGGCATAGGCCTGGTTGAATTGCGGCGGTGGTGGTGCATTCTGCGCTAGGCCGAACTGCTGTTGCTGCTGAGGTGGTTGGAACTGCTGCTGCTGCTGCGGGTCATTTGCAGCATCGTTCTGTTGGTATTGTAGATTTGGGCCGTCATTGTCGCCTCCGGATTGAAGGGGCGGATACAGCTGGTCGGGTTGTGGGTTCGGATTGTAGTAAGCTGGGTTGTTGCTGTTGCTGTTATCATTGTGTGAAACCTGGACATTATACTGAATTTGGACATTGCAATCTGCTTGGTCTTGCTGGTAATTAGAAGAGTCTGCTTCAGGGTTTCCCATCGTAGCAAACTCGAGAGCGAGAGAGAGAGAGAGAGAGAGAGAGAGAGAGTACCGGAGAATATACAAATGCATGAGGGTGGAGCTCTTGTATAGTGAGAGCTGGTCGTGCTGAGATCGAGGATCATTCCCACTTGCTACATAAGATAAGACAAGTTGTAGTTGCAGTAGGCAAAGCTTTGATCAGAGAGAGAGAGAGAGAGAGAGTTGACGCTGACTTTTGAGAGGGGAATGATAATGCTGCTGCTTTGAAAGGTAGCGAAGTCAAGAGTCTCCGCGCAATTACGGACTACTCCCACCGTACTGATCATTCCAATCCGTTTACTTTGACCGAAACGACGGTGCATGAGAATACTAGTTGGGCCCCAACCCCCATGTGCCATATATATCTATAGATCTAATCACAATTCTGCCCCCAAAACTTTTTTTTTTTTTTTTGTCTTAGAAACAACGCACAACTTTAGATCCAATCCCGATTTTGCCTCGAACCTTTTTTTTTTTTTTTCTCTGAAAAAACCTTAAATTTTAGATCTAATACTAACTCTGTCTTAAATTTTGTTTTATCTAAAATAAAAATCACAAACTTTCAATCTATTCCCAAATCTACTCCTGTGATCCAGTCCCAACTAGACGCGGTCTTTCACATTGATAACAAATTCACATCAATAAGGTGACATGGAAATTTATCTCCAAAATGAAATCGTTCTAGGATATGGAAATTAGGATTGACTGATGGTCATTTTTTGACAAAGGGCTAATGGAGGCAAATTTGGACTAAAATAAAAATTAGTGATTTTTCTCTTAGACAGAAAAAAAGAAGTTCGGGATAGATTTGAGATTGAATCTAAAGTTTTGAATTTTTTAAAATAAAAAAAGTTTGAGGTAAAATTGAAATTGGATCTATATGTATAGATATCTCAAATCCAATGTAAAAACATCGATTTGGATCATGCCTCCACGTAGGCTAAATAATGTGGAATCTGATGGCATTTAATTAGTTTTTCGTATTAGACCAAAAAAATTTTAGCTTTTGGGGATTGCTATCTTTTATTTATTGGGGAATGCTCGCTTCGTGGAATTAATTTCTTAATCTTTCCGAGATTTGTTACCCATTTTCTTTGTTTTTCCTGAGGAGATTGTCCCTCTATATATAAATCTATGTGTGCGATGTAAATCATGATGATGGCAAAAGCATTTTTAGGGTTACAAGACGGATCGAGTGTCCCTTGATGATATTGATGCTTTGTCAATTGATCAGAAAGATAGAAGCTCATGAACCCTAGAAAATCAAAGCAGGAGAGAGAACATTTGATCAATGAACACTTAAAATCAAGTGGATTGCATTCCTTCGGTCTAAAAGCAGACTGTCCACGCCCCCATGACTCTAATTAGATGGCCAGGATTAATTACGCCAATTATTAAGCGAAGGAGAAAATGTTATTCCTATTCGAAATGAGGATCGGAATAAGTTTGAATTTCATCTTACTGAAAATGGGATGTCGGTTTAGTTCTAAAACTCAATGGGATCTCGATCCTACCTGCTTCCGGAATTGCAGACAGCAAAGAGAACGAAACTAAACTCGACTTGCTCGAATTATGGCTATGGCTGATTGAAGATATCCTCGTAGGAATTAAAGGGAGATTACACAGTGCTTGTTCATTGATTCATTTGTAAACATATGTCTATACATTGCTAGTTTACTAGTCCATCACCCTTCATTATCCTTTTCTTCTTCTTGGATTTACATCACCAGAAAGAGGAAGAGGTAGAACCCTAGTAAATGATCTATTCTAGTGTCATTAGATGAGCTCAAGCTAGCCTACATATCCCTCTCCACAATTTAAGGTCAAAGGCATCAATAGAGGGACAAAATTTAGCCGCACAAAATAGATTTTGCAAGGAAGAAAGTATTCGAGCAGTTAGTTGCATGTATTAAACCGAATTTGAACTGTATAATTTGGTGGATCACATGTGAAATTTATATGAAATTTGACAATTCAAATTCAATTTAGTATAGATATTATACTAGTTGTATACTTGCTAGTTGCTAGTTGCTAGTTGTCAAGAGACTTCCTCTACCAACTAAAATTATTTGCACGACCGTGATGCTCGAAGTCAAAGTCAGCTCTCTCTCTCTCTCTGTGAGCTGAAAGAGACGAATAAACAGTTGTCTTAAAAATCAAGACCGGAGCTGAATACTCATATCAATGTGTTAATCTCTACTCAAACTTGTTATGCAGTAACTAAATGAATGGGAAAGTTCTTGCTCCGTATAGTTGACGTTGACCTAGGGTTTTATGCATGTACAGTGTTTATTGTGAAAAGTTCACACAGGGTACTTTGCTTGATTGTAGGATGGTGAACTGTTTGTCAGTTGACTTCAACGTGTTCCTATTGCCCTGAGGAACATGTTCTCGGGGAGAGAGCCTGAGAAACAAACACGAAGCTTCGATCCCCAGTAGAGCTTTCACCTCTTTCTTTTTCGCCAGGTTTCATTCATGGATTGGATGATGGATAAATCGACAAGTCGCCGCTGCTCTTTCCCAAAGGTAAAGGAGCAGGCACAATGAACTATAATTGTGGAAGGCCTTGTAGATTCGTTCTTATAATTTGATCCTTCCCAATAAGACTCGACATGTTCGAATTCTAATCATTTTTACGCAAGAAGGGGTGACCACCCCTAGTTGTCAGATATAGTGTCGAAATAGAGTAGGGCTATGACCCATGTTGACAAGGGCTAAGATTTTCAAGTAAAGCCTTCTTGTCTTCTTTAGGTAGCGCATGACAAAATTTCTGAAACAGAAATTGATTTCTGGCCAGAAATCAATTTCTCAATTTCTATTCCCCAGCTAATTTCGAGTAAAAGAAACCCGTTTGATAACGACTCAAAATTTCTATTTCTGAAACAGAAATCCGTTTGATAACAGAAAAAATTTCTATTTCTATGAATCATGTTGTCCCCATCCTTTTACTTCACTCTTCTTGGTGCTTGTGATGGTAATTTAATTTGATAAAAGTTGGTAAATCACTTTAATTTAGGGAGAAGTGCCAAAAAGTCCTAAACCTTTTGTCTTTGTGCGGATTTAGTCCTAAACCTTTTTTTTTGGTACCGATTTAGTCCTAAACCTTTCTATTTGGTGCCGATTTAGTCCTTCCGGCAAATTTAGCTCGGAAAATGCCTACGTGGATACAAAGCCGCGCCGGCCGTCCTACGTGGATGGACCGGCGCCGACATGGATGCCTGAAAACAAAACGACGCCGTTTTATTAAAAAAAAATTAAAAATTTTAAAAAAAACCTAGAACCTAGTTTAAAACCTCCTTGTTTTATTGAGAAAATAAAATTTGGCGTCCAAACCCGACACCGCATTTATTTTCTATTTTCTTGCCTAACCACCCTTTTTGGAAATAATCTCGCGCAACTTTTTTTTTTCTTTAAAGCTTTCGGATTTATTTCGTATGGGAGCACGTAAGAATTTATTTCCGAAAGCTTTAGAAAAAAAAAAAAAAAAAATTTGCGCGAGATTATTTCCAAAAAGGGTGGTTAGGCAAGAAAATAGAAAATAAATGGGGTGTCGGGTTTGAACGCAAAATTTTATTTTCTCAATAAAACAAGGATGTTTTAAACTAGGTGCGTACAAAGTTTGATCGATTAATTTTGAGTACGGGAGCACGTACGAATTTATTTCCGAAAGCTTTAGAGAAAAAAAAAAAAAGTTGCGCGAGATTATTTCCAAAAAGGGTGGTTAGGCAAGAAAATAGAAAATAAATGTGGTGTCGGGTTTTGGACGCCAAATTTTATTTTCTCAATAAAATAAGGAGTTTTAAAACTAGGTTCTAGGTTTTTTTTTTTTAAATTATTTTTAATTATTTTTTAATTATTTTAATTATTTTATTTTTTATTTTTTTTTTTTTATAAATAAAACGGCGTCGTGAGGAGAAGGAATGGGGAAAGCACGATAGTGAGGAGAGGAGAGGAGTCTGGAAGGAAGAAGTGGAGAAATAGTTTTCTATTTCTACTTCAGAAATAGAGAAGCTACAATTTCTAGCTTCTCATTTCTCCTTCAAAACAATTTCTGAAACAGAAATCAATTTCAGAAATAGAGAAATCAGTTTGTGTTATCAAACGGGTTTCTCCAATTTCTCTGTTCCGGGGAACAGAGAAATTGAGAAACTGAGAAATAGAAATTTTACCATGCAGTACCTTAATATAATGTTATCTAGCTTTCATTTTCAGTATTTTCCATCTTGAAACTTATTCTAGTTCAATCAACTAAAGAATTCATGCGGGTAACGAGAAGGAAGTAGAAGCATTCGGGTAAATTTTGATGCTATCCACACTGAGGAAGCACATGGTGGCGCCACCTCTTTAAAGCAAAAGAAGATTTCTAGAGACACATCACAAAATTCCACGTGGTACCAAAAAAGATATAACCATGGAAGTTGGACAATAGTTTCAAATTGGGAATCAAAGCTTTGGTGTAATGAATACTCATCGTAACGAATGCCATTTGATAAATCTTAGCTATAATGAGAGATAAATGAGACATCGAAATGGAGGAATTCAGAGATCAATGAGACATTGAAGTGGAGGAATTCGGAGATTAATGAGACATTGAAATGGAGGAAATTCAGAAATCATGTGTTGTAGCTTCAAGAATGTTCAGAGCTCTATATGGCTCTAGAGCACCTTCAACAGCATTGTGCCTCTAAAGATGAAGAATCAGCAAATAGAGAGGATGGGAGACTGCCATTACTACTTGAACTATAAAACCTATCAATGTCATAGGGTCGATGGCTCTGGCTCCTTGTCGAAAGATTCTTTTCCATACACAAACTGGCCTACCGGCTCTAGAGGAAGCGTTCTTCAGACAAGTACCAACCAATATGCAGTCATGTTAAGCCTATAAATGTAGTTTTTTTTTTTTTTTTTGATATAAGGGTTTTAGTCTAATGTATTGCATTGGTCTTAGTTCCTTAGATGGAGGGAGGGAATGATTTCAAATTAAGGGACCCGAAGCAAACACCGGACCATCGTAGATGAGTTGAACTAGATCGAATAGGGCATCCAATTGCAAGATTAAAAAAAAAGAGTAGTAGCAAGAACCCGTCTACTTAGAGATAATAGAAAGCTAAAATCTTCAAGTTCGTCAAGATCAATTTGGGGTGTGTTGAACATTGGTGTCTAATCCATTTGAGGAAGACTTATCTTTTTTGTTGTGAACAAATTTAAGCAACACGGTAGTCAAAACAATCTAAATAATGGAGATGGAAAAGGGAGTGGAAGGGCAAATACATATAATAGATGAGGAAGAAATATGACAAGACAGATTTAACCTTTGAATCTGTTTCCGCTGCCTTGGGTTAAAACTAATTTTGTCAGGCCTGGCAATGCTCCCAAGATCATAGATGGAATTCATCTTTGTGGGTCGACGGTTATGGGTCAATTAAAATGCATCATCTACCACCTTTTGTGAAAGCAAAAATCTTCAAAAGCGTGAACTTACTTTCTAAAGTGATCAGTCGAAGCGATTTCAAATGAGACCCTTTTTATTATCCGATTAGCAATGGATCTACGAAGTGCTTCCTCTTGACAATCTCCTTGGAAGAAAGTATCAAGTTTTTGTTGTGCACTCCCAACAAACGGTATTAGAGCCGATGGTTGTGGTTTCCAGGTAGGTCGACGTTGTAGTATAGTAATGAGGGCTCATAAGTTGGTGTAGAAGAATATTTGAATTAAGGAAGAGCGGGTCTAACACTAAGCTCATATGTGATGGGAGATTGTTAGGATGCATGTATAAATGAGTGGTGTTAGAAAAGTCCAATATTGGAGAATTGATATGGTGTAGAGTGGCTAATATATTATAGTTAGCCCATAACCCATTGACTTAAGCTTTTAAGTGGAAGTGGATCCAATTAAATATATTAACAGGTTCAAAGTCTCCCTCTTGGAGATCTCCTCAGAAGAATGTATCGGACTGAAGAAATGAGAGCTTTCTCCACGCACGCTAATTAAGGGCAAGCATGGTTCGAGTTCTTGATAGTTTTCTCCACACACGCTAATTAGGGGTGAGTATGGTTCGAGGGTAGAACCTAAGAACTGGATTGGTGGAAACCTATAGATTCCAAATTCTAAGATATGATGAAGAACTTGTTTCAACGGGTCGGTTCTAGATTCCTTTACCCGGAACCTAAGAACCGGACTAATAGGAACTTGTAGATTTGAAGTTCTAAGGTATGATGAGGAATCTGTTTCGACGAGTAGATTCTAGGTTCTTGGCTAGAGGAATTTGGAATCTAAAAACTAAAACTTGGAACAAGTTTTAACCTTTTTCCTAGTCCATGTCTTTGTGCAATCCTCTAATATTTCATGTCGTTTGATGATGAGTATACAATTTGGAAGTACTAGTTTGAGTTTCTATTTTATGACTAAGATTTTAACTTTATTAATATTCATATCTTTCATATGTCTAAATATGAGTTATAGTTAGTGAATTGTAATCATTCAAATAATAAAATAGGTGAAACTTAGATAAACATTGGAACTGACCCTAAAACCTATGACAGGGTAGGTTTCAAGTTTTATGGTATGGTAGGTTCCAAATTTCAAAAAATGATAAACCTATCCCGACAGGTAAATTCCACATTCCAAGTGGAGCCTACATGGAACTTGAAGTCGCTAACTTCAAACTAAGCCTCTCAACATCAACATACCAATGCGTGTAAGACATATATACGAGAATGTGGGATATTTCAACAACCACAAAAATAAGCATTCTGTCATCCCTGACATTTTTCACATTTGAGTTTACCAGAATATCGATTATTGTTTACTTCTATTTTTTAGTTGTTTTCGTTTCTCGTGTTTTAAATTGAAATTTCTTGGAGTTCTTTCTTCCTGGGTGGGTATAGCCTTGAAGCTCCATTTGTTTCCTGAAATAATTAGTTAATGACAAATGTTTTCATTATGGACAATAATTTACATATTCATTCATTCATTTTTGTGAACAATACAAATGACCATTTTTCAAAAAATATTTTTCAAATAATTTATTTTCTGTGAAACAAATGCAACCTAAGATTCTCTTCTGTGTTATAAAGATCCACAACTTCCATAAGCGTGTCCACCCCGGCTACTCGTCAATGAATTGTTAAGTAAGAAGTATATGAATCAAGAAGATTGTAGTTTGACCAAGAAAAAGAAAGAGTAGATTGTAGTTTGAATAGAACGAAAGGTAAAAGATTCTTTCGTATTATGTAAAGGCATCGGCTAGAAAGAAAAAGTATAAAGAAAGAAAAAGCAATGAGCTTTTGTTCATAATTTCTTAATTTGACTGATTACCCGATCTACGAAAGATGAAATATAAATTATGGATCAACTAAGCCCTCTCGGGAGCTTGCTTAAGAATAAGAAAGAGGAATCTCATGTAAATACCATGGAATAAGGTTTGATCCTATTCATGGGATTTCCCTACTGGGCCACGTCATTTTGGGGCAAGCGAATAAGTTATGATGAAAAAGATGAGCTTCACTAAAGGACGTAGAGAATTAAGAATTCTAATTTGTTTCCATTCGAAGAAGTAGCACGCATCCCTGTCATCTTAAATTGATGAGTAAGCTTAGTTCATTTAAAAATATAGAAAGCATAACCAAAAGTAACCGATCCCTTTGTATTAGTATACTTCTTCAGGTAAGCATGCATCCTCGTCATCTCAAATTAGTGACGAAAATTTTTGTATTTGTAACAATTCATTCTATTTGGCTAATATTAGCTAGTCAACGCTGACGTGAACATTGGTCATTCAGCTAACACTGTTGTGGCAATTTTTTAATAAATTTTTATTTTTTTGAATTTTATTTATTTATTTACTTTTCCTTTTCCTTTTCCTTTTCTTTTTCTTTTTCTTTTTCCCTCACTGGCCACTAGGCAAGGGGCATGAAGCCCTTACCTACTGTCGGCGAGGGTTACGGCCCTCACCCAACTTTGCTTAAATTTGGTTGATGCTAACCTCACCATGGCCTTGTAGGCCGAGGGCGAACTCAGCCTTGTTGGTTGCGGGCGAAGCCATGGTCGCCTTTGCCCAAAACCTGTAAGGTGGCAACCAATTGTGAACTTAGGCTTGCAAACCTCCCTTTAAAGGGCCCCAATTGCTAAAGTGAGTAGAATGAGTCCGACATTTCATCGAGCAACCAAAAGGATCAAGGTGATGTTGGGTTCGGATGTGGCTTCGCCTTCCATCTCGAGGCGTTGCCACGGGCGAGGTGGCCTTACTAGAGCCTCGCTAGCCATCGTGGGAAAGAGAAAAAGGAAAAGAAAATGAAAAAGGGAAAAAAAATCGAAGAAGATAAAAAAAAAATTATTAAAAGATTGCTACGTTAGCGTTGGCCAGACAAACGGCGTTCACATCAGCACCGGCTATATATATATATACACGCTTGTGCGCACGCACGAGGTGAGCATGGTTCAATGGTAAAACTTGGAACCCGAGGACCGAATCACCGAGAACCTGTAAGTTCGAAGTTTTAAAGTATATAGAGTAGGTTCCAAATTCCATAAAATGAAAGACTTATTTCGACGGGTAGGTTTTAGGTTTCTTGGAAGAACTTGGAACCTAGAACTTAGCACTGGAATAAGTTTTGATATTGTTCTTGGTCAATGTCTTCATTCGATCCTCCGATATTCCATGTCATTCGATGATGAGTATAATCTGGAAGTATTAATCCGAGTTTCCATTTTATGACTAACGATTTTACATTATTAATGTTTATATTTTTAGTATGTCTAAACATAAATTATGGTTAGTGAATTATAATCGTTCAAATAATAATAAAGGTGGAACCTTGGTAAACCCAATAACCGACCCTGGAACCCATGACAAAATAGGTTTCAGGTTCTGGGGTATATAAGGTAAATTCCAGATTCTAGGTGAAATCTATACGAAACTTGAAACTGCTCACTCCTGTCGCTAATCGCTATACTCTTTCAAGATGGATCCGGGTCAATAGGTCAGCATGATGAAAGAAATAGAATTCTCTAAGTTAATTTGCCTGCTATCTTCTTCTTCATAAACCGCAATATCAATATGTACTTAAAGCTTAACACTTCTTATCATCGAGCACATCGCATGAATTCTCGAAGGACTCTATTAACACGAGGACGGGAGACGAATCTTTCTTTTATCCAGTAACATAAAACTAGAGAGTGGTGCATTAACCTTAATTTGTACAATAACATGTATTCATTGTTATGATCCTTAAAAAATTAACAAGGTTCAACATTTTGAGCGGTGAATGGAACTCAAGTTCTGTATAGCTTCAACGGTTCTTTTGCAGGAACTGGATCACGAAGAGACCGATGGACGCATACGGTATACGCACTGTTAAAGAAGCTTGTGCCATATCTTGAAATCGCCACTAACCTCTGCAGGTTGAAATCACGGGGATGTCTCAATTTTGTAAGTTTGTAAACAGGACCACAAAATGACTAAAGAAATGCGAACTGGCGCGAACATGTCTTTAAAATGTGCTTTTTTTTATTTGTTACGTGACAGCATTCATGTGCCTAGTCAAATCTCTCTCTCTCTCTCTCTCTCTCTCTCTCTCTCTCTCTCTCTCATAGCTGCTGATGAGATTGCAGCCATATCCAGCTGTTCTTGGAGTACTTTAAACGAGAAGAAGTAGTCGATCGTTTCGTCAAGTTAGTGGTAAATAATTTACATATATTTCCAGGTTTATCAGGAGAATGATGACGAGCTAAACAAGGTCTTCGCTTATATATAACGACTGAAGAAAACCACGATGGTGTATGTAGAGTTCTGTCTCCTCTCCTCTCTCTTCTCGATTTATTCTCTATTTTCAGGCGGAGACAGATTTGAGACCCGAAGATGTATCCAAATAACACGGGTGGCAATGACCAAAAATCGCCTCCGCCACCAATGATGCAAATGCAGATGCCGATGGCTCCATACCCTCCGGCGGGGGCGGTCCCCGAGCAGTGGACGACGGGTCTCTGCGGTTGCTTCGAAGATTCCTCCAATTGTGAGTGCTTTCCGCCTTCATATATGTCGTCTAATTTCAAAATTATGATGAACCAAGTAGAAGTATATCATCATTCTGATGAAACTTTCTAGTTCTAATACGCAACATAAGCAATCCATCCATTTATTTAACATCTTAAAAAGTTCACCTTATGAACTGATTAATTTCTATATTCGTTTACAAAGGCTTCATCACTTGTTGCTGTCCCTGCATCACCTTCGGCCAGAACGCTGAAATCATTGACAGAGGAGCCACTTGTAAGTGCAAATTTAAGCTTTGAACACACCATATCTAGTAGTTCTTCTCTATCAGTCGTGCCAAAATTGTTGACTAAAATGTTCCTCAAGCCTAATGAGAACGTATGTGTGTGATGACAATATATTTGCAGCTTGTGGCGTGGGCGGGCTCATATACTACGTGCTCGCCCAAATGGGCGTCGTGTGCCTGTATTCGTGCAGTTACCGAACAAAGTTGAGGGGTCTACACTCGCTGCAAGAAGATCCATGTGCCGATTGCCTCGTGCACTGGTGTTGCATCTACTGTGCTCTTTGCCAAGAATATAGGGAGCTCAAAAACCGAGGATTTGACCCTTCCATTGGTAAAAGTTCTTCTGAAATCAAACCGCGATTGCCCGTGTGCTCTTTTACTTAACCATATTTGCTTGACCAAGCTAATTTTGGTGAAGATTATGTATTATTTGTCATTGCTACGCGTCTGACGATGCTGAACAACGTACTCAGTATGAGTTGATCTCATTTTCCGTCGTTTTAATAGCAAATCGTCATAAGCGGTCTTTGCACGTAAAAATCGACGCCGCACGAGATCTATTTTGGTTGAAGATGGTCAATTTCTTTCTCTTTTGAACTTCCAGCAACAAACTGAAGTTATGTTCAACCTTTTCTGTCTTAGCTAATGTTGATAATCAATGTATTGACTTAAGCTTTTCCTTTTGGTGATTCATGATGTGATAAAGGTTGGGTGGCCAATGCTCAGAAGATGAACCAAGGTGCCGTGACGATGCCTCCGATGACTCAGGGCATGGGTCGTTAACTTTGCTTTCGAGGTCCATCCGATCCACAAACTGTCCATGTGCATTTGGCGTAAATGTGAGCTTCGGGAGAGCTTATGATAGTCGATCATGAGCCGAAAGAGTCCCCTAATTTATTCGCTTTTCCTATTTTTGCCCAAAAACATGATTGAATGTCTGTAATAATTTGTTTCATGGCCCACTTGTTCGCAGTTTTAGTTGTATCGCCCTTGTTGTTCTGATTTGTTGTGTTGGACATTGGAATTGGTTGTGTTAGTTTGGAGAGGGACATGCGTATGAGGACAAATCAAGCTTATCTTATGCATTTTATTTTATTTTATTTTTTTGTCGTCTCAGTAGAAACCTGAAAGAGCTGGTCAATGTTAAAAGCTGTTGATAAAGAAAAAGTTACCGGTCATTTGATTTTTCGGTAATTTGGTAGTAATATATTGACAATTTTATAATATTACTAAATCTTTTTGGAGGTTCATAAATTGTCAACTTGTTTTAATCTTTCACTAATTTTTACTTATCTTTCTTACCAATGCCTTAAATTACCAACTTCCTTATGAATTTATCAATCTTTCTTTAAATGACTTACCAACCTTTTCCGATTAAATTAGCAACTAGTTCTTGAATTAATAACTCTCATATGAGTTACTTATCAATATTTATTTAGTTTTGTAGTTTACTAACTTCTGTTATCGTTTACCAATTTTTATTTGTCTCTCTTACAAACGCTTTAAATTTGTTGACTTTATATAAGCATATACCAACTTTTATTTGTGTGACTTACTAGTTTTTTCCATTAGGTTACCAAACAGTTTTGTTATACTAAATCTCATTTGAGTTGTTTATTGCGTTTATTTGTTTTTCCATTAACTTACCAACTTTCTATTGAGTTACCAACTTTGCCTTATTTACCAACCTGTTAAATTTATCATTTTTTTTCTTTTTTTAGCCTTTTATTTTTTAATTCAAGTTAACTAAAATTTAGGTTAAAGAAATAAGATTTGGACTTTCACGTCATTTTAGCCTTATAAATTCTGTTATAATGATGTCAACCTCACGTAGAAGAGAGAAAATTTTAAAGAAAAAAAAATATGTTAGCATTTTGTATGAGTCTAAGTTGAATGGAGTTAATGGAAATAATTGGCTACACCAATTGATAATTTTTAGGATTTGATTACATTTTTTGAAAGTTTAGAAGTCAAACTCACTTTTTGTGATAAGTTTGAGGGCACTTATCCCCATAAAAGTACTTCTAGTTCACTTACCCCTTAAAAATCCTAGCAATAAAAGTACTAGAAATACTGAAAAGTGTCAATTTTAATTCAATTGTGCTTTCGTAAAAAGTTTTGGGATAAGTGTGCTTGAAGTCCTAAAATTGGTCACGAATTGAGTTCCAAAACTTTCAAAATTCTAATCAAGTTCTAAAACTTATCAAATTAGTATTATTAAGTCATTTTGCTAACTTTGTCCAACTTGGCTAACTAAAAATGTCTATATGATTTTTATTTTATTTTTATCATTTTATCTCTCCTACACAACGTTGACATCACTATGAAATGTAATGCTAAAACTATGGCATTTTAGTTCAAATCTTACTTTTCAACCCTAATTTTAGTTAAATTAGATTAAAAAAAGAAAAACAAAGAGGCTGAGTTTTAAAGAAAAAGGAGAACACAAACAAAGGAAAAAAACAAGCAAGGGCTACAAGGCCTTGCTTGTGTTCAGCGAGTGTTGCCAAGCATTGCCCCACTATCACCAGCCTTAGCAATGGCAAACTGACAGTAGTAAGGCCTATAGGTCCTCACTAGGTTTTTTAAATTCTTTTTTTTTTAAATAACCTTTGTATTTTTTTTTAATCTAATTTAACGAAAATTTGGATAAAAAAGTAAGATTTGGAACAAAATAATGTTGTTTTAGCCTCATGTTCATAATTTAGTGACATCAAAACCATATAGGAGAGAGAAGAAAAAAAAGTCACGTCAGCATTTTTTTATAGCCAAATTGGATAAAGTTTACAGAATGACCCCATTGCATTGATTTGATAAATTCTACAATTCAATTGTTCTAATATTACAAGTCTAAAAATTCCTACTACTCTTATCCCTTTTTAAATAATGATTTTCTAGTACAAAATAAAAAAAAAAAAAAAAAAAAAATATACACGACTCATTCACACAATAACATTCGCTATCTGCCAGATAAATGATATATATATATATATATATATATATATATATATATATTTTGACAAAGAAGGACACGACTTGTCCCAAATGAAAAGAAAAGCTAAAAAGAATAAACCAAACGAATAGAAGACCAAAAAAAAAAAAAAAAAAAAAGGTAAAAAAAAATAATCTTAAATCGAGGGAAGCCTGTAGTTGACCTTAGTCTTTGTTGTATAGTTAGAATCTTAATTGATAGTTTTTAAGTTCCCAAAGCATGCTAAAACGAGAACACAAAAATATGGCCAATTCAAGGTAGTAAGGGGTGTCTGCATTAAAAAAGGGGTAGAAAATGCACAAGTCTATAAGAAATTACAGCCAATTTTAGATTAGCCAATGTTATTTGAGTTACCAATTTTTCTATCCCCTCACTTATCAACATTTTTCTACAATCATATAACCCCCTAATTTTTTGTTACCGATTCTAATTTGACTTAGTTACCAATGTTTTTTTTTCTTAAATTATCAACTTGTTTTATCTCTAACAAATAACAATTTCTTTATTATTTATCAACTTTCGGTTATTTTCTAATCAATACTTCAAATTACCACTGTTATGTCAAATTATTAATCCTTGTTGGGCGAATCACCAACTTTATTATCGGTTAGGTAACCCAACACGGAAGCTTGTCAGTTAAAAAAATCAAGTAAAACCCAATGTTATTTGAGTTACCAATTTTTTTATCCCCTCACTTACCCACATTTTTCTACAATCATATAACCCCCTTTTTTTTTTATCAACTCTAATTTGACTTAGTTACCAATGTTTATTTTTTTAAAAAAAATACCAACTTGTTTTATCTCTGACAAATGACAACTTCTTAATCATTTATAGACTTTTGGGTATGCTCTTATCATTATCTTAAATTTACTGACTATTATATCAAAGTATCAACCCTCGTTGGGTGAATTACCAATTTTATTCTCGTTTAATTAACCTAGCATAATTGTGGAAGATTCGTTCTTATAATTTGATCCTTCCCAATAAGACTCAACATGTTCGAATTCTAATCACTTTTACGCAAGAAGGGGTGACCACCCCTAGTTGTCAGATCTAGTGTCAAAATAGAGTAAGGCTATGACCCGTGTTGACAAGGGCTAAGATTTTCAAGTAAAGCCTTCTTGTGTTCTTTAATATAATGTTATCTAGCTTTCATTTTCAGTATTTTCCATCTTGAAACTTATTCTAGTTCAATCAACTAAAGAATTCATGCGGGTAACGAAAAGGAAGTAGAAGCATTCGGGTAAATTTTGATTCATGCGGGTAACGAAAAGGAAGTAGAAGCATTCGGGTAAATTTTGATGCTATCCACACCGAGGAAGCACATGGTGGCGCCGCCTCTTTAAAGCAAAAGAAGATTTCAAGAGACACATCACAAAATTCCACCTGGTACCAAAAAAGATATAACCATGGAAGTTGGACAATAGTTTCAAATTGGGAATCAAAGCCTTGGTGTAATGCCTACTCATCGTAACGAATGCCATTTGATAAATCTTAGCTATAATGAGAGATCAATGAGACATCGAAATGGAGGAATTCAGAGATCAATGAGACATTGAAATGGAGGAAATTCAGAAATCAAGTGTTGTAGCTTCAAGAATGTTCGGAGCTCTATATGGCTCTAGAGCACCATCAACAGCATTGTGCCTCTAAAGATGAATCAGCAAATAGAGAGGATGGGAGACTACCATTACTACTTGAACTATAAAGCCTATCAGTGTCACAGGGTCGATGGCTCTAGCTCCCTGTCGAAAGATTCTTTTCCATACACAAACCGGCCTATTGGCTTTGGAGGAAGCGTTCTTCAGACAAGTGTCACGGGCCGATCGATTCACTCTTTGATCAAACGTAGGCTAACCCGTGCGGCCTTAAGGTTTTACCCCTAAGCAGCCTTTCACACTCGACTCACAAGACTTGTGTATAGAGAGAGAAACTCTTAGAGAGAGAAGCTCTGGTTTTCGTATTGCTTGTGAATGAATTACAATGAAGGGAGGAGACCCCTTTATATACAAGTATAAGGCAAACCGTATCCGTAGATCTCTCTTAGATCTAACGGTGAAGATTACACCTCCCCAACTATCCATATTTACTCCCAACTACTAGCTACTCGCATTTATAACGTATGCATACAAATACCGTATCACCCGCCCCCAGGAGTATTCTAGAAGACTCGAGAATACTCTAAGTCTCGGGACAGGTCGAGGGTCAGATGTGTCACGCCCGTCCTCAAGAACCCTCTTGGCTTGGCATTCTCACGGGCCGTGACATTCTCCCCCATCTAATCAGGCGACGCCCTTGTCGCATTTTCGGCATGAAAGGCTTCGATCTCTTTCTTGAATTGCCAAAGACTCTCCTCGGGCTCCCAACTGGCTTCACTCTCCGGAAGGCCCTTCCATCGGATCAAATATTCACGCTTGGCCACGCAATACCTCTTCCGTATGACTCGATCCGTCAAAATGCTTTCGACTTCTTGATCATACGAGGTCTTTGCCCCAAGTGGCGCCCGTTGTGACTCCCCTCGATCCAAGTCTTCCTCATCAACTTGGAAGGGTTTAAGCATACTTATGTGGAAAATCGGATGCACCTTTAGCTTTGGTGGTAGTTCCAGCTTATATGCGACCTTTCCAACCCGTTGTAGCACTCGAAATGGCCCTTCATAGCGACGGATTAACCCCTTGTGCACGTCCTTGTATCGAAGAACCACGTGCAACTTGGCCAACACTTGGTCTCCCACTTGGAACTCCACGTGCCGTCGCTTCTTATCCGCCCATTTCTTCATGCTTTTGGAGGCCTTGTGTAGACACGCACGTGCCAAGTCCACCTCTTCTTGCATGTTTTTGGCGAACTTGTATGCGGGTGGACTATTCCCCCGGTAACCCGAAGCAATAGTGCTCGGGGTGTTCAGTTGTTGCCCAGTTGCAACCTCGAACGGACTCTAGCCGGTCGACTCGCTCCGCTGCAGGTTGTAGGAGAACTGGGTTACATCGATTAGGTTCGCCCAATTCACTTGTGTCGTGTTCACATAGTGTCGGAGATAGATCTCCAAGAGAGCATTGACCCGCTTCGTCTGACCGTCGGTTTGGGAATGCAAACTCGTTGACATGTTCAGCTCCAACCCCAGCAGCTTGAACAACTCGGACCAGAAACGTCCCGTGAAGCGGGGGTCCCAATCGCTCACGATCGTCCGTGGCATTCCCCAATACTTCACCACATGCTTCATGAACAGCTTGGCCGCCTCCTCGGCCGGGCAATCCTTTGTCGCAGGCACAAAGGTTGCGTACTTGGAGAACCGGTCAACCACCACCATTAGAGTCCGACACCCTTCGGACTTCGGTAGGTTGACAATGAAGTCCATGGAAATGCTTTCCCATGGACGAGTCGGGATGGGAAGTGGCTCCAACAAACTCGGCGACGACTGTTGTTCCAGCTTGTCTTGTTGGCATACCACACAAGTCTTCACATACGCCTCCACGCCGTCACGCATTTGTGGCCAATAGTACCGATCTTCGATGAGGGCCAACGTGCGGTGGATCCCTCGATGACCTACCCACTTCAAGTCGTGGCACTCGCGCAAGATCTCTTTCCTTAGCTTCCCATGGAAAGGCACGTACAGCCGCCTTTCCTTGGTGTAGAGGAGTTCTTCATCACACCAAAATTGTCGGGTCTTACCTTCTTTGGCATACCCGATGAGTGCTTGAGCTCTTGGATCATGCGTCAACCCCTCATTGATGCGGTCGACCCAAGGACAACTCGGCCGACTCATTGTGCGGCTCATCAGCTCCGTCTTTCGGCTCAACGCGTCTGCCACGGAGTTGGCCTTCCCGGCTTGTACTCCAACGCGTAGTCGAACTTCGCTAGGAAATCCTGCCATCGAGCTTGCTTCGGACTGAACTTCTTTTGGGTTTGAAAGTAGCTCATGGCCACGTTGTCCGTCCTCACGACGAACTTCGATCCCAGGATGTAGTGTATCCACGTCCGAAGGCAGTGCACCACCGCGGTCATCTCTTTCTCTTGGATGGTGTAATGACGCTCGGTGTCGTTCAACTTTTGGGACTCGAACGCCACCGGATGTCCATCCTACATAAGAACACCACCGATCGCATAATCCGATGCGTCGGTCTCTACCTCGTAGGATTTGGTGTGGTCGGGCAACGCCAACACCAGCTCCTCGATCATGGCTCGCTTCAATCGGTCAAAGGCTCTTTGGCATCGCTCCGTCCACTCCCACGCCTTTTCCTTCTTCAGCAGGTCCGTGAGTGGCACGGTAATGCTCAGTAGCTCCGAATGAACCGCCAGTAATAGTTGGTGAGGCCTAGGAATGACCTCAATGCCGGCACCTTCATTGGTAGCTCCCATTCGACGATAGATTGAATCTTCGCCTTGTCCATTCGCACTCACCCACCTCCAACGATGTGCCCCAAGAACGGAACTTCCTCTTGGGCGAAGGCACACTTCTCGCACTTAACGTACAATTCGTTCTCGCATAGAACTTGGAAGACCTACCTTATATGTTCGACGTGCTCTCCCAACGTACGACTATATATAACAATGTCATCTAGGTAAACCATTATGAACCTATCTAGGAAATGGTGGAGTACCTTGTTCGTCATTGTGCACAAGGTAGCCGGAGCGTTGGTCAAGCCGAACGCATCACCAGGAACTCGTAGGATCCATACCGCGTGACGCAGGTTGTTTTTGGCTCGTCCCCTTCAGCGACCCGAACTTGATAGTAGCCCGATCGGAGATCCAGCTTAGTAAACCACTAAGCTCTACCAAGTTGATCGAAGAGATCCGCGATGAGCGGGATCGGGTACTTGTTCTTCACAGTCGGTTTGTTCAGCGCCCGGTAGTTGATGCACATCCGGAGTGACCTATCGTGCTTCTTCTGAAATAGGATTGGCGCACCAAACGGGGCTTTTGACGGCCGTATGTAACCCGCGTCAAGCAGCTTCTTGAGTAGTCTCCTCAACTCTTCCAATTCAGGCGGCGCCATGCGGTAAGGCGCCATGGCGGGCGGTCGAGCATCAGGCACTAGCTCGATCCGGTGATCCACCTCTCTCTTGGGTGGCAACTTCTTCGGCAGTTCCGAAGGCATGACATCCTTGAATGAGTCGAGGACCTGGGCTGCTTCCGTCGGGACTTCTTTCCCTTCACCCCTGTCGTCCTCGATCTTTAAGGCCGCCGGGAAGGTCACTTCACCCTTCCTTGTTCCTTTGGTGAGTCGCATGGCCAAGATCATCCTCCGATCACGGTCTGACTCACGATGGACCGGAATCACGCATTGACAGTTCTTGTCCAACACGCATATGCATTCAGCAAAGGGAACTACAATTGCATGGATTCTATCTAGGAATCTAATTCCAATGACAATATCGTAGTCGTCAAGTGGAATTACCTCTAGAATTTCTTTACCCTTCCATGACCCGAGTTGTAGCTCCACGTCCCTTGCCACACCGATCGCAGGGACTTCCTGCGAATTCATCGTCTTGAGCCAACCGGCTCCCTTCTCAACCCGTTGGTTAAGTTTCTCGCGGCCTCCTCCGAGATGAAGATGTCGGATGCTCCTGTGTCCACGAGCGCACTCATCGTGGTCACTTTGATCTTCACGTCCGCGAACATCAAACCTTTAGGCTCCTTTGCCTTCTTGGCCTTGATCGTGCCAAGAAGTCGCAGCGATCCCAATCGTGCTTCCTCCCTCGGTTCATCCTCTTTGCAAAGAGCGGCCAACTTGGCCTTGTTCGGGCAATCCCGCGCCATATGTGGACCGTCGCAAAAGAAACATCTATATGAGCGTACCTTCCTTTGCCCTCCTCCATTTGACCCCGCATGAGCCCGGTGAGGATGAGGACCAGCCGGTGGTGGTCTACCTCCAGTCGGGCAGTTGTATCTCCCTCGATCTCCCCCACCAATGGCTTTGTCCCTAGGACGAGTGTCCGTTCAAGATGTGGAAGGTGACGTCCTGTACTCCACGAGCGACTCGGCTACGGTCATGGCCGTAGTAAGGTCTCCCACGTTGTACCGCTTCAACTCTTGCTTTATCCATGTTTTGAGACCACCCCTGAACTAGTGAAACGCCTCAACTTCATTCATCAAGGGGATTTGGAGTAGCAACTCTGAAAACCGCTTGATGTAGTCGCGCACACCACCCTTCTGCTCGAGACGCTTCAGCTCGTCACGAGCTTCCTCCTCCGTATAAGCAGGAAAGTAGTTCCGTCGGAACTCTTCGACGAAACCACCCCAGGTCGCGATAGGATTCCCACACCTATCATCCGACCGACGACACAACCACAACAATGCACTATCAGCTAAATACATCGATGCAGTATTTACCCGTGTTTGGTCGTCGTTGATTCCCATGGCTTGGAAGTACCGCTCCATGTACCACAGAAAGTTGTCCACATCCTTAGCCACCCGAGAGCCCCGAAATTCCTTCGGCTTCAGCGTGTCCACTCGTGGGCCTTGCACCGTGATCACTCCGTTCACGTGTGCAGCTTGTGCTTTGGCGAGCTTACCCGTAAGCTCTGCTATCTCCGCGCACATGACCGCCATCGTGGCCTCCAAGGGTTCATACCATTGCGCGAGTTCTTCCTGTAGGGTCTCCAGCAACTCGTGGCGAAGTTCTCCCATGCCGGTCTTGAGCTCTTGCACATCCGCAATCAGCTCCTCTCTTCCGGCGTCAACTCCGTCCACAATCTAGGTCAGGTCGTCGACCGATCCTTGGACATCGGTGACGAACAACTCTAGTTTCGCCATCCGTTGTGCAAGATCCCCCATTGGATCCCTCGAACTACCACGGGACTTCTTCCCTTTGGCACCGCCCTTCTCGGCGTTCCGCCCACGATCAGCACCATCACCACCCATGGCGAGCGTTTCGTTAGATCGTGGATTAGCCATTGCACTTGCGCTTGGATCAAAATCAGCTCTGATACCACTTGTCATGGGCTGATCGATTCACTCTTCGATCACACGTAGGCTGACCCGTGCGGCCTTAAGGTTTTACCCCTAAGCAGCCTTTCACACTCGAGTCACAAGACTCGTGTATAGAGAGAGAAACTCTTAGAGAGAGAAGCTCTGGTTTTCGTATTGCTTGTGAATGAATTACAATGAAGGGAGAAGACCCCTTTATATACAAGTACAATGCAAACCATATCCGTAGATCTCCCTTAGATCTAACGGTGGAGATTGTACCTCTCCAACTACCCATATTTACTCCCAACTACCAGCTACTCACATTTATAACGTATGTGTACAAATACTGTATCACTCGCCCCCAGGAGTATTCTAGAAGACTCGAGAATATTCTAAGTCTCGGGACATAGGTCGAGGGTCGGATGTGTCACGTGTGACGTCCCAGGGCGTCACGTACTAAACGCAGGCGGAAAATTTAATTATAATTATTATTATCTTTCTTAAACTTAAAAACCTCCTTCAGTGGTATCTATAGTATTTACCATTGAATGTTAGCATGTATAACATGGATTATTTAAAATCTATAGTTTGTACTATGGGGTTATCCAATCATTACTCTACTAATAGTGATTAGTATAATTCACACAGATAAGATCACAAGAAGCTTCATTACTTTAACATCATAGGGCCTACAAAATTTTATCGACCTGGACTTCTTTCATGTTCCTCGCCTTTATGTACAACATATATATAGCAAAAGTAAGGCGCAACATAAACCAGGGATAAGAGGGTATGGGTATCTACTTCATAAGTTCCCACACAAGCCCACGTGCAAAAAGAAACAAAAGTTAGTCAGCTTCTTCGTGATCAAAGGCGTCTAGGCGCCATCCGTCCCAGCTCCTGCACCGTCGTTTCCAAAAGGTATAGGGCCAAACATCACCCCATCATGCTTGATAAACCAAGCAACAAACTTCATGGGAATCATCTCAGCTCTACCATCATCCATCCATAACGTGGCCTCATACTTGGAGAAAGTCAGCTCGACATCATCATCATACACGTCGGTAAAAGTAACCTCAATGCTTGCTATCACACCATAACGAGCTACAGGCGGCACGTCCATACTATCAATCTGAAAATGTAAGGTATGAGCAAAACTATGCCCAGTAAAGAAGAATAAAACTCTAACTTAAATAATCCACAACCATCAATATTACCAGAGAATCATAATCCAAACAATTCAGAACATAATAATATAATTGTCACAAACATAGTCAATTAAATATTAATGCACCACCTAAATAATCATCTTGTATGCATCTATCACCATACTTACCTTTTCAAAAATTAATTTCATATCATGATGCAATACAATAATAATGCATGAACTCACTCGCCAAATAGAATTATATTTAGTGTGCATATGATCCATCCTCGAATCAGTCATAACCGGAACTCTGCCGGCCTGATCGAGTCACTTCCGGAAAGTACGTTATCTGGACTTCCACAATATTTCTATTATGGGCATCTCACTCCGAGGCATCTTAGTATCACACAACCGAGGTCCTCCCAAGACCACTCAGCAAGGGGCATCTCAGTATCACACACTGCTGAGGCATCCTTGATCACACACAAGGGCATCTCACTCCGAGGCATCCTGGTATCTCTCAACCGAGGCATCCAAGACCACTCAGCAAGGGCATCTCAAACTTCCGGGGGCATCACCGGTATCTCTGTACCGATGGGTCCTTTCACTCTCTTAAGCACACATTTCACACCATCACACCTTTGAATTAATGCATTTATCGTATGCAAAAGAAAAGACTCCAAAGTATCTATCTAGGTATCTAATTCTCATGATCCTAGCACACGTGCGTGTCCAAATTATAAGATAAAATCCATTACGACATGTCACATACCATGCCGAACAAATATTCATCCCATAATCAAGCACTATGCACCACACACATTGCACTCGCATGGTACTATATACACTTATATTTCTAATGATGTATGTGGCCTAAGACTATGTCTACCGTGAGCTTATTAGACTTTTTATATACATATAAATACCTCATGAGTCGATTATATACTACAGTATATATATATATATAAGTTCTCGGATTTGGACACATTATTAGTTCAATGCACAGTTTCTGTTTTGGTAATAGAAAATATATCAATTCTTGTCAAAATGTTACCAAATTTGTGTACGTTATACTAGAGACATAGATTTACAACTTCCGTGAAGAAACTTAATTTCGAATCTTGTTGTATTAAGAGAAACAATTACTGTAATCTTTATTATTACTCTATACTGACGTCCAGATTTTATATTCACTAAGAAAATTGTTTTACTAATCAATTCTTGTTCATTTAATCTCAAATTTTGACACGTTATTCCTTAAGGTGTGTTCTATAATTTTTATTAAGAACTTGAAGTCCAATTCTAAATAAGTAAATACAGAAAATTCACATAATCAGTGAAGGTCATACCAATTATCACAAAAACAGTTTACTGACTTTGCTATATTCACTTCCATTTCTATGTTTTTATATATTTATATGATTATAACTACGTATATAACTCAATCCTATATACGTTCCATCGTACAGAATAATTACTTTCCTATTTCCAATAATCATACGTAAAAAAAAAAAAAAATTCAAATGTAAAGATCTCATACTCATTTTTACATAGAACCGACCGTATACACGATTTCCTTTTTACTTTCATTCGACAAATCTATTTAACTTTTCACAAATTCCTTTGACAATACTCTAACACCTCATCACAGCAACTTAAAATCACTTCGGCATGTCTATCAATCAATCGATTCAAAACTTGGCTCGATGTGTTGCCCCATCCACGAGATCACTTATCTCAATTTTCACCAACTCTACTCACTCGAAAACCACCACATCACTTTACTTCATCAAACAGCCAACTTACATCAAATTTTCGAGACATGCAAAGCTTAAGAACAACATGCAAAGACTTCTAGCTTCACTCTTAGGTCCATCGAGCTCAAAACAACACAAATCCATCACTTCTCATCACTTTTCTTCACAAGACAGCACGCCTACTTTTGGATTTCGCAACATGCAAGGTTCGAATTTAACATGCAATGACTTCTACAACTAATCCATCACTTACACAGCTCAAATAATCAACAAGACAACAACTACATCTCATATTCCTCATAGCTTGGTTAGATCCACAAGCTTTCTTGATGAAGTAGTGGATAAACTTCAATTTAGAGTTCCATTCTTCCTTACCTTGTTCGGCTAACAATCTAACACAAAATCACTTCAAAAGCAACTCCAAAACTTCACATGCAAGAGGAAAATGGCTGGCTTTTGTTGCTGGTTCTTCCCTGCCCGTCCGAGAGAGAAGAGAGGAGGATGAAGGTGAGTTTGTTCGGTTCTTGAGGAGAGAGAGAGAGAATTTCGAATTTATGAGGGGAAAACAAGCTACAAGCTAGTCCTAGGTTAGCTAAATGATTAGATTTAGTTAATGATTATATCTTCTTGAAGTTGTCATTCGGTTCTATGGATTCGAGAGGAAAAACCGTGGGTGGTGGAGAGAGAGAAAACGGATGGAGAGGAGGGGGTGTGTCGCGGCTTCAATTGAGGGGTTTCCTTCACCATTTGCAATTTAATTTCTTTGTTAGGTCTTTAATCATGTCATTAGTTATAACATTAGTCGATAATGTCCTTCAATTAATCTCTTTCATTTCCACTTAATTTTTTTTTTTTGTCCGTCCTACTCTATTTCTATTCTACACTCACTCTCAGACTTTTGCCCTGCCTCTTGCAAGGCGTGGGAGTCGAAACCCACTCTTGAAACTTACGCGTCCCCACCCCATCCCCTCCTGAGAAGGTGGGGATTTGAACCCCTCACCTCCCCCTTCCATGTTGGAAGAGTGGCCACTAGGGCGAATCCCAGTGGTTATTCCACTTAATTCAATTACACAAAATTGTAACATATACCGCAAATCAAATAGTTAATGTTAGTCAAAAAGAAATCCATCACAAAACACTAAAGTCAAAAATCTATGTTAGTATCACAATCACTAATTTTAAATTATCTTAATTGTGATCTATAAATCTTGACTAAAAAAATAAAATTACTTGGGCCTAATTTATCTATCTCTAGCCCAATGGGCCTAATCCATAACAATCCCGACCCACTAAACTAAGCCTCGATCCTAAGAATCCCGAACCTTGGCCCACTTAAACCAAGTCCAAGCCCACTATCTCTAATTCGAATTCACTAGTCCAATTCGTGTGGCCCACTTATTTCTCAAGCCCATTTGATCCTCACGGTCCATCGGGTTCACTTCTTGGCCCGATTTAAAAATAATCCGATCTCTTAATGATTCAATTACACTAATGAAGGTTAATGAAATTTGGGATGTCACATCACGCCCGTACTCAAGAACCCTCTTGGCTTGGCATTCTCACGGGCCCTGACACAAGTACCCACCAATATGCAATCGTGTTGAAATAAATGTAGTTTTTGTTTTTTTAATATAAGGGTTTTAGTCTAATGTATCGCATTTGTCTTAGTTCCTTAGATGGAGAGAGGGAATGGTTTCAAATTAAGGGATCCGAAGCAAACACCGGACCATCGTAGATGAGTTGAACTAGATCGAATAGGGCATCCAATTGCAAGATCCAAAAAAAAAAAGAGTAGTAGCAAGAACCCGTCTACTTAGAGATAATAGAAAGCTAAAATCTTCAAGTTCGTCAAGATCAATTTTGGGTGTGTTGACCATTGGTGACTAATCCATTTGAGGAAGACTTGTCTTTTTTGCTGTGAACAAATTTAAGCAACACGGTAGTCAAAACAATCTAAATAATGGAGATGGAAAAGGGAGTGGAAGGGCAATTTCATATAATAGATGAGGAAGAAATATGACAAGACAGATTTAACCTTTGAATCTGCTTCCGCTGCCTTAGGATAAAACTAATTTTGTCAGGCCTGGCAATGCTCCCAAGATCATAGATGGAATTCATCTTTGTGGGTCAATGGTTATGGGTCAATTAAAATGCATCATCTACCGCCTTTTGTGAAAGGAAAAATCTTCAAAAGCGCCTACGTTCTAAAGTGATCAGTCGAAGCAATTTCAAAAGAGACCCTTTTTATTATCCGATTAGCAATGGACCTACAAAGCGCTTCCTCTTGACGATCTCCTTGGAAGAAAGTATCAAGTTTTTATTGTACACTCCCAACAAACGATATTAGAGCCGATGGTTGTGGTTTTCGTGCAGGTGGGTGTTGTAGTATAGTAACGCAGGGCTCATAAGTTGGTGTAGAAGTATATTTGAATTAAGGAAGAGTGGGTCTAACACTTTTTCATGTGTGATGGGAGATTGTTAGGATGCATGTATAAATGAGTGGTGTTAAAAAAGTCTCATATTGGAGAATTGATTTGGTGTAGAGTAGCTAATATATTATAGTTAGCCCATAACCCATTGATTTAAGCTTTTAAGTGGAAGTGGATCCAATTAAATATATCAACAGGTTCAAACTCGGTCTCCCTCTTGGAGATCTCCTCGAAAGAATGTATTGGACTGTAGAAATGAGAGCTTTCTCCACACATGCTAATTAGGGGCAAGCATGATTCGAGTTCTTGAGAGTTTTCTCCACACACGCTAATTAGGGGTGAGTATGGTTCGAGGGTAGAACCTAAGAACTATACTGGTGGAAACTTGTAGATTCCAAGTTCTAAGATATGATGAAGAACTTGTTTTGACGGGTAAGTTCTAGATTCATCTACCCGGAACCTAAGAACTGGACTAATAGGAATCTGTAGATTTGAAGTTCTAAGGTATGATGAGGAAGCTATTTTGACGAGTAGGTTCCAGGTTCTTGACTAGAGGAATCTGGAATCTAGAAACTAAAACTTGGAACTAGTTTTAACCTTTTTCCTGGTCCATGTCTCCGTGCAATCCTCTGATATTTCATGCCGTTCGATGATGAGTATATAATTTGAAAGTACTAGTTTGAGTTTCTATTTTATGACTAAGATTTTAACTTTATTAATATTCATATCTTTCATATGTCTAAATATGAGTTATAATTAGTAAATTGTAATTGGGGGTGAGCAATGGTCTCGGGTCGACCCTGGACCGACCCTGGACTGGCCCAACCCTGTCGGTCCTGGTCCGGACTCCAAGGGAACTGGGTCGGTCCTCGGTCCTAAAATTTCAAGACCGACACTGTACGGGTTGGTCCTCGGTCCTAAGAGTTTTGGGTCGATCCAACCCCGGACCAATCCTGTATATATATTATATTACATTATATTATTTATAATTCTTTTATATATTTTACTTATTGTTATAAAATCTAAGAGTTATGGTGAGATGTTCTATCAATAGCACTAATAGTAATTTCAATTTAAAACTTTTGTTGAGTATTAATTATGTGTCGTTTGTTTTGTTTTCAGGAGTTTAGAAGTTCAAGTGAATTAACAAGATGTGAAGTTATATATTGATGGTTTACATTAAGTATTTTGAACTTTTTATGGTTTAATTGTATTTTACTAATGAATTTCAGCTGCATTTTACTTTTCAATTTGTGTCAAATGGTAGAAGTTTTTGAAGAGTAGAGTAATACTGCAGTTGCTATGGTGATTTGCTAGTCAAATGGTGTGAAGCTCATTTTTTGGTTGAGTGGACTCTACATGATCAAATGCAAGAAAACGCTTTTGCATATGGTGTTATGAATATTAAAGATAGATGATTACAAGAACTTTCCATCTTGTCCCATATCTCGATGAGCGGTTAGCAGGTACAAAATTTCTATTATTGTGTCATCTTAAATTTGCTTAATATGTATTGATATTTATAGTTTAGTTGCACAATGCCGCATTGGATGTATAATTTGAATTTGTAAGTTTGCTTTTTTAGGGAGTATAAAAAACAAAACGAAACAAATTATCGATCGGTCCCGGGTTGACCCTGGAACCGGACCGAACCCATTGGGTCGGTCCGGTCCTTGGTCCCAGGCTCAATAGGGTCGGTCCTCGGTCCTAAAAATTGAGAACCGACATTGTACGGGTTGGTCCTAGGGTTAGGGGGTGGCTCGAACCAACCCAGACCATGCTCACCCCAATTGTAATCATTCAAATAATAATACAAGTGAAACTTAGACAAACATTGGAACTGACCCTAGAACCTATGATAGTGTAGGTTTCAAGTTTTTTGGTATATAAAGTAGGTTCCAAATTTCAAAAAATAATAAACATGTCCCGACAAATAAATTCCACATTCCAAGTGGAGCCTACATGGAACCTAAAGTCGCTAACTTCAAACTAAGCCTCTCAACATCAACATACCAATGCGTGTAAGACATATATACAAGAATGTGGGATATTTCAACAACCACAAAAATAAGCATTACGTCATCCCTGACGTTTTTCACATTTGAGTTTACCAAAATATTGCTTATTGTTTACTTCTATTTTTTAGTTGTTTTCATTTCTCATGTTTTAAATTGAAATTTATTGGAGTTCTTTCTTCTTGGGTGGGTATAGCCTTAAAGCTCCATTTGTTTGATGAAATAATTAGTTAATGACAAATGTTTTCATTATGGACAATAATTTACATATTCGTTCATTCATTTTTGTGAACAATACAAATGACCGTTTTTTGGAAAATATTTTTCAAATGATTTATTTTCCGCGAAACAAATGCAACCTAAGATTCTCTTATGCATTGTAAATGTTATGCCTCGAACCTCGAACGTGTGCACATCCATCGGTGGTCGATAAAATTGTGACGTCCCAAGACGAGTCGCCAACCCGTTCATTTTAAGGCACATGCGGAAGCGAAATAAAAACCCCTGACAACAAACAACATGGGATAGAAAAGTAGGACAACAAATTCACAAACAAAACACGCTTTTATAAACAAACTAGTCTGTCTACAAAAAGATCAGCTCTCAAAAAGAAGCTATCCTACGACCTACTAGTCGGACATATTCGCCGATCCTTCAGATTCCACTTCAACAGGCTCCGGGGGCTTCGGATCCTCCACAACCCCATCAGAAGGGTCAGCTGCACCCTCACCCAGAGTGGCATTGACCGCAACAACGGGGATATCAAAAACCTGAAGGGGACCTTCCCTATACCCATTGAGCCCATGGCGAAACCACGCCCTGAATCAATGAGGTACCCTCTAAGATAGGCCCTCATCGATCCAGACAGTGATCACTACGAGCTCAAAGACCTAGTGACTCTCGGGGACAGGGGTGTCTATGCTCCACTCAGTAACCCCTTGAGGCTGACCAAAACGTACCGGAGGGACCGCCATCTAAAGACCTGAAAAGGTAAGCCCACGATGGGGTGAGACAACATCTTAGCAAGTCTACTCCTTAAACCCCGATTTAGAAAGAAAATACGCCTAGAGGTAATCTAACCACACATCACAGAAGACTTACCTAGCCTCAATTCCTTCTGGCATGTCAGTACAGTTCATATCACATATAATTGCATTAAAAGCACTCATCAATCAAGACGTCTTAACTTATAACCCAAACAATTACAAGGGTCCCGATTATGACACGTCCCATTCCGTGCCACGCAATTTTGTCCCATAATCAGGAGCGTCAATTTCAATCAATCATGCATCTCAATTGGTTACGACCTAATGGCCACGGCCGACTCAACAGTCAACAATCTTCCGGCATAGACGATGCCCCATCGAGCACGGTAACGTCTACATCTAGATGGCATTCCATATGAGAGCATCGGCCCAACCTCCATTGCAACTGGCATCCATTGACTTGGGGCATTCTCGAAGGAGTATCGTCCGACCCCAAAGGCTCGTGACGAGTTCTCATAACATTCATGCACCTATCCAATCCCAGCCAAGACATTGTGCTTTGTACTCAAATCTCTCAATTAAAAAAAAAATTGTACTTGGCATATTTTCTTCATATTAAAAACACACTGTAAAAAATAATCGTGTGTGGGTACACGGTCAATTTGAACTAGAAAAATTGATATCCTTTCTTTTAAAATTTCACTATTTGATATAGTCTTTAAAAACATTTTCGGTATCAAAACCCGACACCCGGTATTTTCTAATTAAATACCAAAATTTCATAATTTTAAAATAATTACTCGAAATTACAATCATCACACAATTTGCACAAATTAACAATCAATTGCATAAACTAAGCACACCATTGCAATCAACACGAAATTCCGATAACTGGCTATCCCGGGATAATTTCCAGAAAATAATAAATAAATAGCAAAAATAATTAAATAAATGTAATTTAATCCAATAAATGCAAACCTAGGCCGGAAACGCTAATTTAACCACCTAAATGGGTTTAGAAAATTAATGCACCTATCCACATAAATAGTATAATCTATTTAACCCTTAACCAATCTATTCTAACCACCTAACAATCATAATTAAGTAATTAAATCACTAATCAAAACTAACTAACCACATAAGCCATACTTAGTCTAATCTATACTTAGCCTAATCTAATTACCTACTAAATGTCATTAACTCCATAAACAGAGTTTAGCAAGTAAACTCACCGAATTAGCGGGCCAGTGAGTCCACGGCGATGGCAATGCGAAGGCGAGCGGAACACAAGCCTGCGGCGACACCAAATGAGGTCCGGACGAGCCCAAAAATAGGCCACAAAGCTCTCAATTGGGCTAAGAGTTCGACTTCTGGTTGCGGCTGAAGGGGGTGATTTGAGCGGCTAGGACGGCGCGGGAGAGGGCTAGGCAGCAATGATGAGTCCAAGCGGGGTCGGGGGCTATTGGACGGCGACAGAGGAGCTCAGGCAGAGCTGGACGGCGGCTCGGGACAGCGGCCTAGGCATGGATGCCGGCGCGGGACCGCGGGACGATCGTAGATGGGCGGATGGGCGGCTCCGCTTGCGGGCGGCAACGACGATGCTTGACGGGTGGCAGCGAGCTCGGACGGTGGCTGGCTCGGCTGCAAGGGTGTTGGCTAGCTTTCTCTGGTTTTCTTAAGCTCTCAACTAGCACAACAATGGATAAAACAAGCCTAAGGAAGAAGAAGAAGAAGAAGCTCAGCTACAAGGGGACCCAAATGCCTCCAAAGTCTTCACAAAATATCAATTTCACTCATCACAAGAACCCCACTTGTTTGCTACCTCAATCCTCAGCCATTTCTACACCAAATCTTCTCCAACAAGCCATCCAAAGTGTCCAAAATGTTGCAGTCCCTTGGTCCTACGAATTTTGCAACATTTCCCCTCCAATTTCATTCAATCCCAACTCAAATTAACCCAAATTGATTCCCATAAATTCAGCCAAGGTGTCCACACTTAATTCCACATTTTTCCTTGCCAAATAATCCAACTTGATGGCCAAATGTGCAACCAAAAATGGTCCTCAAATTTTCCCGGTCCAAAATAGCCCTACTTTGAATTTTTGCCTAAAACTCAGTTTTGTAGAAAAATCTTCGGAGGATAAGTCGACGTTCCTAAAATAAATCGCGACATGACAGAACTTTATCGGGTTTAATTTCGCAGTTAATTTCAACCCGGTGTGATTTTAGCGTGACCTAGCCTACAAAGTAGCTTTTATGAATTTTTAGCGCATTTGATCCGTGGTCGATTATTTTCGAACCATATTGTGCATTTTCGACTCATTGGCGACTTTCGATTGTCGTGAAAATGTCGAGATTTCAAATATGGGCACCGGGTACAAAAATGACAGTAAAAATCAGTTTAGTGGCGTTCGATGAGAATTTTACAATTAGGTGGAATCACCCACACTTTAATCACATATCTCAGTCGAATTGACCTATCTCCAATCTCTGATCGATTTTGACGATGCCATATTGACCCTTACAGATTAGCATAGTCGAGCAATCGATTTCTAGTCGAATTCTCAAGTCTATTGCGTTAAAATCCTTAACAACTTCACCAAATAGACTAGTTATCTCATGAGTGATCAACTCAAAGAAAATGACTATAGACGCGTCGATGAAAAGCCCAACTCATTTAATCGAAAATAGAATCAGAAAATCAAGATGTCACAGTAAAGATCCACAACTTTCATAAGCGTATCCACCTCGGCTACTCGTCAATGAATTGTTAAGTAAGAAATATATGAATCAAGAAGATTGTAGTTTGACCAAGAAAGAGTAGATTGTAGTTTGAACAGAATGAAAAGTAGAAGATTCTTTCGTATTATGTAAAGGCATCGGCTAGAAAGAAAAAACAACGAGCTTCTGTTCATAATTTCTTAATTTGACTGATTACCCTATCTATAAAAGATGAAATATAAATTATGGATCAACTAAGTCCTCCCGGGGGCTTGCTTAAGAATAAGAAAGAGGAATCTCATGTAAATACCATGGAATAAGGTTTAATCGTATTCATGGGATTTCCCTACTGGCCAAGTCATTTCAGGGCAAGCTGATAATTTATGATGAAAAAGAGGAGCTTCGCTAAAGGATGTAGAGAATTAAGAATTCTAATTTGTTTCAATTTGAAGAAGTAGCACGCATCCCCATCATCTTAAATTGATGAGTAAGCTTAGTTCATTTAAAAATATTGAAAGTAGGTTGTAGTTTTGAACATAACCAAAAGTAAACGATCCCTTCGTATTAGTGCACTTCTTCGAGTAAGCACCCATCCTCGTCATCTCAAATTAGTGACGAAAAATTTTGTATTTGTAACAAATCATTCTATTTGGCTAATATTAGCTAGCTAGCATTGACGTGAACATTGGTCGTTTAGCCAACACTGTTGTGGCAATTTTTTAATAATTTTTTATTTATTTTTTGAATTTTTATTTATTTATTTTTACTTTTCTTTTTCTTTTTCTTTTTCCCTCACTAGCCACTAGGCAAGGGGCATGAAGCCCTTACCAGCTGTCGGCGAGGGTTACAGCCCTCACCCAACTTTGCCCAAATCTGGTTGATGCTAACCTCACCATGGCCTTGTTGGCCGAGGGCGAACTCAGCCTCGCTGGTTGTAGGCGAAGCCATGGTAAGGTGGCAACCAATTATGAACCTAGGCTTGCAAACCTCCCTTTAAAGGACCCCAATTGCCAAAGTGAGTAGAATGGGTCTGACATTTCATCGACCAACCGAAAGGATCAAGGTGATGTCGGATTCGGACATGGCTTTGCCTTCCACTCGAGGCATTGTCACGGGCGAGGCGGCCTTATTGGAGCCTCGCTAGCCATTGTGGGAAAAAGAAAAAGGAAAGGAAAAGGAAAAAGGCAAAATTAAAAAATAAAAAAATTCAAAGAAGATAAAAAGATAAATTATTAAAAGATTGCTACATTAGTGTTGGCCACACGGACGGCATTCACGTCAGCACCGGCTACTCTGAAACCTGAGAACCGGATAACTGGGAACCTGTAAGTTCAGGGTTTTAAAGTATATAGGGTAGATTCCAAATTTCAAAAAATAAAAGACTTATTTCGACGGGTAGGTTTCAAGTTTCTTGGAAGAACCTGGAACCTAGAAACTAGTACTGGAATAAGTTTTGATATTGTTCTTGGTCCATGTCTTCGTCCGATCCTCTAATATTCCATGTCATTCGATGATGAGTATATAATTTGGAAATACTAATCTGAATTTCCATTTTATGACTAAGGATCTTACATTATTAATGTTTATATTTTTAGTATGTCTAACATAAGTTATGGTTAGTGAATTATAATCGTTCAAATAATAATAAAAATGGAACCTTGGTAAACCCACTAATTGATCCTGGAACCCATGACAAGGTAGGTTCCAGGATCTAGGGTATGTAGGGTAGGTTCCAGATTTTATGTGAAATCTATACGGAACTTGAAACTGCTCACCCCTAACACTAATCGCTATACTCTTTCAAGATGGATCCGGGTCAATAGGTCGGCATGATGAAAGGGATAGAATTCTCTAAGGTAATTTGCCTGCTATATTCTTCTTCATAAACCGCAATATCAATATGTACTAAAGCTTAACACTTCTTATCATCGAGCATATCACACAAATTCTCGAAGGACTCTATTAACACGAGGACGAGAGACGAATCTTTCTTTTATCCCGTAACATAAAACTAGAGAGTGGTGCATTAACCTTAATTTGTACAATAACATGTATTTATTGTTATGATCATTAAAAAATTAACAAGGTTCAACATTTTGAGCGGTGACTGGAACTCAAGTTCTGTATAGCTTCAACGGTTCTTTTGCAGGAACTGGATCATGAAGAGACCGATGGACGCATACGGTATACGCACTGTTAAAGACGCTTGTGCTATATCTTGAAATCGCCACTAACCTCTGCGGGTTGAAATCACGGGGATGTCTCAATGTTGTAAGTTTGTAAACAGGACCACAAAATGAGTAAAGAAATGCGAACCGGCGCGAACATGTCTTTAAAATGTGCTTTTTTTTATTTGTTACGTGACAGCATTCATGTGCCTAGTCAAATCTCTCTCTCTCTCTCTCTCTCATAGCTGCTGATGAGATTGCAGCCATATCCAGCTGTTCTTGGAGTACTTTAAATGAGAAGAAGTAGTCGATCGTTTCGTCAAGTTAGTGGTAAATAATTTACATATATTTCCAGGTTTATCAGGTGAATGATGACGAGCTAAACCAGGTCTTCGCTTATATATAACGACCGAAGAAAACCACAATGGTGTATGTAGGGTTCTGTCTCCTCTCCTCTCTCTTCTCGATCTTTATTCTCTTTTTTCAGGCGGAGACAGATTTGAGACCCGAAGATGTATCCAAATAACACGGGTGGCAATGACCAAAAATCGCCTCCGCCACCAATGATGCAAATGCAGATGCCGATGGCTCCATACCCTCCGGCGGGGCCAGTCCCCGAGCAGTGGACGACGGGTCTCTGCGGTTGCTTCGAAGATTCCTCCAATTGTGAGCGCTTTCCGCCTTCATATATGTCGTCTAATTTCAAAATTATGATGAACCAAGTAGAAGTATATCATCATTCTGATTAAACTTTCTAGTTCTAATACGCAACATAAGCAATCCATCCATTTATTTAACATCTTAAAAAGTTCACCTTATGAACTGATTAATTTCTATATTCGTTTACAAAGGCTTCATCACTTGTTGCTGTCCCTGCATCACCTTCGGCCAGAACGCGGAAATCATAGACAGAGGAGCCACTTGTAAGTGCAAATTTAAGCTTTGAACACACCATATCTATTAGTTCTTCTCTATCAGTCGTGCCAAAATTGTTGACTAAAATGTTCCTCAAGCCTAATGAGAACGTATGTGTGTGATGACAATATATTTGCAGCTTGTGGCGCGAACGGGCTCATATACTACTTGCTCGCCCAAGTGGGCGTCGTGTGCCTGTATTCGTGCAGTTACCGAACAAAGTTGAGGGGTCTACACTCGCTGCAAGAAGATCCATGTGCCGATTGCCTCGTGCACTGGTGTTGCATCTACTGTGCTCTTTGCCAAGAATATAGGGAGCTCAAAAACCGAGGATTTGACCCTTCCATTGGTAAAAGTTCTTCTGAAATCAAACCGCGATTGCCCGTGTGCTCTTTTACTTAACCATATTTGCTTGACCAAGCTAATTTTGGTGAAGATTATGTATTATTTGTCGTTGCTACGCGTCTGACGATGCTGAACAACGTACTCAGTATGAGTTGATCTCATTTTCCGTCGTTTTAATAGCAAATCGTCATAAGCGGTCTTTGCACGTAAAAATTGACGCCGCACGAGATCTATTTTGGTTGAAGATGGTCAATTTCTTTCTCTTTTGAGCTTCCAGCAACAAACTGAAGTTATGTTCAACCTTTTTCTGTCTTAGCTAATGTTGATAATCAATGTATTGACTTAAGCTTTTCCTTTTGGTGATTCATGATGTGATAAAGGTTGGGTGGCCAATGCCCAGAAGATGAACCAAGGTGCCGCGATGATGCCTCCGATGACGCAGGGCATGGATCGTTAACTTTGCTTTCGAGGTCCATCCGATTTACAAACTGTCCATGTGCACTTGGCGTAAATGTGAGCTTCGGGAGAGCTTACGATCGTCGATCATGAGTCAAAAGAGTCGCCTAATTTATTCGCTTTTAGTATTTTTCTTTCCAAAAACATGATTGAATGTCTGTACTAATTTGTTTCATGGCCCACTTGTTCGCAGTTTTAGTTGTATTGCCCTTTTCATTCTGATTTGTTGTATTGGACATTGGAATTGGTTGTGTTAATTTGAAGAAGGACATGCGTATGAGGACAAATCAAGCTTATGTTATGCATTTTATTTTATTTTTTTTGTCGTGTCAGTAGAAATTTGAAAGAGCTGATCAATGTTAAAAGCTATTATAAAAAGAAAAAGTTACCAGTCATTTGATTTTCCGGTAATTTGGTAGTAATATATTGACAATTTTATAATATCACTAAATCTTTTTGGGAGTTCACAAATTGTCAACTTGTTTTAATCTTTCACTAATTTTTATTTGTTTTTCTTACCATTGCCTTAAATTGCCAACTTCCTTGTGAATTTATCAATCTTTCTTTGAATGGGTTACCAACCTTTTCCGATTAAATTAGCAACTAATTCTTGAATCACTAACTCTCGTATGAGTTACTTATCAATATTTATTTAGTTTTGTAGTTTACCAACTTTTGTTATCGTTTACCAATTTTTATTTGTCTCTCTTACAAACTCTTTAAATTTGTCAACTTTATGTAAGCATACCGACTTTTATTTGTGTGGCTTACTAGTTTTTTCCATTAGGTTACCAACTAGTTTTGTTATACTAAATCTCATTTGAGTTGTTTATTGTGTTTATCTGTTTTTCCTTTAACTTACCAACTTTCTATTGAGTTACCAACTTTGTCTTATTTACCAACCTGTTATATTTATTATCTTTTTCTTTTTTGGCCTTTTATTTTTTTAATTCAAGTAACTAAAATTTAGGTTAAAGATTGGACTTTCACGTCGTTTTAGCCTTGTATTTTCTGTTTTAATGATGTCAACCTCATTAGAAGAGAGAAAGTTTAAAAAAAAAAAACCATGTTGGCATTTGGTGTGAGTCTAAGTTGGATGGAGTTAATGGAAATAATTGGCAACATCAATTGATGATTTTTAGAATTTGATTGTATTTTTTGAAATTTTAGAAGTCAAACTCGCTTTGTGATAAGCTTGAGCACTTTGAGGACACTTATCCTGTAAAAGTACTTCCAGTTCACTTACCCCTTAAAAATCCTAGCAATCAAATTATAGAAATACTAAAAATTGTCAATTTTAATTCAATTGTGCTTTTGTAAAAGGTTTTGGGATAAATATGCTTGAAGTCCTAAAATTTGTCACAAATTGAGTCCCAAAACTTTCAAAATTACAATTAATTCCTAAAACTTATCAAATTAGTATAATCAAGTCATTTCGCTAACTTTGTCCAACTTGGCTAACTGAAAATGTCGATATGATTTTTTTTTTTTCTCTCTCCTACATGACATCACTAAGACATGAAATGTAATGCTAAAACGATGGCGTTTTAGTTCAAATCTTACTTTTTAACCCTAATTTTAGTTAAATTAGATTTAAAAAAACAAAAAGGTCAAGTTTTAAAGAAAAGGGAGAACACAAACAAAAGAAAAACAACCACCGCCTGCAGTGGCTTAGTTTGATAAGCACTCCCATGACATCTGCCTAGGACAGAGGGGTTCGAATCCCGCTGGTCGCACGGTATTGTAAGCGTGACGTCGGGATGGTGGGTCCTCCACTACCGTCACTCTAGGGTTTACCCGCCGGCTGCCGTTTGTACGGGGTTCCTTAGGTATCAAAAAAAAAAAAAAAAAAAAAAAAAAAAAACAAGGGAGGGCTATTAGGCTTGGCCTGTGGTCGACGAGGGTTGCCAAGCATTGCCCCACTATTGCCAACCGTAGGGATGATGGGTAACAATAGTAAGGTCTACAAGCCCTCACCAAGTTTTTTTAATTCTTTTTCTAAAAAATAGCCTTTTATTTTTTTTTAATCTAATTTAACAAAAATTTGGATAAAATAAAGTAAGATTTGGAACAAAATAATGTTGTTTTAGCCTCGGGTTCCTAATTTAGTGACATCAAAACCATGTAGGAGAGAGAAGAGAAAAAAGAAAAATCATGTCAGCATTTTTTGATAGCCAAGTTGGACGAAATTTACAGAATAATTTGATTGCATCGATTTGACAAATTCTATAATTCAATTGCTCTTTTGTTACAAGTCTAAAAATTCATGCTACTCTTATCCCTTTTAAAATAATGATTTTCTAGTACAAAATAAAAATAAAAATAAAAATAAAAATAACATATACATAACTCATTCACACAACAACATTGGCTATCTGCCAAATAATTTTTTTTTTTTTTCACAAAGAAGGACACGAGTCTTGTCCCAAATGAAAAGAAGAGCTAAAAAAGAATAAACCAAAAGAATAGAAGACAAAAAAAAAAAAAGGTAAAAAAAATCTTAAATCGAGAGCAAAACATGTAGTTGACCTTAGTCTTTGTTGTAAAGTTAGAATCTTAATTGATAATTTTTAAGTTCCCAAAGCATGCTAAAACAAGACCAGAAAAATGTGGCCAATTCAAGATAGTAAGGGGTGTCTGCATTAAAATTGGGGTAGAAAATGCACAAGTCTATAAGAAATTACAGCCAGTTTTAGATTACCCAATATTATTTGAGTTACCAATTTTTCTATTCCCTCACTTATCAACATTTTTCTACAATCATATAACCCCCTAATTTTTTGTTACCAACCCTAATTTGACTTAGTTACCAATGTTTGTTTTTTTCTTAAATCACCAACTTGTTTTATCTCTAACAAATAACGATTTCTCTATTATTTATCAACTTTCAGTTATTTTCTTATCAATACTTCAAATTACTACTGTTATGTCAAATTATTAATCCTTGTTGGTGAATTACCAACTTTATTCTCGGTTAAGTAACCCAACATAGAAGCTTGTCAATAAAAAAAAATCAAGTAAAAACCAATGTTATTTGAGTTACCAATTTTTTTATTCCCTCACTTGCCCAAATTTTTCTACTATCATATAACCCCCTATCTTTTTATTACCAACTCTAATTTGACTTAGTTACCAATGTTTTTTTTTTTTTTAAATTACCAACTTCTTTTATCTCTGACAAATGACAACTTAATTATTTATCGATTTTTGGTTATGTTCTTATCATTACCTTAAATTTACTGACTACTATATCAAATTATCAACCCTTGTTGAGTGAATTACCAATTTCATTCTCGTTTAAGTAACCTAGCATAAAAGCTTGTCAATAAAAAAATCAAGTAAATGATCGTTAACTAAATCCAACCTAAAACTAGTTGTATAATGTAATTTTAAAAAAAAAAAACTGATAAATCACTCAAATAAAAGTCAGCAGTATCACATAAGAGTCAGTAAATTTAAGAAGTAATAAAAAAGATAAATTAACGCTAGTAAAAGATAAGATAAGTTGATATCTAAATTAAAATAACTCACTAACTTTTCTCCCATTAAATTACCGCTTAATATTGGGCTATCAAATACGATTTCAGTTACTCACCGGATTTTTGTTAAATAAGCCTACTTAATTGAAAAATGACATTAACACCACGAATTTATTTAAATCTTGTAATGATGTGGCGAAATATCATTGGGTTTTTAACAGGCAAATGATAATAAACCTTAACCCAGCTCCCTCCCTCTCTCTCCCCCACACACACATATCTAGCTGTTCCTCGAAGACTTTCAATGAGGAGAAACCAATGCGACTTGACTTATTACCATTGCCTTCATCAATCATAGGGAATTCCGAGGAGCTAAACTAGCTCTTTGCTTATAAAACGACTGGAAAAGCCACACTGGTAAACATAGGACTGTCTCTCCTGCTCTCTCTCTCTCTCTCTCTCCTCAATTGTCTTCTCTTTTTTCAGGCAGAGACAGTTTCGAGACCCGAACATGAGCCCGAATAACGCGAGTGGCAATGACCAAAAATCGCCACTGCTACCGATGATGCCGATGCCTATGCCGACGGCTCCATACCCTCCGGCGGGGGCAGTCCCTGAGCAGTGGACAACGAGTCTCTGCGATTGCTTCGATGATCCCCACAACTGTGAGTGCCCTCCGCCTTCATGTACGTTGTCTGCTTTCAAAAATATGATGAACCAAGTACTGATATATCATCATCCTGATGTAACTTTCAGGTTCTAACACGCGACATACGCGATCCATCCTTTTATTTAACATCTAAAAGTTCACCCTATGAACTGATTCATTTCTATAATCATTTACAAAGGCATCATCACCTGTTGCTGTCCTTGCATCACCTTTGGCCAGAACGCAGAAATCATAGACAGAGGAGCCACTTGTAAGTGCAAATTTAAGTTTTAAACACGCCATGACCATATTTACCAGTTCTTCTCTACATAATCACGATCTGTCATGCCTGCATAGTTGATTAAAATGTTCCTCGGGCCTAACGTGAACGTATGCGTGTGATGACAATACATCTGCAGCTTGTTTCATAGGCGGGCTCATATACTGCTTGCTTGCCCAAGTGGGCGTCGCGTGCCTATATACATGCAGTTACTGGACAAAATTGAGGGGTTTGCACTCGTTGCAAGGAGATTCCTGCGACGATTGCCTCGTGCACTGGTGCTGCATCCACTGTGCTCTTTGCCAAGAATACAGGGAGCTCAAAAACCACGGATTTGACCCTTCCATAGGTAAAAGCTTCTTCAGAAATAAAGTCGTGATCATCTGCGTGTTTATAACGTTCCATATTTTCTTGATCAAGCTACTGGTTGTGAAGAACATGTATTATTTTTTATTGCTGCTCATCTCATAATGCCGAAGAACATACTCAGCATGAGTTGATCTCATTTTCAGTCCTTCTAGTAGTGAATCGTTATAAGCAGTCTTTGCACGCTAAAAATCGACGTCGCATGAGATCCATTTTGGTTGAAGATGGTCTGTTTCTTTCCCTTTCTGGCTTCCGGCAGCAAACTGAAGTCATGTTCAATCTTCTCGGTCTCGGCTAATGTAGATTATCAATGTATTGACCTAAGTTTTTCCTCTTCGTGACTCCTGATGTGATAAATGTTGGGTGGCCAACGTCGAGAAGATGAACCGAGGAGCCGCGACGATGCCTCCGATGACACAAGGCATGGGTCGTTAACTTTGTCTTTCGAGGTCCATCCAATCCACACAACTGTCCGTGTGCATTTGGCGTAAATGTGAGCTTCGCGAGAGCTTATGATAGTCGATCTTAAGTCGAAAGAGTCGCCTAGTTTATTCGCTTTTCCCATTTATGCCCAAAAACATGATTGAATGTCTGTAATAATTTGCTTCATGGGCCACTTGTTCGCAAGTTTAGTTGTCACCCTTGTTGTACTGATTTGTTGGATTGGATATTGGAATTGGATGTGTTAATTTGAAGAGGAACATACTTATGAGAACAAATTAAGGTCATGTCATGTATTCCTTTTTTCTTGCCGACTATTCAAGTGCAACCAATACTATCCCCGTCACACTCCTCTTCTAACACCAGAGGTTTTTTTTTTGCCGTGTCAATAGAATTCTGAAAGAGTTGATCAATGTTAAAAAGCTGTTGGTTAAAATAGGTTACCAGTCACTTGATTTTCCGTTCATTTAGCGGTAATACTTTGTCAACTTTATGAAATTACTAAATCTTTCTGGCAGTTCACAAATTGCCAACTCTTTCTCTTTTTCTTTTTTTTTTTTTTTTTTTTAATCTTTCCTTAACTTTTATTTACCTTTCTTACTGATGTCTTAAATTACCAACTTCCATATGAATTTATTAATCTTTATTCGAATAACTTACTAATTTTTCTCCATTATAATAGCAACTAGTTCTTGAGTCATCAACTCTCATCCTACTTACTTTACCAACTTTTAGGGAAAATTTCAAATAAGGATTTGAAATGCTCTCACTTTCTCAAATAAGGACATGAAATGAATTTTGTTTCAAATAAGAGCATAAAATGCCATTATTTTCTTAAATAAAGACCTAAAGTGCATATATCAATTTCAAAGAATAGCCTGAATTCACCATATATGAAGGCAATTTTGTCTTTTTCAAATTTTTAAAAGTTTTTTTCTTTCTTTCTTTTTTCTTGTTTTTTTTTTCCTTTTAAAAAATTTTAAAAAAAAAAAAAAGAAAGAAAGAAAACACTAGCCACCGCCCCATCGACGATGGGGTGGCGGCAAAAGTTGCGGATTGCTAGCGCCTGGGGAGGGCCAGTGACCCTAGCCAACCAAAAGGGAGGGCTTACCCTCATTAGAGGCGGGTGAGGACGACAACCCTCTCCTAGATTTGGGCAAGGGTTGCCAAGTGTCACACAGGCCTAGCGGTCCTTGCCTAGCGTCCCCGCCCTCTGGTCGACCAAGGTTGCTAGCCCTCTCCCAAGCACTAATGACCCCGCCGGCCTTTGTCACCTCCCCATCGATGATGGGGCAGCAGCCATGGGCTGGAGGGAGCGCCCTCTGGCCTATATTGTCTCTCTTTTTAAAAAAAAAAAAAAAATTGTAATCTGATTTAATTTAATTAATTTGTATTTAGACGAAAATACACTTGATCGCTCGATGAGTTAGTGAGACTAGACCCTTATTTGAAATGGTCATAACCACTTCAAGCCTTTTTTAGACTAATATAGACACTCCGAGTTCTTATTTAAAACAATATCCACTTCAAGTCTTTATTTGAGAAAATAAAGACACTTCGAACTGTTATTTGGAATTTTCCCCAACTTTTATTTAGTCTTTCTAGTTCACCATACTAATTTTTATTTATCTTGCTTACAAACGCTTTAAATTTATCAACTCTTGTATAAGCATACCAATCTTTATTTGTGTAATTTATCAGTTTTTTTTTTTCCTTTAGGTTACCAATTCAAGACGATATGGAGTATTTCCCGTAATATTGGGGTGGAAAAAACGCAAGTCTATAAGAAATCACGACCGCTATCATATTACCCTATGTTCTTTGAGTTACCAATTTTTCTATTGACTTGCCACCTTTATCTCATTCACTTACCGACATATATCTACAATCACATAACCACCTAATTTTTGTTACTAACTCTAATTTGACTTAGTTACAAATGTGTATTTTTTTTCTTAAATTACTAGCTCGTTTTATCTTTGACAAAAAAAGAAAAAAACTTCTTTTATTTTTTTTATCATTTTAGTTATTTTCTTATTAATACTATAAATTTACCAGCTACTATGTGAAATTAACAACCCTTATTGGGTGACTTACCAACTTTATTCTCGATTAAGCAACCCAACATTAAAGCTTGTCAAGAAATAAAAAATAATAATTGATCCATAACTAAATCAAATGAAAATTGATAATCAAGAACTAGTTCCGACGAGTAAGTTTTAGGTTTAAGGTGAAATTGGGAACATAGAATAAACTTTATGTTTTTCTTATTCCATATCTTCACGCAATCATGCGGAATTACATGCATCCAATGATGATTGTGTAATCTAAAAACACTAGTATGAGCTTCTATTTTCGGTAATAACAATGACCGAGACTTTTACTATGAGTTGTGATTAATAGATTATAGCAAATTGTGGTCATTAGAGGTGACGATTCACTAAATTGTTCAAATAAAAATATATGCAAAAACTAGATAGATCTTGAAACTAACCTTAGAACCTATGACATAATAGATTCCGAGTTCCTGGTATACAAGGTAAATTCCAAATTCCAAAAATTAATTCCCTCCCGGTCACCCGCATACGTACACACACCTGCCGATGAGATTGCCACCATATCCAGCTGTTCTTGGAGTACTTTCATTGAGGAGAAACCAATGGACTTGGCAAATTAACTTTTCCTTCGTCCCCATGGTGATATACCTAGCAATGTCTCTCCTGCTCTATCGATTCTCGACCACCTTCTCTTTTTCGAGCTGAAACATTTTCGAGACCCCTCCACTACTAACAATGCAAGCGTCGATGCTCATCGACCAAGACCCCTCGGAGGGGGCGGTCCCTGAAAAATAGACGACGGGTCTCTACGGTTGCTCCGAAGATCCCTCCAATTGTGAGCATTTTTGGCCTAGTTCAATGGACATCTTAATGGAACATATGCTCAAATAGAAAGCCATTGATGTGGCAAACTATCATCGAGTTTTTTAAGCAAGCTAAGCATAAACCTTAACCCATCTCTATCTCTCTCTCTCAAACTCTATGTGGTTTTAGGCCACTACTCATCAGAACGACCCAGCCCATCTGTCGTTTCGGCTTCCTTGAAATAAAAGGAAGAGAAAAAAAAAGAGAAAACTATAAAAACGAGAATTTCTCGTGCCGTTTCTGATCGATCGATCGTGTGTGGCAAGGCCATGCCCTGGTAACACGCCCGGCGTCAGATCCCGCGCGCTGAATTGAAGCGAAAGCAACGACAGATCTCCGACGAGGCGCCCGACGAGCTCCGGCGGTCCAGATCCGGATTCCGATCATGGAGCCTCCTCAGGGCGGTGGCGGCGGCGGCGGCGGTGGCAGTGGCGGCGGCGAGCGGGACAAGTCGTCGCCGATCACCGTCGTCTCGAGCTTCTGGAAAGGTTCGATCCCGACGCCCCCCTTCTTCCTTCTTCCTTCTTCTTCCGCTTGCGGTCGAGTGCGTTCGCGTATCTTTTCGGACATTTCGCGCATTTTCGCGCGAGGAGCTTGTCGTGTGTGCCGATTGCTGTGGTGGAATCTCGTGTTCGGTTATCGGTGTTGTGTAGGTTATAGGTTAGCGTGGCTTGTCTGGGATGTTGTTTTGCTTCTTTTGGTGTCGAATCTGAGCTCGCAATGCTTAGGTTAGCAATCGGATGGTGTGATGTTGAACTGAGTGAGTTCGATCGAATTACCGAATCGGTGCGCCGGTTACTGGGACAGATTATGATCTTGTCTTCTTTGTTGGTTACTTCCCGCTTCTGCCTAATAGCTTATGTGCAAAATGTTGTCACTGGTTCTTGATGAAACTGTTTTGAAGTTGCTTTTTCACGAGCTAAGCATTAAAGAGCAATGATCACGCTTTGTTTTGTGTATTGCTGTTTTTGATCGAATCAAGCTACGGGAATGATATTGACTTCACCCCACTCTTTTCCTCTCTGTAGAGTTTGATCTGGAGAAGGAGAAGAGCTTATTGGATGAGCAGGGGCTGAGGATCGCTGAGAATCAAGAGAACAGTCAGAAGAATCGACGCAAGCTTGCAGAGAGCACTAGAGGTATCTCACTTGTTGCAAGAGCGAATGTTCTTTAGTTCTTTTAATTTACTTGGTTGTGATGAAGAAAGGCGGATTCTTTTAATCTTGCAAATTTTTTACTGACAAATATAGGAATTTCTTTTGGGTAGGGGGAGTGTGGTGTTTGTAGGTCATAATTTCGCCTCTGCAATTTTTGGTATATTGCTAATCCTGATGATGATGAAAGAAAAACCTGTTCTTATGTATCTGTTCTTTTCCTGCTACAGACTTCAAGAAAGCTTCTCCAGAGGAAAAGCTAAATTTGTTCAACTCCTTACTGAAGGGATATCAAGAAGAAGTAGATAATCTTACCAAAAGAGCCAAATTTGGAGAAAATGCTTTTCTTAACATTTACCAAAAACTATATGAGGCTCCAGATCCTTATCCTGCTCTTGCTTCAGTTACCGTAAGTACCAGCTCATTATTTTGTTGTCTGGTGCCTTTTGGATTGGTGGCTACCTTCATATCCATCTTTCACTCTGATTGTAATGAATGAGTGGTATCTTTTTTCATTTAACTGAGGTATCTATATAGGCATGACTGTCTCACCTTGGATCAAACACCCATAGTTTCATTCGTTTATACTAAACATGTCGTCTTTTTGAAATTTACGAAAGCATCTTCAGTGTCCAATGTTTCTACGTACCGCCAGATATTATTATATTATTGCTGGAGTGGCGTTGAGACATATTCTATGTAGTTCTTTCTGTTTCTACACATTTGTCTTCTGAGGAGTTTGTCCCTGTCTGCATGCAGGAACAAGACTTGAAATTTTCAGAATTGGAAGCCGAGAATCGGAAGATGAAAGTTGAGCTTGAGGAGTTCCGGACGGAAGCTGCTCATCTAAAGAATCAACAAGCGACGATTAGAAGACTTGAAGAGCGTAATCGCCAGTTAGAGCTGCAGGTCAAAAAATTGTTAGTTACTTGTGATATGTTATTTTTTGTGCTATGTGATGTAGTGATTAACTAATTATGATGTTGAGGTCTGCTTCCTTTGAAGCTTTAGTTACCTTCAGGCATGGGAGCGTCTAAGTGTGAAACTTGCTTTCCTACAGTTTAGTTATAGACTCAAACGAGCAAGCCTTATTTGTCGTTGCCAATTGATGGCTACTATGAATGCAGATGGAGGAAAAAGTGAAGGAAATTGTGGAAATTAACAAACGCAACTTGGCTGAGGAGAATCAGAAAACCCTTGAAGTCTTAAAGGAAAGGTATTATCTTTTCTCAACATGACAAATACATCATTTAAACTAATTACTGATTAGAAGAGTGTCAAGCAACTGGGTTTAAATTCCTTTTTCCAGCTTCAGCATGTTCTTATATCAAAATATCGTTTTTCTCTCCCAAATTCATGCAGCATACCTCAGTTTCTGATTTTTCTGCAGGGAGCAATTACTGCAAGATCAACTGAGACAAGCCAGAGAAAGTGCTTCCAATATACAAAAGTTGCACGATCTTGCACAAAGCCAATTGTTTGAACTTCGTGCTCAATCAGGTACTCTGCTTGGCTAGAGAAATGAGATTTGGCAGTCCTTCTCAGATGATGAGATTATTTGATGCATAGAGATAGTAACTTAAGATTACAAACCTCCAATTATCCTGTTCTTATTGTTACTCTTCTTCCCATTTTGTTTGGTAACATATACAATTTTTTCAGATGAAGATCAAGCAGCAAAGCAGTCAGAGGTCACTCTTTTGATGGATGAAGTTGAAAGGGCCCAAACACGGCTTTTTAGTCTTGAAAGGGAAAAGGTGCTCTTCCATGCCTGTAGCACAATCAGTTTCCTTACCTATGGGCGATTTGCTTAGTCAAAGTATACATCAACTCTTATGTTTCTCCATGGCGATGTTTATGTGCCCCTTGTTCTCCTGGATATTCTCCACATGTTGATACTATCGTAATTATCTTTTTCTGTCTCATTAAGTAAATTTATGAATTCACAAGAGGTTGTTTGTGAACTTCATGCACTCTTTTGGAAAGGAGGGGAGGGGGGAAATGAAAGTGAATGTCCAAAACGGGGGAAGTTCGAAATTCTTCAACAGGAGGAATTCAAAAAATTTTATCCCCTCCTTCTCACAAAAATTTTAGATTTTCCCCCATTTTCTACACAGGAAGACTGGAACCTAGCTTTCAGTTGTAGTTGCCTGACAGTTAAGATCATACATCTAGCTGTTTTTTTTTCTTGCTACTCCTTCAAATGCAGTATGCACATACGTGTTTGTTAGAATAGGAACAAAATGAGGTTTATGATCTTGAAGTTGTTTCCATAGTGCGTTTAACATGGCATGGACTTTTGTACAGTGGAAATGTTATGAGATTTTGCAAGGTGATGTATGGTTTCTGCATTATTCTATATACTTGTTGCACAGGTGAAGTCTTCAGTTTTTCTTAATGTTTCCTGTGAGAATATGCAATATACAAACTTTGAAGAAAATTAAATTAAATTGCATATTGATTCTCTTTCGTACATATTTGATTTTGCAGGAACTTTTACGATCTCAAGTTCAATCAGCACATGATGAGCCTGGAGATAAGAATAGGTGAGCTATGAGGATGGAAGTGAGAGGAAAATACTTCATCTATGTGATACAACCAACTTCATGCTAAAATAATTGCTTTTCGAAAAGGATTTGTTGGATGTGTTACAAATTTTTGGATATCCAATCTCCTTTATTAAGTAACTTCACTTAGGTACTTTTAAACATGAATCTGTGTGAAAATAGATGACAATGGATATCTCTTGGTGATTCTAGTGGATATGTAAGTTCTTGAAGCATAGTTAATAATTTTGAGTACATTTGGTAGTATCAGTGATTTTAAATAAAATCTACCCCTTTCTGTTCTCTCTCTCTCTCTCTCTCTCTCTCTCTCTCTCTCTCTCTCTCGTGATCTCTAAAACATAACATGATCAGGGAATTCTTTGCTAGTATTTAACTTGTCTAGTGGAAGGATTTTACAGTTGAGAGAGTTTGTACAATATGGATTCTCTTGAACTCAAACACGTGAGATGATTATTTTTTTCCTTCAATTGTCATAAGTTCATCAATCAGAACGATTTCCTTGTGTGTGGCATCTTTCAAGTTTCAACATTTAATCGCTTGTCAAATAATTTGCAGTGACAGTTTGGACTCAACCAGTATCCTTGAGAATTCTTTGAGTGCCAAAGAGAAGATTATTTCTGAGCTGAATATGGAACTTCACAATATTGAGACCACTTTGTCTGCTGAGCGTGAACAGTACATGAATGAGATTAAGAAATTGAATGCAGCTCTAATTGAAAAGGTATATCAGTCTGCTATTTTTTCTCCCTCATATAGAAGTTTCTGTAGATAATTTTTAAGGACCTGCATAGAAGTGTTCTTGAATGCCAATTTTCAGGTTTAGATTAATTTAACTGTCATATCATGTGCTGCAAGACCATTGTCCTGTTACATGAGGATCCGAGCATATTGTACACCCCCCCCCTGCATTTTCTACACCTTACAGTAAAGAGAAAGAGATTAGCATTCTTGATATGTTGATATTCTTGATGTTTTTTTGTTGAGAGAGCCTCCTCCCTTGTTGACCAATTGCTAGCAAAAAGAAATAATTTATGCTAAAAATGATGTGAGAGAGAGGAGCGGGGTGGGGGGGGAGGGATTAGCATTCTTGATGCATTGAGATTCTTGATTTATTTTGTTGAGAGAGCCTCCTCCCTTGTTGATCTAGTTAAAAAGAAATAATTTATGCTAAAAATGATGAGCATGTCTTCAAATTCTTTGACCCATTTGCATTACTGATTGATCTGCCACCTATTTCTCCTCTAAATGCAATTAGGATCAAGCTCTTGAGGAGATGAAGAAAGAGCTTAAAGCCCGGCCAACAGCAAAGTTGGTTGATGATTTGCGCAAAAAAGTGAAGATTTTACAGGTATATGCATGTACATGATCTGATGACTGTTTGTGCCGAAAGATAGCTTTGTCTAATTTTCAGAATGAGGAGGAGATTAATATTGAAAATTTTCTGGAGTATCTTACGTGGCAAGTGTTGCAACTCCTAGGAGCATTTGCTGTTATTCAACGGTCATAGCCAAAATGCATGATTTAATTTTAACATGACCCCTTGAGTTTTTTCTTGTGGATATCTGGGTCATGTAGGGAATTAGCATCTGAATAGTTTTCCCCCTTCCAAAAATTAACTGGATCCATCTAAACCCATTCCCAGGAATATTGCATCCAAAACTGAAGGGACAATCTATGTCTCTTGCTTAGCCAAGAAGGAAGACAAAAAAATTCTATCTTGGTTATCCATGAGTTGTTAAGACGTGTGCAACTTTTGTTTCTCTGTTTCAATTTGTTGACGAGATCAATTGAGGAATCCATTTTGAGGCCATGCATCTTTTACAAGACTTTGTGTCGTGCTTCATTTTTGTCATCATGTCTTCAGCATAAACGTGTTGTATATGTGCCTCAAGAACAACCTATCATGGATTCATACCTCTGTCAGCTATTTGTGGTTATATGCCAAGCCTTTTTCCATCTTGAGGACTACTGTTAGTATTTTGGTTACTTTGCATTGCTGACGGTGTCTTGGCTTCATTCCCCTTATTGCACTTTAGGCAGTGGGTTATAATTCAATTGAGGCTGAGGATTGGGAAGTAGCTACTAGTGGGGAAGAGATGAGCCAAATGGAATCTCTTCTTCTTGACAAGAACAAGAAGATGGAACATGAACTTACCCAGTTAAAGGTATTTTTACTCCTTTTCTCTGGTTTCCACTATTTTCATGAACTTTTGCACATCGAAGGTGATAAAACTTATTTGGTAGGACATACTCTAACTTGTATCTACAGATACTTGTTATTTTTTTCTTTTTTTTGTGGAAAAGTATGCTAATGTTTTAGTTCTTGCTTCTAATATTATTTGGAATATTAGAAGGTTGTTAAAACCCAATCTTTCAAAAGTTGTTTAGCCTTGTAACAAATAGCTTGCTCATGACACTCTGATTAGGTCAAGCTTTCGGAGAGAACATCTTCGCTAGAAGCTGCTGAAGGCAAGGTTGCAGAACTTGCAGCAAAGGTTAATGAGCAACAGAAATTAATCCAGAAGTTGGAGGATGATATTTTGAAGGTTGCATCAACAAACCTGTGATACTCACAAACTGCTATGTGCCTTTCATTTCATTAATGAAGACATTTTTCCCATGCAGGGTTATAGTTCCAGTTCCAGAGATCGTAAGGGCTCTTTATTTGATGAGTGGGATCTTTCAGAGGCAGGTGCAAGTCAGCAACCTGAGGTACCTCTCCTATTTGCGCTTTTATGTGTTTCAGTGAATTTCCAGATGTTGTCAAGTCTCAGGGTGTAGCCCAAGTTTGACATCTGTTATTCAAATGTTTGTCCACCTCTGCTGCATGTCAAACTATGGCACTGCTCTTGCGCACTGCATACAGAATAAATGATTAAGAGAAGAGTGCTATAAAAATTTCCAAGTTTGACCTCAGTAGTTAATATGCGTCATTAAAGACTCCCTGACCTCTTTTTGCTAAGCATACACATGAATTGATCAATAGGCCAGCTGGGCCAACTCTGGCTATCTAGAAATGTAGATTTCTGTGCCTGGGTTATCCTGATCACGGTGTCAAAGTGTCAGTTTCCTGTAAAGCACAACCTTGAAGAAATCTATCTAACGACAACCATGGAGCCTGAGGACAATCACACTTAGTCTTTTGCCACTTCTGCCACATGTTGAGTGTAATATCTTGGTGCAGATTCAAGCCCTAATTCACGCAAACCTTAGGTGCAGATTCTAACCACAGTTCAAAACGAAGCTGTTCCACCATCTTCATCTGCAGAAATGCAGAGTCAAGCCAAATGTTCTCACTGATAGTATTTTATCAGATCATGGGGATCTCTAGTTCATAACATTTTCTTGAAATCCTTTTTTCTGCAGCAGGGTGCCGAACGCATTTCCCCGGATCAGGAGCAGAGCTCAATGCTAAAGGTGATCATCAATCAGAGAGACCGATTTAGAGCGCGATTGCGAGAGACAGAAGAGGTACTTTCACCTACATAGCTCTAGCGCTCTTCCGCCATTCCTGTGTGATATAATTTGTGTCTTTTTTAGACCATTAAGATGGTGGTTGAGACTTACTGGAATGTCAAACTATATCAGGAAATAAGGCAGTTGAAGGAGAAGATAAGCATGCTAACAGTGGAACTGGAAAAAACAAAAGCTGATAATGTCAAACTCTACGGGAAGATCCGATATGTCCAAGATTACAATCTTGAGAAAGTGGTTTCTAGAGGATCCAAGAAGGTGGGACCCTGCAGCTTTGTATAGTTACCTTCATCTTACAGTTAATTGTTCTTTTCTAACTGAGAATTTCTTTTTAATAAAACCTGCAGCACTCTGAAGATGTTGAAAGTGGTTTCAGCTCAGATGTTGAATCCAAGTATAAGAAGATATATGAGGATGACATCAACCCATTTGCAGCATTTTCAAAAAAGGTTTTTCTCGAGCTGTTCTTATTAGCATTGGTTGCATTTATCAGGCCTTCAGAAGGGCTCAATATGATCTGCTTTCATAATATTTTCCTTTAGCGACCAATGGTTGATTTATGGTTCTTGCATAGTTGTTGACTCACAATTTCATCCGTCATCAGCTTCCGGCAACCTTACTCCTGTTTTTAAGAAAAGCATAAAACTAAAGAATAAACTAATGAGTCACGAAGTTGAAAATGGTAGAGAAACTTTTTTCTTGTAATCTCGATTGGATTGATAGGACATAGAAGAGGCAGGATTGGAAGGAAAAAATCAAATTGTAAAGGGAAACTACAGTTTTGTCCTTCAAGTAATTGTAAAATGCCATTTTGAAGGTGAAAAGTAAAATGACTCACCTTCTCTCCACTCTTCCCTCCAATTTGAAGGGATCATGTTTTGCGGGCCCTAATTAAGATTTCCTTTCCTTCTCCCATGATTTTCTTTCTTCTTCCAGACAATGGAAACACTCATTCTATAGATCACCTTCCCCTTCTCCCAAGCAAGGGATAAAGGCCATCTTGTATTGAGCACTCCCCAAGAGACGATGGACAATAACAATTCTGCATTGCACATCTTCGTAAACGTTGAATGAAGTCAATGCACATAATCCAATGTCAATGATCAATTTGGATATGAATTGGGGAGGGGGAGAGAGAGAGAGAGAGAGAGAGAGAGAGAGAGAGAGATCTTGTATTGAGCACTCCCCAAGAGATGAATGTACAATAACAACTCTGCATTGCAAGTCTTCATAAATATTGAATGAAGTCAATGCACATAATCCAATGTCAATGATCAATTTGGATATGAATTTTTTTTTTTTTTTTTTTGAGGGGGCGCGGGGGGGGTGTGGAGTGGAAGAGAGAGCTCAAACAGAAAGATTGGGCCCTCATTCCGCAACATAAAATGACCATGAATGTTCTAGACCAAGGGAGCCAGTGAGCCAGCATCCTATCAGGAAATTCTTTTCTGCACTAATGTGTGATTTAGCTACTTATCAGTTGTCTTATAAATGATACTTGAAATGGAGAGCATCTAATGCAACAAAGTTTTGGTATGAGCAGGAAAGGGATCAAAGATACAAAGATTTGGGTTTCAGGGATAGAATTACCCTTAGCAGTGGACGGTTCCTTATGGGAAACAAGTATGGTTCTGCGACTCTGTTTTCAGCATTCTGATCTTGGCGGGGCTGTACTAAAGAAAAATTTGGCATTGCAGGTATGCCCGGACTTTTGCATTCTTCTACACTATTGGGTTGCATGCCCTGGTCTTCATTTGCCTCTACCGGATGTCCGCTTTGAGCCATCTCAGGTAACTATGATCCTACTACTTTGTTCCGATGGTTTAATTTCGTCTCCTCTGACTCAAGATTTCCCCCCTGCAGCAATATCCCCGAAGAAACTCTAATTGGAGACAAGATTCAGGACCTTCCCCATGCACTTTAATCCCCCATTTACGTTGACTGTCACTGGGTCTTTTCTTATTTCCTTGGGGTCGGGAGTAAACAGAAAAGTTTTCCGCACCTGGTGTATATAACAGGAAACACCTTCCGTTTTTTTTCCCTTTAAAGTTCCATTGTTTTGCTTCACTTTGGTCGCCTGGAGATGTAATTATATTCGAGTAACATGAGGCATAGCAGATGTGGATAATTGCAGAGGAAAACGAATCGAAGGGAAAAACTCTCTCTCTCTCTCTCTCTCTCTCTCTCTCTCTCTCTCTCTCTCTCTCTCTCACGGAGGATGCTGAAAATGATATGATGGAAGGAGTGTCTGAGCTCTAGTTGTCACAGCAGCGACGATGTATATCAAAATTTGATACCTAAAATGCTTGTGTTTGCAAAGGGGATAATTATGTAAATGATCTCTGAATTTTGACCCTCTGAAATGTTGTCCTGGAGTTTTTAATTTGTTCGATTTGATTTTCAAACTTTATGTTCAATCTAGTCTCTAGACTATACGGAAATATCAAATATAATTCTTCTATTAATTTAAATTCGGGATTACATTGAACGTTTTCATATAATTAAGAGATTAAGTTGAATTACATTAAATAAATTAAAAATTCATGTATAACATTATACATTAAGCTAATGTTCATAGATCTTATTGAATAAATTAAAAGTTTGTGTACAATAGTACACATTAAATTAAAGTTCATGGATCATTTATGTTAATTTCCCTTTGCAAAAGCTTGTCGTGTTGATCTTAGTCCTAGAGTGCAATGATCACTTTATTTATCAGAGGAACATAAGTTGCATTTGGTCGGCTGAACATTTTTATAAGATAGAACAAAATTAGATAGAATAAGGGTAAACGTTTGATACCTCTCTGTTCTCTCTCCTTGAATCCTTTGCCGTTTGTCTTTAGCTAAGCATTTATTCTGTTTCTAAAAGATATATACCAAATAGCAGCAGACATCCTATCAGAGTTCAACTAACCCTTCACAAGATGTTGTGTAAACTCGAATTCCATCTGAGAACCAGCATGCTCCAAGCCATCTCGGTTCACAATTTGATCTCACATAACAATATCGTCCCGGTCTAATTTAATAGTAGAGATAACAGCTAGAGATAACAATATCTTAGTTCACAATAGATATCTCACCGAAAAAAACATTACATTGAATGTACTCTGCATGATGGTTAATTGAAATGCCAGAAAGATTTTATTGGACATAGCATGATCAGGTTCTGTAAAGGCTTGGTTTTATAAGCAACATATACAGCTGCATAAAATGACGTCATCTCAAGCTCTCAACATACAGCAACCGACCGTTAGAGCTGAAAATTGTCAATGTGTGAGAAAGGGTCCCTGGGATTATAAGCAGCAGAAGAAAGCCTTTCAATGACCAATGGCCTTGGCCGAAAAAGGGCCATAAACCATAAGACTCAGTGGCGTGAGGACCAGTTACGCGGCACTCCCATCTCTAGGCATGCTGGACTCCTTAGGGTGCGTATGGCCAAAATTTCTATTTTAGAAATTGAGAAGTTAAAAATTTTAACTTTTGATTTCTTCTTCAAATCTATTTTTAGAATAGAAATCTGTTCTAGAAATAGAAAAATCAAATTGCGTTACCAAACGGATTTTTGTACCAAACCTGTTATGGGGAACAAAGAAATAAAGAAATAGAAATTTTATCATGCGTGCCCTTAGTTTCCACATCCAAGCGCCGCCGCACTCGGGCACAGCCAGAGCTATCAACCTCATTCACTGGATGCTCATGGCGCCCCAAATCACCAAAGCCGGTAAAAAGGCATCCTGAGTCGGGAAAGACAGCAATGTTAAGAGGTGAAACAATTTGGCGCTCGAAAAGCATTGGAAGAGCAACATCATTGGTGAAAATGCACACTTCAAAGCATGCGTGCAGATAAAGAACACCATTTTAACCTTAGATTATAAATTTAGGTTCGCAACCAATTTTTTCCAACATGACATTCTCCTCTGAACTCTGCTTAATATCAGCAGAGCTCATCCATCCATCCTTACTATTCACGTTCCAATGCACAGAGGAAACTCTAGCGACGCCAAATCGATAATCCGTGAAAATAATCACCTTGAGGGGACGGCGCGAAAGATTTCCCGCAGCCCTTCTTCACGACTTCTGCATCGTCCGAGAGAGCTAGACTGCCTCCAGAATCACTTCCCCAGAAGAAAGAGACTTCCATCAACACCCTGCATGATTGATAAGACAACAGAAAGGATTAGACAGATCTCAGCAGAGGGAGAGATTGAGAGCTGTATCCCAGAATGAAACCACAAAATTTATTACTACTTACAGCGGCCAGAAAAGCAGTTTGAGCACAAGTTCAAACTTTCCGGTGATGTCCCTCGCAACTTGATCCGCAAGGTAAGGCCTCCGATCTCTCGGAATTCTACAAGCTTCTATGACGGTAATGACCTCGTTGGCGGACTAGTACAATCCATATTGCTTGCTTATGAAGAGGAACATCCTCGATGTGCCATCGAAACAAGCAGAAGGAAACGATCACCCGCGTAGACGGTAGCGAGTCGAATAAGAAAGGTTCTAATTTTGAATATCGACCTGAAAATGTAGAAAGAGATTGTTCCAATTAAAAGCTTCTTCCTCTTTTTTTCCGTGCTTTGTTAAATTGGAAAAAATTGACGCATATAATTGACCACCTTAGCCCAACCTCAGCAGCGTTTCCATGTGATCCTCCCAAGAGATTCTGCCAAATACAGAACACGGTGGCATCTGCAAAACGACCATAGTGAATGAACTAAGTGCACAAAGGGAGGAAAAAAATAAAATAAAAAAACAATAATAAAAATAAAAAGAAGATGTTGAGAAAAGAACATACGACAAACGTGGAAAATGCAGAGAATACAAATGCCGATGTAGTAAATGGTGAAAAGACTCAGCAAGCATTTTCCCCTAGGTGGCTCCTACAAAATCAAGGATTTGGTTGTTTAGAATTAAGTTCAAGTGAAAAAAAAAAAAAAGAGAGAGAGAACTTTGTTATCCTGTCAACTTTTAAACCTTATCCGATTTTCAATAAAAAAAAAAAAAAATGGTGAAAGATATATATCTGAGTTCATGTGTCGAGGTTTTATGTTGTGTGAAAGTTCCAAAATTTAAGGATTTACGAAAATCAAAATTTGTGCATCGCAAGGTTTAGACATAGGCGAGTGGGAGACAAAAACCAGATATTCTGAAAAAAGTAAAATAAAAAAATAAAAAAATAAAAAAGAAAGAAAGAAAAGAAGAAGCAATCTTAGCACCCTCAAACGATTGTATTATGGTAGGGGATGACCTTTATAATTGAGTTAAAACCACTCTCTCCCCCACTCAATGTTCTCGGTTTCTCATTTCTATAACTTATTTGGTATGTCGCATTCTCTTTTTGGCTTCGACATACCAAACAAGTAAAACATACTCCCGGGACAAATTGAAATATTCGAACCCTCATATTTTAAATTTAAAGATCAGACACATACAAAAGAAGAAGAAGAAGAAAATCCTTTCCTCCCTTGGGCCATTATATTTTTCTTTATTCGACACAAATGAAAGCGGAAGAATGAAAGGAGTTGGAAGCATTACCTGATGAAGACAAAGCAGTCCACGGAGACAAATCTTTTATCACGGCCGGCTGTGTGATCCATTTCAGTTGTGGATCTTACGGGCGCCAATGCTGAAGTAAGGAATTTCCTGGATGGGGGGCGAATAGTCGTCAGTGGGTTTTGAGCATTGATCTTTTAGAATCTCACATCCATATATGTTCATTGATCAAAGTGAGCAAGGGAAGCCATCCTCTGGCAAGTACCTCAACTTCAGGCAATCTACAATCACGAACACTTCGAGAGAGAAGAGATGGTTGCGAAGACCGCTTGATAGTCTTTCCACATTCCTCATATTGCCAATGACAAGAGAGGTTAGAGAGGAAGGAAAGAGAAGACTCCATGCATCTTCGTCCTGCGAAGGAAACCACCCCTTCTCTCCCTCTCCTCCCATGCAAAAGTCAATTTCTAGATGCTCGAGGGTTGTGAGCATGCGTAAGCCCCATTCTTTCACTGGCTATTTCAGATTCTCACACCCTTGAATTCTAAGTACCCGTAGATAAGGAGGTAGACCTCCTTTGGGGAAGCATTTGATATTTTGGCATCTCTCAATGTCTAGCATCTGGAGGGACGTAAGATGATGCCACTGATCTAGTAGAGAGTTTATCTTCGGACAATTATCAAGTTCAAGATGCGATAGGGTGAGGGAAGGGGAGGGAAGTCCTCTACCTCCAATGCCGGACAATGAAGTAAATCTAAACGAGTGAGATGGGAGAGTGTGTGAAGGCGTTGTGGTATGCTACCCAGAATCTTACAACTTATATCTTCCAACGACTCTATTCCCTTGCAACTAAAAATACAAAGTGTCTTCAGAGTAGGATGTCCACCCTTGACCAATGGAAAGGATGCCAAAGAATCAAAACATCTTATCTCAAGAGATTCAAGTTGAGACATTGGATTATTGCCGCTAGGGTCATCTAGAGGAATGATTAGGCCCGTGATTTTTTGACAATTCTCAATGTTCAAATGTCGGAGGGTATGTATCTTGCTTGGAAGCTTTTCTAAACTCGTGCAGTAGCTTAAATTCATCCATTCAAGGTTGTAGGGTAGTTCAATCCCTCCTTCTCCCGCCACAAAAGATGTGAATTTAGGACACATTCCGATGTCTAGTCTCTGAAGGCAAGTAAGATTCTGTGTTTCATTGCCATCTTGCCACAAGTATGTTAGCTTGTTACAACCTAATATTTTAAGCTCCTTCAGCTTGACCAAGTGGCTCATAAATCCATGGTCAAAGCAAACAAAGTCATTTAGATGTTCAATTTTGAGATTGGTTAAAGAAGTTAGATTGACCATGCTCTTTAATATCTCTCCTCCTCTCGCCACAAAAGATGTGAACCGAGGACATAAACTGATGGCTAATTCCTGGAGGCAAGTAAGATTTCGTGTTTCATCTCCATCTTGCCACAAGTACATTAGCTTGTCACACTGTCTTATATGAAGCTCCTTTAGCTTGACCAAGCAACTCATAAACCCATGACCAAAGCAAATGAGCTCCGCAAGATTCTCAATTTTGAGTATGGTTAAAGAAGTTAGGTTGACAAAGCTCGTTAAGATCTCCTTGCTACAATCCTCAAGGTGTAACTCACAGAGAGATGAAAGACGAACCTCACTGGTTGAGTTATTCAAATGCGAGCATGAATAAATTTCTAGCTTTTTGAGATGATCAAGTTGGCACGGCAATGTCCCTATCAACTTAGGACAATTTCGGACAACAATATGCTTAAGATAGGAGAATGGTACTTCTTCTACTTAGCCTTCATCATAAAGAGCCCAATCTTTCCATAGCGACATCCATCCAAACTTCAAAGTTGTCAAGGATGGAAAAGGCATTTTAGTTCCATAAAATTCAGAGTCTATAATGCTTATTGCATTTAAACCTTCAAGAGATAACTCCTTGAGTGAAGGTAGTTGTCCAAGTGATGGCAGCAATCTAACGTTAGGACAACAATGCAAGACCAAAGACACTATCGTAGAATAGGATGGACCACCTAACCATGACGGGAATATTCCACCACCATAGCACGAAATAGTGAGATTTTCAAGATTAGTGTGAGGTTGCAAAGAGTGAAGCACTTGCACTTCGCGCTCATCATTTCGGAGAATTCAAAAATCTATATCCCAAAGCAAGATTAAGTTGCTAAGGCCTTGCTTTTCGAATAAATTTGCATCAAGTGCATCTCTAACTTCTTCCACCTTTTGCAATTCTAATACGAATAACTCTCCTTGAAGATGTGGTAAGTTCTTTAACTCTTTTAACCGTGACCCTTTCTCTTGTCCTACCACAAACTTGGACAAGATAACAAGATTCTTCAAATTACCAATACTTATTGGCATCTCTTTCAGACTTGTACCTCTAATATCAAGAAACTTTAAGCTGACCAATTTCATGATATCTAGAGGCAATATAGAAAGGCATGAACAACCTCTTAAGATCAAAGCTTGTAATTTGCACAATGCACCAATTGACTCAGGTAGCCTTTTGATCATAGAATACGAGAGATTAAGATATCAAAGATGTTTTAAATCACCGACATAGTTTGGTAGCTCTATGATGTTACAATGGCATAATGAAAATACCCGCAAGTACTTCAAGTTAGTTAGCAAGTCATGCAGCACCTTTTGGGAAATAGTGACAAATATTTTGACTCGATTAGTCAGCAGCATTAAACTTCTTAGTACCTTCATTCTAGCATATGCTCTTAAGCTTTTTGATGTAACATAACTTGGTGAGGCAAATGATGCATGACGAGCTTTCTCTTCAAAAGAGGCATCAACTTCATCACCCACTACTTGAGACTCCAAGGAGATATAGCACATCACACCCGCAATTGACTTTGCCAAGTCATTCAAAAGATCGTGCATCAAAAACTTCGATGTGTCAACACTGGATTGTTGAAAAAATGATCTGGATACTAACTCGTCAAAGTAATTCCGTCCTAATGTCAAGACATTATTCTCTTTTGCTTTTCGTCCATCTAAAAAGCCCTCTGCTATCCATAAGAGTGTCAGCTCGTCCCTCTCAATTCCGTAGTCCTTTGGGAATATTGCGCAGTAGGCAAAACATCTCTTCAAATAAGAAGGAAGATGCACATAGCTCAATTTTAAAGCAGGAAGAACCTCATCATTTTCTCCTGTCGCTACATCCCATATTCCGTTATTAAAGATAGCTTCCCATTCGTTGGGATTCTCTTTATTACGTAGGAGACCACCCAATATCTTTGCTGCCAAAGGTAATCCTCTACATTTTCTAGCTAATTTCTTACCTATTGTTTCAAGATCTGAGTGCCTCTCGAAATTTCTTGCTCCCAAAGCATGATAGGCTAATAAGCTAGTACAGTTATCAATGGACAACTCCTTCAAAGGATATGGCGAAGCTCCTGTTATGGAAACAACAAAACTATTACACGTCGTGATGATGATCTTGCTTCCCTTAGCCCCCACTTCAAATGGTTTTAAGAGGGAAGTCCATTCTGCGTACTTGTCATTCCAAACAACATCTAAAACCACAAGAAACTTCTTTATGGACAAATCATCTTTTAACTTAACTTGAAGCCAGTTAAGATCTTTGCCCTCGCATGGCAATTCACTAATCAACTGCAAAATAGTCTTCATTATGTCAAGAACATCAAAAACATCTGAAACACAGACCCAAGCTCTTCTCTCAAAATAGCTACTCACCATAGGGTGATTATACAACTGCTGAACCAAGGATGTCTTTCCAACACCACCCATCCCAACTATGGGGACTATGCTCAGAGTATCATCGGAATTTTGGACATCACTAATCAACAGTTCAAGTAATTGTGCTTCTTCCTCCTCCCTGCGAAAAAACCGAAGCTCTGGTAGAGAAGTGCTAGGGAGCCTTTTGTTGGTGTTGTTGGATCTGTTTGCAATATTCTCTCCCAAGCTCAAGTGAGCCTTCCTAGTGAGAATCCTTTCCAACCTACCATTAATCTCTTGTACCTTGTTTTTAAAGACGGGTGAGCATGGTTGGCTGAAGAAAGAGAACTTCCTTTTCCACTGACCTTTGCTTGTGCTAGATTCTACCTCCGACTTGGCCTAAGTGGCTTTGATCTCGAACTTATCGAGCAAGTCGTCCATGTCATAAGCCAAGTCCCTAACATCGTCCAGCCATGGCTTCACTCGACGATCATCACTCAATTGCTTGTCCTCTGCACCATCGAGCATTGCATTGATTGTTTCTAGCATCCCCTTCCACTCATCAAGCAAGACGGTGTCGATTCCTTCTCGTTGTGCATAGTCCAATGCCAAAGAAGTCAACTTGTCGAGCAAGACCTGAAAGAAGGAACCCAAAAAGATCTCTCCAATGGCCATAGGTGAATCAATCACTATAGTTTGAAGAGAACAACACGGGTTGTGGGGAAGCAAAGTGATAGTGAGCTACTGGAGAGAGAAAACTATGAAGTCTAGGAAGACCAAGAATTTTGCCTGCCAAAAAGACGCAACAAAAACCGAGACTTTCAAGGATGCGCATCAGGAGATAGACAAATCAAAGTAAAATACTTTTTGTCCACAAGTGCTTGTTTCATAATATTTAAAGAATATCCCCCTAACTTTACTAGATATCGTGTACCTTTTGTCTAAAGAGTGAAGCAACAGTCCAAAAAGCTAATGGGAAAGAAACTTTAATAGGTTCCACGAAGTCCAAAACTTGGCAGGACACAAATTGGCTTATTTTGATTCACTTTTCAATCAACATTGAAGTGCCAAAATTGATATCTTAAAACGACTCATAAATTCAGACTATTTTTTTAATTCGAAACACTTAAATATTTCACAAAATTTGAATTTGTATATAATTTCTTTAATAATATTAGAAACGTCAGCAATACTAGAAATCTGGGCAAGAAAACAAAAGAAAAGAACTATTTGTCTTTCGTTAGATTGAAACAAAGAAGCCCTGAGCAAAAACCAACACATTTATTTTGTAATGACCATATAGATCATGCTCTTTTTTATTAACCTAACAAAGCATCGCCAAAATTCAGACCAAAAATAAAAAAGCAAAACATTACCCAAAGAACAAAACATTTTATATCCATTCGTTTCACAAAAATGCGTCGTTTCTGAAAAAAAATTAAATTCCGGAAGTCATTTTATATAAAAATAACAATATTTTTTTTATGTTTTGTTAAAATTTGAAATTGAAGTGGAAATTATTTTTCACCATTTTGTATCTGATTTGATTTTCTTCAATGCACTCCTTTTAATCCTTTTTTTTTTTATTTTCTTTTGTCAAACATTCTATTTTTAATTTTTTTAATTTTGTTTTCTTTTTTCCCCTTCTTTTGTTTCTTTTTCTTTTTCCTAACCGGTCGCCAACTACAACAACAGCTGGCAAGCTAAGGGAGAGTTTGCCGACCTCTAGTGACGCTCGAGTGTTGCAGCTTGAGCTCGCTTGTGGCAAGTCGCTAGCTTTCATTGTGGTAGGCGATTAGCCAAAGAAGAAGAAAAATTAAAAATTCAAATTAAACAATTAAATTAATTAAAATGAATAGTGAAAGAAAGACGAAGCAAAAGAACATTTTTTCCACTTTTGATGGTGTTTTATCCATTAACTAAAAATATTTAACATGATCAGTTTATTTTTCGTTAAACAAATTTAAAATATTTAAAAGGCATTTTTCTAGAATTATTTTCCACAAAACAGACGCAACCTTTATTCCAACGGATTTTCCCTCTCTCCGTCTTCGTTCTCCACCATCGTTCGTGTTAGGGTTTTTTCACCTTGCAAATCCTCCTGCAACAACCTTGGAACCTCCCGATTGGCGATCGCAACCATGAGAGTCGGAGCCATCGCTTCCTCCGTTTCCCGATTCGCCACTGCCTCTTCTACCTCCCCTCGGACCACCATCACCTCGCCGGTTCGCTGTCCCTCCGCCGCGCACATTGCCGAACCATTCGGAGAACGATGATGTCCGAGCAGTTCTCCTCCTCATCGTCTTTGTCATCGTCTTCTTCTTCTTCTTCAGCGCCGGTTGCTTCGTTGGCCAGGCCCGTCGACGGCAATGTTGAAGCAGAGAAGCCACCGCAGAAGCAGCACCCGTGGCTCATCGTCCACTTGCGGATAAACTCGACTTAGCTCGGGGCTTATAATTCAGCACGTTAATGCACTCTGTCGATTGAGAGTGGTGAAATCAAGAGTCTTGCTGCCATGAAGAGGCGCGATTTCCCTTTGCATATAGGATTCAACATCACAATAGGGAACCCTGAGTCAAATAAATGGAGATTGCGATCATTTAGTTGGATCGCGGAAAGGGAATTAAGGTTGGCTGGGTTCTAATCCTGGAGCTCCAGTGGTTCAAGCATTGTGCGAGGCTGCTTCTAGTTATGGGTCCATGTTCTTGTCTCTGTTAAACGGGAGGACGATTTGTAGTTTTGTAGTCCTTCCATTGATTCAAGATTAAGAACTACATTGAATTTCTATACAATTCAAGGACTATATTAAATATTCACCAAAAATTCAGAGACTACATTGAATAAATTAAAAATTTAGGGATTACATTGCATATTGTGCTAAAGTTTAAAAATCATATCGAATCATTTAAAAGTTCGGGGATCAAATTGCATGTTAAGACAAAGTTAAGGGACCGTTTGTATCATTATCGCTTTTGAAAGCCATCAAACTAAAATTATGAACACGAGCCCATTATCCGACCGAGCAACTCAGCTCACATAGCCAAGCGGAAAAAAAGAAAAAAAACGGCTTTTTGAAACTCACATCACAAGCACCAGGAATTTCAAAAGACTAGGCAACCGGAAACCCCCTCAAACATCTCTTTGTTCACCCCAAAAAACGGCATGGTGGACTCAAGGCCGCTGGTATCAAGCTTCATGGCTAAAACCTGTAAGAAAAAACTCGGGCGACTGAATAACCGCAGACGAAAGACCATCCACATGAGACAAGTCGTTGGAACCGTCCGCAGAGCAGTGCTGCGGAGCCTTTTGTTGGTGTTGTCATCTCTATCCGCAGCATTCTCTCTCTAGCTCAGCTGAGCCTTCCTGGAAAGAATCTTTTCCCACCTGCCATTACTCTTTTCTGCCTTGGTTTTGAGACACCAGCAAGCACGGTCGGCTAAAGAAAGAAAACTTCTTTTTCCACTGAACCTCTGCTTGTGCTGGATTCTGCCTCAAACTTGGCCTGAGTGGATTCTCGAACTCATCGAGCAAGTCTTCCATGTTATAGGCCAAGTCCCTAACATCGTCCAACTACAGTTTCATTTGACAGTCGCCACTCAAATGCTTGTCCTCTGCACCATCATTGATTGTTTCTAGCATCCCCTTCCACTCATGGGCAGGACGGTGTTGATTCCTTCTCATTGTGCATAGCCCAATGCCAAAGAAGTTGACTTGTTGATTAGGACCAGAAAGAAGGAACCCAAAAAGATCTCTTCAATGGCCATGGGTGAATCAGTCACCGTAGTCCGTAGAGAACAACAAAGGTTATGGGAGGAAAAAACACTAAAAGTACCAAAACTTTCGTATGATGCTCACTTGAATGTCAATTTTTTTTTTTTTCGCTCACTTGGATGTCACAAATTTGAAAAATCAATCAATTCCGATTTTGCTCTCTGGAAAATCCGATGTGGATGCTGATCATCTGACAAGGCAACACCAATTGTTCAACAGCTTCACCGACGTGATGTGGACAATTTTTAAATATCTTTAATATTTTTTAATTTTTAATTTTTATTTTTTAGGATTTTTTTTTAGGGCTGACGAGGGTCACCGGCAACCCTCGCCCAGATTGAGTGAGGCCATTAGGGCCTCACCAACTCTCGGTGGCCGCGAGGCGACGCCACCTCGCCTAAGGCCAATAAGGTCTCGACGCCTTCGCCCAAGGCCTTCGCAGCTAGATCTAGGCGGCCTAGGCAAGGGCCACCTCACCCTCATTGCAAAGGCCCTATGCCAAGGCATCACAACCTCACCAGCCATGGCCGATGCTATCCAAAGCTAGCAAGACCATGAGGGCAATCCTCATGTAGGGCCTTATTGGTCACCCTCATCAGCCTTAAACAAAAAAGTCAAAATAAAAACAAAAACAAAAAAAAAAAATTCAAAATTCCATGTAGGATGATTTGTGAAAATTGACATTCAACTAATCGATTTTACTCCAACTTGTCACTCAAATAAGCGAAAAAAAAAAAAAAAAATGGTACTTGAGTAAATACTATATAAAAGTTTTGACACTCTTAATATTCTTTTCTCGATTGTGGGAAAGTAAAGTGATGATGAGCTAATGGAGAGAGAAAATTATGAAGTCTAAGAAAATCAAGACTTTCACTCGCACAAAAGATGCAACAAAGACCAAGACTTTCAAGGGTGCATACGGGAGGATAGACAAATCAAAGTAAAATATTTTGTCCACAAAAGTGCTTTTTTTGTTGTACTTAGAGAGTGTATCTCCTGCGACTTTACTAGATATCATGTGCCTTCCCTGTCTAGAGAGTGAAGTAAAAGTCAAAAAGCCAATGGGAAAGAAACTTTTTTTTTTTTTTTTTTTTTTTGTAACCTAGGAACCTCCGCCTCTGGAATTCAAACTTCTCCTTTTTATGAGGAGATAGAAAGCCCAAACCAGCTGCACCGTTAAGGGTGATGGTAATGATAAAGAAACTTTAATAGATTCAGGGATGCCAAGACTTTGTAGGGCACAAATTGGCTATCCTGATTCACTTTTCAATCAGCATAAAAGTGCGAAAATTGATATTTTAAAACAACTCATAAATTTGATTATTTGTTAATTGGAAACACTTAAACATTTCGCCAAATTTGAATTTCTATATAATTTTTTTTAATAATATTAGAAACGTAACTAGTACAAGAAATCTGGGCAAGAAAACAAAAGAAAACAACTATTCGTTTTCGTTTCGTTAGATTGAAACAAGAAAGCCCTGAGCAAAAATCAAGACATTTCTTTTGTAATGACCATATAGATCATGCTCTTTTTTTTTTTTTTTTTTAACGTAGCAAAACATTGCCAAAATTCAGACCAAAAATAAAACAAAAACACAAAACATTTTATATCCATTCGTTTCACGAAAATATATGGCACTTTTGAAAAGTATTTTTAGGAAATTATTTTATATGATAAATAATAATATTTTTCAATATTCAATTAATGATATATTTTTCTTCATTGCACTCCTTTTCATCCTTTTTTTTATTTTTTTATTAAAACATTCAAATTTTTAATTATTTTTAATTTTTCTTTTTCTTTTTCTTTTTTTCATCAATTGCTAGTCACGGCAATTGCTCACGAGCTAAGGGATGAGCTCATTGACTTTTGGTGAAGCTCGAGCATCGTCGATCTACAAGATGCCCAAGCTTCGTCAATATGACGACCTTCTCACTCGTCGATTGATTGAGGAAGAAAAAAAAAGAAGAATTAAATATTCGAATTAAAAATTACAATAATTAAAATGAATGGTGAAAGAAAGATGATGCAGGTAACATTTTCCCACTTTTGGTAATATTTTATCTATTCGCAGAAAATATTTTACTTCACTAATTTATTTTTCGTTAAACAAGCTCGAAAAATCTGAAAAACGTTTTTTCAGAAATTATATTTTCACAAATCGGACGGAGCGTTTGCTCCGACGGATCTTCCCTCTCTTCATCTTCGTTCACCACCGCCGTGTTAGGGTTTTTCAGCCTGCAACAACCTTGGAAGCTCCCGATTCGCGATCGCGACTATGAGAGTCGGAGCCATCGCTTCCTCCGTCGCCGCCCTCCGTTTCCCGATTCGCCGCCGCCCCTTCCTCCTCCCCTCCTCGGACCACCCTCACCTCGCCGGCTCGCTGTACCTCCGCCGCGCGCGTTGCCGAGACGGTCGGAGGACGATGATGTCCGAGCAGTTCTCCTCGTCGTCGCCGCCGCCGTCACCTTCTTCTTCTTCAGCGCCGTTTGCTTCGCTGGCCAGGCCCACCGACGGCGGCGTCGGCGACGTCGCAGCCGAGAAGCCGCCGCCGAAGCAGCACCCGTGGCTCATCGTCGGGCTCGGGAACCCCGGGAAGAATTACAGCGGGACTCGCCACAACGTGCGTCCTCTCTCTCTATCTCTCTCTCTCTCTCCTGTGCGAGAGGAAATTTCTGCCGATGTAATCCACGCGATGTGTGAAAAACGAGCTTCGTTTCAGGTGGGTTTTGAGTTTGTAGAGGCGATAGCCGAAGCCGAAGGGATATCCATGAGCAGCGTTTCTTTCAAAGCCCTCTTCGGAAAAGGTCTCGCTTTGCTTGCCATGCTCTCTTCCTCTTTGGGACCGTCCCGGTCCACGAGCACGACTTGAAAGATTGCGCTTTCTCACGCCAATTTGAGAGCTTATTGCATCCCATTGCGACACCATTTTCCAAGTTTCGTGCGTTGTCATGGAAATGAGGGATGCAGGACCAAGTTATGGTTTTGCCAATCTATGTAGATGGCTGTATATATTTGTTTAAGTGATGGTAGGTTTAGACCCGTTTGCAGATAAACCCCACTTAGCTCGGTTTTCATAATTCAGTACGTTAGTGCACTCTGTTGATTGAGAGTAGTGACAATGATTCAACATCACAATAGTGAACCCAGAGTCCAATAAGTCAGATTGCATTCATTTAGTTGGATTAATTCTAATCCTGGAGCCACAGTGGTTCAAGCATTGTGTAAGGCTGCTTCTAATTGTGGGTCTCTGTTCTTGTCTCTGTTAAACAACAGGACGATTTGTAATTGTGTTGTTTCGGTGCATACATGGAAAAGAAAAGGCGTCTTTCCCTGTAGATTTGTTTCATCAATCATAATCCTTACAGGATTGATTTGGTTTTGTAGGTTTCATAGGAAATGTCCCAGTCATGCTGGCCAAACCACAAACATTTATGAATGCCAGTGGCGAATCTGTAAGCTATCCTTTACGGATTTGTATCTTGTTGATAGAGGCAGTATCTTTGTTTATCTGTATATTTTTGGCTGATAGGTGGACCACTTTTTGTAGGTAGGACCTATTGTTTCATATTATAAGATCCCATTGAAGCAAGTACTGGTGGTAAAATCTTGTCACTGAATCAAACTTTATGGTACTTGAAATTTCTGATGCCACGATGTTTATCTTCAATGTTTACTTCTGCAGGTTTTTGATGACTTAGACTTGCCCTTTGCAAAACTGCGCTTGTTGCCAAAGGGTGGACATGGTGGACATAATGGGTACCCAAACCTAGTTCTGCAATCCTTTTTTGCCTTCACTTCTCCCATAATTTGTTAGACAACCATATTATCAATACTTCGAGGAAGGCATCATTCACATTCAAGGCACCCCTGCCATTGTAGATTTCGGGAATATGCACCAGCACCGTACCACTTCATATGCTATATCTGGCAGACGTGATCTTTGATAGAAATTTGTGCCAAGAATTTTTCTCACAGAGGTTTACATAAGTTGTTGTGTTCTTCTGTAGAAAGCAGACAACTAAATAATTTTATTATTACCTTTTGTATGTATTGCTTAATTAGAATTTGGTTTTATAGGATGAAAAGCGTGATTAATCATCTAAAAGGGAGTCGTGATTTTCCTCGATTAAGAATAGGTGAGTTTCCAAAGCACTATAAGACAAGTACATGCCTGTTTTGTCTTTTAACGACCATGTGTCAATAGGCATTGGGCGGCCCCCTGGTAAAATGAACCCGGCGAGCTTTGTTATGCGGCCATTCAATAAACAGGAGCGTGAGGAGGTATGTAGAAATACTTTCTTGTGAAGCTACAGTGGAGGTCACTGTGATATGTTTTCTAATTGTTCGCTTCCGAATTGTCGCAGTTGGATTTTACAATGCAACAAGGTCTAGCGGCTATACGGATCCTTGTGCTGGAAGGATTTAATAAGAGTGCAACATTTGTCAACAGCAACAAATCAATGGAACAACTCAGTTGAAAAAAGACATTGAATTCTTTTTCCAGACAGAAGAGACTCTGCTGTAGCCACCGTCAGAGAGAATTTGCTCTGTAACGTGATTTACTCGGGCGGCCAGAAGAGGTTTCCCAGGCAAAAGCTGGTTCAGATGATTCGATGCAACGAAGAACATCTTCATTTTTTAGTTGCTTTACTGATTATTTGGGTCCTGGTTCATAATTAAATCAAAAAGTACCTTGATTCTTCTTTTACAAATCAGAACTGAGATGGAAAGAGTTCTTATAGGCTTTTGCAGTTTTGGGTCAACACCAAAGGCCCTAATTCCCGGGAGGAGCATATATTAGGGTGGCAAATTTATACTTCCTTTTGATTCTCCTTGTTTGATGAAATTTTCCCCCCTCTATGATTGAGAGATAGGTGGGAAGGGGTGACCAAAGTCATGATCCCTCCAGGGTAGGGGTGAGCATGGTCCGGGTTGGGTCGGTCCACCTCCTAACCCTAGGATCAACCCACACAGTATTGGTCCTCAATTATTGGGACCGAGGACCAACTCTATTGAGCTTGGGACCGAGGACTGGACCAACCTAATGGGTTCGATCTGATTCCAGGGTCAACCCGGGATCAACTGATAATTTTTTATCATTTTTTGTACTCCTTAAAAAAACGATTGAAGATTGGATTGACTCAATGTGTTTGGTCCGATTTCAAGGTCAACTCAAGACTAATCAATAATTTTTTATTTCATTTTTTATACTCCTTGAAAGAACAACAGATGACCGTATCAACCCAATGGGTTCAATGATGAGCAAGGTCAGTTAAGAAAAGCAAGCGGTCATTGAATGTCGAGCGAGGAGCGACAAGCCAAGTGAGCATCGAGCGGCACGAGTGACTCAAGTGAGCGAGGCGAGTGTCAAGTGGCAAGCGAAGAAGTTTTTTTCGATTTTAGCAAATTGAAGATTAAGAAGACAAATAAGACGATAGAAAACAAATACTAGAGGAAGATGTCATAAGGTGCATTTTTGGACGCCATGTGGACTCCTTACAAATATTTTCCTCTTTCGTAAATTATGACTATTGACGCCGTAAAAAACATTAAAAACCTAATTCATTAAAGAACAATGTAAAATTACTCGAACTCTTCATTAAAGAGCCGTTTAATATTGTTGACGCTATTTATTTTAAGGTTTTCTTTATATAAAAATTTATATATATAGTCAGGGTTGGTCCGAGTTAAACCAACCTAAAACTCTCAGGACCGAGAACCAACCCACATAGTGTTGATCTAGGAATTCTAGGACCAAGGACCAACCCAATCTCCCTAGGAACCGGACCAGGACCGGCGGGTTGGGCAAGGTCAACTCACCCCTACTCTCGGGCATTACTAGTAGTTGGAATGCTCGGTTTGACCTACTTTAACAAAATGATTTATGCATACGGACAATTTACTCATTTTTTCATTATATTATTTTTTGTAGTGCAGCCAATATAAAAGGCAATGCTCAAGAGGACTCGATCACTTGTTATTATGGCAGTACATTTTCACTTTGAAGACATTTTACCTTTGATGGTTTTATAGAAATTCTGATATTTAGAATTGACAAACGATATATATTTGTTAATGGTATGAGTGGATTACCCTATTATGCAATTACAATTGTCATAGTTTTCTTGTCAGCCGCTAATTATTGCACGTAACCAAGGCAAAGATGATATTCCATGTAATCATGTTTAGGGAGGATCGTCTTACGAATTTGCAAATCATAATAATAGATGTCTAGAGTTTTTAATGTAATTGACTTGGTCGTATTTTAGTTTTTGTTTGAAAACATCTTTTGAAAAATCATGCAATGATGACATGAAAAATAACCCAAATAAATTGGAAATTGATGTCACTAAATAAAATGAAAGTTGAGTAGTTAAAATACACAGACTATAATGTAATTAACAATATTAAAATTATATATAGACCAAATGCATTTATTAAAACTAGTAGATGACTCTTTTCATTTTTATTTTCAAAAAAATCAAACATATTGCTAATTTAGTTTTGAACATTTCAATTTGGCCAATTTAATTTTAAACATTTCAAAGATTTATCAATGTGATCATTTTCACTAATTTTGACTAAAAATCATTAAAATGGATGTTAATTAATCTATATTGCATGATCAACGTTACATGAATAATTTTTATAATTTTTCAATTTTTTCTCATTTTTCTTTTTTTTTTCTTTTCTCTCCATTAGTCCGTAGCCAAGCCCTCACTAGATCTAGAAGGTGTGGCCATGCCTAGATCTAGTGAGGTCATCGTGGCTCTTGGCCAATGGCTAACCTTAACCTAGTGCCAATGACTCTCACCAACCACAATCAAAACAAAATAAAAGAAAAGAAGAAAAAGGGAAAAAAAGAAAATAAATTCATAAGAGTTATTAAAAATTTGTAAAAATTATCTATATTAGCATCAATCATAACATGTAAGATAATCGATGTTCATATCAATAATTTTATGCCAAAATTTATTGAATGGACTATATTAGGAAATCGTCAAAATGTTTATGAGTAAATTAGCTAAATTGAAACTTTTATTACTAAATTGATATTCATACAATATGTTTACAATTATTTTGGTAATTTCCCCACTTTATGACGAGATATATGCTATTTTATTCGATGAGGTACTACTAATTTTCTTGGGTCGACCCCTTTTATGAAAAATATTCGATCATTAGATTTATTGATTAATATTTTTTGGGCCGGGGATTTATTAATTAACTGCTGTATTTTTTTTTTGGTCAAATTTAACTGTTGAAGTTATAAATAAGGGTCTCCCTCTCCCATTTTTAAACTTTTTTATGTCAATTTCCAGGCATTTGTAGTTGCTACTGAAGCACAACGGTCGAGGGGTCGAACCTCTCCCTCTCTCTCTCTCTCTCACTGCGACTGGGAGCTGTAAAACCCTAACGAGCTTTTCCCCCGGCGAAGCTCGAGATCGTTTCCCGCCCGCTCGCGCTCCCCCACCCCCTCGCCAGTTTCCCCTCCCGAACCCGGCGATCATGTACGGCGGCGGTGAGTCCCTTCCCTCGCTCCTCCGCCGCCGCCGCTCCGGCGATTCGTCCTCCGCCAATTCTCAGCTCGACGTCGGGATTGACGCTTGTCTCACTCACTGGAATTTCTGTTTCCTCTTGCAGATGAAGTGTCGGCGATAGTCATCGACCTGGGCTCGCACACCTGCAAGGCCGGTTACGCCGGCGAAGATGCTCCCAAGGCCGTCTTTCCTTCGGTGAGTTGCTCTTTTCCTTAGGCGAATTGGAGTATAACGCGTTTGAGGGACGACAATGCGGCTGCCTCTGTGCCGGCGGTTCTTGGTTTGTGGAAAATTGTCCGTATTTTAGCTCATTTATGCACCAATTGAGCTGTCAGCTGAACTGGGTTAGAGATTAGATCGAACCTTTCCATACAGTTCTGCCCCAATTTTATTATTCTGTAATCTGTATTTTGTCCCTCTTGGGGTCTTGGGGGTAAGTACTGGGGGATGTCGTGGACCTCCACTTGTTCCAAGGCATTAAAGATTTAGGGGTTGTTAACATGGATTGGTGTACCATGGTTGTGGTCGAGAGGATTTACATAAATATAATTTCTTTCATTAGGTTGTGGGGTCAATTGATCAAATGGAAGTTGACGATGGTGCAAATACCGATACAAACTCTGGAGCAGCCATGGATGCTAAGAGCAATGCCAAAACACCTGATTCTGATAAAAATAAGGCAAAGCGGAAATTGTATGTGGGATCTCAAGCTCTAGGATACCGCAGGGATCACATGGAGGTCAGCTACTGAGCGTCTACTGTTATTCTGAATGTGGACATGGGTGCCATCTAATTTCTTACCAAAGCACCTGCAGTGTTGGTGATATGTGGCGTCTTAATGCAATTTCATTGTCCATTCCATTTTTGGTCAGGTCGTATCCCCTTTCAAGGATGGAATTGTCGCAGATTGGGATATTGTTGACAATATATGGGACCATGCTTTCAGGTAGTTTATACTCAGCAGGGACACACTTTAGTAGGTTTTATATGTGGCTTGCATCCTTGATCTAGATTTTGCATTGAATAAATGAGTTAATCTTCTCCAGGGGTCAAAACCAGTTCCGCTATCACAGTCATGACTATGTTTCCATAACTTTCATTTTTATCTTTTGGTCCTATTCCGACAAAAGCGGGAATTTCCCATCTAAGCCCTGAATACCTCTTAGTAAAAGGTTAGTTTACTGGGGCATAACATGTACTGTCTAAGAATGATGGCCATGAGAAACATAGTATGTCATGGGCATAACATGATCAAGAACTAATAAATGTCACTAGCATGACATGATCAGGTAGCTCAAAATCATGCCATGTATAGTCTATTGAGGTATTATTGAACTTGAGCTGTTTTCCTGTGGGATTATATCCACTGTACGGGCTCTATATGAATAGAACTCAGCTATCTGATCATGATCAGAAAATTCAAAATTCATTGGCCAATTCTTTTGGTGGGTATGATAGGGTTATGTTACTGGCATTCAGTAGTTTACCTATGATGCCTTATCCTACTATAAGTTTGCATCATCTTCAAACTCAGGTTGAGGTTGGTTTTGCACTCTGGGCCTGTAAGTGTTAGTTTTTGCTCCAAAGTTCTTTAACTCCTTCCGCGATAGAGTCCAAATGTTACGTGAGACCATGATGATACTATGCCAGAACCCAGTGGGTTCACTTTAGAGATTTTTGCAGAATTGTTTTCTAAGAGGTTGGAACCACATTGCTAGATTTAAGCATGAGCTGAAGGTTGTCTTTTGCTGATGATTTAGTGGCCAGATGATTGACCTCTACATCAAAATGAAGCGCTATATTGCAATTTATTAGCCATGGATATAGCCTTATCATTAGCCGGAGAAGAGGGACTAATGAAAAATTGCTTACATATTCCTAGAATAGCCAGAAATTAACTGTGTTGTTGGATTATACAACTTATGTAGATAGACCAGTGTTCATCAGATCCTTCATGTGCCTTGATGCTTCTTTTGATATTGCATCATTGTTTCTTTCAATCCAAGTTAATTTGCCAGCATAAAACAAACCCCCCCCACCACAACAAAAAAAACCCCACCCCACCCAACATGCACACATGCGCACACATACACACACCCACCACTGACTGCTCAGAGAGAGAGGATTTAAGTGTATAAATTCTCTTCTTTCCTCTTCCGAGTTTTAAAATAGGCTGGAAAACTAGTGATAAAAATGAGGTGGCCCAAAGGATTTCTAGATGGTCTCTTGTTTTTCGATGTATCTGGTAACTTTGTATTGCAATATTTCCTTGTTCCTGCTCTCCAGTCTCTGCTAAGAGAGCAGCCTGGTACGTGGATTAGTCCTACATCTGAAATTTGTTGAACCTCTGTCTCGTTTTCTTTTCAAGAAATTTTTTGGATTTTTCAGTTTAATGCAGTTGTATTCTCTAGTATTTTAGATTTTTGATGTTTATTATGCCCGGTCCTTTTCTTTTGCAGGGAATGTCTTCTAATTGATCCGACAGAGCATCCAATGCTTCTTGCGGAGCCATCTTCCAACCCTCAGCAGCACCGAGAAAAGTAAGTAAATTGGTAGAGAATATGAGGCTGATGCATGCCAGACTGCCTTACCCAATATCTTCATGCTCTTCATGACTTACCAAATATATATTGATGATTGAGCTCGATTTACATAATTGACAGGGCAGCTGAGCTTATGTTTGAAAAGTATAAAGTTCCTGCCTTGTTTTTGGCCAAGAATGCTGTATGCCCTTGATCCTTCCTTTGCTGAACTTATTATGAACTTATTCTGTCCCTCAATTGTATGTCGCGTCACATATGTGAGGTCCTCATTCAGTAAATGTTCATGCAGGTCCTCACTTCTTTTGCATCTGGGCGGGCCACTTCCTTAGTAGTTGACTGGTACAATTTTTGACCTTCAACTCTTGATCTTATTCAGTTCTCTGTTGTTGCCTTATTTCTAATTGTTGGGCTCTCTATCTCTCTCTTTTTTTTTTCCTCCTCTAATTTGTGCAATTTCGAACCTGTAGCGTAATGATTGTACAAATTTTTAAGTTTTTTGCATTACTCAATTTTACATGCAGAATTAATAACATTTCTGTCTTGTAATTTTAGCCTGGATGGTTTGACTTACATCTTTAGTGGCATAGTTGGTTTTAGAGAACATTTTCAGGGCTCTTTCTTTACAGAAAAATTTTCAAATTTTATATTTCACTTGTAACATTTCTATATTGTAATTTTGGCTGGGATGGTTTGACATACATCTTTTAGTGGCTTAGTTGGTTTTAGAGAACATTTTAGGGGTTGTTTGTTTACAGAAAATTTTTCAAATTTATTTTCATTTACATGTTAGGAGGAAAATGATCATGGAAATGTGTTTCGATGCAATGGGTTTTCAGTTTTCAACTGAACAAGGAAGTGGGTGTTTTCCTTTTTTTAACTAGAAGAGTGAAAATGGGTTTTAGTTGTTTTTAATTTTTCATCTCAAATGACAACGCAACTTCTCTTCCATCTTTCTCTCTCATCTTGAGTTTTTCTTCTTTTTCATTGACTATTCCACAGTTGTTCGTTTCAAGATAAAGCTTTATTTGAAACTTTTACAGGAGCTTGAAGCTTCCATAAACCTGTAAAGCTTCAATCTATAAACCTGTAAGGCTTTCAAAATATTTCAAGCTTCAAAAGAAACAAGAAAGGAAAAAAAAAAGCTGGTTTGCTTAATTGAATCTGGAGTTGAAGCTGGAGCTTTAAAGCTCCGAATGACGATGCCCAAGATCTTCTCTCTTCCCTTTGTTAGTGGTCTGATTCTGAAGCTTTGGTTCAAAGAAGTTGTAGCACTGTTGGAGCTTCAAGAATCTTCACATAAGATTTTGCTAAAACGGTGAAAGAAAATCCAAAGAAAATTATCAAAAAATAGGAAATAGAAACCTGATTAGCAATTTTTTTACAAATACTTTCAGGAAATAAGAGAACATTGAGAGTGTGTTCATCTTTTATTTAATCGATCGAGAATATTTGCACATAGCACAACTCTTTTTATCGTGAAGATAACACCATCAAACATGTTTTCAAGAAAACAGAAAATTGAAAATGAATACTGTTTTCCTTTTCATTTTTACTTAAATGAAAACAAAACGTTTTGGCAAACCAAACGGGCCCTTCAGTTTTCATTTTCATTGGAAGTTTTTCTATCTGCACAAATTTGTACTTATTTTTTGTCTTTCATCTCAAAGTATGCTTTAAAATCAGTTGAACGTTTTTCATAGATTTTGGATTCTAGTTTCAGCTTGAAAACAGTTATGAAAACTATCTTGTTATTTTCTATTTTTTTACTAAACTTGTTTTCACTTAGAGAAGTACCGAAAGTGGGACAGGCTACTAAAACAATTTTTGACTTTTGCCTATAGGAACTGGAGCATTTTTAATAACCAAATGCACTCCACAAACAACTGCCATTTTGCTTTGTGTTCAAGTTCAATCCATAGAATTGCTGAACTTGTTGACTTGACTGAATATTAAACATATAGAGTTGCCTGGTCTTGAAAATTGTGCATGTCCTTTTTTTTCCCATGTTATCATATGCTTCCACGAAGTATAAGCATTCCTGGAGATTTATTCAGTTTTCAACTCATCCAATGATTATAGGAAGCACTTGCATAGGGATAGTGTAAGTGCGACATATATCACCAAATGACAGCTCACATCTCCTTAGACGGAAAAGCATGAGAAGGAAGCGTATGTCATTGTACATACATACTTGCAATATTATAATCGTGACATAAACAATTCATTATTGGAGAAATAGGGCTAATTTGACCTTTTGCTGGACTTTTAGATGATGTTAGTCCATCTTGTGTAGTCAAGAGTTTGAGGTAAAAAATGTCATGGACAAATGCATGATTCTCCGTGGAACTGGCCTATAAAACAAGTCATGTAATATGCTCATATGTTGAGCCAAGCTCGCAAAGTGATGGGTCAGTCTTTTGGGCAGTCGAGCTACAAGGAATCTAGTCGTAGGCCATGGCTTTGTGTGATGGAGAGATGCCTTTGGAATAAGCTCTAATTTTTTTAATATCTGCTATATATTGCATTTATGTACCTCTTTCTTACTAGATTGAATATTCTTCTACTGCTTGCACTGATTCATGCCAATGAAATACTGAAATTTTCAGTGGTGGAGGATCAACTACAGTAGCTCCAGTACATGATGGTTATGTTCTTCAAAAGGTGCTGTCCTTTTCCAGCCTTTTCATATTGTCATTTGTCAAACAGTTCCTTAGTGGATTTCTGCTCGACTCTTCCATACCAGATTGCTAAAATTCCCCTTCTTCAGTATTGGCTACTTAATCACCTTCTTTGTGGAGCATAGAGTATATGATTCTTGAGATTAGGCAGGAGCGTTTTCTCTTTCCCTTATATTATCAACACATATAAGTGTAATATAAAGGGTCGTTTCCCTGTGCAATAGTGTTTCTGTTGTGATAAGATGACAGATGCTACCTTCAGTGGAGGTTCATCAATGTGCTGAGGCTACTTGAAGTTGTTTAGTTTATTTTGGGAAGCTTCGGCTGGGTTGTGTTTGGTACTTTTTGCTCTGACAATATTCATGCAATGATAGGCTGTGGGGACTTCACCTATTGGAGGAGAATTTCTAACGGATTGCTTGTTGAAGAGCTTGGAAAGCAAAGGTATCAAGGTAAATACTCTCTTCCGGGAGTTCATGTTGTGCTTGCCCTGCACATTTGAATTCTTAGTTCCAATTAGGTCATAAGCATTTCCTATTTTGGTCTGCAGATAAAACCAAGATATTCATTTAAGAGAAAGGAAGTACGTCCGGGAGATTTTCAGGTTGTTTCTTGCTCATTGGCATTTTTCATCTACTTTTGAGAATTAGTATTTTTGGTGGTGTGACTATTTTAGCCCTGTCCTGAAAAATGTTTTCGTAACCCCTTGGTGTTGGTTTAGTGGTTAAAAAGCGGACATATGTGTGTAGATTAGGCACATGGCATAGTTTGATTCCTCGATTCACCCGAGTGTAAATGATCTCATGTTTGGGCTACATACCTGAGCTTTGGCTCAAGTTTAACCTGGTCCATGAGGTTAATGAGTTTTTCATTACCCTGGAATTTCAGATCTCTGAAGATATTAACAAAACTTTTTTTCATGCAATTACCTTTTTTTGCCCGCATATGTACATGTTTTGAGCCTTGAGATCAATCCTCAAGGCTTTGTATATATTAAACTAAAGGCCCAAGTCGAGTTGCTGATGTTATCATTTTCTTGTTTTGTTCATTCTGTAGCCATTTGATGTTGATTTTCCAAACACTACAGAAAGCTACAGACTATATTCCCAGGTCTGTCATTTTCTATATATAATTTCTAGTTCAGATGCCACATGCTCCATATTGCTGCTAAATATTCTCCTATGACAGAGGGTAATTGCTAGTGATATCAAGGATTCTGTATGCCGTGCTCCAGATAGTCCCTATGATGGTACTTAATCTTTGGCTTTGGTTTTAGTAGTGTTACAGAGTTGGCACACCTTTGTCTCTTCGTAATTTACCCTCGAAAGTGAAGATTGTCCTCTTTGTGTTCTTTTTACTCATCCAACTGATAATTCTCGGCAGTTCATATGTACTTCTACTGGTTTTATCCGGTGCATGTATACAGCAGTTATCCCTCTGCATATTTTTTAGTAAGCCCACTGTGATGACTGGCCATGTGCTGCTTTTTGTCCAAGCTGCATTCTCTCAGCCTAAGGAAAATTTTCTTGAGATAATCTGCTGCTTTAGGAATTCTCAAAAGTTACTCAGATACATCTGCTAGTTATTTAATATGATTGATATAATAGTTTTCGTTGGCAGAAAGTGTGTATGGGAATATTGTTTTCATATGAAATCTCAAATCTTGACTGAGATACATCAGCTGGCAATTCGATATGTTTGATATAATTCGTTTTCTTTTGGCAGAAAGTGCATATGCAAATATTCCAATGACCCCATATGAGTTACCTGATGGCCAGTGAGTCTCTTAATTCTCTGCTCAACAATTTGTTGCTATAAGATCCTAATTTGGGCCATCTCTTAAAATTTGTTCTGTCTAGCATATAAAATCCCCTTACCTTTTCAAAATCGTTGTATGCTAAATAGAGCACTATAGCTGAGAATTTCCATGTAGCTGCAGCTTAATAGAAAAGGCTTCATTATTATGCTTCATTTGTGGCCTTTTTGGTGATGTTGTGGTGCTATAACTGTTCAGAATCACGCATTTCACTTCAGTCTTGCATTGTTCTTCTGCATAATGCAGGACAATTGAAATTGGGTCTGACAGATTTAAGATTCCTGATGTTCTGTTCAATCCAACCCTAGCTCAGGTAGGTAGCCAGTTGACTTTGATGCAAATTTTATACGTTTCTTCTTTTCCCCTGTCAAAATGCTTGCTTGAGTCTTGTTTTGATAATCTATCATGAACGTAATTTATACAAATCCTTAACAACGACAGACTTGGCTGCTATGGTTCTACCTTATAAGAAATGTGCATTATGCTATGCTTGGCACCAAAAAAAAAAAGTGTGGACAGGAAAAGAGGGAAAGAAAACATGTAGATTCAAGTGTTTGGGAGGTATAGAGAGAATTGAGGTAGAGATTTTCGGGGGCAAAAGAGTTCTCCCAGGCCCACATTTCAAGGTCATTTCATTGGTGGAGAAAAGATGTGGAATTGGCCATTTAGTTTACCAACCCAAAGAATCATATTTCTCCTCATCTTCTGCACCTTCACTTTTTATCCTTTCAAAATGAAATTATTCTCTCCACCTCCATTTTTCAATACTTCACCTCTTAAAAATCTTAGGTTCTACAATATTCCTGCTTTTGCCAATTGAAGAGTTCTATGTGGTTTTAGGGATACGTTTGGTTCAGCATTCCCAAAAGGCTTTCAGTCTCTAAAATCCCTTGAGGAAATGCTGGACTGTTTGGCAATTATTTTGAAGTAGCTTTCAAGTGAAAGTTAGCATTGGGAAGACTAAAAGCCCAATGTTAGTAGGGACTAGCTTTGAACTTTCCGCATTTGGCCAAATGCTGAAACTTAATTTTTTCTTCCAAAACTATTCTCACTCATTCTTCAAATTTCTGATTTTGCCCTCATTATTATTTTTTTAAACGCCAAAATATTGCTAAAAAAATCAAATATATATATAAATGCTAAAAAAGTAAATATATTTTAGTATTTTAAAAAAATTATTTATATATTTGATTTTTTTAGCATATATATTTGATTTTTTGAGTATTATTGTCAAAATTTATATTTAAAAAGTTGCATATATTATTTTTTTCAATTTTAAACAAATATAAATTAAAAAATTCCGATGAAGGGTTTGGTCTTTTAAAAAAAATTATACATATGTATTTGATTTCTTAGCATTATTTTCAAATTTATATTTAAAAAGTCGCATACATTATTTTTTCAAATATAAAAAATAAAAATTAAAAAATTTCGACGAAGGATTTGGTCTTTTTTTAATGTGTGTGTGTGTGTGTGTGTGTGTGTGTGTGTGATTTTTTAGTATTATTGTCAAAATTTATATTTAAAAAGTTGTATACATTATTTTTTTCAATTTTAAACAATTAAAAATTTAAAAATTCTGATGGAAGGGTTTGGTCTTTTTTTTTTTTAAAAAAAAAAATTATGTATATGTATGTGGTTTTTTTAGCATTATTTTCAAATTTATATTTAAAAAGTTGCATAGATTATTTTTTCAATTTTGAATAAAAATTAAAAAATTTCCACGAAGGATTTGGTCTTTTTTTAAAAAAAAAATTATATATATATGTATTTGATTTTTTTAGCATTATTGTAAAAATTTATATTTAAAAAGTTGCATACACCATTTTTTTTTCAATTTTAAGCAAATAAAAATTAAAATGTGTTTTCTGTCAAATGGCATTTCTCTCAAAGTTGATTCTCAAAGCATAGTTTACCAAACGGCCTTTGCATTTGCCTAAAGTCCTTTAGGCTAAACTACTTTGCATTTTTCCAATGGGCTTTCATAATGCTAAACCAAACGCACCCTAGGTCTTTGTACTAATAATTTTTGTAAATACATCCATGTCCTTAGTCATCTGCCCAGCTTTTTACCTTAATGAGTTCTGTATGAGGCAATTTCTTTGTTATGAGATTTTTTTTGAACTGTATATGAGGGTACCTCATCTCTTGCCTTCTTTCATATATTTTTTACCTGACTACCTCTTTAAACTATGGGTTTTCAGAATGTCATTACTTCCTGAAAGTAGACAGATTTTTGGCTTTTAACTTCCTAAAGAGTATGTTCATTTAGCTTAGTTCTCTGTAAAAGATCTTAGTAGTTAGTACAATTTCGAAGCCTCAGCTATATGGTTTTGCTTTTGTATCATACTGTAGACCCCATGGTTGATTGAGTCTTTAAGTCTCTTTTTAGGTAGAATTAGGCATGCATGCCATGTTGCCTGATTTTGTAATCGCTTAGATCTTTAAAATGTATTATGCATCTGTATCTCTGTGTCACTGATTGTTGAAGAAATGGGTTGGTATTCTTCCGCACCAGTTTCTTCAGATATGCTGTTTCTTTGGAATGCATCTACTTATTTAGGATTTTAACTTTGTATGTGGAGAACAGACAATTCCTGGTATGGAGAGTTTCTCAGAGTTTGCTCCTTCTGTTCGTGGATTATCCCAGATGGTGATTTCCTTTTCCTTTGCCCTTTGTCTAGATTGCACTTTTCAAGTCTCAGGAAATTCTCTTGCTAAAACATCCTATTTTTGCAGGTTATTGAGAGTATTAACAAGTGTGATGTTGACATCCGAAGAGAACTATTTAGTAGTATTCTGGTAAAATGTTAATCAATTCTGGGTTTACCTAAGCTTGAATCCTCTAATTTTAGTTTGGTTATGCTAAGCATTCTTTACTGAATCCTTCAATATGCTTAGGAGAGATGCCTTTCTATATTGTGGAAGTATACTTTGCGGTTCTATTTTGTAAAATGGGAGTAGTTTTGGCAGCTCTTTATTTCAAAAATGTGTTGAAATAGGGAATCTGCCATGTTGCATGCCTTGCATGCAACAGTTATACTATGCAGACCAATGCTCAACTGTTTATAAATTCTTGAAATGAGGTTGATTTTTTCATTCATCTCTTTAAAGCTTGCGGGTGGCACTGCATCGATGCAGCAGTTGAAGGAACGTCTCGAGAAAGACTTGCTAGAGGTATATATTGCTTAAGTGAATGTATACTAAAGTTGTGAGTGTTGAGGGAACGGGTCCCTATCATGTATTACTTATCTCTAGTACGAAATACAATTTTGGAGTTCTATGGACTCTGTGTATCTATTATTTATTTAGTACATTTAGTTTCTATTCTTATTCATTGTTTGCAACGGTTGATAGACTTGTGAGCTCTCAATTCCCTGAATTAATGCTGAATTTGTCCTGTTGAATAAGATCATTGAACCTTGTAATTCGAGAGAGTTCTCCATGTGCAGGAATCCCCTCAAGCTGCCAGAGTAAAAGTATTGGCCAGCGGGAATACAACTGAAAGAAGATTCAGGTAGTTGGAACTTTCCCTAAAATTCTTCTCTGAGACCTACTTCATGTACTACCCTTGCACAGTGCTAGGATAGAGAGGATATAGCATCCAAGCAAGAAAATAATATCTGAAAGGGATGGAACAACATAATCTTAGCATTCGAAAGTGCTCGAGAAAGAGTGGCTTTAGTTGTCGAGGATCACGGAAGCTATGATGTCAGCAATCATCTTATATGTCATATGCTGCAATTGACTACCATCCTCTCCTAGCAGTTGCCCAGTTCCCTGGACAATTATTTTTATGGTGTTTTTTAATGAGTTGTGCCGATTGCTCTGTTGATGCTGAGTATGTGGTGTGCAGTGTTTGGATAGGAGGAAGTATATTGGCATCTCTCGGATCATTTCAGCAGATGTGGTTCTCAAAGACGGAGTAAGTTTTGGATTTAAGGTTCCAGTCTTCACCTATAGCAGTGAAGTTGCTCTTTTCCGATTTATGAAGTTTGGATAAGGAGAGAGTTTTCAGAAGTCATATTCAGTTTGTTCTCTGCAGAGCACTAAATTTGTGTATTCAATTCAGGTACGAGGAGCACGGCGCTTCATATGTTCAGAGAAAATGCCCGTGATTTGATACTTCCGGTGCTTCTACAATGTCTAGTGTTGATTATTCGTAGGATCCCTCAAATTCCTCTCGTCAGAGTGGAAGAAAGATGCTTGTGAGATTGAATCCGATTAGGGTCATGTCGAGGTTCTCGGATCGGAAGACGCATTGTGGCCCAATTTGATAGGGTTTGGGAATTAATCAGCCATAGCTTCTCGTCTATGAAGCTCGCAATAGCTCATCTGTGGGGATTGATCTCATCGTTTGCTCTGGTGGCTTAACTGAGGGTACACTCAATGTTTGGAATCCTAAGTTGTAGTTGCTGTATCTTCTGGTAGGAAAATTTAACAGGGACTTTAACCAATGCACGCTTTCGAGCTGTAAATGTCGGTTCTTTTCTCTGTTGTCTCGCCATCTTCGCCTTATTAGAGATCCAAAACGACAGTGGAACGATCCGATCCGAGCCGAGCCAACGTATGCTGCTGTCACGGGAACTGACCACTCGATCGACGATGGGCTCGGCGGGTGCAAGAATTTGCAATCCCGGGATTGCTGTTTGGAACAATTAGGATGCTCTCTTGTTGGGAAGACGAAACTTCAAAACAGAGCGTAAGAATTCTAGACCGTTTTGGCTCTTGCCGCGGCTGTCCGAACCCCGTAAAAGATTTGCACCGTCTTTTCTTCATCGGCAATGACGTGAAGTGGCCTCCGCGCTTTACGCGAATCGCATGTTTGGAACGTGAACTAAAACGGACACGACTAGCACGTGCCCCGTTTCCCCACACGCGATCCACGCCCCTTTAATCTCCATCGTCCGCGTGGCCAACTTAAATCCTCGCCGTCCGCGTAATCTCGCCACCATTGGCCCCCGGCGATTCGCCACCTTCTTGAAAATGACTTTATGTCGACGGATGTCACCGCGTGCAATTTATGAATTTCATTTAATTTGTGCTATGTATTGTATGCTGTCCCTGTTGAATTCTGATTAATCGATTATACAAATAACATTAAGGTAAATGCTTTTCGCATAAATTATTTGCAAGGAAATTGTTTAAAGGATTCGTTTTCCTTATTTTCTTTAATCCTAAATGAATAATTTTCAGCAAATCAAACACAGGAAAATCCAAAAAAAAATAATTAGTAGAAAATTCTCTTCCTCAAACAAAAACACTATAACAATCACTCTCCTCTGCTCTTCGTCACAAAAAACCCTAAATTGATACGTTTGTAATAAATTTACTATCTATTAATTTTCATTATATTTTATCGTTAAATTATTAAATTGAAGTGTCTATCTGTCATGAGTATATCCGTTTGTGACTTTTCGTAGTATTATTTCAATTTAATGGAAACTAATAGAGTAAATTGTTATAGATGCACATGAATTTGTTTGTCACAAACTTATCAATTTATAATTTTTCATAATATTAAATTTTTGCTTTATTCCACAAAAAAAAAAACCCTATTTTTATTTAAATTTGTGGAAATTTGGGGAACTCGGTCATTTACTGCGTTTGATAACGTTTCGTTTAAAAATTGTTTCGAAACGAAATAGAAAAAAGTGTTTTGTTCCAGGAACAATTTTTGAACAAAAAAACGTGTTTGGTAAACTTGTTTTAATAAAAAATGAACGAAACACGTTTGGTAAATTTGTATAATTTTTTTTTATTTCTTTTAATTTTTTAATATTTTTATTTTATTTTTTTCTATTTTCTTATTTCTTTTTCCTTTTTTTCTTTTTTTCTTCTTTTGGCCGGTTCCGGCCTCGCCATGGTCGGCGACCGTGACGACGGGCGGCGGCCTCGCCCGACCATGGCGAGGCTCGCCCCCGGCCCCGGCGAGGCCGAGCCTTGCCATAGCCGGCGAGGCCGAGCTCGCCCGGCGGCCAAATGAGGCTCGGCGTCGCGAGCCACGATCCAGCGACACCGACCTGCGGTGGCCGGCGACGCCGAGCCTCGCCGGCCGCGGGCGAGCTCGGCCTCGCCGGGGCCGGGCGACGCTGGGCGAGGTCGCCGGCCCTCGACGGCGGCCACCGGCCATGGGCGGGCCTGAGGCGGCCAAAAAAAAAAAAGAAAGAAAAAGAAAGAAAAAAGTGTTTCTAAATTTTGTTCCAAAACGAGAAATAACTTTTTTTTTGTTTTTGTTTTTACATTCCAGGATGTGTTTAACAAAAAAATAATTTTAGAACAAAACGGACACAAATGCGTTTATTCCTTTTTTATTTTCAGGAACAAAAAAAATAAAAAGTTACTTAAAAACAGAAAAAAGAAATCAAAACAAACGCAGCCTTACATGACCCGAAGTGGGTCAGGAACTTCGACACGGCTCAGATGTCGGTCCAATCAGAATCGCCCACGTGGGGGGCCTCTTCCCCTACGAAAACCCACCGACTCGGGACGGTCGACGCCGCGAGTGCTACAAAAATCCAGGAGAGAATCATCTGATTTCCGCTCCCCCGGCGAGCTGCTCGGATTCGTGCCGGAAACTTCCGTCGGATTCACCGCAGAACCGAATCCCTCCGGCTGACGTTTCGATTCCCGATCGTTCTTTGAAGAGAGCGTGTTTGTTGGCTTTCGTAAGCTTCCGAGATGCAGCGGTTCGTCGACGACGTCCTCGCCGTATCCAAAGAGTAAGTTTCCTTTTTTTTTTTGGTGATCGGGATGGAATGGAGTCTCGGTGCGTGAACGAATCCTCGCCGGAGAAGATTCCGCGATGTTGATCGGCGAATTGGTTACGGATTCGTATTCGCATTCTGGGTTTTTAAAGAATCGTTTTCCTGTCTAATTCTTGGTTCTGGCTGAGTATCTTATTTAAGTTGCACATGCCATTGTGTGGATGAACTGTTTGATGGATTTTTGCTTTGGTGGGGGAGTGGTTGTGGTGATTCCGGTTGTCTGCTGAAGCTACCCGTGTGTAATTTCTTTAGTTAATTTTTGAGCAATTACTGCGGTCCGACGGGCATATTCCTTCTTCTTTTTGATTCGTCCGGGAGTCTAGAGCCCTCCTTTCGCGGCGATTTGACATGGGATTTGCTTGGAACCTCATCTTTAGCTCCCTGGGTTTGATCTTGTGGTAATTTTATCTGGGAAAAGTTTAAAAAAACGAACCGATGATTGGTTTGGTTGAAATATCTTCGATCATGACGTGTTCTTTTTAAAGCTAGTTACAGAAAGGTTTGATACCCTCTTGTGATTAAACTTTAAAAGGGAAAAAAAGAAAGTGAAAAGTGAAAGAATTATAATATTGCTTCGGTAGAGTTGAGTGTCCTTTGTTTGACTCGGGAGCTTTATTGTTTATGACCTTCAGATGCTGTCATTTTGGTTTTTTTGTGTCCATTAGCATCTTTGAAATTGGCCTACTCCTCTTAATTTTATGGACTCTGACGTTAAGTAGATGACAAACACTTTGGTACATGGAGCGCTTGCTGAATCAATAGATGGGCATGTTTGTTGGATGCACTGCAGGTCGGTTAAGACTATCACCTATGAATCTTTGAACAACATCGTGAGGTTCGTGAATGGAGTGTCAGCACTTCTGTTGACCATTTTACCTGGAAAAGCTACCATCCTAGAAGGTATGAATGGATGGGAGCTCAGGCCAACTTTCAGTGGACCTCGATTGCCCCGGTGGATGGAACAGTGAGTTTTCTCCTTTGTGTACCGTGAACTGATTCATTAATTCTGAATAATAACTTTTTCCATAATAGATAGAAAATGTATGTAGAATTTACTTGTATGCATGGCCTTGTGGAGCATTTTCCTCTATTTTGTCTTGAAAAGCAGTGGGAAGTTTGAATTATAATTCTGACAGTAGCACAGGGAAAGACATAGCCAAATGAGTTGTAAATAGAACTGAAGCGCTTTTGTCATTTTGCCCTTTTGGGAGTCTGAATCTTTGGCTGTTGGGCAATGCTCATTCATCCAGTTAACAAGGGCCACAAACCTTTTATGGTCATGAAGGTCAAAACGATATCGTTTACTTTTCCTTATTCTCTATGAAAAAAAAAACATCTGTGATAATTGATTTAGTTCTTGAAATAATTGCATGAAGGAACGAACAACTCTTGATACACTTTCATCTTTGATGATTCGTAAATAAGATCCTTAAATTCTTTATTTGCAATTTTTAAGAATGTATATGGGCTTTTCTAAGGGTGTCCTCAAGGCACTTGTTAGACAAACAAATAGAGAGACTTTCAATATTCGAAGCACTAACTGTGCTGATGATGCACGTAATCAATGCCTTAGAAATTGAAATTGTCCTTGTATGTCATGCTTGAAAAATGCCCTAAGGGCACTCGTCAACAAAACTGTGGACATATGTATCTTGTAGCTTGTTTCCTTTACTCCGTCGCTGTCCTGTCTCTAGCTGTCATTCCACACAATTGTCATGATGCTTCAAATGTTGCTGAAAATTTTACATATTTCACGAAGAGAGCGCAGGACAATTTTTTAATGGATTCTAGTTATGAATAGAGATGTTAAAATGAACAAAACCATTCTCAATTGAACATCTATAACTGTATGCCATCTTTTCATGTTTGTACTTCAGAGTTAGTTACTTGTATATTGGTTTGAGAAAGTGAGTTGACAAACTGGTTAGTATTAGATTTATTTATCCTAGAAAAACTCTTTTGTCATTGCAAACGTGTTATTTATGTCTTTTGTCTGAAAGGAAAATGACTGAATTTGTGCAATTGGGTTCGCTCCTGTGGAAAATGTTTCTCTCACTCCAATAAAGTACACTTGTGTATATTTTGACAAACTGTTTACAATACATACACATATACCTGTATATTCATATATACATAGTAAAGAAAAGGTCCTGCTGCTTCCGCACAAAGCACGATCCTTGCTGGTCAAGTGTCCTTGGTTTTCATTCACTCTTTCAACATGTTTTGACCTTCATTTTTAACACGTGTCAACATAGACATGTAATTCTATGTATACTGCATTCCTGTGATTAATATTTGTTGTCTGCTACGACCCTCATATATTTCATACATGTCTACAACTAAGATCTGTTATGACCATAAATTATTGGATTTAAAAAATAAAATATTGTAATTAGTATAATTGTCACTGGATAGAGTAAAAAGACTTAAAGTAATTATGATTTGTCCATGGTTGGATAAATGAATAATAATAGGTTTTTTGTCATATTGATAGACTGGTTAGATTGAGCTTAGTTTGTTCCAGAGAAATTACCTTACCATTGCAAGTGTAATATCTAACATTCTGATCCGAAACTGCATTTAAAAAAAAAAAAAATCCTATAGGTTATGCCTCTTTGTATTTATATTTGTTTAACCGTAGGGATAATACCATAGGGATTTGACTTCTTCACCTTGTATTGCAGTGGTGTGTCCTCTTTCAATCAGTTTGTCCACAATCTCGCAGTTGATTCAGATGCTTCTTCAATCTCAGACTACTCTTCTGGGGAAGAAGATATTAATGAAAATTCGTGTCCCTCACCATTATCTCAAAGTTCCCGATTCTCCAGGGCAAGCTCCTTGTCCAGACATGAAAGACATGGAATGGGTTGGCTGAACAGCATATTTTCTCTGATTTTGTTCCCTGTCAAATTATTTCTGGCAACACTAGCTCGTCTACTCTTCTTCCCCTTCTATAGGAAAGTGAGGACATCCTCATCTGAAAGACAAAAGCCTTCAAGTTCAACTTCCTTAAATAGGGTTCAAACTCTTAAGGATTATGTTTTTCAGCGTACTACTGATCGGAGGCGTGGAGTAATTGAGGTAGAGGAATGACTAGTAATCACCATATGTTGGAGATGATCTTGGCTTTGGGACTCATCCTTTTTTCCCTTGCTTATTGGATTTATTGTTTTATAGGATCTTCATCTAGCAATGGAGATCTTCATAGAGGCTATATTTGATATAGTTCACAAGGCTGCGCACTGCTTGCTTTCGCCAGCTGAAGTTAGTAGAATGCTATATGGATGGATTTTCTCACACAATATGGTCAATCATAATAACCATGTAGTTTCAGAATCCTCAGTGACCACTGCAACACCGGGAGAGAATGATCCAGCTCTGTCACAAAGTAAAACTTCTTTTCATCATTCTCTTAATACAGACGCTCGGACATGTCAGGATGTGATAACCGAGCTTGGGTAAGGGCTATGTACTCCATTGATACCACATTGATTTTAGTTCCTAGGAGACTCCTTAACTTTTCTTTCCTTTACCTTTAAACCTATTTCAGGTATCCATATGAAGCAATTAATGTCATCACAGCCGATGGCTATATTCTCCTTTTGGAGAGAATACCTCGGTATGTTTCGGTCTTGTTCTAATTTTTCATCTTTAGAACATATCCCCTTTTCCATGTTGGCTTAGTGTCTAATTCTATTGCAGACGTGATGCAAGAAAGGCTGTATACTTACAGCATGGCATTCTGGATTCATCAATGGGGTGAGTTAATATTCTTATGCATTCTGTGCTGTCTCACAAGCTTCTTCCTTTTTCAAATAGTAAATGCAGTTGGTTGATGAGTTTGTTTGTCAAAATTTAGTGCTTCTCTTGTGTTTTTACCATTTCCCAATTTTTTTAGCATTTCGGCATTTAGTGTATGGTGATATGCAAATTTATTACACTATGGGAGAAATAGAAGGATTAAGCTCTTTAGAGATATGTATGGCGATATCAGTTGAAAATAAGTTAAACCAAAAAAAAAAAAAAAAAGATTCAAATAAGTATGAGTTGACATATCTTGGAAATGGTAGTATTCAAGTTAACTATTTTAGAGTTATTCATTACAGTATTACCAGGAACAAGATAAACATAATATTTTATGAAGATGATTTCACTAAATAAATGGACTTATCAAGTTTTCTGCCTTAGAAGTTTGCTGATGCTATATCTTAGTTGAGATGCATATGCATTGATTTATTCTTCTTTTTTTGTCCAGTTGGGTTTCAAATGGAGTGGTGGGTTCTCCAGCTTTTGCAGCATATGATCAAGGTTTGTAAATTAACTGGAGAATGAGCAAGTGGCCATCGGGGCTCTTCCTGAAGCTGAATTCTTTTTTATCTTATTATTTTCTGACAGGTTTTGATGTTTTCCTTGGGAATTTTCGAGGACTTGTATCTAGGGAACACGTGAACAAGAGCATCTCCTCTCAACAGTGAGTTACATATTGGAGTTGATTGTACATTTCATTCCTCTTTTTGCATTTTGTGTACTTAATTTAGGCTGTCTAGCATGGAATTTATAATTCTACTATCTTCAATTAATGCAGGTATTGGCAGTACTCCATTAATGAGCATGGGACTCAGGATATTCCTGCAATGATAAACAAGATTCATGAGGTTAAAACATCTGAGTTGAAGCTCAGCCAACCTGATGTCAAAGAAGAATCAAATGAAGATCAGCCATATAAACTTTGTGCTATCTGTCATAGCTTGGGAGGAGCTGCTATGCTGATGTACCTCATTACCAGTCGAGTTGAAGAGAAGCCCCACAGGCTCTCAAGATTGATTTTACTGTCGCCTGCTGGCTTTCACGGTGACTCTAACTTAGCATTTGTTCTGGTGGAGCATTTATTGCTCATATTAGCTCCTATATTGGCCCGTTTTGTGCCTGCATTCTACATACCAACCAGATTCTTCCGATTGCTGTTGAATAAGTTGGCACGGGATTTCATTAACTACCCTGCTGTCGGAGGGCTTGTTCAAACACTAATGAGTTACGTTGTTGGCGGGGATAGCTCGAACTGGGTAGGGGTGTTGGGGTCACCACATTACAACATGAATGATATGCCTGGTGTGTCGTTTCGTGTAGCTCTCCACCTGGCACAAATGAAGCGGAGAGGAAATTTCAAAATGTTTGATTATGGAAGTGCATCTGCCAACAAGGAGGCCTACGGATCTTCAGAGCCATTGGATTTGGGTGAACATTATGGGCTTATCGACATCCCTGTTGATCTGGTTGCAGGAAGGAAGGACAAGGTTATTCGGTCATCCATGGTGAGGAAGCACTACAGAATAATGAAGGAATCCGGCGTTGAAGTCTCCTACAGTGAATTTGAGTATGCTCACTTGGACTTCATTTTCTCACACCGTGAAGAGCTGTTGGCCTACGTCCTGTCTCGCTTGCTGCTTGTTGTGCCCAACCAAAAGCATCAACCGAGCCAAAAGGCCATGAAGTTGAAGAGGAAAGCACAGGTCAGTTCCTAGTGGTGGAAAAAAACCCTGAGCCCCCAGAATCGCCATTGTGGGATCAGGGGCTTCACATGTGTTGTATCTTTGATGTGCCAGTTTTTTGTTGCACGCGATTGTAGTCTAGTGGTATGCCCCGGTTTGTACAGCTAGTGTAAGCTATAGAGGATATAGACAGTACATGTCTCGGCAAGCTTCCCATCAAGTTTTTTGTTGTCAAGGGAGGTGAGGATAAAGCTGTTATAGGTTGTATGTACCCGCCGGAGTTGTTATTTTATTGACGGTCTATTAGACTATGGTCAGCTGTTCCTAAAATTTCTTCACATTATGTTGTTGAGAGCTTCATCTGAAGGCTGTATACTGTCTTAATAGTCTTTTCCTTATGAAAATCGAACGAGGCGTCCGCAAGCACCCCGTGTCCGTGTGCAGCTTCTGTGTTCTATATCATTCTTCACCTTTCTAGGAACCCCCTGCTTGTGTTAATGGTTCTTACTACTTTCTCTTTCAGTGAACCATAAAGATGAAATTGGTTCAATTAGGCAATTGTCGGTATTGTTCCCCTAACTGTTCTTGTCCCTTCCACGCATCTAAGTAAAATTGAAGTATTTTTTCTGAAATCGATCACCAGGTGCAGAGGGCCAGTTGGCCGCCGATTGGTAACTTAGGAAAACAAGATAAAGGGCACTTCTCATTTCCTTATAAGGAAAGTAAACTAATGAGAAGGCCCGTGGGTTGCGTATTTCTTTCAAAAATAGTCCAAAAAATTTGAATAAAAATGATTAAATCTATGTCATTTAGAGTGAGGGTGGCGAGATAAATAAAAAATAATAATCTTAGTTAGGGACTAAAATGAAAAATTCTGCATCAGATTGATGAAATTATTACTGATACTCTGTACCGAGCACTTAGTAATTGGATGGTCGAAACTCAATAATTCAAATCGAAAGTCTAAATTTTCCAGGACCTGTCTTGAGATGAAGAAGGGTAGGTGCGCGGGTAAAAGGTTCTAATTCGAAAACTCTATTTCCATTTTCATTTTTTAGAAACCATGTACCAAGTTTGTTTTCTGTGCGAACGTGATTCTTAATAATACAATTAGTAGAAAGTTCTTATAATTGAAATAAATTAGAAAAGACTGATTGAATATAAGTTACAATTTTCAAAGAGCAATCTGTGAGATTTTACGTTAATTATTAAATATATGTTATATAAAAATTGCCAATTTCCTCCAATAATTTGACCGCAGAAAAAAAAGATTAATATCACGAAAAATCCTAAATTAGTTCACATGTAATAATTTTATTTCAAACTAATTTTTTTACAACAAAAAACTGCAAACTATTACACATATAAGAAATTTACCTCAAATGATCACAAAAATCCTAAACCGGTATACTTGTAATGAATTTACTACAAACTAATTTTTTTAACTGGCAAAAACTTTAAATTAGTATATTTGTGACAAATATACTATTCATTAAATTAGATTAATACACAAAAAACCACAAAACCGATACAACTGTGACAAATAAAAAAAAAAATCTCAAATTGGTATACTAGTCAATTGTCACGTGTTTCGACCAAAAAAAAAAAAAAAAACTGTCACGTGTCATCTAACTTAGAATTTGACAGTAAAATTTAACAGAAACTAATAGAAAATAAATTTATAGCAAGTGTTTTGGTTTGGGGTAAATTTATCAAAAGTATATAAGTTTGGAAATAATTTGGAATACATTTATCATAAAATATTAGTTTAGAGTTTTTGGAAATATTAACCTAGACAAAAAAAAGTTTCCTCTAACAACACCGATTACCATTTTGTCCTTTGCTACTCATAAAAGGGCAATGGATAATAGATCAATCAAAATAAAAGTGAACACTACGGGCCTGCATAGTAACGTTAATGTTTCTCTCAATTTTTGTTTTTTGTTCCCCAAAACAAAAGAAAAATATAAATTTATTTGGTAACGCCAACTTATTCTTCTATTTTCCGGAATATAAAAGTAGCCGGAGAATAGATTTAGAACAGAAATAAGAAAAAAAAAAAAAAAATAGCTTCTTATTTCCGAAAATAATTTCTAGAAATAAGTCATTTTTCTTTTATATTTTTCTTTTGTTCTTCTTCCTTACTACAACCATCGCCGGCCACCTTCGGCCACCTGCAGCCACCGTCGACCAACCGTTGCCATCGGCTACCGCCACCCGACCACCAACGATCGTCGTCACCGCCCACAACCCACCGGCCGTTGCCGCCCACCGTCCGCCGCTACAACAACCGACCATCGTCGCTGATTGACACCACACGACTGCGCCCACGGCCCACCGACCACCATAGCCGACCACTGCCGACCAATGGGTTGTGGGTGGCGATCGTGCGACGGCGGTCAAAGGCGATGATTGACGGTCGGGGTCAATAATCATGCAGCAGCAAGCGGCAAGCAATGGCGACGAGCGACGGTCAATGATCGGCAATCCATGAGCAAGAAGAAAAAACAAATAAATAGAAAAATTTATTAATCATACCAAACGCATTTATATTTTTTTCTATTTTGAGAATAAAAATTTTAAAAAGTTACCAAACGTATTATTTTACTCAGAAATTGTTTCCCAAAATAGAAACGTTACTATGCGCGCCCTACAATTTCAAAATTGACTCTAGAAAATGATACATGATGGCTTCATCCATGAATTGATCATGCAGCTTAAATTAAAGTCTTATGACTTGGATCACAGAGCGTGACTGACGCAATAGTCCAGTGCTTAACTATTTTTCACAAGATAACAAGTGCAAGTCATATTTTTTTCCGGTGAACTTCAAAATTATTTTTGCTATTGAGCGCTATCACCCCATGTGAAGTTAATTAGAATTATGTGTGGTGGGACTACGGAGACAGTCCGGCCAACCTAGGACTTTATGGGTCTGAAGTATTGTTGAATAGTTATTAAGGGTGATCGGTTTTTGGATTGGTAGTTTCACATTGGAATCGGGAATTGCCTGCCGAACGAGACGGTCCAATCATCGAGTGGGGGTGGGTCTGTGAAAGTGGTCAAAATGTTCCCATTTCAGAAGAGGCATGAGATTTGAGAGTGGGAGATGAGGTCAAAGGCCGAGAGAGAGTGAAAGAGGGAAATTGAGAGAGGGATCAACAAGGTTGGAGGCCATTGAGAGACAAAGTGAGAGAGGGAGGTGAGGTTGCAAGGTTAGTGGGGTGAGAAACGAAAAGGAAACTAAGATTTTGATTAGAAAAGCTAAAACATAAAAAGAATACTATATATTATATATATATATATATATATGTATGTATGTATGTATGTATCGGTTCGGTCCAGGTGAACGGTTTTATACCTAAAAGCAAGAATTAAGAATCGGATTGATTTCCATGAGAATTACTAGTTTCGGATCAATCCGATTTCAAGTGGTTTCCGATTCTCTTGCACATCCCTAATAATTAAGGATTAAACTAAGTACTCCATAGTGAATGCGAGACTCTCATGCTGAGAGAGGCAATCAACGGTCGTTTCCTCTTCCCATCTTTTTATTTATGTTAAAAAATATATCTTTAATAATTCAAACGAATCAAACATGGCCATGGCAATGAGGGGTTTAAATATATTTTTTTCATTTTTGTGGATTTCAGCCTGAGGCCAAAGCCAATCATTGTTCTCTCGTGACCAATGGGTCGAACGGTCACCCGCCAGGCTAAAAAATGAATAAAGAATTTCCTCTGTAAATTAACCCCCTCCCCATCTCATTATGCACTGTTTTTCAATCCTCAGTTGTCACTTGCTAATGCTTTTGCTTTCTAACACCGTTGGTCAATTTCGTTTCTTTCCTTTCACCTTACTAGCGATTTAATCGAGCTCTACATCTTGCAAAGGAGAATAAAAACCATAGTTATTTCCGATCATCTCAACTCAATGCAAATTCACCGTACAGTGGCCGTGAAACTTTTGTAGTGAGTTTCGTGACAATAATGTCTACATTTTGGCTCCACCTTGGTAATAAGCCGAATTTGATGACGACAAGAGACAACAACTCGACAATTGAAAGGAATTGCAAGGGCAAATGCTGCAAGCTAGCTCCCACCAAGCCATCGGAGCCCTCTTCTCGCAAACAAAACTCTTAAACAATTGTGAAAACAATCGTGAAAATGTACCGAAAAGGCATAAGAGTAATCTAGCTTAGGATCTCCTCCTCTCCTCTAGTATCAGAAGCGCCACCGCCACTGCCACCTCCACCTCCACCTCCACCTCCAATAGGTATCCCCCTTCCCCCTTCCCACTTCCTATTGCCGCTCTTGATTTTCCCTTCTCCTTTTCTTATCGTGGTTTCCGATCGTTTTTGTCTACAAATGGAAAAGGAACGAATTTCCCATATACGACTCAGGCCCCTCTAGGCTTTTTGCAGAGTCCCAACAACACGCTGACGCAGCAAGATATTCACTAATCTTCATCCCCTTATTATCAACTTTTCCCACACCAACCAATTCTCAGATGGAGACGACGGAAATGGACGGCGGCGATGTGTCAGCACTTCTCAAGCAAGCGTTCAGATAATTGCCCGACAAAGAAGGCAGGGTCAGCTCAACGGACTCGAAGCTTGTGACGGAAGCGAGAGCAGGATTCCTTCGTTGCCAATCGAGGAGATCGACGGACTGTGACTGTGCGGCGACTTCCTCTCCCTGGAATAGCAGCACTGTCTGCTCTCTGTGGTCGAGGAAGGTGCATCTCGTTCTCGTAATTGCTAGGTTTGTTTTATGCGTAATTGCACGAGCGCACATCAGCATGGATCAAGAACATGTTGGGCGGTACACGTACATATCCACGCCAACCTCCATCATCAACAAGAAAAACGAGACTCCGCTTCTGCATCGTAGGGGTAGATTATGGAGGCCGCGTCCGTGTGCATGCGTACCAGAAGAAGAGGAAGATGGTGATGGAGGGAAGAGAATAAAAGTAAAAAGTGGGTCCCATCTGGAAACCTGTCGATCGATAAATGGACCGTAACATAGCCTAGGACCGCCTGTAAATAGAGCACCAAAAGCCTATTCAAATCCCGAATTCATTTAATCTCTAATTCATAGAAATTTTCAATACTTTAATTGAATATCTAATCGATGTATCATAAATTGATTAGTGACGAATCCTAAATAAAAATTATTTATATACTAATGATTTGAATTTAAGTTACGAATTACTTTGGATCTAAGAGAGTGCGAGTTAAATTTAGGCTTAGTAATCCATTAATCGAATCCTTACGTGATTCACTTGAAAATAGGTCACGATATAGCTTGCCGACTTCTCTAGTACATAGCCTATCCTCAGGTGAACCATCCATGTCTCAATCTATTCTCTCATGGGAATAAGTTGAATGAAGGATTCAGCAATTGTGGTTACCATCCTCGAGTGAACCACCCAAGGACTTAGGTCATGTGCACATGCCATCGTTGATTGCATCGAGGCGCATGGTTTGAGAAGATCGGCATCATTGTTGACAATTGTGGAATCAAATTTTGTCCCCTTCCCCTTCAACCTATAAAAGGAGAGAGCGTCCGAGGAGAACAAGAGGAGAGCAAGAAAAGGGAGAGAATGTGATAGAGAGAGGTCAGAGAGGAAGCCACACGAGCTGAACGAGAAGAGAAGAAATGACGAGCGTGAGCTGAGCCCTACTGTCTTGCTCCGCTGCGGCACCCGACGACGCCCGTTCGCTTCTTATCATTGCCGTCGACACCAAGTCACCGCTGCCCGAGCCGAACCACGACGAGCTGTTGCCTCCATCCGCCCCTGGGCTACCAAGCCCGACGTGTGCGATCACCAGCGCCGCTCGTGCTGCAAACCTATCGTTGCACTGACCTGGGACGACCCACTGTTGCGCCGCTCGTTATGCTTGACGACGCTGACCGCTCCCTACTGTTCGAGCCCAATGCCAAGCTGCTACCAACGACGTCAAGCTACCGCACTGGACCAAGAAAACGAGCCGCTGTCCTGATCTTCATCACCACGACGTCGCTGCCCCGCGATATCAACCTGGCCGAGTCAACAAGGTAGCATCGCACCAGCTGCCCTCGAGTCGCTCTTGGAGGCACGCGACGGTCTCCCTTGCACCCACATTGAAGCAGCTCTTGTTGTTGAGTCCAGCGAACCACATCAGCAAATCCGGGCAATTTCTTGCGCCTGCAGCACGCCCCATCGTCACAGCCGCTTAACAAGTTCTTCGCGTGCGAATTCTCTTGCAGGGCTAGTGAACTTCAGCCCAACACCAAGGAACTCCTAGCCTTGCCAGAGCAACCGCTTCTCAACTCCAGTAGCTTTCCCAACGCTACTCTCCCAACATCAACAGTCCTTGGTGGCAGCGACCCTGATCAATGCCCTGCAAGTTTATCCCGCCAGTTGTCATTGTCCTGCTCCATCAGGTGTCCTTCAAACTAAACCACATCAACCCGTGGAGTTGCTGTACCAAGATTGCCACACGAAGAATCCCCCTTCTCCACAATCGAGTGCTGCGAGCCACCCCCGGACGCCGCCGTGAGCCGCCGTGAGCTACCGCCCATCATCGTCCGAGTTCATTGTTTGTCGATTCCAATTTGAAAACTTACTCACGCAATAATTTGAATTAAGTAATTATCTCATTTAATATTAATTTGACTATTATTGAGATCATTATCTAATTCCTGAATTTGAGTGATAGGCATGTCCCCAATTAAAATTTATTTCCTAATCCGCAACCGTACATAGATTTTTTTATTGAATCTATAAGGCTTTAGATAGAATAGTTAACCACGTGGGAATATTTAAAATTGATATTTTGATCTTTTAGACTTAAGATCAATTTATCGATTTTATCTACGGAACAATCAAGTTGATTAAATATTGTTTCCTAATTTGAACTATGGATGATACTTTTGGCGATATGATAATATTTCATAATTTGTATGATTGTCTTGCTTTATCTTTTTTCATTGTTTGAATATATCAAAAAAAAAAAAATTATATTGCATATCATGTGGTTTAGAATTGATTTCCTAGATAAAATAGTTTAGATATTTTTGTAATTAAATTAGAATGCATGTTAAGTAATATCTTTGAGTTGAATTGCTTGTTGAGGTAAGTTTCTAAGTTGAGATAGGATTTAGGTTAATCTCTTTCCTAACTTTAAATAATATCTCACTTTAGGTAGATTTTTTTAGTAATTTTTAAATTATGAATTTCAATTAAAGAAACATAATATCATGTGTGTGTCACATAGAAGCATGTCATCCGTCGCACGTCATTTAGAAATTGCATGCTTAGGGTCATTGAAGTCAAAATGTACGACATGTTAGAATAGGTGCACTAATATTTGTCCGTCATGAGATTATGTCATTTAATTATGGTCGCGTGACATTTAGTTTGAATGTTAAATTGTGTGTCCCACATCATAGACACTTTGTACATCATTGCATAACCGTAGTTTTTAGGTTTCATTAAACAAGTAAAAATCTCAAAAAGAAATTAAGAGATTGCTTGTCAATTAGAAATCATATTTACAGCTAACAATGAGATTTTGAGCTAATATTGCATATAATTTTTTGTCAGGAGGCAAGCCTTGTAATTTATTTACTGCTTTATTTGGTGTTAAATTGGTGGTTTACATATCCGTATGGTCATTATGGAAGTAATTAGAATCAATCCAAAGTTACTTACAAACTATTTTTGAAAACAAAAAAGAAAATGTACCGAAATGGTGTTAAAGTAATCAAGCATGATAAAGTCCCTGAACTCATTTAATTCTTAGTTCATAAAAGTAAAGTATTTCTCATAATGGTTTACTTGAATATATAATCAACCCACCATAAACTTATTAATAATGAATCGTAAATAAAAATTATTTGCCTACTAATGACTTGAACATAAGTTGCGAAATGGTATGAACTTGGAATCCATTAGTCGAATTCTTAGGTGATTTACCTTAGGGTAAGTCGTGACAAATCGTTAAAATGTTAAGAACTAGTAGTACGATTGAACGCTTAAAATTAAATAGGAACAAATGGAAAGTTTAAGATTAAATTAATAATTGAAAATGTTAATATTAAATTGGCCGACGTATTTGGGATATTTTTTTGACAAATTTGACAATGGGACATGACACGTGTCATAAGAACCGTGAATAAGGTAAGAAAAGGGTGGGTCCCAAGAACTATAAAATTTATAAATAAAAGAAGAGACGCCGATGTGAACGGCCAACGAAGCCTATCATATCGTCTATTATCCCCTTGTCCTTAGGGAACAACGATAAAAATCAAATCGAAATCCTAGGAAGCGGTCAAAGAGAGCACTTATAGATTATTCCATACGCCTGAGGTCAATCGCCTAATCATGCATCGCCCATCATCGATCATGCACGATTTGCTGCTTTTCAACGGTGTTTATCCCGCTCATAGTGCGGATCTATGGCTAGTAGCGTGGACCTGAGGCCTACCGAATAACTCACCCTTTGAAAACATGAGTGAGAGAGAGCTTCTTGGGCAGGTGAGGGTGGGCCCGGAGGGTCTCCGCTTTTACGGTGGAGAAAGCTTCCAACCGGATGACACACTTAAACCGGAAAAAAAAAATAAAAATATATATAATTATAATAATTATAATTAGGAGAAATAGTATAGAATGTGATATTGCTAAATTGAGATACCTAAATCAGATAAGAAATATGCGAGAGAGAGGGAGGGAGATAATAATGTGATTTATGTATTTTTTGGAAATTTCATAATGAATAATATATAGGTCTATTTTGGGTTTTATAATATGACTATTTAAGATTACAAAAATCGAATGAATACCTAAAGCTTGAATAAATTAATTTTGTGGATAAATAGTCACATATATGTGTATTACAAAGCAAGAGGGTAGTATTATTCGATCTGAAATGTGTAAAAATCACACTTTAACAGAAAAAATAATTATTATAATTCAAAGAAACTATATAGAATGTGGTGTTTTTTAATTAATATGTTTAGATTTTGGATAAGAAATACGCGGGAGCGAGAACCATGTAATTTATGCATATTTCTGTGTATTTCATAATGAAGAGTATTGGAGCCCTATTTTGGGTTTTATAAGATGAGTATTGTTTAAGGTAACAAAATCGAATGAACGTCGTTTTACGTAAAATTCAAACAAATGAATTCCGTGGATAAATAGTCACATCGAATATGTGCATTGCAGATCGGTAGGGTAATATTTACTTGATCTGAAATGTGTATAAATGTATGTAAAGTAAGTAATTAAAATTTTTATGTCTCCTCAATAGCCTCCTAAGCTCATACTTCTAGGTCAAACAATGTATGCAAGATGAGACATCACCTATCTCCTTTGCAAATGTGCATGTTGCAAATCATTGACATCAACTTTGAAGTCTTGTTAATGAGTGCTCCAAGAACACTTTTAAATCATACTTACAATGATATTCATTCTCAAATGTAATGATTACACATAATACAATGCAAACAATACATTAGAAATAACAAATTTTATCTATTTAAATGTTTAACAATTAGCCCAATATGTATCGCTGTCCCAATTTAAAATAGACTCATCAAGCTTCATCAGATATTTGACACGTGTCACCTGACACATGAATGAGGGAAGATAAGGGTGGGCAGTTTAAAATGAAATATAGAAAAGACTCCGACGCAAACGGCCAACGAACCGTGTTGTCTCTTCCATGTTGTGTGAAGCTGAGCTCCTCTCTTTTTCTTTTTCTTTTGGGGGCGCCTTATTCCTAGGTAATAATAATTAAATCCTAGGAAACGGTCGAAGGGAGCAGTTACATTATTAGATAGGCGAGAGGTCCATCGCGTAATAATTCACCGTCGATTGTCGATCGTGCGCGGGTCGTTTTTCAACGGTGGAAATATATGCGGATCCACAGCATCAAAATAAGTACTTGTGGACAAAAAGTATTTTGATATGACATTTTTCTTTCGGTCGAAATTTTGATATGAGTTGGCTAACCTCTTTTCGGTACGTGAAAATCTTGATCTTCGTAGTTTTCTTTCTCCATTAGCTTGTCCTCACTTTGCTTCACTATAAGCCTCGTTGTTCTCTATGGCGGCTAATTCTCCTATGGCCACTAGGGAGATCTTTTTCGGTTTGCTCTTTCAAGTCCTGTTCAACAAGCTGGCTTCCCTAGACTGGACTTTGCGCAAAGGGATGGAATCAGCACCAATATGCTCATTAAGTGGAAGAGGATGCTGCTTTCAATCGATGCAGTAATGGATGATGCAGAGGACCCGGCGGTAACCGTTCATAAAAGCTTCTCTCCCATTAGCTCCTTTTCACTTTTGCTTCACTTTCTAGACAAGAAAACTACATAATGTCCAGTAAACTCTCGGTCTGCCTGAGTATAACTTTTAATTACATCATACAAATATATTAAACTACAAATAAATGGGAGAGTCTGAAAAGGAAACAAGCACTTGTCAACAAAATGTATATTATTTTGATTTTTTAAACCTCTTATGTGCATCTTTGAAAGAGTCTTGGTCTTTGTTTAATCTTTTTGGTATGCGAAAGTCTTGGCCTTCTTGGATTTTATGGTTTTCTCTTTCCTTTAGCTCATTATTGCTTTGCTTCACCGTAGCCCTTTGTTGAATGGGTCTACCTCTTTGTAGGGGCCAGCTAACATGACATAATAAAGAAAAGTCGGAAGGCCAAAAGAAAGAAAAAGAAAAGAAGGGGCTGTTCGAGGAGTGCACGGAGGAGAGAGACAACCGAGAGAGCATTCCCACAGAGAGGAACACCCGAAGAGAAGAAGAGATAAGACAGCGGCTCCTGGCCAAGATTCGACGGCCAAACCTCATCGGAATTGGCTCAAATTTCAGTATATTGTTCGTGAGATCGAGACTTGTGAGTTCATCAGTTCTGTTCGTTGCAAGCCTTCTCCATACTGTCTCACGTTTTCTCCTATCGCCGTTAGGCTTTCTTGCACTATTTGTGTTAATCCACTTTCATGGCGATAAAATACTACTGTATTGTTGATGTTGAGCTTCTATCGTGTGACTAAAAAAAAAAAAAACTTTTGTGTATTTACCATTCTTGATAATTGGTAGAAGTTTCTGAGCGGTATATGATTTTTCACGCATTAAGTTTTTCATGTAAAAAATCTTGGTGCTGATGTTGCCTTGTCTCTTTACATTTCAGCATAATATATACTTACCTGGAGGTTGTATTGCCGTAATATACTGCTAGTGCTGGGGTTAAGTCGATTTTGGTTGGTTAAGCTTTGGGGAAGAAATTGATCCTATATTGGGTTAATTTTTACTAAATTGTTGCCCGGTTCTCTTCAACTCCCTTGACGTTGTCTACCGTGACTAATTCATGGCCATTGGGGAGATTTTTCTGGGTTCCTTCTTTCAAGTCCTATTCGACAAGTTGGCTTCACTAGGATTGGAATATGCGCAAAGGGATGGAATCAGCACCACCCTGCTCGATAAGTGGAAGAGGATGTTGGTCACAATTAATGCAGTGTTGGATGATGCTGAGGACAAACAACTAAGTGGTAACCATCTAGTGAAGTTGTTGCTCGATGATGTTAAGGACTTGTCCTACGACATGGAAGACTTTCTCGATGAATTCACAATCAAAGCCGCTCAAGTTAAGATGAAAGTAGAATCTAGCACAAGTAGAGGCTCGCTAAAAAGGAAGTTCTCTTTCTTTGGCCAAGATGAGTCCTCTAAATCAAAGCCGAACTTGCACTCGCTTGTGTCTGACACCAAGGTACAAGAGATCAATGGTAGATTGAAAGAGATTGTCACCCGAAAGGCTTGTTTAAGCTTGAGAGAGAATATTGCGGATGGATCCAACTACACCAACAAGAGGCTCCCTAGCACTTCTTTGCCGGAGCCTCTGTTTTTCGGTAGGGAGAAGGAAGAAGCAAAGATACTCGAACTATTGATCAATGAGGTCAAAAATTCCAATGTCACCCTGAGCATGGTCCCTATAGTTGGGATGGGTGGTGTTGGAAAGACGGCCTTGGCTCAACGGGTGTATAATGATCCTAGAGTGAGTAGTTGTTTCGAGAGGAGGGCATGGGTTTGTGTTTCAGATGTTTTTGATGTTCTTGACATAACAAAGACAATTCTGCAATCGATCAGTGTGTTGTCGTGCGAGGGTAAAGATCTTAACTGGCTTCAAGTTAAGTTGAAGGATGATCTATTTGGAAAGAAGTTTCTTGTGGTTTTAGACGATGTTTGGAATGAGAAGTATGGAGAATGGACTACCCTCTTAAAGCCATTTGAAGCGGGGGCTAAGGGCAGCAAGATCATCATCACAACACGCAATCTTTCTGTTGCTTCGTTAACTGGGGCTTCGCCATATCCTTTGAAGGAGTTGTCCCATGATACTTGTACAAGCTTATTAGCCTATCATGCTCTAGGAGCAAGAAATTTTGAGGGGCACCCAGATCTGGAAACAGTGGGCAAGAAAATAGCTGGAAAATGTAAAGGGTTACCTTTGGCTGCAAAAATATTGGGTGGACTCTTGCGTAATAGGAAGAACCCCGATGCATGGGAAGCTATCTTAAATAATAGAATATGGGATCTAGCGACAAGAGAAAATGATGAGGTTCTTCCAGCTTTAAAATTGAGCTATATTCACCTTCCTTCTTATTTGAAGAGATGTTTTGCTTATTGTGCAATATTTCCAAAGGACTATGAAATTGATAGGGATGAGTTGGTACTCTTATGGATTGCTGAGGGCTTTTTAGATGGACGAAAAAAGAGAGAGAATATCTTGAGATTAGGACATAATTACTTTGATGAGTTAGTATTCAAATCCTTTTTTCAACAATCAAGTGTTGACACATCAAAATTCTCGATGCATGATCTTTTGAATGACCTAGCAAAGTCAATTATGGGTGCTACATGTGTTACCTTGGGGGAGTCTTCGCTAACGAGTGATGAAGGTGATGCCTCTCTTGAGAAGAAAACTCGTTATGCTTCATTGATCGTGCCATGGTATGTTACATCAAGATGCTTGAGAACATATACTGGAATGAAGGTACTAAGAAGTTTAACGCTACTGCATATTGGATTTAGTTGGCGCTCCGGAAAATTTTGCATTTCCAACAAGGTGCTACATGACTTGCTAACAAAATTGAAGCACTTGAGGGTGCTCTCATTATCTCGTTGTTCCATCATAGAGGTACCGAATTGTGTTGGTGATTTAAAGCATCTTCGATATCTCAATTTCTCATACACCGATATCGAAAGGCTACCTGAGTCAATTGGCACCTTGTGCAAATTACAAGCTTTGATCTTAAGTGGTTGTCAAAAGCTTTCTACATTGCCTCCAGGTATCACAAAATTGGTCAATTTACAATTTCTTGATATTATAGATACAGGGAGTATAAAGGAGATGCCATTGAATATTAGTTATTTGAAAAATCTTACTATCTTGCCCAAGTTTGTGGTTGGATTAGAGAAAGGGTTACACTTAAAGGAGTTAAAGAATTTGCCACACCTTCAAGGAGAATTAATCATATCAGAATTGCAAAAGGTGGAAGAAGTTAGAGATGCAGATGATGCAAATCTATTTGGAAAGCAAGGCCTTCGCAAGTTAGTCTTGCGTTGGGATGAAGATTTTGGAAATCTCCGAAATGATGAGCACCAAGCACAAGTGCTTCATTTTTTGCGACCTCATACTAATCTTGAAAATCTCACTATTTCATACTATGGGGGTGCAATATTCCCGTCATGGTTAGATGGTCCATCCTATTTTAAGATAGTATCATTGTGCTTGTGTGGCTGTCCTAATGTTAGATCCCTACCACCATTTGGACAACTACCTTCACTCACGGTATTATCTCTTGTAGGTCTACATGCGGTAAGCATGATAGGCTCTGAATTTTATGGAAGTAAAAGGCCTTTTGCATCCTTAACAACTTTGAAGTTCGAAGAGATGTTGGCATGGAAAGATTGGTCTCATTATACTGGTGGCCAAGAAGAAGTACCATTCTCCTGTCTTCAACATCTTGTCATCCGTCATTGTCCTATGTTGATTGGGTTATTGCCTTGTCAACTTGATCATCTTATAAAGCTTGAAATTTGTTCATGCCCGCATTTGAATATCTCGACCGGTGTGGTTTGTCTTCCATCTCTTCGTGAGTTATACCTTGAGGATTGTGACAAGGAGATCTTAAGGAGCATGGTCAACCTAACTTCTCTAACTATACTAAAGATTAAAAATCTTATAGAGCTTGGTTGCTTTGATCCTAGATTCATGAGTTGCTTGGTTAAGCTGAAGGAGCTTCATATAAGAAGTTGTGATAAGTTAATATACTTGTGGCAAGATGGAAATGAAACACGAAATCTTACTTGCCTCCAAGAATTAGCCATCGGAAGGTGCCCTCAATTCATATCTTTTGTGGCAGGAGAAGGTGAGATTGAGCTACCTTACAACCTTGAAAGGATGGAGTTGACAGATTGTGCTAGTCTCGAAAAGCTTCCAAGCAAGATTCCCAACCTTAACTCTTTCAAACATTTAAGCATTGATAAGTGTCCAAAACTCATAGGATTAACCATCCTTACAGATGACCCTGGAAGCAATGACATGATGTCTCAACTTGAATCTCTACAAATAAACCTATGTGGTTCTTTGACATCCTTTCCATTTGCTAATGGTAGAGTTCCTGCTTTGAAGATACTTGATATTTCTTGGTGCAAGGGAGTGAAGTCCCTTGAAGAGATCATTGTAGAATCACTCAAATATATGACTATTGAAGGTTGTGAGAATCTAAGAAGCTTTCCACAATGCCTTCATAGGCTCTCCCATCTCACTCAATTGGCAATAAGAGATTGTCCAGCATTGGAGATGGAGTGCTTCCCTCCCCTTCCCACAACCCTGTCATCTTTCATTCTTGATAATTGTCCAAAGATAAAGTCTCTACCAATTCAGTGGTATCATCTTACATCCCTCTAGACATTGCAAATTTGGAGTTGCCAAAATATTAAATGCTTGCCTAAAGGAGGTTTGCCTCCCAATTTGCTGGAGCTCAGAATTTTAGGGTGTGAGAATTTTAAGCAACCAATGAGAGATTGGGGCTTACCCAAACTAATGTCCCTTGAGACTTTGTTAATTGATTGTAGCATAGAAGGCGAGGGAGAGAAGGTGTGGTTTCCTTCGAAGGATGAGGATGCGTGGAGTCTTCTATTACCTTCCTCTCTAACTTATCTTCTGATGACAAATATGAGGAATGTAGAAAGACTATCAAGCGGTCTTTCCAACCATCTCTCCTCACTCAAAAAGTTACTGATTGGAGATTGCCCAAAGTTGAGGTACTTGCCAGAGGATGGCTTCCCTTCCTCCCTCTAAATGTTGGAGATTTTTGGATGCGAGATTTTGAAAGATCGATGCTCAAAACTCACCGGTGACTATTGGCCCCTCATCCAAGAAATCCCTCACGTCCGCATGGGGGACGTTCGAATTCAATGAATTTAAATCGATCACACCCGAATCAAGAATGGAACTATGGGATAATTTTGCCGACCATGGAATTCTGGATCTCAAGTGATACTAAGTAGTTATACATTAAACTAAATACTCTTTCGAGACTCTTATGCTGAGAGAGGCAGTCAACAGGTTGTTTCCACTTCCTATCTTTTTATTTATGCTTGAAAGTAATCTTCAATAGTTCAAACGAATCAAACGAGGCCATGGCAAATGGTTACACTGTTGTGCTAGACCTATCCAACAATTCGTGTTGGCCCAGGCCCTATTAAGCCTAGTTAGGTCAGGTCCACTTTTTTCTTTTTCTTTTTCCCTTCTTCTTCTCTAGATTCAACCTGAGGCCTAATCCAATCATTGTTCTCTTGTGACCAATGGGTCGAACATTCACCCTCACGCCTAAAAAAAATTTGAAGCATTAACGAAAAATTTCAAATTGATACATTTATAACAAATTTATCCTTATTTGATTTTCGTTAAATTTTATTATCAAATTAGTAAGTTGGATAACACGCACCATTTTATAGTTTCTTGTAGTATTAATATAATTTAATGGAGAGTAAATTTATCAAAAATATATTAATTTGGAATTTTCGATAGTTAAAAAATTAGTTTTGGGTAAATATGTCACGATATACCAATTTGACATTTTTCATGATCAATATATTAGTTTGAGGGAAATTTATTATTGATGTATTAATTTAAGATTTTTTTAATATTAACCCAAAAATAAATAAAGAATTTCCTCTGTAACTTAGCCTCCTCCCCATCTCATTTTCACTATTTTTCAATCCTCACCCTCCCATTTCACTTGCTAATGCTCTTGCTTTTAAAATCGTTGGTCAATTTCGTTCCTTTCCTTTCACCTTACTAGTGATTTAATCGAGGTCTACATCTTGCGAAGGAGAATGACAACCACAATAGTTTCTAATCATCTCAACTCAATGTGAATTCACCATATAATAGTCGCGGGACTTATTTAGTGAGTTTCGTGACAACAACGTTTACATATTGACTCCACCCTGACAATAAGCTGAATTCAATGACGACAAGAGACAACAAATCGACAATTGAAAGGAATTGCAAGGGCAAATGCCACAAGCTAGCTCCCGCCAAGCCATCGAAGCCCTATCTTTGCAAACAAAACCCTCAAGCAATTGTGAAAACAATTTGGCAAAGAAGAACATTTGATGTCTAGGGGATATTATGGCTCGAGATCGACGCCAACGCGTCAGGAAGATTGTTTGCTTGGTACGTGGCCAGCAATTATCAGGTGAATCCTCGAATGCCACTTGACGAGGCATCGAGCATACATGATGCAGAGATGTCCAAAGCTGGGGGCAACTCTTCAAGTATAACACCGCATTATCGAAAACTCTATTCAGGTACAATAAGGTAAGGAATCGGCAGGAGCTTGCATTTTATAGTCTTACTGTGGAGTAATCTTTTTGCTTTATAGAGGATCCCCACTTCATGTGGTACATGCAAATGCCAAGGAATGGACAAAAAACACTTGTTTTTTCTAATGTCTTTAAGAGTACAAGGTAGCTAATGATTTATGAAACACATAAGCTACTACATATGCAATAGAATAACTATCCTAAGCTACAGTCCATATACAAGGAAAGATAAAATGAGTAGGCTAACTTTGAAAACTCTTACTGCACTTGCCAAGAACACAAGGATTGTTTAATTGGTCTTGATCTTATTGAAAGCAATTTCCGAAATTGCTTGGCTGTAAACAATTTTTTTTTCCCAATATTACAAAATGTCCTTCTATGTTAAAGTATTATTAAATTGGGATAATACCATGGAAAATCCAAAATCAATATATATATATATATATATGATGAATTTATTCCAAACTAATTTTTTAATTACCAAAAACCTTAAATAAATATATTAATGACAAACTTTACTTTTGTAAAATTAGATTAATATCACGAAAAATCTCAAACTAATATATTCGTTAATTATCATGTGTCATTCAACTTAGCAAAGACAACATAATTTAATTGAAACTAATAGAAGATAAATTTATCACGGATATACTATTTTAGAGTTTTTAGTGATAAAAAAATTAATTTAGAGTAAATTTATCACATGTGTATCAGTATAAGGTTTCTTTTGGCATCAACTTTATATATTTCCATCTTGTTTTTGCAATTTTTTTAATCAAACATCGCAATTATTCGTCTTTATTAATATTAATATTATTATTTTTGTATTTTTCAGTCCTAGGTTCCACTTCATTCTCAAAACAAGCAAAAAATTGTCGTAAAAATCTGGGCATTGAAAAAATCTGGGCACCAAAGATCAAGGCACTAAAACCCACGGCCACAACAGCATCATCCCCCGTGTCTCCGTCACAGCCCGAGTCGCGACACCCTCCTCGTCTAGTGGTGGTGGTGGTGGTGGTGGTGCGGAGTTCAAAAGCGTCGCGGTTTCCTTCAACACGACTGAGCCTCCCAACGACATAAACCCATAATCTCTCTCTCTCATTTCTCTCTCCCCCTCTCCCCCCTCTCTCTCTCTTGCGACTATTTTTCTTTTGTATGATAAAATTGAAAGGTTGGGGATTTAATTGACAAAAGTGTAATAGATTTAGAATTTTTTGGATAATTTTCTCAATCGAGCTCCACATCTTGCAAAGGAGAATAATAACCACAACAATTTCCGATCATCTCAACCCAATACGAATTCACCGTTCAATAATCGCGGGACTTGTTTAGTGAGTTTCATGACAATAGCGTCTACATATTGGCTCCACCTTGGCAATAACCCGAATTCGATGACGACAAGAGACAACAACTCGAGAATTGAAAGGAATTGCAAGGGCAAACGCCGCAATGTAGTTCCCACCAAGCCGTCAAAAGCCCTATCCTCGCAAAAAGCCCTGAAGCAATTGTGAGGACAGTTTGGCAGAGGACAACGTTTGATGTCTAGAGGATATTACGGCTCGACATCAGTGACAACGTGTCAACAATGTTTTTTGCTTGGTATATAGCCACCAATTATCAGGCGAATTCTCGAGTGCCACTTGATGCACCGAGCATACATGATGCAGAGATGTCGGCAACTCTTCAAGTATAACATCACATTATCAGAAACTTTGTTCAAATGCAATACGGTAAGGAATACCCACCCCGTTGTGAGCACGTTGGTTTGAGCCTTTTCCCCTCTAATTGCAAAAGGGGAGAGGTTCGAGTCATCGTGTGCGTATTAGCGTGACTTAAGCGGAGCACTGTGGGAGGTGAAGCACGGGTAAGGAATCGGCGGGAGCTTGCATTTTTATTGTCTTGATATCAAGTAATCCTTTCGCTTTATAGAACATCCCCATGAAAATAACTATCCTAAGCTACGGCTCCTATACAAGGAAAGATAAAATGAGTTAGCTAACTTTAAAACTCTTACTACATTTGCGAAGAACACAACGGTTGTTTAACTAGTCTTGATCTTATCGAAAGCACTTTCCAAAATCCCTAGGATGTAGACAGATTTTTTTCCCAATATTTCAAAATGTCCTTTTATGCTTAAAGTGTTATTATATTGGGATAATACCACCAAAAACCCAAAATCAATACATGTATGATAAATTTACTCAAAATTAATTTTTTGACTATCAAAACCCTTAAACAAATACATTTATAACAAATTTTCCTTCCCTTAAATGGGATTACTATAATCAAAAATCACAAATTAGTATATCCGTAACCAACGGATGATTAATACATTCACTAACCGTCACGTGTTATTCAATTTAATAATTTGATAGTAAAATTTAACGGAAACTAACCGATGAAAAATTTGTTACGATTATCCTAATTTAAAGTTTAATTTAGAGCCAATTTATCATATGTGTAGAATTTCTTGTGGTATTAATCTTATTATATTTCCATCATTTCTCTCAATTTTTGTCGGACATCGCAATGACTCAACTTTATTATCATTAATATATATATATATATTTGTACTTTTCAGTCCTAGGTTCCAGTTCATCCTCAAAACAAGCGAAAAATTGTCGTAATTTAACGTTAAACAACGCCCGTCCCGGCATTGAAAAAATCTGGGCACCAAAGATCGAGGCACTAAAACCCGCGGCCACAACAGCATCGTCCCCCGAGTCGCTACAGCTTCCTCGTCTGGCGGCGGTGGTGGTGGTGCGGAGTTCAAAAGCGTCGTGGTTTCCCTCGACACGGCCGAGCCTCCCCTCAACGTAAACCCAGAATCTCTCTCTCTCTCTCTCTCTCTAGTTTCTCTCTCCTTCTCTCCCTCCCTCCCTCTCTCTCTCTCTAGCTCGCTCGCGATCGACGGCGCGCTCTCGCCGGCTTCCGTCTTCCTCTCCGGCGATCTCGGCATGTAAGGATCTTAACCTCGATCGTCCGTCGAGACGCCGTCGATTTCCCTCCGCTTTCCGTCCTGTTAGGGTTTTTCGAGTCGTCGTGGTGGTCGTCGTCGTTCATTTCCTGGTCATTTGCACCTCCTCTGTTTTTTTTTTTGAATTTTTTGTGGATTTTTCTCGGTCGAGATTGCTGTTTTGCTCTGTCCGGACGTCGTTTTCCAGCAGCAGCGAGTTTCGACGGCACTTTTTTTTTCTCTTTCGTTTGTTTTTTTCCTTTTGACTTTGTCCGTCGTTTCCCGCGCGCGAGACTAGGGTCTCCCCCCTCTCGGATGCCATTTGCTCTGAATTTGCTTTCGCCGACGAGGTGCTTGCGATTCGGAATCTGTTTCGTCGTTCTGTTTTCCGGTCGTGCCGATCATTTTCTGTGCAGGCATGTACCGGCCGCATTTCGTGAATTATCGACGGAATAGCTTGGCTTGGCTGTAGCATGGCTGATTCGGCTTTTCGATATGGCTTGTTAGGGCTTTTGCTTGAGATCGCATACTTGGCTTTTGTTTTGTTTCTTTCGGTTTTTAAGTTCATTTTATGATGAAATGGCGGGTGGTTCCCGCCTCTCAATTTTGCGGCTAATGTTGTCTGCATCTTAATATATGCGAATTTATTGACATTGAAAATTACCCGATACGTTTGTGAGAAGCCAATCCGTTGGCGTCCTGTTGACAGCTTCGTTGTGCATTCGTATTCGTCATGATCCTCGCCATAATTTTTTGGCTACTCGGTTGACCAATAATTAGTCATTTGTTCTCTTCCCCTCTTTAAAGTCTCAATTTCGGCATTTTTTTTGCTCAACTCATAACAGTTTTTCGATTAAGTATGATTGGATGCCGATATTCTTAACGCAGTTAACCTTAACGGTTGTACTTGTTGAATAATGTCTGCTTGTACAAGAGTGTTGCGTGTTAGTTTGTCCTGTGCCGCCGGTTGGATTCATTTTTGGCACAACTATAACAGTTTCTCTATTAAGCATGATTGGATTCCGATATTCTCAACTATTTAACCTTAATGGTCATACTTATTGAATAATGTGTGCTTGTACAAGAGTGTTGCATGTTAATTTGTTCAGTGCTGCTGGTCGGATTCATTTTTATGGAAGTTGCTGGAATTTATTTCAGGATTTATTAAAGGAATGACAGTGGCTGAAGATTTCCATGTAAACAACAGGTCTAAAATGGTTTCTCAGGCAACTCCAGAAAGTCGTCTCACAGGTGGAGAAGATGATAACAGTCTGCACAATCTAAGTGATGAGCTCCTCTGTCAGGAATTACCGGAAAGACAAGTGATATTGGAGTTTGAAGGCACCAGACCTAAGCCTTATTTCAGTGATCATAACAGGGGAGAAAATAGTGCATTAGGTGTGAGAGACGCCGAAGATGATTTGAATTCTGATGTGGTAAGTGAGTTCCCTATGTTGCCTTCCTTCGAAACGTGAGTGCTTTGGACATCGGTTTTATATCTGGTGGGGTCTTACATATGTACTTTACTACAGGAGGCTGAAAAAAAGCAGAAAGAAATGACTTTAGAAGATATGTACAAAAATGATGGCACTTTATATGATGACGATGAGGATGACAGTGATTGGGAACCCGTGAAAAGGCAAGTGGAACTGATGAGGTGGTTTTGTACCAACTGTACAATGGTGAACGTCGAAGATGTCTTTCTCTGCGATGTACGTATATTCTTCATGCTTAAATCGTGACTTGTTGCTCATGAGAGAGAGACCCACAAATTCTCATAATTTTCTTGATCTATCCAGATATGTGGGGAACATAGAGATTCAGGTATCTTGAGACATGGCTTTTATGCATCTCCATTCACACAAGATATGGGTGCTCCTAGCATTGAAGCAGAAGTACAGGAATCACGTGAAGGTGGTTACATATTCCGGTTGAAAACAGTGTTTACCTTATGGCCGAAAGTTTATTTATTCTCTTTGTGACACCAGATTTCATTTTCTTTGTGTAAAGGTCCAATGCTGGTTGTTTCTACCTTTCGGTAAATGAATATGTATAGCTGAGAATTGTTAAAAAGGTGATGACGTTGTAGCCGTCAATTCATGAAAATTTCATTTCTTCATGGATTATATTGGTGGATAGGGGTTAAGGCTGGGTGCATATGGGAGAATGAAGTAATTTGTGGGGAGTCTCTTTGGATGGTGGAACTAAAATTCTGGGAACTAACTCAATGGATATTATCATATTAACTCCTTGTGATGTAGGGTGCAAAGTGCAATTTCTCTTATCACTAGATGCACATTGTTTGTAGATTAAATGGGAGATGTTTTTAGAACTTATTCTGGAATTTTTCATGGTGTTAACATCGCCTCGTCTTGTTTTGCTGGTACATTATGTGTTGAAAGACCTTCCCTTACTAGAGTCATTTTTTCACATAATTATTCTCTGTGTACGTAGATCATGCTAGAAGTTCTGCACCAAGCAGTTCAACTGTTGTGGGTTTTGATGAGAGGATGCTGCAACACTCAGAGGTATGGCGCTATTCCATTTATTGAACTACTTTTACAGATATCGATACAGCTGCAGGAGATTGCCTACTGATGTCTCCTCTTGAGGAGTGGTTAATGCTTTTGTTAGTGTCTGAGTGTGTATATGCAGTGAAGTTTTTGGGATGGTGGGTCCTTAAAGCCAACTGCTGTGTGTGTGATCTTTTATGTTCTTTCTTGGAAGAGATGGAGGAAGCAATATCTTTTTGGGTGCACGGGGGGATAGGGGCATTAAGCAAGTCTACTAATCATATTTTAATGTGGCAACAAGATCTCGAAACACTAAGGGTAGTTCTTGAAATTACAATTATCTCTTGATGATGATCGGTTCTGTTTTTATTCCATTGCTATGCTAGAGTAGGTGGAGATGAAGTCACATCCTCACCCTGAAAGGGCAGACCGTCTTCAAGCTATTGCTGCTAGCCTTGCTACTGCTGGTACTTCTTTTCTGTCTTGGTTGAATTACTAAATAAGTTGGTTCCTTTAACTACTATGAGGTTGTTTATTTATGTAATCCTTGATGATTGTCTTCTCTACTTGTGCCTTTGTCTCTGTTCTCTTGTTGTGGTTTCATTGGCACATGCACACCTTGCATGCAGGTTTATCATTTTCTGCAGCTAGCTGAGCATTTTCCAATTTTAAATTCTCAGGCATATTTCCTGGAAGATGCCATTCGCTTCCCGCGAGAGAAATTACAAAAGAAGAGCTGCAGATGGTATGCTAGACTATTCTGGAGTTGTGTAGTGACATACTAATTCTCACATTCATGTTTTGTGCATGCACATAGGCAGCAGAGATAGTATAAAATGAGTAACATGCATTATGATATTCCTGAAATCATTTATCTTTCTCAAGGTTTTTTTTTCTCATGATAGAGTAACAAAGATCTTGTGGGTTTTTGTAATTTTAACATTCTTTTCATTGCTGCTACAATCTTGTTTCTGATATTCCAAATATTCAGGTCCATTCTTCAGAGCATATTGATGCTGTTGAAATGACAAGCCATATGTTTTCTAGGTAAGTCTCTCTCTCTCTCTCTCTCTCTCTCTCTCTCTCTCTCTCTCTCTCTCTCAGTTAGTGCCTTAAAACATTTTTGTTAGCAGAAGGCATTTCACTAGGGAGACTCTTTTTATTATTCATTTCTCACCACAAAGGTGCTATATAAGAAGAGATATCTAATTTTATTAGAACTATGTTCATTTGTTTGGCGGGAGAAATATTCATATGGCAGGAGAAAGAATCAAAAGTTCTGTAGGATAGCTTTTTCTTGTCCTCGCCACTAATTGCTTTAGAATTTTTTATCTTCTCTTCACTGTTTGAAATTTTGGAAGTAGGCATGTTTCTGTAGTTTTAATTTTGAAGAGAGGAATTGTTATCATTCTGATGGAGTTTCAATTAGCCAGAGAACAAGTGGGAAAGATTCATCACCCCCTGCCTCTATTATTCTTGATGTTGAACATCTTTTGACTTAGTCTGTTGGAGCTTGTAATACTTGGTTGTTTATGAATGGCAGCTACTTTACTCCTGACACATACGCGAATGAACATTCAGCGTGTGCTGCTAGGATTGCAGCCGGTTTGTGTGCTGATCTCGCCTCAACAATTATTTCTGGACGTTCGAAGAATGGTTTTGCTCTGGTATGTTTGTATATCTATTTGTCAGCCACTGTAATCTATTTCTATGAGAATTGTACTCATTGTCTCTTTTCAAAATGCTTGTCATTTATGAGCCATTTAGGTTCGTCCTCCTGGTCATCATGCTGGTATCAAACATGCCATGGGGTTCTGCCTCCACAATAATGCAGCAGTTGCTGCACTAGCAGCACAAGGTGCGGGGGCAAAGAAAGTGCTTATAGTTGACTGGGTAATGCATCATATGTCTTTGTACTTGATTTGCTGCCATCTCATGTGAGGACGTGCAAAAGTTTGGTGCTTGAGGGGCATACATGAGAAGCTTTTTTCAAATGTTTCAGGATGTTCACCATGGAAATGGCACACAAGAGATTTTTGATGGAAATAAATCGGTGAGCTTTACATAAGTTCATCCTTTTTTCTCATGTCGATTATCACCTTTTTGATGTGTTTTCCAGTTATTTTGCTGGAGGAAGTGATATGGGGTTGGCTGTCACTGCTGTAATCTGCATGGAGTTTTAAGTCACTTTGAGTTCTGAACATATTATGTTTTCTAATTTTGACATGAGTTGATGGAAGTCAGTTGGAGTTTTCATTAAAAATATGTTCCCAAATTTTGTGTGGACTGTCATTTATTGCTGGATATCTTCTAGGATGATCAGAGTGATGATGAGTGAATCAACATATTTCTACTGTTATGGTGTTGAAATTGATTAGGTGCTGATGATTTTGGCCCATTGATAGGTCTTATACATATCACTACATCGACATGAAGGAGGAAACTTTTATCCCGGTACAGGTGCTGCCCACGAGGTACCTGATTGCTTTATGTTATCAATTTTTTCTGTCACTTGCTTAACACTTTTTTTTTAAATCAATTATGTTGCTTCTCTCTGGCATTGTAAATAGTTTAAATACTATGCTCTTTTTTTCTAACAAATGGTCATGATAGTGAATTTTGTTTTATTAGGTCGGTACCATGGGTGCTGAAGGATACTGTGTGAATATTCCATGGAGCCGTCGAGGAGTCGGTGACAATGATTATGTTTTTGCATTTCATCATATAGTGCTTCCTATAGGTAAATTTCAGTTACGGTGAAGTTTTTGCCTTTTGACACGTGAATAGTACAGTTATGTACCTTTTCTACTAGTATTGGGTAAAACAGTCAGCATTGAGCTTTTTTACAGTGATGACTGTTTTGCTGAAGTAGGGCTCTTGAATTTATTTATTACCTTTGCTTATAGTGCATATTGAAAGCATGTGAGAACATACAATATAGTTTTTTTTTTGCTTAATCAATCGAGAGAATTAACTATTTTGCAGATTAGGTGATCAAATGATTAGAGAAACAACTTAACCAGCAATCCTCTCATATGATAAAGTGAGAGGCATGTCAAAAATAGATTAAATGGAATTCTTGTTCTTTTAAAGGAAAGAGGATTATCAAAATCCAATTTCCTGTAATGGACGAGAGGCGTGCAACTTTTTTTTCCTGATGAGGAGAAGTGTGTGAGACAATTGAACATGTAAAAAGCCACTCGGGTAAAGCAAATTTCAAACAGAATGTAGAGATAACAACTTTCTGTTGTATAGTCAGTAAATGATAGGGAAGACATCCGAGTAACTCTTTGGCTGTTTTTTACTACAAAAACTTTTGAAATATTTAGCAAAATACCATTACTTGGTCGACTTACCCTAGTGCGAGAAATAGCCAGACACAACCAAACCAAAATATTAGTCGACGACCATCTTTCTTGCGCATCTCCCTCTGAATGGAGTGGAAAATGTGTATTATTTACCAGTTATGTATAACACAAGCTACAATTGTTTTATTTAAATGGTTGATATAATTTATTGTAGCTTAATTGGTTATGTTGGGTACATATCGGTATATTTTCTATCTAGGTGTGGTGGTAAGTATTCATGACTAAGATGATGACATTAATTTTATTTCAATGTCATAAGCTAGGGATCCTTGTAGTAGTTGGGTATATAATAGAATGGGGTGAATCTGGATAATGAATCATGAAATTATGAAGATGCATGAATTTGCGAGAGCATTATTTATGAAGCATTGCAAAGATAATTTTGCTCTCGTTTCGTTTATTGTTTGATGAAGGAAATAGGACATCTTTTCTGAGCAAGATAGTGTTACTTTTAGAGAGAGAGGGAGAGAGAGCAGCTCTGTTCATGAAGCCTATGAAAATGAGGGAACCGCTTATGAGACATTACCTTCGTCTCAAATTCTCTCATCATTTCCACACTCTTCCATTAGGTGTCTACGGAGGTTTTTTAGTTTTCATGAAGGAAAAGGATCTGCATCCAGGAACTTTTTTCTACTATTTTGTATATTGTCTCGGGACAGAAGATGAGAGGCAGCCAGTTTAGATCTTTGAGAAAGGCTTGCACTTAGTGTGGAGAGTGGCTGAAGGTTTTGGCCCCAAAGAATCTTGATGCAATAAATGCACTGTGATGGACTTAAATTTTGTGTGCAATAATATTGCTAACTCAGTCTCCAGTAAAATTTCCGTTTGTTGGTGTACATGCGTTTGTTAAGATTTATTTGACCCTTACTTACCGGTAGAGTGACTGAATGTTTTAAATCTACTGTTTATGGAGTTAGATGAGATTCAATTGCATTTTAACATACATTTGTACTTCATATCCTAAGGAAGATTATGGGGCATCAATTATACACATTTCAAAAGCATTTATCCTGAGAACGCCCTGACACATATAATAAGCTGTTAGAGTTGGGGGTAAGTATGCCATGGTAGTGACCATTCACTTGTAAATGCTGAAATGACCAGTTTGAGCAAACTTATTATCATGAAGTTTATTCTTAATTTAATGCAATGGCTTCTAAATCTAGAATTCTTATTGAATAAGCCTCTTGAAGGGAAGGAATAGATCACACGAATCCTTTTGCAGGCTGAGTCCTGTCTTGTTCACTGATTGTTTGATTGGTGGTTCTTGCGAAGCCTAATTCTATGGTTTTAACTTCTCAGTACGGCAATAAGTTTGATTTCTTGTTAGTTTAGCAGTCAAATATTTGGCTTGAATTGTAAATATGTTCTTCGTTATTGCAGCTTCCGCATTTGCTCCTGATTTCACCATCATATCAGCTGGATTTGATGCTGCGAGGGGTGATCCCCTAGGGTGCTGTGATGTAAGTATTCATTCTGGTTAGATTCTAGTTAACACTCTAAAATAGGTAAAGAAGCCACATGGTTGCTCATACTAGCAGTATGGAAATATTTTTATTAGTTAATGCACCTTCAAAATGTTGTCACTTATATGAGAATGTTTTTGCCTTCATTCTGTACTCTATTATTTTGATAATCCGGAACTCTTCAATTCTATGGATGATCACATTTTAGAAGTTAAAGTCGTCTTTTGGTGGCCTTTGGTCCTTTGGCTTTTTCTCCCACTTTTATTGGGTAAAAGGATCAAATTTCTTGCTGTTTAGTGATTCATCACATAAATCAATGTTGTAGGTTACTCCAGCTGGCTATGCACAGATGACACACATGTTGAGTGCTCTTTCTGGTGGGAAGCTGCTTGTCATTCTAGAGGGAGGGTACGTGTTCTATTTTGTTCCTTAAATATGATCTCTCCTTTTTGTATGGTTGATGTTCTGGTCTGGTAATCTCAGTTATACTTTATAATGATTTGCAGTTACAATCTTCGCTCAATCTCCTCTTCTGCTGTGGCGGTTATTAAGGTGAATGTGTTTTCCATCAGCCCAATGTGTACTTGCAGTCAGTTCGTGATGTGGCTTGCATTTATGAAGTTGTGCTTGGGTTTTACATTTGTATAATGTTAGTTGCTGTTGTATGCATAATCAACTCATGGTTGCATTACTCTAGTATGTGATCTCCCCTCTAGCTTCAGGGATCTTATGATTACCGTAACATATGCTGTTGTGTCCTTTTGGTGTAAGTCTATATTAATCTGAGTTGTCTCCGTTGGAAAAAAAGGTGTTACTGGGTGACTCACCTATATCTGAAATTGCGGATGTGGTGCCCTCGAAAGCTGGCTTGCGTACTGTGTTGGAAGTCCTGAAGATACAAAGGAGCTACTGGCCTAGTCTTGAATCCATTTTTTGGGAATTGCAGTCACAATGGGGAATGTTTCTTGTTGATAACAGAAGTAATGAGCATCTCTCTCTCTCTCTCTCTCTCTCTCTCTCTCTCTCTCTCTCTCTCGCACGTGCGCACACACTGCTCATCCTTGCTTTGAGTTATATTTCACAATTTGATAGCTTCTTGGTGAGATGGTTATGATTCCTAGAAAAACATTTAGTTAATAGAGTGGGGTATTTCGTTTTTCAATTGATAGGTCACGGCTCAACTTAATTTTGTATTTCTACATTCCTCTGAAATAAGTGAGATCATGCTTTGGACTTTGTGGCAGTCTGCCAATCAGTACATGCAGCATGCAGGGAGAACCCAATAGGAATTATCAAACCTTCATGTTGTATATAATTTAAACATTTTGGAAGTAAAGGCTTTTGGACAACACTCTACTGTTGTCAAATTAAATGATTCGTTTCTCAGTGGAGATCATGCTCTGAACACTAACCATTGCATAAACTGCAGGAAAACAGATCAGAAAGAGACGACGGGCGTCGGCGCCAATATGGTGGAAATGGGGTCGGAAAAGTGTGTTGTATCGTCTCCTAAACGGTCATCTTCATGTGAAAACAAAGCGGTGAATGTCTAGGCTCTGGTCCGTGTACTCTTCCTTTGTGCAACTTTGTATACCATCAGCTGGCAGCCCTATTTTATCCATGGAAGAGACTCTCATGGTGATTTTGACAACCATTTTCACATTGTAAAAATCTAGGTTAACCATTGTTAGAGTAGAGCTCCTTCTGATCTACTGTTAAGAGAGTAATGGTCAGCGGCCTTCATTTTATGTTTGAATGTTCAAATGTTGATAATTGCAACTTTTTTGGGGAGCTTGCTTTTGCATTAAGCTCGGATTGGATCGAGAAGCATGCCGATTTTGTTGGGGCAGTCAGATGTATGTGATCATGTGTACTCAGTATATCAGGTCAGAAACAGTACTCTTGAGCTTAGCGGACCCTGTTCTTCCCTGCTTCAGAGGTTAAGTCCTCAAGGTCAGGGAAAATGTTTGTGATTTCGCTTCTGAGTTCATTACTGTCTTTTCAGCCCTATGGGTTAGAAACTTTCCCGGTTGAGAAGATGATCTGGCTGCCAACTTCGATTGGTCTTTTTATTCGCTACTTTGTGGATGTGATTCTGTTTTAGGTTTGTACTGCTCTTCCAATCGGATTTGCTAATGTAGTGGATGGGTAAACAACGTGAATGCACAGGAAGCATGTGGCTAATTAATAGTTTTAAAGAATTTGGTTGAAGTCTACTCTGTAGTTTTTCCTCGTGCTCTGGGGATAAGGTTTAGGCACTTTTTTGGTGTTCTGATCACCAGAAATTACAAGCTACGGAGAATCGGGGGGTGACGCGTGATCACCACACAGCATGAGGTGCAAACCTTTTACTTAAAAGACTCAAATGAAAACCTGACGTTTCATCACGAGTCAAGGCCTGCGCCAGTTGGGCCGTCCCAGGCTCAGTCGGGCCCACCACCCTTTTATGTCAAATGTCGCTCATCATGCCATGTAAGCTCATGGCCCACTTAGGCCAACCAAACCCCACATCAGGTAACGTGGCCCATCAGGCCCAGCTAGGCCCAACATGGCTTATGGGGCTCATTGAGGCCAACATGGTCAATCAGGCCGGCCACCCCATTTAGGCCCAATAGGCCCTAGTGTCATCGATCAGACCAGTTTAGGCTTACCGGGCCCAACATGGGCTATGATGCCCATATTGACTAGGAAAAGTTTAAAATGCATTAATATTAATTTAATCATAAACTTTTTAATTTGACCAATTCAATTATAAACTTTTTTATATTGATATCAATTCAGAATTTTGATTGGTGGATGCCGACGTGGACGTTAGGCAATGCCATTTGTCCAACCAACATTAATGTCGTAATTTATTTTGAATTTTTTAATTAATGTTTTCTTTTTCTTATTTTCCTTTTTCTTTTCTTTTTCCTTCTTTTTTTCTTTTATCCTTTCTTCCTCCTTGGACTTTCCCAGTAGTGGCTGGTAAGACTTCGGCGAGGGCCACGAGGCCCTCATCGACCATCAATGAGGGTCACAAGCAAGGCCAACCTAGCCTTAGCCTCGCCACAAGCAAAGGCTAATACGGCCTCGCCGGCCATGGGTGAGGCCGCCTTTGCTAACGGCAAGGCTAGGGCAAGGTTGATCTTGCCTAGATCTAGGTGAAGCCACCTCGCCTAGTCTTGCTAACCACTATAGGGAAAGTCCAAGGAGGAAGAAAAGAAAAAGAAAAAAGAAAAAAGAAAAAGAAAATTAATAAAAGAAATTATTTTAAAAATTGCCATGACAATACTGATCGATGTCTATGTTAGTATCGGCTGGCCAAATTTAGCCGAATGAATTGAATTGATACAAATATAAAAATGTTTAGAATTAAATTGGTACCAACGTAATATGTTTACAACTTTTTCAATATTTTTCCCATATTGTTCACCATGGCCCATCAGTCCAATTTAAGCCAATGAGGCCCAACGCGACCTATTAGAAGATCAGTCCAACTAAGCCCAACATGTGATTGAATTATGCTTAGTCCAGACCCAAAAACCCATCTAAGTTTGTCCAAATATAATTGTGACATCTTGATTTTCGACTTTGTTCGATTAAATGAAATGGGTTTTTCATCAACGCATCTATAGTTCTTTTTTTTTTTGAGTTAACCACTCACGAGATAACTAATCTATCTAGTGAAGCCGTTAAGAAATATAAACGCCACCGACTTGAGAATTCGATCAGAAATCGACTACTCGACCGTGTTAATTTGCAAGGGTCAATACGACCCCGTTAAAATCGATTAGAGACCGGAGATAGGTCGATTCAATAGAGGCATGTAATTAAATGGTAGGTGATTCCACCTGATTGCAAAATTCATGTCGAAAGGCACTAAACCGATTTTTCTACCGATTCTATATCCGATGCCCGTAATTGAAATCTTGAAATTTTCACAACAACCGAAAGTTGCCTATGAGTCGGAGATGCACAATGTGGATAAAAAATAATCGACCACGAGTCAAACATGTTAAAAATTCCTTAAAGCTACCCAGTAGGTTAAGTCACGCTAAAATCGGGTCCGATTGAAATTAACCACGAAATTGAACCCGGTTTCAAGAATCGAAAGTTCGAGCATGTCACGATTTATTTTTGGGACATCGACTCATCCTTTGAAGAATTTTCGGCAAGCTCAGATTTTCGGCGAAAAATCAAAATTCGGCAAAATTGGATTAAGAAATTCGGATGGCCACCTTTGGGCAGAATTTTGGCATTCAAGATGGATCAAATGGTGAACGAAATTTTGGAATTTGGTGTGGGCTTCCTCCTCAACAATTTGGCCATGAAATGGAAGCCATTTGGTGTGAAATTGAGATGATTTGGGAGGGAAAGACATGAAATTCGTAGGGTTGTGGGGGCTTGCAACATTTGAGCATCAATTATGGCTTGTTTGAGAAGATTGAGAGGGGAATTGGCTGCTGGATCATTGCTGTGGACTTTGGGGGCTTGTACTTAAGTGTTTGGAATATTTTAGCTTTGACTTTAAGGCTTCTTGTCCCCCTTCCACTAGCAGCAGCTTCTTCTTTTTCTTCCTCACTCCCTCACTCTCCATTGTTGTTAAAACATAGAGCTAACAACCTGCCAGCACAGCCCTCCATCCCTGCTGCTTCGTCCAGGCCGCCTCACACCGTTGCCCGTGCACTGCCCACCTACCTCTAGTCACGCTCATCCACGCCGTCCCAAGCCAGTCATCCGTCTGTGCCAGCGCCCACTGAAGCCAACCCGTCGACCAGCTCCTTCATCGGCTTGCTTGCAGCCGCTTGTCCGCCGTTCCAATCGTCCGAGCCACCACCGTCGCCACTTGGTCCCGCCTTGCCCATTCCCATGCCAGCCTAGCCCCTCAACCAGCCTTCAGTTCAACCCCATAGAACTGAAGACCAGCTCCAAGCCGTGGGCCTTATGGCCTTTTCTGGCCCTTTCCCGGCCTCCCTTGGCGTCGCCGTAGATCCGAGTCTTGCTCGTCGTCGCACTGCTGTTGTCGTGAACTCATTAGTTCACTAATTCGATGAGTTTACCTCCTAAACTCTAATTAGGAGGATAATTATGCTTGGGGTGGATTAGTTAGTCCAACTAGCTAGTTAATGTGACTAGGTGGTTAGAGTAATGAGTTCCTAGGCTAATGTAGTTAGAATGGTTAGGTTTAGTTAGTTAGTTTAATTAGTTAGTTAGGTGGATTAGTTAGGATGTTTAATTATCCTATTAGATTAGATAGTTCAATTAATTAGCCCGGTTAGCTTAGGTTAATTTAATTGAGTGCTTTAATTTAAATATTTTGTAATTTATTTAATTATTTATTAGTTAGTGTAATTTATACTGGGATAGCTGGTCGTTAAAATTTCGTGCTGATCGTCGTAATGTAGTTGGTTTGTGATATTGAGTGCTAATTTGTGCAATTGGATGCTGATTGTTGATTTTTGAATTATTATTTCAAAAATAGCAAACTTTGGTATTTAATTAGAAAAATACCATGTGTTGGGTTTTGACGCCAAAAAGTATTTTAAGTACTATATCAAATCGTGGAATTTTTAAATGGAAGAATATCACGTTTTGTGGCTCAATTTGACTGTGTGTCCACGCACAATTATTTTACCGGATGTTTTTAATATAAAGAAAATAGGCCAAGTCCATTATTTGAAATGAGAGTATTTGAGTGCAAAGCATGATGTTCTTAGCTGAACATGGATGTGCGCGTGATCGCTATCGGAATCCGTCACGATGCATTTACGCCGGACGATGCACCTTTGGGAATGCCCCACATCAACAGATGCCGGTCACAATAAAGGCTGGGCCGATGCTCTTTCGGGAATGCCATCTAGAGGTAGACATTGTTGTACCCGAATGCCAAATGCCAAATGACTGCCGACTGTTGAGTTGGACATGTCCGATAGGTCATAATAACTGGGATAGGTGTGAATAATTGAGATAGCCGCGCCTAATTATGGGACAAAATTGTGTGACACAGAATGTGACGTGTCATAATGGTTTGGCCTGATAATCGAAACCCCTATGTTTGATTGATATATGTTATGCGATGTTCCAAATTAATGATTTACGCTGCTAATGTGTAGGGTGGTGCTGAGGCGAGGTAAGTCTTATATGATGTGTGTTTAGGCTACCTTTAAGTGAATACTACTCCTAATCGGGGTTTAGGGTGTAGACTTTCTGAGATTTTTATCTCACCCCGTCATGGGTTACCATTTTCAAGGTCGTAGCGTGGAAGATCCAGAGCCTGAGGCTGAAGGGTCCAGAGTGTGATGGCCTAGTGGTTTCTTTTTTAGTCTGACCTTCTGTATATAAACCGTGTTGACACCTAACTTTTATTTTCCTCAAATGCATTGTTTTAAAATAATTAATTAATTAATTATTAATTAAAAAAAAAAAATTGAAATTGAGAGAGGCCGAGTCGGGCCTGATCAACCTTGGCCCGACTCGCCTCTTTTCTTTTTGTCCCTATGCGGCCCAAGCCCGTCTCCCCTTCGGCCCGGTGTGACAGTCTGATTTTCCACTTCTGTTTTCAATTGAATGAATCGAGCTTTTCGTCGATATGCCTATGGTGCTATTATCTGAGCCAATCACTCAGGTGATAACTAGACTAGTTGGGGAAGTCATTAAGAGATTTTAATGCAACAAGCCTGAGAATTCGACCAGGGATCGACTACTCGACCTTGTCAGTTTGTAAGGGGTTATTGCGGCATAGTCGAAAATCTATCGGAGACCAAAAATAGGTCGATTCGACTGAGATATATAATTAGGCATGGGTGATTCCATCTAATTACAAAATTTTCATCGATCGGCACTAAATCGATTTTTCTGTCATTTTGGTACCCTATGACCATAATTAAAATCTTGAGATTTTCACAACCACCGAGAGTCACCATTGAGTCGAAGATGTACATTGTGGCTCGAAAATACTTGACCACGAGTCAATTACACCGAAAATTGCCAAAAACTACCCGATAGTTAAGGTTGCGCTAAAATCACATTTGATTGAAATTAACCACGGAAACAATGCCTATTTCAGAAATTGAGAACTCTAATGTGTCACAATTAATCCTTGGAATAATATTGCTTCTTTTTTAGATTTATTGACGACGGGAATGGTGAGTAAAAAAATGCAAATGAAGCAAATTAAAGGAATAAGAGAAATGTCATATTTTAAATAGATTTTTAGCCTTTAATGTGGAACATTTGGAGATGGAGTCATGAGGAGTTAAATAAGACCTTATTCATAATAATTAAGGCTATGAAAGGATAAAATGAAAAAAGAAAAGTTATGGGAATTAGCTGCAAATTTGGATGCTTGCACACCATGAGGGATTCCACCACCATTTCATTTACATTTGGGATTGGATAAGCTTGCTTGAGATGGTGGGTCACATGATAGTGAAAGGGGGCCATTTTCCATGGAAAAATGACCAAAAGCCTTGTGGAAAAATGGAGAGAAGGAGCCCTCCATGGAGTCCTTTTTCTCCTCTCTCCCCCCTTCCACGCGTACACCCCCCCTCACTATTGTGCGTCTGCTTCTCTTTCTTCCTTTTCATTCTTTTCTTTTCATTACTTTTTCCTCAACCATGCAAGCCTTTGTCTTCTTCTTCTTAAAACGTTTCAACCCCTGTTGTCTTCCTCTATTTCTGTTGAACCGAAACAGCCGGCAACCAAAAATAGAGGAGGCTCTATTCGTGCTACGGCTTTGCTGGACAAGCAGAACCTCGGCCAAGCTACCCTGCATGTTCCGTTTTTTCCGTAGATTAGCACTTGTTTACGGACCAAACCCCCTCACCAGCAAGCCGGCAGCTCACTAGAACAGGCATCACTCCAACTTTCTTGTGCCAAAAATTCTGCAACTCCATCCACTAGTGTCGCCGCAACACCTCAACTCACCACCCCTCTGTTCCAACTCATCCTCGCCACCGAAGAGCCCAAATCCTTCACTTGTGTTGCCGTCTAGCTGCTGGAGAACAAGCAGCTGCAAACCAACCTGCCAACCGGCAAGCCAACGCTACTATGTCGTAGCCAAGCCTTCACAGTTGCAGCTCGTTCGTTGCTCATCTTCCACAGGTCGAGAGCAGGCCTTCTCAGCCGTCGGTCGAGGGCTTCTCAGCCCTATTCCGGGCTGATCAGAGCCACTCCAGTGTCCCCGGAGGTCGTGGCTTTACTGTTGTTGCTTAGCCAACACCGGTGGCCTTGGATTTCTAGTTAGGTGAGTTGTTTTCCTAAGACTTGATTAGGAGCCGTGTACCTCTGTTTATGAATTTAAATAAGTTAAGGAAGGTTTAGATATGATTAAATATAGCTTAGTGTTAGTTTAGAAAGGCTAGATTAGCCATAGAAAGACTTAGTCTTCGTTTAAATAACAAGCTCAGAACCTTAGAGGATAGTTTAACCAAAGACAAAGACTGTTCTCCAGAACTAATTTTTAGACGTTTGCGGTTTGCTATTTTTTTAGAATGAGATGTGTTGCGATTTTGAAGTGATTTCCTTCTAAATAAATATTTTAGACCTCTTCAATCATAACATATATTTTTCTCAAGATTTTTGGGAATTTAAAAGAAGAAGATTTTAACTCTATTATCTTTAAACAGAAAGTCGGACTGTATAGGAAATCCTAACTTGTTGGGATTCTAGGGGTTTTTACTAACCCTTAGGGTTCAAAGTTCCAAATGGTTTATTCACAAAAGTTGTTTTTTATATCTTCTAGTTTAGCATACTCAAATTTCAGATCAAACGGACATGTTTTGGACCCCAAACTAAGCCAATTTCGGAAAACAAACCATTTGGAAACGGACCTGGTTTTCGTACTGGATTGAGTGAATTATTAGGCCGAATTTAGAAGGATCTGGGTCCCGGTGTCTTCATAAAAAATGTTTTTGTTTATGTGTTCTTTGTCACATGTTCAAGTTTGAGAATTTTCGAACTCGTTTGAGTTGATTTCTTGTGTTAAACTCGGAAGTGCGCAAATGGACAGTCTTTGTCGATTAGAGCAGGTAGTAATGTGTGATTGTTTTTAATGACATGCTCATTGGAAATTTGCTTATTTAGTGATATGGCTGAGATGCACAATTGATTATTGAATTATGAAATTGGATAAATGCATATGCTACATAAGAATCCGTCACGAGCCTTTGGGGCCAGATGATGCTCTTTCAAGAATGCCCCAAGTCAACGAATGCCGGTCGCAATGGATGCTAGACCGATGCTCCTGATTGAAATGCCGTCTAGATGTAGACGTTGCCGTGCTCATTGATGTGAGACGATGTCCGGCCAAGCCGAATGACCGTTATTTGTTGGGTTAACCATATCCAGTGAATTGAAATTGTCGAGGCGCTTGGATGATCGAACTTGAGGGACCTAATTAGGAGACGAAATTGTGTGGCATGGTATGGGACGTATCATAACAATTTAGTCTAGTAATTGGGGGCTCGTACTATTGTGTTAATATTTACATTCCTACATATACATCTATGGAAATATTAATATGATATATGATCTTGATACTGTTATGTATGATTTGATTGATACTAATGTACAAGGAAATGCTAGGGTTAAAAGAGTTGTGAGAAACGTGACTAGGTTGCATGTAGAGTGTACTCTTCTCTTAATCGAGGTTTAGGGGATGGACTCATTGAGATACCATCTCACCCCGTTATGGGCTAAATTTTTCAGGTCCCTAAATGGAGAAATTTCAAGAGAAGTGTAGGGGTTTGCAAGAAGTGAAAGCTAGGTCTTTGTTTAGTCTCTATCAGAAGTCGATGGGTCTTCCATCTAGTTTGGACAGTGAGTGACAGTTCACCCTTTTTGTTATCAAGAAGTCTGATAGGATCGTCAGAGACCATGTTCCATGGACGAGGAGCTCAGAGCGTAGATAGCTTAGAAGCTCTTCTTTTTTAAACAGATCCATGTCATGTTAGACTTTTATGTATATAAATACTCTTGTAAAAATACGTGTGTTTAGTGTAAATATAATCCTATGTTTGCTATCCCATTTCTGTGTTGTCTGGAGGTTATTATTACGTTTCTGCTTGATCAATAAAATGAATGGGTCGGCAACAATTCATGGGATGTTGCAAATTTTTATCGACCACTGAGGGATGGGTATGCGCTCAAGGTTTACGTCGTGACACCCGACCCATGCTGGCTTCTTCCCCCTCTTGTCCATCTTCGCACACGGAGCCTGAAAGAGGAGAACAGCGGGAGAGAGAAGGGGAGCACGACGGAGACTTCGAAAGAGAGAGGTGGAACCCAGAAGCAGAGAGCTCGAGGAGAGAGCTCAAGGAAAGAGAAGCGGAGACAGATGGAGGAAACGGAGGAGAAGGGAGAGAGAGCTGGAGAGACCACAGAGAGGGGGAACTCGAGAGAGAGAGAGCTTGAGGAAAAACGAGGGAGGGGGGAGAAGGCCCGCTGCCACTGCCGCCGTCTCCCCAGAACCCAGATCTGGAGGCGCCGCGTGGAGGAGGTTAGATCGAGCAGGATCAGAAACGCCGTCCGAGCCGTCACCGCCCTCCATCCCCGACGTCGTCCAAGCCATTGCCGCCCTCTGCCCCCAACGTCGTCTGAGTCGCCACCCTTCGAGCGACACCAGGGACTCCATCATTGCAACTGCTATTTCACGGTCGCCAGAGCTCCGAACGCCATCGTTGTTGTAGCCCTCAGCCAAGTCGACGCCCTACCCATCGCCGCGCCTTTGCTCAACGCCTGCGACTTGCGTCGCCGCACCGCCGTGCCCCGTCTCGCCCACAACCCTCCGAGCGCCTCGTCTTCGCCAGTCACCGCCACTGACGCCACCAGTCCCTACCTTTGCAGCACCTGCGGCCGCCGTCAAGCCCGTCGTTGCCTATCCACCAAGAAGCCCTAGAGAAAAGGCACGAACCAGGTTTGAACCAAGTCGAGCGAAACCTCCAAATCGGGTAGGGTTTCGAGTAATCTAGATCGAGCCTGGGTTGTTTTGGGTTGTGGGCCTGCTGTGGGCTTGTGGTAGGCCCATTTTTGCAAAAGCAGGCGAGCCCAATCCCATTTTAAGTGAGGGCCCCACCAAAGGTGGTCGGGCCTAGCCCCTCTTCGAGCGAGCTAGTTTGGCCCAGCCCCCCATCCGAGCTTAACCCGGGTGGATCTAACCGACCCACCTCAATCGAGTCAGGTTAGAGTCAGGTCAAATCAGACCCAACCCGACCCGGCCGAGTTTCTTTAATATTATTTTTAAAAAATTAAAATTTTAAATTTTAAAAAATAAAATTTAAAATGTTTCGAAAATAAAATGCAGAGTTTGGTTAGGAATTGTCATATCTTGCCTTCTTAGTGTAATTAGGCTTTTATTTACTCGTACATTGATTATATTGCATGTTTAATTTACATATTTAACTATGTTTGCAATTGTCTAGTTGCATGTGTTTAATTTTACTGCAATTAGGATCTTTGTAGCTATGGTTGTTACTATAATAATTATACACCCACATGATCACCTCACATATTATCGAATGTGTGTAAAATCAATCCAAATTGCCTAATAAAAATATTTTCTCTTAAAATGAACAAGATTAGGTATCAAAATGGCACTAATTGATTAATTAGTGTAATCAAGTCTCCGATCCTAAATTCTCTGGTTGCGTAAGAAGCGAGGTACACTCTCATGCCTCACTTGGTTTTTAGCCGACCCAAATAGGCTAGGGGCGACTCCTTTTTGCAAAATTCTTAAAAATACCCCAACGTCACGTGAGGTATCGACTTGGGAGAGCCCGCGCCTAATCATGGGCCATAAGCCCGTCCTTTAGGCAATACCCCTAAACCTATTCCCTCCCCCTGAGGGTAGGTCGCGATAACTTGGCGACTCCGCTGGGGACTTGGTTTTAAACCTTAGAAGACTTATGCCAAAGTTAATCTTGTTCAAAAATATTTTTATTTAGTAGCAAGGATTCCAGGTACACCCCTAACATTAAAGGTGTTAAATGTTTTTACAGAATGGGAGGTATAATGGGAAGTATTTTCTCACTTTTGTCTTGCAAGAAAGTGTAGGAATGTATGGTTTATTTTTTATGTACGGAGTGTTGTTTGCCTATAAATTGTTGTGCATGTATCATTTGCATTGCACTACACCTTATTAAGCACAACCTACTGCCGGACCTGAGCCGTATAAGATCACTTAGGATGATGTTGAGGTGGATACCACTCCAACTACAACCGTGTAGTACGAGTATTCCACATCTACCCCGAAATTTCTTTCTTCATGTCGAAGGTACCCACCCAGTCTGCAACCACGCGACATGGGTTGGTTTTTTGACAAAGCCGAAGTCATGGATAACACGACCTAACCGCGATCTTGTTGATTCAGTCCGGTGATCCTATGGCTCCATTTTAGGCCGTACAGAGTAGAAATCGAACCACATCCCATGCGCATGTTTATGTAATTGAAAAAGAAACAGAGACAAAGGTTGGCACCCATAGTAAGTATCATTTTTCTTTTTTATTTGTTCATTTTGTATTGAACTTCCATCTTGAAATTCACGAACATCAATTGATTGCCCTTGGTGCTGTAGGCTTATAATTGAAAAAATTGGAAATCACTGTTGATAAGTGAACATTGAGTGCAAGTTCTAAACACTTTGATTTGGCCCTGCTGAATACAGGGTTTTGTTTAAATTTCTAGTTATAGGCTCGAAATCATTTTGAAAAAAAAAAAAAATTTCAAGTTGTGGTTTTATATTAGGGCACAAAAATTGAAATTGCAAATTTATCAAATTCTCCCATTCTCACATTTTGGGACTAAAATGCAAATCATTTTGTGTACAAATTTCTCAAAATAGAAGTCACTTCATTTTTCTAGGAGTAAAATCACAAATCAATCTTTCAAAAATCAATGACACTTTTGCATACGAAAATTTTGAAATAAAAGTGGACATTCGATTGATGGCCGTGGATTGATTATTTTAATGATGTCGTCTCTCATGATAAAATCTTGGCGAAATACTAAACCTCCGTAATAAGGACTGTGGGGCATGTACCGTCGCCTCGATTTTATTGTAAGAAGCGACCTCATTGAGATATCATTTTCTCTCATTCACGTACTGACATTGTAGTCTTTTTGCAGGTTATGCATGATGCTCCTTGACATTCTCGTGGTGACCACATAAAGAAGTGAATTCTAGAACTATGATAGTTGATTTTTACTTTCATCTATACAAGAGTTTCTTGTATTTTATCATTGTTTTTATTCTTGTTAAGAAACTTGTTTTCCATTTTGGGTTTTGATTGTGAATCCAATTGATGCTTTTGTAAATCATGCGACTCATTTTTTTTTTATTATGGAATTTAATTTCGTGAAAATCATCCCAAAAAAAAAAAAAAAAGAAGAAGAAAAACTCGGAGGTGTTTTAAACGAATCTTTACGTCTACCTTCGAAATGTTTTGAAAATGAATTTTAAGAAAATTTTTCTTAAGGCCCTCTCTTCGCATGGTCGCTTTCTTGGGTAGAATGAGGAGTTTATTTGAGATCGGCATCGCCCCTTCTAAGAGATAAAATTGTAGGCTCATGGAACTTGAGGAATAAGCATGCGTCGAGGCATCGTTGGCACCAATTTTTCATAAAGGCGGAACGAAGTTGAATTCCGTTCTAGGAAGTTTCGTTATTCGCAAATACCTTAGGTGCCAATATAACCCATCGATCTCGTTCACTTTGCAAGATGAGACAAATTAAGGGAGTTGCCAAGTATCCAAAAGGGCAAATTCGAAAGAAGAGTAAACTGTATCGATTCCAATTATCCATCTATGATACCGTTTCTGACATGATTTTCTTTTCATTGTCAAGGAGACATCAAGAGTACCAAATTTTGTAACGTTCCAACAAACGCGATGGAGTATTATTGAGTCATGTTCATCTTAAATAAAGAAAAATTTAAATGATTAAACAGAGGGGCAATATTATCCCTTCCTCCATGAGAGATACCTTGGGATGTTGATCGCTCGACTTTGGAAAGAGATGTATTTTGTTCCTAAACTTGATTCTCTATAGTATAAAAAATGACATTATTTTCTTTGGTACAGGACAGACTCGAACAGAACAAAGATTTGTCAAATAAAGAGTGGGAGAACAACGTTTGATTTAGAGAAAAATCTCCCCTTCCCTCCACCAATGAAGTGTGCCAGAACGACATTGTTAAATTCATCAAGGAGGATGTATCGTTCCTCAGTTGAACCTAACTAAGAATGGAGATAACTCGTTTCATCTCCCCTTCTAATAGGGTGATAAATGGAAAAAGGTTGCACCTTGACCGTAGAAGCGACGCCTTCTACCAAGGAATCAAGAAAACATCAAACACTTAAAGGCGAATGCAAGGGAAGGGTATTGTCGAGTTACCAAATATCCACGAAGGTTAATCCAAGAGATGTTAGCGCCAAAAGGATGCAAGCGGATGTCGTTTCCAACATTTCAATCCCTAAAGATTTTTGCACTAACATATTCTTTCACATTCTTTACAGGGTTATCGAGTCGCCATGCCGCAGGTAAGTACCCTTCTTCTCATTTTTTTTAAATTAAAAAAAAAAAAAGAGGAGAATTTCCATTACAAAAAAAATAACATTTGGTGCTTTTCTAGAGACAAGCACAAAAATGGATAATTGAGAAAAAAAATTTCTACAAACTTTTTGAGCTTCCTTTTTATCTCAAAATTGTTTTCTCATTTTGTGGGTTATTCATTTTGAATCAAATTTCCCTATGGAGATTGATCTACTCAGATAATCTCGACAGAGTGAAATGGAGACGTTAACCATGCCAAACAAGAAATTCTTAGGATAAAGAAAGATAAGCCATTTCCAAACACATCCTTCAAACACTTTTGAGAGTTGAGTGAAAGGCGACCTTCTCTTAGGACGAATGATTCATTCGCATTGGGCACTAAGATCGAAATGATAAACGCGTTTCTTTCATTAACCCCAAGCACCAAGCTGACATCTTGCTAGCCCTTCGGGCCAAATAAAGATGATCCTTCAAAGTACTCCTGTCGAGAACGACCCTACATTAGGACAGCATAGGAGGTTACGGTCGTGTTGTAGAGTGAAAGATTGAGAAAGATTCTATTATTTCCACTTGTATCAATCTTCTGGTGATAGCTTCAGAGGAATTCTCATTAGAGCTTGACTCATCCCAAGGTGAAAAATAGTATTTCCTTCTTTACCCAAACACTGATACTCATTGCTTTAACCAGTTTGGGCTTGATTATTCATTTCTGAATCCCGAGCAGTGATCATCTTTCTTCATTAGGGCAAGGCATAAGAATTGACCAAATACAATTGACAGTTACGAGAAAATGTAAAAAGCATCTCGAAAGTCATAAGAGCTCCAAAAGTTCAAAGAGCATAAAGTTCAACAAACTAAGGGGCATGAAAAAGCAGTGTGCCTAGTAAAAGTAAGGTCAATGTCCGTCAAGAAAAAAAAAGCCAAAAGGCTGCATTTTATGTGAAAAAACTATTAAAGTCCAAGTGCCTGCGTAAAAAAAATCATCACAAGTGCAAAGGAAATTAGAAAAATGAGCGAAGCTCCTATGTAGAAAATGATTAGTCAAGGGACTTTCGAGATGTGCTGTATTTCAAAAGCCAAATGTTTTCGAAAGGTCAAGTGACCTAGTCACGACGCCATGATGATCACCAACTCTTAAAAACCCCCCTTGAAAAGTTTAAGCTTTTCCCGAGCCAACATTACAACCCTCTTCCGACATCTCTTCTTATTGGGATGGTTTGAGTGAAAATGAAAATGCTACAAAGAAGCTACCGCTTGAAGGAGTGGAAGCAATTCTATCTTGTCTTATCTCCCGAGTTCTCGACTTGTAAACCCAATAAAGATAGCGACAAATGTTCCTTTATTGGCCTCAAAGCAATAATTCCTTTATGTAAGCCATAACTGAGCCTATATTGTAGTCATTTCAAAAGACCCTTTTGATCGATCAGACTGTGTTCATCTCGAATGTTTCTGAAAGCTTTTAACATGGGTTATGTGAGATACTTTCAGCAAATCAGTTACTTCCCACGCGAATAGAGGGATCAAGTAGCCATTTCATCAAGAGTGTGTGAGAAACCCTTTCTGACTAAGAATCTCTAGTTTTGCGTGCTTAATGAGCATTTTTCACGTGTTGTAGCCATTCTAATAAGAACTCGACTCCTGGAGAATTTGACGATTAATGATATATCCCTAAGCAAGATCATAGTTTTGCGCCACATGATGATAATTGACATTGAATGTTTCTCAAGGCAATTAGACTTTGCTTGATTAGCTTGTTCAGTTAATGCTGTAATATTGCCAATACGTCTCTTGATGACGTCTCTAATGACATTTGCCCAAGTTGAGTTTGAAAGGATTCCTCAGTGAAGCCATGCAGTTTTCAAAGGGTTAGTGGGTGCTTCCCTAAAAACCAAAGGTTCATTGTCAACCTTAAACCATGCCATCTCCAAAGGTTCATGGTCAGCCTCAAACCATGTCATCTCCAAAGGTTCAGGGAACCATGTCATCTACAAAGTGCATGGTTAGCCTCAAACCACGCCATTTCCAAAGGTTCATGGTTAGCCTTAAACCATGCCATTTCCAAGGTTAGTGAGTTTATTCTTAAACCATAGGGTTGGTGGCATTTCCTAAACCACACAGTTCGTCGGTCTATCCTTAAACCACAAGGTTTGTGGGTCTATCTTTAAATCACACGGTTCGTGGATCATTCTTAAATTACACGATTCGTGGGTCAATCCTTAAACCACACGATTAATGGGTCTATCATTAAACCACGCATTTAAAATGTTCATGGTCAGCCTTAAACCATACCATCTCCAAAGGTTCATGATCAACCTTAAACCTTGTCATCTACAAAGGTTCATGGATTTTCCTAAAAACTATGTATTTTCAGCCCGGTCGAAATCCATTGTTACACGGTGAGACTTCGAAGTCATTCTTCTTATGACACGGAGAGCTTTGTAGCATTGAGAGATTTGTAGCCCAGAGTCATTCTTCCTATGACACGGAGATCTTTGTAGTCCGGAAAGCTTTTGTAGCCCAGAATCATTCTTCCTATGACATGGAGAGCTTTGTAGCCCGAGTCTTTCTTCTTATGACCTAGTGGGTTTTTGTAGCCCGGAATCCTCACATTCTTCTTATGACTCGATGGGCTTCTGTAGGCCGGAGTCCTCCCCTCCTTATTATGATACGGCGTGCTTCTGTAGTCCGGGGTCTTTTTTTCTTCTTATGACACAACGTGCTTCTGTAGCCCTATCTTTTTCTTATAACACGGTGTACTTCTGTAGCCCGAGGTTTTTCTTCCTCTTATTGACAAGACACGCTTCCATAGTTATAATTCATTTCCATCGACCTAACGCGTGTCTATGCACCCAGGGTCTCTCTACTACCGAAAAGTTATGTGTCTTATGTCTTTGAATGCAACCTTTTCGAGGCTACATTCAAAAAGAGGCAGCTGTTGACACCTAACTTTTCTTTTCCTCAAATGCATAGTTTTAAAAATACAATATATATAAAAATATATATTAGTAATTAAAAAAATTGAAATTAAGAGAGGCCGAGTCGGGCTGGATCAAACCTTAGCCCGACCCGCCTCTTTTCTTTTTGTCCCTACGCAGCCCAGGCCCGTCTCCCCTTCGGCCCGGCCCATGCCGGCTTCTTCCCCCTCTTGTCCATCTTTGCGCGCAGAGCCAGAAAGAGGAGAGCAACAGGAGAGAGAAGGGAAGCATGGCGGAGAGTTCGAAAGAGAGAGGTGGAACCTAGAAGCAAAGAGCTAGAGGAGAGAGCTCGAGGAAAGAGAAGCAGAGACAGAGGGAGGAAACAAAGGAGAAGGGAGAGAGAGCTGGAGAGACCAGAGAGAGGGGAACTCAAGAGAGAGGGAGCTCGAGGAAAAACAAGGGAGGGGGGAGAAGGCCCGACGTTGCCGTCTCCCTAGAACCCAAATTTGGAGGCGCCGCATGGAGGAGGTCAAATCGGGCAGGATCAGAAATGCCGTCCGAGCCGTCATCACCCTCCGTCCCCGACGTCGTCCGAGCCGTTGCCACTCTCTGCCCCTGATGTCGTCTAAGTCGCCACCCTTTGAGCGACACCAGGGACTCCACCACCGCAATTGTTGTTTCACGGTTGCCAGAGCTCCGAACGACGTCGCCGTTGTAGCCCTTAGCCAAGCCGACGCCTTACCCATCGCCGTGCCTCTGCCCAACGCCTGCCACCCGCGTCGCCGCACCGCCATGCCCTGTCTCGCCTGCAACCCTTCAAGCGCCGCGTCTCCACCAGTCACCACCGCTGACGCCACTAGTCCCTACCTCTACAGCACCTGCCGCCACCGTCAAGCTTGTCACCGCCATCAACGCCTGTCCGCCAATAAGCCCTAGAGAAAAGGCACGAACTGGGTCAGAACCGAGTCGAGCGAAGCCTCCAAACCGGGTAGGGTTTTGAGTAATTCGGATCGGCCCGGGTTGTTTTGGGTAGTGGGCTTGCTGTGGGCCCGCAATAGGCCCATTTTTGCAAAAGAGGGATTGGGCCCGCTAGCCTGGCCCAATCCCATTTTAAGTGAGGGCCCGACCAAAGGTGGTCGGGCCCAACCCCTCTTCGGGTGAGCTGGTTCTGCCCGACCCCCATCCAGCCGAACCCAAGTGGGTCTAACGGACCCACCCCGACCGGGTTAGGTTCGAGTCGGGTCAAATCAAACCCAACCCGACCCGACTGAGTTTCTTTAATATTATTTTTAAAAATTTAAAATTTAAAATTTAAAAAAAAAAAAATTAAAATGTTTCGAAAATTAAAAAATGCAGAATTTGGTTAGGAATTGTCATATCTTGCCTTGTTAGTGTAATTAGGCTTTTATTTGCTCGTACATTGATTATATTGCATGTTTAATTTACATGTTTAACTATGTTTGCAATTGTTTAGTTGCATGTGTTTAATTTTACTGCAATTAGGATCTTGGTAGCTATCGTTGTTACTTTAATGATTGCGCACCCACATGATCACCGTAAAATCAATCCAAACTGCCTAATAAAAATATTTTCTCTTAAAATGAACAAGATTAGGTATCGAAATGGCACTAATTAATTAATTCGTGTAATCAAGTCCCCGACCCTAGATTCTCTAATTGCATAGGAAGCGAAGTACACTTCTATGCCTCACTTGATTCTAATCGACCCCAATAGGCTAGTAGCGACCATTTTTGCAAAATTCTTAAAAATACCCTAACGTCACTCGAGGTATGGGCTTGGGAGAGCCCGCGCCTAATCATGGCCATAAGCCCATCCTTTAGGCAATACCCCTAAACCTATTCTCTCCCCCCAAGGGTAGGTCGCGACAAACCGGATGTGTTTATAAAATGTGTTGGTTAAATTGGTTGTCCTGCTTTTCTATCCAATGTTGATTGATGTCTAGAGATTGTTTAATTTGCTTCCGCACGTGCATAAAATGAATGGGTTAGCGACGCGTCCTGAGAACGTCGCAATTCAATCAACCACCGAGGGATGTGCGCGCGCTCGAGGTTCGGGGCATGACAATAATCCTTTCCCAAACACGGCTGCTCATAATTTTGGCTCCATACCAAGAAGCCATCTATATAAAATAAAAAAGAGATATGTGCACTAAAAATTCTAAAATTTATCATAAAAATACAATTAAGTTATAAAACTTACCAAAAATACTATTAAATCCTAAAACTTGTCAAATTGATAGAATTGAGTCATTCAGTTAACTTTGTCCATTTATATTAAACTAATGTGGTTTTTTTTTAATATTTTCTCTCTCTTATGTGGCAATAACATAGCTAAAACATGGAACATTAAGCTAAAATGATGTCATTTTGAATTTAATTAACCATAAGCTTAATTAGATTTTAAAAACACACACACACACACACACACACAAAAGTAGCAAAGGCAAGGTCCCGCCCTCACCATCGTTGCCCTTTTCACCGAAAAGGGCTAGCAAGGGATCAACAAGGGTCAATGGTGGTTGACAGGGCCTTGGCCAAGGCCAACAACCCTCACCGACTACAAGCAAGAGCCCAACAACCTTCCACCAAATCTGGGCAAGGGCTAGTGACTTTTGCCTAGCTATAGTGGCCCTTTGCCAAGGTCGCCAAACCGCATTAAGGGCTGCAATCCTCACAGAAAGCTATCAACCCCCATTAAGGGCCACCGCAACTGGGTGAGGGCTGACGACCCTTGCCTCAATCTAGGTGAGGGTTGCCAAGCCCTCACTTGCGATTAGTGAGGGTTGTTGGCCATGGCTAAAGCCTCAACGACCCTTGCCAGCCCTTTCCAACGATGGGGGCGGCGGCTGCAACGGCCTTTGGCCCTTGCCTATAGCTTAATTTTTTTTTTTTTCCTTTTTTTTTTATGTTTTTGAAATACTTTTTTATTTTATTTAATACATATTTTGGTTAAATAAATTAAAATTTAATTCACATCATCATCATATTGAGAGAAAAGATATTAAAAAAGCAATGTCTGCATTCACCTTAAATCTAAATGAAGAAGTTAATAAAAGAACTCACTTGTACCAATTTAACAAATTTTAGATTTTGAATATGCTTTTATAAGTTTTAAAACTTAATTGCACTTTCGACATAAATTCTAAGATTTGATTGCAACTTTATTTTTATTTTTTTGGTAAAGAAACAGTTGACCAACTTCAAAAGATGACCAGAATGACAATCTCATGATCAAAACATGCCCATTAACTTCTCTCTTTTGAGTGTCCACATGTCTATGGCTCCACAGCATGTTAGTGATCTACACCGGCTCTACATGCACAAGCAGGGGCTTCCATCTGCCATGTGGAGACCTTTCGCTGATACACCATCTTCGATGATTTCTCAGAGAACCAATCTTAGAGCAGAAGGAACACAATGCGGAGACAGTAGTTTGGCCCAAGAAGAGAGGCAAATGATACATTAGAACCAAAAAGAGAAATTCCAAATTGATCCAATATGTGGACTCCATTCCAGAGTCCAATTGACATGACCAACCATCTTGAAGGATTTTCCATCCGAGAAGTTCTTAATTTTCTCGTCCTTTCGGTTCTGTCCAAAGGGCGTTCAAAGATGCCAAGAAGCTTTCATGGAGGGTTGATAGAGAGCAAAGCTGTTCTGCAACTCCGCTGTGCTACAGCGACAGAAGAGTCAAAGCAATCCGAGTCAGTTTCACAAGCAATACCGAAAAGAGAAAGTAACATAATCGCATTTACTCTCACCTCAATACAGACTTATTAAGCCATCCCAAATTCATTGACAGAACAGGTACGAGATAACATTGGAATCGTCTGTCCTTGGCATTGTCAGAAGCTTCCTATGACGCCGAATAACTTTGACCCGTACAAACAGGTGAGCAGGCAGATCTATCACTTTAATCAACCTAAGATACGAGAAGACGTGCGGTTTGTGGATTCATAAGTAGAAGTTCCTGCATATCCTTGGGGAGCACATTGAAGAGTGCCAGCAAATCTCCCTTCAGTTTCTCACAAGTTGCTTCGGTGTCTGCACTTCCCTCCTGGAAATTTGGCCAAGTAAAACCATTGTTACACTCAGTTCACGCACTATCCTCAATTTAAAGAAATCGAGTAATTATAAGCACCTGTGAATATAGTGTGAGAGAACAGATTCCTCATCTTTACACTCAGAAGAGCCATCAGCATAAAAGTTCCACAGTTGGCTTCTTTTTACTAGTGGGAAAATAACCAAAAAGATTGCTATTCATATGACTAAATTAAAAGCATAATATAGGGTGGCTTTTAGGTTTTGGCTGTTTACTCGACAGTTTATAGCTTTGGGATATGACGTTTTGGACAACTATGGAAATGGCCAAGTTGCACTTTTTTTCTGGCTTCCCACAAAAAGGAAAACGAAACAAATTCTACAAGACTCTAAATGTGAATGTCCCAACATAAATTTGCCTATACGTTTAATCCCAAGAGCAGATAAGTGAATTCCCTACCATTTGGTTTTAAACATCAGACCAATGGCGGACCCAGGGGGCTGGTATAGGCTGCTGCCCTCCCCAGCCTCTAGATTTCCTGCCAATCATCATTGTGAAAATTTTGTGTGTACTTTTCCCTAAATTATTTTAAGATTACTTTCATCTGGCCCCCTCAAATTACCTGCACGCCAACCCGCGCCAATCTGTCAGTTGCCAATTTAAAAATATCTCGTGGGGATTACACATGAAAAAAAATAACTGTTCCCACCTATTTGGGTCAACTGTCCACTTTCTACTCCATCTGTAAACTTAAATCCACCTGCTACACAGGGCTTCCCTATCAGTTTTATTTTTCCACCCACTTGGCCTATTGATCGAAGAGATTAAGTTATGTTTTTCGAATTCTCAAATCAACTGTGGAAATTCTACAAATTTCATTTTATCAAAAATCAGGACTGAGAAGGGATCAGCATCAACTCTATGTGTGGGAAGTCCTAAGTTCATCATGATTCTGGTTGATGTTTCAAAGGCTTAAGTCAAATATCATATAATTGTAAAGTTCAACATCTTCTCAATTATTAATCCCCATATATGTATTAATAAATTTATTTGGTTTAAAAGCTCAAGTATGTTAATCCTAGGCAAGTTACTTGGTTTAATTAATCTTCACTATAATTTATGCTTCACTCTACTTAAATTACTTCAAATCATAGGAGACATAGCTGGTTTATCATAAAGTTGCAGCTAGGATGATGGGTTTCTAACTAATGCTATTCCTCCTGTTCTAGATCCATAAACCTGTCTACTTTTCATTCGCTACATATTTACTTTCTAGAGTTGTTATGAATGAAATTAAATTAAAACTAGATTCAAAATATATCGTGAACATGTAATATATAAAAGGTAGCTACAGATAATGACGTTCACCCAAAATATGGTCCATCAAGAGGAAAGTCACCTTTGACTTTGTAAAAAACAGAGAAGAGGACCAAACATTTCCTGCTAAAGTTTCATGATATAGATTCATAATAAGTTATATACAAAAATCGTTCATTTGTAGATCTCTAATCTGACACACCTATGTTTCTATATAAGTAGATGCTATTTTAAGTAATTATCTAACGAGTTTAAGTAAACTAAGAATTTAATAAAAAATTTCAGTAGTTTTTTAACAACTTCGAGAAAAGCAACCAAGGGCTAGTATAATAAAAAAAGGAGAGCATCATGCTGAAAGCTCACTTGTATAGACAAAGCAGGTTCTCAATATCCTAGCAAACATCACTTTTCACATCCATAAAATTAGTTTCCGAGAGCCATTGGATGTCAAGAAAAATCTTTGCAGATAATCAACAGTATGCTGACATTATCCCATCTCTCGAACCCAAAGAAGATTTCACCTAGAAATTCAGAGACAATTGCCTGACCCTAAATACTCATCGTATTGGACCACAAAATAAACCTCAATTCATCATCCTTAAGTTGAATTTCACGTTAAAATTCAGTTAGAGTGATCCACAATGGATGGAAGCTTTAATACTGCCAACGTGTCATATATATCTCTATGATGGCTGAAAAAGCAGTGTGTGAGTTACATTATAAGTTACTTGGGCCTCCAGCTTGTAGCCAACAAGGTGCATATGGAGGTATACCTGAAGTAACTAATTCCTCTCTCATAATATTTCAAAGAATTACTGCAATTAACTTCCACAAAATGCCTTTTTCAGAACTTCTACCCATTTCTTTCTAGTCAGCAACAAAAGGTATATATATACAGGCACACCGCAGATCAAGCTATTATCATTAAATACAACAGCAGCCCTATCCCTAGCTGTCATATAAGCACATAATGGAAAGAGAACTCTACCTGAATTTCACTGCAAAGATGCTTTTCGATAGCATTGAAAGAATCAACTATTTCAATTTCAGTCATTTTAGAGATGAAATGTTGTATGTCAGTCTTCATTCTTGCCTGCCTCCACAGTCTCTGCTGTTCTTGCTCGGCCACAGCACGCCTTCGCTGAAACCATGGCAAAAAGTTGGGTCCTCTCAAAAAGCGCCTGTATCAAAAGAAATTTGAGCACGTTTCTCTTTTTATCTCACTTTTTTAGCTAAGTGAAACTTAAGCATCCAGACATTCAACATACAGACCATTTAACCATGCTCATGAAAAGAAAAGGTCAGATTGACTTACCTGTACAGATCAAGCCAATTAGATTTCATCCTCTTCATTAAGAACTTCCCTGGTCCCCGGGCTGATAAATTTCCTAGAAACTCATCAGTGCTGAATGGGGGAAGAGGAGGAGGATCAACAAAGGGGGAAGTTCCTTCTGATGGTGTGGTAGCTTTAAAGTATGGGCCAAAAGGAGCTAAAAAATTGGTAGTAAGCTCCAAGAAATGCCTGCGCAATATCTCATTGTTAACAACTGACATTGACTCCTCAACCCGGGGAGACAACCCTGCATCAATTAATCTATTCAAAATAGAAGTGTCAGGCTTGGTTATTGCAGAGTAAGTACTCCAGACAGCTTCCTTGTGCTCAGTCATCAGACAAAGAGGACCCTCTCTTCTCAATTTTACAGCATTTAACAAATTGGAAGGAGAAAACTTCTTCAGAGAAAGTTGCTGTAGACCAAATCCATCTGGTCTCCCAGGAACTCTGCCAGTAGACCTACTCGCAAAGGGAAGACGATTTGAATTAGGAGCTGGACTTCCCACCGACACAATATGCGGAATGTTCCGCAGAGCTTTCAGGAAAAAAAGATTTGTCACGCCCAATACCATCGGAGGAAAAGTGTCACCTTCCTGCAGACTGTTCAAATAGGCAAACTCTGGGTCATGAATGGTAAAATAAGGCCTGAAATCAACACTACAGAGGAGTGGCGCAACTAGACTAACAAGACCAGCAACAGCCTCACAACACTGAGGAGGAGTTGGTGCTATTATAAGAATGGGTTCCCCAATCAGTAGCAACTCCCACAGTACCCAAAGCTGCAGAAGGATTCCCCTAAATACTCCAAAAACATCCGAATCATGAAAAAGACCCTGCGGCACAGACTGGTTCGTCGGCAGGAGAGGAGCCATCGAAGATGCAGACTCTTCGAATGCCACCCCTTCCAAAGGTAAACAATGAGCAGGTGGTAAGTTAACTTTTAGAGCAGCATTTCCTATAGGGAGCTCCATGAGCCTTCCTGGTGCTGGAGAAGGCCAAAGAGAAACAAAAGCAGCAATATGCTTGAGAGCCGTTTTTCCGATGTCGAAATACAGAGGACCCATGATTTGCAACAGAGGTCTAAATACACTAGAAAAGGGATTCTGTGACAAAATCACAACAGATTTCTGTTCTCCGCCTCTCTTTAGCCTCTCATCATGTCTCTGTCTATTAAACACATAACCATACATATAGCTAAAATTCGCGCCGTCCCCGTTCAGCACTTCGGGTACTCCTCCCTTCCTGGACTGCGCAGACGACTCCCTGTCGTCCGCTTCCGTTATCTCCGACGAAGACACATTGCTCGATTTATGCTTCCTCTGCCCCCTGAACCGGAAGAAGAACATGCAATCGTGGATGCTGGAGCGGTTCTGGTGCTGCGAAACGGAATCCGGGAACGACTTATAGGCGATCTCGAGCTCCTCGTCCGGCACGAGGCAGCCGGGCGGGTAACACTCCTCGATGAGCTGGCCTTGCTCGAGATCGAACCGGATGACGCAGAAGGCGACCACCCATCGCCGCAGCGACTCCGGATCGAGCTTCGGACTGACTTCCGACTTCACGGAAAACGAAGGCGACCGGCTCATCTCCAGGCTACTATCTCGATGCTTGTTAGCTACTCGCGCGCGATGACAGCAGGCGAATCGCCATCGTCCTCGCCCGCCATTTGCACCGACCCAGAGGAACCCAACGACGCGAAAGGGCTCGGAAATCAACCGCCGCGCTCGACGGAAAACGAGTACCCTGCTTTGCAAACCGACATTGGATCCAAAACCTAGAAACGAACAAGCCCGAACGAACCGCGCGGTTACGCGATCTCAATCCGACGGAACGACGTGGAATTCCCGAGATTCGGGACCCGAATCGAGGGAGCCCGGCGACCGGCTCGGCGCGGATCGCGGGAGCGGCGGCGGCCGGAACGGAGCCGGAAAACGGGAATGGGTCTTCGCCGCCGGGGAAGGGAGCCCCGGGCTTGCCGGAAACGGGTCGGAGCGTCGCCGGAAACGGAGAGCGGGTTGAGGTGGTCGGAATCGGGAATTGAGTACGAGGGGGAGATTCGACGGCGAGAGAGTGAATCGATGTCCGATGGGATGTCTTTTTCGGTCTCCGCGTCGGGTTTTTGTGACGTGAGGGAGAAAGGAACGAAAGAGGAAAAGGGGAGATTTGAAACTTCAGGCATTTTTGGTAACCGGCCAAGTTAATTTCTGTTCTTTTGCTTTCATGAGTAGATTTGGAATAAAAAATGTATTTGGTAAAATTTTTATTCCCAATAATAATTTTTTATTTTTTTGTTTCCGAAAGTAAATTTAGAACGGAATTAAGAATAAAAAAAAATTGATTCTTGTTTTTCGGGAATAATTCTAAAATCAAGTCTATATTTTTCTTTTTTTTTTTTTTTGTTATTCTTCCACTTTCTTCTTCTTCATCTACTGCCACCGCCGCAATTACTGTCTGCCACCATTTGCCGCCCACCACCACCGATCACCAACAACCAATCCGGTGAGCTCGCTAGAGGTAAGCCCAGCCACCGACAAGGTTGAGCCTCGGCAGGGCTAGGCCCTCGCCGAGGCTAAGCGAGCCTTACCAATGGCCAAGCGGGCCTCGCCTAGCCTTGGCAAGGCTCGACTGAGCCATGACTAGGCGAGCGGTCTCGCCCAAATCTAGCAAGGCCAAGCTCGCCAACCCGCCAGCAGGGCTCAACCTTGCCGAGCCACTGTGAGGTTGGCCTCACCTGCCGCTCACCCAGCTACCGGCGAGGCTCGGCCGATGAGGGTCGGTGATGCTCCGGTGAGGTCGCCGATCATCCCAAGGTCGACAACCGGTCACTTGAAGAAGAAGAAGAATAGGAGAAAGAAAAGAAAAAAAGTAATAAAATTATTTAAAAATTAAAACAAAATGACTTAGAGTAGAAATTTTGAAAATGGTACCAAACGTAATTCTATTCCGAAAATTGAAATTTTGGACATTTACCAAACAACTTAAAATGCTTAAAAATTATTTTCGGGAACAAAATAAAAAAGACTAATTTTTTATCTGAAATTATTCCCGGGAATAGAAACGTTACCAAACACGCCCTTCGCTTCGCACTCTCTTTCATTCCATGTCTGCGCGGTAAGTAATAAGTTAATCCGATCGGATCCGATCCGTGATCTTTTTCCCCCTTTTTAATTTATTTAAAGATAATGTATTTAAAGTCGAGTCTATTTCGCGAAAAATAAATAATATAAACAATATATATTTCGATGATTGTAAAAATAAATTAATGAAACATTATTTTTGTAATATTTTAAAATAAGTGTATTTGAAATCTTAAAACTTATCATGAATATATCAATTAAATTTTAAAACCTAAATACAATCAAATCCTAAAACTTGTCATTTTCTGTCCGACGGTGTTAATGAAAGAATTTTTGCTCTTTTTTTCTGTTCTCTTATATTGCGAAAATTTGTATCATGTAATGAGGTGCGTAGATAAACAAAGAAAGGAACCCAATTGGATGGAGGGGACGACGGCCAATGGCCGCTGCTGGGTCGGCAGCCAATTCGAGCCCCACTAAAATATACCCATAAAACATTACCTGCCGTGAGACATCCTCAACGTTATAAAATTATTATGGCAGTCAACAGTTCCATTTAAATTAGCACAGTGGGCCCGCAATGAAATCACATGTTCATGGTAAGGTTTCAGAAAAACAGCAATTGAGTCCCATTAGACCCAGTAATCCCGCATGCAATCGAAATCAAGGAACGACCAAAAGAGAGCTCAAAAAGACACCTTGGCCTCTAGTAACTGTTGCACAAAACAATTTGCACTAGAAAACCCAGATTAGAAAGGAGAATGCTGCTTCGAGGGAAGGAGAAAAACTGTAGACCCGAGGTTGCTCGCGATCTGTCCTTCGGGTCCACACGACTCACCCATTGAGATTCATCAGAAGCAACACATCAGTAGATAGTAGATATAAAGGGGCTCGCCGATAGTTTTACATTCAATCCCTCCATCGATTACTTACATGAGAGAGAGAGAGAGCTACATACAGCAAAGAGGAAGTACCATCTGCATATAAACACGCAGGAGAGGACCGTGGAAGTACCACAGCCACCAAAACTGGTAGGGCATTACCTAAGCTCGAGATTTGCATTGCATCTTCAGGCAGAAGCGATACCTGGCACCTATATTCTCACCCTGAGTCGGCTTATTGCATGTCGCTCAAGAAAAGGAGCTTCGCCAAAACACTCCAGCAGAATGCTGCCTATAAGAATTGCTGAAGCCAGCGACAGTCTTTTGCATCTTTCTCCAACTCATCCCTCAATTTGCCTACTTGCAGCAGAGCCTGCTTCAGGTCCATCGTCTCTACTGGAAGATCAGAGAATTCCTTCAGGAACCGATGAGCTCGAGCAGCACCTTTAGACATGTCATCAAGATCAGGGTCTCTCTTTCGTTTCAGTCCCTCCTGTCAATCATAGTAAGCTTGAGGATTAAGAATTTTGAACCAGCTTTTCAAGTCCCATAAACACTCGCAGAAGAATCCTTTTAAGATAGTGTTAACTGCCAAGGAGCTACAGATACTTGCTACCCACCGACTGATGAAAACAACGAAAGAGAAAGAATACATCATTTTCTATAAGCAGATCTCAAGAGCAATGCATGACATATCGTAGTCTACTGATTGACATGTCCCAGTTCTCTCTTCACAGCTACCTTTATAATATATATTTTGCACCCCCAAGGCTTTAAAGAACCTCCAGTTCACACCTTTTGGAGTCTTAGAAACTTTAGAACATAAAGGTTTGTAAGAAATAGATTTCTTTTTTGAAACCCCAGGGAGCTAAGTGAATTTTAAAATTTAAAGGTGCAAAATATGAGTTTTAAAATTAGATGATACAATGTGTAACAGGAGTGGAAAGTCTGGGGATCGTCTTTGTAATTTTCCTTGAAATATTAATAGGAGAGTGTATTAGCCTTTACGTGAAAATGGATGAATCTAGACTTTCTTTCCAGATAAAGACTACTACATCTGCAATACAGGACATAATTCTCTTCTTACAACTCCTGCAAGACTAGCAAAGGAATACCTTTTCTCCAGGGTCATTTAAAATAACTGCAGTGGGTGAGAAATCCTCTAATTCTGTGGCCTTCTCTCTTGCAAGTGCAACAACACTTTCAGGAAAATTTGCAAACTCAGCAACATGTATACCAAAACTTTGATCACAGGCCCCTGGCTCAACCTGGAATAAGTTATCAAATGAGGCATACTTGTGGAGATAATTCAGTATAAAAAGTTAACTGAATACTTTAAATCAAACCTCAAGAGTGAAAATTGCCACAAGCTCAAAAAATTGATAAAATGGACATGACAACATATTAAGAGATATATATAATTCGTTATTGGATGACTAGTACAGAATGCTGCCCTATAGGAATAACAACTAATTCATTCATACAGCAAACAGCAAATTCACTAAAACGCATCAACAGCAGGAGACAGACAAGATGACAAACACAACAGAACATTTGAAAAGCCATAACAACAGCAGCAATGCATAGTTGGTCTACTATCTCAAGTAACTCAAATATGTGAAAAAAAGAAATCTATCGACAATGCCCTACCTTGTAAAGCATGGTCAGCTTGCGATTTGATGAGTCAATGTGTGCACTGACATGATAATTTGCTACCCCAACAACTTGCTTCACGTTAGTTTCATCAACATTGTTTTCATTGGCTAAGGCAGTCAGTTCATGGAAGTGGGTTGCAAACAAAGTTGGCGCTTTGATAACCTCAACAAGGTACTCACATATGGCCCATGCTAAACCTGAACAGAATGGAAGGAGATTTGATAAGGTTAATGTATCATTCAGAGAGTGACATTGTAGCAAATACAGAAGTCACAGGCATGTCTTCATCACTATGCCCAAATGGAAGTGTCCCTCTAGACTCCCATCCTCCGGACCTACAGGGGGGAAAAACTCACAATAGGAAGCTGCCTGACACCTAGAGCATGTGTCCACCCACAATATGTGATAAATAAGAGATTATAATCTGTGATAGACATGCAGATTGTCAGTAGCTAACATCCTATGTTATTCAGCTCATATACCAGATGTAAGCATATAAAATCATTTATATTCATTTCAATGCAATAATTTGCCTGTTCCATCATGAATTTACTGCTACCGGAGTGCAGACGAGTGCTATGGATGTACCCAACAAATGCTCTTTCTGTTGTGGACTTCCTTTACACGTCTCATTTCCATGATCTACTAATGAATTTGTTCTACCCTAATTTCATTAGATACTTCACCAATTGTGATATCTCACTCCAATCTTCTACAACTGAATTTAAATCAAACAATTAAATGTTCAACAATTAACCTACATTCTAATAAGCATTTCTTGGCAAGTCACATGCCAACATTACGGCCTGCAGAAAAGCAATTTGCTGGTTGAATTTAACTTCTATGTGAAATTCCAGAAAGTCAAAAAAATTACAAACTTTAACAAGCAAATATAATATTTAGTCATTGTTTACTACAAAGAAATAGAAGGAATTGATTCCACAGCATTGAGCCGTGACAAGTTTGACAGGACATCTTGTATAATGAATGGAAATCAAACATAAGTATCACCTCCCATTTCCTCTTTCTGGGGGCAGTATATTGTGAACCTAATGACGAATCAGAATTTTTTTATGCCACAGCCACTCTTGAGGGCAGGCACAAATTTTTTGTTCTAACCATGCTCCATGCAGGCTCGATTTATTTGTCCTAGAGAGATTTCACTCTCTGACCAAAAGCAAAAAAGACTTGCAATCTTGTATACTTGCTGTATAGATTCTCTCTCTTGTTTTATCACTATGTTTCTGTGGCATGACGTTTGCCGTGCAGGCAGAGCAGAAGGCTGATATACAGTCAAGGATTCATATCTCATCAACCAAAATGAAAAGAGAAGAACCTCATACTTAATTTGCGATATCTTAAAGGTCCTATGCCCTAACTGTAGCAATATAGATCTTTACAGTTGACAATTACTGAATAAACAAGTATGTACTTAATTTGCATAAACAAAGAAGCAGCAGAGAGAGAGAGAGAGAGAGAGAGAGAGAGAGAGAGAGGAGAGGGAGGGAGGGAGGGAGGGAGGGGGAGGGAGGGATTTATAGACAAGAACCAACCAAATCCATCGTAAGTTGATGTCCCACGACCCAACTCGTCAATGATTATCAACGATCTATCGGTAGCTCCTTTCAGGATTGAAGCTGTTTCAAGCATCTCTTGCATAAAAGTGGACACTCCACGCATCTAGAGAGATAGAGAAGATAAAAATTTAAGAGTTGCAAGACAAAGTCAACCAAGGCAATTTATTTGAGACAGATCAAAAGTTTCAATCAAGTTTAATAACAGAAATATCATTGAAGCTGCAGAAACTACATAGCCAAGGAGCAAAGACAGACTACAGTCAGAAAGGATCAGATAGACTGATTGTTTTTGCAAGTTTAGGTGACTAGTTACACCTTGAGGCCAAATTTACTAACAGTTGACAAAAAGAGATAGAACCGCTATCTCTAGCAAAAGCAACTTCAACATTGTGACTCACAATTTCATTCCCGATCACTCATCTAACTCTAAATTCTAACTCTTTCATTGATTCTTACATAAGTGTACATGAAAAAAGAACACTAAGTAGACATATACGTAATTTATATCATGTATGAGCAAGAAAACAAGAGCCCTCTTTCTGTGAAGGATTTCATTCTAGTTCAGGCAGGAGGATGAATTGATCTGACAATGCAATTAATAATACAAAAAATATGCGCACTGAAGATAATATGTCATGCTGTTGATGAATGAGACATTTTCACCAATCTCAACTTTGAGTTGGAAGACATGACTGTCATCTGTTTGGCAAAACATTTTACTAAAAGATCTATGTATCCAGTATAAATGGTACACGAACAAAGTTTGAGAAAATATTCCTAAACTCACTTGGCAGTCACCAGCTCCCACACGAGCAAAAATGCAGTCTCGAACAGATATGCTAGCCTTGTCACAGGGAACAAAACAACCAACCTGAGCCATCAGAATGTTCACACCAACCTGCAATTATACAAAATATATGACTGAAAAACCAATGGAGAACATATAGCAAAATGCAATTCCTACGGTCATGCGACTAAGAAACCTAAAGGTGATTGTTACGCTTCTCAAGCATTATAGAGTAAAATGTCTAAAGGGACTAACTAAAACAGCATTTTTCATCGATCGTTAATGTTCAAATTTTATTTAAAAAAAAAAAAAGGAAATAAAAGTAAGAGCAAGATTAAATCTCATAAAGGCCGATACTCCAAATAACAAACAAAGTAAACAGCTAAAAACAGGTGCATATACACCACCTGTCTAATAAATGTGGATTTTCCTCCCATGTTAGGTCCAGTGATAATCTGGAACCAACTCTTATCTCTGACCTGAGTACAGAATAGCAACAAAACTCAATAAGCCACTTCAGTTTCAAGATGACTATTGAAAGCCACTTTTTTCATGTAATAGAAATACTCACTAGCTTACAATCATTGGGTATAAAGTTAACCCAGTCCTGAGCCTCCACACAGGGATGTCTACTTCCTATTAGGACAATATCTCCAACATCCTATAGGAGCAAATCATATATAAAACTTCAGTTGATGATGATACCAGGAATCAAAACATAATATGAGTTTGGAAGCAAGAAACAAAAAGCAGCAAATGATAAGTAATATTACAGATGGAGTGATATCTGGTCTTGTATATGGAGTTGGGCAACTAGAAGCCAGGTCAGCAAAGCTAAGGAGAACGTCCATTGCAGAAAGTAATGCAGCCAAAGATTCAAATACCTGCAGAATGACCTTTAGTCCATACATGAACCAGAAATATCCATCTCATAATAGTGGTATTTCACATACCTCTGAGAAGGACACAGATGTGTTAACTACTTTGTCGACGATAAATTTCTGACAACTTTTGTACTCTTCAAGAATCTTCTGGAAGCGGTCTCCCAACTTTTTAAGCTTGGTGTTAGTAAACTTCACTCCATCCTTTCGCGTTTCTAGGACAATAAACTGGGTGGAAAGCTTTTTCCTTATCTTTGGCTCCTCCTTCTTGGTAATTCTAAATACATGCCCAAACTGTGTACCTTTATCTAACTTCAACGCTTTGTCCATAGGAAGATCGAGATCATTGGCAGTTTGTTTATGCAAATTTTGAATCTGCTGTTCAAGTGACGCTAGCTCATCCTTTAGTTCAGCTAATCCAGCATCATAACTAGGAGAGATCATGTATTCTCCATTTTCAAGTTGGTCGAGATCAACAGCAGTTTCAACAAGACTGATGAACTTATTCAAGTGGTCATCATTAGTCAAAATTTGAAGTGCTTCCACATACTTTTCCTTGATCAGTGAAGAAAATTGACCATCATAGTTCTGCAGGGCACTTTTGATATAGGGAACTCTTGCACTGGACTGCAATGTAAAATGTTATCTAAATTAAATAAAGATCCCTATCAATTTATTGTCAAAAATCAGGCACAAGAGCTTGGAGATGGAAAGTATATGCACATTCTATAATGAGAATGACAATAAACCTAACAACACTATTAGGACAATTATTCGGACTACATGACAAGCCACAGATGTCATTTTACCCAGCACAGTATGGCTAAAGTCATCAGATTGTAACACATCATACAGCATAGTCAGTAGAAGACCATAGCAGAGTCAGTTACCAGACAGGCATCTACGGATAGTTTAAGGGGTTGTGAATGAGGAGGAATTACATTCCAAATGCGATTCACAAGAATAATATGATGCCCACTGAAAGAGTTAATTTCTGAAATGTATGATATTCCTACCTGATAAAGCTTCACGATATGCTGCAGCCCTGCTCTTCTCTTATTAAGATTGTGAACCAATCGCTCGATATCCGAGATCCTCTTAAGATGCTGCCTCAGATCTTGTCGAAGTGCTGTATCATCCACAAATGCTTGCACCAAATCTAGTCTGGTGTTTATCTCACCTACATCTAATAAAGGCTGTTTTAGCCACCTGTGCAACAATCGTCTACCCATTCCAGCAGTACATGTCCTATTCATGAGACCAAACAAACTAAAATTTTTATTTGCATCGGTTTTGCTTTCCAAAACATTCAGAGCCCTCATAGCAGCAGAGTCCAGCCTCATATAGCAGTCGAGGCTATACTTTCTGATACTGTAATTTCCATAGTTACTCTCATCTGCAAGTAATTCTGAATAGGACAATAATGCCCCTAAAGAACCAGGAGCATATTCAAAGTTGGCAATAAGATCTCGAACGGGTTGGACAGGACCTTTGACAAGCCTACCAAGATCTTCCACCAAATCCCTTGTCTTAAACTCTGTTTTCTTTCTTTCAGTTACCATCACCCCACATCTAGTCAAAGCATCACGCAGAGCCTTATTTTCATTGCTTTTGCTACCCTCCACAGGCAGTAAGCATTCTTTGCAACCAAGGGCAACTAAAGCTGACTCCAAATTAGTGAAGTGGCTATCATCAATAAATTCAGCCAATCCAAGAATCCTGTTGGTCAAATCAACATAACCTAGTCCAACAGTATACCCGGCATCACGAAAGATCGGAACTATAGCCACGACAACTGGGGACTCTTGCATATCACAGTTGGCAAACAAAACATCTTCAAAACTGCCAATATTTCCAGGACTTCCGGTCTTCACCAATCTCCAATTTGAGCCACTACCTTCATAGACCTCCAAAGTATGGTCTGTTCTCTCCAGAAGTAGATCACGAGCAATCGTTTCGAACATATTTTTATTGACGCTTACACTGGAAAGGCCATTGGGTCCATTACCCAATTGCCGCAAGGCTGTAGTAGTATGGTAATATGTCTTTGCAATGAAGACAGCATTTTCACCGTGAGCAGTATAGTAATCCTGCATAATTATTTCACCATGAAATGATAACCAAGAGTTAAATCAGTAAGAACAATTTGTATGCTACACGATGAAATCGGGTCTTTTTACTCAAACAAAACACTCCAAAACAGTTTATTGAAAGAGCCTAGGTATTTAGAGAACAAGTTGGAAACATACACAGATTCTTGTACTAATTCAGCAGGAAAGGATCAAGATAAGTCCATCTTTGTGAACAAACTAGCTATGACTGCTCATCTAGTTGCATCAACAAGAATGAACCATTATCAAGAAACGAGTTTAATAGTTACTACCTTCATCTCTCTTTCTTTCTCAAGAATAAGTCATGACTTATTGCTTACAGCTAATGAAATGGATCCGGAACAGCTTATCTAGGACATGCGATTGGATGCAGACATAAAGTTAAAGTCTTTCAAAGGATACAAACTTCTCCTTAAGTGAGGTAATATGCAACTAGTGTAAACTATTCACCGCATGGCTTAGTAAAGCAATTTTCTCAGGTAAAGTGGTCATATGGCGTGATATGCCGCCTCATTAATATCCACAAAGAGGAAACTGGTTTTCACACCAACACAAAGCAAAGCTGCAGTCGACATCACCCTCTCGGTAAATAACTAAGATAATGGACCAACCCGGCGATCAAAGAATCGAACAGCCCTCGCATCCTGCAACAAAGTAAAAAACACCGATTAAGCAACAAAAGACAAAAACTTTCCACACTTCAAACCACTTAAAAACCAGAAAAAGAAACCAGAGATTCGCTCTTTCGAAGCACCAAGCTCTCCCCCCCCACCTCAACCTAAAGTTCTAGAAACTTCCCAAATGCCCTAAAAATGCAAGGCTAGAACAGTCTAAACCCAACGAACCAACCAATGTGGCTGCATCTTTCACTGTAATCCCTTCCCTCTCTCTCTCTCTCTCTGGACAAATGCAAGGCTTTCCCTTCATTGAAAGATGGGAAAAGAACACTTACACTGGGCAGGCCTCTGAAGAAGGCGAGAAACCCCTGAGCTTGCTTGCCATCTGTCAATCAAACAGACCAATCCAACACGTCACATTCCGACAGAACTCCGCGAAATCGAATCGCGGGAACTGCAGGCGAAAGCTAGGGTTCCGCTCTTGCTTACCTAGTTTGAACTCGGGAAGCTTGTTGTGCTCCTCGAAGGCCTCCTCCATCTCCACTTCGCGCGCCTCGTAGAGAGAGAGAGAGAGAGATTCCGCTCGTCAGTCAGTCGCTTGCAGGAGAGAGAGAGAGAGAGAGAGAGAGAGAGATATATATATAGCGGCGTCGATGGCGGGAAAAGGAGTGGCGGGCATTTTGGCGGTGGCGCGTGGCCCCACGCGCGCTCCTCGTCGGCTTTCCTCTCTCCCGCCCGCCTGGCCCGCTAGCCGGGACATGGGCCGTCCGGCCCAACGGGCCCGTCGTCGATGGGCTTGCGATCTCTCGGGTTGTTGCGTCTCATCGGGCTTTTTTTCTGTGTATCTTGGCCCGTATGTGTAGTGCAAAATGCAAATTAAAAATTTGGCTTACAAAAGACGATAATAACGATAATAATAGTGATGATAATCAGGAACAATTAAACTGGTTGCTTTCTATCCTCACTTTCGAGCACCAACTCCATGTGGGGACAATCAGATGGAGATATTCGATTCACCGATAGTGGTCGAATTATTCCTTCTGAAGCACTCAATACTCGAATTCGATTTAGTCTCGCGAGATTGTGACAGGCTATCACGAGACTAAATAAGTGTTCGAAGTGGACTTAAAGTTACTTTTGCGATGAGAAAAAGCATTTTGAAATAGAGAAATCATTCATTAATTTATCTCAAGGTCTTATGAACCACTCAACACTCAAGTTCGATTTAGACTCTCGAGACGGTAACAGGCTGTCCTGAAACTAAATAAGTGTCTGAAGTGCACCCAAAGTTACTTTTACAATTAGAAAAAGCACTTTGAAATAGAGAAATTATTCATTAATTTCTCTCAAAGTCCTTTGAACCACTCAACACTCAAGTTCGATTTAGACTCTCGAGACGATAACAGGCTATCCCGAAACTAGATAAGTGTCTGAAATGCACCTAAAGTTACTTTTACGATCAGAAAAAGCACTTTGAAATAGAGATATTATTCATTAATTTCTCTCAAAGTTTTTTGAACCACTCAACACTCAAGTTCGATTTAGACTCTCGAGACGGTAACAGGCTGTCCCGAAACTAAATAAGTATCTGAAGTGCACCTAAAGTTACTTTTACAATCGAAAAAAGCACTTTGAAATAGAGATTATTCTTCGGTCTCCCTCGAAAGCTATAACATCTCGAAAAAACTTACATCTAGAAAATTACACAAACAAAAAGTAGATAACTTTATACGTTAGTGTTTGCACTTTCTGAAATGTTTGAAGTATTCGACGGTTAATAAAAGTCAAACTCCACGAAGAAAACTGATAATGCAAGATAAGAGACGCACTGAGGGATTTTCAATGCTTTGATTACAGATTAATCAAAAGGTTATTAAGCTCGAAGTTAACAAGAAGAGGACGAATTAGTATTTTGGCACTCATAGGCCGATACACGAATGCTATCACATATGAACAACGGACAACCGGTTAAGGCGTCTGGGTTTGTGATCAGTATGAACTGTCATGTGCTTCAGACAGCGAAAGCGATGTATGAAGAAGACGACCAGACTTAGGAGTTGGAGAGCTGAGATGGCATATACCATGGAAAAGGAGGGCTCCTATTTGCAGTTAGACTCACCTCTGAAAGGTGGTCACCCCTTGTTGGTGAAGCGACGGGTAAACCCGAACATGTCGGCTATCATCGGGTCGGAGTCGGGGTCGGGGTCGGGGCAATTAGACTATCAACGTGGTCAAACCATCGACTCGTCCGATTAATTTGCTTTACTTACCAAAGGTTTCTTTAGAAGTTTCCTATGGGTTTGCATAGATCTGTCTCGTTCCAAATCCTTTTTAACTCCCGAATGGGATCTTACTGTCGGGGGATGCTCTCACCCGTTAGGGCATACGCGGGACATGCGTAGGTTTGCCATTGGTCGGGTCAAACCCAATTTCTTGTCATAACCACATAATTTAATACTATACTACAATCTGAATATCGAAAAAAAGTAAATGTACATGATGAGCATGCATAGGTTTTGCTAGTCGAACTACCAGGAAGTCAGAGTCGAGTTAAGATGAATTCCATAAACATGGAATTCGATAAGTAAATAAAAAAACAACACGAACACGGTTTCTTGCATTTCTACCTCTCTTTTCATTTCAACGGTTGAATTAGATTCATAGAATTTTTGGGGTAAACTCCATCAGCAATGATGGTTCAACCAAATGGATTTTCATTTTCACAATCGATGCGCTTTGACCGAAACCCAATTAAATCTTCAAAATGACATGCCGGGCACGAGCCAATTTTCTGTGCTCCTCGTCCACATCATTGCAGCGCGGCTATGACATCAGCATTTTCCTTTGTAAAACTGATCAGTTCATAGTCAAAGTGCATCGATCTGAAAAACTAAATACGGGAAATTCTGTTGGGTGTTTTCCGGCTGATGAGGGCCGATTGCATCTTTGTTTTGAGGAAGTAAACATCGCTTATTTATGGCCAAAAAAATGAAGTAAACATCCCCTGGGTTGATGTAAAAAGTTCTTACAATCATCATCTCCCCATACCACTGATTAGCAGATGCACGCATTTACACAGTACGTTTTGTCAACAGGTGCTGGACTGATTGGCAAAATGTTCTTGTAAGTAGCCACGACATTGGCACGACCTTGTCCGGAGCAAAAGCGAGTCAGGAATCATTGTGATATACTCGCCTGTAGAAGGGAAGGAAAGGAGCGATTTCCTGTTAACATGAGATGAATCTAGGTGAAAAAATTTCTGCCTTTCTTCTTTTCATGTTTGGCTTTAGATCCAGGTGAATATCAGAAGACATGCTAGATCCCCAAATCGAGGGGCCGTAAACTGAAATAGCTGCACGTGTTTGTAGATCATCAGGATCGATGACTTGGCCAACATGAACATAGTATGTATCGGGGCACATCCTTTGTTCACTCAACCTAGATCACTGGGGCAATGAACGTAGCACGGCAGCACGAACAATTTCCCAGGTCTCTAAACTTTCAAATCATTTGCACGGTATGCTGTAACTAAAAACGGTACCTTGCTGGACCCAAAGCTCTTTCGCAATCAATGAATGCAAGTCGTTTGAGATGCAGTGTAACAGGACTATCGAACGTGGATCTGAATTACAGCAGTGCACAGTGCAGGTACTTCTCCTTTTAGGCATTACTCCAGCCCCGGAGCTGGATGATATAGTTGCTTGCTACACTTCAAGTCTCGTTGACTTGGGACCATTAGAAGCAATTCGGTTCATGCTAAAAACGTCACAGTAAAAAGATGTGGCCATGTAGTGGTCCACCTACTATTACTTGATGTCGATAAGAGGCCATGAATCTTGCCGCAATTTCCTTTCAAGAGAGAAAAGAAAAAGAAGAAGAGAATACGTCAATCTTGACTTAGCAGGTTTCTCCTTACATTTACTTTTAGCTGTGCCCATCTTAGAACTTGTCCTCTTCTTGGCACCAGGCTACACCCACAAGAGACCAAAAGAAAGGACAAGGTAAGGTCATGAATTGTTGCATTCTTGAGGAAATCATAAATGATTAAATGGTTCTTGGCAGGCAACAGTACTGTTTGATGTTCTGTTCTTCGGCAAAGTTTAGTGCGAGACCACTATGTGCCCTATCCGTTTGGGCTCTCCTGCCTAACCTCTTGCAGGAAAGAGACTTGCAATTATGCTGGCAGTCGCAAGTAACTGTTCCAATGACCTTGACTCGAGGAGCTGCACCAGGACACATGTGAGCTCAGATCATCGGCGTTCGCCCCTAGGATCTAATGAGCACGTTTGTGCGGTCCACTGAATTGAAGGGTTTGCATGAACTGGGTGCACAGAACCGCGTCGTTTGCAATGAAGGAATATGAAGAAACATCGATCGCAACTGTCTCGGGCTTGAGAGACCTTGTTACTAGTCCCCATTTTGAAAAGGGTCTACTCACACCAAGCATGTAGACCGACACAGTCTTCCAAGTCGACTTTCTTTTCTATGATGTATAAGTTGAGTGAGGATTATCTCCTAGATCGTCTGTCTCCAAAGCAAAAAAGCAATGGCCGTCTTCGCCCCACCAACACTTTCTTTAGAGGCCTAACACACAAGCAAGGGAGGAGCAATATGGAGGGATATGATTGATAAACATTGCATTTTCTGATACTTTGCTCCTTTTGACAATATAGTTCTGCCTTCTTGAAGTTTCATCCATAGATATTGAGACTGCCATATGCTATTACAGTAGCATAAAGTGAGATGAGATAGTGTACCAGGGCAAAATATTCCATGTTGAAATGGTTGAACTCTCTCATAAGCTAACTTCTGCACTATTGGTGTGAGCTGACGCATACTACTATGTCTGGCATGAGTAAGGTATTGAAATACAGATATTTGACTATGCTTTAATCAATCAATTTAAAATTTGAGATGATCCGATCACTTATTTTCCTCAGCCCAATTGGTTCTAGAAGGCAAGCGAGACTATAAATTCTTTGCTCAAAACACGATAAAAATCAGTACACAGACATGGAGGCAAGGAAGCAACTTCCACCAACCCTCGGTCCATCAGTGTCTTCCACCGTCGAGAGCGATCCATCAGTGTCTTCCACCGCCTTGAACCCTCTCAGCAAATCCCAAACTCAGTCCCAGGTTCTGGATAAGATAATGTTGGTTAAGGTCATTAGAACCCAACAAAGGCAAATTTGTTTCACTAATTGATTGGTTTGTGAGTTATCCTCGTGGAAGCATCCACTTTTTGCATAAATCATGTGGGTTTGAATCATCAAATCAAGGGGTCCCTTCTTAAATCATAGTCAACAGAGGGGAAATGGTGATATAATGGAAAAACTTTTTGAGCAATCTAATCAAATTGAAAACATGGGCTTATAATGCGATGAAACCACTCCACCTATGTTTTCCTCTTTTCCTTTTTTTCTTTTCTCCCATTGGGATAAGGAGGCACGCCATCTCTCTCTTCCTCTCTCTCAACACAGCCACGTTGGGCCTTTTCAGATTCCATCAGAAACTACTACCTCAATAATAGCAAACGACTTATAGAAAGAATCATCCCTGCAAATGAGCTGAACAAAGGTTACTTGGCGGCACCCAGAGGGCGAAACCTAAGCAAACTCAGGTCATGTCATGCAGTGTGGAAAATGTACACCATGTTCCGTGTTGAAAATGAAAAACGGGGAAAAAAAGATGAAAAGTTTCAGTTGCTGCTCAGCTTTAGGGCCATAGCACACAAACTGAGCTCAGACCACTCATCTCCAATGGATGATGACAGCCCACATGAATGCTTGGCTGAGATCACCATCCACGAGATATTTTTCATTCACAGCGTGAGGAGATAAGTGAACAATTTGAACTTATTTTTTTTCACCCCAACTGTCAAAATTCTATCTGTACCACGACCAGGAAGTACTAGCTAGTTTGTTTTATTTTTTATTTTTTTCCTTCTGCTGCTGCCGCTTCTTTAATTTTCTTGTTTAGGCTTTAAAGAAAAATCTACAGAGACCAAAATCCGGTGACAGATAGGTATGTGAAGAGTATGTTGCTGATATGAAGAAGAGAATGTGACGCGAATCAATCCGGGATGAGACTCTTTATAAGGTGGTGATGACCGGAGACATCAGTTTAAGGGCATGATGAGAGAAGCGTTCTGATGAGCTCAACAACCATTTTTTCTTTCTTTTGGGGGGGTGGTACAGGGCAGCACCACATGGAAATGAAAGCACTTAAAGGCAAGACATCTTTTAGGGTTCATATGCATTCACCATCATCACTCAAATGGGGTACATTCAACCTATCTTTTTCATAGTTATCGTCTTCTCTTGATAGCAACCTGAGAACCACCCCAGTTTTCCCCCCATTTCATGTGGTCCTGGGTTATCATGCCAGCCTAAAAAGGTCTGTCTCAGCTAGAGAGAGAGAGAGATAGAGAGAGAGAGGAGCTTCTTTTTGCTTAGTGGCAAGGACGGCATGTATAAATGGCAAGAAAGGAACACCTAAGAAAGGGATGGTAGTAGTCTGCAAAAGAGGGACTTTGCTTCAATTGTGGGTAGGACTATTGCCATTTTCGAAGACAGGTGAGATGAGATGAGATGGGCAAATAGTTGTTAAGGCAAGCAGCGATTGGCTAGGGTTTTGTAATGCCTCCCCGTAAGTACAAAGACCAGGCAAAGAATCCCTGCGTTGGAAACTTACACAAGAATACTGATTTTTTGTAAGGGTACTCCTAGAGTACAAACACGATGGGAAAAGGAGCAAGAACATCAAAGAACCATGATTAAGAAACTCGTACCCACATGATGCCAGTTAATTAAGTGCTCAAAAGTCCCAAATTACCCTCATCAGATCAAGTACAAACTAGAGAGAGAGAGAGGGTAAAAGATAAGCACGCATGGAGCTAACCCAACAGCATGCTCCATAAGAATTGATAGATGTGAGGGAGGGGAGAGAGGGGGAAGAAAGTTTCTCTTTTTAGTGAAAGCGACTTGCGTAGACTGTAGTCAAAGAAGAAATGCCTCCCTCGGCAGGTTCAGCCCTTCAAATAATTGTCCTCGTCTTCGGAGAGATTTCGCCACGTGGACGCTGGAATTGTGGACAGAATTCCGAGCACACAATTTTATTCCAACACCAATGTGAAAAGCCCTCCGCAATTGCCTGATAAGCCATGATTAAGGATTTCCATTAACGACTATCTCCTCATTGAAAATCTCACTAAACAAAGTTTGTCGTTTCTAAACATCATCTTTCTTGTTAGACCTGTTAAATGAGTAAATGTGATCGAAAATAATTCGACCTAAATCAACACATTTAACCTAATTTGACCTATTTACATACAATTTTTAATTTAATGACTCATACATGACTCAACTCGTATTGCTAAAACATTTCTATGTTCAACGCAATTTAGGAATATTTATATCCAAACTAAAGAGAAAACACAAAGTAATAGAACACGAAATAAAAAGTCATAAAGGTGGATTAAATGTAAATAAACTGTGAACCATTTTAACATTCATATTAAACCAATTTATGACCTGTAAAATTATGTCTAACCCATTCATGATCCAAAATATAACTAACCTCTCTGTCTCTCTATATATATATAGGTTAAGAAATAAATTAATGACCCATTTTGGCCGGCATATTTCTCATACCTATAGTGAGTGTATCATGAGAATTTCCTTATCAAGTAACGGTTGTCCGAGGTCACTTGATAACAACATCTATCACAATATTCAACAAAGTGATGTCGCATGAGGCACGTAGTTTAGGATACTCGATAAAAAGGATTCTATTAAAACATACTCTAGGGCACGTGTTAAGCAATTAGCTTAAAGGCATTCTCTATCTTTCGGTGAATCGGCTTGTCTCGTATCATGTGTAGTCAATGTCTTCACTGTTGAGTACATTTCTTGTAAAAGTATGCTTAATAATTGTTTTAAGACCACTCTTGATAGTCCACTATAGCAAATTGTGCAATATCGATTGTATCGTGAGGAAAGTTAGTAATTGGAATTTACAAACTCTCCTTATTTGATTACTTAGCAAGTGTTTTACAGACACTCCTTACTAAAATAGTTATAGATAACATATGCAGTTTGTCTAAAAATATATATGTACTTCGGGGGGAAAAGACAATATACCCTTCTCACAAAAATTTGATGAATATAATACTAAACATAAAGCGCAGAGAATCAAGAAGACCAGCTCAGACGTCTGACTGATAGAGCTGCAGAAGCATTCAAAGCCGTGGAAACTCCCAAAGAGGACTTGACCTTTTTACAACTCCATTCGTACGAAAGAATGTTACTTAAATCGATTTTGTGAGAAAATTTGCCGCACGTCATTTACAAGGGGAAGTTCGTTAAACCTCCTCATCACTTGTTAAATGATGATCAGCTACGAAGCTAGATCTCGGGTAACGGCATCTAAGTCCAAGCTGTACTGCAATAAAATTAATCTTTCTGTAAGGTCCTAATCAAAATGAGTACTTTCTTACGAGGGAAAAGGCAACCCTAATACACAAGGAGGATGTCAAGTACAAATTCGGAGCACAAAGGGCCATCATCATCTCTCTCTCTCTCTCTCCATTGTGTGGGATTCCATGCAACTCTCTTGTTGATTGAAAGGGGGGCTTGAAAGTAGGGAAGCCGAGGGAGTTCAATGTCAATCTATCCCACCAGCCAACGCGTGAAGTGGCACAATGCCAAGTCTTTCCTATCCACTCACTCCCCCCACAATATGACCGCCTGTGTTTTCCCAGCTTTCCTTTTCATGCTCCAAGCTCAAGTGCCAACTTTTGCTCCAGCGAAAAGATTTCGAAAAAGATAGACTCCTTGTCCCCAAGTATATTCTTGGGAGTCTCTAAGCTCTTCATCTACTCACGCTCACCCCATTTAAAGTGTGCCCTCTCTCTCTCTCTCTCTCTCTCTCTCTCTCTCTCTCCCCCGTGGACAGAATGGATATTTGCCTCTCTTCTCCATCATCCGCTGTCTTTCTCAAGCTTTCAGTCCTTTTGCCTTCAAAGCTAAAATAGGCAAGCAATCTCAATCCACGGAAATGTAGCTTGGAGCTCTATATCTACTAAGAAAATTCTTCCTAGAGCTCTAGCTAAAAGCAAGCAACGGCGGAAAAAAGAGAAAAAGGAGAAAGAAGAAGCGGTAGTTTTTGGGTGTCTCTCTCAGTTCATTGTTGTTTCGTGCAGATATTTGAATTGGTGAAAAGGATGGAGCTGTTCCTATAGATAGTACTTTCTTTTTTATGTCACTTTCCAACTGTGACCGAGAGGCCAGCTGCCAAGTCTAGGGTTGCGTTTCGTGCAATCTCAGCTTAAGGGCCAAAATGTTTCCCTCAAACAGCAATGGCATTGACCCCATCTCTATTTGGGATGGCCTAACAATTCTACACAAGCCCCTTTCAAGTGATGCCATCCCAAACTCCAAACAAGAAGACCACCTAGTTTCTCTCTTCAACATTCCCTCTCCTTTCCTTCAATACTATGAAGATGACAGCAGCTCCTTTCTCGAGCATGGCCTTGACCTCTTACTTCCGCAGCCACAACAACCAGCAAGTAGCGATGATGCTGCAGTGGTAGCTCATACACTCGCGAACATGGTGGATCTGAACAACAACGTCAATGCAAATGAAGCATCGGCAAGAGGAGGAGGAGGAGGAGGAGGCAATTTGAAGAAAAACCATTCCACTCCCGACCCGGTTCCTAGAAAGAGAACCTCAAAGAAGGATCGACACAGCAAGATTTATACTGCTCGCGGTCCAAGAGATCGAAGAATGAGATTGTCCCTTGAGGTCGCCCGCGAGTTTTTCGATCTTCAGGACATGCTGGGATTCGATAAAGCGAGCAAAACTGTTGAGTGGTTGCTGTTACACTCCAAGTCTGCCATCAAGGAGCTTTCAAGAAGTGCTGCAAAGACGAACAGTTGCACCGCTGGTAGCACATCTTCTACATCAGAGTGCGATGTGGCGTCTGGAATTGATGAGGCGGTTGGTAATGGGGATCACTCAGCCAGTGTCACTCAAGAAAAGCCGCCAAAGGAGAAAAAAACCAGGCAATCCCGCAGGAATTCGTTTTACCTGCTTGCAAGAGAATCGAGGAAGAAGGCGAGGGCAAGGGCGAGGGAGAGGACAGTAGAGAAGCTGTGGATGCGAAGACTCGATGCACCAAAACCATGTAGTGAAGCAATGAAGACCGACTTGAACAAGAGTAGTCTATATGAAACCTGTGAAGAATCTGGAATCCAAGGTAGCAACAACGTGAAAGCTGCCTCCAACTTTCTAGCTCAATCTGAAGAGCCACAGGAGGAGAAGAATTTAGGAACAACAGGACAGACTGTTGATGATTCTTTGGCAATTACGGACAGGTGGAGCCCAACTTTCAGTTTCAACAATTTTACCAGTACTTCAATCTCCCAAGAGGTAAGTTTTGAAAAACATTTATTTCATTGACAAAATACCAACTGAATACCGGATTATGTATAGTTCTAGCTTTTACTTTGTGGTAATAAGTGCACTTACATGTGATTCTAAATTATTTGATTGAAGTCGCTGCCAATTGATCTTATTTGCAGCATGAGTTCAGAGAGCCCCATCTCTTTCTCAAACCGTGGGACTACAACAATCCATATCAGTGCTAACCGAATTATGGGTATATTCTCAAACCTTCGATGGCAGCTGAATAAATACATGCTGGTAGAAATTGATGAGGCTTCTTCCTTTGTGCTTGGAATGTATTATAGTCATGTGTGTCACAATTGTACACCTTATGTGTGGACTAGTGTGTTCCATCAGTGAATTGTCTGCAATAATATGTGCTTCCATATGTACTTCTCCTATGTCTGACCGGAAATGAAGAACTTAGATGCATACAATTTGCCCCAGAAAGGATAGATATGGAAGACTAATTCTCAGGTCAAGAAATATTTTCCGAGATTTATCTAATGCTTCGATTGTTGAAAACCCTTATTTTATGATTGTCTACTCCATAGAATTTTGAAATAAAGTAATCTGGTGTATCCATTTCATGGAAGAACATAACTTTTAAGAAGTGATTGACTAGACAAAGGGCACTTAAGTTGTCCACTATCCAATGAACTTGTGTTTCACCAGAGTCCACATACGGAGAGAAATATCATGATTGTTTGAATACCATCACAGTTGCAGTTGCAGATTACCTAAACTTTTCAATAAAAATCAAAGCACATATTGCAAACCATATGAAAGAGACGCGATATAAGAACATAAAATGGAGATGAAATTACGTACCTCGATAAGTGCCCTAAATGCTTCTCCATGAAACTCATCCAATGGTCAGTATTATCTGAGACGAATTAAAGATGATTATGCAACTCGAATAGAAATCTATTCATCTTTTTATTCTCAGAATGATGTCGGTGTGACAATCAAAAGAAAATTGAAGTATAGAAAAGCATATCGTAGTGAAAGGAATTCACATCATTTAATCTGTCCATGTGATCTTACGATGACACCAAGGAGAACAAAACAAAAACTTAGAAAATGGGAGTGATAAGGTGGCTAAGCCTCAGTTCCTTCGTTATCAGTTATTGCAAATTTCTGATATTAAACATGATATCATTACATCCAGAAAAGTATGAACTGTGTTACTTCATGTGATGGTTTGTTAACACAAGATCCGCATGATTAATGCACTCTACTGCCGATGATCAAATGCATAAGTATGTCAGAAAATGTAAATCTAAAATGATCTAGTGATCACTTAAAGCATTGTCATGGTCGACCAGAAAAGAATAGCTCCATTACTTGTTATTGATTCTGTTTTAAAAGACATGAGCTTCTGCTGATCCTCAGCATCTTTATACACTTGAGCACTTAAGTGGTCAGGGGTTGGATCCTAGTAGGTAGTTTAATCGGCCACAATATGTAAAAAAATGATATGATTTATGCGCTTGTTTTACCCAAAGAACATCTTTGAACTGAGGAGTGCATGATCAATGTGCTTTAGCCTCGATATTGATTGTTTGACAAGTAATCAAGAAATTACCATCAATCGTGCCAAAATTAGATGAGATAAATCTGACATATCTTTTGGCTTTCTTTTCCAAATACTAAACTAGACTCACTATCCAGAATTTTAGCAAAGTTTGTATCTCTTATTTGCTACTTGCCCATAAATGTAGACGTGTGAACCATCGAGATACTCGCACATGATACTCCTGCATAATATAAACCAGATGTTTCCAAAAGATGTTCATCACATCTTAGAGATGAAAGACTCTAAACAGGACTTCCGTGAGCATTTCAGAAACTACTTGTTCAAAGGAGCACACGAGTGCATCGATTTAACTTGCAATTTGTAGCTACTGCCTTGAGGACAGTAATATCAAAACAAAGTAAAATAAGCGGAAATTCAAAAAGATAATTAGCATTGATCATCTATTGGCAAACATCAGACAGTGAGCATTTCACTAAAACATTTCCGTGGATAAATTTTTGGACGTGTTAGCATATACTTAAGATGTATCCATCATATCTCTGATTACCTGATTGAGGGAAGCTTGAGTAGAATCGGGGCTTTGTGACATAATAGGCAACCAGTCAACACAGAAAACCAGTTGAGAACATTCATCAACTTCATTCATAAGTGTGATCAGAAACCATATATACCTTTTTTCTTTTTTTCTTTTCCATAGGCCACTCTGGAGACTCTTTTCCTCTCATTGCATCTAGACCCTGACAAAATTGAGAAGCAATGGGTTTAAATGCGAGGCATGGCACAATAACAGAGACTAATGTCATAAAACAACCTACAAGATATATTAACATGTAGGACTCTACCATGTGTTCTCTAATAAATTAAGCATAGGACAAAGAAACAATCAACCACAGGACTTGGATCACCTTTCATCTGTAATATGTTACTAATTTCAGAATATTGATTTTGTACAACTGATTCAATTTCTTAAATAATGACAATCAATGTAAATAAGGTTCATTTTTTGATGGCATCATCCGAGAATATGGGCGGAACGATCTCATGATGGTCAAATATAAGGCATCTCCAATAAGATGTCAATATTGTCTATACCACTAAGAAACAAAGCCACTTTGTCCATTCTTCATCCTTTTTAAGGATTCAAAGCAATTTCAATGTCGTCCTCAGGAATGGAAACAGTATGATCTTTTAAGAATCTAGAGTTGCTGATCTTGGGATAGGTGGAGCATGCGTGTAAAAGGAATTACTTCATATTGGGCTTACTCACCGCAGCATCAGCGGATGACACTTAGCTCAAGGCATAAAAATACAATTTTGTCGTCCAACAATTATGATGAAAAACGATTTTAGTAAAGCTGAGGTCCACCATCTTTATGTCGCGCTCTGCATTTTGACATGTTTTGATGCCCTCATGATAACGTGGTTTGATGCTTTTCCAGCCATGCCCTTCATTTTTGCCTTCGAGCCTCATTTCTTATCGTATTTGCTTTTGCTTATAGATGATATTTAATTAGAAAAACATAAGCTGCATCTTTGTCGTCGTCGACTTATAGGGCTCGGCATCACTTGCTTTAGTCCTTTGATACCATTTAAGGGCTTGCAAATATCATAGTTGGTCCTTGCTACAGTAGATAGAGGTGTTATAACAAATTAGAGGCTTATGGGTAGTACAGTAAGGCTGACTTCTGCTGTCTCAAGAAACTCTGTTGCATGATCCTTCTCGGATTGTTCTCCATAAAAGCTAGATCCATTGAAAATCATATTTTATAAGAAGATGCTAAGTGAGAATCATAAATTTGACTTCAACTTCTTGTCATTATCTGTTTTCTAATGCCACATTCACACCAAGTCACTCCAGATAACTCACTTTTACATAGGAGCACTCTTTTTCCAACATTTTAACTTTTGGGTCACTGTTACATGAGAAATGGGCGATACTTTGTGTGCCTCAACAAGAAAGTACACATAAACGATGTAACACATTAACAGAAAACATGTGAATACAGCCAGATGATTCATATTTATGAGTAACATCAGATTAGCATTTTATATGGTATCCACGATTCAAATAGTTACCCTCATTTCCAGACCATATTTGATTGTGAATATATGTCATATAAAGCATGAAAGGACAAAAGGAGTTGTAGGACTTGGGCAATGTTAGCATGGAGTTGATCAGGCAATTTTAAGACAGCCAACACAAGAGTGAAGCAAGGAAGGGCAGAAATTATATCAGCATTACACTATATATGATCAGGACGAGAAGTCTTGGCAGCTAATTAATTGGCAATGGGGTTTGATAATTCTCTGCGATATTTAATCGGTATATCTTCATGCATCAGAAGGTGAACAGTAAGAGAACGTGTATGGTAGGCAAGAATTTGTTATTACTAGCAATTTTGTGGTTTTGAAGCCCATCAGCTCATCAGTACCATAGTTTTGAATCAAATCCATGAGCGCCCCTCAATTCACCCAACGAGAATAAGTAGTCTCACAAGGAAATTGATTGCTTCGGCCTTTCGTTATCTAAATCTAGATCCTAAGCACAATGTTCCGCCCATTATTAAATGAGACTTGCAAAATTTCCCTTGGTGCATCCCAATCTGTTTTCAAGAAAAATATCATTTTTACTTGTATTGGAACAGATTACATTTTAGTACTAAATTCTACTCTCGGCAACGATTAGAAATTGCTTGGAACACCTTTTTTGCAGTATCTTTAGTTGTGAAAAGAGACGACGCTATAGCTTTTATGAGATACTTGGCAAGTATCTCTCCACTGCAACTGCTTCGAAGCTTCGGCAGCTTTTAAGAAGCTACCTCATTTAAGTCGCAATGCTCCACAACACAGCTACAACACACTACAGTTTAGTCACAGCTATCCCAGACAGGCTCTCAACGAAGAAATGATAAGAGAATTTGGGATGTTCACAGCACAATCACAACACGACACAACAGGCGTTTAGGCTCTGGGACTTAACCGCGGAATTGAGAGAGAAATTGGATGTGGGCCCTCATAGGATAGTGCATTGCATGATTAAAATCGGAAGAAATTCTAAAAAAGAAAAGAATAATAGTAAATAAAATAATAAAATAAAAATATGACGTGAGAAATGCAGACCGGTAGTCGACAGAATTCGGGAGAGAAAAATTCAAATTGATAGCATTACTTAAAACAACATTGAAGACCATATGGTTAATGGAGTTTGGTCGACGGAACAAAGAAATGCAGAATAAAGTTTTGGCCAGCAAATATCTAGGATGAACATCTAAATCTAATTTGCTCTTCCATGCTGATCTTAGAAATTAAAGATCCCTACGACAACCAGAAGAAAAGAAAGCAGAACATCATGCGCATATAGATGGTCATATTGTGATGCGAACCGTGTTCCAGATCCACGGCTATTAGATCTAGATTTTCTTTTTCATCAAACCAGATAGGTTGACCATGGCTCACTATTATTGGCATGAAGATCTAGAAAGTGCTTACTAAAATAAAATAAATTAACAGAAACGGCAACTGAGTGAAGAAGGAGATAACAGGACAAATTTTCTCATCAGAGTTTCTTCTTTTTGGTGTAAATCCTCAACCGATCTCAAACATGTTCAGCCACCGAATTTTCCATCAGATCTCCACGAGTTTATTCAGAAGAAAGAACCAAAGATCAGGCACACCAGAACCCCAACAAGAGAGAGAGGGCTTTGCAGCTTGTGAGCAGATCTTTGATGGAGAAAAACACCAAAGCGCAGGTCTCATCAAAACCACTATAGGGGTACCCTAAAATGGTAGAAAGATCTTCTCCAGCTCCTCGAAGGGAACTTTCTTCTGAGAAAACCTTTTCAGACAAAATTAGCTACAAACCCTAAAAAGGGAGGATGCTGCTACCAACCAACTGGCCAAAAAAAAAAAGAAGAAGAAGAAGAAGGAAGAAGATGCCATTGCAGTCCTTCGCTTGAGATGTGAGAATATTTCACCGTTGATGCCGACAAGAAAAGAGACAAGACCCACAAAAAAAAATTGTATAATACCCACCGCTAAAGACAAAAGGAAACTAAAGCTGCCAACAAACCCTCCAAAGATTGAGAATCATGCTCACTTTCGAAAACCCTAAGGGAAGCCCTCGAAGCAGAAGGTCGGAAGTAAAATAACAATTCAATTCCAGGGGAAAAAGAACAGGAAAAAAAAAGACGTTTCTTTCACTCCAGGCTCTGGAGAAGATGCCGCATCTGAGAACTGAACTCGACGGTCCAGAAGCATATATGGAAGAGAGAGAGAGAGAGAGAGAGAGAGAGAGAGCAGTGATCTTCCAAACAGTTCAAATGGTTGGTGAGAAACCCTAAGAGAAAGAAACAGCACGAGGAGAGAGAGAAACGAGAGTGGGGATCCATGTGAGACTCCAGAAAGGCTCCAAGAATGTGAGGGCGTTGGACCAATTGGAAGGTGAACTGTGCAAGGCATGAGAGCCAAAGGGAAGTGACCCATGAGAATAATCTAAGGCCAATCCCCATGGTTGGAGAGGACGAGTCTATCATCTCTCATAAATATCGTCCCTCCGCGGATTTTCGCCGTTAGATCGAAAAGCAATAAAACAATCATCACGTCCACATATATTGAACGGCCGAAATAAGAACCGACATGGAATCGATAGGACTATTACTTTTGCAAAGCTTGGTGTCGCGCATTATAGGGAGGAACTTTTGTCCTGTTCACACCTGCACCAGAGAACCCTCTTCTGCCCTAAGTACCGAAGGAATCTGGTGGACGGAGCAGAAGGAGATAAGAATCCCTTCAGATTAATTGGGGGCACTCCCTTTTTCGATTTTCCCTTTTCAAGAGTAAAATGGACAATTTAGTCATTCTTCATGAATCATCAACAGCTACGACGACTAGATTTCCAAGTTCAGCACGACACAAAAGAACCCTCGTGCCCTTAAATGAGTTTAAGAATGTTTTGAGCAACCTTAGGAACCGGGTTGCATGAAGATTGTAATTAAGATTAACATAGAATTAATATGACAAATTGTTTAATAAATTAACATATTCAAGTACTCAATCCGAGCTAGCCTCACCTCGCAAGTGAACTCTCTCTCTCTCTCTCTCTATCTCTCTCTCTCATTTATTTATCTAGCCCATGGTCTTTAAATCAAGAAGTGTAGGTCGTATGGGCTTTTCCACAGGAAGAATTTTTCTTCTTATCGAATGCCCTTAATGGACTAATAGCAGAAAAAGACACGTTGTTAAAGAAAGAATCTTGCATGATTAGGGTTATTTTATGAAATTCCTAAATTTGAATTGTAGAATGTATGAAAGACCTACGGAACACTATAAGAAGCTGTGTAGACCATTTTAATTTACCGTCTTACCCATTGTTGACTTGAAATATTATTACCATCATTAATCTTTTAAGGGCATGCGCTTTATTGAAATTTTGAGCAAAATTCGCTCCTTATTGGTTGCTCAACGATTACCTTGGGGGCATTTGTTAATAATATCCCTTCTGATATATAGAGATCTCATTTATGACATGGTAGTCCTTTCCTTCAAGCATAATTTCGATTATAGTTGCTTAGTGTTGTGGTCACATTACCTTCTTGGGCTAACTCGCACTTCTTCAAGCAGAGTACTCTACCATAGGGGCATTAACGAACAAAAATGAATGAACAACAGATGACAGGTTGAGAGCGGAGTGACTGATTGTTGATCAAGTGAGGAGGATGTGCAAAAATGAGACATCAGATGAGTTTCGAAAAGAAAAGACTAACCGTTAAACACTTGATTACCAAGTATCAACATAACATTCTTCAAAAGATTGTATGTGCTTCTTGACAAAGCCATCAACTCGCGTAATTCAATCACCGTCATTAGTTCATTTAATTTGGCGTACAGAGAATAGAATTACCGACTCTATTAATCGCACATGGCGACCAACCCTATGCCTAAAAACCAAACGTACAAATCGTGGATAAGAGGTGCAGGTTTAAAGAAACATGGGATTCGGTTCCCGGGATCTTATGAAAGAAATTTTCATCCAGTGGGATCCATATTGCACGAGCTTCCCTTGGGTCCTGAGTTTTAATGGGCTCTCAAGGAACTTCACAGTAGAAATTTTGGGACTATCCGGGGTAATATTGGCTTGGGGCGGTTCATTGGATTATATTTGGACCATTCGAAGTGATGCACTTAGGGCATCTTCCCATGTCGGTAAGATTATGTTTTTTTTTTTCCTTTTTTTGGTCGGAATGTTGGCAAGATTTGTTTAGTTGGTGATGTTTGCTCTCAAGATAATTTTATTCTTCCACGTGCAATCGGTAAATTTTCAATAAGTATTGATAAGTGTCAAACCGGGACTTTAATTTTTGGGTCTAATTGGTTAGTCACCAACAGTTTATATGAAATCGCCAACTCTTTTTAATATCTTACGGATTAGTCGATTTTTGTACCAATTGTTATTTGCGAAATTTACTAACATTTCGAATTTCACAAACTTTTGTATCAAAATTACCAGTTTAAATTAGAGTGATTTACCAGCATTTGTCATGTTGAAAACCGACTAGTTTTAGTTTACTAACTATCATTGGAGTTGCTTACAAACGTTTAATTATACCTTCTTTTTTTTATTTATTAACTTCCAATTGAGTTGTCAATTTTTATTTGCCTTGTCTTACAGCCCTACATCATTTACTACTTTTTTTAGAGTTTATTAATCTAAATTAGCATGACTCGCCAACTTTTCGCCCCTGAAATTACAAACAATTATTGGGTTACCAACTCTCATTTGATATACTTACCAACATTTTTAGAATTTTTCTAATTTTGCCAGTTTTTCTTATCATTTACAAGTTTTTATTTGCATTTTTCTTAGTCATGTCCTAAATTTACCAACTTTGTTTAAAGTGATTTATCAACTTTTCTCTTTTTAAGTAACCCACTCGTTTTAGATTATCAACTCTCATTCGTACTATTTACCAAGCTTAGTTTTCTTTTAATCACCAACTTTTCTTATCTTTTATCAACTTTTATTTACCATTCTCAATTACTCCTAAATTTTACCCACTCTTATATAAAAGTACCAACTTTAATTTAATTGATTTCTTAATTATTTTACAATAGTTATCAATTAGGTACTGGGTCAACAAATTTTATTTTAGCTACTTACGAATGTTTGTTTTGTTCTTTTTTCATTTATCAACTTTTCTATTCGTTGTTTAATTGGGAATAAATTTGATAAAACACCTAATAAATGCTTGTAATCTTATAAAATAGTTGATAATTTAAGGTGTCAATGATAAATTGAATAAAAGCATGGAATAATAAAAGAAGGTTTTCTTTTATAAAACATAAAAGAAGTTGGTAATTAAAAACATCAAATAAATATGGGTAGGTAACTCTGGCACGAGTTACTACTGTAGAATTAGCTGATAATTCAATCGTAAAGATAGCTGGTAAATAGGGCAAATACAAAAGTTTAATGAATTTATATAAAATAAATAAATGTTGATAAGCAACTCAAATGAAAATTGGTAACAAAAAAACTAGTCAGTAACATGATTATAGAAAAGTTGGTACATCACCCAAAAAAATTAGCAATTTCATACAACGGTCAATAAACTGAAGGCGATGCTAAGAAAAGTAAATGAAATAAAATGGTTAGAAGATAAAAGAAAAATTATTTGCTAGAAATGAGAGAAGTTGGCATTTAAAAATAAGAAATCAAACAAATGCTGGTAACCAACTTGAAGAATAGTATTTGAAAAAACAAATAAATATCAAGAAATAATTATAATAGTAGCTGGGACGGAAAAATTAGTTTCCCACTTAATCAAATAATTGGCAATAGCTCTTATGAGGTTCGTAATTTCCAAAAAAGAGTTGGTAAATTTAAATTTGGCAAACAAGGCAAATAAATATAGTGACTCAAAAGAAACATCAGTAAATTAAAGAAAGCAAATAAGAGTTGTTATAAATAACTTAAATGAGAGTTGGTAATTCAAAACTAGTTATTAACTTAATTGAAGAAAAAAACTGACAAATCACTGAAATAAAAGTTCAATGATCTCATATAATAGTTGCCAATTTTAAGGTGCTCATAGGAAAAGAGAAATTTATGTTATCAGATGTAAGAAAAAAAAGTAATTTTCAATAAATCCAAATAAATGTTAGTAACTAACTCAAATAATAGGTGGTGACGCAAAAGTTGTTCATAACTTTATTTTTTGTCAAGGGTTCATAATTCAATCAAAACGAAAATCGATAATTACTCTAATTAATGTTGGTAAATTTAGAGAAAAAAATCAAATAAACATGGGTAGGCAATTCCATGGCTTGGTCAATCAGAAGTAGAAGGCAACTTGATGGAAGTATAATTGGTAAGTCGCGAAAAGAAAGATTGGTGAGTTCATATAGCGATTTCCCCGAAAATGTTATCAAATGAGGGAAGAAGCAAAGGGACAGATAAGACCCAAGTCTCATTGGACCTATTTAGAATAGGCCCCAGAAGCCACCATCAGCCTTAAAAGCAGTGGAAGGCAGGGGCCTTCTCAAATGAAAATGCGAGCGGGCCCCACCGCTGGCAAAGCTGGTATCCGCCGTTTTCAGCCATCCTCGGAACTAGTCTAGGCTGTGTAGATCTAGTTGGTCATAGAGGTATGGGCCTAAGGCCGTGCGAGTGCCGACCGGAACACCTACTCAAGGCAAATGGGGTTCCATCATGACAGTACATATTAGGCTTAGTATTGGGTAGGGGCCCGATAGCAATAATAAAAGTTAGACCCAACTCTTTTTGAACAATGATAAAAAAAATTAAAAAAAAATAAAAAAAATAAAAACCCTTATCCAGCCCCGTCTATGGTAAAATATCTAAAAATCAAATTCTACCGTTTCTCCCCGAACGTACACCAAATCTCGCATTATTCACAATTGGAGAGAGCCATAGGCAGAGTGCGAATTTAGACTAATCATAGTATAGATTTTGTCAACCACTTGCTTTAGAGACTCATCCAACGTATTAATAAAGAAAATTTCAAACTTTCAAAAAAGTTGATGAATCGACAACTTCTTAGATGCTAGATGAGTTATGAAGTACTCAATTGACTAAAGAAAAATCTGTAAAAAATGTCCTTAAGTTGCTTGTTGAGTCTCATTAAATATATTTTTGGTGATGTTACACGTTTCATTTAGAGACACTTGTTTTTTTATAATGTGTACTTCTCTAATATTCAATATGGTTACGAAAAAAATTTATTTCGAAATTTTGACGTAATCAATACCAGAGGGTCACTTTTCAAGATTCTTTTGAAAGTTTTATTTTTTAATGATATTCATGAGGGCATTTTTAAACTTTAGGCCAGATTTTCACCTTCAATCTCTTCTCTAAAACTATGGGTGCCAGCTCCTCTTAAGTTTTTCTGATTTTATTATATTCGTCGTCGTTATTTAAATATCCCCCATGGACAAACAACAGTGGTCAACAATCTCTCTTATATAAACTTAGGCTGCGTTTGGTTTAGCATTTGCAATGGGCTTTGAGTCAATGCAAATGCTAAAAAGCCTAAAGCCACTTGGGAAAATGCAATTGTGTTTGGTAAAAAATTTTTGCAAATGGACTTTGAATTGAATATGCGTTTGGTAAAAAAACCTTTCCCAAGGGGCTTTGATGGGTATAATGAGTATAATGTATTTTTTTTTCTTTTTTTTTTTTAAATTCAGCTAAGCCCTTCGCCGGTCCGGCTAAGGGCTACGGCCCAGCCGGCGAGCCGGATCTAGCGCCGGCGGCCGTCGGATGAGGTCACTCGAGGTCGGGCGACCTCCGGCAAGGGTCGTGCGACCCAGAGCCAAGGGCCGCCGGAGGTCGCCCGACCTCGGGCAACCCTCGACAAGGGTCGCGCGACCCGGAGGGCCGTCGGAGGTCGCCCAACCTCCGGCGGCCCTCGGGCTGGTCGCGCGACCCTCGCGGAGGTCGCCCGACCTCAGGCGACCTCATCCGACGGCCGCCGGCGCCAGATCTGGCTCGCCGGCGGCCGTCGCCCTTCGCCGGTCCGGCGACGGCTGCTCCTTTTTCGATTAAAAAATAAATAAATATAAGGGCAATAACGAAAATATGAAAAATTAACAAGGGCAATTTAGGAAGAACAAAAATATTTTCGGCATTTGGTGAAATGCTTTGAAAGCCAAGGCCTGGTCCTCTACCGCCCTGAGCTTTCAAAGCATTCTCAAGCGCCGAGCTTTCAAATGAAAGCGCCTCAAAATGGTTCTTGCTAAACGCCCTTTGGATGAAGGAGGCTTTGGGGCTGGATGGGCTTTCTAAATGCCCATCCAAACGCACCCATAATAAGAGAGAGCCTAAACATCAAGCCCATCAAAACTAAATAAACTTATTTGACCACATCAAGCCCCTAATATTAAGAATTCAAGTTTCGTAAATTCACCAGTGTAATTTGATATGATTGATACCGTGCAATGGTATGCTATGGGTAACAGCAACATATACAAACCCCGAGAAGATGCAAATATACAATACCTAAAGCATGAGTAACTAGCCCAACACATGAGAAGAATAAAGTATAATCAATCAAAAGGAAGATCAGAATCAAATTAAAACTTGCTTTTACTTACCAGTACCCTCTAGTTTCAATCTTCAAACGCATAAAATTAGGTGATAATGTAGAGGTTCGATAGAGAAGAGCAAAGAAGTCTAACAAAAAGGAAAATAGAGCGTACATACCTAATGTAAAAGAAATTGCGTATAAGTTAACTTATTTATTCTTGTTTGATGGTTATAACTATTCATTCTCAAATTAATTCTTCATAAAGCTATTTGTATAAATTCTTTCCTACACCGCAAGTATGGTATAGTTACTCCAACAACATATTCAATATTTGGGAAAGACAGATATGATGACTCAAACAGAAAAGGCTTTATAACGGCATTTCTTGTGCTTACCCCAGAATTGCGCAGCTCCATATGGTGCCAGAGATTTGTACGAAGACGGACTGAAAATAAGATGATGAAGGAGAACCTATAAGTATATTGACAAAAAAAAAAAAACTGAGATTAGACGCCAGTGCCAAGAAATCAGATGAAACTCAGTTTTGCCACTATTATTTCATCAATAAAAACTTAATATACCCTGCAACACTCGTAAAACAAAGTTTCATAATAAATCTGATTGATGACTTGTTATTGCGAAAGTCAAATGGAAATTGTGATGAGAGTGGTTTTGGAAGGACTTCAGTTTCTCTGCCAACCCCTTCCATCTTTTAGATATCTTCTGTTAAGGTGCGCAGGTGCATGTCATCTCTTAATTTTTGGTGGGATTTTTATCAAGACTTATATTAGAATCGACATAGTAGAATCTCAACCTTTAAATATGTGTACCCTCTCGATTTTGGTGTCCAAGACGACAAAAGAATATTGTCTACAATAGCTAGATAACACTAATTGCACTAAACCTCACGCGAGACTAACTTCATGACTTAAGATATAATAGTACATGTGTCCGTTGTGAGGCATGTGCAGAATTTGATTCCCCACCTCCATATTTGATCTCGATATATATCGCGTCCATTTGATCAAGGCGCATATCCTCATAATATACTGTAATAAAGTCAGAACTTTTAGCAAGTGACGGTGGTAGAGATGAAGAGATCTTCATACTAGTTGGTGTATGCAGTGATAAGCGCCCTTCAACAACAACCAAAAACCCATCTTCACTCTTTGCCCTTTAATAATTCGTGTGTGCGTGCGTGAGACAGAGAGAGAGAGAGAGAGAGAGAGTACCTCTGACTTTCCAAACCTTCCTCTTTGTCGAATGCAGGGAATGACTTCCATGGTGAAACCGTGTCAAGAATCCCTCTCAAGAAAGTGGAGAAGCTCCCACGCGCCATCGGGCCAAGATAAGAGCTCAGCTAATTATTGAAGCAGACCGCGACCCGTCTGGCCAAAAAGCGAGGAAACACAAAATAATTAGTCAAGGCGCGGTCTTTTCCTTGCGTGCGCCACCCGCCACTATAGTCGTGGTGAGAAGAAGACCATGTCCAAATGAATACGCAGCTAGGCGACCGTAAAACAGTAACACCGAGAGCACAGGATCCCTAGGGGAGCCCTTTTCCTTTCGATGGGTTGTTACCTCGGAAAGCGCAATGCCCAGGCTCTCATGACCTATTTGCAGAGTTAGGTTTTTCTTTAGACAGGGCCGTACACCATACCCACTGCAGTACTAACACGAGAGAGTCGCTCAGGTATTATCCTTTTCTATTCCATCTAATCAGCAAATTCTAGAGATGAAAAAAAAATAATTCAAAAAAAGGAAAACAGGAGAACGGCAGTTGCTGGAATTGACGTGGCATTGGCATGCTTGAGAGATCCGATCTTTGACAAATCAGGGCAAGAGGAACCATCAGGGCAAGAGGAGCCATCGCTCTCTTTCCCACTGATTTTGGCTTTAATTCCGTGTTGCCTCTTTGTCTTCAGCGCAGAGATAGAGCTGGAGAAAGGTCGCGCGTCTTCGCCTGACGACCGTCACGTCACTCTAGCCGTTGCTAACCATGCCATCGATCGTGCCATCCTCGCCGCACTTGTGTGAGTCCCCGACCCTCTGGCCCCTACATATAGGATCACGCTAATTAGATTTGGGACGCTAGCTCTTTCATCACACGCCTCAATAAGAGAGTAAATCTACTCATGCAATCATCATCGATTCTGATTTTTAATTTCTTCAAAAATATTTTCAGACTTCAAAAGCTTCATAACCGGTATCAAGACCATCCAATGAAGTTATCACCGCCATTGATCAATGGTCTTTGGAAACGGAGAGTGTCTCTTACGAGTGTGAGAGCAATTGTCCCTAGCATTGCTCTAATCCCAGCGATTAGAAGCACTGAAACCGCCCGTTCAAAGTAAAGAAACAGTGGAGCAAGAAGCAAGAAAAAGGGTACTGTACTTATGGTATTTCTGACGTAAGACTCGCTAGGGAAAAGCATATTTAAAGGGGGGTTTACAAACCAATATAGTTCTACGAATTTTAGTGTTCTTACAATTTAATGCTTCAACTTTTACTTTCTGCAATCAAGTCCTTCAATTTTTGGACTTATCTAATTTGGTCCTGTAGATTTTATTTTGCCTCCAACCATCTTTGATTTGTACAATCAACTGTTTTGTGTAGTCACTATAACTATTGCTGTTAAATAAAGATTTTTTTTCCTGATTTTTCCAATTTGTTTTTTTGTTCATTTGGTGCTAAATTAGTAGTATGTGTCATTTTGTGTCACATAAGCAATATCACATTGTTGATTGATTTGATGGCGGGTGAAAAACATATTTAGTATTTTAAGTTTCAATAATTGCACGATTTGGTCTTCTCACATTTGTTTTTCTTCAAATATGTTCTTTAACGTTTTGGATTTATGCGATTTAATCTTTTAAGATATGTTTTGTGCAATTAAATCTTTTAACTTTTTTCAACTTATAAATTATGCAACTGAGACCCGAAAAATAAAATGCACATGAGACTAAGTGGAGCTATAGAATTTCACGCACCTCACAAACCCGTCTTGGAAGTCTACCTACGTACGAGAAAAGGCCTGCCTCAGACTGTCAAGGAAAGTAAGAGGGGAGCAGCTCTTTTTGACTAATTGCATCCTCCTCCAGGAACACTTCTCAGAAGCAAATCTCCAAGCCTCCTAGCAAAAATCTCCAGCAATTACTGCGGGAGACATATCGCTACGTTTCCGAGATCTCGTTGAGGGCTCGCCGTAAATCAGTCATTCGCGTCCTGCCATGGTACAAAAATCCAGGAAGATGATTAATGAACAGTACATAGCCGTCCAACAGGAAACTAAAGAAGACAAAAGGGCGAGGAATGATGCCGGTCAGGCCGCATGCGCATCACAGGATAGTAGGTAATCATATAACGTGCACAGTCTTGACTATAAATAAAAACCCCTACGAAAGGATATTTATCTCAACAAAAATATCACGCACAAGTAAAATTGATGTTTGATCGGAAAGCATGTAAGTTCCATATTCCAGAGAACAATGGTAAAACCTCCTTTATTGCACTTGCTATAGCAGCAGATTAAAATAGTTCATTTGCTGGACCAGAAGACATCTCATAAGCTTGAAAAGAGACTGACTAACAGCGGCATAGTGAGTTACCCACTAATTTCGACAAAAACTGGGGTATGATAGATTTCAAACTGAGTCAGCAATTAAGAATGCCCAAAGGGGTCCCAGGGTTCAATAAGGTAACATGGTTATAAAACTCAGAATGGAATGGGGAATGGATTAGAAGTGGGGTATCGCGCGGGCACTTGCACCCACGTGTTCTTTCGTAAGGACCTTAGCTTCATAAGGACCCCCTCAACTGCCTAAGTATTGAATATCTTAGCTCATAAACATGGGAATTAGGACTGCTGCTCTTGTAGTCACACAAAAGTTCAGATAGTCCAGCTATAAAGAATGTTCGCCAAGCATATTAACTAAAACGGCAACTTCACAAATAGGGTTGGCAAAGAAAGTACGATTCACTGGGAACCCGAACACATGGTAAATTGCAAGGCAATTCCTACGGAATGTTTTTACTTTTTTTCCCTTCACTAAAACGATTCTTACGGAATGTATATTATCAAGAAAGAAAGCTCTTGCTCAATACCGGAGAAAATAGCATTCTAGAAGAACCCAGGATGCCTCTTACTTTAGTTATACGTACATCTAACTTGGAAAGAGAAGAATTGTTTGCTCAGAAAGTACATACGATGCATTACATCGGTGATGGAACGTAACAAAAGAAAAAAAGTCAAAAAAAAATTCAGTAAGCAATTAAAAGCATATATCAAAGAAATCAAGAAGACTGTTCCTATTTCTTAGGATCATGTCAGTGCCATTGCATCCAACAATTCAAACGTGATTCAACAGGCGACTTCATACTTCAAGACAATGATGCAAGCCACTTCAACTATGAGAAGATAAATATCAATGCTTGATTAAAATAAAATTTGTCACTCACACAGAAGAATCAGTCCCTTGCTCTACAATACATGACCGTAACTTTACTTCACCTCACCTGCTCCAGGCTGAAAGCGGCCAGCCCCTGGCAACAAGACACAGTTCGTTGATCCAACCTCATGTAGTCTGCTTCAAGAGCAGAGAGCAATGAAACCAAGTAACCAAATAGTGCAAGTATTTGGGAACTAAATATATCATGCCAATCTGAAAGGATGGAGAGAAGATCGTCATGGCACACCAGCTGCAAGCAAATCCTGCCCATCTGATTGAAATCATTGGATCGTCTGATTTCATCAGGTTGTCCTCACAGTTAATGCCATCTCTATTTATGACAGGCTGATGTTAAAATTTCTGCAGTGAATGGAAACATCGACAAAATGATCCACATACTGCTGTCATAATCTTGACATCGTAACTTTCTGGCAAGTTACTCATAAGTGTACCTTATCTTGTCCTGGAACATGCATAACTCAAATAGCATGTCGCAAGCAGGAGCTACTGAAATTTCGGTTCACAACAGCTAAGTGGGTCAGGATGGCTGGCTGCACATCTTATTTTTGATCCCATTGTGCAAGGCATCTGATGGAGCCTCAGTCAAAGTTAGATGGCAAGAGCCAAAGAAGGATAATGTTTGCAAAAATAGATAAGTTGCACCGTAAAATCCCGAATTCAAAGTCAATTGTGGAAATTGGCCTAAATGAGAGCCGACAATTATAGGCAGCTAACTATATATAAGAAGAACACAACTATAAGATTCAAGGTTACTAAAATGTCGTACAGCCATGCTCAATGTTAATGCATAAACGAGACTATGCTGCCCAATTAATTGCCCCTGGGCCCCTCCAATTAATTTTCAAGACTGAAACCCTGGAAGTTTGATCAAGAGGCTCTTGTATATACATCCTTCAAAAAGCTTCCAGCATCCGCAGCAGGAGAAGGTCCCTCTTTGAGTACATATTGATTGGAAATTCCAATTGGTTTTGTTCAGAGCAATTCCCAAACAGACGGAAATAAGAACGAGAATTTGCGGCCAGTGGCAGTTGGGCTGGAGTGGAAGTGCAAACAGGGGTATCCACACTCTGTTCCGATTGTTTCTCTGAACCATACTACTAATTCCATATTAGGACGAAAAATGGACAACTTTCAATCTACGAAGTCCAAGCAGTAGTTACATATGATCAGATTTAGAAGGATTCTGAAACCTGCTAGTCAAACAGTAATAACTTGAGAAGAAAGATACACGGACAGAGAGCGAACTTAAGTGTTCTGCTAATTCACTACTTGTCCTTACACATAATAGAAGAAAACTCGAGGCATGTGGATCGGTATAGACATAGTGGATATAATTCACTGCTCTGCAGAATACTGGATATCACAGAGAGATTGACAGAGTAGTATTAATAATCTTACACCAAATTCCTAAGTCATAAAATCGGTGATAAAACAAGCCACAAAGGGAAATTGAATAATAAACGCGAGTGCTAATGGGTGAGAGAGAGATATTCGAAATCTACGCAAAATGTTTAAGCAATCAAAGCAGTTGCAGACCAAAATGAAAGATCAACGAAAGTGGAAACCATTAAAATCAATAAAACTCTCACAAGGAATGGAAGAAGCAGAAGAAGAAGAGGAGCCAAAATGCGTAACGACTCCAGGCGTGAAGCAGCGCTCTAGATTGAACAGCTAGAGTTTCGTTCTGATTTGGAAAATCGCAAACAACCGGACGCAGACCTTCCTGAACAAATGCAGGTAAAGTAGAACTCTCCGTAAGCTTCCAGCAAGCAGTCAACGTCGTTTCATTGTTCCTAGAAGACAATCCCCCTGAACTGATCAGTCGCTATGAATATTCTAAACGAGATCAGGCGAAAGCAGCATACATTCACAGATTAGCAGATTGCGGCAGAACAGCAGACGATTCGAAAGACACGGAGGCGAAAACAAAGCAGCGGCCGAGAGAACAGAACCGCAACGCGACGCGCCTCGAATCTTCGATCCAAGCTTCGAAGTGATCCGTCCTAGAAGCTGCATTAAGCAGGAAAACGCGGCGGATCAAACGGAGACCGTACGGAATTCCGCCATCGGGAGAGCGACGGAGAGCGGAAATTCCGACGCGCTGACTCCGAAAACAGACGATCGCTGAACGAACGAGACTACGAGAAGCTGCCGTTCATTGACGCGCAGAGGAAAACGAAGCGACGAAACGCGAAGGAACAGCGATCGGAGAGTGGTACGCACCTCGCGCCGCGAATCCGAGCTCCGACGGGGACACCGCCAGAACGCACTGCTCGGAGGTTGACGACGCGTCCGGAGAGGATGACGAGAGCGCCGCCACCGCCGCCCCTCTTCCGCCGCCAGGTGGTTCCCTCGGCGGAACAGTAGACGATTCAAAAGGCACGGAGGCGAAAAACAAAGCAGCGACCGAGACGAACAGAACCGCGATGCGACGCGCCTCGAATCTTCGATCCAAGCTTCGAAGTGATCGGTCCTAGAAGCTGCATTAAGCAGGAAAACGCGACGGATCAAACGGAGACCGCACGGAATTCCGCCATCGGAATTGCAAAGGACGGCGAAAATTCCGACGCGGCGACTCCGAAAACTGACGATCGCGTCCATTCACGGACGTGACGAACGAACAAGACAACGAGAAAAGCTGGCATTCAACACGGAGTCGTTAGACGCGCAGAGGAAAACGAACTGACGAACAGCGAAGAAACAGGGATCGGAAGCGTGGAACGCACCTCGCGCCGCGTCCGAAGGTTGGCGGCTCCTCCGGAGAGAACGACGAGCGCCGCCGCCGCCGCCGCCGCCGCCGGAGAGGTCGAGGATCGGGGAAGACGGAGGACTTGCGGCGAAGAGGAAGGGAGGGAGGCTAGGCGAGGCGAGGCGAGGCGAGGCGCGGCGTTTCGAAAGGGAGCAGGACGTGATGGAAAGCGAGATAAAGGAACAGCACGCGCGGGAGGGGGATAGTCCAGGGGCAATGCACGGCGCAAGCACGCTCGCGACCGATTGACTGTCATTACCAATCGTACGGAACAACTGTAGAGAGGACAAAGATGATTGCCTTGATTTCCGTAATATATTACTTAAAAATTCAAACATCCATTAATTTTTAAGCAAATCCATTTATTTCAAACAAAAAAAATAAAAAATAAAAAATAAAAAACCAATCACTTACATTACTTACAAAAATAAATAAATGAAAATTATATTGTTATCAATAATATCGATAATGAAAATATTTTTATTGATGAGGTATTTTAAGATATATAAGGCAATTACTTTTAGAAAAATGTGTTTTAAATCGTTTATTTTTTCATGAAATAAACACGTTAGCTGACATGTTTGTTCTATTCGTCTTTAAATTATTTTCAATCAACAATTTAAATGACACTAACACGTGAAGGCGTTTGGTCTCAAATTATTAAAGTTTTAAATGATTCTGTTATAAACGTTTCTAGAAAAGATTACTGGGACCACATTCTTCTTTTCACTTCTCTGTCGTTTCCTTTCCATGTTGATTTGACGGATAAAAATGGTTTAGAAAAAAATTTCATTGGTTTAGATAAATATTTCGACATAATGTATTTCCCGCCACCAATTAAAAAATATATAGATAGTCGTTAGTGAGACGAAAATATTATCATTTTCAATTAAAATTAGCTAGCCGAGGACTCCAGTTGTCAGGTCTCAACCAACTTCTTCTAAGAAACTACAATCTAGTTTTAACACGTCATAAAATGTGGAATTTTACTACTAATATATTATCCTGTCAAATTAGTGTAAACTTTGCTTGCATAGAGTCCTTTTAAAAGTGTAAAAGTTTTAATCACCTCGTAATTTCATCTCATCTAGGGAAAATGACAGGAATAATTTCAAACTATGGCCTAATGTGCAATATCATTTTAAACTTTAGTTCGTTTAATGCGGTCCATGAATTTTGACTTGATATGCAATGTCGTTTATGAACTTTTAATTTGTTCAATATGATCCTTAAACTTTTAATGGGGAAAATTGTCAAAAATATTTTAAACTTATTATATAGTGGCCAATTCAGTCCTAAGCCTTTTAGCTTTCCCAATTCATCCTAAATATTATGATAACTTGCCAATTTAGTTTTAAATATTAGATTTGTTAAATTAGTCATAAATCTTTGAATGAATTGCTAATTTAGTCATTCAGACTAATTTTAGCCCGATATCACTAATATGGCGGCCCAATCAACAGTAGTTGTCCTATATTCACAACAAAAATTCCAAAATTTTAAAATATTTTTTATTGATTTTATTTCTTTCCTTTTTTTACACATGGCCGTGAAGCCGTTGACCACTAGTAGAGAGCTAACAACCTCCACTGAACCTTGGGCCAGGGGTGACGACTTCCCTACCAATCTTTGCGTGAGGGCCACAGAGCCCTCGCTATCCACAGATAAGGCCCCTGCAAGATTTGGTGAGGGAAATAAGGGCCCTCACAGGGCACAAAAAGGGCGTCGCTACCCTTAATTATCCTCCTTCACCAAATCTAGTGGGGGCTTGCAAACCCTTGCCTAGGGGTCAATGACCTCGTTGGCCATTGAACTTGCCTGTCCTCGCTCGCCGTTTCTTTATAAAAAGAAAAGAATCAATAAAAACAATTAATAAAAATAGGATTTTTTAAAAAAATTAATAAAATTTCAACGTTAGCGATATTCTACCAAAATTAGTCGAGATGACTAAATAAGCGATTCATTAAAAAGTTTAGGATTATTTTGGTAAATTGTTTTAAAAATTTTGCCCTAAATTGACATAATTAAAAGATTTACGATTGAATTGACAAATTGTCAAAAAATTTAAGATTATATTAGCCTTCACATAATATATTTAAGATTTTTTGGATAATTTTCACTGTTCAATTTAGTCCTCCAATTAGATGAATGCAAGGATATAATAATCTCAAACTAGATTAAACACTTGTGAAAATTTTAGGAAATGCAATGAACAAATTAAAAGTTCAGGGATGATATTATATATTGGATTAAAATTTAGAAGTTACGTTGAATAAATTAAATATTTTAGGATGACTTTTTAAGGACCGCTCGAGTAATTATCCTCTAATCTAAGAACTGCAGGAGCAAAATTAACAGAGGACTGGTCAATCACGAGGCTAATGAAGCGAAATTTCTCCTTCGGCCGACCCGACCATCCCGCAAAATCCAATAATTCCAGTGGCTCCTCTGCAAGCCCGAAGGAATCATTCGTTCAGTCGCAGCACAGAACATACCGCGAGATGAACAGAGAACCACCCCGTGGCGAGAGGAGAAGCGAAGCGGTCTGTTAACGAATCGATAACCGAAACCAAAAGCCCTCTCGTCGCCGTTCCCAATCGAGGAGCGTGCTCGCTCCGTAATAGCCAGCAAAAGGGACGAGCATCTTGCCATTCAACAAGTAAAGAAGAAGGGCAATCCTTCCATTGAAAGTAAATGTCTCGATCATAAAATGGAAGTTCACACTAATGGTTCTAAATTATATACTTATCATTAGGGGTGTTAAATGGGTGGGTCGGGTCAAAAATGGGTCGACTCATATTGGACCCATTTAACCCGTTTTGACTCATATTATTGTAGTGTAAATTTAGTGATCCATACCCGACCTGACCCATATTGCTAAAACCTATTAATATTATAGGAAAACCCACTTCTACTATATGCTAATTGGATTAAAACTTCAAATTAAATTAAAAATAGTAAATAAAATAAAAAAAAAGTTAAAAAAAACCTATAAATTGAAATATTTATAAAAAATTAGACTATGCACATGCTTCTCTTATTTGAAGTGAACATACCATTGAATAACTAAAATTGTAATATGAATTTTTTTAACTAAACCTAAAAAATCTCATTTTTATGATTTTTTATAGAAAAAGTATTGTTAAAACATTTTTATGCAATACAAATTTAATGGAAAATTTTTATAATTATTTATAAAATATTTTTAAAAAATTGAAATTTTAAAATTTTAATTATTTTAATTTTTTAAAATATAATTTTTATTTTTAGTAATTATTTTTATTTTTAGTATTTATTTTTCTTTTTCTTTTTCTTTCTTCTTCTTCTTCGGTAGGCTGCTACTGGCCACGACGACGGCTAGCGACCGGCCACGGAAGGAAGAAAAAGAAAGAAAAAGAAAAAGAAAAAAAAAGAAAATTATAATTTTGATTTTTTTATAAAAAAATATTTTTATAAATTTAAGAAAGACCATGTGTTTAAACTTTAAAGTGGGTTTCCTAATAACCCATTTAGACCCTTTTTTTTTGTGTTTTATTTTATCGGACCCATTTCGATTCATATTTAACTTTCACTTGACCCATTTTTTGACCCATATTTAACTTTAACTTGATTTATATATGACTCATTTAACTAAAAATGGGTCATAATATGGGTTTATGACCCATTTTGCCAGCTCTACTTATCATTAAACCTCATAGACAAGAAAGAAAGAAAAAAGAACACATATTTGTTTCAAATTTCATGAACTTAGATACTAGAACAGTTCTCATTTTTTTGAAACCTAAAAGTTACATTCCATACCTTAAAACTTTGAATCAAATAAGTTCCCATTGGTCTGATTCTTACGTTCTAAATTCTACCCTAAAACCATATTCAATCCTAGGGTTGGCCCATGAGCCACTGAGTTCATTGGCCCTTGCTCACTAGCTCTGTGTATAAGGAAAAGAAAATAAATAAAATAAAAGAAAATAATCAATACAAACTAATAAAATTGGAAATTTTTGAAAATTTAAAATTCATTCATGTCAATAATATTCAGCCAAAATTAGTCGGAATGATTAAATTGGCAACTCATTAAAAGATTTAGGACTAGTTTAGCAAATTATTTAAAGATTTTGGACTAAATTGGCACAATTTTGTCAAAAAGATATAAGATTATAGTAGTTGTTATATAATATGTTTATGATCCTTTGGACATAATAATCTCAAGACTAGATAGGGATGATATTGCATGTTGAGCTAAAAGTTAAAGATCACATGAATAAATTAAATATTCAAGGGCGATATTTTGAAAATCATTTATGTAATTATTCGTCTGATCTAACGGTCGCAGGAGCAAAATTGACGTAGCACCGGTCAATCGCAGGCAAAAAGAGGCGAAATTTCTCGTCCCGCCGACGCGACCGTCCCCGCAATATCCAAGAACTCCAGGGGCTCCTCTGCAATCTGCCCCCCCTCCATTTATAATGTCCGCAGCCATTCCCGAAGGATTCATTCCTGCAGTCGCAGCAGATCTCCTCTTTCCGCCAAGAGGAGGAGGAGAAACGTCACGGAAGAGACCGCGAGCGAACTGAACAGAGAACCACCACGTGACGAGAAGCGGTCCGTTAACCAAAGCCCGAAAATAACCCTTCCGTCATCATCCCCAATCGAGGCTTCGACGAGCGAGCGAGCGAGCTCGCTCCTAACAGCCGCCCGGAGGGATGAGCATCGAGCCATTCAACAGGTGGGGATCCTTCGATTCCTCGAGGGATTCGAGCGATGTTGTGTTGTTGCTTGATTCAGTTGGGGGGGGCGCGGGGGATTTTCAGTTCGTTGGATTGGGGATTCCTTCGATTGTCGATCGGTTACGGTTTCTGGGATTGTTTTGTTTTGTTGCTCATGGTGCTGTGTGGATTGGTCAGGCTGGTGAAGCTCGTGGCGAGGGCGTTCTACGACGATTTCACCACCAAGGGGGAGAACCAGCCGAAGTCGGGGCGCAGCGACAACCGCGGCATCGTGGTCGTGGTGCTCGATGCTCTCACGAGGTGGGGCTTTGGTTGGTTGGTTGTTCGTGTTTTGCTTCTTTCGGGTTCTTTAGCAAAATGGTGGAGATGGGGCGTTGCTTTCGGTCTGGGGAAGTAGATGAATTGGGGAGGGTGGAGTGTTTTTTATCGATTATGTGAGAATTCGAGGTCAACTGAAGTCAAGTTAAGTTTGAGAGAGAGAGAGAGAAAGAGTAGGGATTGAGTTGATTGTGGACAGAATAATGGGCGAGCGCAGACTGAGTGCGATACTGTTTTGGCAATCTCGGATATTGTCAATAGTCTTCTTTTGCAAGGATTGAAAGCGTGGAGTGAAGTTATGGTGAGGCTTTTAATGAATTGGGGAGGGTGGAGTGTTTTTGATTGATTATGGGAGAATTCGAGGTCAACTGAAGTCAAGTTAAGTTTGAGAGAGAGAGCAGGGATTGAGTTGATTGTGGACAGAATAATGGGCGAGCGCGGATTGAGTGCGATACTGTTTTGGCAATCTCAGATGTTGTCAATAGTCTTCTTTTGCAAGGATTGAAAGTGTAGAGTGAAGTTATGGTGAGGCCTTTAATGATCTGCTGTAGTACAGTATTTATCTGTAAAATCAGTAAGTTGGATTCCGTAAATTGTGTCCGACTCTGGTAAAGCAAGGATATCTTGTTGCGGGCAAAAGGGCATACTGAAATTAAGTTGCTTTTGTGATCCTGATTTGGTTGGATCTAGTCTCTGTCTTTGCCTAGCGGTGTAAAGTGTGATATGTTTGTTGGTTTTTTCTTTTCACGAGTGTTGGCAATGATTATTCTGTTCCTTGTTATAGACGACAATGGGTTAGAGAGGAGGATTTGGCGAAGTCTTTAAGTTTGCATTCCAAGCAACTAAGACGGACGCTTCGATTCTTGGAAGAAGAAAAGCTAGTTACGCGAGATCATAGAAGAGAGGTATGAATTTTATTCAATTTTTCCTTTTCTGGAGCCTCTAATCTTGGTATATGGTGATGGTCTTGTGAATCATTGTTGGTCCGTTATGTCCTACATATGATTTTTTTGTCATTGAAGTTTGTAATCCATTGTGAAGGAAGCATTGACGATGAGTGGTGATTACATGGATGATCCGTTCACTTGGCTTTGGGTGCATGATTGTTATCCTGTAGTCTATGACTTGCATACCTTATTTTGATAGTTGTTTTTGCAATAGTTAGTTTTCTCTCCCCTGTCCTTCAGTTCAACAGGATGTGGTTGTTGTTACTGAACTGATAGAGAGAGGCCAGATAGCTTTAGTTCATCTGAAGTCATTTGCCTCTTATTACTGTCTTTCCTAGTTAGATAGTTAATGCTTATCACAATTCTTGTCACGCAAAATTGAGAAGAAAAAGAAAAAAGAAAAAGAAAAAAGGAGACATCTAAAAGGAATATTTTCTTACGTTTTTGGTTCTCTTTGATCTTTACTATATACATTTGTCCGGAAATAATTTGTTTTTGTAGTATCTAATTAAGTCTTCAAGATAACAGCTGACTGAATTACCACACTAATATGTCTCCAAATGCTAATTTAATCATAGATTCTCGTCCACACGAAATGTTTTACTATCTCTCTTGATGAACAATGTAATTCTGTTGTTTTCCTGTAAATAGCATCTTTCTTTTCACCAACTACGCAGTCAATTGCCACTTAGCGGGATAAGATTAGTGGTAGTTATTTTTGTATGCAGTCGCTTGCCAATTGCTGTCATCTGTGGCATCTCGTATGCAAAACTACCAAATGCTAATCTGTGACAGTTTCTGAATCTAAAATCACTCTGAACTTCCAGATAGTATATTGTTCATCTCACTTCAATTTTTAATTGGCAATATTTAACACATCTCTTGTATGTTTATTAGATGGATGAAGGTGTCTATTTATGTTCTGAAAAATCTATTGGCAATTTTTTTTTTTTTTTTGGGAGGGGAAGTTGGTTGTGAATTGAATAACCTGTGTTTTACTTATCCTGTGATTTGCATGGTCATAATTTTCCGAAATTTTTCCCCGAGGAACTCTTTCTTGTTTTATACTATACAGTGCTACTGACAGCTATTTAAAAACACTAGTCAGGCCAGTCTAGCTACCTCTGTGTTAGTTACTGAAGCTTTGACTATTTTTTGGATTTTCCTTAAAGTAAAGGCTTCCTCTGATACATTGGGCTACTCATCTCAGTACAGTATTCATGCTGACGTTTAATATTTGAAGTTTGATTCTTGAGTATTTTGGTTTAGCTGCATAAAATATCAGTTGTTTTGTTTAATATAGTTGCATGCGTGATCTTTAAGTGATCTTATAGAACAAACATCATTATCTTCAGGATTTATGATTGATTCTCATTGTTTCACAGACAGCTAAGGGTGCAAAGATATTTAGTGCTGCAATAGCTGCCACAGGCGATGGTTCAGTTAAGGACGGAGAGGAGAAGATTAAGCTTCACACACACTCATACTGCTGTCTAGATTATTCACAGGTTTTGCTCGTCAAACTTGATTTCAGTAACCCGAGTGCCAGAACAGGATGGGGAAAAAAGAAGACATCTACATTTTCCCTGCTTGCTGGCTTTATTTATTTCCCTTAAGAGAGCTCTGTTTTCAATCGTCCTTTACGATTGCCTAAAAAGAATGTTTTGCAGATTCATGATGTCGTTAGATACAGACTGCATCGATTGAAGAAGAAGTTAAAGGATGAGCTAGAGAACAAGAACACAGTTCAGGAGTATATATGCCCTAATTGTAGCAGAAGGTTCTCACTGCTGCTTTTTGAAATTTTCAAGTTATGGGGGAGTTATCGTGAACATTCTGGATGGTAGCATTTTTAGAAATCTCAACTTTCCACATTATCTGTCCAGGTACACAGCATTGGATGCACTGCGTTTGGTATCCATGGAGGATGAATACTTCCATTGTGAAAGTTGCAATGGGGAGCTTGTGGCAGAGAGTGACAAGCTAGCTGCCCAAGAAGCTGGGGATGGGGATGATAATGCTAGAAGGCGTAGGCGTGAAAAATTAAAGGACACACTTCAGAAAATGGAGGTTGTTATCTTGATATATTTGTTTAGAATACTAGTAATAGTACTCTATTACTTTGAATGAATTGATTACCTGCAAGTTCTGAGGCATTTTTTATGGCAAATAATTTTCAATGGCAAATTGGTGGCTGACTTTTACATGTCTTAGCTGTAAAGGTTTGCAGTGCCTCCTATGAAGAATTATGGTTGGACTACATTGCTAGTTCCTTTTTTTTTTTTTTTTTGTTAATAATTTGTAAACTTTAGAGAAACACAGATCCTACTAAATTGAATTATCTTTGTCACGAGCTTGATGTTCCTTAGGTCATTGAACTTGGTGTATTAACTGTAGGGCTAACTCTGAATCTGTATGCTCTTCCAATTGATTCACATTTCGATATACTTTTTTTTCCCCTAAACATTTCATATACTTCTGGGAACACTGCTTTTGTATATTTTTAAAACAGCTATGAGCAATTGCCTGACTTCACTGGGAGGGACATAAACTAACATAAGTTAAATCAACTTCATAAGAGGTTACGAGTTGAAGATTTTTGCGTTGTTATGAGTTTGGGATCTGTTATTCAATGTGAGTCCAGTTAGTTTTATGCTTATCTAATGGGATCCTGTTTAGTCAGGACACCTTGTTAGTGGAGTCGTAGTTAACAAAATGTCTTTTGGATGTGAAATGTATGCCCGAGGGACCTATACACAGTTTTCCATGAAATTATATTAGATGATAAGTGATTGGAGCGAAGCTCTTCCTTATTGTGGCAAATTTTTGCACACTTATCTGTAGCAGTGCATGCTTCACATATGCAAGCATTTAGACTCTTGCTTACTGCAGTAAATCATCTTGAAACTTCTTACACTGTATTGTCTACATGATCTTGGTAAATTTTGATGAATCAAGTTGATTATCTCTATGTTTGAAGAGTGATAGTTAATGCTGATTGTTTCTTGTTTTTTGTAATTTAAGTATAAATCCTCTAGAACCCTTCCTCATATTGAAGTCACTGAGGTGACTCCAGGTACAGTTGAAGCCACTGATGGATCAACTTAGCAGAGTCAAAGATCTGTCAGTTCCAGAATTTGGAAGTCTTCAAGCATGGGAAGCTCGTGTACATGCTGTTGGTCGTGGAGGAAGTGGTGATGGTGGTGCTAATGATGGCTCTAAATCCTCCCAAGGATATGGTGGAACACCAATGCCGTTTCTTGGTGACACAAAGGTTGTTTACTTCTTGGTGCTTTTTTCTTTTTTGATATTGAAAATGGGCTCTTAGAGCATGTAGTTGTCTGCTTTTTTTAGCTGCAGCTCTGAGCTATCTTTGTTATGTGTCTTTGGCCTGAAATTGTTACACCAGTCTGTCTATAACAGCTAATTGATATTTGGTGCTTGGCCTCTTATTAATTCCTGTTAAATGCTATAAACTAACTAGATGAGAGATTTTTAAGTAGAACCTCTTCTATCAACCTACTGGTGGAATTCAGAACTTGGCCTGCTTAAAAGCATGACTGAGGATAGATCTATGCCAAGCATGGATGAGTTAACTCATCACTTGAGCACTCTTTTTGCCATTTCTTTAGCTATTTTGGGCATAAGCTTCTGATTATGCCTGTGTGGCTCATCAAGTTGTTTTTCACTTAGTAAGCAATCTAGTTCTGACCTTATTTGCGGAATTCTTCTTATGTTTTATCCAGGCCTATCAGTATTGTGTACTTTTTATCTGACTGGATCTGCATGCAGCTGTATTCTGGTGATAATATAGAAGATTAACCATATTCTCTCTCTTTTTTTTTTTTTTGGGTACTTTACCACCTCAATGCAATTACTCATATTGTGACTCATGGACTGAACTTGGTGCAGGTTGAAGTTTCCTTTGCTGGTCTTGAGGGGAAGGAAGAGGATGTCAAATCTGAAGCAGCGGCTAGTACACCTCTGAAAGTTTTACCACCATGGATGATTAAGCAAGGAATGAACCTAACAAAAGAACAGCGTGGAGAGGTTGGGGAGGAATCAAAGATGGAGGGTACTTCAACATCCTCTCAGTTGTCGGATGACAAGAAATTGACTGTCCAGAGTGATGATAAGAAGAGCATACAGGTTTGTGCGTTTTTGAATTGCCCATCATATTTTACAGTATTACAGTCATTGTCATTGTACTTAAGACAGTGTTGAACCTAACTATCTCTATCCAGGATGAGTATATAAAAGCATACTACGCTGCTCTTCTCAAGAAACAGCAGGAACTGGAAGAATCTGCAAAGAAGCAACAGCAGCTACCTGATTCCAATATCGCCAATGGTCATTCTGATACATCTTCCTCCCGTCAAGTGGGCATGAAGTCTAAACGCGATCCCGAGGAGGATGTTTGGGAAGAGGCTCAATATGCAGGTGAGCAGTTGGGCCATCGTTCTTTCAATTTCTCTGCCTTCATAGGCTACTGCTGGGGTCAAGCATCTATAGTAAGGGAACAAGATAGCTACTCATTTTGAGCCCACATAAAAAAGACTAATTTAGGTTAAACTGATGTCGAGTCGAGTCGAGACCTTCTGAAAGCCAAGAAATTGTTCCAGTGCAAATCGTGCATGCTGTAGTTCCAGCTCATAAATATGTTTTGTAGATCTGCATAGTTTATAAATTGTAGCATCAGCATGGATATTGATCTATGTGATGATGTTTCCCTTATGATCACTTCTCATTGAAACTGGTGCAGTTAAGTCCTTTCTATGGTTTTTGGTGGTAAACTTTGATTAAGGTCCCACCTATATAGCTGACTCAGGTTTCATTTGTTTCGACTATGAACGTGCTTCTGTTTTGCATCAACACAGGAAATACAAGTGAGAGCTATAGGGTTGGTGACTTGAATGTTCAAGCGGATGAGTCAGGTGAGGATGATGATGACGTGGACTGGGAGGAAGGTTGAGAAGGGTGTCCCTCCTTTTCTCGGCTAGCAAACTTCCCTTCCCGTCGTCTGCTGAAGCTCTAAAAACTTGAGGTGGCGTGATTCCATGGAGTGTTGTACTCTTGTAGCCCACATTATTTTTCTGAAGATCCGACAAGATTCGTTTGGTGGAAGATGTTATAAGAGTCCTTGCATTCATTGTTCTGCTCAAGAGCCTCGAATCATGTTCTCTACTCGAGGCATGAAGAACATACATTACATCGCGTCATGCGTCATTTTTTACCGACAACAGGAGAAATGTATGACCTTGACATGGATTCCCTGTTCTGAGCGCATCGAGCTCTCGACACACCCGGATTTTGGAAGTGTAAGACTATTTAAGACTAAACACATGGAGAGAATGAAGCCATTTATGATTGACCCGTGCATGAAGTTCCTAGCTGTTCCCAGTTCAGATTAGTCATTTGCTCGATACGGCTTTTCATGTTCCGGTGCCGACGCAAAGTGGGTGTGGTTGACTTTCTTTCCGAAGTTGGTCACGCAATGATTCAACACAATTTCTCGATGTGGCCAACTACTCCATTTGACGTTTCATGTTCGGAAAGCCTTTTCCATCGGGTGGTGGTGGTGGGTGTTCGTCCCGATGCAAGCCGCTCGCACTGCCGAGTCAACTCGGTCTCCCACGTGCAGCTCAGCTCATTGCCGACTCTGCCATTAAACAAATCGTTTTCTCATGTGAAATCTACCCATCAAAAGAGCTTCTCGATGCTTGCTAATCTGCCCCTTTCGTATCCGCAATATACGGCCATCCAGAGGGGGGAGACGAGTCCCATTTTCAACCGAGTTAGCTTAAACCGGGGAAAAAGCGGTGCGGAAGAGGGAAGAGTGTAAAGGAAGCAAGTGATACCTCCCATGCAAAAATAACTTCTCCCAACACACCCGTAGGCGAACACCGAACACCCCCTCCCCGTCCTACAACTAATATAAAATCACGGTCAAGACCGCGTCACGTACCCCTTTTTTAAATAATCAATCTCGTCCCGGTGCTCTCCTACTCGGGACTCGCTCATCGACTCGGATTTGGGATAGGAAGTCGTACTGTGGTTTAAGCCTTCGAATCATGTCGAGCAAGAAGATGGGCATCGCTGGATCAAGGCTGTCATCTTCTATGGAGCTCGCACGTAGAGTTGCTTCCGAAAGCAAACTAAAGCTTTCGTGAAATCAGGGAGTTTCTTGTGTACGCACGTAGGTACCTAAGATCAAAGACTCGGCTCGATCCCCTGTTTTTCCAATTCGAGACAGCGAAAGTGTCGTATTAGGATCCTGTCTCCTTTCTTCAAAGTCACTCTTTCCCCTCGCTTGCCTATATGCACGAATTACGTCGCATATGACGACTTCGCATGCCCAGTCTTTCAAATTCCATGAGAGATTTTCTAAGTCGCCTTTTGATTACATCCATCCACGTCCCTCCTCAATCTTCCTTTCTTCCTTCTTTTCAAAATAAATGGGTTGGAAGAAGACTGACCAAAATGCTGAATTTTGGGTACCTTTGTTTCCATGCACAGCATTTTAATATGATGGGGGTCTCTAAGCTAGTTTGGGTACAGCAATGTCACCTACTTAACACTCAAACTATATCTATATTTTTGCCCCTTTTAATAAATCACAAGTATATAAATATAAATAAATGAATTCTTATGTCCTCGGTCGTCCCAACATATATATAAATCAAGGTTTGACATTCTACTACCGATTAAATGCACTCCCCCTGCCAATTCCTTGAACGTAAAGCAAGATCCGTTGGAAGGATTGTCGACAATTCCTTGCTCCCTCTCCGCATCATTTGGACCTCATTGCTCTCTCTCTCTCTCTCTCTCTCTCTTTCTCTCTCTGTGTTTGAACAATTTTTTTAACCAGAAGGGTGGAGTTAAACCTCAGTCTCATGGAAGCAAGCACCACTTCCATGTCAACCCATCTCTCCACCATTTCTTAAGCTATAGTCTAGCTCATTCAAGCTGTCATCTCTGGCTTCCACATATAGAGCTTCCTCTCCCTCTCTCCATACACACAGCCTTCTTCTTCTTCATCTTCATCTTCATTTATCTAAATCTCTCTAAACTCCAACCTTTTCATCATCTCTCTCTGGCAATCACCATTCCATAATCTCTCCCCAACTCCATGCATGCTCTCTCTTGCCTCCTCTCTTTCCGCCATGAAGCTCCCGAGACCCCCGCGGGTCCATAAAGCCATTCTTTGCCTCGCTTTCCTCTCCCTCTTCCTCCTCTTCCACGGTTGGTGCAATTCTTCCTCCCAACCCAGGAACCAATTGAGCTGGAGCAACAGGAGAGCGCTGGCCAGCAAGTACGATTTCACGCCGTACCTCCGCCACCGTCAACGGCATCATCATCATCGCCATCATCAAACAGGGCACACGCCCGTGGTGCCAGGGCCGCCTGACCCGTCCTACGGGGCAGAAAAGCGCCTCGTCCCGACCGGTCCAAACCCATTGCACCACTGAGAGAGAGGTTCTTTTATTTATGTACTATTCATACGTCTTTGTAATCAATTCTAGTCATCTTTGTTCATTCTCGACCAAAGAAATTCTATGAAAGGAAAAGCACATGTGCAGCAAATCCAAACTTTTTAGCCATCTCTTTATGTTCCTTTACATCCCCTTCATGATGACTAGAAGGTGAGTATGGAGATAACCCTCGATTTTGATCCCTGGTGTTATCAAATTATATAGAAATATCTGCTGTAATATCATAATAGCAATCAATATTTTTCTAGATGGCCATCATTGAGCACGTCTTGATTTTCTTTTAGACCTACGAGTCAGCTTCGGTTCCTGCAACTTCTTTTCATGCCTCGCTGATTCACATGCGCACTACCCACATGCATCTTCAAGATCATGCCGGGAATACTTTATTCAACAAAACAGCAGATATTCCGCAATAAAAAAAAAAACAAAAAAAAACGATGTACGTAGCTGAGCGGGCACGGCATTTCAAGAGACGGGTAAATTTAGAATACGAAGCTTGGATGGCGATGGCATCAGAAGCTCCGGGGAGGAGGGACTTCTCACATGCTGCCAAGCGTACAAAAGAAGGGTTGACTTTCGCTTTCGCTATGGCCAACCGGAGTGCTGTACCGCTAAGAAACTTATGAAGGAAATCTCCCCATTTGATTATAGTTCTTTCATGCTTTTTGCTTCATCTTTCAGCTAGCTAGCATCGGATCCTATGATACTCCCGAGGCGTTTTTCAAAACCAAACCCGATGGCGATTCGTTGTATTGACAATCCAAAACTTCACATCATTTCAACATCAAAGCTGGTGTGGTGTTAGTGCTCTGAAAATGTCAAAACTGCTGGCTTTCCCCCAGCAGATTTCACGTCGATTGTGGTTCGAAGTTGATGCGTTCTTGTGGGTCTCTTTGGGCAATCCGCATTCATGTCCATGGTTGAAAATTCAGAAATCTGCACTGTTGCGGTTCTGACTTTGGCCTGCCTCGTTGGGCATTATTGGTGAAACTGTTGGCTTAGGATTACCGGTTTGACTCCCGAAAATGTCAGTGGCGACACCACTTGGGGTTGTCCTCTCCTCTAAATAGAATGATCGGGGGAAGATTCCACTAAGGAAAATTTAGGGAAGATAAGGGACTTTCCCAAGTTTAAATTTGCTTGATCTAACTTTTCCTTGTTCTTCTATGTCGTTTAAGAACACTGCAAAATGCTACAATCTTGTGTTTTTGGTCATATCTTGCATAAATTTCCATTTTTTTGACTTGGGTGGGATAGTGTGTCCACAAAATAAAATAAAATTAGCCGTCAAAAATGCTAAACGTGTAGTAGATCTGATCATTGAGTGGGTAGCTCAATGCCTTTCCCCGCTTTAAGCCGAATTGATCCAAAGGGCAAGATGAGTGGGTCAGGGCAAGCCATTCCATTTATGGACCGGTCTGTATCTAAGATTAGGGTTGGTGCATGTTGTACCTAGAACTTTCATCAAAAAGTTCATTTTACTCTCTCAAACTAGCTTTTTTATACTCAATATTAAGGACATTATTGCAAAATCAAGGAAAAAAGTTGCACTTTATCCCCAGCAAAGCATATACATGGTACATGGTACATGCCAACGGAAAAAAGTTGCTGGTATTAACGAGTATACCAAAGTTCAAGTTCGTACGTGCCCCAATCTGAATTCTTGTTTCCTTCTTCAGTCATGGGCTACGCTTGCGTGAGGATCCTTCGGATCTAGCCAAGCCCAATCCGCTCATCGCCCGATCTACCGCGAAGTGCTGCCATTTATCGACCGCTTCGAACAAGCGGTAGCTACCCATTTTACAGCTATAGCTAGTACCCAAAAAGCACACTCATTGTTATAATCCCGAGCATTTGAAATACTAATGATGAACCATCAAAATAGAGCTCAACTGCATGTACAGAAGTCAGAAATTTGAGATGTTTCGGCCAATGAAGAACTCACCTGACGGTAGAGTCTGATCAGCATTCGCCGAATTGTATAATCCTAACCATGATTAGCTTTACTTCACCGTTCTTGGGCCGGTAGTTGGACCTATTTGGGCAGGCTTCTTTTGGAGACAAGGACAGCAGGAAATACTTGGGCTTGTGGCCCAATACTGAAAGTTTTCCGGGTCTAATAACCTTTTAGGTGGTGCCGAGAAAGTGGCACCGTGGCGCCTGCCTCCGTGGTCGTGGCGGCGGCCCGACCACACCAGTCGTCGTCTGCCGTCATCAAAAGGTAAATCGAATAGAAGGCACTATGTTAGACAAGTGGTGGTTCACTCGGGTCAATCGGACCTAGTTGTTCCGACAAGCATCGAAAAAATTTGACTCGAATTATGACCGCGGAATATAATCCTTTGGGTGCGGTTGTTCTTCGAGCTCCTCCTGACCATTCCGACCCGACGTATGTATATACTACCGAGACCAAGTACATCAACGTTTATGATTGATCAGGTAATTCTGAAAGATAAAAAAAAAATGGAAGGAGAGAAGGGACATAAGAAGTTGGTATCAAGAGAGGATGGTGATTTATGACATATTACCCCATAAAGAAAATTCCCAGATGGAGAGGATAAGCAAACGCTCAATGATATCATCACATAGAAGTCATTATCCAGGAGAGCAAGGAATGCGAATCTGGAGAGCAAGGAATGCGAATCTGGCCTTGCAAAGGGCATTTTCATGCATTATAAGACTCGGTCCGATGTAATTGTTTATACCATCGTCTATGATCATCTCATTCTCAAGCTTTAATAATGATGATGATGATGATGATGATGCTCTCCGGATCAACAGCTGACTTCTCATGCATTCCAAAGAAAAATTCAAATGCTCTTTGGCAAAGGAAAGAATCACAATTTATATAAATTCACCTCCATCGAAAACGAAAGGTTCTATAGGTGCTCTAAAGTAAGAGTGTCTATGGTTCGGTTTAGTTCAAGTTTTCTAAAAACCCCAACTAGACCAAATTGTTTGGATGTGTATCTGCTTTGAAATGAATCAAAGACTTGATTTGATTCGGTTTGGCTCAGTTCGATTTTTCAGTTTTCTCTATTTATAATGTTAAAAAGAGATTTAAGAAGAGGGTCGATTTTCAGTTTGGTTCGGTCGAAACTATTCAAATCGAAATTAAAAAAGGTTATATTTTCATTATTTGAATCGAAACCCAAATTGAATTGAAAATGGACGAAATTTCGGTTTCAGTTTCGGTTTCGGTTTCCATTCGGTTCTTCGGTTCGATTCTGACACACCCCTATTTAAAAGCAAGAAGAAGAAAAGACAGAGAAAGTTCGTTACTTAGACACGTGATATTTAATTTGGATGAACAGAGACATGGTATCCAGACTTTGCAACGTGACCAACCAATATCGGAAAAGCATTTCGTTCCAAATCAACTCTCAGTGCGCGACTCGATCTGGAAACCTTATTTTACTAACCACGCGTGAGAACAAGCCAGGTTCATTATATTAATATGGTCATAAAGTGCGATCTTTCTAGGTAAATCACCAACCACAAAAGCCAATTACGGAATCATTTTTATTTTATTTTATTCTAACATTGAGGCCAAACCTAGAGCCAAATGGAAAGGCAAGAAAGAGTTCAAGTAACATCATTGCGCCACTGGCTTTGGGGTTTGTCTTACGTCATCCTAGCAAAGCCACCTCCATCAAACTAAAGCCTACCCCCTCATCCATCCTTTTGGGATTTGCACCCACTTAAGTGCGGAAGCTAAATCAATATGCGAGTCCACTGATGCATGATTATAGCACTTTTGAAAAAATTGTCCAAAAAATTCAAAATCTATTATTTTTGGATTACTTCAAAAAAATTTTCAATTTTGCTAATTACGTTATAAATCATTTTATATTTTACCAATTAAATCTGTCAAGTCAATTTTAACTATAAATCATTGATATATCAAATTATTGAATTTTCTATTTTTTTCTTTTTCTTGTTTTTTTTCTTCCAATCCTATCGAGGACCAGTGGCCAACCCTCACCGGTCATAGGTGAGAGTCGGTTGACTTGTGTAAATTCTAATGATGTTATATTGAGTTGTGTATTGATGATTTTATTTGTTAGAATAAAAAGTATGAGTTATTTCTTTGATGATTTGAGGTATTTTGGTGAAAAGAATGTAAAAATGGCAAGAAATGAGAAAGTTATCGATTCTGACGAGATAATTACCAATTACCGAATCAAAAAAGTTACCAAGTGGGGAAGTTATTGATTACCAAATCTGGAAAGTCACAAATATGGAGATATCGATTCAGTAAGTTACCGAATGTGGAGATACCAATTTAGCAAGTTACTGAATATGGAGTTACTGATTATAGTAGGTTACCGAATCTGGGAGTTATCGATTTTAGCAGGTTATCAATTTAAAAAAATAAAATAAAATTCTTTTCTCATGTTTTCCATTCTCTAGTTATCTTAGTCCTTCCTATTGATTATAGCAAATTACCAAATCTAGGAGTTACCAATTTTAGCAAACTACCAATTTTCAAAAAAATAAAAATAAATTCTTTTCTCATGTTTTCTATTCTCTCGTTATCTTAGTACTTCATGTGTTTTTAAGCATAATTATCTAATAAATGCATATCTATTATATTTGGGGAAGGTTTGCATAGAATGTTAATGTTGAATATGTTCATTTGATGATGATTATGTGAAATGATGCAATACATATAGTGTTGATGTTCAATATGTTCAATTGATGATGGTTAAATGACCTGATGTGGTGCATAAGTATGGGACTGGAATTATCGATTATCTTTCTATGACTTCCAATTAAATGATAATGGCTTAGCATGGCAAGAGAAGGAATGTGCATGTGTTGAAGTGCATGTAATCATTTGTTTGTCATTAATTGCATAAGAAATGAAAAAAAATTATTGTAATGCATATGATAATTGTCGTGTAATGATGTGTATGTGCTTGATGCTACTTGATTAAGATCTTTGCTACGCCTTATTTGCAACTAAGTGAATTCCCTTGTATGAGTATATAGATAAGACTATGAAATTAGCTAGATTTTCTACTATATATATGATGGTTCTCTATAAGGTTGATATGATATGAAATCCTATTATAACATGATTCTTGTAGTCATGGTATGACATAGCCCTTGTGGTCATAGTATGATATGGCTTTATGGTCACGATATGATATGGCCGATATGATATGCCTCTTGTGGTCATGGTATGGCATGGCTTGTGATCGTCATCATGTGAATGTAGAGGACATTTGTGATGAAATTGGCTGAGGTGCGAGGAATGGTATGTATGATTCTGTCCCCTCTGAGTTAATGGTGATGATACTTCATTAGTCGAAATGTCTCGTGAATTGAAAAGGTCCTGGCCAATGACATGTATGAATTCACTTGTGTATGGTAATGAACTCTAGTGATGAGTATAAATTTGCCCATATATATTCTTGTGTATAGTGGTAAGCTGTTAGATGATATAGGTGAATTATAAAATAATACGTCATTTGCTTGTTTTTGAGTGAATGGACTTGCAATTTTGTTAATAGTTTTCACTCACACATTATGATGGTAAAGATAGAGTATTTGTTTATGCATTTATTATACATGGTTGTTTTTGTATTGCCTCAATCTCATGTTAAATGTTGGTACCGGGTTGAGTAGTAGGCTGATTTTCTACCTTAGAGATTTCATTTACTGGGCTTCGGCTCACCCTTTATTTTTCAAATTTGTAGGATAGTCCTCCTAGACTTCGTGATGGAGGGGACACGATGTCGGAGACCATCAATCCTTGAGTTGGATGGTGGCTTTGTTAATGTTAAGACTTGCCTTTGGTTCAGTATAGGAGTAGTGGTATTAAGTGACCCCGACCTTTCGTAGGACAATGGATTTTGTAATGATAATAACTACCGGCGTTCGTATAAAGTTAGAGACGTATATATTATTAAACTCGTGTGATTTTTTTGTAAGGGATGCTGTGAAAAAATTATTTTTATTTTGTATGTGTAATTATAATTATGAGTATAAATGGAAATGATATGTGCTACGCGTGACGTTCCAGAGCATTATAAATTTCGTGGACTTGATATATATGATTTGAGGTCATACCATCCATTGAAAATATAAACGTACATCATGCATCTTCACGTAGTATGACACATTATAGTATCTCATTCATAAGAGAACTGATAATTAGGTGATTAATTTAATTAGAGATTAATCAAGAGTGTAAGCAAACGAGCCTTGGTGGTTAGGATACACAGCAGCAACTAGAGATTTGGGAAAAATATGTGCCGCGTGTGACGTTTTGAGGTGTTATAAATTTCGTGGACCTGATATATATGACTTGAGGCCGTACCATCCCATTGAAAATACAAACGTACATCATGCGCCTTTGCATAGTATAGCATATTATAATATCTCGTCCGTAAGAGAATCGATAATTAGGTAATTAATTTAATTATAGATTAATCAAGAGTGTAAGCAAATGAGCCTTGGTGGTTAGGATACACAGCAACTAGAGATTTGGGAAAAATATGTGCCGTGTGTGACGTTTTGAGGCGTTATAAATTTTATTGGACTTGATATATATGACTTGAGGCTATACCATCTCATTGAAAATACAAACGTGCATCATGCGCCTTTGCGTAGTATAGCATATTATAATATCTCGTCCGTAAGAGAATCGATAATTAGGTAATTAATTTAATTAGAGATTAATCAAGAGTGTAACCAAACGAGCCTTGGTGGTTAGGATACACAACAATTAGAGATTTGGGGAAAATACGTTCTGATTGTGACGTTTTGAGGTGTTATAAATTTCGTGGACTTGATATATATGACTTGAGGATGTACCATCCCATTGAAAATACAAACGTACATCATGCCCTTTGCATAGTATAGCATATTATAATATCTCGTCCGTACGAGAATCGATAATTAGGTAATTAATTTAATTAGAGATTAATCAAGAGTGTAAGCAAACGAGCCTTGGTGGTTAGGATACACAGCAACTAGAGATTTGGGGAAAATACGTTCTGATTGTGACGTTTTGAGGCGTTATAAATTTCGTTGACTTGATATATATGACTTGAGGATGTACCATCCCATTGAAAATACAAACGTGTAGTATCTCATCCGTAAGAGAATCGATAAGTAGATAATTCATTTAATTAGAGATTAATCAAGAGCGTAAGCAAACGAGGCCCGATGATTAGGATATGCAGCACCTAGAGATTTGGAAGGTAACCTACCACTTGCCATCATTGGTTCAGTGAGAAATACAACGTTTTAAAGTGGGGGTGATTTGGATCATGTTGGTACGCCACCACCAATTTCTCGACGACCGGTTTGCTCGGAAGGCCCCCCTCCAAAATCTCTCCACAAGTCAAATCCAACTTCGTTAAATCAGGCACGAAATGCATAATCGTGGGTTGTGCAGCGATCTGGATTTGGCACTGAATATGAAGTTCATCTGGATAAGCAGTGTTTAGTGGTTAAGCCCTAATGAGACGTGATGCAATCCCACTTCGATGACCAAAAAGAAGAAAGATTGTACAAGCACGTATGAGAAAAATACAGTGGCGGGCGAGACCCTTCCCCATTGGAAAACCTCAGCAGGCTGGTTTTTTTCACTTGGTCAAACCCTAATTGATTGGAAATGTGACTTCCAAGTTTAGTCCTCCTTGATTATCTTCATTAGAATAATTCTGTACTTGGAAAATTTTTGGGGAAAGCTAGCTGGCTGCCACAGCTTACTCAGGGAGAGAAGGTCTTTTTTTTTTTACCCTAATTTGAGGCTACTAGCATAGAGACCCGCCAACTTGAAGAGTCATGAAAAAATATGCCAGTCCCTAAAATCGATTGTCTAGACCTTTGACTTGTGTCGGTGGCTCCGATCCGACACAATTTGCATGCAATTTATGCTATTTGAATAGGCGACCTTTAATTTCTAAGTTGAAATCTTGGAGCTCTAAAGGAAGTTCTTGTTTTTTTCACCCTTGACCAATAATCGAACGATTATTCTGCGACAATTGAATATAGTAATACTGCACATGCAAAGTTTATCATGCAAAGTGATCCGACGAATTCCAAAAGTGCACTCGAGAAAAGGCCCGTCTAATTGTGAAAATCAATCTTGTAATATAGTTTTGATGCATCCGTTGATAGTCAAATTGATAAGGCGGAGGCGAAAAAAGGGCAGGCGACGCTACTGACCAATGCCGAAGGAAAAATCTTTCCTATTATCAGCCTTAGACCATGTCAAGTTGACAATCAAGTGATGCTTAAATTAATGCCAATATTTAAAAAAAAAATGGGCCATCCCACCCCTTAATATAAATTGTAAATACTCCCATCATGTTGAACCTAATCATGAGTAGAACTTGGCATAAGACCAGGTCATTAGTCAAATTAATTACATTATTTATTACCTAATCCTAAATTATTTCTAACCTTATGAGAGATGAAGAGTTAACTTCCCACTTGTAGAAAAGGAGTAGTTAGCTTCTTTTCTCTTAACTTCTCTAGACCAGATATCTTTCTTCTATATCCTTTTTTCAAAAGCAAAACATGTAGAGGTAATCCAATCAGAACAAGAATAATGCTATCGAGTTCCTGATATGAAAGGGAAATACCACTAAGGGACCATTAATTAGGCCGAGACTGCCGTGACGAGCCTCGGGAGTCGCTCTCTCCCGGGCGCTGATTAAATTGTGTTATGGGACCATTAATTAGGCCGAGACTGCCGTGACGAGCATCGGGAGTCGCTCTCTCCCGGGCGCTGATTAAATTGTGTTATGGGACCATTAAAATGAATCTGAGAGTGTTGTGATACTTGATAGGACGTGAACCATGTTAACATATAACTGTGGCCCTCTTTTCTTCTAAATTTACGTACTTTCATTCCCTCAATATGCAAGAAATCATTTGTAGTTTTTGGTAATTCTAAAGGGCAAAAGATTTGGTCGGAGATTAGTGGACCCATTTGAAACGAGGAGCACACAAATTGGGCAACTTGGGAAGCTGCCGAATTTTGGTCCTTAAACATTAAAGATGAAAAGAAAAGAAAAGATCGGGACGCACCCACGCGAGCCCACCATCTGGACAATAAATTAAGGAGGCATGCTTCGAGATTGACCTGAGATGTCGACCTCATCCCCTCCCCTCCGTTGACTCGGCCGCCACTTCCTAGTTCGTGCCTAAATATCGCCGAGCTCAGCGAATGCCCCCAGCATTGTAGGGTTTTTTTGATAATTTGCCTTCCTGACGTTTCAATATTTGCAATTTGCCCCCCTGAGTTTCAGAAATCCGTCGCAACGTGTCTTCTGACGTTGACTCCGATCAAATTTGCTCGGAGCTCTGCGCACGTGAAAGCATGTAATTGATTAAAAAGGGCAACTTTGTCATATATGTGTATACATGTACAAAAGTAGAAGAGTAGTTCATGAAAATAATGCTGGTGAGAAAATGTGACTAAAGTTCTAGTGAGAATTGACCGGAGTCAATGCCGAATGCACATACCGTGTAGTTTCAAAAAATATGTGTGAATAATCAATATTGTTACTTACTTTGACTATTGGTGATTCTTTTAAAAACTTAAGTTGTTAGATGAAGATGTAGTTTCAATGTTTAAGTATTTTATCATTCCTCATCACACTTAATCCGATCTTTATGCCTAATTTTAAGCGTGGAAATATTTCATTAAGTGAGATTTAGTGGTAATACTGCTAATTATTCTAAAATTTTAAGTTATTAGATAAAGATTATATTTTAGTATTTATATTTTAATCACTCACATATAGATTAGGACTAATCGGTTCTTGGTCCGATCCAATTCCTAGATTCCGGTATCGGAAATCAGACCGACTAGTCCTAGAATCGGGAACTGGACCGACCAACCGGTCCGGTCCAGTGGAATTAGTAAATTTGCTATTTTGGGCCAAAAATAAAATGAAAAATGGGAGAAATTGGGAGGAATTAAGATTTGTTTCTTAAGAAATTTAAAATTATATATTATACATATAAAATTAACCAGTCCAATTTAGTCGATCTGGTTCCCACCTTGGAACTAGAAATCGGACCGACTGGCCACCAGTTCCAAAAGTGGGAATTAGGAATTAGACCGCCTTTATTGGGAACTGTCTAAAATCGGCCAGTTCGGGGGGTTCTTGGTTCGGATGGTTTCTGTTGCACAACTCTAATACAAATGTGTGTGCAATCGTATGGTTGTATATGTCAGTCAGAAGGATTTTGTTGGAGTGAATACTGATTGTGGGGGGGGGTGACATTGCCACCAACTTTGAAAAGCCGGGGGTAAAGTTGCAAGAATATAAAATTCAATGGGCAATTTGCCACGATCTTAAAAATTTTGGGCACAAAATGGAAGTCTCCCCCTCAGTGCTAATGGTGCGTGGAATACCACTTATATCTCTGGTGCTTCGCTTCCGTGTGCTCTAAATTCACCTATCCCAATCAGGCCCGGACACGTGGAGCCTACCTGGCAACATTTGTGGCCTACGCCGACTTCCACCTAAATTTTAACGTCTAATCCTTATTGCGGTCGAAGTGGCACTGAATTTCTCCATTAGGTTCCCGACCAATAATCCATTGTCAAAGCACCGATAAAGTAAATAAAGACCGACAAAACAATTATTGAGACACCTTGAGGGGAAAATACTGAACAAAAAATAAATAAAAATCGAAAGGCCCCCACTTCCCAAATTTTAATTTATCTGAACCTTCATAAATGCTTAAAAGAGAAACTTTTTTCATTTATTATTTACGATCAGGAATGTTTATAGTCGCAATGATTAATTGAAGAGTCAAAATTAATGCTAGGAACGTCTTAATTGTCAATCTACTAACTAACAAGGTAAAATAACTAATTTTTTCCTCAGTTCAGTTTATCAAATTTCAAGTATCATTTCTAATTCAATTTAAATATGAGATGGGGCATTAAAGCATTTGCTGTCACTTGTCTATTAAATTTTCATATTGGACTTTTTGAGATTGTCGGATTGGCTCGGCTCTTCTTGGGAAAGAAAATTTTAATGCAAGCATCACCGGTTAAGTTGGCAGTTGGGCACAAGATCTAGAGAGCCCCAAAAATCAGAGTCAACACGCACCAAGAAAAATGCAGCTCCTGGTCTTGTCGTTTCTGTAGCGTTGTTTGGTATGTGATTGTGCATTAACTTATTGCCCCCATGAAAGCTAAACAACATAGGGATAGAAAATCAAAATTCTTATTTATTTTTTTAAGAAATGATTTTGATTTAATGTGAAAATAACAGTTGATTCTGAATCGTAAAAAAATTAAATAATAAATAATTATAAAATATTATAAGATTCACTCTTTTGAAAATTTGTAAGTCACAACACGCCTTATTCACATATTAGCCTCATGATTATTCACCTTCCTCTAATTATATCCACGAAATCGCACTAAATTAGTAAATAAATCCTTCAAGAAGGTGGAGTCGAACCGGAAGCACCGGTTGTCGCCGGTCACCTACATCCTTCTTCTTTCTCTCTCTCATTTCTCCTATATATATATAACACTCCTCCGTTCAAATCCAAACCTAAACTCTTCAACCTGAGACTAGTCTCCCCCCTCCGCACTCTCCAATTTCCTTAGCGTCGATTCGCTCTGCTTCTCCGGTGCCGGAAAATGGTCCAGGCTCAGGGGGAGCAGCCGGAGACGGACTCCGTCGCCTCCCATCACCGGCGCGTCGCCCTCGGCCTCGTCGTCTCCGTCTCGGCCCTCGTGTCCCTGTGCGCGAAGAAGGCCGGCCAAGTCTCCAAGAAGCTCGCCCGCCGGGGGCACGACCGGTGCAAGTTCTCGCCGCGATCGCCCTCGTTGGAGGCGGCGGCGGGCACGGCGTCGCCGCTGAGGCGCCCGAAGAAGCTCCTCTCGAACATAAGCAACAAGGCGATCGCGTTCGTGCACAGGGGCAAGAAGGGCCCGGGCCGCGGCGGCGGCGGCGGGGAGGAGTCGGAGGCGGACTCGGAGGAGTTCGGCTTCGGGGACGGCGGGGTGTGGCAGAGGAGCATCCTGATGGGGGACAAGTGCCAGCCGCTGGACTTCTCCGGCGTGATCTACTACGACGGGAACGGGAAGAAGCTCAACCAGGTGCCCGTCCGGTCTCCGCGCGCCAGCCCCATGCCCGGGTACCTCGCCCGCGCCCGCCCGGAGGAGCGGCCGGTCAGCAAGTTCGACTTCGGCGGGCTAGGGAAGTAGCCGCCCAAAAAAGCTCCATAGCAATACCGAAACCAGCACGATCCCCTGTCAGCGTTTGATGAAGAAAGGGTCACAAAGGGCTGTTCTGTAGTGTAACTTTCTTCCTTTTTCCGTCTTGGGTTTTGGAGTTTTGTTCGTCTGTTTCGCCCTGTGATTAGATGAGGTTTTGAGGATTTGTCTGTACAAAATGATTCAGACAGGAACTGTGGAAGTTCCCATGATGGTTTTTTTGGGCTGTCCCTTCAACTTAATCTCTGTTTTCTTTCGAACCCATTACGAACTAGAATCCAGCTTTCGTTTGCGATCGATTAAACCGAGTGATCCGAATCGTCAAAAGCTTAAGATAGCTTCAATTAGCAGAGAAAGAGACGGCAGAAGTTCCTCAGCCTAGCCTTTTTTCTTTTGTTTTTATTAACCGGATGCGAGAAAGACCGGGTCAAAACGACCGAGTTTCGTTTCAGACTGGCGCGAGAGCAAAGCCCCAAAAGGCAACACTGTTTCAGCGCCGCCAATATTGAAATACTCGCCTATCGTCGGGACCATATAGAGGCTTGTACACTGTTCCATACTTGCTGACGTGTGAGATGATTCATGTCAAGGCTAGAAGTCTAGAGAGATGACCCTTTTGCTCACAAATTACAGAGAAGATTCGTGCCGTGTAAATGTCAAAATTAAACGTTTTCAGCGTAAATTTAGTATTGAATTAGAATCGCAATTACGCGAATTGCAAAAGCGGTTGTCTTACAAAGAACACAAATTGCCAACTCTTTTCTTATGTGTCCCGCCAAGGCTATGGCGAAGGCATCTTCGAATTAAATGCCTTAGTAGATTATATCCGGTAACAAAGTATGATCTCCAAATGCGTTTGTTAGTTTTAATAATTTGATGATAGTTTTGTAGTGTTGGTTACTCCAAACAAGTGATTATAATTTGGAAAAAAAATAAAAATTGGTGATGTCGCCGCCCCTAACGAACACACGGTTCAGATTGCACAAAGAGAAGATCAACGATGATGATTCGTGTGAACGGTCGGAGTGGTTTTCGGCCTGTCATTATTTTCAACGGCTCACATCTTCCCTTCCTGATCCAACGGCGGAAGCGTGTACCTTGGGCAATTCCGGCCGAAGAACAACGGGAAGGCCCGTGAATCTTCAGACAGAGCGCTGTCACTGTGATTCAACAGCTGCTGATTCTACATTCGATTGGCGAAAACGGCGGTCTTAAGCGAGAACGACCCGGTTCCGCATTCTTCTACCATTGCCTCGTGAAAAAACCCGGAGGACGGGCAAGAAACGTTTTCCAGCAATCTTTCCGTCGAGCCACGCAGTGCGTTTCACGTCATCGCCATGGAAAATCCTTTCGTTCAAGATCGACCAGCAAGTAAACAGCGGTTGCGATACGCTTCAACGCTCCACGACCCTCACGAGAAGACCAGCTTTTTCAGCTTCTAAAGCAGTAAGACTAAGAGGGCTTCGGGGGGCATCGCCGACACTCTGACCGCACTAATAAACCGAGAATTCGAGTCAAAGTTCAAGAAAAAAGGGCCTCCTCATGAATGTTTATCCTCGGTCCTACACGGCCGCAGCTCGTCGGTTGACTTCGACTTTTTGGAGTTGACTCGATGGGGCCATTAGAGCAGGTTCAACAAATCGAGGTCGGAGTCAACTCAGGGACAGAACCGACTAGGAATCAGACAAGAACAAAATGCTTTATTTTTTCACATCCTCAATTGTCAAAACCTTCCTGTTTTTTCTTACAAGAACAATGACAGGGTCGATGCGACGACGTCCTTTGTCTGCGTTTGGCGTTTCTCCATTTCCACAAGCGCAGACCCCTACCATCACGGGCAGGAAACTCTTGCGAAAGCAGCTAAAGAGAAGTAAACCCGGAAAGGAACCATGCATGTGCGACGAGATTAAGACGACGAAAAGGAAAAAAAATGACTATAGCAACACCCCCGGATGGACAGGTCGAAAACCATGAATAGCCTCTCACCCTTGACCTTTTACTGCTTTGCATATCCCTCCCTGGCGTAGTCCTTAGCGTGACCGGTCCTGGCAGCATTGCTCCCCCGGCCAAGGCCCGACAGGTCGGACCCTCTGAAGTACTTGTACAGCCACGACAGGCCGGCCAGCGCTATGACCCCGAACCCGCACGCGGACAGCGCGGCGGCGACGGCCGCGAACAGGACGACGGCGACGGGAACCCATATCGGGCTCGAGACGATGAGCAGAGGCGCCAGGATGATCAGGCCCATGACGGCGGCGGTGATGGTGAGGCCGATCAGGAGGAGCAGGACGGCGTCGGAGACGGCGAGGGCGAGGAACCCAAAGAGGTGGGGCGAGCCGGGGGCCCGCTCGTGCGGCTTGCCGAAGACGGAGGCGCCGTGGGGGCGGCGGCGGAGGGGCGGGGAGGTCTGTGGAGGTCGGCCATTGTCGAGGATCGCGAGCTTAGCAGCTTCGAGAAGAGGAGAGGAGCGGAGTAGGACGAGGAAGAGGCGAGGGGTCGGAAAGTGGTTTTTCAACACGTGTGGAGGAGGCGCTCCGGTGGAGGCATGCGAGTCGACACGTGTGGAACTGTGGAGCACACGGTGGGAAATGGGGATGATGCCCCGCCTGTGACGAGGGGAATATTTTTCCTTTTTGGCCACGATTTAATTGAAAGGATTAACTTGAGGACCAAAGTGCAATTCTCCCTTCTATTTTCAAATCATGCTTAAGCTCGGCGGGAGGTTTCGCGGTGCTTAAGAAACGATCTGGGTCAACGAGGAGGAGGAAGGATCTAGGCATCTTTTCTCCTTTTCTTTTCCATCTTTTAATGGAAAAGTTCTAGATGATTTTCTCTCAGTTGTATATCGTCCAAGAAACTCTCAGTTCAATATTTTCCCTCCATTTCTTGAGGAGAAAGCCTCTTGCTGTCATTAGAAAGCTTTAATAATGGGGTAGTTCTTGGAAAACAAAGCATCCACGTATATTAAAGCACTGAACCAATGAAATTTGCACATCCAATCTCAAATTCAGAGAGAGAGAGGAGTTCCGCAGCAGATAATTTTCTCTTGGTTGTATACCGTCCAAGAAACTCTCAGTTCAATATTTTTCTCTCTATTTCTTGCGGAGAAAGTCCCTTGCCCGCGTAAGAAAGCTTTAGTAATGGGGTAGTTCAATGCCTCCGACTCCACGTATATTAAAGCACTGAACCAATGAAATCTGCACATCCAATCTCAAATTCAGAGAGAGAGGGGAGTTCCGCAGCAGATAATTTTCTCTCAATTGTATACCATCCAAAAAACTCTCAGTTCAATATTTTCTCTCTATTTCTTGCGGAGAAAGCGTCTTGCCGGCGTCAGAAAGCTTTAGTAATGGGGTAGTTCAATGCCTCCGGCTCCACGTATATTAAAGCACTGAACCCATGAGATCTCCACATCCAATCTCAAATTCAGAGAGACGCCGAGAGAGAGAGAGAGATGGCGGGCAAAGTAGTTCTTCACGGAACGTGGGCTAGTCCATACAGCAAGAGGGTGGAGCTAGCTCTGAAAGTGAAAGGGATCGAGTATGAGTTCGTGGAAGAAGATTTGACGAACAAGAGCGAAGCACTTTTGAGGTACAATCCTGTTCACAAGAAAGTCCCTGTTCTTGTTCACGATGGCAAGCCCATCACCGAGTCACTGGTCATTATCGAGTACATCGATGAGACTTGGACGGATGGTCCTCGCCTCTTGCCCCAAGATCCCTACGAGAGAGCGAAAGTTCGCTTCTGGGTTGGCTTTTGCCAGCAGCAGGTCAGTGCAAATTTTTTAGCAAAATGTTTTGAGGAAGTTCCTCAACGTGCACATGATCATTTCTTGCATTAATCCACCGTCACAGCACAAACAGATTATGCCTTTTTGTTCGCATCTCTGCATGATTTACCATGTTGTTTATCGATCAGTTTGTGCACTTGTCCGTAGTGATAATCGATTAAATGACATGGAGTAGGAATTGAGGACAAGTTTTCTTTTTTCAATAAAATATGGCCATGATCGAGGGAGCTTTCTGTAACTATGATCATAAGATGACGCTGATACAATAGTTGTATCCACATGCTGCTGTCTTTAATTGCCATTACCTAGGTAGGCTGTTGCCTAATTGTCATGGGAAAATTATCAAGAAAGTTCTAAACCTATTTTAATTGTGCCAATTCAGTCTTAAACTTATTTTTTTGACCAATTAAATCCCGAACCTTTTATAATTATTCCCAATCAGTCCATCTAGCCAAAATTGGCCAACCGGCGCGATGTGGCAGTCGGCGATGGCGGCGCTTTTTAATAACCTTTTTTTTTGAATAATATTTTTATTTTTTTTTTCTCTCTCTCTCTCTCTTTCCTTTTTTTCCTTCTCCCTCTCCCTCCTCCCTCCTCCTCTCCTCCTCCCTCCTTCTTCCTTTGGCTCGGCGATGGGCCGAGGGGAGGGCTTGCCGGTCGCCGGACTAAGGTGGTCGGGCTAGCTCGCCTCACCCTTGCTTGGCGAGCCCGCCGGATCGCCTCGGTTTGGCGACCCGCTAGCCTAGCCGGTCGTCGGAGCCAAAGAAAGGAGGAGGGAGGAAGGAGGAAGAGGGGGAAGGAAAAAAAAGAGGAAAAAGGAAAAGGAAAAAAAAAAAAAGAAAAAGGAAAAAAAAAGATAAAAAATAGTAATAAAATATTGTAAAAAATAAAATATTATTAAAAAAGTTGTCGGCACTAGCCATTGTCACATCGGGCGTTAGTCGGATGGATTGATCGGGAATAATTATAAAAGAATTGTGACTCAATTTGGGTCCGTTTGGAATCGCCTTTGGAAGGGGCTTTGGCCATGAAAAGCCCCTTGGGCCAATGGAGACGTTTGGGAAAAAACTTTGCAAGTCTCTTACTTGCAAAGCTAGCATTTCAAGACCGAAAGCCCAAGGCTGCCTTGGGGGTGCCTTGGGCTTTCGGCTTTTTTTTGGCATGCCCACATGGACCTGTTCATATATTTTTTTCCAAAATTGTCCTCACGAATTTTTGTTTTTCCTGCGTGCCCTTGTATGAGCACTATTCATCTTCTCACGGTGTAGAGGGACGCCGCGACCTAGGCGCTCGTCGTCGGAGAGCTCCACGAGTTGCGAGATCTGGTTGCGACCAGATGCGGTCGCCGGCGACCGTCGCTTGCCGCACAGCGACCTCCGCACGGAGCTCGCCGGCAAGCGCAACCCATCGTCGCGGGTTTGGTCGCGACTAGATCCGCGCGCCGGAGGCTCGAGCGGCGATCGGATCCGGTCGCGCGACCTCGCCGCCACCGGATCCGGGTCGCGGCGGCGTCGTGCAACCTCCCGCGACCTCGTCGCCCCAGATCCGGGGCGGCGAGGTCCTCTGCGACCTCGACGCCCGGATCTAGGTCGTCGGAGGTCGAGGCGGCATCGCGCGACCTCGCCACCCCAAATCCCGGGGTTGCTGAGGTCGAGGCGGCGTCGTGCGACCTCGCCGCCCCCATCGGGGGTCGGCCGGAGGTCGTGGCGGCGTCGCGCGACCTCATTGCCCCGATCCGGGGTTGTCGGAGCTCGCCGGAGGTCGCCGGCGTCTGTGCCCTTGTCGGTCAAATTTTTTAATTTTTCTTTTAATAATTTTTTTTAACACAGATACTTTGCAAAGGTAATTCCCCAAACACCATTTTGTTCAAAGTACTTCACAAAGGGCTTTAAAGTACAATTTACCAAACACAGTTGCATTTGGAAAAACACATTTTAACTCAAAGGTCTTTGCATTTTCCTAAAGATTTTCCCCAAAAGTGGTTCCCAAATGCACCATCAAAAAAATAAGTTTAGGGCTAAACTAGCACAATTGCAATAGGTTTATAACTTTTTTGGTAATTTTCTCTAATTGTCATTCATGAAGCATGAAAATATTTCAAAATTACGTCATGACGAAATAATTTCTCTTTGCAAAATCGAGCGATAAAACAAAAGTAAGATGAAACCATAGTTCAAGCAAGTTTTAAGTTTGGAAGTTGTCAACTGCAGTTGTTTGAGGCCACGTACTCTGTGGTCAAAACTGATGGAGTTGCGCAAGAAAGAGCTATCAAGGAAGTGCACGAGAAACTGAAGGTGTTGGAAGAGGGAATCAAGGGCAGTTATCCCGAAGGATCCCTGTTTGTCAACGGCGACAGCATGGGACTCCTAGACATTGTTGTCTACTCAATGTTGGGTTCTCCTAAGGTTTCGGAAGAAGCCCTTGGTGTAAAAGTTCTGGACCCGGAGAAGTATCCAAGGGTGACCTCCTGGGCGACAGCTTTAACTGAGTCGCCGTTGGTGAAAGAGGCAGCGCCTCCTCATGAGAAGATGGTCGGCTTTATTCAGTTCTTTAGGGCTAAAGTTCTTAAATCTGCGGCAGCTTAATGCATTTAAGGGTGTCCTTGATAATAAGGGTGGGAACTTTGTCGGTCAATCTTACATATGATGTTTGATTGCACTTCTGCGTCTTCTGAATGTATTTGAGAAAAAAAGTAATGCCCAATAAAGTTTACTTCAAATGTTTCACTACATCTCTGTCTCTTTTTTAATTATTTTACTACGATAACACCGAACTAGTTATTTGATCTATCCTACTGGGCTACGTTATGTAGCTATTTGATGGGTTTTTTATGTGATGATGGGCTTATTTAAGCCCGTCCGCCCATGTTGGGCCAAAACCCGGCCCACAAGTGAAGGGCCCATAGAATAGTGCAGTTATTGTAAAATAAAAAATAAAAAGGGAAAATCTAAGCAATTAATATATCTGGTAAGTTGGTTATCGGATAAGTTATGTAATCTGAGAAAATGAGAGAATACGTTTTCTCTGTTTGACGTTCTCTAAGTTTTTCCCCAAGAAACAGAACGCTCCTCTTCACGAACGGAATTAGGCTTCCACGAATTCCTCACAAATTGCGACGACGGTGTATAATATGTGAAAATTAAGGTATGTCCGACTACGTGATATATTTTTTGATCGGTGTAACATGTGTTTTCTGGGCACGTTTTCCGCATTCGTTTTCGGTCTTCGATTGAGTATTGGACTGCTTTTGGGAATCTGTATTCCCAACACTATTAATTATTGATACTACTAGCTGCATAGAAATCTGGCTGCTTGCAACTTGCAACTTCGCCAAACACAACAAATGATATAGCTTTAATCAATATAGTTCATTGTTGAGAAAGATTTCTGCTTGAAGTCAGATGAATTGGGCGATTTAGATCATGCTATTGGATAGCTGATCTTTGTATCACTAGGGATAGGGATATTTTCAATGTGAATTGCCCAAAAACATTCTTTCCATTTTCCAAGCTAATCTGAAATTATTTTTTTTTTTTTTTGCTAAGGCACGAGGTGGAGGGTGAGTGGTAATTTGCGGAGATTTGGAGAGATCGATCTTACAAAAGTGTGGCATTGGCGTAGCATCATCGTATGTGAAAGATAGGTACTTGCTTGATCTTAGATTAATTTATTTTGATGACTTCGAAATCCTCTCATAGTTGGATAATTAGGTTATTTTATCATTTTGTGTAGCTTGTTATATTATGTTATGTGGAACTAGACATGCCAAAATAGGTTATATAATAATCCCTTAACCCATAATTGATGGGTTGAATTATCATATGATTTAGAATCATAAAACCTAAAATACTTTGGTTGTTAAATGGATCTATAACTTATTCAAACTTAATTCACTTTTATGGCCATCTCTTCACCCTCACTCCGCACTACAATCTTAGTTTGGATATGATTTTTCTTAAATTGAGTTAGATATGAAAATGTTTTAATAACATGAGTCATGTTAATCATGGATTTTGTATGAGTTACTAGATTTATATTATATAAAAATGGGTTAAAACATGTTAAATGAATCAATTTGGATTAGACCGTTTCCGACTTGGCCCAAACCGGATCCAATCCGCCCGTTTTGACAGGTATACGGTAGAACTTTAAGTTTTAGAAGTTTGGAGAAATTACGTAGTTCGCAGCTTGATATATTCGCGCCACGTGGAACGACTATTATAAGAGAGCGCATGGGCCCATGGCTTTACTTCCCAGCGGCCCAGTGAAACAAAAACTCACTCCACGAAATTCTCAGTCAGCATCATCCTGCGATGTTGCTAGAATTTACAGTCATAATCAGAAGATCAATGCGCCATCAACGTGAAACACAACCAAGAGCACAATCTTGGTACGAGCAGCAGCATGAAGATGAAGATGATGGAGACGGAAACGAGCCCTTGCGAGCGAGCTTCGATCCGGTTCATCGGTCCATGCGCCGCCTCCGGCGACCAGGCCGGCCCGATCTTGTCGGCCACCCTTTCACTCGTCTCCTTCTGGTCTGATTCATTCCCGCTCCGATGCTCACTCGAACCGGCGGCCTCCGACGCAGTTACATCCCGATGCTTTCGCGCATTGTCCCTCAACTCCGCAGTAGTGAGCATCTGACTCGAGGTCCTGTCGTATTTTCCGTGGCTGAAGGGTTCCGTTTCCGCCGGCGTTGACGTATCTTCGAACGCCGGTTCGAGATTCCTGACGCTGATGCAATCGTTGAAAGATACTCTCCTCAGGCGGGACGGAATCTCCGGGCTCGGGGACTCTAAAAGATCCTTCTTGCTCATCTCCCTGGACGCATCGATGCCGAAATTCCACCTCGCTTTCGAAACTCCTTCGGGGACCACCGACGTCGAAAATCTCCGGATCAATCCCGGCCTCGCTGGAAATCTTTTGCCGGGAGACCTCTCCGGTGATGGATCCACCATGACGTCCCTCTTGCTCTTGTTCCTCCACCTCTTTATCTTAGTGATCAGGCTAGACCTCTTGCTCATGCTGCTCTGGCTACCCGAGGTGCTTCCGGGGGTCGAGCTCGTGTCGTCGATCTCGTGGCTCTCCAAGGAGGTCCGGGACGAACCACTGCTGTCCGATGCGGCATGGCCGGTGGATTTCGCTTCCTGCTGCGACCCGAGACTCCAATCCTTGCTGGGATCGCGTTCGGGAGTGCGCGGCGGCGGGGTTTGGTAATCTCGGATTTCGAATCTCAAGCAGCTGTTGAGCCACTTCTGGTACACCAGCTCTTCCACCATGCCGAATCTCTGCTTCTGCAGCGTCTCTATCCGCTTCAGGAGGTCTTCGTTCCGAAGTTTCAGCGCGCTCGCCTCTTCTTCGGCCCTGGCGATTGCTTCGCCCTGCGAGACGATAGAGCAGAAACCCAAAATTTACGCTGAGAATAACATCTAATGCAGAAACATCATGCTTTAATGCTTCCTTAAAACTAACAGATCAGAGAAAGCACACGCATGTTTCGCGTCTTTCCGGCAGAAGCAGTCGGTCCCGAGGCGCGTGGAAATGATGAGTTTTCACCGTACCTCTGTCATGGCGGAAAGGGAAGCGGCTTTCGCCTGAGCAGAATTCAGCTTGAGCGCTAGCTCCCTCTTCTCGAGCTCGAGTTCCTGTTCCGCCGATTCATCGCCATGACCTCCAACTTCACGTCGTCCGTCGTCTTCATCTTCCCCTCGAACGCGGGTTCTCTAGATGGCTTTCCTCTACTGTGATAGCCGTGGACTCGCTCTTCGATCGTCTCGAGTCGCGCCTTCATTTGGATCTCCCCGGCCTTCATCTTTTCCAGACACTGCTTTATCATCTCCTCCGCCGCCTCTAGTTGCTTCTCCGCCACGAAGCTCTCTCTTATTTCCTTCTCGAGATGTCTTTTCTCGGCCTCGAGCGAGCGGACGGCGGCCTTCAGCACGTCGGCCTCGGATGAAGTGACCCTCAGTTGCCTCTTCAAACGGGTGATGAAGGAATGCTGCTCTCTCAGCCCGTACAGCTCCAGCAGCTTATGCTCAACTGCTATCTCTCTTCTCCTCAGCTCGTCAAGCAGATGCTTCGTCTCTTCCGCTTTGTCGACGGCATCTGGATTCTCATCTCGCCGGGCAATCACCCGTCGCCGGTTCGCATCTGCGGCCCCGTCTTCCGCCTTTTCCTCAGCATGGCGACTTCCCCGGTTCGCATCTTCGTCGTCTGAAACCATGCAAACACCATCATTTCCCGAAAAGAAAGCATATAAACAGATGAAACCATCTTCACGAAATTCCGGATTAAGACCGGGGAAGAAATCTTCGAAAAGAAAGAGGGAATGACCTGATGATTCGAGGTGTGGTTTCCGCTTCCTCGAAGGCTTGACGACGCCATTACCAGAGACCGCAAGAGCTGCGACGGTGGCGAGAATCAGCATGCTCGCTCTGAGTATCATGTAATACAACCCCGGCAGCTTTTCGCCTCCGGCAGGGCCTCGGAAAGCTCGTGAATTCAGCTCCAATCTGCAGAGTTTCGCCGTGAAAACGACACTGCCATTCGTTCATTCGATCTGCTGTGCAGCTGATGCGGCCGAATCTCATCGCCAATCGGCGGTCGGTTTTCGCTGCGGACCGCGAACACTAAATGCTCGTTTGGACGAACTCCGTTCGAAGAAGAAAGGCGTGCGAAAGGAGCACACGACGTCCACACAAAAGCTCAAGATAATGTGTCCGTCTCGTCCATCCTTTCTTCAGTCCTTGAAGATCTTTTTGCCGCAAGCCACGAGATTTTTGTGCAGATGACGGAGGCAATCAACTGTCGAGAATGGTAGTTACAAGTCTCGCGCCGCGAATCGGGGTTCGCCATGGCGGTTGACCGCTAAAGCTTGCTCCTCAAGTTGCGAACGAGGTGGCTATGGCCCGAGCTGGTTTGAGTCACGACATAAGTTCCGAGGTTGCGCTTCCCATGCCGAAATATAAATGGTCATTAAATTTTAAATTAATATGCAATTATATTCCTGGATTTTTAATTTATTCATTATAATTTATGAATTTTCGGTAAATATTTAATCTAATCCCAAATTATATGAAAATATCCGATGTTAATCTTTCGTTAATTCAAGTTCAAGTAAATCGTTAAAAAAAAGTTTACGAACAATATTAAATATATAAGGTTAGAACTACATTGAATATATACTAAAAATTTATCAATCACGTTGAAAAAATTAAAATTTCAGGTATATTGGGTTTAAAATTCAAGAATTACATCAAACAAATTGAAAATTGAAAGTCCATATTGCATATTAAAACTATTTGCGTCATTTTTCCGAAAGTTAAAAAGGGTCGTCGGTCTGGATTTGGTGTAAGATCTGTCGACACTCTCAATTTATAAAGTAATTCGATAAATTTTTATCTTTGTTTTTCTAAAGTTAAAACTTTTAATCTCGGAATATCGCTTTTATGCGCGGATCAGGTTCCTTATTAATAGTAAATAAATAATATTCCTAAATCGAATAATCTTATACGGCAATACGATTATGCTAGCGTGAAGATCATAAATCGATTTCAATTCCTGAACCCTCCAAAACCCTAGCAAATCTCCCTCCTAAAAAGCCCAATTCTCTCTCGCTCGCGCACCGATCGGCCGTCGCCGGACGGAGGAGCAGATTCCGACGATGGATCCGCGGCGGATCCCCCACGCCGCCATCAAGCCGAAGGTCCGGCAGGTCGGCTTCGTGCCCCGCAACGCCCCGCCGGAGCCGCCGGCCCGGTCCCAGTCCTACCCGGCGGAGGCCAGCTCGCCCCCGCTCTCCGACTCCCCCGCCGGCAACTCCCTCTCCCCGGTCATGATCCCGCCGCCGCGGCACCTCTCCGACAACCTCGCCGCCTTCCGCACCCCCGCCGTGCCCGTGCCAGAGACGGCGCGCCGGCGCGCGGGCCACTCGCCGGTCGTCGGGAGCTACGACCCCGCAGAGTCGCTCCTCGGGACGTCGTCGCCGGCCCCGTCGCCGCCGTCGAGCGGCAGGCTGATCGGCGACGGGGAGTTCTCGGAGGAGTCGTGGATGCTGCGGCGGAGCAACTCGGCGAAGTTCGCGTCGAGCTTCCCGGGCGGGGGGTTCGATTTGACCGCCGTGAAGGCGGTCTCCGCGGCTGGCCTCGCGTCCGATGCGAATGTGAAGAAGACGACCGGTGAGTTTTGACTTCTGTCTTTCAGTTGATGCGTTGTTTCTGTAATCTTTGTATCAGTGGCTTGTCAAGGATGGTTCTGTACCGAGAAGATTGCTTTTTGGCGGACAGCATTTGCAATTCGTGCATGTCGGCGTTTGAATTGAGCATCATAGGCAGTATGGACAAGTCCAGTTTGTTTGTCGCGTGCTTTTGTCTTTGGCTTATTTAGGAATTCCCTGGTCCCTAATGGGTCATAGGTGTTATATCAGCATGATGCTATAGCGTATGCTAGTTTCTGCACATTCCAATTCCATTTGATCTGTTGGTGCGGAGTTAGTATGGTGTCATGGGAAGTGATGTGAAAGGCAGGTTGCTCTGGAGGTTATGTTTCAGAACTATGCAGTAAGCTGGGGACATTGGGAAAGGGATTAGATATATCATATAGACTTCTCGTGATGTAAAAAGACCTTCCAAGGTGTCTCGGCCATATATATATATTTTTTTTTATGTGTGTGTGTGTGTATGTATGTATGTATGTATGTATGTATGTATATATATCCTGAATCTTCACCTCCGATGCGCCTCTGTTTATGCATGGCCTTTTGCAGAGAAGAGTGAGGGGAGTGCTCTGGAAGTGAAAAATGAAGCAATACCTAGTTCAAAGCCGCTGAAGGCAAAAACTACAAAATCTGAAAGGCGGGCCTTGCAGGAGTCTCAGCGAGCTGCAAAAGTTGCTGCAAGAGGTTATTTCTATGACCTTTAATTTGTGGACCATTAGAATTGCAGAGGCCAATCTCCTCCTTATTTTGGGCCACTTGGAATCAAGTTTTGACATTGGTTGGCTTTGCATGAATAATGCATAATGCGCCCATGACATGATGTATGGAAATACTGCTTAAATCTGATTTTGAGCTGGAGCATAATCCATTAGGAGGCACCTTTCAGGTCGAGGCTGCTTTTATCTTTCATAACAATTTTGAGTGGTAAGGAGAAATAGAAAGAGGGTGTAACAAGTTCAAAACTCCAAGCATCAGTCTTGCTCCCTGGCTACAATTTATTGTTGGTGATTACTTATAGAGCAGCCAATTCATTTCAAAAGAAATTCTTTGTTGCAGTGGAGGGAAATAAGTCTACTGCAGCTGCATCTGGCAGAGTCACTTCTGCTAAAGCAGCAAAGCAACCCACACAAAAGAAAGATGTTGCTTCAGCTGCACCGTCTGTGGCAGCTTCCGAGAAGAAAGGAAGTGACCGTGCACCGGAGAAGGACAGAAAGAAAGATCCCCCTGCTCCACGCATGCAATTTGATGACAAGAGTCGGGTGGAAAAGGCTAAAAGGAGAGCTGTTGTCAATCAAACTGAAGCTAGAAATAGAGTTGAGTTGTTTAGACATTTGCCTCAATATGAACAAGGAACACAACTTCCTGATCTTGAGTCAAAGTTTTTTCTGCACGAGCCTATGCATCCTGCTATTTACAAGGTACTTCTAAGAACACAGTGCTTGTTGTATTTCCTGAACTTCTTGGAGGTGGATCTTGGAATATTGTTGAGATCTCAGCAAAACCCTTAATATAGTTAGACAAGATGTGCAGCATGTAATAAAAATCAGTTTTGCTATGCAACTCCAGAGCACCAATATTAGGGACCTATGTGTCTTAAGAGATGTGATTATGTCCTCTTATTTAAATTGGACGTCACTGCTTGGTTCTACTTTTTGATATGAACTCTATGCAACAAAGTTGTACTGAGTGGTTATCTACAGAAATAGGTATATGCTCAATGTCCTGCTAAGCTTGTTCATGTAATTTACAGGTCGGGTTACAGTATTTAGCAGGAGATATTTCGGGCGGCAATGCTCGTTGTATTGCAATGCTGCAAGCCTTTCAAGAGGCCATCAAAGACTATGTAACACCACCCGAGAAAAATCTCAACAGAGATTTGACAGCAAGAATTAGCAGTTATGTTTCGTTTTTTACTGAGTGCAGACCACTCTCAATCAGCATGGGAAATGCAATTAGATTTATAAAGAATCGAATTGCCAAGTTACCATTGTCTCTTTCTGAATCAGAAGCAAAGACTTTGCTTTGCTCTGATATAGATCGCTTTATAAATGAGAAGATTATAGTGGCTGACCAGGTAATAGTCAGACATGCGACAACTAAGATCAGAGATGGGGATGTTCTTCTTACATACGGTGCATCATGTATCATTGAGATGATTTTTCTGTACGCCCATGAAATTGGGAAACAATTCCGTGTAGTGGTAATTGATTCGCGCCCCAAACTTGAAGGCCAATCATTACTACGTAGGCTGATAGCTAAAGGGCTGAGTTGTACATATACACATATAAATGCAGTTTCTTATATAATGCATGAAGTGACGGGAGTTTTCTTGGGGGCTTCGTCTGTATTGTCTAATGGTACTGTATATTCAAGGGTCGGAACTGCAAGTGTGGCAATGGTTGCTAATGCTTTCCGTGTTCCCGTTATAATATGCTGTGAAGCATATAAATTTCACGAAAGAGTGCAGCTGGATTCAATTTGCTTCAATGAATTGGGTACATTTTGGCCTCTTTTATGATTCTTTTACACTCCTATAATTTCCTCATAAAGTCATCTAGTGAAACTCTTAAGTTGCTTGCAGGTGACCCGGATGCCATTTTAAAGGTTCCTGGAAGAATGGATGTGAAATATTCGAGTAACTTGCAGAATAAGGAAAATCTTCAATTGCTGAATCTCATGTAAGCTTTCAGTGTTTTTGGAGTGAGGACATCATTCGTCATAGTTTGATTTGATTCTTGGCTTTTTGATGTGATGCTCAAATAGGTATGATGCTACTCCTTCAGAATATGTGTCCATGATTGTCACAGACTATGGCATGGTAAGTTCTATGTACTCCTTGAATTGTTGAAATTCGAATTGTAATAGAGAACCTTTCAAGGATTTTGTCCAAATCATGAACCCCAACTCGAAGTTACGGTGCTATGGAAAGTTTTGCCGTTCACCTTATTTTTATGGTCGCAGATTCCTCCAACAAGTGTGCCTGTGATTGTCCGAGAATATCGGAGGGAGCAGTTATTAATATAGACTCACTGGAGCAGTAAGTCCACAATTTTGGAGCTCGATAGGCTGGATAATGGGGAGATCTCTTGCTTTCATTTGGACTCTCAAGCCGTGCACCAACAGAAATAAGCATAAATAAGCATGGCGGGATTTGCTAACTCTAGGTTTACGTTGTGGCTTTTAGTTTCTAAATGACGTTTCCTTTCTAAGTCATCTTTTCTTTGTTTGCCAAAAGCTGAGCCGCCCATGTTTTACTTGTGGTTATTTTGGAAGTAAAGTTAAGGTCTTGTAATTGAATAGTCCATTCTTTGTATATACTGATGATTTTGTTAGGCTTGTCAAAGATCCTTTGGTTGGTTGATTTTCGATCTCTGTGTGTATGGTAAGGTGAATAAAACTTCCAGGGGATACGATGTAGAATTCTGTTTCAAAGAACTGTGTTATGAACTCAATAAGTAAATCTCGGTGTGGTTGTCAAGAGAGGGTTTCTTCTACTCCTTGTCTCTTCCATTCGGCAAATGCACTGGAGACTCTGACGGGGGTTTCACAGGATGCGCGTCAGGAGCATGAGAAATCTTCAGTATTCCTTGGGGGGTTAGCATTCGCATAACATTAAAACTGTACATCAATCAGTAGTTTTCCTCAGTATGAGTACACCATTTTCTTCTTGCATACAACAGAGACCTAAGGGTGGAAAAAAAGGTGAGCTCTTGGGGTTTTCCTGCTTGATGATGTGAAAGTATCATGCCAGGAAGGCGTTTCGGGCATCATCTTAATTATTCCTTCTCATACACCGTTGCGTATCTCGTCATCATTTGGGTTTCTTGTCAATACAGGTGGTGCTTTCTGCGGCAGCGGCAGCGGCTGCCATCTCCATCAACCCCTCATAATCTATTTCGTGCGACTTGTACTTAAACTTGATCCCACCCTGAGACCATGACCTTATACACAGTAGAGCCTGGGTGCTATCATGCGGCATTGTATACCTCTGTCTATCTATCTCGTCGCCCTTGCCACAGAATATATCTTCAGCCGAAACTGAGGTCGCCTGGGTGGCCAAGAAATCCCGCGCCATGAGACAGAGACGGGGATACCGTGTGCTATTGACCTTCCACCATTCCAAAACGTCGGTTGATAATGGAGCGGGAGGTTCCGACAGATACTGGGTGAGCTCATCAGTTGTGGCATTCATGCTCGCCCTCCGTTTCTTCCTAGCGATTTCCTCCGCAAAAGAGACGCTTCCTCCGTCTTCAACTTCATGAGTACCGTATGTGCTAGACATAGGCGCGAAAAGGGTAGTCGAGTAATTTCTCATGAAGTAGGCTCTTGCTTCTTCTAGATAATTCTCCAAGTTGAGACTCTCAGGAATTAGTTCGCTCTTGATTCGGGGATCCAGAATCGCGGTCATGTAAGTGAAGATGTTGCAGACTTGGCCGCTGTAACTCCTCGACTTCTTCGCCATATCCTCTGCCACGCTCTTCAGCCAGTCTGGGTTGTGTCGCGAGTCTCTGCAGGAGGCGATCATCTCAGATATGTGCTCCATGAAGAAGAGAACCAGCCCGATGGTGGGGACTTTGTTCGTGCATATGTTGTTTGTGGTCTTGTAGAAAGGCTCGAGATAAGTATGGACGACGCTCACAGCATTCTTCTCCGCGGAGTTCAACAGCAATTTAGTGCCTAGAGGTTCATCATACTTTCTGATTACAGCATCCATAGCCTTACTAGCCTGTGTTTTGTAAGCACCACCAAAAAGAACACAATGTGAATACAGGACTTCTGCTGGAGGAACAACGGGATGAAAAGAAATTGGGACCATAATGCAACCTCACTGCACAATTTTGCCGAATTCCTAAACTAACATATAAGCCAAAGAGAAATGTGATGAGCTCTATCTGATTGTTCCATTTCGTTAATCAGAGAGAAATATACCTTCCCCAATGATGCTAAGTGATGGTAATTGTCAAGAAAGACAAAAGGAAAATGTGATTTTTACTCTATCTTATGTTAAAAAATTAGTTTTTTTGGCTGCAATTCTACCTAATGCTTCCATCTTCAAATATGGATAGTGTTTAGATGCCTAGACAGACAAGGATAGACAATGCCGTATGCCTAAAAGCAATCATAGGCGAGACCGAGGCTTAATATTGTTGTAATCCGTACTCATTGGATTATACGTTAACAGCCCCTTTCACCCTTTTTTCATACTGCACAGGAAATCTCAGAATAGTACCTTGCGGACCATATCAAGCATCTGGTAACTGCCACTCCACCGTGGTGATGCATCGAGGGGCAATTTCCAACTTCCTTCTTGATAAGCAGTTGTCAGTTGAATGAAATCATCTGAGATCTCTGGAGAAGCGTTCAGTTCGAGAACAAATTCCCGGACCTTGGATAGTATTGGCTTGGTTGTTTTCAATCCATCATCAATGATCGAGTTCAAAGTATGAGCAGCACAGGGAATATAACAGAAGGGCCCCATTTTCCTACCATCTAAATCTTCTTTCAGTGTTAGACAAGCATGGAAGGCATTTGTACTGTTATCGTGGGTGCAGGAGAGGGCTCTTCCTTCGATCTCATATGTTTTGAGAACCTTCACCAGAGAGTGGTAGATTTCAGTGTCCCCACAAGGATGAGGTACATGACAGATATCAAGAAGCATCCTCTGGAAGGACCAAGTCTCATCAATCCACTGGCTAGTGACACTCATATAGAGGATTTTTTGATAAGAAGTCCAGAAGTCAAGGGTGATTGAAATCTTAGAAGAAACCTGCTCTAAAGCCCCCTTAACATCTTCCTGCATGCTCCTAAAAACTTCGCGAAGTACAACTTTGTATCTGTCTCCAGGCCAGAGATGTATGGTGGGGTTTAAAAATTTGTAGGAATTCACAAGCCACTTCTCTTCCAAGGTCGAGGGAGGTAGAGAAGTTAGAATGAGCCACTTGATGATCAACCAGTTTAAGTGATCATAATCCACCTGAATGGCTGGTTTCCCCTGGGGCAGAGGTTTTTTAGCAATGGTGACAACTGGCTGAGGGGTTGAATTGATGAGACCATCCCCTGCCTTGTCATATCCCGGATGGCGATTGCTAAGGTGCCTCCCCAAATTTCCTTCACCAACAAAAGGATAGATGGTTGAGATAGTTTGACTACTGTGCCACTATATCATGGCCTCTACTATTGCTATATGCTTGTTATAAAAAACGAAGCGACTTAAACCATTGTCTACACCACACAGATAATTGGAGAAAAGCTTGATCTTGTTGCTTCAATAAAATGGACCACAAGTTAGCAAGAGACTGTCCTGATGATGCTAAAAAGGAATAAGGAAATGATGGTTTTGAACATCACACTTTAGAGCCCTGAACTATGTGATTTTGCATCATAGAGAAGAAATTGAAAAAGAAATACGGGAATTATACCAGTGGCTGTGGCAATGGAGTAGTTCTGCCCGCAGAATTTGCAACTTCTAGTTTTCCCATCAGCAGCAGTCTCGAAGTACTTGAGATAAACCGACGTCATTGTCTTCTTTCTTGGTTTGGATGAAGGAACAGCATTTCCCTTTTCTGAAGAACCCAGCCCACTATCTATTGAATCAATTGTCGGTAGAAGTGGTACGTCCATCACGGATTTCGGCTCCATATCTATTCCAGGAAACAAGATTAAGAGAATTACAAACCTAGTCAAAAACAAAAGTGATGCCCTTCTGGAACAGAGAAATTCAATGTCCAAAAGTATTTGAGATCAAAGAATCACATTTGGGATGATAGGACTGAAATGATTTAAATCGATTCAGCAAAATGAGAAGGATGGAAAGGGATTTAGGTAAAGAAGATGGATCTTTGATGCAGAAGTGCCATGAACTGCATAAAGTGACAGACAAAGAGCTTCTGCAGAAATTTTGCCACGCCACTATGGACATGTCATTGAGCCAAAACACCCTTACCCGGTCCCTCACAATGCAAGCAAATTTCCAGTCCATTGCCATGACTTAGAACGCGGTTAACAAGTCCACCGATAGTGATTCAGTCTTTGGTGACAAAAGTGGTAAAATTTCCATACGGATTTAAATGAACATCACAACGCGGACACTGCAGCGAACCATCTAGCCCTGCTAAAACTTAAACTCAGGAAGTAATGCTCCCAGTAAAAGTGCGGGGGAACTACTGATCCACACTCATGCAATGCAGTCTTTAAAATGTGTAAGATCAAAATGCAATTGTCTGCCCCGACACTCTGGGTTTTACACGCAATCACGAAACACCTGAGATTAAAGTCGAAGACAGTACACATTAAAGTCGAACTAGATAACCATATGACACAATCTGCAGATTACCATAAGCTTACGAAAGAACAACTGTCGCCAGAACAAATGGGAGAGATCTTTACCTTTGTAAGGTTTGTACGCATTAGTGACATTCCAGTCCATCTGATTCGCCCGTCTTCCCCACCAAGAGCTCCCGTCTAGCAGACCAGTTGCAGCGGCAATTCAAGAAATCTATCCTCAAAGGGAAGCGAAGCGAGGAAACGAAAACCGAAGCCGCCGATGGCAACCCGCTTCCGGAACCAGCGTCTCCCTCAAAAATCACTTCTCGAACGAGCTTCAAAGCATGAACATTTCGAACCGCGCAGACGGAAGGACGAGGATTTCGGATCCCTCACTGAGAAATTCAGGCGAAATCGAACTTGCGGGGCGGAGCGCCGGCGCCGGCGGCAGCGCAGCTCACGGTCTGACGCGGTGACTGCAAAAGGGCAAGCGACGATAAGTCCATCGAAAGCAAAAAAATTAGGGATTTCGATTCGCGATCTCGCCGGAGCGCGGCGCTCACCTCGCCGGCGGACGCAACCGAGAGCGCTCTTCGTCCATGGAGTCCTCTCTCTCTCTCTCTCTCCGTCCCTCTCCAGAGGAGCCGAACGATGGTCACACCCGATCGGCCGGAGCTCAGGAAGAGGGAGAGATTCGAGGGATCGTCGGGACTTCCGTTTTCCGGGAAAATTTGCAGGGAGGAGGGAAAAAGAAAGAGAGGGAAAACGAAGGAGAAAGGAGGGAGGGAGATGGGAGCCGGAGCCGAGAAGAAAAAAACCGAAAACGCCCGAGCCGAATCGAAGCCGAGAACAGAGAGAGAGAAAGAGAGAGAGAGAGAGAGAAGAAAGAGATCAGCTCGAGGGAGCCGCGGGATCCTGGGGGCGATCCTCGGCGGCGATGCGGCGGCGGCGGCGTCGACGGCTTCGGCGAGTTGAGTTGAGTTGCGATTCGACTCCGAGTGAAGCCGCGACCTGCGAAGGGGAGCGAGGGGACGATCGAGTGGCGACGGGGAAAACAATAATTGAGCGGCGGCGGCGGCTGGGTTGACTCGAGCGGGGGGATTTGACTCAGCGGCTAAAGGGGTGGGGTTTGGACTCGAGTCGAGTCGAGTCGAGTCGAGCCTTTTTCGGATTCAGCTTTTGCTCGGTCTGTTTGCTGAGCCCCAGGCCCAGCTCGCCACCACGCTGGCTCTGAGCTTCAGCTTCAACTCGCTCGTTTTTTAACTCCGTTTTTAACAATTCAAATTAAACGGTCGAGCCAATCTTTGGTTTTTTTTTTTTTCCTTCTTCTTTTCTATTTTCTCCTTTTGTTTTTGCTTTGTTAGGAAAATCATTTTGTTCAATTTGTCTCCTCCCGCTTTTTTTTTTTTTTTTTTTTCTGTTCCCTTGATTTAAGATGCTGAAGATACCGGATTTCGGTTGCTGGATGTAGGAAATTTATGGAGAGTTTTAATTAACTTATTTTTCGCACGATTTAACGAAGAATGCTGTCGAAATTCAATTCTCATTTCATTGATATCAATTGCTTATATCATACATTTGTTTCCAACTATGACAATTTTTTTGTTCTCATATTCCTCCTCAGACTTGTGTATTGTCCGTTTTTCATGACATTTATGTAGTAATAAAATGTTGTGATGCATCAATTTAGGGCAACGATAGCATAAATATGCGAATTTTTATTTGTCTTATAGTAGAGTATCCACATTTTTTTTGGTTTTTTACTTTGCTTTTTTCTCTAGAAAAATCATTTTGCCATTTTTGTATTTCTTGATTTTCTTTTTCTGTTTATTTAATTTAAGAGGTTGGAGATATAGGATTTTGATTGTTAGATATATGAAATTTGTCGAGAGTCTTAGGAAGTATCTTTTCGCACAAATTACCAAGTGAAAAATGCTATCAAAATGTGTCATTGATTCAATTGCTTAATTCATCGTAAGACTTGTATATTATCCGTCTTTCATGACATTTATGTAGTGATAGAATATTGTGATGCATCAATTTAGGGCAATGATAGCATAGGTATACGAATTTCTTCCTGTCTTATAATCGAGTGTATAACCTTTTCTGATTTTTCCTTTGTTTTTTTCTCTAGAAAAATCATTTTGGCGTTTTTGTATTTTACGAATTTTTTTTTATTAATTTAAGAAGTTGGAGATACCGGATTCCGATCGCTAGATGTATGAAATTTGTTGAGAGTCTTATGAAGTTTTTTTTTTTTACATGAATTACTAAGCGAAAAACGCTAGCGAAATATGTCATCGATTCAATTACTTATTTCATCGTAAGACTTGTGTATTGTCCGTCTTTCATGATATTTATGTGGTAATAAAATGTTGTGATGCAACAATTTAGAGCAACGATAGCGTAATTATATGAACTTTTATCTGTTTTATAATTGAGAATCTAAATTTTTTTGGTTCCTTTCCTTTGTTTTTTTTTTCTAAAAGAAATAATTTTTTTTTTTTTCTGTTTCTTTAATTTAAGAGGTTGGAGATACTAGATTCCGATCACTAGATGTAATAAAATTTATCCAGAGTCTTACAAAATATCTTTTTGTGCAAATTACCAAAGCGAAAAAACACTATGAAACAAGTCATCGATTCAATTGCTTATTTCGTCGTAAGATTTGTGTATTTTCTGTCTTTCATGACATTTATATAATAATATAATCTTGTGATGTATCAATTTAGGGCAACGATAACGTAAGTATACAAAATTTTATATGTCTTATAATTGAGTATCTAAATTTTTTTGGTTTTTTCCTTTCTTTTCCCTTTGGTTTTTCCTCTAGAAAAATCATTTTAGCATTTTTATATTTCGCGAATTTGTTTTTTCTGTTTCTCTAATTTAAGAGGTTGGAGTTGGAGATACTGGATTCCGATCGCTAGATGTATGAAATTTGTCAAGAGTCTTACGAAGTATCTTTTTGCATGAATTACCAAGCAAAAAACACTACTGAAACATGTTATCAATTCAATTGCTTGTTTTGTAGTAACACTTGTGTATTGTCCGTCTTTCACGACATTTATGTAGTTTTAAAAATTTATGATGCATCAATTTAGGGCAACGATAGCGTCAGTATACAAAATTTTATTTGTCTTATAATCGAGTATCTAATTTTTATGTTTTTGTTTTTTTTCCTTTGTTGTTTTCTCTAGAAAAATCATTTCAGTATTTTTGTATTTCCAGAATTTTTTTTGTGTTTCTTTAATTTAAGAGGTTGGAGATACAGGATTCCAATTACTAAATGTATGAAATTTGTCGAGAGTCTTACGAAGTATCTTTTTGCACGTATTACTAAGCGAAAAACGCTACCGAAATATGTCATTGACTCAATTGTTTATTTTTTCATAAGACTTGTGTATTATCCATCTTTCATGACATTTATTGTGATGCTTCAATTTAGGGCAACAATAGCGTAGGTATACAAACTTTTATCTCTCTTATAATCGAGTATCTAATTTTTATTTTTTTTGATTTTTTTCCTTTGTTTTTTCTCTAGAAAAATAATTTTGGTATTTTTGTGTTTCCAGAATTTTTTTGTGTTTCTTTAATTTAAGAGGTTGGAGATACAGGATTCCAATTACTAGATGTATGAAATTTGTCGAGACTCTTACGAAGTAAATATGTCATCAATTTAATTGCTTATTTTTTCATAAGAATTGTGTATTATCCATCTTTCATGACATTTATTGTGATGCTTCAATTTAGGGCAACAATAGCGTAGGTATACGAACTTTTATCTCTCTTATAATGAGTATCTATTTTTTATTTTTATTTTTTTCCTTCGTTTTTTCTCTAGAAAAATCATTTTGTCATTTGTATCTTTGCACTCCTTTTTTTTTCCCTCTAATTTAAGAGGTTGGAGATATAGGATTATTATCGCTAGATGTATAAAATTTGTCGAGAGTCTTACGAAGTGTTTTTTTGCATGAATTACCAAATGCAGAATGCTGCCCAAACATGTCATCGATTCAATTGCTTATTTCATCCTTGTTTCTTATGATGGTAATTTTTTTTTTCGTCGTAAGACTTGTGTATTGTTCATCTTGCATGACATTTATGTAGTAAGAAAATGTTGTGATGTATCAATTTAGGGTAGCAATAGCGTAAGTATGTGAACTTTTATTTATCTTATAATCGAGTATCTAAATTTTTATCTTATTTAATAAAAGTACCTCAACTTTTCAAATTAGCTCGACACGATGCATTTATTAAAAAAAAAATCATTGTAATTTGATTTTGCTGACCTGGCTGGCTTACCCAGTGAAATTTGCGCATAATTAATGATGTGGATCTCTTACCTACCAACCATTTTTGTGGAGGTTTTGGGGAATTAGGTGAGGGGGAAAGTGTAGGCTTACATGATTTTAGCCATCCAATTTGTGTCTTATTCACGTCACATCATTTCAAGAGGTTATATTAAATGCCAATGTGGATGGTCAATGACTTTTTAACGGCATAATTGTACACGTCAACATTTTTCATCTGCGATTTTAAGGAAGGTCTCATTTTGACCCAAATATAAAAAGTTAAGTAACTTGATAGAACAAACAAAAATTTCTCAATTGTATAAAATATGAAAATTCAAGTTCTTTTTTTTTTTTTAATGCCTAGGATCTGCCGGGCAATCCATGGCCCGTAGAGTGCACGGTGCACCTTGGACCAAGCATCAATATCTTATGGAAAGCTAGCACAGGACCCCACCATCATGACCCCCACTTAAAACTTGTAAGCAGTTGTGGAGTTTCGACCTTGGGACCTCTGTGGTGAAGTGCCCAAAACTCAACCAACTCAGCTGCCCACCGGTGGATAAAATTCAAGTTCTTGCGGCGTTATTACTACTCAATTCTACAAGGAACCGCATTTTACTTAAATCCGTGAGCTCGGTGAATATTACCTTAAACTCATAGATAAAAAACAGGAAAGCCGAAACTCAGGCAACAGGCAACAGTCAAGAGTTCAGAGGATTTGTCCTCCTTTCTTGGCCAAGAGGCAAGAAGACTCATTTGGTCATGATATCCTTCCTGTTATTCTTGCCTTTGATAGCAGAATCTAACAACACTCGATTTTCTTCAGAGCATCGTTGAACAGCAACGCTTTCACCGACCGATACTCATAGTTTGGCACATTCCCAACACATGCGCATGCAGGTTAATGTAAGCGTTCACTGCTTGCGGTGTGATTACCATCTTACTGGTGTGCGCTTAAGGAGTCAGTCCCGGAACAGAGAGGTCAGTTCCTTAGCAATGTCGAAGTACCGACCTCGAGTTATGAACTATGAAGATGAACTATGTGAAAGATTAGAAGAGTCTAAATGGCTATGTAGAGAAGAGTAGGAAAGTGAGATGAGCTAATCACTCAAAACAGTAAGGGTGCGTTGTCAATCTTCATCTATTTTCAGTCTTCTGTAATCTGAGGGTGTTGTATCATCTGTGAGAGTGAGTTGATGAGAGAAGGATCATGCCATGGACCAGAACTAAATGCCAGTCCATCCAACTCTCCAATGAGTGAGGGGGCAAAGAGAGAGAGAGAGAGAGAGAGAGAGAGAGAGAGAGAACTGTGTGTAAATGGGTTCGACCAGCTTTGATAGGGTCATCTTGAAGAACCGCCTCGTCTTCTCCTCGGTTTCCTCGATCTCCAGATGATGGCCGAGGGATTTGGGCATAACCGGTAAGGGATTTTCGGCGGATGAATATCAGGTAGGCTGCAATATGTCCATTCAAGCAAACGCACTGTTTAGAAACCTCATCTGAGAAAAAGTCTTAAAGCGCAGGATTCTTTTTCTTCTCATTGTATCGATATCATGGAAGTGTTCGATATGTTCAAGAACTTTAAGGGACGAAATCTTACTCCAACGGGGTCATATCGACCTGGGAAAAGTCCAAGCTGGTCGACGAAGCATCCGTCGTAATCACATGAGTCTTGGTGCTGCTGAACGGGGAAGAAGGTGGTTGCCTGATGGCTAGAACTCTGCAGTTGAAGTTGCTCGCAATGTCGTCGTGGGTCGTGGCCAACCTGCAACACACGCCCAAACAAGAATGTCCGGTTTTAAGCTTCCGAGCAGTTGGAAGTACCTCAAAGAAAAATCAATGCATTTGCCCTTTTGCAGGTACTAGGATTCTGCATAACACGATGACATTTCACCCTCTTTTTCTCCTCGACTCCGATTAAAGCACCCAGTAATCGCAGAGGACAACTGCAGACCAACTCTATGAGTCGGTTCTCTTTGTCCCGCGAACGAGAATCGAATCGATCAGCTCTTTTCCAGCTCTCGGACAAGCTAACGATAGTAACATGATGGACGAACAGTGTAAAAGATGCTACAGTTGCTCACGATGGTTCACCAAATCCCCCACTTGGCAGAGCCTTTTTGGATGGGGAACCCAGTACACAGTACACAGTGTCTTAGCTTGCCTCCAATGGACATAACACGTGAGCTCTGTGTCAGTTTGATCAGGCCATCCACCATGATCCTAATCCCCTAGCCTCGGTCAAACCCAATATAGAGAAAAATCCACTGCACATTTTATACTAAGGTCCTTTATATTATGCAAAAAATAAATAATTTGAACATATTATTTTTAAATGATGGTTTTTATCTTTTACGGAAGTGAATGAATGGAAGAAAAAAATTGTCATTGGCTATGGAAATTTCATTGACTAATTATTTCAAGCAATTACTTTTAGAAAAATATTTTTCAAATTATTTATTTTTCACACAAAAAAAAGAGCCTATGGCAATTTCCATTGATGCGTGGTGAAGATGCATTCAAACGTCATTTTCCTTACATAAGCCGAGCAATTGGCCTCTAATGATTAATGAGAACGTATTAATTAGAACAAATATATAAAATAGATGGGTCATGTCATTTCGTACTCGAATTTTTTTCGTCGTGCTTTGTCTTATCTCGTTTTTGTGTCCGACATTGCCCACTCATTTGTGGAAGCCCTTTTTCGTACCATTTTCAAAGTTTAAAATATAAAAAAACAATTTATCGCTTTTCCATCAAAATGAAAAAAAGATTCAATTTTGAAATTGTGATAAAATCTAGCACGAGTGCAAATAACTTCAATAATGGAACAAAAAGACAGGAGTGAAAAAAAGGGGGAAAAATAGAACGAAATGAATGAACGAGCACGAGCACATGGTCGGTCAACAAGGGCTCGCCCTGCTCCATCATTGGCTCCATCCTGTTCGAGTCAAGCAAACCCCAAAAAAACCCAAAAGAAAAAGAGATGAGAAAGATGGAAGATTAGGTGGTCGAACATGACATTAGATTGCACGTCGTCCGCCGGGTAGGTTGACCTGTTCTCGAGTCATCTCTCCCTCTCTCTCCCTCTCTCAATTCGCCGCACGAGAACGGAGTTTCGCGATTCGCAGGCGTTCGAATCAATCGCAGCTGAAAACCCATCAAGCGCGGGGCTCGAATTTTGCAGAGGCGACGAGCTCTGTTCCGGGAAACAGAGCAAGAGCGATGGAACTGGGAAGTTTCTGCAGGATGGGAGAGGCTTACTTGTAGAGGAAGCTCCGGTCGTGGAGCCCGACGACGAGGGCCGACGCGCCCATCTCCCTCACCAGCGACGCGATCTTCGCGCCCTCCTGGTCGCCCTCCGCGACCACAATCTCTATGTTGGTCTGCAAAACAAATTCGCCGATCACTGGACCGGACCCGGTGGACTTTTTATCAGGAGGAAGAGCCGAGCAAAAAATGGAGAGCTTACGTTGGGGAAGCTGCTGCAGATGTCCTTGAAGGAGAGGGCCAGCTGGTAGCCCCGCAGGCGGAGGAGCCGCAGCTTCTTCCTGCTCCTGGAGCTGGCGGCGGCGGCGGAGTAGACGTGGAGGAGGGTGATCACGTCGCCGCAGCGGAGCAGGTTGCGGAGGGCCCACCCGAGCGCCGTCCTCGCCGCCTCCGCGTCCTCCACCACCACCACTATCTTCCTCACGTCCATCCCCCCCTCTCCCCCTCCCTGGAATTACCCTTCTGGGGAGTTGGGTCCGTCACGAACTCCGCACGCCTTGCGGCTCCTCCCTCTCTCTCTAGGACAATGCGGCTCCTCTCTCTTTCTCTCTCTATCTCTAGGACAAGAAGAGGGAGATGTCTAGGTGGGGACGAGGATGGGATTGGAGAGGTTGAGGAGGGAGGGTGTTTGGTTTATATGAGGATGGATCGAACAGGATCATTAAATTAATGTTTTCGGGGCTACGAGGGAAGGAGGGTGACCATGGCATGAAACATTATTGCTCGATCGAGTGGCCGATGTGACGTACCACGACCGGCCATTTTGAGTAGATTATTCATTAATCTTCTCGATTTAATTTGGGATTATGGCGTTAATTAAGCCCTTATTTTATGGTATGTGATGTTCGTGCCTTTTGTTTTTACGGTATGGATTTTATTGTGCATTTTTTTTAAGCTTAAGTTTATGTGCTTTGTTCTGGACCATTAGATTGAGCTCATGCCAGCGATGTTGGAAAGTTCAACAAATTGGATTAGACATGATGTGTGGATTTCGATGAACAAGGGGGACCGCGCACACAAAATAGTCTAGAGGATAAATGAAGAGAAACTACATGTGTATAAGTTGTATTTGTTTTTGAGAAGATTTTATGACAAAAAGAAAAATGCTTTCTTAGAATTTCATTTTTTGGGAAAATGTTTTCCCTTTTTTCATATCGAAAAATTCCTTTTTCTACTAAGCATAGATATTTCTTTTGAGGCTCGCCCTATTTACACTGATTTTTGATATTCAAATTAACCATAGAGTCTCACTCTTGATTTAAGATTATTTCTTAATTTTTTTCTTCTTTTGTTTCAATTTCACTGAAAGACAAAATTACACACATCCATTTCACAAAATTTTTTTTTCACCTTAACCACTTCTTCCACACCGATTACATTCCAATATTTTCTTCATGTTTATCTTTTTCTAAACTCATTCACCATTGTTGTAATCTGAACAAGCACTAATCATATATTTGAGTAAATAAATCTTAATTCTATTTTTCAAATTGTTTACTTTATTTCTCTGATTAGTCTCATGATCGTGGATTTTTCCACTTTGATACTATGGCTAATGTATGCATTATACACAATTTACTTATCTTTCGTTACTATGGAATACAACATTGTTTTTTATTTTTAAATGCATCTTTTAATAATGAAAGTGCAAATGGAGAACATCAATCAATCATGTCAATAAATTCATTCGAAACTTTACCAAATAATTTTATAAAACGAGAGGATCTTTTGACCAGTGTGTGGATATATTTTTTTACTCAAAGTTATATTGTCTCTATAAAAAAGGTTAAAGAGAGACAAATATTTCTTCTCAATTGCAATAAGAGAGGTAATTATTGTGATCAACATAATATTTATATTGCACGTTATAAAAGAAAGACCAGATATTGTTTGATTGACTACCATTTTAAGTTTCTTGCTATAAACATGGACGAGGTTCACTTAAAATATTTAATGCATCACACAATAAATAATTCAAAATTTGATTATTAATTCACCAAATAAAACGAAAGTTGACCAATTGAGATACACAAACTACATTGTAATGAGACATATTAAAGTTATAATTAAATGGAATGCGAATTAAAACTAGTTGGTTTTTTTCACTCTTACTCGTGCTTAGGTTATTTTTTGAATAATATTTTCCTAGTACAAAAATAAAATAAAATAAATGTACAGTTCATTAATGCAATAATTAGCTTTTTTTGGTCAAATAATTAGTCAGTTATCTACCTAATATTTTTTTTTTGGGAAAAGAAATATGCCAATTTTGTTTCAAATGAAGAAAGAAAAAGAAAAAGACAAAAAAAGAAGAAAAAAAGGCAAGTGATAATCTTACATCAAGAGTAAACCCCACATTTAACCTTAGTAAATATTATTTGAGAGGAGCATGGATAGTTCTATCTCTAGTAAAATTGAAACAAAAGAAAAAAAGAAGAAAAAAATGCAAGAAATAATCTTAAGCCAAGAGTGGCACTCGTAAGGGATAATGTAATTAATTCAATGTGAAAGGGAATATCGAGAGCTAATAATAGGGGGAAATAACGTGAACCTTCTTTTGATTGTAAATGATTTTTGAATGAATAATCATTTTCAATAAGTCAAACGAGTGAAAGTTTGGAAAATTAACTCTAGAAAATCTCTTTCACTAAAATAAATGCACCCATAAAGGAGTGATGTTGGGTATATTACATCCAATACCATCCGAGCCATTATAAATGTTATTTGTGATCCCAATCATAATTATTAGAAGTACAAACTCAAAAAGAATAATCCATGGCACTTAATAATAAATTATAGAAAAAAGAAAAAAGAAAAAAGAAATGGCATTAGCTCTCGACAATCTATGTACTCCTCTCGACAATCTATGTACTCCGGAAATTGCACAGATGGAAACAAAAAAGGACAACTCATTTTTCTTTTCCGTTACCCAGACACAGACAGTACGTGGCAGTTCTTAGGATTACGTATTTCCACAGTAATTAATTAGGATATTTTTAAAAGAGCATCCTAAGAATCCGATCAAGCAATTAAGTTAAATAACAAAAGTTATATTTAATATTCTCTCGGTATATGTAATTAAAATTTTTTTCTCATTTTTTTTAATATTTTTATCACTTATGGATGATACCCTGATAAATACACTATTGACTCGATTCATGCCAATACTTAAGTCAACCATCACCGTCCTTTTGCCATTGCCAATTGTCGAGAGCACTAAATTTTCCGATTTCATTAACGTAGAAATCATAAAATAATTAAGTACATAAATAGGTAAAATAATTAAATAAATCTCCAGCTCAAAAAGAAATGTTAATGATGATTGTTCTGGGGAAGTTTATACATGCTACCGGACCCCAATATATTATAAATCTCCAAGGCTTCTTGGCTTACTCTTGTCGCATTCTCATGATGCTTTCAAAGAGTGCAAAGCAAATTTTACCCAAGTGATGCTTATACGTTTCGCACTCTAATACTTCTTAAGCAGGCAATTAGTCAATAAGAAAGATCAACAGAGTGTTAGCGCCCGCTCCGTTGCTTCAGCCTTAGATTTCGTGTCAATACCATCGAAAAATTCTCAAATTGATGTTTTCACGACACATTTACTCAATCCACCAGCCACGTCAAATCTAAAATTGCAGACAGAGGGTAAATTTGAGATAAATGCATTACGGAACATTGGTTTGAAATGTTTTGTGAGATGAAAATTAGGTTTGACATAAATGTTTTATGGGATACCAATTGAGTTCGTTTCATTTAGTCCGCCTTGAATTTTGAGTCAATACCTTTGAAAACTCCCAAATTGATATTCTCATGAAAATTCTCAAGGTTACCTTGACTTCAAATTCTTGCCTACTGCTTCAAATATGAAATTACAAATAGTGAGTAGATTTGAGGTGAATGTATTATGAAATACTAGTTTGAAATATTTTGTGCGATGGGAATTATATTTGAGATAAATGCTTCATGGAGCATTGATTTAAGATTTTTAATGAGACGAAGATTAATTTGGGATTAATATGTCAATGCATTAGTTAGTGATTTTTAACCTTTACATTTTCCCAAAAGCACTCTTTTTTGTACTCCCAAAAGCAGCTCTTTACCTTTTTGTCAAAATTTGAAAAATTACCTCTCCATTCTAAAATATTTATGGAAGCATGACATGGTAATCAAAATGTCAAAAAAAAGTGATAGATTGGAGTGGTTTAGAATCAAAATTCAAATTTGGAAAATCCTTTAAGCAAGCTCTTAAGAAAATGAGATTAGTGGGAGGGTCACGTCATCAGCTGACTAACACATGGGTCCCACTGGCACGGCAAGGCAATTACGTGTGCATCAATTATTAAAAAAACGCTATCGTAATAAAAAAAATAAAAAGAGGGGATGTCGTGTCGGCTTTTTATTTTATTATTTTATTTATTTTTCAGGTTTGAGTTTTCCTCAGTTTCGAAAATGGCATAAGTTTCCTTTGTTCCCCTAATTCAATAGCTTTTCTTTTTCTTGCATTTGTCGCTTTACGTCGTAGTGCGGTTCTTTCTGAGCTTTTTGTGCAAACCCAAGAAAAAAAAAAAAAGGCGGAAGTTTATCGTCATCAGACAAATGGAAAGCCGACGAGGGTATCTCCGCAGTCCACGTCACCGTGGGGCCCCACCAGGTCGCTTGATCCGACGACGTAGCTGAAACAAAAGCCCCTTGCAGGGATTCCGACGCTTTTTTCAAAAACTGCGCTCCGTTTTGGTTCCCCACCACCACTGGTGAAGTGATTCGTTTATGATTCGTTTTTTAATGGTAATAGAGACATTGCTGTGGGGACAAAGCCCCCTTCTCTCGTACTCTGTTTTTGATATTTTTAAATATTATTTTAATAATTTCACAAGAAATGCTAAACTTATCTTTTGAGACATGGATATAACAATTCAATATCCTTAACCTTGCACGGTTGACCTAGAAATACCGTGAATTATAACCGTTAAAAATTGATATGACAACTCATATCAATAAGGCCATATAAGATTTTAAAAGGATTCGAAGGTATTTTTTTGTTTCACGATTTTAGTGTGGTTGAGACAAAAAAATAGTTGTATAGTATATTATACTTTTACTAATTTAGTCTTAAATTATTATATCAATTGAGTTATGAACTTTTTTACGTTTTGTTAATTGAGTTTATCCGATCAATTTTGTTTAGAAATCGTTAATACATATGTTAGGGGTCTTACGTAGCACAACTAGTGCGACGTGTATAATTTTTAATAATATTTTAATACTTTTTGATATATATATATTATAACTGTCATTGGTGAGGGCCTCTACGCCCTTGTAGGAAAAAAGGAAAAAAAATTCAAAAAAATATTAAAAATTGTACATGTTAGCATTTATCGTGCCACGTAAGATGGCTGGTTTCCACATTAGCGGATGAACTCTATTGACAGAATATAAAAACGCTTGTAACTCAATTGTCCAAATAATTTAGACTGAATTGACATAAATGTAATAAATTTATGACTCTTTGGACAATTGCAAGGGCGAAATTTCAACTTTTTGGTGGAATTAACCCTTTTTTCCCCTTCTTTCTCCCTCCATTTGTCCTCCTAGCTAGCCCCTAAATAAAATGAGTTTGAGCATAGAAAGGTCAACACACTCACCAACTCCTACGAATGTAACGTGCCTATACAATATGTATTTGTGTGTTTGACTAATTACCACAAAGAGAGAAGTAGAGGGATTCGTGTGCCTAGTGATCAAAACAATGTTGTTGAACCGGAAAAAAACTTTCTGGTGAGGAACCCGACATGACAAAAGTAGTTCATAGCACGTACAAGCTAAGACTCTACATTGGCCGGTGAAAATGAGTAAAAAAGATAAGACGCCAACGCATCGACTCTTGAATTCCGATGTGCAGCTCGTGAAGCTGTCGTGCTTTCACGAAACAACAGCACCTATCGGACCCAAGATGTTATCAGAGCGTCCTGGCGGTCTCACTGTACTCTGCCTTCGCTCGAGTGTTGACACGGAAAGCTGTCGTTAGTGTCTTTCGACTAGGAGCCTAGCAAACGACGTTTCGAAACATGAAACGACTAGCGAAACACACCGAAGTTCCTATCATGCACGACTCGACTCACTGACAAGTCTCCTTTCACTGAGACCTGAGTACCTCCCTAGTTGAATTTTCTCAGTCACCCATCTCAGTATGAGTTTGGGTTTCCCAGCCTGACATTGCATTCTAGAAGTGCTAAGTGGCGTCTCGCTTAAAATTTGATACATTGCCCTATAAACTTCCAATTTGCCTTTTTCTCTTCCATCGGAAAAGACCTTGCCACCAAGCCTCGATGTTCGGCTACTGTGACTCCTTTGATGCACCTGGAAATACCCAAATGTCTGAGGACCAAGTCAAGAAAATGTTAGAAAATAACAAGAGAACAAACATTGGATAATCATTGGAAGAATCGTGAAGTTATCCCTCCATATCCAACTTTCTTTGTTTAGATATTTTCAGCTTCCATGGCCCAGGTGGACCGGTCGAAAGCAAGCCGAAAAAGTTGTCCTAACTAGGCTACCACCCAATAGGGAAAAGACATCTCCATCTCAAAAAAAAGAATGAAAGAGAACCTATAACTCTTTAAGCTTGCTAATGACTCACCTTCTTATCCGATTTCATTGCAGCATAGGAAGATCACAACCATCCACTTTTGTCCTTAGGTGAGCTTCATTCTGCGATGTGGAATCTGGAAAGTCAAGCAAGAAAAGAGAAACAGCCCATAAAGAAGTGTAATAAGATCCTAAGGTATGTAAAAAAAAAAAAACATTCGTTGGATATTTGTCTTTAAGATTTCCAGCCATCTGTTTTCCACATCTTTGAAACTAAATTTCTTTTCTGGGCTTTTGGTTTCAGGAAGTGCTGTCTACATTTTAGAGGTATTGCGTCTTGCACCTTTCTAGCTTTCTATATGGTTTGTTGCTTTCTACAGGGGTCTTATTAATTGCTGCTATGTTTCAACTATCTGGAACTAACGGGAAAAATATAGAAAGGCACAGAATCAAAGATAACAAGCAAACAGCTTTGAGGCGAAGAGGAAAGTACATGAGAAATCTCAAACAAAACGACATTGAGTTTTGTTATTACGTTCTTTCCTCCTTTCCTCGAATTGCTTGTGTTATGTTTAGTTTTTGACTCGGCCTTAGTCATATGAGATTACGTGGTAACATGGAATGAAAAGAATTGATTGCACTTTTCATTAAATTTCTCCAAATTAAGTGATAGAGACAGAAATGACGAGAATATTGAGAAGTATTTGTATACCCAATTTTCCCTTTCCCCTGATTTGCTCTTAGTGATTTGAAGAGTCCAAGAATCAGCTCTCTTGATCTGATAGAAAGTTGACAGTGCAAAAACAAAAACATACAATACAAGTATAAGCAAATGAAATATTTAGGTACATAGAAATTCCTAGTAAACCATACAGGCAGAGAGAGAGAGAGATTGCAGAAGAATTTGTAGAAACCCAAGAGACACGGAAGAAGAGGACCCATAAATGGGTGAAAGAGGGAGTGAGAAATAATTTGGCTGTCTCTCTAGAAGGTTAAGCTATTAGAGATGGCAGGCATCATATACTAAATCTCCATAGAAATAAAGTTTCCTAATATTCCTGTGTTTGTCAACTTGCATATCATCTTCCACGAGCGAACTTTGTTATTGGCTGAGAACAAATGATGAATAGACCGATCCTGGTTTGAGTTTGTTTTGCTTAACCAGTAAATACTGGATAAGCTTTTTACATGTTTGCCTTGAGAGTCCATTCAAGCATACACTAGTTTTCAATCCGAGTGACCATTCAGCCCCCAAAGAACAGTATCGAACTCTATGTTAGAATTGCATCATTGCGATGCTGCTCTCACTCCAAAATGACCATCTCTTTTTCTGTGAATTTTGAGATGTTCTTAGAGTCTCATGCCTGTATCCATCCTGAAAACTACCGATTAGCATCCACCCATTGCCTAGCGAGAAATTCATCTTGTACAGGCAAAATATACACAACTCTCTTCGAAATTGTCGAAGGGAGTTACACCAAGTACTGACAAGCATCAACCAATATGGATTCTGTCTTTGCTTCATCTTATCCGTAAGTGTCTTCACGGAGCTTCTGGCGTGTCTGAGGAGCTCATCAAGGCAATTAGTTTGAACTCGATGCAATTCCTTCACAGGCAAACGATTCTGAATCAATGATTGTGATGAGGCGTGAGAAAATGGCCAGAAGCTAACCAAACGAACTCGAATGATTCGTGGTTCTGACAGAAAAAGTTCTACACGAACGTCGAGCTGCAAAAGGTGTACATGGAATGCTTGAGCGAACACAAAAAAGATCTCGTCACCATCATATCGTCTGCGAGTGAAGCCATTGTATCTGATTTAACAAACAAAAAGATCGGGTGCTCGATTGCACAATGCGCAGATGTACGACAATCAACTTTTGATTTTATTACTGTCGTGAGCCTTATGTGCGTATGACTTTATATCGATAAAGAGTATGCATTCCCCTAATATATTGAATATAAATCCTCTTTGCCTTTGTTTGTTAAAAGAGGAGAAAGCTTTAGCTTAGTATTATACATTGATGATGATAACAGTTCAACAACAATCCCTAACTTGTCTTTGTTAATTTCGCAATTTAATAATCTAACTTTGTTATGTATTGACATTTTTATCTCGCACAAGATATCATCGAGAGCATGAATAACCTCAAGAGGATGAGTTGAGAGGCAATATATACATATAGCTATTTCCACGCCCTAAATATAGCACACTAACATACTTAAATGACGAAAATAACTTCAAGAGCTCAGGATAAAGTTGTTGTTTATTGAAAATATAAATATTGCACAAGAACTTCTATTTTTATCGAAATAATGTCATTTGTTCCACTACCCTTTCTTATTTTCGGTTTGTTTTTATACAAAATATATTTCCTCTCTTATACTTACTAATGCGACTAAGCTGAATTTTATGAAGAATTATTTGTAATGTGTTTGAAGGAGCAGGGAACTTCTCGTGGAGCAATATGAAGAGTCAAGTAAGATTAACAATGACTCCAATTCTGTTCGGTCTCTTGAGGACTAAATACTAAAGTCTGTTACTTGCTGATGACAGAACACGTTGAGGAGTCTCTCAAATTATCATTTGCTGGTAAGATCGATCAACTAGATTAGTCCTTGAACAATCAATGGACTATGATCACAACATCTATTTTCGACACGTGAGCTGAATGGACGGCAGTGAAGGCATGGGATGACAACAAGATGCTATCCATTTGCTCATTACACAAGAAAATGGTGAGTTATCTATAGCTGTTTTTTCCCTCTCAATTTACTAAAGAGAGAAACTTATAAGGAAACACACTTAATAATCTCGGGTTCTATTTATGTACTTCATCTCTCAAGAAGCAATTTCGTTTTATCCTACATTTGTGCTCGGAGTTTTCATTGTCTGATTTGGCTTCTGTCATTTGGCATGTAACAGCCTACTGCATTCAAGTTTGAGGTACACAATCCTTGTTAATTAGCTCTTCTATTTTCATTCATTGCTCTAGCATGGTTACAAAGGAAGCTTAATAATATGTCTATGTTGACTTAACCAAGCTTAAGGATGTTAATTATAAGTTTCTTACCGGAATGATGCTATTTGTCATGCAGGATTCTTGTAAGCTTGCATTCAGAAACTGTCTAATTTTGAAACTACCAATCCCAGGTAAATAACAGCCTCCTCTGCTTTCCCAGCTCACATTACGTAGAAATCTCCAGTTTGTTCATCATTACTTAATGTTTCGTTGACAATAAGTACTTATATTGATCTTATTTTTCTAATTGACGTCGACGTTGTTTGGTGGTATTTCAGACTACTAAGAAAACATTCAAGGTGGCTGAGTCACCAGGTAAATAACAGAACTCACTAGATTAAATTCGTCTATGCTCGAGTGTTTTTGATGGTTCATGATGCCAAACTAGAGAATTATCAATCCTAATCTATAATGCCCATCATATTTGTAGTGAGGTCTAAATTCATCCCTAGCAAGCACTGGGTAATTGTTGCATCAGGTGATGCGTTTATTAGTGTGTACGACTATAGCACGATGGAGAAGATCAAAGAAATCCAAGCGCATAAAGATTATATCGGATGTGTGGGTGTCTATACTACTTTCCATGTGTGCTATCAGCATTGGATGACGCGGTTATAAAGCTCTGGGACCAGGAGAAGGATTGGATGCGTACTCAGACATGAAGGACATCCACATTGTGTGATGCGAGTAGCGTTTGATCCTCAAGATCCTAACGCTTTTGCAAGTACGTCACTTGATGGAACTATTAAGGTACTCATTTAGGAGGTCTTGCTCTTAGTAAAATACGTATTTCAATTTCCAAATACGCTATTTATACTCCAATATGATTCCCATTTGTTGCAGATTTGGAATGTTGACTCCTCTGCGCCTAAGTTTACTTTGGATGCACATGAGAAGGGGCTGAAACTTGTTGATTACTTCTCCATGCCTGATATGCTTTATTTACTGAGTGGTTTGAATGATTACACTGCTAAGGTTCACAAACTTTATCGCTCTTAATTTAATACATCTGTGCATTACTAGAAAGAGATCAATTGATATATGATTCGTCAAATAACAAGTCCAGGTTTGGGACGATAAAGGCAAAAAATGTGTGCACACACTCCAGGGCTACAAGCACAATGTTACCACTGTATGTGCGCATCCTGATCTGCCTAAAGTAATCCCTGGTTCAGAGGAGGAGACTCTTCGCATATGGAATGCAAATGGCTTTGGGTATGCATTGTGGGAGTTTGCACAGTCATAGCATGCTCTAGAATGCAGCTTCAGTCACAGCAGTCGAATGAAAATACCACCTCTATCCTTTCCAGATTTTCCAGAAGTTACCATAGGATAAGACTGTTTATGTCCCTGGATTCTTTGTCATTTTGTGAATGACTCCGACATTATGTTGCATATAGGCTTAAGCACACACTGAAATTCAGTCATGGAAGGATTTGGTGTGACATCCCAAATTTCATTGACCTTCATTAGTGTAATTGAATCATTAGGAGTTCGGATTATTTTAAATCGGGCCAAGAAGTGAACCCGATGGATCGTGAGGATCGAATGGGCTTGAGAAATAAGTGGGCCACACGAATTGGACTTGAGAAGTCGAATGAGAGATTGTGGGCTTGGACTTGGTTTAAGTGGGCCAAGGTTCGGGATTCTTAGGTTCGTAAGTTTAGCTTAGTGGGCCGGGATTGTTATAGATTAGGCCCATTGGGCCAGAGATAAATAAATTAGGCCCAAGTGATTTTATTTTTGGTTAAGATTTATAGATCACAATTAAGATAATTTAAATTAGTGATTGTGATACTAATATAAATTTCTGACTTTAGCATTTTGTGATGGATTCTTTTTAGACTAACATTAACTAGTTGATACGTTGTATATGTTGCAATTTCGTGTAATTGAAACCAAGTGGAAACGAAAGGAATTAATTGAAGAACATTAGCAACTAATGTTATAACTAATAACATGAATTAAAACCTAATTAAAATTGAATGACAAATGGTGAAGGAGACCAAAACTTGGAAGCCACGACAACACCCCTCCCTCCCCTCCGTTTTCTCTCCACCACCCACGGTTTTCTTCACAAATCCATAGAACCGAAGATGGCAACTCCAAGGAAGTATAATCATTAGCCAAATCTACTCATTACACTAACCTAGGACTAGCTCATAGCTTATTTCCCCACATAAATTCGAAATCCCCTCTCTCTCCTCAAAATCGAGAAGCCCTCATCTTCATCTTCTTCTTTCTTTTCTCTCGGTCGAGTGGTAGAAACCAGAAGCAAAACCAGCCATTCTTCTTCTTGCATGCGAGACTTGGTGCTGAATCTTGAAGTGTTTTTGTGTGGTATTGATAGCTGAACAACGGTAAGGAAAAATAGAACTCTAAATTGAAGTGTATCCACCACTTCATCAAGAAAGCTTGTGGATCTAACCAAGCTATGAGGAATATGAGATGTGGTTGTTGTTTTATGGTTAATTTGAGTTGAGTAAGTGATGGATTAGAGATAGAAGTCATTGCATGTTATATTTGAACCATGCATGTTGCGAAATTCAAACATAAGTGTGCTGTCTTGTTAAGAGAAGTGATGAGAAGAGGTAGATACATGCTGTTTTGAGCTTGATGAACCTAAGAGTGAAGCTAGAAGTCATTGCATGTTGTTTTTGAGCTTTGCATGTCTCGAAAACTTGATGAAAGTCGGCTGTTTTGTTGAGCGAAGTGATGAAATGGATGCCAAGTGTGTTGTTTTGGTAGAAATCGTGATAAGTGGTGTACGGATGTAACGACACTTTGAGCTGAACTGTGGAATTGATCATTTGTTAAAGAAAGATATGCTGAAGTTGCTGTGAGTAAGCATTGGAGTATTTTAGAAGAGATTTGTGGATAGATAAGTTGTTTCGTTGAGTTAGAAGTAAGAAAAGTTGTGTATTTATTCTGTTCTAAGAGAAAACAATTATAGAGTCTTCTGTTTGTGTTTAATTCTCTTTATGTATGTTAATAGAAATAAGAAAGAAACCATTTTACATGATGGAACATATATAAGATTGAGTTACACGTAGTTATAACCATATATATATATATAAAAACGTAGAAATGGAAGTGAACATAGTAAAGTTAGTAAACTGTTTTTGTGATAAACAGTATGACCTTTACTGATTATGCGAATTTTCTGTATTTACCTAGTTATAATTGGACTTTGAGTTCTAATGAAAATTGTAGAACACATCTTAAGGAATAATGTGTCAAAATCTGAGATTAAAAGAACAAGAATTGATTAGTAAAACAATTTTCTTAGTGGATATAAAATCTGGACGTCGGTACAGGGTAATAGTAAAGATTACAGCAATTGTTTTTCTTAATACAGCAAGATTCGAACTTAAGTTTCTTCACGGAAGTTGTCGATCTATGTCTCTAGTATAACGTACTAAAATTTGGTAATATTTCGACAAGAATTGATATATTTTCTATGACCAAAACAGAAACTGTGCATTGAACCAGTAAGTTGTCCAAATCCGAGAACATCTAAAATATATACTATGTTATATATTCGACTCATGAGATATATATAGAGTCTAATAAGCTCATAGTAGATATTAGTCATAGGTCACATACAACATTAGAGATATAAGTGCATATAGTACCATGCGAGTGCAATGTGTGCAGTGCATAGTGCTTGATTATGGGATGAATATTTGTTCGGCATGGTATGGGACATGTCGTAATGGATTTTATCTTATAATTTGGACACGCACGTGTGCTAGGATCATGAGAATTAGATATCTAGTTAGATACTTTGGAGTCTTTTCTTTTGCATACGCTAAATGCATTAATCAAAGGTGTGGTGGTGTGAAATGTGTGCTTAAGAGAGTGAATGAACCCATCGGTATTGAGATACCGGTGATGCCCCCGGAAGTTTGGGATGCCCTTGCTGAGTGGTCTTGGATGCCTTGGTAGAGAGATACCGGGATGCCTCGGAGTGAGATGCCCTTGTGTGTGATCAAGGATGCCTCAGCAGTGTGTGATACTGAGATGCCTCGGAGTGAGATGCCCCATGCTGTGTGGTCTTGGGAGGACCTCGGTTGTGTGATAGCGGGATGCTCGGAGTGAGATGCCCATAATAGAAATATTGTGGAAGTCCGGATAACGTACTTTCCGGAAGTGACTCGATCAGGCCGGCAGAGTTCCGGTTATGACTGATTCGAGGGTGGATCATATGCACATTAAATATAATTCTATTTGGCGAGTGAGTTCATGCATTATGGTTGCATTGCATCATGATATGAAATTGATTTTTGAAAAGGTAAGTATGGAGATGGATGCATACAAGGTGACTATTTAGGTGATGTATTAATATTAGTTGACTATGCTTGTGACAATCATACTATTATGTTCTGAATTGTTTGGATTATGATTCCCTGGTATTATTGATGGTTGTGGATTATTTAAGTTAGAGTTTTATTATTCTTTACTGGGCATAGTTTTGCTCATACCTTACATTTTTCAGATTGATAGTATGGACATGCCGCCATTAGCTCGTTACGGTGTGATAACGAACATTGAGGTTACTTTTACCGATGTGTATGATGCTGATGTTGAGCTGACCTTCTCCAAATACGAGGCCACGTTATGGATGGATGATGGTAGAGCCGAGATGATTCCCATGAAGTTTGCTGCCTGGTTTATCAAACATGATGGTGCGATGTTTGGCCCTATACCTTTTGGAAACGATGGAGCAGGAGCTGGGACGGATGGCGCCTAGACGCCTTTGATCACGAAGAAGCTGTCTAACTTTTGTTTCTTTTTGCACGTGGGCTTGTGTGGGAACTTATGAAGTAGATACCCTCACCCTCTTATCCCTGGCTTATGTTGCGCTTACTTTTGCTATAAATATATTGTATATAAAGGCGATGAACATGAAAGGAGTCCAGGTCGATAAATTTTTGTAGGCCCTGATGATGGTAAAAGAAATGAAGCTTCTTGTGATCTTATCTATGTGGACTATATTAATCATTGGTAGAGTATTTGTAGGATAACCTCAGAGAACAAACTATAGATTTTAAATAATCCATGTTATACATGCTAACCTTCAATGGTAAATACTATAGATACCTAAGAAGGAGGTTATAACTAAAGGAAGATAATAATATTAATTATAATTAAGTTTCCGCCTGCGCTTAGTACGTGACGCCCTGGGACGTCACATTTGGAATATTGCATATCAGATAGGATCACGCCGATACCATTCATGCCTACTCTAAATGCTTCATTTCCTCATTATATCCGTGCTTTAACAATAATAAGCTATTATGATGGTCCAGGGTTTTCCATTGCCACTATAAAGACATTCATGTCGGCTCTGTAGTTTCAGTACAAAGATAGAATCTTCCATATCCATTGTCTCGCATTTTTGTGGCTTTCACCCTACTAGGTTAAAGTTGCTTGCAACGAGGGAATAGTTGTGGTAAAGCTAGAGTGCTAATATTATGGAGCCTTAAGCCATATTCTATGTTGAATACAACAGCTCCCAGCCTCTATTAACTATTATTGTCAATTTGAAGTTCTAATAAAAGTGCATATCGTTGTTCTGTCAAAAAAGAAAGTGTCTTGTTGTGCTAGTTTATGTGTATACTCTTTGCGTCCTGCTAGTGATAGGATTTTCCAATGTAACCCAAAGATCTCATACTTTCCTTTTCTCCATGGTGTATCATGCTTCTAGTTGAATAAATGTCTCTTGAAGATTACTAAAATCGCCCTAAAAAAGGAAAAAAAAAGAAAAAGAAAGGGAAATAATGGCAGCTTCAGAATAGGAAATCAACAATCCTAGAGTCTACAATAGTCATATATGGGGCAAGGCATGTTCCAAGACCTCTGTACAAATAAAACAAGGAAGATGCATATCAAACAGGTTGATACTTGTAAATATGACTTGAAACAATTCTTAATCTCTATTGACTTTGAGTGCTTCTGCCTAAATCATGTCAACCATTAGGCAATGCTCCTAATACTTCAGCTGGGAGGGATTTGACTCGATTTTTGTCCTATTTCCCTAACACGAGTTTTAATAATTCTTTAGCAAATGGGATATGAAAGTGGTTCGCATCATGCTAATATTATGGAAAAAGCATATTCATGTTGCTCACAAAAGAAAGCATGGATGGGATTTCGGATGGGGTCGGGAGCAACTCAAAAGAGCTACTCTACAAATAATTGGGGCCATTTAGCTAAATTAATACCGAGATCAAAGCCTTTCGAACGAACTTCGTCACTAGTCAAAAGACTGGAGTGGAATGCAATGTTACTGCAACTTTTTGAGATTAACATGTTCATACAAACCTTCTTGTTAGTATGCCTCCAGGTTCTCTTCCTTTGCCCAAAAATCGTTTTCACGATCCAATCTTGAACTCTCATGGTTGTGTTGTGTCCCATAACCGCTCTGATGACCAGTCTGATACTGCGACCCATCAGACACAATTTTCCAATCTAGTTCTTTGATCTAGATCCTCGAGTACATTGTTCGGTTGTGGCCAAACACGATTTTGGCGAGCACTTTTGATTTGAATTTAAAGGGAAAACTAGAAAAAATTATAACAAAGAGGGTCTCGTTATGCCGATTCCTCCAAAACATGGAGGCCATGACTCATTACCTTGGTTGATCGAGATTAGAGAAATGAGGCTAAGGAAACTTCTGCATAATGGTTTATCAAAAATGAGTAAAGCTAAAACCTTTTCTTTCTGACGTGAGATATTGTACTAATAGCTATCAAAAGAGTACATTGAGTCAATTTCATGGGAACTATCGTGCATTTATTGTTGGCTGATGAAACTGGAGACACTTTCCTTGAAAACTAATATTGAGATGGTTGATGCTTGGATGCTATCATGACGCACGGAACATATCGGAAAGGTATGCCGCAATGCACACCTGGCAATGAGCGATCCAGTCATTGAACTTTCACGACATACTGTAATTCACACAAACCTTATTTGGTGCATCCGTCTTCGTTGCCGTCCTCTATAGAGCCTCAGGAACCAACGCTCAATTCTAGAAGTCGTGTTTAGCCCCATAATCGCGCCAATGACCAGCCCACTTCCAAAACCCATAAGGACAATCTTCTAGTCAAGCTTTTCTGCTAATGCACCAGATGGTGGCGGTGGCGGCGCTTCAACAGGATTTCCACATTTCTTTGTCAGAGGAACTCCACACAGTCCTAGGTTCCCTCCATAGGAGTCAATCTTGAATGTGGTGAACTGGTTTACCTGAGGTATGGGCCCAGAAAGATGGTTGTCTGAGACATTGAAGAAAGCAAGGAAACTAAGTTGGGCTAGTGCTGGAGGGATCATTCCCGAGAGCTTATTGCTTGAAAGGTCAAGAGATTCCAGTTTGGTCAAATTTGCCAGGGACAAAGGGATGGAACCAGTAAGAGCATTGTTGGAGAGATTGAGCATCCGAAGTTTAGTTAAACTTCCAACACAATTCGGGATTTCCCCAATAAAGTTGTTGCTCGAAAGATCAATCACATTGAGATATGCCAATATCCTTTTGTACTCCAATAAAATGCCTTTGTTGATTATTGTCATCAAGTAGTCATACTTTCCATCATCCAGGGAAAATCCGTAGAGAGTACTCACTTGAGTTCCATAGTAGTGTGCATTATCTGCAATGTGGACTTTCATGGCACTCCACAAATCAAAGTATCTAGATGGAAGGCAACTTGAGAAGTTGTTCATGGATAGATCAACGATTCGTAGGTTGGGAAACTGGTCACGAGTCACCTTAGCGATAAATATTAATATTTTAATGCCACGTAGGATTTCCGGCCGGCTTTGCTGGAGGTGGCACTCAGGTGTCCCACTTTTCTTAAAATGTGGCACTTAAGTGTACCTTTCGTAAGTTATGGCACTTAAGTATCCATTTATGTCAAGTTATGGTGCTTGAAAGGTTCTTTTGCCGATTACAATTAGCTAATCCCCTTGGCAGTGACCCTTGTAGCTGGTTATCACTTACATCTATCATATGCAACCCACATACGTCATTCTGCAATTGAGGAAATCTTCCATATAAATCATTGCCATTCAAACTCAAGACGAAGAGGCTATTGCTCAAATTGCTCAGACACGGCGGAATAACACCGGATAACTTGTTCTTGGACAAATCAAGGATTCTAATAGAGCTTAGCCGGCACATCTCCGGTGAAATTTCTCTAGATAGCTTATTGTTTGAGACAAGGTAGAATTTAATGGACTTCGGGGGAAAGGGAATTAATCATTGTATATCGTTGAACTGAAGGTCCAATGTTATAAGATTTAGCCATTTAAAAGCTGTGAAATTGGTGATTGAGTTTCTCGAAAGATTCAAAAATTGTAGTTGTGACACACTCAAATTTAAGAACCATGGAGGTGTCGGCCCATAAATTCTATTTTGGGATAGGTCCAACCAATCCAACCTACTTTGGTATGATAGGAAGATGGGGAGCTCACTTAAGTTGCTAAAAGCCAAGCCGAGAACAGACAAGTTTGGAATGCTAGCGTTCATGCCGGGTTCGATAATCGATGAGAATTCATTGGATGAGAGTTGCAACATATTTAGATGTTGAAGTTTGAGTATCACATCTAGCTGCAAAGTACCATTTAGATTGTTTGATAGCAAGTTTAGGTAATGAAAACTCTTGAGGTTAGAGATTTTTTCAGGAATTGGGCCAGTTAATCTGTTGAATGCTAGGGTGAGATGAGTTAACCGGGTGAGGCCAATGATGTCAGCTGGAATTTGACCAGTTAATTGATTGTCATAGAGATATAAGGAAGTGAGGTTAGTGAGGTTAGTCAATGAAGCAGGAATTTCCCTAGAGAGTAGATTCATTCCAAGATCCAAATTTGAGAGTTGGATGAGCTTCCCTAGGGAAGATGGGATTTCTCCATAGAGTAGATTCATTCCAAGATCCAAATTTGAGAGTTGGATGAGCTTCCTTAGGGAAGATGGGATTTCACCCGAGAGTTTGTTAAGTGCAAAATCCAACATGGTAAGTTGAGTCAAGTTACCTATTGAAGCTGGAATGTTCCTTGAAAAATTGGATTCACGGATATCGAACTTGCTGAGGAAAGCCAAGTTTCCGAGCGAAGTTGGTAGAAAGCCTGAAAAATTGGTCATTCGAAGAGATAACAACTTAATGGGACTGCCCAAGCGAAACTCTCGCAAATGACCTGATAGCTTTCAATTTCCACCCAAATCAAGAAGTTGTAGCCTAGGCAGCTCGAAGATGGTTGTTGGGAATGTCCCTTGCAAGTAGCAGTCATGGAGTCTAAGTGATGTTAAGGAAGATAAATTTGCGACAGCATTAGGCACCAGAGCTGACACATTCGACCAACTAAGATCGAGGTGTTCCAATTTGGTAAAAAATTAAACTAGTGTCTCCATGTTGGGATTCCTCAGCTCCAATCCATAGTTCCAAGAGAGATCGAGGGAGGTCAAGTAAGTCAACTTTAGGACTTGAGACGAGATTTGACCTTTGAAGTTGGACAAAGAGAGGTTCAGGCTCGTCAACTCCACAAGACCGCCTATGGCGGACGATATTTGAGAGTAATTGAAGTCGTTCCAGGCGAGATTGAGGCTTTGCAAATGAGCGAGGCGGAAGAGGCTGGCGTTCGAGTTGATAGGACCGAAGAGACAACTTTCGCTAAGGTCAAGGCTAGTCACGTAGCCCATTCCTTCATCACACTCCACTCCTTCCCAACCACAGTAATTCCCGTCTTCCAACTTCCAAGATTCTAGCTTCAACGGGTTGCCATAAAACCGGCAAACTGATGACTTTGCATCAAAGAGAGATTGCTTGAATTCTAACAAGGCAGACCACTCCTGCTCATGGCACTTCATTGGGCTCGTTGAAGCCAATGTCTTGGAGGAAGCAAATTGGAGTGAAATTATGACGAGGAAAACCACCAAGAGATCAAATGGCGTTCGTTTCATGGTGATTAAATTGTTCTAACACTCTACTTGGGTTTTGGTTTTGCTGGGTGGGCGAGGTGAAGATGGACAAGAACTGAAACCGTGTGTCAACTTTATATTACCTTTATTCGAGGAAGCTTCGGCAGCGACATCGACGAAGACAACGAAGACTGTGACGACTTTGCTCGATAGAACCTGAATTTGATGGCGGATCAGGCGAGGTTTTGAGGAAGCTTTGGTAGCGACACCGACGAAGACGACGAAGAATGCGACGACTTTGCCCGAGAGAGAGAGAGAGAGAGAGAGAGAGAGAGAGAGAGAGAGAGAGAGAAAGGGTTTAAAAAAGGAGGGGAGGAAAATGCTAGAGAGAAAGGGTGCGCATGGTAACATTTCTACTCCATGGAACAATTTTTTTTTAGAAATAGTTTTTTTTTTCTATTTTTACTTCGGAGAACAATTTTTGAGTAAAATAATGTGTTTGGTAATGATACAAAATTTCTATTTTTGAAATAGAAAAAAAATAGAAATATGTTTGGTACAATTTATAATTTTTTGTATTTATTCGTTTTTTCTTCTTGCTTGTGGATCGCCAACTACCGCCACCATCGTGTGACCGCCGCTTGCCGCTGCCGACATTACGATCGTCGTCACCGACCGGTGCCATAGCTCATCGATCGCCGTCCCCTCCCGTGGTCGGCAGCGGCAGGCGGCAGACGTGCGGCGATCGGGCAGTTGTCGTGCGGCGGTCGTGCGATTGTGGTGTGGCGGTCGTGCGGCTGTCGTGCGGCTGCCGTGCGGCAGTCGTGCAGCTGCCGTGCGGCGGTCGTTGACCGGCGGGGGTGGTCGGTGGGCTGTGGGCGGAGACGATAACTTGTTCTTGGACAAATCAAGGATTCTAATAGAGCTTAACCGGCACATCTCCGGTGAAATTTCTCTAGATAGCTTATTATTTGAGATAAGGTAGAATTTAATGGACTTCGGGGGAAGGAGAATTAATCCTTGTATATTGTTGAATCGAAGGTCCAATGATATAAGATTTAGCCATTTAAAAGCTGTGAAACTGGTGATTGAGTTTCTCGAAAAATTCAAAAATTGTAATTGTGACACACTCACATTTAAGAACCATGGAGATGTCGGCCCATAAATTCTATTTTGGGATAGGTCCAGCCATTCCAACCTACTTTGGTATGATAGGAAGATGGGGAGCTCACTTAAGTTGCTAAAAGCCAAGCCGAGAACAGACAAGTTTGGAAGGCTAGCGTTCATGCCGTGTTCGATAATCGACGATAATTCATTGGATGAGAGTTGCAACATATTTAGATGTTGAAGTTTGAGTATCACATCTAGCCGCAAAGTACCATTTAGATTGTTTGATAGCAAGTTTATGTAATGAAGACTCTTGAGGTTAGAGATGTTTTTAGGAATTGGGCCAGTTAATCTGTTGAATGCTAAGGTGAGATGAGTTAACCGGGTGAGGCCAGTGATGTCAGTTGGAATTTGACTAGTTAATTGATTGTCATAGAGATATAAGGAAGTGAGGTTAGTGAGGTTAGTCAACGAAGCAGGAATTTCCCAAAGAGTAGATTCATTCGAAGATCCAAATTTGAGAGTTGGATGAGCTTCCCTAGGGAAGATGGGATTTCACCCGAGAGTTTGTTAAGTGCAAAATCCAACATGGTAAGTTGAGTCAAGTTACCTATTGAAGCTGGAATGTTCCCTAAAAAATTGGATTCCCGGATATCGAACTTGCTAAGGAAAGCCAAGTTTCCGAGCGAAGCTAGTAGCGAGCCTGAAAAATTGGTCATTCGAAGAGATAGCAACTTAATGGGACTGCCCAAGCGAAATTCTAGCGAATGACCTAATAGCTTTCGATTTCCACCCAAATTAAGAAGTTGTAACCTCGGCAGCTCGAAGATGGTTGTTGGGAATGTCCCTTGCAAGTAGCCGTCAGGAAGTCTAAGTGATGTCAAGGAAGATAAACTTGCGACAGCATCAGGCACCGGAGCTGACACATTCGACCAACTAAGATCGAGATGTTCCAATTTGGTCAAAAATTGAACCAGTGTCTCCATGCTGGGATTCCTCAGCTCCAATCCATAGTTCCAAGAGAGATCGAGGGAGGTCAAGTTAGTCAACTTTAGGACTTGAGACGGGATTTGACCTCCGAAGTTGGACAAAGAGAGGTTCAGGCTCGTCAACTCCACAAGACCGCTTATGGCGGACGATATTTGAGAGTAATTGAAGTCGTTCCAGGCGAGATTGAGGCTTTGCAAATGAGCAAGGCGGAAGAGGCTGGCCTTTGAGTTGATAGGATACGAAGAGACAACTTTCGTTGAGGTCGAGGCCAATCACGTAGCCCGTTCCTTCATCTCACTCCACGCCTTCCCAACCACAGTAATTCCCGTCTTCCAACTTCCAAGATTCTAACTTCAACGGGTTGCCATAAAGCCGGCAAACTGATGACTTTGCATCAAAGAGAGATTGCTTGAATTCTAACAAGGCAGACCATTCTTGCTCATGGCACTTCATTGGGCTCGTTGAAGCCAATGTCTTGGAGGAAGCAAATTGGAGTGAAATTATGATGAGAAAAACCACCAAGAGATCAAATGGCTTTCGTTTCATGGTGATTAAATTGTTCTAACATTCTACTTGGGTTTTGGTTTTGCTGGGTGGGCGAGGTGAAGGTGGACAAGAACTAAAACCGCGTGTCAACTTTATATTACCTTTATTTGAGGAAGCTTCGGCAGCGACACCGACGAAGACAACGAAGACTGCGATGACTTTGCCCAATAGAACCTGAATTTGATGGCGGATCAGGCGAGGTTTCGAGGAAGCTTCGGTAGCGACATCGACGAAGAAGACGAAGATTGCGACGACCTTGCCTGAGAGAGAGAGAGAGAGAGAGAGAGAGAGAGAGAGAGAGAGAGAGAGAGAGAGAGAGAGAGAGAGAGAGAGAGGAAAGTGTTTAAAAAAGGAGGGGAGGAAAATGCTAGAGAGAAATGGTGCATATGGCAACACTTCTACTCCGGGAATTTTTTAAGAAATAGTTTTTTCTATTTTTACTCCGGGGAACAATTTCTGAGTAAAATAATGTGTTTGGTAACGATATGAAATTTTTATTTTTGAAATAGAAAAAAGAATAGAAATATGTTTGGTACGATTTATAATTTTTTGTATTTATTCATTTTTTTTCTTGCTCACGGATCGCCAACCGCCACCGGCCATCGCATGACCGCCGCTTGCCGCAGCTGATCGCCGATCGTTGTCACCGATCGGCACCCATAGCTCACCAACCGCCGTCCCCTCTCGCGGCCAACGGCGGCAAGCAACGGTTGTACGGCAATCGGGCGCTTGTCGTGCGACGGTTTGCAATTGTTGTGCGGCGGTCGTGCGGCTGTCGTGCGGCGGTCTTGCAGCGGTTGTTGACGATGGGGGTGGCCGGTGGGCTGTGGGCGGCGGCGATAACGGTTGTCGGCAGTCAAGGGTTGCGGCGACGACGGTCGGGAGGCGATGACGATGACGATCATCGGCGGTTAGGCAATGGCAAGGAAGAAGAACAAAAGAAAAAGAAAAAAGAAAAAAGAAAAATTGACTTATTTCTATAAATTATTCTTAGGAACAAGAAGTTACTTTTTTTTTTTTTTGTTTCTGTTCCAAATGTATTCTCGGCTACTTTTCTATTTTAGGGAATAGAAAATAAGTTAGCATTACCAAACGAATTTCTGTTATTTTTTTGTTCCGGAGAACAAAAAAATAGAAATTAGGAGAAATAGAAACGTTGTCATGCAGGCCCAAAGTTCTTGTGGAGCACGAGGAGTGACGGGTGTGCACAAATTTCGGGTTATACGATGAGAGAGAAAAAGCGAGCGCGACTCGAGCGCTTGTTTTCACACCGCGGTCTCACTTTTTTTTTAGTAATTTTCTTTTAGAGAAATTTGAAAAAAAAAATTTCAATGCTAGATTTCAATTTTGCAAGGGAATTATGGTTTGAAATTTGAATACTTCCTCAATTACATATTTGATTGACGGGTACTTTATCAAGCCACCACCTTGACGAGCAGGAGTTCGAAAATGAAGTCTTTACTTATTTAATCACATTGTCTTATGAAACTTTTGCACTGTTTTTGGGGAAATGACTCGGGAAGATCCATGCGAGAGACTTTTGTGGTGGTTGTTCTTGTAGGGGCTCATTTCTCTCCAAAGCAGGCTCGGCTTTCGAGGTCGGGAAGCGGGCCAAAATGGGCCTCAAGCACTGCTGGAAACCCACTATGTTTGCTTCTGTTTGGGGGGCTAAAATGGCTAGAACAAGCTCGGTTTGAGGCGACAACGGGTTGATGAAGGTTGAGGGGACTAAACCGGGTTCAAGCGGGCTTGCTCAGCGGCGGAACGGCGGAGCACGGGCTCCGGCTAGGCTTGGGAAACCTCCTGGTTCATGGTGGAAATGGGACAACAGCCTGAGATGGCGGAGGTGCGTGCGGTAGGGCGGGGACACACGCAGAGGGCGTCGTGAGCAGGTCGGGGCGGCGAACGGCGGTCCGGCGCGACGGCAAGGCTCCTCCACGGTTGCTGGCTTCTTCTCTAGAAATTCTTGGACTTCTTAAGGCACAATGAAGAAGAAAGAAGGCTGCTCAACCGCTTGAAGGGGGGAGAAGGGGATCGGTTTGGATGAGGGGGGCCACCTTGGTCCCCTTGACCGGTTTACTCTCATCCCCTTGGTCTCCCACTTCCAACTGGATCCCTTGGTTGAAAATCAGCCATCAAAGTCCTTCTAGAAGCTCAATTGAAGTGGTTCATAAGTCATGGATGGGGGAATACGAATTTCATGGATTTTCCTTCAAATTGGAACTTATTCTTGCTTAAATCAATCCAATTTGGCCTCTCATAAATCAACCAACACCTCATTAATCCAATTGGTATTTTTCCTCACCAATTGATCCCACTTGCTTCCCAATTTTGCGATAAAAAACGATCCCTGACATTTTTTGGACAAAAACAGCCCTACCTCGACTTTTTCCCAAAAAGTCTCGGTTTGTAGAAAATTTTTTTGAAACTGAGTTGATGCTCCTAAAATTAATTGTGACATGATAGAACTTTCAATTTTTGAAATCGGACTCAATTTCGCGGTTAATTTCAATTCGGCGCGATTTTAACATGACCTAGGCTATCGGGTAACTTTCAGAAATTTTTAGTGCAAATGACCCGTGGTCGATTTTCTTCGAGCCACAATGAACCCACTCAACACATTGGCGACTCTCGGTTGTCGTGAAAGTCTCGAGGATTCAAATCCAGACACAGGGCACCAAAACGACAGAAAAATTTGTCTAATGCAGGTCAATGAGAATTTTTCAATTTAGTGGAGTCACCCACTTTAGCCACACATCTTAGTCGAACTGACCTATCTCTGATCTCTAATCAATTTTTAACTGTGCCGCAATGACCTCTAAAGATGAACTTGGTCGAGTAGTCGATTCCTAATCGAATTCTCAAGTCTATTGCGTTAAAATTCCTTAATGGCTTCGCCTGATAGGCCAGTTATCTCGTGAGTGGCCATCTCAGAGAAAAGCACTATAGTCGCGTCGATGAAAAGCCCAACTTATCCAATCGAAATAAGAACTTGAAAATCAGGATGTCACACACTTTCTGTCGCATACAGGCTTAAGCATGTACTGAAATTTGGTCATGAAAGGATTTGCCCAAGAGATAAAAAGGGGGGGGATACTAGCAGCTTCGGAACATGAAACTAACGATCCAAGAGTCTAAATTAGTCATATATGTGGCAAGGCATGTTTCCAAACCTCTGTACAAATAAAACAAGGAAGATACATATCAAACAAGTTGATACTTGTAAATATGACTTAAAACAAATCTTAATCTCTAATGACTTTAATTGCTCCTGCATAACTCATGTCAACAACCAAGCGATACTCCTAAGACTTAAACTTTGAGGGATTTGACTCGATCTTTGTCCTATTTCCCTAACACCAGTTTTAATAAATCTACAGAAAATGGGATAGGTTCACATCATGCTTACATTATTAAGAAAGTAGATTCATTTTGCTCACAAATGAAAGCATGGATGGGATTTCGGATGGCATTGGCAGCAATTCAAAAGAGTTACTCGACATATATTTGCAGCCATTTAGCTAAATTAATATTGAGATGGAAGCCTTTTGAACGAACTTCATCACTAGTCAAAAGACTAGAGTGGAATGAAATGCTATTGCCACTTTTTGAGATTAAGGTGTTCATACAAACCTTCTTCTTAGCATGCCTCCGGGTTCTCTTCCTTTGCCCAAAAATGTTCTTCGCGACCCAATGTTGAACTCTCGTGGTTGTGTTGTGTCCCATAACCACTCCGATGACCAGTCCAATTCCAGCGACCCATCAAACACAATTTTCCAGCCTGGTTCTTAGATCTAGATCCTCGAGTACAATGTTCAGTTTTGGCCTAACACAATTTTGGTGTGCACTTTTGATTTGAATTTAAATGGAAACTAGAAAAAAATTATAACAAAGATGTCTCGTTATGCCGATTCCTCCAAAACATGGAGGCCATGACTCATTACCTTGTTTGATCAGGATTAGAGAAATGAGGCGAAGGAAACTTTTGCATAATGGTTTATCAGAAATAAGTAAAACTAAAACCTTCTCTGGTTGACACGAGAAATTGTATTCATAACTATCAAAAGAGTACATTAAGTCAATTTCACGGGAACGATCACGCATTTATTGTTTGCCTGATGAAATTGGAGACACTTTACTCGAAATCTTATGTCTAGATGGTAGATACTTAAATGCTATCACGAAATCACTGAACATATCGAAAGGGTATGCCATGATGCACAACTAGCAATGAGAAATCCAGTCATTGAACTTTCACAGCAGACTATAATTCACACAAACTTTATTTAGTGCATCCGTCTTTGTTGCCATCCTCTATAGAACCTTAGGAACCAACGTTCGATTTTAGAAGTCGTGTTTAGCCCCATAACCACGCCGATGACCAGCCCGCTTCCAAAACCCATCAGGATAATCTTCCAATCAATCTCTTTGGCGAATGCACCAGATGGTGGTGCTGAGGGCACTTCAACAGGATTTCGGCATTTCTTTGTCAGAGGAACTCCACACAGTCCTAAGTTCCCTCCATAGGAGTCATTCTCAAATGTGCGGAACTGGTTCACATGAGGTATGGGCCCAGAAAGATGGTTGTTTGAGACATTGAAGAAAGCAAGGAAATTGAGCTGGGCTAGTGCTGGAGGGATCATTCCCAAGAGCTTATTGCTTGAAAGGTCAAGAGATTCCAGTTCGGTCAGATTCACCAGGGACAAAGGGATGGAGCCAGTAAGAGCATTGTTGGAGAGATTGAGCATATGAAGTTTAGTTAAACTTCCAACAGAATTCGGGATTTCCCCAATAAAGTTGTTGCTCGAAAGATCAATCATGTTGAGGTATCGCAATATCTTTTCGTACTTCATTAAAATGCCTTTGTTGGTTATTGTCATTGAGTAGTCGTACTCTACTCCCACACGGCGAAATGCGATGTAAGAGGACTTATAACCTACATAACCTACATCATAGTATTTGTCAGCTGCATCGTGGACTTCCATGGCACTCCACATATCAAAGTATTCAAATGGAAGGCTACCCGAGAAGTTGTTCATAGATAGATCAACAATTCGTAGGTTAGGAAACTGGTCATGAGCTTCAGGTTCCTCTATGGCTCCATGAAATCTATTGGAACGCAAAATGAACACCTTCAAATAAGAAAGCGAGCCCATCCATGAAGGAAAGGTGTCGACAATCTGATTATTTTCAATATTGAGAAATTCTAGAGTGCTACAATTAGCTAATCCCCTAGGCAACAACCCTTGTAGCTGGTTATCACTCACATCTATCATTTTCAAACTACATACGTCATTTTGCAATTGAGGAAATCTTCCATATAAATCATTGCCATTCAAATTCAAGACGAAGAGGCTATTGCTCAAATTGCTTAGACATGGCGGAATAACACCAGACAACTTGTTCTTGGACAAATCAAGCATGCCAATAGAGCTTAGCTGGCACATCTCCAGTGAAATTTCTCCAGATAGCTTGTTATTTGAGACAAGGTAGGATGTAATGGACTTCGGGGGAATGGGAATTAATCCTTGTATATCGTTGAACCGAAGGTCCAATGTCTCAAGATTTAGCCATTTAAAAGCTGTGAAACGGGTGATTAAGTTTCTCGAAAGATTCAAAAATTGCAATTGTGACATACTCACATTTAAGAACCACGGAGGTGTCGGCCCATAAATTCTATTTTGGGATAGGTCCAGCCATTGCAACCTACTTTGGTATGATAGGAAGATGGGGAGCTCGCTTAAGTTGCTAGAAGCCAAGCCAAGAGAAGACAAGTTTGAAAGGCTAGCATTCATGCCGGGTTCAATAATCGACGAGAATTCATTGGATGAGAGTTGCAGCCCATTTAGATGTTGAAGTTTGAGTATCACATCTAGCCGCAAAGTACCATTCAGATTGTTTGATTGCAAGTTCAGGTAATCAAGACTCTTCAGATTAGAGATGTTTTCAGGAATTGGGCCAGTTAGTTTGTTGAATGATAGGTCAAGATAAATTAACCGAGTGAGGCTAATGATTTCAGCTGGAATTTGACCAATTAATTGATTGTCATGGAAATCTAAGAAAGTGAGGTTAGTGAGGTTACTCAACGAAGCAGGAATTTCCCCAAAGAGTAGATTCATTCTAAGATTCAAATATGAGAGTTGGACGAGCTTCCCTAGGGAAGATGGGATTTCACCCGAGAGTTTGTTATGTCGAAAATCCAACATGGTAAGTTGAGTGAGGTTACCTATTGAAGATGGAATGTTCCCTGAAAAATTGGTCCACGGAAGAGACAGCGACTTAATGGAACTGCCCAAGTGAAACTCTGGCAAATGACCTGATAGCTCTGGATTGCCACTTAAATCAAGAAGTTGTAGCATTGGCAGCTCAAAGATGGTTGTTGGCAACGTCCCTCACAAATTGCAGTTTTTGAGTACAAGTGATGTTAAGGAAGATAAATTTGCGACGGCATCGGGCACCGGAGCCGACACATTCAACGAATGAAGATCGAGGTGTTCCAATTTGGTCAAAAATTGAACCAGTGTCTCCATGCTGGGATTCCTCAGCTCCAATCCATAGTTCCCAGAGAGATCGAGGGAGGTCAAGTTAGTCAACATCAGGACTTGAGACGGGATTTGACCTTTGAACTTGGATGAAGAGAGGTTTAGGCTCATCAACTCCACTAGATCACCTATGGCGGACGGTATTTGAGAGATATTGAAGTCGTTCCAGGCAAGATTGAGGCTTTGCAAATGAGCGAGGCGGAAGAGGCTGGCCTTCGAGTTGATAGAACCAAAGAGACAACTTTCGCTGAGGTCGAGGCCAATCACGTAGCCCGTCCCTTCACCACAATCCACACCTTCCCAATCACAGCAATCCCTGTCTTCCAGCTTCCACGATTCTAGCTTATGCCGATGGCCATAAAGCAAGCAAACTGAGGACTTTGCATCGAAGAAAGATTGTTTGAATTCTAACAAGGCAGGCCGCTCCTGCTCATGGCACTTCGTTGAGCTCGTTGAAGGCAATGTCTCAAAGGAAGCAAAGTGGAGTGGAATTATGGCAAGGAAAACCACCAAGAGATCAAATGGCGTTTGTTTCATGATGATTAAATTATTCAACACTCTTCTTGGGTTTTGGTTTTGCTGGGTAGGCAAGGTGAAGATAAAGAAGTATTGAAACCGTGTGTCAACTTTATGTTACCTTTAGTCTTTTGTTTTAAGTCAACTTTATGTAATAGTAAGTCTAGCTCTCCCCGTAGACATGGAACCTAAGTTTGACCGTGGACCAGGCGAGGTTTCAAGGAAGCTTTAGCAATAACGCCAGTGAAGACGACGAAGACAAGGATGACTTTTGCTTGTGAGAGAGAGAGAGAGAGAGAGGAGAGAGGAGAGGAGGAAAATGCTAGAAAGTTCCTGTGGAGCGTGAGGAGTGGGTTGTGTGCAGGTTTAAATTGGGTTTGGGGCCCGAGGGGTGCGCAGGATAAGGACTTTTTCTCCTTCCCCTCCTTCCTGGTTTCGGGTCCTACAATGAGAGAGCAGTTTCAAGTGAGTTATTTTTTATTTATTTTTACTGATTTTCTTTCGGAAAAATTTGAAAAAAAAAAGCACGTTTTTTTTTTCATGCAAGATTTCTATTTGGCGAGAGAATTATGGTTCGAAATTTGAATACTTCGTTAGTTAGGTATTTGCTTGACAGATATTTTATTAGACCACTATCTTGATGGGCAGGAGGTCGGAAGTAAAGTCTTTACTTATTTGATCGTGTGACCCACGAAAATGGAAATGACTAGGAAAGATCCATGCGAGAGACTTTCTGCGGTGGTTGTTCTTGTGATGTAATAGTTGGGCAATTTGACAAATGCAACCACCACCATCAAGCTAACCACTTATGACGATAGTACCTCGCTATAGTTAGCTACCACAAAACTCTTTCCCAATATTTTCATTTTAAATTTGATGTCATGAAGAAATTTTTTTATTTTTCTTTTTATATATTACTATATCCAACATCATATCTGATGTTTTACAAAGAAAAAAATAAATTGTCACAATTCCTCACATTTTTTTTGCTAACTTGTTTTTATCATGCCCTAATCATTGTTTTATGTTCAAATACAGTAAGAAATATTACTGTTTGACTTTTCCGAATAATTGTCTAGAGAACGACCATGGCATTAGCTTAGCTGGCTCTTTGCTCCTTGAAAGCTTAATCTTTTAAAGAAGCACTGAGTGTGCCTCAATTTAACACAACTGATCGTTATCTGGTGATCCATTGGGGTAGTCTTAAGACGATTTGGTTGTGTAACTTAGTTACAAAGGATGACTTGGTCTTTCGTTTGGCTCCCATATGATAAAAAGTACTTAAACAAGTGAACAAGTGATGATAAGGGAATCATAGAAAAATGAATACCGGATAGTCTATTAGATTATGTAGATTTAATCCATCCAGAACTGAATCAAGTGGGCCTCACGGTGAGATTTATGTAATCAATGAGGCGAACGATATTGATCCGCGATGTGAACTTAACTCTCCAAATTTGACTTTTGACCACTTGGAGAACTCTCTCTGAATCTTCTTATGACAGACCAGGTTGAACGCAATTTATTTTGACCGAACAACCTTTGGACTTTGACCTCTACCGTAAATTGTGTAACACGACAGCGGAGGGGACGGTCTCGGAGTCGTGGATGACAGCATAGGAGAGACCACAGCGTCTATTTTGACAAGTCAGCTGAATGGATGGCTGTGAAGGCATGGGATGACAACAACGTGCAGAAGAATTTCCTTGGCTAGAGAGAGAGAGTAAAATTGCATGACCATCCTTCATCGAAAAGCACACCTTAATTTACGTCCAACATTTCCGCAACTTCTAGCTATGTATCTGTTAAAATATTTAAATAATAAATCAGATATTCATCTAACGGTTCAAGTTTTAAAACAGTTGGCAACCGTCCCATAAAATCTTCCAAGATATAAGAACTAGTCATCCTAAGTTTGAATTTTTATATTAAATAATAAATAACGCCTTCATTTAACAACTTAATTTCGTTTTACGCTATATTTGTGCCCGGAGAGTTCTGAGTACTAATTTGTCTTCTGTCATTTGGCATGTATTGGCCTACCACATTCAAGTTCAAGGTACACAATCCCTTCTCCTCAGTTCTTCTCCTTTTCATCTCCCTTTCTGTATTTGAAGATTTATTTAACTTTTAATTATCTGAGCATATTCATCGATATTAAGTATGCACACTTCACTGTCTGAGAAACTAATTAATATCACTCCCACACCAGAATGAGATCATTTAACAGTTGGAGCGAGCTAAATCTATCAAGTTCCATCTGACAGAACCATGGTAATGAGAATTTGCTTATGCTTATGTTGTTGACATCTTCCATTGCTCTAGTATGGTTACAGAGGAACCTTTAACCGTATGACGCTTGATAGATTATGAGTGTCTTACCAGAATGACGCTTGTTGTCATGCAGGATTCTTGTAAGCTTGCATATTATCTTCCACAAGAGAACTTCATTATTGGCTGAGAACAAATGATGAATTTTCTGATCCTGGTTTGAGTTTGTTTTGCTCAACTAGTATCTACGGGAGAGGCTTTTTACATGGTCGCCTTGAGAGTTCATTCGAGCATGCACTTGTCTTCGATCCCAAGTGACTATTCAGCCCCTCAAAGAACAGTATCGAACTCTCCGTTAGAATTGCGCCGTTGCAAGGCTGAGCTCGCTCCAAGCTGAAACACAAAAGTTATCTGAGACCTCTTGCTCTCTCTCTCTCTCTCTCTCTCTCTATGCGTGTTCTCTGGCATTGCATCTGTGTGGCAGATCCTTCTGACAGTCTGCAGATCAACTTCAAATTTACTTTTAATTTGTTGTTTCTTAGCCATGTGTAAAGTGCAAAGTACTTCGCTGTCGGAAGGTACGCTTTTCTCACCAATGGATGGACTAGCAGAACTTTTTTGCATTTTATTCCATTCGACTATGCTTCCTGGACATGACGCTGTAGTGATTGCTGCTGCGCATGATTCTTCCCCATTTGATGTCTCAGAGGGGGCCAATACAACTGTCTATTGTTGCACCATTATGTGCGAGAAAATTCTGAAGATTTACCTGCTTCGTAGTTAAGCTAAACGGCGCTTTTTTATCAACCAAAAGGAGGCTTTAGCCTATATTGGCGGCAGCTCACGGACTACTCAATAACATGCAAAGCTGAAAATTTTTTGTTGAGTTAACTTTGATGATGCCCTCAAATCAGATGGCAAATATTTCTCACAACGGTTCATAACATAGACTAAGTTAGTAAGGTATGCCAGTGGCTGTGGCAATTGGTTAATCTCATATTAATAATTTAACCCCGACACCATATATACACCGAAGTTCCTGGCGGACAGAACTCACTCACAATTCTCCTTCGACCAGAACAGAACCTAGTTACCTCTCCCTAGCTACATTTTCTCATGCTAACCATCTCAAAATAAGTTTGGGTTTTACAGACTGACATTGCATTCTAGAAATCCCAAGGGTCTTGCTAAAATTCGATATAATGCCTGATTAACTTCCAATTTGCTGGTAAGTTGTACTAGTCTTAAGAACCATTGACACTCACGCAATGAGATTTGAAGTCTGGCAAAGTTGGGGAGGGGGGGCGCTCACCAAATTTGTATTTAACAATCACTATCTTAAGACTTCACTCTATTCCCCCAAGCTAAGGGAAAAGAATAATCACCTGTACAGAGCTCTAAATGTATGTGTACAGTATTTATAAGCATCCCGTTCGGCTACCGTGACTCCTTTGGTGCACTTGGTAATAACCAAGAAAATGTTAGAGAATAATAAAAAAACAAACATTTGAAATCTTTAGAAGAATCATGAATTGATACCTCGATATCCAACTTCCTTTGTTCAGATATTTTCGGCTTCCATGGCCCAGGTAGACCGGTCGAAAGCGAGTCAAAAAAGTAATCCTTCACATAACCAGGCTACCATCCAAAACGGAAAAGACATCACCACCTCAAAAGAAAGGACGGAAGAGAACCATCGACTCTTTAAGCTCACAATGATTCACCTTCTTATCCAATTTCATTGCAGCATCTACAACCTCAGCATTCACAGCAGGAAGATCACCAGCATTTGCTTTTGTCTTTAGGTGAGCTTTGCTATGATTGCCAAGCTCACCCCACACTTCGTCCTTGTTAAATTTCTTGTTCATTGCCACGAAATCAAAATCCTCAGCATATTTGGCAGCCAAATGTGGAATCTGGAAAGTCAAGCAAAAGAAACAGAAACAGCCAATAAAGAGGTGTAATAAGATCCTAAGGAATTCTCAAAATACCTATAGCTACAGCTGTGGCAATAGACGCGTGATTTTGTAACACACCCATTTGTCCAGGTTTACATCAACAACCACCCAAGGCCATTCCTTTTCTTTTCACCATATCTTAATATCGATATACAAAATCACAAAAGGAGCTCTAGATAATAAATTGAATACCCCTGATATCAACTTGCAGCAATATTAGCAAGCTAAATGATTTAATCAACCAACTGATGATGAAATTCAATTATAATTTGACCTCTACGCTTCTAAATTACAAATTTTCACTCCTAGCTAGTGTATTCTTCCTTTTCTTCTATTTTCCAGCTTGTTTGGGATTGCCATCAATATTGTCAACCAGTTGCTCCACATTTTCTTACCTTGTCTATCGTTTGCTCATAAAAATGATTATGATTACTAATTCCAATTTGTATTTTTTGACTCTTAAGCAAAAAAGTTTATATGTTTCAATTTAATTATTTTGAGAATTTCATGTGTATTCTCCAATTTCTTTTGGTTCGCAAGCTAATCATTTCTACACATTATTTGTGGTACTCTTCCTACTCATATGTGGTACATCCGTTGGACATTCTGTGCCTTTCTATATTGTTTGTTGCTTTCTACATGCTTCTTACTAATTGCTGCTAAGTTTCAAGACATTCCTTAGAATCACAAGAAGAGAGTCATACCACATCTTCTCCTCTCCCTTGAGCAATTCCTTTATTGTGGTAATAACAATGAGTAGCAGTTACAATCAACTACACAGTTGTGAAGAGCAAAAACAGCATCAAACTTAAACTACTCATGTCATGGGGCTATACAAACAATTATGACTATAAAATGTGATACCTTCTTTCCTCTTCCCACTGAGATGCTCTTGCTAGTTTGATGATGCTGCCAGTCAGCCCTATCTATCTGGAACTACCCAGGAAATGTAGAAAGGCACAGAATCAAAGATAATACAAAAACACGTTTCAAGGTAAAGAGGAAAAGTACTTGAGAAATCTCAAACAAAAAGATATCAAGTTATTACCTTCTTTCCTCCTTTCCTTGAATTGCTTGTGTTTTGGTTTGTTCTTGACTCAGCCTTCATCATCTGGAACACATGGTAAAATGGATTGAAAAGAATGAACTTCACTTTTCACTATCTCCAAATTAAGTGATAGTTGGCAGAAACGACTAGAACATTGAGAGGTATCTGTATACCCTGTTTTCCCTTTCCCATGGTTTGGTATTAGTGACTTAAAAGAGTCCAAGAATCAGCTTTGTTGTTCTGATAGAAAGTTGATGGTGCAATAACAAGAAACACACAAGTATAAGGACATGCAGAGACGGCAAACCAACCCACTGGGCTTCTGTGGTTGGGGTGAACACAAGACACCTTTAGGACCTACAACATGGTGTGCTAAATTTGAAAAAGCTCATAGATTAAAAAAAAAAAAAAGGCTTTACCTTCTCTCCTTTTCCCTCTCCATAAGCTTTATAATTGTTAGGGTACTGAGGAGCACCTGTATGCTGTAAGAGAGAGAGAAAGGCCTCACGAGATTAGTAGCTATAGACACTCACATGCATTAGAACACACATATAAGCATGTGACAATTTGCTCTGTGAATGTGTAATACCCTCTTTCCTCTTTTTGCTGACTTGCTGGTGATGCTGTTATGGTTCTGCAGATTGCCCTTATACACCTGAAGTAATGGATAAAACCAAATGTTTTAAACTACGAAGACAACAGGAAGGCAATTTCAAGGCAAAGAATATGGACTGGCAAGTTCAGAGGAAGAAAAATCTTAGCTGTATTTCCCTTTGCCAGGCCATTAGCTTTATGACTGTTATTAGAGTCTAAAGTGGCACTATGCAGACAAAAGGTCACAGAGGGAGATTGCAGAGGATCTATGAAAATCCAATTCTGACAAAGAGATTTAGACATGACAAAGGTTGGATAGAGAAAAGAATGCTATGAATTAACAAAAAGACATAAGTTAGCTTTGCCCTCTATATTATTCACACAACAAGGGTAATGTTTGAAAAGAGTACCAGAAAGAGGCTAATTGAGAGAGTACAAGAGACAACTCTTAACTCCAGAGATATTAAAAAAGGGCAATCCTTTAAAAAGTTAGATACATCTACAACAGCTAAGCACATAATCTTCACCGGCTCATTTACATAAAATCTTTGGCTTCAATAACCCTACAAGAAGGTGGGAAGAGGGTGTAAGGACAGCCAATGGAATTGCAATCAAAACAGGGCAAAAGACGAACATGATCTATAAAATGTGGGTGCTTCTTTTGGTTTCTATTTCCTTTTCAACCAGATTATACATGTAACAACCATTACAGATGATATATTTCAACAAAACTGCTTTTTTTTAAGTGCAAGCTATTTCCAAAACCACTAGCAAGCATGTTGAACAAATAAGTTTTGGAGGAAAAGATGTGTTGAGAAACGAGAAGGCCGAGAAGATTCAAAGTTTCAAAAGGTCCTTCCACTGATCTAGAGAGCACAAGTCATGCAGTCAAAGATAAGAAAACTAGAATTGGAACCCTTCTTACTACCCATGGACAAGTTTCCTCACTAAGATGCATCTTCTTAGACAGAATTGACCACGTGAGAGGTCTAATACATGGATGTTATAAATCTGGAATATATTTCAAAAGCAGTTGATAAGAATGAGTAAAAATCACAATATTCATAAGGAGATGCGGCGTCTTTTTCTCCAGGAATGCAGTCTGACTTGACAGAGCAACTAGAAATTCGGGTGCTTCTTTTTAATAAAGGAATAAGGAAGCAAAGCAAGAGACTGAAAGAGTTCTTTAGGACCGAGGAGTAAATGTGAACATATAGCTTACTGGGCAAAAGTCAAAACAAAACAAAAAAGATACTTTTTTTAGGGAAAAATAAACAACTGGTATACTGAAAAATAGCCCAAAAGTTAAAAGTCGCCCCCATTAAAAACTTGTCATGGACAAGACATTATAAAGAATGGGAAGGAAATATTAGTTGATTCAATTGAAACGCCACGACTCATGATTGTATGTGGACTGGAGTTTCTGGAAAATAAGCATAAATTAGACAGGTATTTAACAAGATAACAACCAAGTATTTAATCTTTAACAAGAGAGAGAATATAGCTTTTGTTCTAGTCTAGTGTTTCAAAACATATTGAAGGGAGAAAAACACAATAATAACCTCCTGAACGATGCTCCGTGTATTTGGAATATTAAGAAGGGCTAAGTGAAATTCCACATAACATAATTATATAAGAATAATCCTCTGGACTCAAGTAAGAAGCCACAAGCAAATAAAATCCAGAAATAGCCTGTATCAAATAATGTGCACCGAGGTTCATACATCATGTAAAACAGATACATGGGTTTAGTTCCATTTCCATAGCTCTCATATCTACCTCTATATATAAGCTACTTGCTGCCATCAAACACCAGCACTTGAGCAAAAACGTTTGCCACAGCTAGGTCTGTAAAATTTTGTGCATTCAAGGATTACTGCTTTGAAACATACCAAGTTTCTGAAAAAGTAAACTAGCTTAAGTAATGATATCTTGTCGATTTTATGGGAACAAACTAAGGTTCAATCAAGCCTTTCCCTATTGGGTGTTTACAGGAAAGAGCAGCTCACAGAGTGCCACCTTTCTTTCGCTTGGTTCCTATTTTTTTCTTTTATGTGTGTTGGGGATGGGGTTTGAAGTGGATGATTAATAACTTAAACCTATAGTAGGGGAAATCAATATACATCCTTAATCAAGAAAAAAACCGAGGCATGAAAGTCGCATTGTCAGATGCCATGACATGTATACTATCTACTTTAACACCATACAATATGCAAACTACTATTTTGAGAATCACAATATCACAGATATGAACTGAGTCGACAGACATGAGAAAACCTTTTTGGCATATGGTTTTAGAAGAGGCAAAATGGGTGCCTGAGCACTTGTCGGTTCCCTTGGCAGCAATCCAGAAGTCAAAGATTTAACAACCTCTTTATCTTCATGAGTACTTCTAGATAAATGAGATGAAAAAGGTGGCTGGGCCCCAGTTTGTAAATTTTGACTAGGGTCATTGGTAATGGCTTCAAATCCTCCATATGATTTAGACTGCCTGATTCATTCATACGGAACATAGCTAGAGGCAGACTTTCTGGAACCAATCCAGACCCTCGGACAAAGGTTGCTCCATGGATAACTTGAGGTATGGGGTTAATATTCAGACCAGCAGTACTAGAACACTTTGCCGCCAAAGAAATTGACGTTATTCTAGAACTCAACAAATCCTTTGCCGCATTAGGCAGTGTGTCTGAAATCAATAAAGCAGGACCCAATGGTAGATCTGAAGGAATCAACATTGGTGTAGATGTCAAAGAATCCATGATAACAGGGGGCTTCAAAGAATCAGATAATCCATAAGTTGCTGCAATACTCATTGTCAACGGATTTGTTTCAGGATATTGCATTGGTTGCTTAATATGATATGCAGCCAGACTGGGCAGGAGTCCAGCCAATAACTGCTGTTGAGGATAAGGGACTTCCCTGTACTCCTACCAAATTCTTGCCCATGTAATAGCATGGGCTGTCCAGCAGCAAGTGTATTTGTGGACAGCAATGAACTGAATGAATGTTGAGTTCTGTATAGGCTGATATGAAGAGTGAGTCTAGTGGACAGCCAAATTTGGAAGTCCTAAACTGGAACTGTTGGTTCTGCTTATTATGGTGGCCTGTGGAGTGATTGCAGATGCAGATGAAGAGTGGAGGAAAATAGCCTGTATGAGAAGCTAATGCAACAAGAATAGATGGCTTGTTTCCATCTCAAGCATCAGATGAGAATATAAAGTTGATAAAACCTGTATGATGGCTGGATCATCTGGCAGGTCTGATGTAACCTTTTCAGGCTGAGACTCTGAAGATAAAACCTGCAATTCCTGAAACAGATGCACAAGCATTTTTGTTGCTCTCCTTTAGTCAGTCATGTGACTTTTACCTGTCTACAGATAACAAATATGCAGTCAAATGTTTCAAAAGCAACTCAGACCTGAAGTAACATGCAACGGTAAGAAAGTAGAAACTTGCTGAAAGAAACAAAATGCACCAAGACCAATAAACAGATAAAATCATCAGATCTCGTCAGTTAGGATGGGCTTCACCTAGGTACCCTAATTCCGTCTTCTGTTTCCCAAGTCCTGGGAAGAAAGTATAGTTGAAATTATATTTTTAAGGTAAGTGGAAACATATGGGGAAATCACTGAAGTGATTAAGCTATGATTTTGAATTACATGAAGCATATATGAGGCTTATCAGCAGGACAAAACTAACATGTACACCTTCTCAGTTGCAGTGTGCTAGACTCCAGAAAGTAGAATCCATTAAGCCCCCAAATACCGAAGAATCGCCACATAAGCTCTATTGCATCCAAGTTCAAAGTAAAGCACTTATTTTTATTATTTTTTTGCAAACTAGAGATGCGAATACCAGATCGCATCCCTGAAATGAATGTGCCATGAATTTCAGGCCAAGCTTCACAAAAGCATTTTGTGCTATAAGCACAGACACAAATATTTTGTCACGCACTGTCTCTTATTCTCTAAATTAACTGTTCCATGAACTGCAACTTGCTGTTCGATGTTATCATCGCGTGATCACCAAAATTTATTAACCACCAAATTCGATATCATCGAATCATCCACCACAGGAAAATCTTGATCTCTCATGAGCACAGTCATCCTCTTTCGTCATACGTACGGTCCGTGACTTCTGCTTCCACCAAGACAGGAATAAAACCATCGGCTAATCCGAAACTATCTCCGCACATTAACCATTCGTCTACACGCAACAGCCATCAGCACAAGTCTTTGCCGCTAATCTTTTTTCCCTTCTCGTAACGAATCGAAACTTCGACATTTGTTCATTACGAGCGACATACACGCGAAACGCCATTAATCCACAACCATACCACGGCGATCGCCAAGCACCGCTGTGCACGTCCTAGAGCCTGACCGATCGACGACAACGGCGCAAGAAAAGCGGAAACTCGGGCTCCATGAGGAGACGACGAAAGAAGGGACGAAAGACATCGCACCGTTCGCGAGGCCGATGACGGCGTCGTGCGGGTCGACGCGGTAGAGGACGCCTGCGTATCGCATCTCGGACTTGGACACTACGCCTGTGATTTGCCGCCGTGGCCTCCGCCGAAGCCATTGCCGTCTTCCTCCGTCCGTTTGCTTCGACGCTTTCTTTCGCCGGGAATTTGGGATTTTTCGAAATCGGTTTTCTTGCCGGTAAAGGAAAATGGGAATCCCCCTCGTCTTTTGATGAGAAAAGAAAATGACAAAAAATGGGAATTAAATAAAAACGTTTCCTCTTTTCCGCTCCGTTAATTTGATGAAAAATGAGACTTTTAACTCTCATTAGTCTAGCCTAGACAGATGGCATGGACAAATCAAATTATTAACGAATTCATGTAAGCTCATTTTATCATTACTCATTATATTGATAGATATTCTTTTTTACTTGAAAATCATATCATTCAAGGATTATGATGTACAAAGCTTAAATGATTTCAATATATTTAATAGCTACTCCATCAAATGACTCTCTCTCTCCTTCTTCTTTTTTTCTCCTTGAATCGCTAATAATTTCAAATAGAGTTGAGAATTCGCACTAGGGAATTAGTGAAATGAGTTCATGACAATTTATTCAAAAATGAGACTTTTAAATTTTTAGTCACCCTATTAGAAAAACAAATCCGATAATTTTCCTAGCACTAAAATACCTAAAAACTTAGCAATCAAATGGATCCACATAGCCTAGAAGATGGCATGGACAAGAAGAAATTATTTATCCAATTCATGGAGGCTCATTTTATCATTACTCGATTTCTATTGATAAACTGTTCTTTTTTAATTAAAATCATATAAATACAAAATGTTTATTGTTAATTTTATGATAGGTTTATAACATTTTTTATAATTTCCCCAAACTAAAGGCAACCATCATTTTCTAGATCAAATTCCAAAACTATTTGCACCACTCAAACTAAACCAAATTTATTGGTTTGTGAAATTATCAATCCAACTCAAACCAAACTAATAACTTTGGTTTAACATTGATTTTGTTCGATTTCAACCATTATCATCGAACTGATTTAGACTATCTAACTTTGTGGAAACTAACACAAAAAGAACCTATTTCTTCACACTTATTGGACAAAAAAAAAATAATAACAACTAAATTGGATTAAACTAACGAACATGCAAAAAAAAAAAAAAATGCTATTTAAGTGAATGGAAAAACACTAAATATCATAGAAAATTCCATTGTACTTATACTTGTTACTTGGGAGAAATTATACAAGACTCCCTTGAACTCTTGAGATTGTACAAGCGCATTCCAAAATTTTCAACTATTATATATCATCCTTGTGAACTTTCATTTTATTATAATTGTTAACGCTTTTCATATTTCAATTACCATAAGCAATATGTGTAACTTTTAAGGAGTACATTTGCAAATTTATCCCATTTTTTTTGGAAATATTTTTCTTACCCCTGACTTCTATAAAATTGAAAAGTAAAGAAAATCAAGAAAAATACATTAAAATAAAATTTTAATATTAGGAAAAAATATCAACAATAATAAACTAAAAGATTTATTAATGCAAAAAACGATTGATTAACCAAAAAAATTCAAGAAAATTGAGATTTTAATCAATCATTTCCTTTCATAAGTTGGAGACACTGTTTTCACTTCATAATTTCTTTTAGAAGTATATAGCCATCTGTCATATTACATCAAATTAACCATTAAATGTACATTAAGGGTAACCAATTTTTGCCGTTTGACTTTTTTGATATCGAGGCATTTTTCTTTTTAACTAATCTGAAATTATTCTTTTCCTTTTAACATCTTAGATAGTTTGTTAAAGTGGCTATTCTATCAAATTTTAATAAAATTTAATCATTTTGTACTAATTATTTATATTTATTTTCTATGATTAATTTTTTTCTCTCATTTTTCATTAAAAAAAATGAGAAGAGAGGTTTTGGTGTGATTATCCTTTTTACTGAAATCCACTAAACTAATGGCCATTAGGCTGGGCCCGAAACGTGGGCTGGAGTTGGGACAATCCCAGTTTGAAAATGTTGAACAGAAGGAGTTTCCTCCTCAGTTGGATCAATTTGATCCGAACTTTGATTTTGAAACAAATTGTTCCCCTTTTTGTTTCAATGTTGACTTTTTTTATCATGGTATCAAGAATGAAATCCTACCGAGTGCTGTCTTGTTTTGTAAATAGGAAGTCACAACAACAGGGAGAAATAAGATGGAGGCAACTCGAAAAAAATTATGGAAGCTAGGCCTGGATCAAGGTTGCTTTGATACCATGTTACAAAATGTAACAATGGGAAATTTAGGGGAGGAAGATGAAATATAGAGAAATGTATTCCTTTTCTTATATCAACAAGTGTGTTGTACATCTCTATTTATAGTACAATTGAGTCTAATGATCTTGGAACACTATACAAAAGGAAAAAAAAAAACAAGTCTCTAATATACATTATTGATGAAAAGGAACCATATCAAATATACGATATCAAGTAGAGCTAAAAATATCTTCGTAATATCAATTAGGGGCAGCATATCTCCAGCAAAATGTGTTATGAAGTATTGGTTTGAAATGTTTTGTGAGATGAAAATTAGGTTTGAAATAAATATCTCATGGAATATTAATCGAATCACCTTGAATTTTAAGTAAATACCTTGGAAAACTCCCAAATGATATTCTCACAAAAATTCTCATACAACTTACCTCGACTCCAAATTCACCTGGCAAATATAAAATTGCAAATGATAGATTTGAGATAAATGTTTTATGAAATATTGGTTGAAATGTTTTGTGAGATGGAAATTTTATTTGAAATAAAGCTTCATAGAGTATTGATTTGAAATTTTTAACGAGATGGAGATTAGTTCAAGATAAATGGGTCAATGTATTAGTTAGTAATTTTCAACCTTTACATTTTCTCAAAACATTATTTTTTGTACTCCCAAAAGCAGCTCTTTACTTTTGTCAAAATTTGAAAAAATTCCACTCTAAAATATTTACGGAAGTATGAGATGGTAGTCAAAGACTCAGAATGTAAAAAAAAAAAAAAAAAAAAAAAAAGTGACAAATTAGAGCGATTCAAAATCAAAATTCAAATACGGAAAATCATTTAAGCAAGCTCTTAAGATAATGAGGTTAGTGGGAAGGCCACGTCATTAGCCGACAAACACATGGGTCCCACGTGCACGACAAGGCAATACGTGTGCATCAAATATTAAAAACGATATGGTAATAAAAAATTCAAAAAAAGGGGCTATTGTATTGACTTTTTTTTAATTTTATTTATTTTTCAATTTTAAGTTTTCTTAATTCGAAAATTATAGCGTTCCCTTGTTTTCTGGCATTTGTGGCTTTATGTTGCAGTGCAGTTCTTTATGATCTTTTTGTGCGAACCTAGGAAAAAAAGCGGAAGCTCATCATCATTAGACAAATAGAAAGCTCAACGATGGAATCTTCGTAGTCCACGTCACCGTGGGCCCCACCAAGTCGCTTGATTCGACGACCCAGCTGAAACAAAAGCCCTTACAGGGATTCCAGCACTTTTTTCAAAAACGACACTCTGTTTTGGTTCGTTACCACCACTAGTGAAGTGTTTTGTTTTTCATGGCAATAGAGACATTGCCGTGGGGACAAAGCCCTTCTCTAGTGCTTTATAATTTTTTTTTCTTCGCAAGAAATGCTAAACTTATCCTCTCAGACATGGATATCCATTATAGCTGTCAAAAACCAACACGACAGCATATATTAACAATGCCATGTTAGATTTTAAAAGGATTCGAATGTAATTTTTGTTTTAGGGGTATTAGCGTGGTTAACAAAAAAATTGTTGTTACCTTACCAAAAACAAAAAAAAAAAAAAAAAAAAATTGTTGTGTATTTATGGGAAAATTTTCCATAAAATCTTAAATCTTTTATACTTTTGCCACATCACCGAGTCCCTCGATTGATCTCTATGAATTTCAAAATGAAAGTTCAATAAAAAAAAATGAGCAAATAAAAAGAAAAATGATACTTACACTGATCGGTGATTATTCTCTTTTCTTTTTAATCACATAGATATGCACATGGGATGTGATTCAAATTCTACTTTATACAACTCAAAATGGAGCCACGAGATTACCGAACTAAACTGACGTGATCACAGTTAGGTCGGGGTTCTTAGACTCTAGCTTCGTCAAACAATCCACCCATGTTGTGTGATTGCAAATCGAAGTGGTGACTGTTGATGCCAACAAAGAAATTTTGGGGTTAAGGTTGACAACCCACACTCTGTGATTGTAGTTGGAGTGATATCTGCCTCAACACTATCCTAAATAATCTTGTGTGGCCCAAAACTCACAGCGGGTTATGTGTGCCAAAATGTAGTGCGATGCAAAGAATACATGTATAACAGTTTATAAACAAGCAGCAATTCCATTACATTTCAATAATATGTCTATGAAGGGCCACGATTAAGACGCATCAGTTCGTTTTAATGTGAAATAATGGAGAGATACGTATTGGAAGGGTGCGAGAGAAATTTTTTAAGTAATATAAATAACTTATGAAGATAATCTGGCAGAAAGAACATTATGATAAACCGTTCTATTTTCTTCTCCTTTCTCCATCAACGAATAAAGGCAATTTCATTACTGCTTTAAGAAGACAATCGGCATTAATGTTATGAAACATGAATATTTTCCTCATGATTGTATTTGGACCATCATGAAGTCATATCATCCGTCATTCGGGATTCAATGTACGTTTTTGGGTAATTCGTTTATTGCGCATTGACAAGGTTAGTCATTTCTTCCGCTAACTTCCTTATAACTCTAAAAGTTCAAACCATAAACAATCATTCCCAAATCCATACCTGCAAGACAAGGGGTTAACAATCACTCATCTCTCTATAACTCCGAAAACATTTAACATTCATGTTAGGGACTTTCTTGGTATCTTCGCTGTCAAACAAAAATTATTTTTGAGCATGATAGATTTAGGCTGAAGTTTTTTAAAGTTAAACCAAATTCCCAGCGAAGTCACCAAGTTGTCCCGACATATCTCTCTCGAGAGAGAATAAGTTTAGGGGTATTACCTAACAGATGGGCCTATGACCCATGATCAGGCACCAGAGGGATTTCCGAGACTCGAATCGATGACGGCCAATCATGAATGGGTGGACCGCATGGTCATTTTACCAAATTAAAAGAATTCCTAACCCTATAAATCGGTCGACAATGGTCTTTTTTTTTAATCAAATCTCTCTCATCTTCCCACTCAAAACATTAATTCAATTTTTACTTGTGGAGTCATGGCCAGTGTCATTGTGGAAAGGGATCCCCGTCCACCTCGTCCAATTTAACCAAACCACGAGGAGGAGGAAAAAAAAATTATGGAAGGCCGGGATGCGAGAAGTCGTAATGGTTGTTGCCATACTCCTAGCAGCAATATCCTCTAAAGTATAGATGAATCTGTCGGGCCACACCAATTCAAAGGCTTCTGAAAAGGCAGGCAAAGCCATACCATCTTATAAGCATGAAAGGGAATTTGATTTCTTTAATAATTACAATACGGCGTGTTACCTTTTGTCGATCAAGGTAATTGTGCTTTGTATAACCAGCGTATCCTCAAGGAGTCATACATGGACGAAATTTGTAATGTTTGTAATGTGGCTCGCATTAATTCTATTGATCATTACTTTCTCAATGCTAGTAGTGTTGTTGAACAAGGGCGGAGAAAAAGCAGATAGAAAATTCAATGTTTCTCATGTAAACTAGCCAGTGCGGTTTTTATATGGTTGGTCACTATGAACATTATTATATTTGTTCAAATTTTCAGGTTTACAATGAAGATCTATCGATGAAAGACTACTTGATATGAAATATTTGAGTTCCATCTCGTTAAACAAAAGCTACCTTGTTTGATCTTATATGAGAAATGTCAATTTTCTAATCTACCTTTTCTCCGCCCTTGTTCAACAACACCACTAGTATTAAGAAAGTGATGATCGATAGAGTTAGTGCGAGCCATATTACAAACATTACAAATTTCGTCCATGTAAGACTTCTAGATGCTGTATTGTGATTATTAAAGAAATTGAATATCTTTTCTGCTTATAAGACAGTATGGGTCTCCCTGCATTTTTGGAAGCCTCTAAATAGGTGTTGCCAGGGCATTCACCAATTATTTAAAAGATGTCGCCGCAAGCAGTATAGCAACAACTATGACGACTTCCTGCATCCCGGCCTCCCATAATTTTTTTTCCTCCCCACTATGGTTTGGTTGAATTGAACGAGATGGATGAGATCCCTTTCCACAATGGCCTTGGCCATGACTCTGCAAATAAAAATTGAATTAATGTTTTAAGTGGGAAGAGAAGAGAGATTTGCTTAGAAAAAAAATACCACCATCGGCCAATTTATGGGGTGGGAATATTTTTAATTTGACAAAATGATCAGGTGATCCACCCATTCATGGTCGACTGTCATCGATTCGAGTCTCGAAAATCCCTCCCATGCCTAATCATGAGTTGTAGGCCCGTCTTTTAGGTAATACTCCTAAACCTATCCTCTTCCCAAAGAGGTATGTCATGATAGCTTAGTGACTCCACTGGGAACTTGGTTTAAACCTTAAAGGACTTAAGCCTAAATCTATTTTGTTCAAAAATAATTTTTGTTTAGCGGTGAGGATATCAAGAAAGGCCCTAACGTAAGTGTTAAATGTTTTCATAGTTAGGAGTTATAAGGGAATGAGTAGTTGTTAATCCTTTATCTTGCAGTTATGAAATTGGGAATGAATACTTATGTTTTGAAATTTTGAAGTTGTTGGAAGAAACGACTAACATCTTTGACGCACAATAAATGAATTATCCAAAAACGTACATTGAATCATGAGCAAACGACGGACGATAAGACTTTATAATGGTATGAATACAATCACGATAAAAGTATTCACGTTCCACAGTATTAATGCCCATTGTTTTCTCAGAAGAATAATGAAATTGCCTTTGTTCGTTGATAGAGAGAGGAGAAGAAGAGAGAACGGTTTATAAAAACGTTCTCTCCACCAACCATTATACGATAACTTCCCCCACGCCCTTTCAATAGGTATTTCCTCATTATTTCACATCAAACGAACTGGTGCTTTTTAATCACACCCTATTATGGATATCATAGAAATATAATATCTCCCACTCGGACATGATAGGCTAGATAGTGCTCTATTAAAAATATAAAGTATTTAACATTCATTTACTTTAGAAACAATTCATATTAGCAAAAAGGCCGTTGACGAGTGAGTACACCAATACTTGGAAGCTTAGATTATGCAGGATGACATAATAGCTACAACTCAAAAAAGAAATAAACAATTGATGTCTCACCGTGCCCCAAAAATATTTTGTTACATCAATCAAGTATACATTTCCCTTAAAGGTCATATTTGACTATTCTCATGACATTATATATTTACAATTATATTAAAAGATTACAAAAGACGATGTAATTGATCGACCGGTAAATACATGTGATAAATGTAAAATAACAATAGTTTTCCATCGCACTCGTCTCTCTCCATTTCAGAACAATCGCTTTCCTAAACACATCCCATAAAACCATATCTATTTATGAGCGTCGATAACATGTTGAAGTACCAATATTAATCTTTCACTTTGAAAACATAATTAGAAATAACATATGGCACAAAATGAAATAAAATATAAATTACCTCAAAAGCTCATACGATGAGTATATACAGATAATTTCATTCATCTTCCCTTCTCAGTCATACTACGCACATGTACTATGAATTGCATACTATAGTGAATTTTTCTTTCTATGAAACGTATGTCATTTAGTAAGCATATCTATTATACGGATCTTAGTCTAAATATAGTCACGTGCTTCTTATGTACTTATGTTTAACTTAAATGTTATATAAGCTCGCTTTCTACAGTGCCTAATTAAGTACTCGCATTCGACATACTTTAGATATACATGATTGTGAGACTATCATATTTGGTTTTATTACATATAAATCATAGACCTCATCTTAACTTCAATCAAGGCAATGTTTTATGCACTAAACTAGCTCTTCCTGCATTTATAGTACATAACGTCTCATCTTAACGTGTTAATTACCGTCCATAATCAGACACAAGCTCTCTCAAACCCATATCTTGCGTGACATTATGTTCATAAGAGTTTTGTAATAAGGAGTCATTACTAACCTACTAAGGTCAACTTGAAACCAAGTGAGGTATGGAAGTATAGCTCACTTTCTACGCAAGCAGAAAATTTAGGATCGAGAACTTAATTATACTAATTAAGTAATTAGTGCCCTATATGTACCTAATTTATTCATTTCAAAAAAAAAATTGTCAAGCAGTTTGAATTAATTTTAGACCCATTCACTAATATGTATGTGATTATGCGGATGCACAATTATTAAAATAACAAATAATAACCGAAGAAGGCATTAAATAAATTGTAGGGAAAAGAGGCATTGAACAACTAAGAGATAATTAAGTGCCACTCCTAACTAAGCTAAAGGGAAGTCCTAATCAATCAAGGGTATCCTTCTCCAAGAGCAATAAGAGCCTTATGGTAAAGCCCTAGAGGCTTGTTTAATCGAGTACGATTTTAACTAAGGATTTTCACACATTTAAAGAAAAGACTACCCAAAAAAATTCTTTAGCCATTTTTGAGAAATTAAAATTTTTAGAAAATTTTCTTGATTTTTAGGAATATTTAGGTTTTTTATTTTAAACTTTTGAATTTTCAAAAATAATTTTATTTTTTCAAATTTTTAATTTTCCAAGGATTCTTATGGATTTTTAATTTTTAATTATTTTCTGAATTTTAAATATTTTTTATGGTTTTCTGAATGTTTAATTTTTAAAAAATTTCTGGATTTGTTTAAATATATTTTCGAATTCTCTAATATTAAAAAACAGTTCGAACCGGGTCAAGAGACTTGGCCCTATTAAACCGACCGGAACCTATCGGTTGGGGTTGGGCCAAAATCGAACTGGCCTCAAAGCCCACTTAGAGAAAAGAAAAAGGCCCACGCAGATTTTCCAAAAAAGGGGCAGGCCCCAGCCCACTTAGATTCTAATCCACTTCACCGCGGTCCATATCACATCAGACCATCGACTGGCCCAAGCAAACAAACCACTACCTCATGGACACGCTGCATCAAATGACAGGCCGATATATAGAAGCAAGTGTATATCAAAGAAAATCCACACAAGCTCAATCAGATATTTTAACGAACACCTAACGGGCATAAACCGAAGAGAGGACACGGGATAAATCAGCCCTATTTATCTGGAACTACCCAAGAAATATAGAAAGGCACAGATCAAAAATAATATGCAAATAGGTTTGAGGGGAAGAGGGAAAGTACTTGAGAAATCTCAAATAAAAAGATATTGAGTATTAGTATTACCTTCTTTCCTCTCCTCAAATTGCTTGTGTTTAGGTTTGTTCTTGACTCAGCCTTCATCATCTGGAACACATGGTAACATAGAATGAAAATAATGAACTGCACTTTTCACTATCTCCATATTAAGTGACAGTAGGCAGAAATGACGAGAACATTGAGAGGTATCTGTATATCCTGTTTTCCCTTTCCCATGGTTTGGTATTAGTGATCAAGAATCAGCTCTGTAGATCTGATAGAAAGTTGATGGTGCATTAACAAGAAACACACAAGTATAAGACATGCGAAGACAGCAAACAAAACTACTGGGCTTCTGTGGTTGGGGTGAAGACAAGACACCTTCAGGACCTACAACATGATGTTCTAAATGGTCATGCGAAAAAAAACTGGAAAGAGTCATTATACCCTTTTTATTCTTTCTGCCACCTTGCTCACAGCATCTCTCATATTCTATACATTAGATGTTCTCATCTGAAAAACAATTCATATGAAGGCAAAGTAAACCATGAGTCTGATAAAAAGAAAGTGAAGCTAAATTCAGAAAAGCTCATAGATAAAAAAACCCTTAGCTTCTCTCGTTTTCCCTCCCCATAAGCTTTAGGTACTGAGGAGCACCTGTATGCTGTAAGAGAGAGAGAGAGAGAGGCCTCGCAAAATTAGTAATTATAGAAACTCACATGCATTGGAACACACATACAAGCATGTGACAATTTGCTCTGTGAATGTGTAATGCCCTCTTTCCCCGTTCTGCCGACTTGCTGGCAATGCTGTTGGGGTTCTGCAGATTCCCCTTATACACATTAAAGAATGGATAAAACCAAAGGTTTTAAACAATGAAGACAACAGGAAGGCAATTTCCAGGCAAAGAATATGGACTGGCAAGTTCAGGGGAAGAAAAATCTTTATTGTATTTCCCTTTGCCAGGCCATTAGCTTTATGACTGTTATTAGAGTCTAAAGCAGCACCATTATGCTGACAAAGGGAAGCAGAGGGAGATAGCAGAGACTCCATGAACATCCAATTTTGACAAAGTGATTTAGATATAACAAAGGCTGGATAGAGAAAAGAATGATATGAATGAACAAACAGACATAAGTTAGCTTTGCCCTCTATATTATTCACGCAATAAGGGTAATGTTTGAAAAGAATACCAGAAAGCGGCTAATTGAGAAAGTACAAGGGACAACTATAACTCCAGAGATATAATAAAAGGCAATCCTTTAAAAAGTTAGATACATCTACAACAGCTAAGCGAGAACTGAAAGCACACAATCTTCACCGGCTCATTTACACACAATCTTTCGCTTCAATAAGCCTACAAGGTGGGAAGAGGGTGTAAGGACAGCTAATGGAATGCAATCATAAAAGGCGAAAGACAAACATGATCTATAAATGTGGGGGCTTCTTTTGGTTTCTATTTCCTTCTTCAACCAGATTACACATGTAACAGCCATTACAGATGATATATTTCAACTAAATCATTGAACAAATAACTTTTGGAGGAAAAGATATGTCGAGAAAAGAGAAGGCAGACAAGATTCAAATTTTCAAAAGGTCCTTCACTGACCTAGAGAGCACAAGTCATGCAATCAACAATAAGAAAACTAGAATTGGAACCTTCTTACTAGCCATGGACAACTTTACTCACTAAGATGCTTCTCGTTAGACAGAAATGACCAAATGAGAGCTCTAATAAATAGATGTTACAAATATGGAATATATTTCCAAAGCAGTTGACACAAATGAGTAAAAATCATAACATTTATAAGGAGATGCAGTGCCTTTTTCTATAGGAATGTAGTCTCACTTGATGGAGCAACTAGAAATTCAGATGCTTCTTTTTAATAAAGGAAAGAGGAAGCGAAGCAAGAGACTGACAGAGTTCTTTAGGACTGAGGAGTAAATGTGAACATATAGTTTACTGGGCAAATGTCAAAGCAAAACAAAAGTATTTTTCTTTAAAGAAAAAAAAAACAGCTAGTATACTGAAAAAAAGCCCAAAAATTAAAGTCACCCCAAATAAAAACTTGCCATGGACAAGACATTATAAAGAATGGGAAGGAAATATTAGTTGATTCAATTGAAATGCCATGACTTGTGATTTCTTGTAAAGGAGTGGGGACTGGAGTTTCTGGAAAATAAGCATAAAATAAACAGGCAGTTAACAAGATAACAACCAAGTATTTAAAACATATTGGAGGGAGAAAAACACAATAATTACCTCCCGAACGATGCACCATGCATTTGGAATATTAAAAAAGGATAAATGAAATTCCACATAACATAATTAGATAATCATAATCCTCTGTCCTCAAGTAAGAAGCCACAAGCAAATAAAATCCAGAAATAGCCCGTATCAAATAATGCGCCAAGGTTCATACAGCATATAAAACAGATACATGGGTTTAGTTCCATTTCCGTAGCTCTCATATCTACCTCTATATATAAGCTACTCGCTGCCATCAAAGACCAGCAATTGAACTAAAAAACCATTTGCGACAGCTAGGTCTGTAAAATTTTTTGCATTAAAAAATTACTGCTTTGAAACATAACAAGTTTCAGGAAAAGTAATCTAGCTTGAGTAATGATGTCTCGTCGATTTTATGGGAATGAACTAAGGTTCAATTGAGCCTTCGCCTATTGGGGGTTTACAGGAAAGAACAGCCCACAGAGTCCCACCTTTCTTTTGCTTATTTCCTGTTTTTCCTTTTATGTGCGTTGGGGATGGGGGTTTGAAGGTGGATGATTAGTAACTTAAACCTATAGTAGGGGTATCGATATACAACCTTAATCAAGAAAAAAACAGAGGCATGAAAATTGCATTGTCAGATGCCATGACATGTATACTATCTACTTTAACACCATAGAGTATGCAAATTACTATTTTGAGAATCATGATATCACAGATATGAACTGAGTCGACAGACATGAGAAAACCTTTCTGGCATATGGTTTTGGAAGAGGCCAAATGGATGCCTGAGCACCTGTCAGTTCCCTTGGCAGCAATTCAGAAGTCAAAGATTTAACGACCTCTTTATCTTCAGGAGTACTTCCAGAAAAATGAGATGAAGAAAGCGGCCGGGCCCCAGTTTGTAGATTTTGATTAGGGGTCGTTGGTGATGGCTTCAAGTCCCTCATATGATTTAGACTACCTGATTGATTCATACAGAACATAGCTCGAGGCAGACTTTCCGGAACCAATCCAGACCCTCGGACAAAGTTTGCTCCATGGATAACTTGAGGTATGGGGTTAATATGTAGGAATTACCAATGCTAGCAGGATACAATATATGCTTTGCTTATATGCAGATCATGGATGGCAACTGTCCAAATATAATGCCAACCTTTATGTCACTCCCTCTGAAATTTACGTAGTCAAAAACTCTGTCGACAGGAAGGACCTGAGGACCATCCTTTTTTCACTCTTCTGTTCCAAAAGATCTCACTGCAGTAAATGAAGGGAAGATTCAGATGGAAGAATGACACTGGAAGAGCTATTTTATGTCTCTACCTGTCTACAGATAACATATATGTAGTCAAATGTTTCAAAAGCAACTCAGACCTGAAGTAACATGCAACGGTAAGAAACTAGAAACTTGCTGAAAGAAACAAAAGGCACCAAGACCAATAAACAGATAAAATCATCAGATCCCATCAATTAGGATGTGCTTCACCTAGATACCCTAAGTCCAACTTCTGATTTCCAAGTCCTGGGAAGAAAGTATATTTGAAATTATATTCTTTAGGTAAGTGGTAACATATGGGGAAATCACTGAAGTGATTAAGCTATGATTTTGTATTACATGAAGCACATATGAGGCTCATCAGCAGGACAAAACTAACATATACACCTTCTTAGTAGCAGTGTGCAAGACTCCAGAAAGTAGAAGCCATTAAGCCCACAATACCAAAGAGTCACCACATAAACTCTATTGCATACAAGTTCTAAGTAAAGCACTTTTTTTTTTTTTATTATTATTTTTTTGCATACTAGAGATGCGAATACCAGATCACATCTCTGAAATGAATGTGCCATGAAATTTCAGGCAAAGCTTCGCAAAAGCATTTTCAGCTATAAGCATAGACACAAATATTTTGTCCTACAGTTTCTCTTGTTCTCTAAATTAACTGTCCCGTGAACTGCAATTCGCTACTTGAAGTTTATAACCACGTGATGGCCAAAATTTTAGTCACCACAGGAAAATCTTTGATCTCTCAAGAGTACAGTCATCCTCTTTGGTCATACGTATACGGTCCGTGACTCTTGCACCCACCAAGACATGAATAAACCCTTGGCTAAGCCAAAAACTATCTTCGCACACTAACCGTTCGTCCGCACGGGAACGACACAGGCATGCAAGTCTTCGCCGCTAATCTTTCTTCTCTCCTTGTAACGAATCGAAACTTCAACATTCGCTTATTACATGCAAGACGCGCGCGAAACGCCGTTAAATCTTTCATCGACGCCTCGAGAAGTTCCATATCCACAACCATACCGCGGCAATTGCCGAGCACCGCTGTGCATGTCCTAGAGGCGGACCGATCGACGACGACAGCACAAGAAAAGCGGAAACTCGGGCTCCCTGAGGAGACAAAGAACCGAAGTGGGGACGGAAGGCATCGCACCTTTCGCGATGCGCTAGAGGACGCCTGCCTACCGCATCTTGGACTTGGACACCGCGCTCAAGGAGCAACCTCATAGGAATTCGCCGCCGCGGCCTCTGCCGTTTGCTTCGACGATTTCTTGCGCCATTGCCGTTTTTCTTCTTCCGTTAGCTTCGACGCTTTCTTTCGCCGGCAAAAGCAGTGGAGCAGAAGGAGGAGAGTGATGAACGATGGAGAAGGGAGGAGGGAGGATGCGGTTTCTTTCGAAATCAGTTTCCTTGAGGGTGAAGGAAAATGGGAATCCCCCGTTCTTTTAATGAGAAAAAGAAAATGACAAAAGAAAAGGCAATTAAATGAAACCGTTTCCTCCTTTTTCGCGCCGTTTAGATAACTGAATGATTTAGAAATATATATATATATATATATATATATATTTTTTTTTTTAAAAATGGTCAATTGAATAGATGAATGAATAGAGAATATTTTCGTTATCCATAAACTTATTTAAACATAAATTATTATCGATAATAAAAATATAATTCATTAACTAATTTTTTTAGTGATACAAATGATCATTTTTAAAAATATATTTTTTGAATCATTTATTTCCCATAAAACAATCGGAGTTTTTATTAATTTTTTTTTTTTGGGCTATACTAGTATAATAGGTTTTAGGCTAACATGAGAATAACATTGTTGTAATTCATAAATTCTTAAATGAGTGGACTCCATAATAATTTATAATTATTTGATATTTATTTTTTTATGATTTAGAATAGATTGTTATTTTTTAGGAAATTAAAGACTGTCGACTATTTTTTATTTTTTATTTTTTTGGGCTTGGTGGGAGTTTTGACTCCCATTGGTCTAGCCTAGGTGGATGGCATGGACAAACCAAATAACTAACGAATTCATGTCGACTTATTTTGTCATAATTCATTATAGTGATAGATACTTTTTTTTATGTGAATATCACGTCATCCAACGGTTATAATACGCTGAGATTAAATGGTTTCGATGCATTTAATAGCAATTCCATCAAACCGGTTTTTTTTTTTTTTTTTTTTTTTTTTTTTTTTTTTTCAGAATCACTAACAAGTTTTTACTAAGGTAAAAATTCACACTAGCTATGGAAGTCAAATGAGTTATGGCAATTTGTTTGCTTATAAATTTGTCGTGATACCTTTTCATTGGGCTTTTGAATCGATCTAGAAGGTGACAACGTGTTACCAAAAAGTTCAAACCTGACTAGATGAAGTTTTTGATGGTCTTTTGAGCACCCCATCAAGTTCTAACAAATCTGATAAAAAATTAAGCTTTTATCCATGTTAACGTCAGTCATACCATGTAAGACGGTCAGAATCCATATTAGCGGCTTTTGGCCAAAATTTGTCAAATTAACTCAATTGACGCAAATGTAAAATATTTTGTTCAATTGAGAGTTTTAAAATTGAATCGCTAAGAATGTAATAGAATTATAACTTTTTCAGGGAACCGTGATTTTCTAGATGGGATTCCAAAACTATTTGCACCGCTCCAACTAAACCGAAGTTATTGGTTTGTGAAATTACCAATTCAACTCAAACCAAACCATCAACTTTGGTTTATTATCGATTTGTTCAATTTCAGACAATTATCATCGAGCTAATCTACAATTAAGAAGTTTAATTTGCGTTTAGACTATCTAACTTCAACATGTGGTGGAAACTAACACAAAAAGGACCTATTTCTTCACACTTATTGGAGAAGAAAAAAAAAGAATATTATAACAACTAAATTGAATTAAACAATCTATAAAAAAAGATAAAAGATATTATTCAAGTGAATGGAAAAACACTAAATAGTAAATATCATTGATTACTTCTTGCTACTTATTACTTGGGAGAAATTATACAATATTCCCTTGAAGTCCGGAGGCAGTACAAGTATATCCCTAAATTTTGAAATTTATATATCATTTAATATTTCAGTTAGTATGTGCAACATATGTGACTTTTAAGGAGTAAATATGCATATTCTTCTCCTTTTTTTCAACGAAATCTTTTCTTTTGCCCTTGTAAAGAAAATGGAGAAAAATAGATTAACTAAAAATTTAACATTAGAAAAAAATATCGAGAATAATAAAGTAAAAGATTAATTAATACAAAAGACAGTTGATTAACGAAAAAATGTTTAAGAAAATTGTGATTTTGATCAATCATTGCCTTTCATGAGTTGGGGATATCAGTTTCACTTCATAGTTTTTGAGTATTAGTATTACCTTCTTTCCTCCTTTCCCGGAATTGCTCGTGTTTTGGTTAGTTCTTGACTTGGCCTTAGTCATCCGAGATACGTGGTAACATGGAATGAAAAGAATCAATTGCACTTTTCATTGAATATCCCCAAATCGAGTGATAGCAGCAGAAATGACAAGAATATTGAGAAGTATTTGTATACCCTATTTTCCCATTCCCCTGATTTGCTTTGAGTGATTCGAAGAGTCCTAGAATCAGCTCTGTTGATCTGATAGGAAACATACGATTACAAGTACATAAAATATTTAGGTACATAGAAATTCCTAATAAACCATATAGGCCGACAGAGAGATTGCAGAAGAATTTGTAGAAACCCAAGACGGCCGAAGAAAAGGATCCATAAAGGGGTCAAAGAGGATGGGAGAAATTTAATTTGGCCGTCTCTTTGGAAGGTTAAGCTATTAGAGATGGCAGGAATCATATACTATATCTCGATACATATAAAGCTTCCTGATGGATTTAATAAATAGGCCTTTAGATGGGCCTAAAGGCCCGGTCCACGGGAATAAGGCCCGTGGAAGGGAAATGTATAAAAGGGATGAGAGAAAGGGAGAACGTACCTTTTGGCATTTACAACGTACGTTCTCTTTCTCTTCAAGAATCCTCTCTCTCCCTCAAAGACTAAGAAGCGACGCCATCTCCACTTTTTGGCGAATTTTCGACATCGGATCGAACGGGACTGAATCCTCTTCCTCTTTGCGGCGTCGGTGTCTAATCTGTGGCCAACAAGGTACGCTCGAATCCGTGGTGTGCTTTTGATCGGTGATACGTGACATTCCCAGGCTTATCTTCCGCATATGATTTAGGGGTTCGGTTTAGGTGCCGAATCCGGTTTTTCGGGGACCGACCGATCCCAACATTGGTATCAGAGCCCGTGTTAGCGTTTTCCCGACTTGTATGATGTTTAATGATGTTGTATGAAGTTTTATGATTGATTTTCGCATAATCCTTTTTCGGCCGTACGGATCGTGGCCATGAATCCCGACACCCGAGCATACTTCGCCATTTTTTCCTACTTTTCGTAAGTCAAAATCAAAATATAATGGCATAGGGAGGAAGGAGACGTCGAGACGAGTCCGGCGACGTGTCGCGCGCCGCCGGAGGCCACCGGACGCGCCGCCACGCGCGGCCGGAACGTTGCACGCGCCGACTCGGCTCCCCCCGCGCGAAACGCACCGTTTCGCCCAGGCGCGTGCAACGCATGCGCGCGCGAAACGATGCGCCGAACGCACCGTTCGCCTGGCGCGTGCGACGCACGCGCGAGCGAAACGGGCGCTGCTGCCCAGCGCGTGCGATGCACGCGCGCCAAACGGCGCGTCGTTCGGCCCCTCGGCGCGTGCCACGCACGTGCCTGATGACGTCATCGTGACGTCATCCCGGCACGCGCCCGCACGTGTCGGGCCGGTTCGTCCGACGGCAGACCGGTCCGATCGACGACCGGTCCGACCGGGACCGGGTCGACCCGTCCGACCGGCCCGACCCGACCGTGACCGCCCGACCGTTGACCGTTGACCACGACCGTTGACCGACCGTTGACCGTTGACTGGGACCGTTGACCGTTGACCGCGACCGTTGACGGACCGTTGACCGTTGACTTGACCGTTGACCGTTGACCCAAAAAAAAAAAAAAGAATTTGTTTCTTTTTTTTTTTTTTTTTCAATTACGTCTATGTGGATTATATGTAATCCAATATTGTTCGCATTTGTTGCGAACAATCGCTCCCCTTCGCTACGTACGCCTATTCGCGTGATTACCGATAAACAAAAGGCAAAGCTTTTCTAAGTTGATAATGAGTTGGCCGATTATCGATGGGAGAAAAGGTGACTTAATTGATCATGTTCTTGAAGTCAACGGGAAGATTCAACAGGTCATATGGAATGGTCATCCCATGTCGCAGTCGAGATGGTGCGATTTTTCATTAACACTCTTCCATCGAATGGCAAGATGTGTTGAATCGCATATGGGATGTCAACGGTGCTTTCATATAAGAAAATTGTGATATATTTTGTAAACGAATATTACTGCATTGTTGCAAGGGAAAAGGTCAAGAAATTGACCAAAATAGGATCTTTCCCATTAGTGTGAAGGTTATTTGTAAAATGTATTAGCTGTTTTTGTTGAGTGTGCTATGTGAACATCCTATGTAATGTTATCTACCCGATTGTTGTTGTTGTAACGACCTATATGTTTGTTGTATTAACTGAAAGTATTATCATATTATTGTATGTCAATTATCCGTCACTTTCTAATTCTTTGGTTCTTTGTGGGGTAGTTAGTCATGGGTAATAATAGAAGTTTCATGTAGAATCATAGAATTGATTTTGCATATGACAATCATATTAATGATAGTTTTAAGTTAGGATTTTTGGAGGATGATTGGAAACAAAGTGACCTTTTGATTCTAAAACCTTACTTAAAATTGTTAATTAATATGATGGGTTTGTGCAAAATAGATGCATAAATAATAGACATTAATAACTCGTGCATATATGTCCGATGTGTTCGATCAATGGCTTCACCACAAAGAGCATAGTTGCCGAGCCGAACAAAGGTGAAAAGCTCAATGGTGACAACTATGAAATCTGGCAAATGAAAATCCAAGTATGTCTTTGGAAGAGCAAGAAGCACTTGAGACTCTTGTCCTAACCATGGTAGAACCCGAAGAAGGAACCACCGCACAAAGATAAGAGAGACAAAGAAGCATTTGCTGCATGGAAAAGAAAGAACTCTCTTGCTCGCATCACGTTGCTTTGAGCAAAGCATGGAAAATGACGTCATGCGAGAGTTTAGGCGTTTTGAAAATGCCAAAGACATGTGGGAAGCATTGGCGGCAAGATTTGGTCATACTTCTATGACTGTGACTAAGGCAAAACTCACTATTAGGTTTGACTCTTATAAGAAGCCTCATGGTCGACCATGAAGCAATATCTTAGAAAGATGTCAAACATGATTAATGAGCTTAAAGATGCCGGCCATGTCCCGACGATGAGCAGCAAGTGCAAGCAAAGTGATTCGTTCCTTGTCTCGAGTTGGGAGCATATGAAGGTGCACCCGACTCATAATGAGAATATCAAAACCTTTGAGGATGCATTGCGTCATCTTGAATCGGAAGATGACCGCCTATTGGCGGCTAAGCCGGAAGCCGAACTCTATCATGCTAGTTCTAGCTCAAATGGAGCTTCGGGCTCCAAGCGCAAGCGCCCTAACCGGTTTGATAAAGGGAAAGGCAAGGAAGCTGGTCCTTCAGGAAGAAACCTAAGTTTAACCAACATGAAAGAGGAAAGCGTCCTCGCATGAAAAAGCTAACAAGGGTGAAATGCTACAACTGTGGCAAGAAGGGTCACTATGCTCGCGACTGTCGTGAGCCAAAGAAGGTAAGCACCCATTGTATTTTTCAGAACTTAGCTTATGTGTCGAGTTCTGTATTCTTAACTCGAATCTAATCCTTTGTGGACTGGGATTCAGGAGCAACAGACCATGTAGCGAAGGATAGAGGATCTTTCGTGGAATTCGACGAATACCAACCGGAACTAAGTGGATCTATGTGGGAAACAACTCCGAGCTGAAGTGAAAGGAATTGGCACATGCCAACTGAATATGCGTGGTGGACGCACTTTGTTCCTTCATGATGTATTGTATACTCCGGAGATTCGTCGGAATTTAGTGTCTGTTTTAGTATTGGTTAAATTAGGTTTTAATTTGAACTTCTATGATAGAGGTGTGGATTTGTTTTTGAATACAAATTACTATGGTTGTGGATATTTTCTGGATGGTTTCATTGTATTAGATATTGATTATGTTAATACAAATGTTTGTTATTCCCTTCTCACGTCTCCTAACACATATGATAAGGATGTGAATGTATGGCATGCTAGACTTGGTCACATTGGCCAGCAGCGTATGAATAGACTAGCCAAAGAGGGCTTGTTGGGCAAAATTGAAAAAGTCAATTTGCCTATCTCGTAAGCATTGTCTAGAAGGGAAAACGACAAGGAAACCATTTGGAAAAGGTAAAAGAGCTGAATTTCCTCTGCATTTAATCCATTCGATATCTCGTGGTCCAATGAATGTGAGAGGAAGGCATGGAGCTGTTTATTTCATCACTTTTATAGATGATTATACTCGATTCGGATATGTCTATTTAATTTCTCACAAATCTGAAGCAATAAGTTGTTTAAAAAGGTTTATGAACCTGGTAGAGAATCAATTAGACAAGAAAATAAAAGCATTGAGATCCGATCGAGGTCGAGAATATTTATCCGATGAGTTCAGAAAATTGTGTGATGAAAAAGGAATAGAAAGACAGTTATCTATTCCATATACTCCTCAACAAAATGGTGTTACGGAGAGAAGAAACAGAACCCTACTGGAAATGGTTAGGTCCATGATGGCACATGCTAACTTACCTATCACTTTTTGGAGTGATGCGTTGTTATCTGCTGCCTATATACTTAACCGTGTGCCTTCCAAATCAGTTGCTTCCACTCCATATGAGTTATGGACATGTAGAAAACCAGACTTAAGTTTTCTTAAGCCATGGGGTTGTGCTGCCTATACACTTGAATCCTCTCACAAGTTTGGGAAATTAGGTCCCGAGGCAAAAAGAGTATTTTCATAAGATACTCGAACACTCAAAAGGGTATGTGTTCATAGGTGAGCAGAAAGTGGGAGTATAACTGAATTTGAATCACGAGATGTCACATTCTTAGAGGATGAATTTCCTAAGAAGGGCGAAATAGGGAAAACAACACCCTATTTGAAACCTCGGATCAAGATAATGATCTTAGTGGAGTTCGTCCAAGTGGGAGTAATATGAGAAGTGATGAATTGAATTCGACTCATTCTCAATTGCAACCACATGATGAGACGACATCATTATCTAATCTCAGTGAGAGCATAATGGGGAATGATGTGCAAAGAGCACAAACTCCCATACGGCGAACAAGTCGCCAAAGTATTCCCCGTCGACATTTTGACATTGAAGGGGAAACTTTTATGGTTGCTCCACAAGATGAGGATGAGCCTAGAAATATTAATGAGGCTCTAAATTGCCCCAAGAAGGAAAAATGGATTCATGCAATGGAAGAGGAAATGGAGTCAATGAAATCAAACCAAGTCTAGGAACCGGTTGATCTTCCAAAAGGACGCAGAGCTATTGGGAACAAATGGGTTCTCAAAGTAAAGCGAAAGGCTGATGGCTCGATAGAAAGGCATAAGGCTCGCCTTGTAGCGAAGGGGTATAATCAACGGAAGGGATTGATTATGAAGATACGTTTTCTCCCGTAGTAAGATTTACCTCGATTCGCATTATTCGGCAATAGTATCTAGTATGGATCTTGAGTTACATCGTATGGATGTAAAGACTCGCTTTCCTCAATGGAAAATTAGAGGAAGAAATATACATGGAACAACCTACTGGTTTCATAGTGAAAGGTCAAGAAGAAAAGGTATGTCGACTTTTGAGATCGATATACGGCCTTAAGCGATCATCGAGACAATGGTATATACGTTTTCATAATGCCATAATGGCATATGATTTTACAATGATTGATGAGGATCATTGTGTATATATCAAAAGATCCAAGGATCAATTTGTGATCATATCATTATATGTTGATGATATACCGATTGCCGGAAGCAATATGGAGTTTGTTCATACTGTCAAGAGTTGGTTGTCTTCCAACTTTGAAATGAAGGATATGGGTGAGGCTGCATACATTCTTGGAGTTAAGATTTCAAGGGATCGTTCGAAGAGATCGTTGTCTCTTTCGCAAGAAACATATATAAATAAAGTTCTTGAACGATTTCGTATGCAAGATAGTAAACCCATAGACACTCCTATTGCGAAAGGTGAAGGATTGAGCCATAGATTGTGTCCGAGGACTCCACAAGAAAAGGAACAGATGAAACATGTTCCTTATGCAAGTGCAGTTGGGAGCTTGATGTACGCTATGATGTGTACAAGACCCGACATATGTTTCGCAGCTTGGAATGGTGAGTAGATACCAATCCAATCCAGTCCAAAGACATTGGAAAGCCGTGAAGAGAATACTGAGGTATCTGAAGGGAACTGCTGATTTCAAGTTGAATTATCAAGGAAAGGATCTGCGACTTGAAGGCTATTCTGATGCTGATTGGGGAGGAGATTTAGATGAAAGGAAATCTACCTGGTTTTGCTTTCTTATCGAACAATGGCGCCATATCATGGAGCAAAGAAGAAGCAAACGTGTATAGCCTTATCCACGATGGAAGCTGAGTTCGTGGCATTATCAACAGCGGTGCAAGAAGGAGTTTGGCTTAAGAGATTTTTGGATAATTTAGGTGTTATTGAGAAAGCTGCACATCCGTTATTGGTTAACTGTGATAGCCAAGCAGCTATAGCGTACACTAAAGATCCAAAATATCATGGCAAGACCAAACATATAGATACCAAGTATAACTTTGTAAAAGATATGGTTGCACGAAAGGATGTGAACTTGCGGTACATATCTACGCATAGAATGGTAGCAGATCCTATGACAAAGCCAATACCTAGAGATGTGTTTTGTGGTCATGTGAAATCTCTAGGATTGCGTAGAGTTTGATGTACTGGATTGTAATTTCCCTGAGTTGTTCACATGTATGAACTAGTGTTGTTTCATTATTAATGCCTATGTATCTTTGTTTGATCTTTATGCATCTTAATGCTTAGTGCATTATATTATGTTGAGAAAGTATGTCGGACAGATAAGAGATTAGCCCACTCACACGGGTAATCGTCTCTATTTACTATGTGATAGATAGAGATGAGACTGTTTTTAAGCTTATTATCTAAGTGATAATCGAGAACTCAAGCTTAAAATACGTATGTCGCCTTAACTCGAGTGTTAAGATGAGGACATAGTACACACGATGTCCGAAAGTAAAATAACCCACACATTTTACTTTATCTGTCTAAGATGCCGATGCGAGTTCGATGAATTTTATGAATGAGTCAATACGTGAACTCAAGTTAGACATTGGGTATGTCCGAACTATCATCTGTACGGTATTGATGGTGAAGACATACGCTCCATGGGAAAGGAGTTAATACCGTAATACGTATTTCATACTACGTATGCATTAGACGACCTATAAGAGTGGCAAAAGTTTGATCTCAACTTTTATGACGTGTGAGACTCTTGAGGAATAGAGTTCCTCGTTTTTAGTGCCCTCATGACTCTTACTTATTCTCAAGATTTCTATTTAGTGTTTGCTATCTTAGAATGTTGCCAATGGTCATGAGTTGATTCGATCTAATGGGACATTTCTAGAAAAGCAAGTTGAACTGAAATTGAGAGTTTGAAGGAAAGAGGAAGATCGGATTTGTAGAATCACATTGTGGTTTTGTATTCACGTCGACCAATTATGACTGTCTTTGGGATAATCATAATTGTGAATACAATAAATATATCATTGTTTAAATGAGATTAAGAGAGATATAAATGTGATCGATCGATCTAGGTACTGCATACTATTTTTTACTCGGAAAATGATGCTCATTATGAGCTGCTATATATTCCTAACAGATGTATAGCAACGAGCTCTCAAAGTATGCTGGTCGCATGGATTATTCACCGGTATGAATGTTGAAAGAGGAAAAGAGGATTTTCAGTTGATGGGCCTCAGTTGGGCCTATCCGCCCATGTTGGTTTTGGTCCACCATGTGCGAGTGGGAGATGATGGATTTAATAAATGGGCCTTTAGGTGGGCCTAAAGGCCCGGTCCACGGAATAAGGCCCGTGGAAGGGAAAGGTATAAAAGGGATGAGAGAAAGGAGAACGTACCTTTTGGCATTTACAACGTACGTTCTCTTTCTCTTCAAGAATCCTCTCTCTCCCTCAAAGACTAAGAAGCGACGCCATCTCCACTTTTTGGCGAATTTTCAACATCGGATCGAACGAGACTGAATCCTCTTCCTCTTTGCGGCGTCGGTGTCTAATCTGTGGCCAACAAGGTACGCTCGAATCCGTGGTGTGCTTTTGATCGGTGATACGTGACATTCCCGGGCTTATCTTCCGCATATGATTTAGGGGTTCGGTTTAGGTGCCGAATCCGGTTTTTCGGGATCCGACCGATCCCAACACTTCCTTATATGTTCCTGTATTTGTCAACTTGCATATCATCTTCCACGAGCGAACTTCATTATTGGCTCAGAACAAATGATGAAAAGGCCGATCCCGGTTTGAGTTTGTCTTGCTTAAGCAGTAAACTACTAGAGAAGCTTTTTACATGTTTGCCTTGAGAGTTCATTCAAGCATACACTAGTTTTCAAGCCCCGAGTGACTATGCAGCCCCTCAAAGAATAGTATCGAACTCTCTGTTAGAATTGCATCATTGTGAAGCTGAGCTTGCGCCAAAACGACCATCTTTTATCCCGTGAAAAGTACTGATTAGCATCCACCAATTGTCTAGTGAGAGATTCATCTTTTAATGGCAAAACATATATTTTCGAAGAGAGTTACACCAAGCGCTGATTAGCATCAACCAATATGGATTCTGTCCTTGCTTCATTTTATCCGTCAATATTTCCCCTTCCCTAGGACCATCAATCTGTGACGTCCAAGAAAGAGTCTCCTTGGTGCTGCACGGAGCTTCTGGCTTGTCTGAGGAACTCATCAAGGTAATCAGTACATACTCGATGCAACGCCTACGCAGGCAAATGTTTCTGAATGAATGATTGTGATGAGGCTTGAGAAAAATGGTCAAAAGCTAATCAAACGAACTCGAATGATTCAGTTCCGACCAGAAAATGTTTGGCGTGAACATGGAGCTGTGAAAGGCGTACATGGAATGCTTGAGCGAACCCAAAAACGATCTGTGATGTCCGCGAGGGAAGCCATGGTATTTGATTTAACAAATGAAACTTCGGATGCTCAGATTGCACAATGCACAAATATACAACTATCGACTTTTGATTTCATTATTATAGTTAGCCTTTGGTGCGTTTGACTTTATATCGTTAAAGAGTACGCATTCTTCTCATATTTTTTAGAGCTAAGCATATTGGATCAATCAAACCAAGAATTACCCAGACTAGACTAAAATCGGACTGGTTTGGTCCGGTTCCTAGGAGGCGTCGATCCGGTTCCTAGATCCAAGAGGAAACTGGACCAACGGACTGAATCAACTCTTTTTAAAAAAAAAGATATATTTTTAATTTCTTTAAAATAGCAATAAACCTTAAAATAGTAACACTCTTTTTTTGAAGATTTTTTTAAAATTTTTTTTTGGCTAAATGATCGTTTCTTGATTCAAAGATCATTCAGTCTAGTCCCTAGTCCCAAAAATTGAAAACCGGTTCTCCCGGTTTTCCTAGGTGGAACCAGATTGAAGCGGAAACCATCACCCCTAATATTTTTAATAGAAATCTTATTTGCCTTTGTTTGTTAAAAAGAGGACAAAGCTTTAGTTTAGTATCACAATCTTGAGGTTCCCATGACAAAGGACCATATTTTATCCAAGAAGACTGCCCAAAGTTGCCTAGGGTTTCCTAGACATTCTTAGGGACAGCCGATATAGTAATTATCCTAAATTCTAGAGCATTCTTAGCATAGATGCCGCTAGTTTTTTTTTTCTTGTCGGTCCTACTCTACTCCTATTCTAACTCTCACTCTCACTCTCAGACTTTTGTCCTACCTTCTTGTAGGGCGTGGGAGTCGAAACTTACTTTTGAAACTAATTCATCCCCACCCCAATCCTCCCTGAGAAAGTGGGGATTCGAACCCCCCACCTCCCCCTTCTATGTTGGAAGGGTGGCCATTAGGGTAAACCCCAGTGATTAAATGTCGCTAGTTAGTAGATGAGGAGATGCAATTTTTTTATTAGATCTAGGGTTGATCAGCAATTTTAATGAGAGAGCTTCTTGTATAAATGGGGGAGCTCTTCCCCTCATTTGCATCCATCCAAACGTTTCAGCAATACAAATTATTCTCTTCCAAAGCTTCTCTCTCCAGACTTTCTCTATTTACGATTTGGGTGAGCAGGCGAGCTTAGGCACTCCATCGATCCAAGGAAGGCTAAGTCGCCACATGATCTTGATCGCAAATGATCGACCCTTGACAGACATTGATGATGATAACAAATCAAAAACAATCCTTAACTTGTTTGTGTTAATTTTGCATTCTAATAATTTAACTTTGTTATGTATTAAACACTTTTATCTCACATAAGATGTCATCAAGAGCATGAATAACCTCAAGAGGACGAAGTGGTCAAGGCAATATATATTTAAATGATAATATTAACTTCAAGACGAAGTGGTCAAGGCAATATATATTTAAATGACAATAATAACTTCAAGAGCACCAATTGATCAAGATTAAAGTTGTTATTTATTGAAAATACAAATACTGAACGTTGTCTTGAAAATACAAGACTTTCTATTCTTATCGAAATAGTGTTATTTGTTCCACTACCCTTTCTTATTTTCGGTTCATTTTTATACGAAGTATATTTTGCTCTCTTCTATTTACTAATGTGACTAAACTGAATTTTATGAAGAATTATTTGTAATGTGCTTGAAAGTTGTCAGCATTCTTTGTTAATTAAAGAATCATAGAGGATTTTATCTGATTTGATGATGATATATAGCGTGAAAACAGATTAAGGGACGAGAATAAAAGGTTGGATCGTACAAAGATTCTCATGTGCAAGCTCTAAATGGTAATGCTATTTGCTTGTAGGACATTATTGCCACCATGTTAATATGCAGCATGTACATTGTGATATGCATTTCGAGAGAATGGTTGAAAAACTGACTATTTTCCCGATAAATTGACTTGTCACATATGATGACATTAGGCTCAAAGTGTTTCCAATAGAATGTTCTTGATTCGACTGATTACTTTTTTATGCGCTACTTTCATATATGCTTTCTCCAAATTGAAGGAGGAGGGGAATGTCACGTGGAGCAATATGAAGAGTAGGTAAGATTAATAATTACTCTTATTCTCTTCGGTCTCTGAGGACTAAATACTCAGTCTATTACTTCCCGATAACAGGACACATTGGGCAGTGCCTCACCTTATCATTTGAGGGTAAGATCGATCAACTAGAAGAGTCCTTGAACAATCAATGGACTATGATCACAATGTCTATTTTCGACAAGTGAGCCGAATGGACGGCAGTGAAGGCATGGGATGACAACAAGATGCTAGCCATTTGCTCATCACACTAGAAAGTGGTGAGTTATCTATGGTTGATTTTTCCCTCTCAATTTATTAAAGACAGAAACTTATAAGGAAACACACCTAATAATCTCGGGTTCTATTTATATACTTCATCTCTCAAGAAGCAATTTCATTTTATCCTACATTTGTGCGCGCAGTTTTCATTGTCTGATTTGGCTTCTGTCATTTCGCATGTAACAGTCTACTGCATTCAAGTTTGAGGTACACAATCCCTGTTACTTAGCTCTTCTATTTTCATTTCCCTTTCTGCATTTGCAGATTTGTTTGACTTTATGACATTATCGATGAGCATATTCATGGATATTATGTGCACTTCACTATCCGAGAAACTAGTTGATGTCACTCCTGCACCAGAATGAGATCGTTCAAAGGTCGGAGCAGGCAGAATTTGTTGAGTTCCATCTGACAGAACCATGGTGATGGGTATTTGCTTATGCTTCTTTTGTTTATATCATTCATTGCTCTAGCATGGTTACAAAGGAAGCTTAATAATATGTCTATGTTGACTTAACCAAGCTTAAGGATGTTAATTATAAGTTTCTTACCGGAATGATGCTATTTGTCATGCAGGATTCTTGTAAACTTGCATTCAGAAACTGTCTAATTTTGAAACTACCAATCCCACGTAAATAACAGCCTCCTCTGCTTTCCCAACTCACGTTACATAGAAATCTCCAGTTTGTTCATCATTACTTAATGTTTCGTTGACAATAAGTACATATATTGATCTTATTTTTCTAATTGACGTCGACATTGTTTGGTGGTATTTCAGATTACTAAGAAAACAATCAAGGTGGCTGAGTCACCAGGTAAATATCAGAACGCACTAGATTAAATTCGTCTATGCTCGAGTGTTTTTGATGGTTCATGATGCCAAATCAGAGAATTGTGAATCCTAATCTATAATGCTCATCATATTTGTAGTGAGGTCTGCCAAATTCATTCCTAGCAAGCACTGGTTAATTGTTGCATCGGACGATGCATTTATTAGTGTGTACAACTATAGCACGGTGGCGAAGATCAAAGAATTCCAAGCGCATAAAGATTATATCGGATGCGTGGGTGTCCATCCTACTTTCCCTGTGTGCTATCGGCATTGGATAATGCGGTTATAAAGCTCTGGGACCGGGAGAAGGACTGATGCATACTCAGACATTTGAAGGACATCCACATTGTGTGATGTGAGTAGCGTTTGATCCTCAAGATCCTAACGCTTTTGCAAGTACGTCACTTGATGGAACTATTAAGGTACTCATTTAGGAGGTCTTGCTCTTAGTAAAATACGTATTTCAATTTCCAAATACGCTATTTATACTCCAATATGACTCCCATTTGTTGCAGATTTGGAATGTTCACTCCTCTATGCCTAAGTTTACTTTGGATGCACATGGAGAAGGGGCTGAAACTTGTTGATTACTTCTCCATGCCTGATATGCTTTATTTACTTAGTGGTTTGAATGATTACACTGTTAAGGTTCGCAAACTTTATCGCTCTTAATTTAATACATCTGTGCATTACTAGAAAGAGATCAATTGATATATGATTTGTCAAATAACAAGTCCAGGTTTGGGACGATAAAGGGAGAAAATGTGTACACACACTCCAGGGCTACAAGCACAATGTTATCACTGTATGTGCGCATCCTAATCTACCTAAAGTAATCCCTGGTTCAGAGGAGGAGACTCTTTGCATATGGAATGCAGATGGCTTTGGGTATGCATTATGGGAGTTTGCACAGTCATAGCATGCTCTAGAACACAGCTTCAGTCACAGCAGTCGAATGAAAATACCACCTCTATCCTTTCCAGATTTTCCAGAAGTTACCATAGGATAAGATTGTTTATGTCCCTGGATTCTTTGTCATTTTGTGAATGCCTATTCCGACATTATGTTGCATACAAGCTTAAGCACGCACTGAAATTTGGTTATGGAAGGATTTGGAATATTGCATATCAGAAAGGATCATGCCGGTACCATTCATGCCTGCTCTAAATGCTTCATTTCCTCATTATATCCATGCTTTAACAATAATAAGCTATTATGATGGTCCAGGGTTTTCCATTGCCACTATAAAGACATTCATGTCGGCTCTGCAGTTTCAGTACAAAGATAGAATCTTCCATATCCATTGTCTTGCATTTTCGTGGCTTTCGCCCTACTAGGTTAAAGTTGCTTGCAAAGAGGGAATAGCTGTAGTAAAGCTAGAGTGCTGATATTATAGAGCCTTTAAGCCATATTCTATGTTGAATACAACAGCTCCCAGCCTCTATTAACTGTTACTGTCAATTTAAAGTTCTAATAAAAGTGCATATCGTTGTTCTGTCAAAAAAGAAAGTGTCTTGTTGTACTAGTTTATGTGTATACTCTTTGCGTCCCGCCAATGATAGGATTTTCTAGTGTAACCCAAAGATCTCATACTTTCCTTTTGTCTGCGGTGTATCATGCTTCTAGTTGAATAAATGTCTCTTGAAGATTACTAAAATCGCCCTAAAAAAGGAAAAAAAAAAGGGAAATAATGGTAGCTTCAGAACAGGAAATCGACAATCCTAGAGTCTACAATAGTCATATATGGGGCAAGGCATGTTCCAAGACCTCTGTACAAATAAAACAAGGAGGATGCATATCAAACAGGTTGATACTTGTAAATATGACTTGAAACAATTCTTAATCTCTATTGACTTTGAGTGCTTCTGCCTAAATCATGTCAACCATTAGGCGATGCTCCTAATACTTCAGCTGGGAGGGATTTGACTCGATCTTTGTCCTATTTCCCTAACACAAGTTTTAATAATTCTTTAGCAAATGGGATGTGAAAGTGGTTCGCATCATGCTAATATTATGGAAAAAGCATATTCATTTTGCTCACAAACGAAAGCATGGATGGGATTTCGGATGGGGTCGGGAGCAACTCAAAAGAGCTACTCTACAAATAATTGGGGCCATTTAGCTAAATTAATACTAAGATCAAAGCCTTTCAAACGAACTTCGTCACCGGTCAAAAGACTGGAGTGGAATGCAATGCTATTGCAACTTTTTGAGATTGACATGTTCATACAAACCTTCTTGTTAGTATGCCTCTAGGTTCTCTTCCATTGGCCAAAAATCGTTTTCACGATCCAATCTTGAACTCTCATGGTTGTGTTGTGTCCCATAACCGCTCGATGACTAGTTCACATCGCGACCCATCAGACACAATTTTCCAATCTAGTTCTTTGATCCAGATCCTCGAGTACATTGTTCGGTTGTGGTTGAACATGATTTTGGTGAGCACTTTTGATTTGAATTTAAAGGGAAAACTAGAAAAATTTATAACAAAGAGGGTCTTGTTATGCCGATTCCTCCAAAACATGGAGGCCATGACTCATTACCTTGGCTGATCGAGATTAGAGAAATGAGGCTAAGGAAAGTTCTGCATAATGGTTTATCAAAAATGAGTAAAGCTAAAACCTTTTCTTGCCGACATGAGATATTGTAGTAATAGCTATCAAAAGAGTACATTGAGTCAATTTCATGGGAACTATCGCACATTTATTGTTGGCTGATGAAACTGGAGACACTTTCCTTGAAAATTAATATCAAGATGGTTGATGCTTGGATGCTATCATGACGCACGGAATTCCAGCTTCCAAGATTCTAGTTTCAATGGGTCGCCATAAAGCCGGCAAACTAATGACTTTGCATCAACAATCGCGGAGCGGAGCCGGCTAGGCAACGGGAGGTGCTCGGGCCGCGGGTTTGTGCGGTGCTGAGGTGCAGCGACCCGCTTCGAGCTCGAGCAGAGGTGCTAAACAAATCTGGGCAAAGGAGGACTCAGGCGTCGGGGCACGATTAGGGGCAGCGGCTCGTCGCTCGGGCGCGATGGGCTCGGGTGGAGGTCACTAGTGGAAAGCAGAGGAGGGTGTCGGGATCTGGCAGCATGACGCGGTGGCGCTAATCCAACTACTGGTGTGCTGGCCGTCGCAAGGAGGGCCGAGGGCGGAGATGCGTCGGAGGGGGCAGCGAGCGATCGATTTGGGGGTTGAAGAACAGCGAGGACAGGGAATGCGGACGATCTAAACGGCAGCTGCTGGCATCGGGGACGGAGGCTCGGCTACGGGTCGGACGGAGCGGGAGTAGTGGCAGTGACCGGCAGGGGACGGAGGCTCGTCACTCGGGCGAAGCGAGCTTTGTCGGACTCCGGCTGGGATTTTCCCATCCGAGTTTCCCCAAAGAGATTCATTCCAAGATCCAAATTTGAGAGTTGGATGAGCTTCCCTATGGAAGATGGGATTTCACCCGAGAGTTTGTTAAGTGCAAAATCCAACATGGTAAGTTGAGTCAAGTTACCTATTGAAGATGGAATGTTCCTGAAAAATTGGATTCACGGATATCGAACTTGCTAGGAAAGCCAAGTTTCCGAGCGAAGCTAGTAGCGAGCCTGAAAATTGGTTCTCCTTCGAGAGATAGCAACCTAATGGGACTGCCCAAGCGAAACCTGGCAAATGACCTAATAGCTTTTGATTTCCACCCAAATCAAGAAGTTGTAGCCTCAAGAAATTGTAAGAAGATGATTGTTGGGAATGTCCCTTGCAAGTAGCAGTCACGAAGTCTAAATGATGTTAAGGAAGATAAATTTGCGACAGCATTAGGCACCAAAGCTGACACATTCGACCAGCTAAAATCGAGGTGTTCCAATTTGGTCAAAAATTAAACCAGTGTCTCCATATTGGGATTCCTCAGCTCCAATCCATAGTTCCAAGAGAGATCGAGGGAGGTCAAGTTAGTCAATTTTAGGACTTGAGAGGGAATTTGACCTCCGAAGTTGGACAAAGAGAGGTTCAAGCTCGTCAACTCCACAAGACCGCCTATGGCGGATGATATTTGAGAGTAATTGAAGTCGTTCTAGGCGAGATTGAGGCTTTGCAAATGAGCGAGGTGGAAGAGGCTGGCCTTCGAGTTGATAGGACCGAAGAGACAACTTTCGCTGAGGTCGAGGCCAGTCATGTAACCCATTCCTTCATCACACTCCACGCGTTCGTAGCCACAATAATTCTCGTCTTCCAACTTCCAAGATTCTAGCTTCAATGGGTCGCCATAAAGCCGGCAAACTGATGACTTTGCATCAAAGAGAGATTGCTTGAATTCTAACAACGCAGACCACTCCTGCTCATGGCACTTCATTGGGCTCATTGAAGCCAATGTCTTGGAGGAAGCAAATTGGAGTGAAATTATGACGAGAAAACCACCAAGAGATCAAATGGCGTTCGTTTCATGGTGATTAAATTGTTCTAACACTCTACTTGGGTTTTGGTTTTGCTGGGTGGGCGAGGTGAAGATGGACAAGAACTGAAACCGCGTGTCAACTTTATATTACCTTTATTCGAGGAAGCTTCGGCAGCAACATCGACGAAGACTGCGATGACTTTGCCCGATAGAACCTGAATTTGATGGCGGATCAGGCGAGGTTTCAAGGAAGCTTTGGCAGCGACACCGATGAAGACCACGAAAACTACGACGACTTTGCCCGAGAGAAAGAGAGAGAGAGAGGAGGGAGGAGGGAGGAAGGGAGAGAGAGAGAGGAAAGAGTTTTAAAAGGAGGGGAGGAAAATGCTAGAGAGAAAGGGTGCGCATGGCAACGCTTCTACTCCTGGGACTAGATTTTTTTTTAGAAATAATTTTTTTCTATTTTTACTCCAGAGAAACAATTTCTAGTAAAATAATGTGTTTGGTAACGATACAAAATTTCTATTTTTTAAATAGAAAAAAAATAGAAATACGTTTGGTACGATTTATAATTTTTTGTATTTATTTGTTTTTTCTTCTTGCTCGCGGATCGCCAACTACCGCCGGCCACCGCATGATTGCCGCTGATCGCCGATCGTCGTCACCGACTGGCGCCATAGCTCACCGACCGCCATCCCCTCCCGTGGTCGGCAGCGGCAGGCGATAGACACGCGACGATCAGGTAGTTGTCGTGCGGTGGTCGTGCGACTGTCGTGCGGCTTCCGTGCGGCAATCGTGTGGCTACCGTGCGGCAATCGTGCGGCTGCCTTGTGGCGGTCATTGACCAGCGGGGGTGGCCGGTGGGCTGTGGGTGGCGGTGATAACTTGTTCTTGGACAAATCAAGGATTCTAATAGAGCTTAGCCGGCACATCTCCGGCGAAATTTCTCTAGATAGCTTATTATTTGAGACAAGGAAGAATTTACTGGACTTCGGGGAAAGGGGAATTAATCCTTGTATATCGCTGAACCGAAGGTCCAATGTTATAAGATTTAGCCATTTAAAAGCTGTGAAACTGGTGATTGAGTTTCTCGAAAGATTCAAAAATTGTAGTTGTCACACACTCACATTTAAGAACCATGGAGGTGTCGGCCCATAAATTCTATTTTGGGATAGGTCCAACCATTCCAACCTAGTTTGGTATGATAGGAAGATGGGGAGCTCACTTAAGTTGCTAGAAGCCAAGCCGAGAACAGACAAGTTTGGAAGGCTAGCGTTCATGCCGGGTTCAATAATCGACGAGAATTCATTGGATGAGAGTTGCAACATATTTAGATGTTGAAGTTTGAGTATCACATCTAGCCGCAAAGTACCATTCATATTGTTTGATAGCAAGTTTAGATAATGAAGACTCTTGAGGTTAGAGATTTTTTAAGGAATTGGGCCAGTTAATCTATCGAATGCTAGGGTGGGATGAGTTAACCGGGTGAGGCCAGTGATGTCAATTGGAATTTGACCAGTTAATTGATCGTCATAGAGATATAAGGAAGTGAGGTTAGTGAGGTTAGTCAACAAAGCAGGAGTTTCCCAAAGAGTAGATTCATTCCAAGATCCAAATTTGAGAGTTGGATGAGCTTCCCTAAGGAAGATGGGATTTTCCCATAGAGTAGATTCATTCCAAGATCCAAATTTGAGAGTTGGATGAGCTTCCCTATGGAAGATGGGATTTCACCCGAGTGTTTGTTAAGTGCAAAATCCAACATGATAAGTTGAGTCAAGTTACCTATTGAAGTTGGAATGTTCCCTGAAAAATTGGATTCACGGATATCGAACTTGCTGAGGAAAGCCAAGTTTCCGAGCGAAGCTAGTAGCGAGCCTGAAAAATTAGTCCTTCGAAGAGATAGCAACCTAATGGGACTGCCCAAGCGAAACCCTGGCAAATGACCTGATAGCTTTTGATTTCCACCCAAATCAAGAAGTTGTAGCATCAGCAGCTCAAAAATGGTTGTTGGGAATGTCCCTTGCAAGTAGCCGTCAGGAAGTCTAAGTGATGTCAAGGAAGATAAATTTGCGACAGCATCAGGCACCGGAGCTGACACATTCGACCAGCTAAGATCGAGGTGTTCCAATTTGGTCAAAAATTAAACCAGTGTCTCCATATTGGGATTCCTCGGCTCAATCCATAGTTCCAAGAGAGATCGAGGGAGGTCAAGTTAGTCAATTTTAGGACTTGAGAGGGAATTTGACCTCCGAAGTTGGACAAAGAGAGGTTCAAGCTCGTCAACTCCACAAGACCGTCTATGGTGGATGATATTTGAGAGTAATTGAAGTCATTCTAGGCGAGATTGAGGCTTTGCAAATGAGCGGGGTGGAAGAGACTGGCCTTCGAGTTGATAGGACCGAAGAGACAACTTTCGTTGAGGTCGAGGCCAGTCACGTGAGGTCGAGGCCAGTCATGTAGCCCGTTCCTTCATCACACTCCACGCCTTCCCAACCACAGTAATTCCCGTCTTCCAACTTCCAAGATTCTAGCTTCAACAGGTTGCCATAAAGCCGGCAAACTGATGACTTTGCATCAAAGAGAGATTGCTTGAATTCTAACGAGGCAGACCACTTCTGCTCATGGCACTTCATTAGGCTCGTTGAAGCCAATGTCTTGGAGGAAGCAAATTAGAGTGAAATTATGACGAGAAAAACCACCAAGAGATCAAATGGCGTTCGCTTCATGGTGATTAAATTGTTCTAACACTCTACTTGGGTTTTGGTTTTGCTGGGTGGGCGAGGTGAAGATGGACAAGAACTGAAACCGCGTGTCAACTTTATATTACCTTTATTTGAGGAAGCTTCGGCAATGACAACGACAAAGACAGTGACGACTTTGCCCGATAGAACCTGAATTTGATGGCGGATCAGGCGAGGTTTCAAGGAAGCTTTGGTAGCGACATCGATGAAGACGACGAAGACTGCGATGACTTTGCCCGAGAGAGAGAGAGAGAGAGAGAGAGAGAGGGAGAGAGGGAGAGAGGAAAGGGTTTTAAAAAGGAGGGGAGGAAAATGCTAGAGAGAAAGGGTGCGCATGGCAACGCTTCTACTCCGGGGAACAGTTTTTTTTTAGAAATAATTTTTTTTTCTATTTTTACTCCAGAGAACAATTTCTGAGTAAAATAATGTGTTTGGTAACGATACAAAATTTCTATTTTTGAAATAGAAAAAAAAAATAGAAATACGTTTGGTACGATTTATAATTTTTTGTATTTATTCGTTCTTTCTTCTTGCTCGCGGATCGCCAACTACCGCCGGCCACCGCATGATTGCCGCTGATCGCCGATCGTCGTCACTAACTGGCGCCATAGCTCACCGACCGCCGTCCCCTCCCGTGGTCGGCAACGGTAGGTGGTAGACGCGCGGCGATCGTGTAGTTGTCGTGCGGTGGTCGTGCGGCTCTCGTGTGGCTGCCATGCGGCAATCGTGCAGCTGCCGTGCGGCGGTCGTTGACCGGCGGGGGTGGCCGGTGGGCTGTGGGCGGCAATGATAACTTGTTCTTGGACAAATCAAGGATTCTAATAGAGCTTAGCCGGCACATCTCCGGTGAAATTTCTCTAGATAGCTTATTATTTGAGACAAGGTAGAATTTAATGGACTTCGGGGGAAAGGGAATTAATCATTGTATATCGTTGAACCGAAGGTCCAATGTTATAAGATTTAGCCATTTAAAAGCTCTGAAACTGGTGATTGAGTTTCTCGAAAGATTCAAAAATTTTAGTTGTGACACACTCACATTTAAGAACCATGGAGGTGTCGGCCCATAAATTCTATTTTGGGATAGGTCCAGCCATTCCAACCTACTTTGGTATGATAGGAAGATGGGGAGCTCATTTAAGTTGCTAGAAGCCAAGCCGAGAATAGACAAGTTTGGAAGGCTAGCGTTCATGCCGGGTTCGATAATCGACGAGAATTCATTGGATGAGAGTTGCAACATATTTAGATGTTGAAGTTTGAGTATCACATCTAGCCGCAAAGTACCATTCAGATTGTTTGATAGTAAGTTTAGATAATGAACACTCTTGAGGTTAGAGATTTTTTTCAGGAATTGGGCCAATTAATCTATTGAATGCTAGGGTGAGATGAATTAACCGGGTGAGGCCAGTGATGTCAGTTGGAATTTGACCAGTTAATTGATTGTCATAGAGATATAAGGAAGTGAGGTTAGTGAGGTTAGTCAACAAAGTAAGAATTTCCCAGAGAGTAGATTCATTCCAAGATCCAAATTTGAGAGTTGGATGAGCTTCCCTAGGGAAGATGGGATTTCTCCATAAAGTAGATTCATTCCAAGATTCAAATTTGAGAGTTGGATGAGCTTCCCTAGGGAAGATGGGATTTCACCCGAGAGTTTGTTAAGTGCCAAATCCAACATGGTAAGTTGAGTCAAGTTACCTATTGAAGCTGGAATGTTCCTTGAAAAATTGGATTCACGGATATCGAACTTGCTGAGGAAAGCCAAGTTTCCGAGCGAAGCTAGTAGCGAGCCTGAAAAATTGGTCCTTCGAAGAGATAGCAACTTAATGGGACTGCCCAAGCGAAACCCTGGCAAATGACCTGATAGCTTTTGATTTCCACCCAAATCAAGAAGTTGTAGCCTCGGCAGCTCGAAAATGGTTGTTGGGAATGTCCTTGCAAGTAGCCGTCAGGAAGTCTAAGTGATGTCAAGGAAGATAAATTTGCGACAACATCAGGCACCGGAGCTGACACATTCGACCAGCTAAGATCGAGGTGTTCCAATTTGGTCAAAAATTAAACCAGTGTCTCCATATTGGGATTCCTCAGCTCCAATCCATAGTTCCAAGAGACATCGAGGGAGGTCAAGTTAGTCAACTTTAGGACTTGAGACGGGATTTGACCTCCGAAGTTGGACAAAGAGAGGTTCAAGCTCGTCAACTCCACAAGACCGCCTATGGCGGATGATATTTGAGAGTAATTGAAGTCGTTCTAGGCGAGATTGAGGCTTTGCAAATGAGCGAGGTGGAAGAGGCTGGCCTTCGAGTTGATAGGACCGAAGAGACAACTTTCGCTGAGGTCGAGGCCAGTCACGTAGCCCGTTCCTTCATCACACTCCACGCCTTCGTAGCCACAGTAATTCTCGTCTTCCAGCTTCCAAGATTCTAGCTTCAATGGGTCGCCATAAAGCTAGCAAACTAATGACTTTGCATCAAAGAGAGATTGCTTGAATTCTAACAAGGCAGACCACTCCTGCTCATGGCACTTCATTGGGCTCATTGAAGCCAATGTCTTGGAGGAAGCAAATTAGAGTGAAATTATGACGAGAAAAACCACCAAGAGATCAAATGGCATTCGTTTCATGGTGATTAAATTGTTCTAACACTCTACTTGGGTCTTGGTTTTGCTAGGTGGGCGTGGTGAAGATGGACAAGAACTGAAACCACATGTAAACTTTATATTACCTTTATTCGAGGAAGCTTCAGCAGCGACACCGACAAAGATTGCGATGACTTTGCCCGATAGAACCTGAATTTGATGGCGGATCAGGCGAGGTTTCAAGGAAGCTTTGGCAGCGACACCGATGAAGACGACGAAGACTACGACGACTTTGCCCGAGAGAGAGGAAAGGGTTTTAAAAAGGAGGGGAGGAAAATGCTAGAGAGAAAGGGTGCGCATGGCAACGCTTCTACTCCGGGGAATAGTTTTCTTTTTAGAAATATTTTTTTTTCTATTTTTACTACGAAGAACAATTTCTGAGTAAAATAATGTGTTTGGTAATGATACAAAATTTTTATTTTTGAAATAGAAAAAAAATAGAAATACGTTTGGTACGATTTATAATTTTTTTGTATTTATTCGTTTTTTCTTCTTGCTCGCAGATTGCCAACTACCGTCGGCCACCGCATGACCGCCACTTGCCATCGCCGATCGCTGATCGTCGTCACTAACTGGCGCCATAGCTCATCAACTGCCGTCCCCTGCCGTGGTCGGCAACGGCGCGATAGACACGCGACACGATCAGGTAGTTGTCGTGCGGTGGTCGTGCGACTGCGTCGTCGTGCGGCTTCGTGCGGCAATCGTGCGGCTACCGTGCGACAATCGTGCGGCGGCTGCCGTGCGGCGGTCATTGACCAGTGGGGGTGGCTGGTGGGCTGTGGGTGGCGATGATAACTTGTTCTTGGATAAATCGAGGATTCTAATAGAGCTTAGCTGGCACATCTCTAGTGAAATTTCTCTAGATAGCTTATTATTTGAGACAAGGTAGAATTGAATGGACTTCGGGGGAAGGGGAATTAATCCTTGTATATCGTTGAACCGATGGTCCAATGTTATAGGATTTAGCCATTTAAAAGCTGTGAAACTGGTTATTGAGTTTCTCGAAAGATTCAAAAATTGTAGTTGGGACACACTCACATTTAAGAACCATTGAGGTGTCAGCCCATAAATTCTATTTTGGGATAGGTTCAGCCATTCCAACCTACTTTGGTATGATAGGAAGATGGGGAGCTCACTCAAGTTGCTAGACGCCAAGCCGAGAACAGACAAGTTTGGAAGGCTAGCGTTCATGCCGGGTTCGATAATCGACAAGAATTCATTGGATGAGAGTTGCAACATATTTAGATGTTGAAGTTTGAGTATCACATCTAGCCGCAAAGTACCATTCAGATTGTTTGATAGCAAGTTTAGATAATGAAGACTCTTGAGGTTAGAGATTTTTTCAGGAATTGGGCCAGTTAATCTATTGAATGCTAGGGTGAGATGAGTTAACCGGGTGAGGCCAGTGATGTCAGTTGGAATTTGACCAGTTAATTGATTGTCATAGAGATATAAGGAAGTGAGGTTAGTGAGGTTAGTCAACAAAGAGGTTTCCCAAAGAGTAGATTCATTCCAAGATCAGAATTTGAGAGTTGGATGAGCTTCCCTAAGGAAGATGGGATTTTTCCATAGAGTAGATTCATTCCAAGATCCAAATTTGAGAGTTGGATGAGCTTCCCTATGGAAGATGGGATTTCACCCGAGAGTTTGTTAAGTGCCAAATCCAACATGGTAAGTTGAGTCAAGTTACCTATTGAAGTTGGAATGTTCCCTGAAAAATTGGATTCACGAATATCGAACTTGCTGAGGAAAGCCAAGTTTCCGAGCGAAGCTAGTGGCAAGCCTGAAAAATTGGTCCTCCGAAGAGATAGCAACTTAATGGGACTGCCCAAGCGAAACTCTGGCAAATGACCTAATAGCTTTTGATTTCCACCCAAATCAAGAAGTTGTAGCCTCGGCAGCTCGAAAATGGTTGTTGGGAATGTCCCTTGCAAGTAGCCGTCAGGAAGTCTAAGTGATGTCAAGGAAGATAAATTTGCGACAACATCAGGCACTGGAGCGACACATTCAACCAGCTAAGATCGAGGTGTTCCAATTTGGTCAAAAATTAAACCAGTGTCTCCATGCTAGGATTCCTTAGCTCCAATCCATAGTTCCAAGAGAGATCGAGGGAGGTCAAGTTAGTCAACTTTAGGACTTGAGACAAGATTGACCTCCGAAGTTGGACAAAGAGAGGTTCAGGCTCGTCAACTCCACAAGACCGCCTATAGCGGACGATATTTGAGAGTAAGTGAAGTCGTTCTAGGCAAGATTGAGGCTTTGCAAATGAGCGAGGCGGAAGAGGGTTGCCTTCGAATTGATAGGACCGAAGAGACAACTTTCGCTGAGGTCGAGGCCAGTTATGTATAGCCCGTTCCTTCATCACACTCCACGCCTTCGTAGCCACAGTAATTCTCGTCTTCCAGCTTCCAAGATTCTAGCTTCAATGGGTCGCCATAAAGCCAGCAAACTAATGACTTTGCATCAAAGAGAGATTGCTTGAATTCTAACAGGCAAGACCACTTCCCGGTCATGGCACTTCATTGGGCTCGTTGAAGCCAATGTCTTGGAGGAAGCAAATTAGAGTGAAATTATGACGAGAAAAACCACCAAGAGATCAAATGGCGTTCGTTTCATGGTGATTAAATTGTTCTAACACTCTACTTGGGTTTTGGTTTTGCTGGGTGGGCGAGGTGAAGATGGACAAGAACTGAAACCGCGTGTCAACTTTATATTACCTTTATTCGAGGAAGCTTCGACAGCGACATCGACAAAGACTGCGATGACTTTGCCCGATAGAACCTAAATTTGATGGCGGATCAGGCGAGGTTTCAAGGAAGCTTTGGCAGCGACACCGATGAAGACGACGAAGACTGCGACGACTTTGCCCGAGAGAGAGAGAGAGAGAGAGAGAGAGGGAGGAGAGGGAGGGAGGAAAGGGTTTAAAAAGGAGGGGAGGAAAATGCTAGAGAGAAAGGGTGCACATGGCAACGCTTCTACTCCGTGGAACAGTTTATTTTTAGAAATAATTTTTTTTCTATTTTTACTACGGAGAACAATTTCTGAGTAAAATAATGTGTTTAGTAACGATACAAAATTTCTATTTTTGAAATAGAAAAAAAATAGAAATACGTTTGGTACGATTTATAATTTTTTGTATTTATTCGTTTTTTCTTCTTGCTAGCGGATTGCCAACTACCGCCGGCCACCGCATGACCGCCGCTTGCCACCACCGATCACCAATCGTCGTCATTGACTGGCGCCATAGCTCACCTACCGCCGTCCCCTCCCGTGGTCGGCAACGACAGGCGGTAGATGCGTGGCGATCGGGTAGTTGTCATGCGGTGGTCGTGCGACTTGTCGTGCGGCAGTCGTGCAGCTACCGTGCGGCGGTCGTTGACCGGCGGGGGTGGCCGGTGGGCTGTGGGCGGCGATGATAACTTGTTCTTGGACAAATCGAGGATTCTAATAGAGCTTAGCCGGCACATCTCCGGTGAAATTTCTCTAGATAGCTTATTATTTGAGACAAGATAGAATTTAATGGACTTCGGGGGAAGGGGAATTAATCCTTGTATATCGTTGAACCGAAGGTCCAATGTTATAAGATTTAGCCATTTAAAAGCTGTGAAACTGGTGATTGAGTTTCTCGAAAGATTCAAAAATTGTAGTTGTGAAACACTCACATTTAAGAACCATGGAGGTGTCAGCCCATAAATTCTATTTTGGGATAGGTCCAGCCATTCCAACCTACTTTGGTATGATAGGAAGATGGGGAGCTCACTTAAGTTGCTAGAAGCCAAGCCGAGAACAGACAAGTTTGGAAGGCTAGCGTTCATGCCGGGTTCGATAATCAATGAGAATTCATTGGATAAGAGTTGCAACATATTTAGATGTTGAAGTTTGAGTATCACATCTAGCCACAAAGTACCATTCAAATTGTTTGATAGCAAGTTTAAATAATGAAGACTCTTGAGGTTAGAGATTTTTTTTTCAGGAATTGGGCCAGTTAATCTATTGAATGCTAGGGTGAGATGAGTTAACCGGGTGAGGCCAGTGATGTCAGTTGGAATTTGACCAGTTAATTGATTGTCATAGAGATATAAGGAAGTGAGGTTAGTGAGGTTAGTCAACAAAGTAGGAATTTCCCAAAGAGTAGATTCATTCCAAGATCCAAATTTGAGAGTTGGATGAGTAAATTCCCTACAGGAAGATGGGATTTTCCCATAAGAGATTCATTCCAAGATCCAAATTTGAGAGTTGGATGAGCTTCCCTATGGAAGATGGGATTTCACCTGAGAGTTTGTTAAGTGCAAAATCCAACATGGTAAGTTGAGTCAAGTTACCTATTGAAGTTGGAATGTTCCCTGAAAAATTGGATTCACGGATATCGAACCTGCTAAGGAAAGCCAAGTTTCCGAGCAAAGCTAGTAGCGAGCCTAAAAAATTGGTCTTCTGAAGAGATAGCAACTTAATGGGGCTGCCGAAGCGAAACTCTGGCAAATGACCTAATAGCTTTTGATTTCCACCCAAATCAAGAAGTTGTAGCCTCGGCAGCTCGAAAATGGTTGTTAGGAATGTCCCTTGCAAGTAGCCGTCAGAAAGTCTAAGTGATGTCAAGGAAGATAAATTTGCGACAGCATCAGGCACTGGAGCTGACACATTCGACCAGCTAAGATCGAGGTGTTCCAATTTGGTCAAAAATTAAACAAGTGTCTCCATGTTGGGATTCCTCAGCGCCAATCCATAGTTCCAAGAGAGATCGATTGAGGTCAAGTTAGTCAACTTTAAGACTTGAGACGGGATTTGACCTCCGAAGTTGGACAAAGAGAGGTTCAAGCTCATCAACTCCACAAGACCGCCTATGGCGGATGATATTTGAGAGTAATTGAAGTCGTTCTAGGCGAGATTAAGGCTTTGCAAATGAGTGAGGCGGAAAAGGCTGGCCTTTGAGTTGATAGGACCGAAGAGACAACTTTCGCTGAGGTCGAGTCCAATCACGTAGCTCGTTCCTTCATCACACTCCACGCCTTCCCAATCACAGTAATTCCCGTCTTCCAACTTCCAAGATTCTAGCTTCAATCGGTTGCCATAAAGCCGGCAAACTGATGACTTTGCGTCAAAGAGAGATTGCTTGAATTCTAACAAGGCAGACCACTCCTGCTCATGGCACTTCACTGGGCTCGTTGAAGCCAATGTCTTGGAGGAAGCAAATTGGAGTGAAATTATGACGAGAAAAACCACCAAGAGATCAAATAGCGTTCGTTTCATGGTGATTAAATTGTTCTAACACTCTACTTGGGTTTTGGTTTTGCTGGGTGGGCGAGGTGAAGACGGACAAGAACTAAAACCGCGTGTCAACTTTATATTACCTTTATTCGAGGAAGCTTCGGCCGTGACACCGACGAAGACAACGAAGACTGCAACGACTTTGCCCGATAGAACCTGAATTTGAAGGTGGATTAGGCGAGGTTTCGAGGAAGCTTCGGCAGTGACATCGACGAAGACTGCGACGACCTTGCCCGAGAGAGAGAGAGAGAGAGAGAGAGAGGGAGAGAGGAAAGGGTTTAAAAAAGGAGGGGAGGAAAATGCTAGAGAGAAAGGGTGCATATGGCAACGCTTCTACTCTAGGAAACGGTTTTTTTTTTTTAAGAAATAGTTTTTTTCTATTTTTACTCCGGGGAACAATTTTTGAGTAAAATAATGTGTTTGGTAATGATACAAAATTTCTATTCTTGAAATAGAAAAAGAATAGAAATACGTTTAGTACGATTTATAATTTTTTGTATTTATTCGTTTTTTCTTCTTGCCCACAGATCGCCAACTGCCGCCGGCCATCGCACGACTGCCGCTTGCTGCCTTCGATCGCTGATCATTGTCACCAATCGGCACCCATAGCTCACCAACTGCCATCCCCTCCCACGGCCAGCGGCGGCAGGCAACGGTCATGCGGCAATCGGGCAGTTGTCATGCGACGGTCGTGCAATTATCGTGCGGCAGTTGTACGGCAGTCGTGCGGCTGCCGTGCGATGGTCGTGCGGCTGCCGTGCGGTGGTCATTCGGCTTTTGGTGACAGTTGTCGACCGATGAGGGTGGCCGATGGGTGGCAGCGATAACGGTTGTCGGCGGTCAAGGGCTACGGCGACGATGGTCGAGCGGTGATGACAATGACGATCGTCGGCAGTCAGGCAACGGCAAGGAAGAAGAACAAAAGAAAAAGAAAAAAGAAAAAATTGACTTATTTCTATAAATTGTTCTTGGGAACAAGAAGTTATTTTATTTTTTATTTTTTGTTTCTGTTCCAAATATATTCCCGGCTACTTTTCTATTTTAGGGAGTAGAAAAATAAGTTGGTATTACCAAACGAATTTCTGTTATATTTTTGTTCCGGAGAACAAAAAAACAGAAATTAGGAGAAATAGAAACGTTGCCATGCAGGCCCAAAGTTCTTGTGGAGTGCGAAGAGTGAGGGGTGTGCACAAATTTCAGGTTATACGATGAGAGAGAAAAAGCGAGCGCGACTCGAGCGCTTGTTTTCACACCAGCAGTCTCACTTTTTTTTTTTTTTTTTTTTTTTTTTTAAATTTTAGTAATTTTCTTGCAGAGAAATTTGAAAAAAAAAATTTCAATGCAAGATTTCAATTTTGCAAGGGAATTATGGTTTGAAATTTGAATACTTCCTCAATTACATATTTGCTTGACGGGTACTTTATCAAGCCACCACCTTGACGAGTAGGAGTTTGAAAATGAAGTCTTTACTTATTTAATCACATTGTCTTATGAAACTTTTGCACTGTTTTTGGGGAAATGACTTGGGAACATTCATGCGAGAGACTTTTGTGGTGGTTGTTCTTGTAACGTGATAGTTGGGTGGTTTGACTAGTCAACAGATTGACTAGTGAAGGCACTCAAGTCTTACGTGACTTTGACATTATTACCTGACGTTTCTTTTGCTCCATGAGTTTTTTAATCTACAATTATTGGAGTGCTCCACCCAGACGAAGTTGATGGAATTCCACATTCCATGCGTTGGTGCATGTGAAACACTTTTCTTTTTGACCGAACAAACGCACTTTATGGCTATCGATTATATGAATTTGAGTGATCCTCGCTGACTATACTAACTATACATTGAGGGGAATGGGACTTAAGTCAATTAAGAAAAATCAACAATGATAGTAACCTAACTTATGTGATTAACAATCCTATTAACTAGGCTCATGTGGGTAAGAACAAATCACTTGTTGATTTAGTGATGCATTATTAAAAAAAAATTTCCCTCCTAACTTTTTTAAAGCATGAATTTTGAAAATGTTGTCTCTCTTAACTCAAGGAAACAATCCTCAAGGCGTGATTGGCCGCTTGGACAATAGATGAGATCACTCTTGTGATGGTCGTCTTTGATAGGTAGCATCGCAATGGTGGTCGTCTCATTGACAAACGACCACCACAAATGATGGTTGCCACTAAACAAGTGGCCATTATGACAATGTTCTCTTGTGTAGGTCGAGATCAACCTTGAGATTTAGATCTTAATATGATTTCCCATGTCTATGTCATCGTTTTTGGAAGAATTCCACATCGATTAAATGCTTGATTATGATGTACAGTATTAACATGAGTCTCCTCCAGCCAAATTCAAGTTATCAGGTTAGAGATTCTAATATAATATCAGAACATAGGTTAATAATTCATATCCTGATACTCCAATTGGCTCACACAAAATATTAAACGTATTAATGTCACCATAGTCGAGCCAAGTCAAGCATGTGTGAGAGAGTGACTTACACACAAGGAGGAGTTTTTGTATAATTCCATATCGCTTAAATATGTTGTTATAACATATTTTATGTGCATGTAGTTAAGAGATGTGCAATTGTAATAACATGGGTTGTGGCTCAAGGCAACTAGTGTGACAAATGCGATTACCACCAAGGTGGTTGCCCATTTGTCCACCGGCAACCACCACCATCAAGCTAACCACTTCCGACGATAGTAACTCGCTGTAGTTAGCTATCCACAATTCTCCTTCCCAATATATTCATTTTATTTTTGATGTTATGAAGAATTTTTTTTTATCTTTCTATTTGTATAACTATATCCAACAGCATATCCGATGTTTTACAAATTAAAAAATAAATTGTCACAATTCCTCACATTTTTAATGCTAACTTGTTTTATCATGCCCTAATCATTGTTTTATGTTCAAATATAGTAAGAAATACTACTGTTTGACTTTTCCGAATAATTGTCAGGAGAACGACCATGGCATTAGCTTAGCCGGGCTCTTTGCTCCTTGACAGCTTTATCTTTTAATGAAGCACCGTGTGTGCCTCAGTTTAACACAACCGATCGTTATATGATGATCCATTGGGTAGTGTTAAGACGATTTGGTGGTGTAACTTAGTTATAAAGGATGACTCTGATCCATTTTCGCTTGGCCCCCATATGATAGAAAGTACTTGAACAAGTGAACAAGTGATGATAAGGGAATCATAGAAAAATGAATACCGGATAGTCTATAGATTACGTAGATTTAATCCATCCAGACTGAATCAAGCGGGCCTCACGTTGAGATTCATGTAATCAATGAGGCAAATGATATTGATCCGCGAAGTGAACTTAACTCTCCAAATTTGACCTTTGACCACTTGGAGAACTCTCTCTGAAACTTCTTATGACATACTAGGTTCAACGCAATTCATTTTGACCGAACAACCTTTGGACTTTGATCTCTACCGTTTAATGTGTAACACGACAGAGGAGGGGACGGTCTCGGAGTCGCGGATGACAGCATAGGAGAGACCACAGCGTCTATTTTGACAAGTCAGCTGAATTGATGGCTGTGAAGGCATGGGATGACAACGACATGCAGAAGAATTTCCTTGGCTAGAGAGAGAGAGTAATTATAATAAATAATAAATAACGCATTCATCTAACAGCTTAATTTCGTTTTATGCTATATTTGTGCCCGGAGAGTTCTGAGTACTAATTTGTCTTCTATCAAGGTACACAATCCCTTGTCCTCAGTTCTTCTCCTTTTAATCCCCTTTCTGTAATTGAAGATTTATTTAACTTTTAATTATCTGAGCGTATTCATCGATATTAAGTATGCACACTTCACTATCCGAGAAACTAATTAATATCACTCCCACACCAAAATGAGATCGTTTAACAGTTGGAGCGAGCTAAATCTATCAAGTTCCATCTGACAGAACCATGGTAATGAGAATTTGCTTATGCTTCTGCTGTTGACATCTTCCATTGCTCTTGTATGGTTAAGGAGGAACCTTTAACCATATTACTATGTTCACAAAACCAAGCTAAAGGACGTTAATTATGAGTGTCTTACCAGAATGACGCTTGTTGTCATGCAGGATTCTTGTAAGCTTGCATATTATCTTCCACAAGAGAACTTCATTGTTGGCTGAGAACAAATGATGAATTTTCTGATCCTGGTTTGAGTTTGTTTTGCTCAACTAATATCTACGGGAGAGGCTTTTTACATGGTCGCCTTGAGAGTTCATTCGAGCATGCACTCGTCTTCGATCCCAAGTGACTATTCAGCCCCTCAAAGAACAGTATCGAACTCTCCGTTAGAATTGCGCCATTGCAAGGCTGAGCTCGCTCCAAGCTGAAACACAAAAGTTATCTGAGACCTCTTGCTCTCTCTCTCTCTCTCTCTCTCTCTCTCTCTCTCTCTCTCGGCATGCGTGTTCTCTGGCATTGCATCTGTGTGGCAGATCCTTCTGAGAGTCTGCAGATCAACTTCGAATTTACTTTTAATTTGTTGTTTCTTAGCCATGTGTAAAGTGCAAAGTACTTCGCTGTCGGAAGGTACGCTTTTCTCACCAATGGATGGACTAGCAGAACTTTTTTGCATTTTATTCCATTCGACTATGCTTCCTGGACATGACGCTGTAGTGATTGCTGCTGCGCATGATTCTTCCCCATTTGATGTCTCAGAGGGGGCCAATATAACAGTCTATTGTTGCACCATTATGTGCGAGAAAATTCTGAAGATTTACCTGCTTCTTAGTTAAGTAAACGGCGCTTTTTTATCAACCAAAAGGAGCTTTAGCCTATATTGGCGGCAGCTCACGGACTACTCAATAACATGCAAAGCTGAAAAATTTCTCACAACGGTTCATAACATAGACTAAGTTAGTAAGGTATGCCAGTGGCTGTGGCAATTGGTTAATCTCATATTAAAAATTTAACCCCGACACCATATATACACCGAAGTTCCTGGCGGACACAACTCACTCACAATTCTCCTTCGACCAGAACCCGGTTACCTCTCCCTAGCTACACTTTCTCGTGCTAACCATCTCAAAATAAGTTCGGGTTTTACAGACTGACATTGCATTCTAGAAATCCCAAGGGTCTTGCTAAAATTCGATATAATGCCCGATTAACTTGTGATTTGCTGGTAAGTTGTCCTAGTCTTTAAGAACCATTGACAATCCTGCAACGAGATTTGAAGTCTGGCAAAGTGGGGGAGGGGGATGGGGGGTCACCAAATTTGTATTTAACAATCACTATCTTAAGACTTCGCTCTATTCCCCCAAGATAAGGGAAAAGAATAATCACCTGTACAGAGCTCTAAATGTATGTATACAGTATTTATAAGCATCCGGTCAAGTTTTCTATGTGACATGACTCCAAGTAAGATGCGCCCAGCCTCTCCTTGCATTACCATTTTCTCTTCCATTAGAATAGACCTTTGGATTGCCACCGAGCCTCAACGTTCGGCTACCGTAACTCCTTTGGTGCACTTGGTAATAACCAAATGTCTGAGGACCAAGTCAAGAAAATGTTAGAGAATAACAAAAAACAAACATTGGAAATCTTTAGAAGAATCATGAAGTGATACCTCCATATCCAAATTCCTTTGTTCAGATATTTTCGGCTTCCATGGCCCAGGTCGACTGGTCGAAAGTGAGTCGAAAAAGTAATCCTTCACATAACCAGGCTACCATCCAAAAAGAAAAAGACATCACCACCTCAAAAGAAAGGACGGAAGAGAACCATCGACTCTTTAAGCTCACAATGACTCACCTTCTTATCCGATTTCATTGCAGCATCTACATCCTCAGCATCTTCAGCAGGAGGATCACTAGCATCTGCTTCTGTCTTTAGGTTAGCTTTGCTATGATTGCCAAGCTCACCCCACACTTCGTCCTTGTTAAATTTCTTGTTCATTGCCACGAAATCAAAATCCTCGACATATTTGGCAGCCAAATGTGGAATGTGAAAAGTCAAGAGAAAGAAAAGAGAACAGCCCATAAAGAAATGTAATAAGACCCTAACGAATGTTTAAAAAAAAAAAAAATAGATTGAAGGCAACATAGGTATCTGATGATCATACATAAATCTGAACTAAAAAAATGGTAATCCATAGAAAATTGCAAGCCCGTAGGCTCAAATTCAAGATACAAGCTTTTTCAGACTCGTATAACAAATTCATATATACATTTCCCTTTTTGCTGAATCTCTATGACGTGGATCCTATTGTAAGATGATCCATGCAGCCCAGTTAATGAGAAAAGGACCAATTGTTATTGATGTTGCATATGTATGCATCCATTTTGAGAGATTTTAAATCAAAAAGCTCATGTACAACAAAACCACAAGAAAGGATATTATTGAATGCTCAAACAAGTCAAAAGTTCTTTTATTTCCTTCAAATTAACCATTGGTCGTTAAGGCATATTCTCATAATACCTATAGCTATAGTTGGGGCAACAGGCGCGCGTGATTTGGCAACACACCAGCTTGTCCAGGTTTATATCAACGACCACCCATGGCTATTCCTTTTCTTTTCACTGTATCTTAATAGTGATATACAAAATTACTGAGGAACTTTAGATAATAAATTGATTGCCCCTGATATCAACTTGCAGCAATATTTGCAAGTCAAATGATTTATTCAACCAACTGATGATGAAATTTAATTATAATTTGATTTCTACCCTTCGAAATTACAAATTTTCACTTCTAATTAGTGTATTCCTCCTTTTCTTTTATTTTCCAGCTTGTTTGGGATTGCAATCAATATTATGAACCAGTTGCTCCACGTTTTCTTAACTTGTCTATCATATGTTCATAAAAATGATTATGATTACTAATTCTGATTTCTTTTTTTTTTTTACCCTTAAGCAAAAAAGTTTATATGTTTCAATTTAATTATTTTAAGAATTTCATGCGTATTCTCTAATTTCTTTTGGTACGCAAGCTAATCATTTCTACACATTATTTGTCGTGCTCTTCTTACTCATGTGATACATTCGTTGGACATTCTGTGCCTTTCTATATTGTTTGTTGCTTTCTACATGCTTCTTACTAATTGCTGCTAAGTTTCAAGACATTCCTTAGAATCAGAAGAAGAGAGTCATACCGCATTTTCTCCTCTTCCTTGAGCAATTCCTTTATTATGGTAATAACAATTGAGTAGCAGTTCCAATCAACTACACAGTTGTGAAGAGCAAAGACAGCATCAAACTTAAACTACTCATGTCACAGGGCTATACAAACAAAAATGACTAAAAAATGCGATACCTTCTTTCCTCTTCCTGCTGAGATGCTCTTCCTAGTTTGATGATGCTGCCTGTCAGCCCTATCTATCTGGAACTACATAGGAAATATAGAAAGGCACGGATAAAAGATAATACGCAAACCGGTTTGAGGTGAGGAGGGAAAGTACTTGAGAAATCTCAAACAAAAAGATATCAAGTACTAGTATTACCTTCTTTCCTCTCCCCGAATTGCTTGTGTTTTGGTTTTTTCTTGACGCAGCCTTCTTTTTCTGGAACACTTGGTAACATGGAATGAAAAGAATGAACTGCACTTTTCACTATCTCCATATTAATTGATAGTAGGCAGAAATGACAAGAACATTGAGAGGTATCTGTATACCCTGTTTTCCCTTTCCCATGGTTTGGTATTAGTGATTAAGAAACAGCTCTGTTGATCTGATAGAAAGTTGATGGTGCATTAACAAGAAACACACAAGTATAAGGCATGCAAAGTGGCAAACAAAACCACTGGGCTTCTGTGGTTGGGGTGAAGACAAGACACCTTCCGGACCTACAGCATGATGTTCTAAACGGTCGTGCGAAAAGAATTGGAAGAGTCGTTATATTCTTTTTATTCTTTCTGCCACCTTGCTCACAGCATCTCTTGGACTCTGTACATTAGATATTCTCATCTGATGTACTGAAAACAATAGGTATCAAGGAAAAATAAACCATAAGTCTGTTAAGAAAAAAAAAAGAGAGAGAGAAGCTAAATTCAGAAAAGCTCATAGATAAAAAAGCTTTACCTCCTTTCATTTTCTCGCCCCACAAGCTTTATAATTGTTAGGGTACTGAGGATCACCTGTATGCCGTAAGAGAGAGAGAGAGAGAGAGAGAGAGAGAGAGAGAGAGGCCTTGCGAAATTAATAGTTATAGACACTCACATGCATTAGAACACACATAGCATGTAATAATTTGCTCTGTGAAGGTGTCATACCCTCTTTCCTCTTTCTGCCGACTTGCTGGCAATGCTGTTGGGGTTCTGCAGATTCCCCTTATACACTGGAAATAATGGATAAAACCAAAGGTTTTAAACTATGAAGACAACAGGAAGGCAATTTCCAGGCAAAAAATATGGACTGGCAAGTTCAGAGGAAGAAAAATCTTCACTGTATGTCCCTTTGCCAGGCCATTAGCTTTATGACTGTTATTACAGTCTAAAGTGGCACTATTATGCTGATAAAAGGAAGCAGAGGGACATAGCAGAGGCTTTATGAAAATCCAATTCTGACAGAGATTTAGATATAACAAAGGCTGGATAGAGACAATAATGATATGAATGAACAAACAGACATAAGTTAGCTTTGCCCTCTATATTATTCACACAATAAGGGTAATGTTTGAAAAGAATACCAGAAAGTGGCTCATTGAGAAAGTACAAGAGACAATTATAACTCCAGAGATATAATAAAAAAAAGGCAATCCTTTAAAAAGTTAGATACATCTACAACGGCTAAGTGAGAACTGAAAGCACATAATCTTCACCGGCTTATTTACATAAAATCTTTGGCTACAATAAGCCTACAAGAAGGTGGGAAGAGGGTGTAAGGACAGCTAACGGAATGCAATCATAACAGGCAAAAGACGAACATGATCAATAAAATGTGGGTTCTTCTTTTGGTTTCTATTTCCTTTTTCAACCAGATTATACATGTAACAGCCATTACAGATTATATATTTCAACTAAATCACTTTTTTTTAGTGCAACCTATTTCAAAAACCACTAGCAAGCATGTTGAACAAATAACTTTTGGAGGAAAAGATATGTCGAGAAAAGAGAAGGCAGACAAGATTCAAAGTTTCAAAAGGTCCTTCTGCTGATCTAGAGAGCACAATTCATGCAATCAAAGATAAGAAAACTAGAATTGGAACCCTTCTTACTAGCCATGGACAGGTTTCCTGTTAAAAAATTATTTTTGGATATGTGCGTACTGAAGCATGGTTTTAGTATTAGTTATAGTTTTTGGTTAGTGACGTGTGCAAGTGTATGGTATATTTTGTAGATGATGGACAAGGGATGAGATAGGATAATTGAAGCATATAGGACATGGGGAAAATAGTTTCATTAGTTGAACAAAATAGTTTGATGAAGGTACAGTAGGTGGAGGGTTCACCTCACACACAAGGTGGAGGGTTTACCTCTCACACAAAATGAATGAATTACAAGTCTATTTATAGGCATGAGTCACACCTTAGTACAACATTCTAGATTTCTATAGAATGTTGTTCATGTAGGCTTCATCTAGGTAATTCTAGATTGTAGTTCTTTTAGAGACTTCTCCTACATGGTGGACATTTTCCTCTTTCTTCCAGAAACTTCATCTAGGAAATTCTAGAAGTTTAGCAACTCTAGGAAATTCTAGAAAATGGATCACCATTTCACCATTTCCAACATTTCCTCACTAAGATGCATCTTATTAAACAGAAATGACCAAATGAGAGCTTTAATAAGTAGATGTTATAAATCTGGAAGATATTTCAAAAGCAGTTGACATGAATGAGTAAAAATCATAATATTCGTAAGAAGATGCAGTTCCTTTTTCTCTAGCAATGTAGTCTCACTTGATGAAGCAACTAGAAATTCAGATGCATATTTTTAATAAAGGAATGAGGAAGCGAAGCAAGAGACTGAAAGAGTTCTTTAGGACGAAGGAGTAAATGTGAACCTATAGTTTATTGGGCAAACGTCAAAGCAAAACATAAGTTTTTTCCTTTTAGGGGGAAAAACAGCTAGTATACTGAAAAATAGCCCAAAAGTTAAAACTCACCCCAAATAAAAACTTGTCATGGATGAGACATTATAAAAAATGGGAAGGAAATATTAGTCGATTCAATTGAAACGCCATGACTTGTGATTGCTTATAAAGGAGTGTGGGCTGGAGTTTCTGGAATATAAGCATAAACTAAACAGGCATTTAACAAGATAACAACCAAGTATTTAATCTTTAACAAGAGAGAGAGCACAGCTTTTGTTCTAGTCTAGCGTTTCAAAACATATTGGAGGGAGAAAAACACGATAATTACCTCCCGGATGATGCACCATGTATTTGGAATATTGAAAAAGGATAAATGAAATTCCACATAACATAATTATACAATCATAATGCTCGGGCCTCAAGTAAGAAGCCACGAAAAAATAAAATCCAGAAATAGCCTGTATCAAATAATGCGCCAAGGTTCATGCAGCATATAAAACAGATACATGGGTTTAGTTCCATTTCCGTAGCTCTCACATCTACCTCTATGCATAAGCTACTCACTGCCATCAAAGACCAGCACCTGAACCAAAAAATCATTTGCAACAGCTAGCTCTGTAAAATTTTGTGCATTCAAGGATTACTGCTTTGAAACATACCAAGTTTCTAGAAAAGTTAACTAGCTTGAGTAATGATATCTTGTCGATTTTATGGGAACGCACTAAGGTTCAATCGAGCCTTTACCTATTGGGGGTTTACAGGAAAGAGCAGCCCACAGAGTCCCACCTTTCTTTCGTTTGGTTCCTGTTTTTTCTTTTCTGTGTGTTGGGGATAAGGGTTTGAAGGTGGATGATTCATAACTTAAACCTATAGTAGGGGTATCAATACACATCCTTAATCAAGAAAAAAACAGAGGCACGAAAGTTGCATTGTCAGATGCCATGACATGTATACTATCTACTTTAACACCATAGAATATGCAAATTACTATTTTGAGAATCACAATATCACAGATATGAACTGAGTCGACAGACATGAGAAAACCTTTGTGGCATATGGTTTTGTAAGAGGCAAAATGGGTGCCCCAGCACCTGTCGGCTCCCTCAGCAGCGATTCAGAAGTCAAAGATTTAATGACCTATTTATCTTCATAAGTGCTTCCGGAAAAATGAGATGAAGAAAGTGGCTGGGCCCCAGTTTGTAAATTTTGACTAGGGGTCGTTAGTGATGGCTTCAAAGTTTGCTCCATTCATAGCTAGAGGCAGACTTTCCGGAACCACTCCAGACCCTCAGACAAAGTTTGCTCCATGGATAACTTGAGGCATGGGGTCAATATTCAGACCAGCAGTACTAGAACACTGCCGCAGAAGACATCGATGTTATTCTAGAACTCAACAAATCCTTTGCCACATTAGGCAATGTGTCTGAAATCAATAAAGCAGGACCCGATGGCAGATCTGAAGGAATCAACATTGGTGTCGATGTCAAAGAATACATGATAACGGGGGGGTTCAAAGAATCAGATAATCCATAAGTTGCTGCAACACTCATCGTCAATGGATTTGTTACAGGATGTTGCATTGGTTGCTCAATATGATATGCAGCCAGACCGGGCTGCAGTCCAGCCAATAACTCTGCTGAGGATAAGGGACTTCCCCTGTACTCCTACCAAATTCTTGCCCATGTAATAGCATGGGCTGTCCAGCAGCAAGTGTATTTGTAGACAGCAATGAACTGAATGATGTTAAGTTCTGTTTGGGCTGATATGAAGAAAGAGTTTGGGTGACAGCCAAATTTGGAAGTCCTAAACTGGAACCGTTGGGTCTGCTTATTGTGGTGGCCTGTGGAGTGATTGAAGATGCAGATGAAGAGTGGAGGAAAATAGCCTGTATGAGAAGCTAATGCAACATGAATAGATGGCTTGTTTCCGTCTCAAGCATCAGATCAGAACATAAAGTGGATAAAACCTTTATGATGGTTGGATCTTCTGGCAAGTCTGATGCAACCTTTTCAGGTTGAGACTCTGAAGATAGAACCTGCAATTCCCAAAACAGGTGCACAAGCATTTTTGTTCCTCTGCTCTAGTCAGTCATGTGAATTTTAATACAAGAATCGACATAAGTACATCAAAGAAATAGTTGGATCACCAAAACAAAGCTTCAGTATCTAGAAGTTACCAATGCCAGCATGAGTCAGAATTACGAACTGCAATACACCTGTGTTTATGAACAACTATTCTACAGTATAGTCAATGATACAATATATGCTTTGCTTTATGCAGATCATGGATGTCAACTGTCCAAATACAATGCCAAACTTTATGTCACTTCCTCTGAAATTTACGTAGTTGAAAACTCTGTTGTCAGGAAGGACCTGAGAACCGTCCTTTCTTCGCCCTTCTGTTCCAAAAGATCTCACTGCAGTAAATGAAGGGAAGATTCAGATGGAAGAATGACATTGGAAGAGCTATTTTATGTCTCTACTTGTCTACAGATAACAAAAATGCAGTCAATAGTTTGAAAAGCAACTCAGACCTGAAGTTTCAAGCAACAATAAGAACTAGAAATTTGCTGAAAGAAACAAAATGCACCAAGACCAATAAACAGATAAAATCATCAGATCTCATCAGTTAGGATGGGCTTCGCCTAGGTACCCTAAGTCCAACTTCTGTTTTCGAAGTCCTGGGAAGAAAATATAGTTGAAATTATATTTTTAAGGTAAGTGGTAACATATGGGGAAATCACTGAAGTGATTAAGCTCTGATTTTGAATTACATGAAGCATATATGAGCCATATCAGCAGGACAAAACTAACACATGCACCTTCTTAGTAGCAGTGTGCTAGACTCCAGAAAGTAGAAGCCATAAAGCCCACAATACTGAAGAGTCCCCAAGTAAAGCATTTTTTTTTAATTATTTTTTTGCATAATAGAGATGTGAATACCAAATCACATCCCTGAAATGAATTTGTCATGAAATATCAGGCCAAGCTTCACAAAAGCATTTCCTGTTATAAGTACAAACACGAATATTTCGTCTTACGCTTTCTCCTGTTCTCTAAATTAACTATCCCGTGAACTGCAACTCGCTACTCGATGTTATAATCACATGATCACCAAGATTTTAGTCACCAGCAAATTCGATATCACCGAACAATTACAACCGTCCACCACAGGAAAATCTTTGATCTCTCATCAGCACGGTCATCCTCTTTGGTCCTATGCACGGCCCATGATTTTTGCTTCTACCAAGACAGGAATGAAACCGTCGGCCAAGCCAAAACTATCTCCGTACGCTAACCATTCGTCTACACGCAATAGCCATCGGCACAAGTGTTGGCCGCTAATCTTTCATCAACGCCTCGAAAAGTTCCTTCCGCGACCGTACCGCGGCAATTGCCAAGCACCGCTGTGCATGTCCTGGAGCCGACCGATCGACGACCACGGTACAAGAAAAGCAGAGACTGGGGCCCCCTGAGGAGACAAAGAACCGAAGAAGGGACGGAAGACATCGCAGCGTTTGCGAGGCGGATGACAGCATCGTGCGGGTCGACGCGGGAATCCCCCTCTTCTTTAAACGAAAACGTTTCTTCATTTTGGCTCCATTTAATAATTATTATCAATAATCATTTTAAACAATAAAAACGATATTTTTTGAAAAGTATTTATCAAATTGTCCATTTTATATGAAATAAACGGAGTTTTTATGTATATTATTTCTTCTTTATTTTTATTTTTTTCGAGTTTGATAGGCCTTTCGGCTCCCATTGGTCTAACCTAGGCAAATGGCATGGACAAATCAAACTATTAATGAATTTATGTCGACCATCATATCATAAATCATTATACCTATAAATGTTCTTTGTTTCGTGAAAATCACATCATTTGATGGTTACGATACTTTGAAATTAAATGATTTCAATGCATTTACTAGGGACTCCATTAAATTATTTTTTTCTTCTAAATCGCTAACAATTTCGAACAAAGTGAGAATTCACTTAGGATAGAAATGGGTTTATAACGATTTATTTCCTTATAAATATGTCATGATACCTTTTTGTCACATAATTTTTCAAACCCAACTTGTGAAGTTTTCGAGCACCCAATCAAGTTCTAACAAATCTGATATTTTATCTTCCTAGTAACCAAATTACCCACGATGTATTATTTATAACGACGCAAAAGGATCATCGAGTGACCCTCACCAATCACAGTGTAAAAAATAATATTAATAAAAATTCAAATAATGTTTACAAATTTTAAATTTTGTCCATATCAACATTAATTGTATCATATAGGATAATTAAATTCAATGTATGTGATTTTCGGTCAAAATTGACTAGATTGACTCAACTAGCATAAATATAAAATGTTTGAACTAAATTGGTCAAATTAAAAGTTTTAAGACTCCATCACTATTAATGCAATAGGTTTGCGACTTTTTTATGAGTTATCCCAACCGAAGGCAACCATGATTTTCTAAATACGATCCTGAGACGCAGGTGGGTGACCGAAGGTGCGCCTGTGAGCAAGAGACAAGCAGCGTTTGGCCATGGGGGAAAAAGGGGCTTTTCGGTGAAGATTTTCTGGGTTTTCAGTTGCCATGAGAGAAAAGTCCGGCTAGACAGTTTTTCGGCTGCGTGGGCGGAGGGGGGTGCTCGAAACAGGTGGAGGAGAGCATGCTCAACGGTATACAGAGGTTTGCTTGCACGACAAGGAAGAGCGGATGGCGTCGGCCATGGGAGGAGAGAGAAAGAGGGTGCTCGCTCGAGGATAGAGGTAAGCATGGAGGCGTCGAGAGCAGGAGAGCAGGGAGGAGGCCATTTTTTGTGTGAAGGAATCGTTTCTTGGGGAGGGTTTTCTGGTTCTAGTTGAGAGGGAAGCAACGTTCGACCATCGGAGAATCCCTTTTTCATTGAAGGGGGTCGCTGATCTGGAGCGAAGAAGAAACTTCATCACCAGAGTTCACCGCCGAAGTTTCCGATCAAGGGTCAAGCCGCAGACTATTCTTCGTTCATTTGGGGTTGAATATCGGGCGAAAGCTGTTGTTTATCATTGGCAGATGTAGAAGCCTAACCAGGTACTCCATGCCATCGCCGATCGAGGTTTAATTCTACCAAACAAAGCACTTGCTTCCGGGATGCTCTTCTCTCTGTGTTTTCTTTGACCGAGTGGGGTATTTTGACTCAATTGATGATCTCAAGAAAACTGTGACGAGACGAAGCTGTTTTGTTGTTAATGATAGTGATCTAGTCTGTTTTGTTGTTAATGATAGTGATCCAGGTCTGATGCCTGTCATCGTTATTCGTTAGGCTAGGAACGGTTTAAAAATCAAACCGAAAAATCACTTTTAATGCTGCTCATTACGTGCTCGATGAAATGTTCCAGAGAGTACTGAAAGTTGATGGGTGTTCCGACTCGTGATCGTTCTATATTTGCTTTCGTACTTGTTGATCAATGTCTGATGTTCGTGTTTTCTTTGCTTTGTCATGCGATTTGGTGAAAAACACATGTTCGAGTTGGTCTGCCATGGATCCTCCCTCCTTCTGGTCGGTGATTTCCTTACCAGCGTCGCTCACGGGTCAAGGCCTTTCAAGTCAGCTTTGCTCTTCATTCTAAATGCCTTCATGATTGTTTAATCGTTAGAAATGTTAAAGAGTTTACAGGCGTTGGCTTTGGTTTGATATTCTTTTATTGTCGTTTGGCGGTGGCCGGAATGAGTGGCCGGAAGTACCGGACGCCGTTAGGATAAGATAGCCGGCGTTGGGCGGTTGTGTCACTGGTGTGAGCATAGGTGTGAATGGAGAATGGCACGGCGTAAAAGAGATTCGGGGAAGAATCTGGTGCTGGAGGTTGACGATGACGGCAAAAGAAGACAAAAACAGAAAAAGACAAGAGAGAAAAAGAAAAGAATTTTTTAAAAAAAAAAATCAAATAAAAAATTTTGGGCCGGGTACTGTTCACGGGCTAGGAGTGAGTGGGCTAGTCGAATTTTAACGAAAAGTGGGCTTTGAGTAAAAACGGTTGGACTGGGAATCAGAAAATGAAAATGGGCCAGAGGTTGAATGACCCTTTTTTAAAAAAAAAAATGTTAGTGGGCCTATTTGATTAATTCCGGATCGGCTTTATGGCCGGCTCGGTTTTTAGTCCAACCCGGACCGATAGGGTCCGGGTCGGTTTAGTCGGGCCGGGTCTCCTGACCCTGTCCGAATTTTTATTCTAAAATTCGCAAAAAATAATAATAATTAATTAAAAATTCAAAAAATTAAATCGTTAATGAAAAATAAAAAAATTCAGAAATATCATAAAAATCCAGAAAATTATAGAAAATCAGAAAAATTTAAGAACATTGGAAAATTCTTGAAAAATTAAAATCTAAAATAGGACAAGCATTTAGGGCTTTACAATAGGGTCATTTGTTTTGGATTGCCTTTCTCTTTTTAGGGACAATATTAAGAGGTTTGCATGTATTTTCTTTGTGATTATACTTGGTTGGCATTTCAATATTATTTTTGTTGTTTTAGAATGGTTAGAACAATACTTAGATTTCTTTGATAGTTTGCTAAGGCGTTAGTTAGCATTTAATCAAGTTAGATACCAACAAGGTGTTAGCCTTAGGGCTAACGTAATCAAGTTCCAAATCTAGAAATCCATTAAGATATGGAAAAATATCTTATTGGATTTCTAGTCGACCCCCTAAAAGGTTAGTGACGATACTTTGGTAAAAAATTTGCGTAAGCTTAATTGATTTAAAATCTGAACTTTTGATGTCGCGTGAGGTATAGGCTTAGGAGAGTTTGAGTCAATAGAAGACCATCGGCTTAAAGTTGACAATATTCCTAAACCTAATAGCTCCCGCGAGGGGTTAGGTTGGGACAATTAAGGGTCAAAATGTAAATCTATCCAAAAAAAAAGAAAGAAAAGGGTTAGATAATGTAGATGAATGACTTAATGTTATATTTGATGATGAAATGTGGATTTTTTTATTCGGCTTATTGTTAAATGTTAAATTTAATAGTGGAATATGGATTTTTTTTTTTTTTTTAAAATCCAAGTTTATGAATTATTGTAATGAAATGTAGTCAAATTTGTTAATTTGAAATCATGAATGTTATTAACAAATAGTGAATTAATATTCTTAGTGTCAATTCATTTTAGGCTCTTATTTATTTATTTATTTATTTATTTGTGAATTTGAATCAAATTAATTTGATTGAAATAATCATAAAAATGATAATTTATAATGTGTATATAAAAATATACATTTAACTCGAAATTCTCTATTTTTATAGAAATGACGTATCGTTGTATCGTGTCATATTGTGCAGCGTGTTGCATGTTGGTGTGGATGCTACTTAGCTGATTATTAAACCCTTAATATGACACATAATAGAAGGTTATACTGTGCTTATGAAGAATGTGTTCCAAACACTACGTTGCTCTAAGTGCAGTAGTTGCAGACTGTGAGCCAAATAATGGACATTGCTTTTTAAAATGTTTGGGAGTCAAAGATTGGTTAGTGGTTTAACTTGTTTGGTGGTCGTTGTACCACGCCGTGCATGATGTTCGTTTGATGCTTGACGGCTGAAAATGTAAAGGTCAGGGAAGGAGCATATCCTTGGCCAAAAAAAAGGGAGCGTATCAGTGGCCAAAACAGTGGAAGGAGCGAATCTGTGCTGACGTTTTGATTTGAGCTGGGATGTTGACAATATAAGATGTTTATTAGTCGCCCACCTCAAGATGAGTTTGGGTTTTCCAATCTGAAATTGCATTCTAGAAATCTCGAGTGTCGTCGCGCTAAGATTTGATATAGTGCTCCATGAATGTCCGATTTGCTGGCACCTTGTACTAGTCTTAAGAACCATTGACAATCATGTGACGAGATTCAGAATCCGGCAAAAGAGGGGGAAAGGGCTACCAAATGTGCATGTAACAACATTATTTGCAATCCCTATCTTAAGACATCGGTATATTCCACGAAGCTAAGGAAAAAGAGCTTATGTATCCAGTATCTGTAAGCCTCCTGTCGAGAAAGCAGGATGCGTCCGGCCTCTGCCTGCATTACCATTTTCTCTTCGGTCGGAAAAGACGTCTGGATTGCACCAAGCCTTGACATTCAGCTACCGTGACTCCTCTGGTGCACTTGGAAATACCCAAATGTATGAGGACCAAGTCAAGAAGGAGAACAAACATTGGATAATCATTGGAAGAATCATGAAGTGATACCTCTATATCCAGGTTCCTTTGTTCAGATATTTTCAGCTTCCATGGCCCAGGTGGACTGGTCGAAAGTGAGTTAAAAAATTTGTCCTTCACATAACCAAGCTACCATCTCAAAAGGAAGAAACATCTCCATCTCAAAAGAAAGAACTAAAGAGAACTGTAACTCTTTAAGCTCGCAAATGATTCACCTTTTTATCTGATTTCATTGCAGCATCTAAACGCATAGCATCCACAGCAGGAAGATCACTATCATCCGCTTTTTCCTTTAGGTGAGCTTCATTCTGCAATGTGGAATCTGGAAAGTCAAGCAAGAAAAGAAAAGCGGCCCATAAAGAAGTGTAAAAAGATCCTAAGGAATGTTAAAAAAAAAAAAAAATTAAAAAATCACATTCGTTGGATATTCGTCTTTAAGATTTTCAGCCATTTGTTTTCCACATCTTTGAAACTAAATCTCTTTTCTCGGCTCTTAGTTTTAGGAAGTGCTGTCTACATTTTAGAGGTAATGCGTCTTATACCTTTTTAGCATTCTATATAGTTTGTCGCTTTCTACATTCTTCTTACTAATTGCTGCTAAGTTTCAAGACATTCCTTAGAATCAGAAGAAGAGTGTCATACCGCATCTTCTCCTCTTCCTTGAGCAATTCCTTCATTATGGTAACAACAATTAGTAGCAGCTCCAATCAACTAGACAGCTGTGAAGAGCAAAAGCAGCATCGAACTTGAATTACTCATGGCACGCACGGGGCTATACAAACAATTAGGACTAAAAATGCGATTCCTTCTTTCCCTCTTCCCACTAAGATGCTCTTGCTAGTTTGATTATCTTGCTTGTCAGCCCTCTCTATCTGGAAATACCCAGGAAATATAGAAAGGCACAGAATAAAAGATAACATGCAAACAGCTTTGAGGTGAAAAGGAAAAGTACATGAGAAACTCAAAACAAAAAGATATTGAGTATTAGTGTTATTACCTTCTTTCCTCCTTTCCCCGAATTGCTCGTGTTTTGGTTAGTTCTTGACTCAGCCTTAGTCATCTGAGGTACGAGGTAACATGGAATGAAAAGAATCAACTGCACTTTTCGTTAAATATCTTCAAATTAAGTGATGGTGGCAGAAATGACAAGAATATTGAGAAGCATTTGCATACCCTGTTTTCCCTTTCCTCTGATTTGCTATTAGTGATTTGTATATCCTATCTGTTGAACTGTAGATAAACTATATGTTTTGGTAAGATGTTTAGATCTAATGAATATGTTATTCATGTAGACAATGTTTTCTGGGATCACTTGAGCAGCTATGAAGAGGTAAGGGAGTAAAACCGTGATCCTCGGGTGCATGGGTGTCCACCCTACTTACTCTATGTGCTATCGGCATCAGATGACATGGTTGTAAAGCTCTGGGACTGGGAGAAGGACTAGATGTGTACTCAAACATTTGAAGGAGATTCACATTATGTGATGTGAGTAGCATTTGATCCTCAAGATCCTAATGCTTTTGCAAGTGCATCACTTGATGGAACTATAAAGGTACTCATTTTGGAGGTCTTGCTCTTAGTAAAATACATATTTCAATTTCCAAATACGCTATTTATACTCTCAATATGATTCCCATTTGTTGCAGATTTGGAATGTGCACTCCTCTACACCTAAGTTTACTTCACACGCACATGGGAAAGGGCTGAACTTTGTTGATCACTTCTCAAGGGATGATATGCTGTATTTACTGAGTGGTTCAAATGATTACACTGCTAAGGTTTGCAAACTTTATCATTCTTGATTTAATATATCGTGCATTATTAGAAAGAGATCAATTGATATATGATTTGTTAAATAACAAGTACAGGTTTGGGCAAAAGCTGTGTACAAACACTCCAGGGACACGAGCACAATGTTACCGCCACATGTGCACATCCTAATCTGCCAATAGTAATCACTGGTTCAGAGGAGTAGACTCTTCGCTTATGGGATGCAAATGGCTTCGGGTATGCATTGTGGGAGTTTGTACAGTCATAGCATGCTCTAGAATGTAGCTTCAGTTATAGCAGTCAAATGAAAATATCGCCTTTATCTTTTCCAGATTTTCCAGAACTTACCATAGGATAAGACTGTTTATGTCCCTGGATTCTTTGTTGTTTTGTGAATGACTTTGACTTTCTGTCGCATACAGGCTTAAGCACGTACTGAAATTTGGTCATGGAAGGATTTGGGATATTTCATATCAGAAAGGTTCCCACTGATAACATTCATACCTGCTCTAAATGCTTCATTTCCTCATTATATCCATGCTCAGACAATAATAAGCTATTATGATGGTCCGAGGTTTTCCATTGCCTCTATAAAGACATTCATGTAGGCTCTGTGGTTTCAGTACAAAGATAAAATCTTCCATATCCATTGTCTCCCATTTTTGTGGCTTTCACTCTGCCGGGTTGCAGTTGCTTGCATCGAGGGAATAGCTGTGGTCGAGATAGCTGTGGAGCCTTTAGCCAAATTCTATGTTGGATAAAACAGATCCCGACCTCTATAACTGTTACTTTCAATTTGAAGTTCAAATAAAAGTGCATATCGTTCTTCTGTCAAAAAAAGAAAGTGTCGCTTTTGTACGAGTTTTACTCTTTGCGTCCTACTAGTGATAGGATTTTCCAGTGTAACCCAAAGATCTCATACTTTCCTTTTGTGGTGTATCCTAGTGAAAGTTCGTTTACGATCTGTGGTGTATCGTGCTCCTAGTGGAATAAATGTCTCTCGAAGATTACTAAAATCGCCCGAAAGAAAGAAAAGAAAAAAAAAAAAAAAAAAAAAAAAAAAAAAAAAAACAAAACAAAACAAAACAAAACAAAACAAAACAAAACAAAACAAAAAACATAAAACAACAACAACGATCCAACCATCCAGGAGTCTAAATTAGTCATATATGTGGCAAGGCATGTTTCCAGACCTCTGTACAAATAAAACGAGGAAGATACATATCAAACAAGTTGATACTTGTAAATATGACTTGAAACAAATCTTAATCTCTAATGACAATGACTTTAATTGCTTCTTCATAACTCATGTCAACAACCAGGCGATACTCCTAAGACTTAAACTAGGGATTTGACTCGATCTTTGTCCTATTTCCCTAACACCTGTTTTAATAAATCTGCAGCAAATGGGACATGAAAGGGGTTAACATCATGCTTATATTATTAAGAAAGCAGATTCATTTTGCTCACAAATGAAAGCATGGATGGGATTTTGGATAGCATTGGCAGCAACTCAAAAGAGTTACTCGACATATATTTGGGGCCATTTAACTAAATTAATACTGAGATGGAAGCCTTTTGAACGAACTTCATCACCAGTCAAAAGACTAAAGTGGAATGCAATGCTATTGCCACTTTTTGAGATTGAGGTGTTCGTACAAACCTTCTTCTTAGCATGCCTCCGGGTTCTCTTCCTCTACCCAAAAATCTTCTTCGCGACCCAATTTTGAACTCTCGCGGTTGTGTTGTGTCCCATAACCACTCCGATGACCAGTCCAATTCCGCGACCCGTCAGACACAATTTTCCAGTCTGGTTCTTAGATCCAGATCCTCGAGTACAATGTTCAGTTTTGGCCGAACACAATTTTGGTGTGCACTTTTGATTTGAATTTAAATGGAAACAAGAAAAATTTATAACAAAGATGTCTCATTATGCCGATTCCTCCAAAACATGGAGGCCACGACTCATTACCTTGTTTGATCGGGATTAGAGAAATGAGGCAAAGGAAACTTCTGCATAATGGTTTATCAGAAATAAGTAAAACTAAACCCTTCTCTGGCCAACACGAGAAATTGTATTTATAGCTATCAAAAGAGTACATCAAGTCAATTTCACGGGAACGATCATGCATTTATTGTTTGCCTAATGACATTGGAGACACTTTACTCAAAATCTTATCTCTAGATGGTGGATACTTGGATGCTATTATGAAGTCACTGAACATATCGAAAAGGTATGCCATGATGCGTACCTAGCGATGAGCAATCCGGTCATTGAACTTCCACAGCAGACTGTAATTCACACAAACCTTATTTGGTGCATCCGTCTTTGTTGCCATCCTCTATACAACCTTAGGAACCAACGTTCAATTTTGGAAGTCGTGTTTAGCCCCATAACCACGCCAATGACCAGCCCGCTTCCAAAACCGATCAGGACAATCTTCCAACCAATCTCTTCAGCGAATGCACCAGATGGTGGTGCCGGGGGCGCTTCAACAGGATTTTTGCATTTCTTTGTCAGAGGAACTCCACAAAGTCCTAAGTTCCCTCCATAGGAGTCATTCTCGAATGTATGGAATTGGTTCACCTGAGGTATGGGCCCAGAAAGATGGTTGTCCGAGACATTGAAGAAAGCAAGGAAATTGAGTTGGGCTAGTGTTGGAGGGATCATTCCCGAGAGCTTATTGCTTGAAAGGTCAAGAGATTCTAGTTCGGTCAAATTCGCTAGGAACAAAGGGATGGAGCCAGTAAGAGCATTGTTGGAGAGATTGAGCATATGAAGTTCAATTAAACTTCCAATGGAATTCGGGATTTCCCCAATAAAGTTGTTGCTCGAAAGATCAATCACGTTGAGGTATCCCAATATCCTTTCATACTTCATTAAAATGCCTTTGTTGATTATTGTCATTGAGTAGTCGTACTCTCCCCACTGGTTAAATAGGCCGTAAAAGGACATAGAATTTGCATAGTAGTATGCATCATTTGCATCATGGACTTTCATGGCACTCCACATATCAAAGTATTTAGATGGAAGGCTACCCGAGAAGTTGTTCATAGATAGATCAACAATTCGTAGGTTAGGAAACTGGTCACGAGCTTCAGGTTCTCCTATGGCTCCATGAAATCTATTGGAACGCAAAATGAGCACCTTCAAATTAGAAAGCAAGCCCATCCATGAAGGAAAGGTGTCGACAATCTGATTATTTTCAATATTGAGAAACTCCATATTACTACAATTAGCTAATCCCCTTGGCAATGACCCTTGTAGTTGGTTATCACTCACATCTATCATATTCAACCCACATTCGTCATTCTGCAATTGAGGAAATCTTCCATATAAATCATTACCATTCAAACTCAAGACAAAGAGGCTATCACTCAAATTGCTTAGACATGGTGGAATAACACCGGATAACTTGTTCTTGGACAAATCAAGGATGCTAATAAAGCTTAGCTGGCACATCTCTGGTGAAATTTCTCCAGATAACTTATTATTTGAGACAAGGTAGAATTCAATGGACTCTGGGGGAATGGGAATTAATCCTTGTATATTGTTGAACCGAAGGTCCAATGTCATAAGATTTGACCATTTAAAAGCTGTGAAACCGGTGATTGAGTTTCTAGAAAGATTCAAATACTGCAGTTGTGACTTACCCACATTTAAGAACCACGGAGGTGTTGGCCCATAAATGCTATTTTGGGATAGGTCCAACCATTGCAACCTATGTTGGTATGATAAGAAGACGGGGAGCTCACTTAAGTTGTTAGAAGCCAAGCCAAAAGCGGATAGGTTTGGAAGGCTAGTGTTCATGTCGGGTTCAATAATCGACGAGAATTCATTGGATGAGAGTTGCAACATATTTAGATGTTGAAGTTTGAGTATCACATCTAACCGCAAAGTACCATTCAAATTGTTTGATTGCAAGTTCAGGTAATCAAGACTCTTGAGGTTAGAGATGTTTTTAGGAATTGGGCTAGTTAATCTATTGAATGATAGGTCAGAGAAGTTAACCGGGTGAGGCCAGTGATCTCAGTTGGAATTTGACCAGTTAATTGATTGTCATAGAAATCTAAGAAAACGAGGTTAGTGAGGTTAGTCAACGAAGTAGGAATTTCCCCAGAGAGTAGATTCATTCCAAGATCCAAATATGAGAGTTGGATGAGCTTCCCTAGGGAAGATGGGATTTCACCGGAGAGTTTGTTATGTCGAAAATCCAACACTGTAAGTTGAGTGAGGTTACCTATTGAAGATGGAATGCTCCCTGAAAAATTGGTCCCCTCAAGAAACAACGACTTAATGGGACTACCTAAGTGAAACTCAAAGAGACAAATGACTATCCCAACGAGAGCTTTGGATTTGCACTCAAATCAAGAAGTTGTAGCCTCGGCAGCTTGAAGATGGTTGTTGGGAATGTCCCTTGCAAGTAGCAGTAGAAAGTATAAGTGATGTCAAGGAAGATAAATTTGCAATGGCATCGGGCACTGGAGCCGACACATTCAATGAGCTAACATCAAGGTGTTCTAATTTGGTCAAAAATTGAACCATTGTCTCCATGCTGGGATTCCTTAGTTGCAGCCGGTTGTTCCAAGAGAGATCGATGGAGGTCAAGTTAGTCAACTTTAGGACTTGAGACGGGATTTGACCTTCAAAGCTGGACCAAGAGAGGTTTAGGCTTGTCAACTCCACAAGACCACCTATGGCGGGCGGTATTTGAGAGAAATTGAAGTCATTCTAGGCAAGGTTGAGGCTTTGCAAGTGAGTGAGGCGGAAAAGGCTGGCCTTTGAGTCAATAGGACCAGAGAGACAACTTTTGCTGAGGTCGAGGCCGGTTATGTAGCCCGTCCCTTCATCACACTCCACGCCTTCCCAGCTACAGCAATTGCCGTCCTCCAACCTCCACGATTCTAGCTTCGACGGCCAGCAAGTTTCCACATATGGATGGAAGAGAGATTGCTTGAATTCTAACAAGGCAAACCGCTCCTGCTCATGGCACTTCACTAGGCTTGTTGAAGGCAATGTCTCGAAGGAAGCAAATTGGAGTGGAATAATGGCGAGGAAAACCACCAAGAGATCAAATGGTGTTCGTTTCATGATGATTAAATTGTTCAACACTCTTCTTGGGTTTTGATTTTGCTAGGTAAGCCAGGTGAAGATGGATAGATACTGAAGCTACTTGTCGACTTTATATTACCTTTAATCTTTTACTTTTAATCAACTTTATGTAGTAGTGAGTCAAGCCTGAAATCACGTCTCGACTTTGTATTACTTTTAAGTTGATTTTATGTAGTAGTGAGTCTAGCCCGTGTTGATAACAAGGAACCACCGATCTCGTCGTGGCTGTTCTTGTGACGTAATAGTTGGGCGATTTGACTAGTCAACAGACTGACTACTAAAGGCGATGAAGTCTTGTGTGACTTGATATTATTGCCTGACGTTTCTTTTACTCCATGACTTTTTCCAATCTACAATTATTAAAGTGTTCCAACCAAACGAAGTTGATGGAATTCCACATTTCATACGTGGGTGCGTGTGAAATACGTTTTCTTTTTGACCGAACAAAAGCACCCTATGTTTGTTGATTATAGCGAATTTGACTAATGCTCTCTAACTATACATCAAGGGGAACAAGACTTAAGCCAATTAAGAAAAATTAGCAAAGATGGTAACCCAACCTATGTGATTAACAATCTCATGAATTAGACTCATGTGGGTAAAAGAACAAATTACTTGTTGATTTAGTAATGCACTATTAAATTTTACTTTCCCTCTTAAGGTGAGAATAGCGTAAGATTGCAATGAAAGAGAGGTTGAGATATTAATTGAATGAAAAAAAAAAAAAAATCAAGGGATCAATTTGCCAAAAAAGAAGATATATACGCATTCAGGATTCAATCATCCCTAATTTTTTTAAGCATGAATTTTGAAAATGTTGTCTCTATTAACTTGGGAAACAATCCTCTAGGCATGATTGGTCGCCTGGACAATAGATGAGATCACTCTTGCAATGGCCGTCTTTGATAGGTGGTCGTCTCGTTGAAATACAACCACCACAAATGGTGATTGCTGATAAACAAGTGGCCACTATGACAGTGTTCCCTTGTGCAAGTTGAGATCAACATTGAGATTTAGATCTCAATATGATTTCCTATGTTTATGTCGTCACTGTTGGAAGAATTCCACATTGATTAAATGCTTGATTATAATGTGCCATATTAACATGAGTCTCCTCCAGCCAAATTTAAGTTGTCAGGTTAGAGATTCCAACATAATATCAGAGCATAGGTTAATAATTCAGATCTTGACAATCCAATTAGCTCGCACAAAATAGGAAACGTGTCAATTTCACAATAGTTGAGCCGAGTCAAGCACGTGTGAGAGAGGGACTTGCACGCAAGGAGGAGTGTTAATATAATTCCTTATCGCTAAAATATGTTATTAAAATGTACATTATAAACATTGAATTAAGTTATGTACAATTATAATAACATAGGTTGTGGCTTAAGGCAACAAATGCGACTACCACCAAGGTGGTCGGCCATTCGTCCACCAGCGTCAACCACCTAGCTAGCCACTTCTAACGACGGTAACTCGCTTTAGTTAGCTACTACCCATTATTCCCTTTCCTAGTAATTTCATTTTATTTTTGATGTTATGAAGTAAATATTTTTTTTTCTTTTTATCTGTTTAACTATATCTACGAAGAAAAAAAATAAATTATCACAATTCCACACATTTTTTATGCTAACTTGTTTTATCATGCCCCAACCATTGTTTAATGTTCATATACAGTAAAAAACATTACTATTTCACTTTTCTGAATAATTGTCTGGAGAAGGACCATGGCGCTAACTTTGCCTGGGCTCTTTGTTCCTTGACAGCTTAATCCTTTACGAAAGACTTTGGGTGCACTCGCGTAGTCTTGAGACAATTTGGTCGTCGTAACTTAGTTACAAAGGATGACTCAATCTATCCTCGCTTGGCCCCCATATGATAAAAAGTACATGGCAATCCTAATTTAGAAAATGCAAGCTTTAATCTCCTCATTTGAATGAGTGATGATAAGGGAATTATACAAAAATAAATACTGGATAGTCTGTAGATTACGTAGATTAAATCCATTTCGACTGAATCAAGCGGGTCTCGTAGCAAGATTCATATAATCAATGAGGCAAACGATATTGATCCGCGACGTGTGCTTAACTCTCCAAATTTGACCTTTGAACCTCTCGGAGGACTCTCTCCGAATCTTCCTATGACAGACCAGGTGGAACGCAATTCGTTTTGACCGAACAACTTTTAGACTTTGATCTCTACAGTGAATTGTATAACACGACAGCGGAGTGGAAGGTCCTGAAGTCGCGGATGACAGCACAGGAGAGACCACAGCGTCTATTTTGACAAGTCAGCGGAGTGGATCGCTGTGAAGGCATGGGATGACAAGAACATGCAGAAGAATTTCCTTGGCTAGAGAGAGAGAGAGTAAAATTGCTTGAACATCCTTCATCGATAAGATGCAGCGACTTCTAGCTACGTATCTATTAGAATATTTAAATAATAAACAATGTATTCATCTAACAACTTAAGTTTTTAAACCATTTGGCGACCGTCCCACAAATCTCACATGATATAAGAACTAGTAATCCCGAGTTGAATCTTTCTATTAAATAATAAAGCCCCTCATCTAACAACTTAATTTCGTTTTACACTATATTTGTGCTCGGAGTGTTCTGAGTACTGATTTTTCTTCTATCATTTGGCATGTATCGGTCTACCGCATTCAAGTTCAAGGTACACAATCCCTTCTCCTTTTCATTTCCCTTTTTGTATTTGCAGACTTATTTAACTTTTAATTACCTGAGCGTATTCATCGATATTAACTATGCGCACTTCACAATCTGAGAAACTAATCAATGTTACTCCCACAACAGAATGCGATCGTTCAACGTTTGGAGTGAGCTTAATTTATCGAGTTCCATCCGACGGAACCATGGTAATGAGAATTTGCTTATGCATCTGTTCTTGACATCTTCCATTGCTCTAATATGGTTACAGAGGAACCATTAACCGTATTTTCATGTCCGCAAAATCAAGCTAAAGGACGTTAATTATGAGTGTCTTACCAGAATGACGCTTGTTGTCATGCAGGATTCTTGTAAGCTTGCAAATCATCTTCCACAAGAGAACTTCATTATTGGCTGAGAACAAATGATGAATTGTCTGATCCAGGTTTGAGTTTGTTTTGCTCAACTAGTATCTACTGGAAAAGCTCTTTACATGTTCGCCTTGAGAGTTCATTCAAGCATGCACTCGTCTTCGATCAACTTCAGGGTGCATCGTCGCAGAGCCGAGCTCGCTCCAAGCTGAAACATAAAAGTTTATCTGAGACCTCTTGCTCTCTCTCCGCATGCGTGTTCTCTGGCGTTGCATCAGTGTGGCAGATCCTTCTGAGAGTGTAGATCAACTTCAGGGTGCGTTCCGGACTGGTGGAAGTAATTTGGAGGATTAAGACCAAACCTCGTTACATCCTTGCAAATTTACATTTAATTTGTTGTTTCGTAGCCATGTGTAAAGTGCAAAGTACTTTGCTGTCGGATGGTACGCTTTTCTCACCAATGGATGGACTAGCCGGAACAACTTCGCATTTTTTCTAGCTTCAACAGGTTGCCATAAAGCCAGCAAACTGATGACTTTGCATCAAAGAGAGATTGGTTGAATTCTAACAAGGCAGACCACTCCTGCTCATGGCACTTCATTAGGCTCGTTGAAGCCAATGTCTTGGAGGAAGCAAATTGGAGTGAAATTATGACGAGAAAAACCACCAAGAGATTAAATGGTGTTCGTTTCATGGTGATTAAATTGTTCTAACACTCTACTTGGGTTTTGGTTTTGCTGGGTGGGCGAGGTGAAGATGGACAAGAACTAAAACCGCGTGTCAACTTTATATTACCTTTATTCGAGGAAGCTTCGGCAGTGACACCGACGAAGACAACGAAGACTACAACGACTTTGCCCGATAGAACCTGAATTTCATGGCGGATCGGGGCGAGGTTTCGAGGAAGCTTTGGGCAGACATCGACGAAGACTGCGATGACCTTGCCCGAGAGAGAGAGAGAGAGAGAGAGAGAGAGAGAGAGAGAGAGGAAAGGGTTTAAAAAAGGAGGGGAGGAAAATGCTAGAGAGAAAGGGTGCGCATGGCAACGCCTCTACTCGGGGAACAGATTACTTTTTAGAAATAATTTTTTTTCTATTTTTACTCCGGAGAACAATTTCTGAGTAAAATAATGTGTTTGGTAACGATACAAAATTTCTATTTTTGAAATAGAAAAAAAAATACGTTTGGTACGATTTATAATTTTTGTATTTATTCGTTTTTTCTTCTTGCTCGCGGATCGCCAACTGCTGCAGGCCACCGCATGACCGCCGCTTGCCGCCGCGATCACCGATTGTTGTCACCGACGGCGCCATAGCTCACCGATTGCCGTCCCCTCCCGCGGTCGGCAGCGGCAGGCGGTAGACACGCGGCGATCGGGGTAGTTGTCGTGCGGTGGTCGTGCGGCTGCCGTGCGGCAATCGTGCGGCTGCCGTGCGGTGGTCGTTGATCGGCGAGGGTGGTCGGTGGGCTGTGGGCAACGATGATAACTTGTTCTTGGACAAATCAAGGATTCTAATAGAGCTTAGCCGGCACATCTCCGGTGAAATTTCTCTAGATCGCTTATTATTTGAGACAAGGTAAAATTTAATGGACTTTGGGGGAAGGGGAATTAATCCTTGTATATCGTTGAACCGAAGGTCCAATGTTATAAGATTTAGCCATTTAAAAGCCGTGAAACTGGTGATTGAGTTTCTCGAAAGATTCAAAAATTGTAGTTGTGACACACTCACATTTAAGAACCATGGAGGTGTCGGCCCATAAATTCTATTTTGGGATAGGTCCAGCCATTCAAACCTACTTTGGTATGATCGGAAGATGGGGAGCTCACTTAAGTTGCTAGAAGCCAAGCCGAGAACATACAAGTTTGGAAAGCTAGCATTCATGCCGGGTTCGATAATCGACGATAATTCATTGGATGAGAGTTGCAACATATTTAGATGTTGAAGTTTGAGTATCACATCTAGCCGCAAAGTACCATTCAGATTGTTTGATAGCAAGTTTAGATAATGAAGACTCTTGAGGTTAGAGATTTTTTCAGGAATTGGGCCAATTAATCCGTTGAATGCTAGGGTGAGATGAGTTAACCGGGTGAGGCCAGTGATGTCAGTTGGAATTTGACCAGTTAATTGATTGTCATGGAGATATAAGGAAGTGAGGTTAGTGAGGTTACTGAACAAAGCAGGAATTTCCCAGAGAGTAGATTCATTCCGAGATCCAAATTTTAGAGTTGGATGAGCTTCCCTAAGGAAGATGGGATTTTCCCATAGGGTAGATTCATTCCAAGATCCAAATTTGAGGGTTGGATGAGCTTCCCTATGGAAGATGGGATTTCACCCGAGAGTTTGTTAAGTGTAAAATCCAACATGGTAAGTTGAGTCAAGTTATCTATTGAAGTTGGAATGTTCCCTGAAAAATTGGATTCACGGATATCGAACTTGCTGGGGAAAGCCAAGTTTCCGAGCGAAGCTAGTAGCGAGCCTGAAAAATTGGTCCTCCGAAGAGATAGCAACTTAATGGGACTGCCCAAGCCAAACTCTGGCAAATGACTTGATAGCTTTTGATTTCCACCCAAATCAAGAAGTTGTAGCCTCGGCAGCTCGAAAATGGTTGTTGGGAATGTCCCTTGCAAGTAGCCGTCAGGAAGTCTAAGTGATGTCAAGGAAGATAAATTTGCGACAAAGATCGGGCACCGTAGCCGACACATTCGACCGCTAAGATCGAGGTGTTCCAATTTGGTCAAAAATTAAATCGGTGTCTCCATGTTGGGATTCCTCGCTCAATCCATAGTTCCAAGAGAGATCGAGGGAGGTCAAGTTAGTCAACTTTAGGACTTGAGACGGGATTTGACCTCCGGTTGGACAAAGAGAAGTTCAAGCTCGTCAACTCCACAAGACCGCCTATGGCGGATGATATTTGAGAGTAATTGAAGTCGTTCTAGGCGAGATTGAGGCTTTGCAAATGAGCGAGGCGAAAGAGGCTGGCCTTCGAGTTGATAGGACCGAAGAGACAACTTTCGCTGAGGTCGAGGCCAGTCACGTAGCCCGTTCTTTCACCACACTCCACGCCTTCCCCACCACAGTAATTCCCGTCTTCCAACTTCCAAGATTCTAGCTTCAACAGGTTGCCATAAAGCTGGCAAACTGATGACTTTGCATCAAAGAGAGATTGCTTGAATTCTAACAAGGCAGACCACTCCTGCTCATGGCACTTCATTGGGCTCGTTGAAGCCAATGTCTTGGAGGAAGCAAATTGAGTGAAATTATGACAAGAAAAACCACCAAGAGATCAAATGGCGTTCATTTCATGGTGATTAAATTGTTCTAACACTCTACTTGGGTTTTGGTTTTGCTGGGTGGGCGAGGTGAAGATGGACAAGAACTAAAACCGCGTGTCAACTTTATATTACCTTTATTTGAGGAAGCTTCGGCAGTGACACTAACGAAGATAACGAAGACTACAACGACTTTGCCCGATAAAACCTGAATTTGATGGCGGATCAAGCGAGTTTTCGAGGAAGCTTCGGCAGTGACATCGATGAAGACTGCGATGACCTTGCCCGAGAGAGAGAGAGAGAGAGAGAGAGAGAGAGAGAGAGAGGAAAGGGTTTTAAAAAGGAGGGAGGAAAATGCAAGAGAGAAAGGGTGCGCATGGCAACACTTCTACTCCGGGGAAAACAGTTTTTTTAGAAATAATTTTTTTCTATTTTTACTCCGGAGAACAATTTCTGAGTAAAATAATGTGTTTGGTAAAGATACAAAATTTCTATTTTTGAAATAGAAAAAAAAATAGAAATACGTTTGGTACGATTTATAATTTTTTGTATTTATTCGTTTTTTCTTCTTGCTCGCGGATCACCAACTGCCATCGGCCACCGCATGACCGCCGCTTGCCGCAGTTGATTGCCGATCGTCGTCACTGACTAGCGCCATAGCTCACCGACCGCTGTCCCCTCCCGTGGTTGACAGCGACAGGCGGTAGACACGCGGCGATCGGGTAGTTGTTGTGCGGTGGTCGTGCGGCTGCCGTGTGGCGGTCATTGACCGGCAGGGGTGGCCGGTGGGCTGTGGGCGGCAATGATAACTTGTTCTTGGATAAATCAAGGATTCTAATAGAGCTTAGCCGGCACATCTTCGCTGAAATTTCTCTAGATAGCTTATTATTTGAGACAATGTAGAATTTAATGGATTTCGGGGGAAGAGGAATTAATCCTTGTATATTGTTGAACCGAAGGTCCAATGTTATAAGATTTAGCCATTTAAAAGCCATGAAACTGGTGATTGAGTTTCTCGAAAGATTCAAAAATTGTAATTGTGACACACTCACATTTAAGAACCATGGAGGTGTCGGCCCATAAATTCTATTTTGGGATAGGTCCAGCCATTCAAACCTACTTTGGTATGATCGGAAGATGGGGAGCTCACTTAAGTTGCTAGAAGCCAAGCCGAGAACAGACAAGTTTAGAAAGCTAGCGTTCATGCCGGGTTCGATAATCGACGATAATTCATTGGATGAGAGTTGCAACATATTTAAATGTTGAAGTTTGAGTATCACATCTAGCCACAAAGTACCATTCAGATTGTTTGATAGCAAGTTTAGATAATGAAGACTCTTGAGGTTAGAGATTTTTTCAGGAATTGGGCCAATTAATCTGTTGAATGCTAGGGTGAGATGAGTTAACCGGGCGAGGCCAGTGATGTCAGTTGGAATTTGACCAGTTAATTGATTGTCATAGAGATATAAGGAAGTGAGGTTAGTGAGGTTACTGAACAAAGCAGGAATTTCCCAGAGAGTAAATTCATTCCGAGATCCAAATTTTAGAGTTGGATGAGCTTCCCTAAGGAAGATGGGATTTTCCCATAGAGTAGATTCATTCCAAGATCCAAATTTGAGAGTTGGATGAGCTTCCCTATGGAAGATGGGATTTCACCCGAGAGTTTGTTAAGTGCAAAATCCAACATGGTAAGTTGAGTCAAGTTACCTATTGAAGTTGGAATGTTCCCTGAAAAATTGGATTCACGGATATCGAACTTGCTGAGGAAAGCCAAGTTTCCGAGCGAAGCTGGTAGCGAGCCTGAAAAATTGGTCTCCCAAAGAGATAGCGACTTAATGGGACTGCCCAAGCGAAACTCTGGCAAATGACCCGACAGCTTTGGATTGACACCCAAATCAAGAAGTTGTAGCCTCGGTAGCTTGAAGATGGTTGTTGGGAATGTCCCTTGCAAGTTGCAGTCATCAAGTATAAGTGATGTCAAAGAAGATAAATTTGCGACAAAGCATCGGCACCGGCGACACATTCGACCAGCTAAGATCGAGGTGTTCCAATTTGGTCAAAAATTAAATCAGTGTCTCCATGTTGGGATTCCTCAGCTCCAATCCATAGTTCCAAGAGAGATCGAGGGAGGTCAAGTTAGTCAACTTTAGGACTTGAGACGGGATTTGACCTCCGAAGTTGGACAAAGAGAAGTTCAAGCTCGTCAACTCCACAAGACCGCCTATGGCGGATGATATTTGAGAGTAATTGAAGTCGTTCTAGGCGAGATTGAGGCTTTGCAAATGAGCGAGGCGGAAGAGGCTGGCCTTCGAGTTGATAGGACCGAAGAGACAACTTTCGCTGAGGTCGAGGCCAGTCACGTAGCCCGTTCCTTCACCACACTCCACGCCTTCCCAACCACAGTAATTCCGGTCTTCCAACTTCCAAGATTCTAGCTTCAACAGGTTGTCATAAAGCCGGCAAACTGATGACTTTGCATCAAAGAGAGATTGCTTGAATTCTAACAAGGCAGACCACTCCTGCTCATGGCACTTCATTGGGCTCGTTGAAGCCAATGTCTTGGAGGAAGCAAATTGGAGTGAAATTATGACAAGAAAAACCACCAAGAGATCAAATGGCGTTCGTTTCATGGTGATTAAATTATTCTAACACTCTACTTGGGTTTTGGTTTTGCTGGGTGGGCGAGGTGAAGATGGACAAGAACTGAAACCGCGTGTCAACTTTATATTACATTTATTCGAGGCAGCTTTTGTAGTGACACCGACGAAGACAACGAAGACTACAACGACTTTGCCCAATAGAACCTGAATTTGATGGCGGATCAGGCAAGGTTTCAAGGAAGCTTCGGCAGTGACATCTACGAAGACTACGACAACCTTGCCCGAGAGAGAGAGAGAGAGAGAGAGAGAGAGAGAGAGAGAGAGGAAAGGGTTTAAAAAGGAGGGGAGGAAAATGCAAGAGAGAAAGGGTGCGCATGGCAACGCTTCTACTCCGGGAAACAGTTTTTTTTAAGAAATAGTTTTTTTCTATTTTTACTCCGGGAAACAATTTCTGTGTAAAATAATATGTTTGGTAACGATACAAAAATGATATTCTTGAAATAGAAAAAGAATAGAAATACGTTTGGTACGATTTATAATTTTTTGTATTTATTCGTTTTTTCTTCTTGCTCACAGGTCGCCAACTGCCGCCGGCCACCGCACGACCGGGCTGCTTGTCGCCACCGATCATTATCGTTGTCCCCGACCGATACCCATAGCTCGCCAACCGCCATCCCCTCCCGCGGCCAGCAGCGGCAAGCAACGGTCATGCGACAATCGGGCAATTGTCGTGTGGCGGTCATGCAATTGTCGTGCAGCGGTCGTGCGGCTGCCGTGCGGTGGTCGTGCGGCTGCCGTGCGGTGGTCATGCGACGTTTGGTGGCGGTTGTCAACCAACGGGGGTGGCCAGTGGGCTGTGGGCGGTAACGATAACGGTTGTCGGCGGTCAAGGGCTGCAGCGACGACGGTCGAGCAGCGATGACGATGACAATCGTCGGCGGTCAGGCAACGACAAGGAAGAAGAACAAAAGAAAAAGAAAAAAGAAAAAAAAAAATTGACTTATTTCTATAAATTGTTCTTGGGAACAAGAATTTACTTTTTTTTTTTTGTTTTTTGTTTCTATTCCAAATATATTCCTGGCTACTTTTCTATTTTAAGGGATAGAAAAATAAGTTGATATTACCAAATGAATTTCTGTTATTTTTTTTGTTCCGGAAAACAAAAAAATAGAAATTAAGAGAAATAGAAACATTGCCATGCAGGCCCAAAGTTCTTGTGGAGTGCGAGGAGTGAGGGGTGTGCACAAATTTCGGGTTATACGATGAGAGAGAAAAAGCGAGCGCGACTCAAGTGCTTGTTTTCACACCGGCGGTATCACTTTTTTTTTTTTTAATTTTAGTAATTTTCTTGCAGAGAAATTTGAAAAAAAAAAATTTCAATGCAAGATTTCAATTTTGCAAGGGAATTATGGTTTGAAATTTGAATACTTCCTCAATTACATATTTGCTTGACGGGTACTTTATCAAGCCACCACCTTGACGACTAGGAGTTCGAAAATGAAGTCTTTACTTTTTTTAATCACATTGTCTTATGAAACTTGTGCATTGTTTTTGGGGAAATGACTCGGGAGACTTTTGTGGTGGTTGTTCTTGTAACGTGATAGTTGGGCGGTTTGACTAGTCGACAGATTGACTAGTGAAGGCACTCAAGTCTTACGTGACTTGACATTATTACCTGACGTTTCTTTTGCTCCATGAATTTTTTAATCTACAATTATTGGAGTGCTCCACCCAGACGAAGTTGATGGAATTCCACATTCCATGCATTGGTGCATGTGAAAACACTTTTCTTTTTGACCGAACAAACGCACTTTATGTCTATCGATTATATGAATTTGAGTGATCCTCACTGACTATACTAACTATACATTGAGGGGAATGGGACTTAAGTCAATTAAGAAAAATCAACAATGATAGTAACCTAACTTATGTGATTAACAATCCTATTAACCAGGCTCATGTGGATAAGAACAAATCACTTGTTGATTTAGTGATGCATTATTAAAAAAAAAATTCCCCCCCTAACTTTTTTTAAGAAAATGTTGTCTCTCTTAACTCAAGGAAACAATCCTCAAGGCGTGATTGGCCACCTGGACAATAGATGAGATCACTCTTGTGATGGTCGTCTTTGATAGGTAGCATCGCAATGGTGGTCGTCTCATTGACAAACGACCACCACAAATGATGGTTGCCGCTAAATAAGTGGCCATTATGACAATGTTCTCTTGTGTAGGTCGAGATCAACCTTGAGATTTAGATCTTAATATGGTTTTCCATGTCTATGTCAATCGTTTTTGGAAGAATTCCACATTGATTAAATGCTTGATTATGATGTATAGTATTAACACAAGTCTCCTCTAGCCAAATTCAAGTTATCAGGTTAGAGATTCTAATATAATATCAGAACATAGGTTAATAATTCATATCCTGATACTCCAATTGGCTCACACAAAATATTAAACGTGTTAATGTCACCATAGTCGAGCCGAGTCAAGCACATGTCAGAGAGTGACTTACACACAAGGAGGAGTTTTTGCATAATTCCATATCGCTTAAATATGTTATTATAACATATTTTATGTGCATGTAGTTAAGAGATGTGCAATTGTAATAACATGGGTTGTGGCTCAAGGCAACTAGTGCGACAAATGCGATTACCACCAAGGTGGTCGCCCATTCGTCCACCGGTGACCACCATCATCAAGCTAACCACTTCCGACGATAGTAACTCGCTGTAGTTATCCACAATTCTCCTTCCCAATATATTCATTTTATTTTTGATGTTATGAAGAATTTTTTTTTTTATCTTTCTATTTGTATAACTATATCCAACAGCATATCCGATGTTTTACAAATTAAAAAATAAATTGTCACAATTCCTCACATTTTTAATGCTAACTTGTTTTATCATGCCCTAATCATTGTTTTATGTTCAAATACAGTAAAAAATACTACTGTTTGACTTTTCCGAATAATTGTCAGGAGAACGACCATGGCATTAGCTTAGCCGGGCTCTTTGCTCCTTGACAGCTTTATCTTTTAATGAAGCACCGTGTGTGCCTCAGTTTAACACAACCGATCGTTATATGGTGATCCATTGGGGTAGTGTTAAGACGATTTGGTGGTGTAACTTAGTTATAAAGGATGACTCTGATCCATTTTCGCTTGGCCCCCATATGATAGAAAGTACTTGAACAAGTGAACAAGTGATGATAAGGGAATCATAGAAAAATGAATACCGGATAGTCTATAGATTACGTAGATTTAATCCATCCAGACTGAATCAAGCGGGCCTCACGTCGAGATTCATGTAATCAATGAGGCAAATGATATTGATCCGCGACGTGAATTTAACTCTCCAAATTTGACCTTTGACCACTTGGAGAACTCTCTCTGAAAACTTCTTATGACAGACTAGGTTCAACGCAATTCATTTTGACCGAACAACCTTTGGACTTTGATCTCTATCGTTTATTGTGTAACACGACAGCGGAGGGGACGGTCTCGGAGTCGCGGATGACAGCATAGGAGAGACCACAACGTCTATTTTGACAAGTCAGCTGAATGGATGGCTGTGAAGGCATGGGATGACAACAACGTGCAGAAGAATTTCCTTGGCTAGAGAGAGAGAGAGTAAAATTGCATGACCATCCTTCATCGAAAAGCACAACTTAATTTACGTCCAACGTTGCAGCAACTTCTAGCTATGTATCTATTAAAATATTTAAATAATAAATCAGGTTTTTATCTAAGAGTTCAAGTTTTAAAACAGTCGCAGCTGTCCATAAAATCTCCCAAGATATAAGAGCTAGTCATCCTAAGTTCGAATTTTTATATTAAATAATAAACAACGCCTTCATCTAACAGCTTAATTTCGTTTTATGCTATATCTGTGCCCGGAGAGTTCTAAGTACTAATTTGTCTTCTGTCATTTGGCATGTATTGGTCTACCACATTCAAGTTCAAGGTACATAATCGCTTCTCCTCAGTTCTTCTCCTTTTCAATCCCCTTTCTGTATTTGAAGAATTATTAAACTTTTAATTATCTGAGCGTAATTCATCGATATTAAGTATGCACACTTCACTATCTGAGAAATTAATTAATATCACTCCCACACCAGAATGAGATCAATTAACGGTTGGAGCGAGCTAAATCTATCAAGTTCCATCTGACAGAACCATGATAATGAGAATTTGCTAATGCTTCTGTTGTTGACATCTTCCATTGCTCTAGTATGGTTACAGAGGAACCTTTAACCGTATTATTATGTTCACAAAACCAAGTTAAAGGACGTTAATTATGAGTGTCTTACCAGAATGACGCTTGTTGTCAAGCAGGATTCTTGTAAGCTTGCATATTATCTTCCACAAGAGAACTTCCTTATTGGCTGAGACAAATGATGAATTTTCTGATCCTGGTTTGAGTTTGTTTTGCTCAACTAGTATCTACGGGAGAAGCTTTTTACATGGTCGCCTTGAGAGTTCATTCGAGCATGCACTCGTCTTCGATCCCAAGTGACTATTCAGCCCCTCAAAGAACAGCATCTCTTGGATTCTGTACATTAGATATTCTCATCTGATGTACTGAAAACAATAGGTATCAAGGCAAAATAAACCATAAGTCTGCTAAGAAAAAAAAAGAGAGAGAGAGAGAAGCTAAATTCAGAAAAGCTCATAGATAAAAAAGCTTTACCTCCTTTCATTTTCTCTCCCCACAAGCTTTATAATTGTTAGGGTACTGAGGATCACCTGTATGCCGTAATAGAGAGAGAGAGAGAGAGAGAGGCCTTGCAAAATTAATAGTTATAGACACTCACATGCATTAGAACACACATAGCATGTGATAATTTGCTCTGTGAAGGTGTCATACCCTCTTTCCTCTTTCTGCCGACTTGCTGGCAATGCTGTTGGGGTTCTGCAGATTCCCCTTATACACTTGAAATAATGGATAAAACCAAAGGTTTTAAACTACGAAAACAACAGGAAGGCAATTTCCAGGCAAAATATATGGACTGGCAAGTTCAGAGGAAGAAAAATCTTCACTGTATTTCCCTTTGCCAGGCCATTAGCTTTATGACTGTTATTACAGTCTAAAGTGGCACTATTATGCTGACAAAAGGAAGCAGAGGGACATAGCAGAGGCTTTATGAAAATCCAATTCTGACAGAGATTTAGATATATGAAAGGCTGGATAGAGACAATAATGATATGAATGAACAAACAGAAATAAGTTAGCTTTGCCCTCTATATTATTCACACAATAAGGGTAATGTTTGAAAAGAATACCAGAAAGCAGCTAATTGAGAAAGTACAAGAGACAATTATAACTCACAGAGATATAATAAAAAAAGGCAATCCTTTAAAAAGTTAGATACATCTACAACGGCTAAGTGAGAACTGAAAGCACATAATCTTCACCGGCTCATTTACATAAAATCTTTGGCTACAATAAGCCTACAAGAAGGTGGGAAGAGGGTGTAAGGACAGCTAACGGAATGCAATCATAACAGGCAAAAGACGAACATGATCAATAAAATGTGGGTTCTTCTTATGGTTTCTATTTCCTTTTTCAACCAGATTATACATGTAACAGCCATTACAGATTATATATTTCAACTAAATCACTTTTTTTTAGTGCAACCTATTTCAAAAACTACTAGCAAGCATGTTGAACAAATAACTTTTGGAGGAAAAGATATGTTGAGAAAAGAGAAGGCAGACAAGATTCAAAGTTTCAAAAGGTCCTTCTGCTGATCTAGAGAGCACAATTCATGCAATCAAAGATAAGAAAACTAGAATTGGAACCCTTCTTACTAGCCATGGACAGGTTTCCTCACTAAGATGCATCTTATTTGACAGAAATGACCAAATGAGAGCTCTAATAAATAGATGTTATAAATCTGGAATATATTTTAAAAGCAGTTGACATGAATGAGTAAAAATCATAATATTCGTAAGAAGATGCAGTTCCTTTTTCTCTAGCAATGTAGTCTCACTGATGGAGCAACTAGAAATTCAGATGCTTATTTTTATTAAAGGAATGAGGAAGCGAAGCAAGATACTGAAAGAGTTCTTTAGGACGAAGGAGTAAATGTGAACCTATAGTTTACTGGGCAAACGTCAAAGCAAAACAAAAGTTTTCTTTCTTTTAGGGGGAAAAACAGCTAGTATACTGAAAAATAGCCCAAAAGTTAAAACTCGCCCCAAATAAAAACTTGTCATGGACGAGACATTATAAAGAATGGGAAGGAAATATTAGTCGATTCAATTGAAACGCCATGACTTGTGATTGCTTATAAAGGAGTGTGGGCTGGAGTTTCTGGAATATAAGCATAAACTAAACAGGCATTTAACAAGATAACAACCAAGTATTTAATCTTTAACAAGAGAGAGAGCACAGCTTTTGTTCTAGTCTAGCGTTTCAAAACATATTGGAGGGAGAAAAACACAATAATTACCTCCCGGACGATGCACCATGTATTTGGAATATTGAAAAAGGATAAATGAAATTCCACATAACATAATTATACAATCATAATCCTCTGGCCTCAAGTAAGAAGCCACAGGAAAATAAAATCCAGAAATAGCCTGTATCAAATAATGCGCTGAGGTTCATACAGCATATAAAACAGATACATGGGTTTAGTTCCATTTCCATAGCTCTCATATCTACCTCTATGCATAAGCTACTCGCTGCCATCAAAGACCAGCACTTGAACCCAAAAACCATTTGCAACAGCTAGGTCTGTAAAATTTTGTGCATTCGAGGATTACTGCTTTGAAACATACCAAGTTTCTAGAAAAGTTAACTAGCTTGAGTAATGATATCTTGTCGATTTAATGGGAATGCACTAAGGTTCAATCGAGCCTTTGCCTATTTTGGGTTTACAGGAAAGAGCAGCCCACAGAGTCCCACCTTTCTTTCGTTTGGTTCCTGTTTTTTCTTTTCTGTGGGTTGGGGATAAGGGTTTGAAGGTGGATGATTAATAACTTAAACCTATAGTAGGGGTATCAATACACATCCTTAATCAAGAAAAAAAGAGGCACGAAAGTCGCATTGTCAGATGCCATGACATGTATACTATCTATTTTAACACCATAGAATATGCAAATTACTATTTTGAGAATCACAATATCGCAGATATGAACTGAGTCGACAGACATGAGGAAACCTCTGTGGCATATGGTTTTGTAAGAGGCAAAATGGGTGCCCCAGCACCTGTCGGCTCCCTCAGCAGCGATTCAGAAGTCAAAGATTTAATGACCTTTTTATCTTCATAAGTACTTCCGGAAAAATGAGATGAAGAAAGTGGCTGGGCCCCAGTTTGTAAATTTTGACTAGGGGTCGTTAATGATGGCTTCAAAGTTTGCTCCATTCATAGCTAGAGGCAGACTTTCCGGAACCACTCCAGACCCTCAGACAAAGTTTGCTCCATGGATAACTTGAGGCATGGGGTCAATATTCAGACCAGCAGTACTAGAACACTTTGCCACAGAAGACATCGATGTTATTCTAGAACTCAACAAATCCTTTGCCACATTAGGCAATGTGTCTGAAATCAATAAAGCAGGACCCGATGGCAGATCTGAAGGAATCAACATTGGTGTCGATGTCAAAGAATCCATGATAACGGGGGCTTCAAAGAATCAGATAATCCATAAGTTGCTGCAACACTCATCGTCAATGGATTTGTTACAGGATGTTGCATTGGTTGCTTAATATGATATGCAGCCAGACTGGGCTGCAGTCCAGCCAAAAACTCTGCTGAGGATAAGGGACTTCCCCTGTACTCCTACCAAATTCTAGCCCATGTAATAGCATGGGCTGTCCAGCAGCAAGTGTATTTGTAGACAGCAATGAACTGAATGATGTTAAGTTCTGTTTGGGCTGATATGAAGAAAGAGTCTGGTGGACAGCCAAATTTGGAAGTCCTAAACTGGAACCGTTGGGTCTGCTTGTTGTGGTGGCCTGTGGAGTGATTGAAGATGCAGATGAAGAGTGGAGGAAAATAGCCTGTATGAGAAGCTAATGCAACATGAATAGATGGCTTGTTTCCGTCTCAAGCATCAGATCAGAACATAAAGTGGATAAAACCTTTATGATGGCTGGGTCTTCAGGCAAGTCTGATGTAACCTTTTCAGGTTGAGACTCTGAAGATAGAACCTGCAATTCCTGAAACAGGTGCACAAGCATTTTTGTTCCTCTGCTTTAGTCAGTCATGTGAATTTTAATACAAGAATTGACATAAGTACATCAAAGAAATAGTTGGATCACCAAAACAAAGCTTCAGTATCTAGAAGTTACCAATGCCAGCATGAGTCAAAATTATGAGATGCAATACACCTGTGTTTATGAACAACTATTCTACAGTATAGTCAATGATACAATATATGCTTTGCTTATATGCAGATCATGGATCGCAACTGTCCAAATATAATGCCAAACTTTATGTCACTCCCTCTGAAATTTACATAGTCGAAAACTCTGTCGCCGGGAAGGACTTGAGGACCGTCCTTTCTTCGCCCTTCTGTTCCAAAAGATCTCACTGCAGTAAATGAAGGGAAGATTCAGATGGAAGAATGACATTGGAAGAGCTCTTTTATGCCTCTACCTGTCTCCAGATAACAAATATGCAGTCAATAGTTTGAAAAGCAACTCAGACCTGAAGTTTCAAGCAACAATAAGAACTAAAAATTTGCTGAAAGAAACAAAATGCACCAAGACCAATAAACTAAAGACAACCATGATTTTCTAAATAGGATTCCAAACTATTTGCACCACTCAAAAATAAACTAAACTTAGTGATTTGTGAAATTATCAATCCAACTCAAACCAAACCAATAACTTCGGTTTATTATCAATTTGGTTCGTTTTCAGGGCATTATTATCGAGCCGATTTACAACCAAGAAGTCTAGAGCACGCATGATAAAATTTCTGTTTTCTATTTCTTTATTTTTTTCCTCGGAACAAGTTTGGAACAGAATCCGTTTGGTAACGGAATTTTAATTTTCTATTTTTGGATTCTATTTCAGAAATAGATTTATAGTAGAAATCAGAAGCTAAAATTTTTAACTATTTTATTTCTTGAACAAAAGTGAAAAATGAAAACTCTTTTCATCATTCACTCTCGTCACCACCCGCTGCCCACTCGCCACCCATGAGACGTCGGCCACCATCCTCCTAGAAAAGAAATTTTATTTTGTTATCAAATGAAATTCTATTTCAGAAACAGAAATTTTTTGTCATTATCAAACGCGATTCTTTGCTTAAAAACTTGTCTAAAGAATAGAAATTGAGAAATGGCAAGAAATCAATTTCTGTTCTAAAAATTTTGTCATGCGTGCCCTTAATTTATATTTATGGGTGTGTTTGGTTAGACTTTTAAGGAAAGTTTTTGAGAAAAAAGAACTTTAAGTTAAAAGAGTTTTTAAAATGCAAATTGTATTTGTTAAATTGTAATCTAAAAGTCCTTGTGAGATACTTTGAGTAAAATCATGTTTGGAAAAATTATATTTACAAATGACTCTACTTATTTTAAAAAGAAAAAAAAAAATTTGGCCCTTTGCCAATCAAGGGCAGGTGGCTCCCGATGATCCAGATTTGTCGCCTGCAGTCGTCGAACAGCCCCTAGAGACCACTGATGAGGATCGCATGACCTGCACAACCCCTCACGGAGGTCACTCAACCCTAACGAGGGCTAACTAGGTTGCGCAACCCCAAGCAGCCCCTCGCGAGGCCGTGCGATCGCCATTTGCCGTTTGGATTTAGCGACCTCCACCAGCCTCGCAAGGGTCATGTGACCCCTCGGCAACGGTTTCCGGGTTGTCATGACCTCGCCAGCCTCTCTCTAGCCCGTCACCAGCTCCTCGTAGCCACACGCAACAACCCCCAGCTAACCCCAATAGAGAAGAAGATAAACGGTCACAAACGAGGGCAAAACTAAAAAACCAAAAAGTCAATGAAGATAGTTTTAACTTACCAGCCTTTTTGCATGCCGAGAAAGCTAAAAGCCCAAGGCAACCTAGGATTTGCCTTGAACTTTCAGCCTCTCCAAGGCAAACATTTCCTCAAGGTGGTTTTCAAAAATTTTTACCAAACACCCAATTAGACTATCTAACTTCAACAATTGGTGAAACTAACATAAAAAGAACCTATTTCTACACGCTTATTGGACAAAAAGAAAAAATATAATAACAATTAAATTGGATCAAACTTACAAATGTATAAAAATATTATTTAAGTGAATGGAAAAACACTAAGGGCCTTTTTGTTAATGTTCCTATGTCTTTATTTATTTGTTCTTTTACTCTTTGTAATAAAAAATAAAAATAAAAATTCATTTGATAACATCAACTAGTTTTTATATTCCTCGGCATAGAAAAGTAGTCAAAGAATTGAAACGAAAACAAGAAGTAAAAAACACTAGCTTATTATTCTCAAGAATAATTTCTAGAAATAAATATTTATTTTTTCTTTTCTTCTTATTTCTTGCTGCCCCTTGCCCCTGCCGACCACCAACCGTCGACAAAGAAAAAAGGAAAAAAAAGGAAAGTTAAAAACATTTTAAAAATTAAAATGAATTTTACAATACCAAAAAAAAAATTATGGGTCGTACCAAACGTATTCCTATTTTTTTTTATTAAAAGAACAAAAAATTTATATAATTACCAAATGTGTTCTTTTTTATTCATAATTATTCCAAAAAGTAGAAATAGAAAAATACTATTTTTAAAAAGAAATTGTTCTTTGAAACAGAAATTTGACCAACGCAACGTAAGTATCATAAAAAACTCCTTGATACCTATTACTTGGGAGAAATTATACATTAATGTATATCCCTAAATTTTCAACTATTATATATTATCCCCATGAATTTTCATTTTATTATAGTTAATAACCCTTATTATATTACAGTTAGCATGCACAATGCATGTGACTTTAAGGAGTAAATTTGCATATTCATCTCATATTTTTTTTATAAAATCTTCTTTTTTAACCCTTGACTTCTATAAAAATGAAAAATAAAGAAAATGGAGAAAAATAGATTAATAAAAATTTTAACATTAAGAAAAACAATATCAACAATAATATACTAAAATATTAATTAATGATAAGATGATTGATTAACGAATTTTTTAAAGAAAATTGCGATTATGATCAATCATTTCCTTTCATAAGTCCACGTCATTTTTATTTAAAAATTTATAATTGTACTTAGCCATCCGTTAATTAATCATTATTTATTCTTTTCCTCGTAATATCTTGGACAATTCTACAAAAGTAGCCATATTATCAAATTTTGATAAATTTATATCGTTTTATATGGTTATTCAAATTTATTTTTATGATTAATTCTCATTTTTCTTATTAAAAAAAAAAAAGAACACTCGCCATTTTCTGTTTCTTTCTTTTTTTCCCGTTTCCTTGTTTTTTCCTGAGAAGAGAGGTTTTTGCGTGCTTGTCGTTAGGGTTTAAGCCCCCTGCAAAGACCCGCGCGATCTTCTTCCCCCACCTTCCCGAGCTCGCAGCAATGGCGACTCCACTCTCCAAGCTCTCCTCTCACCTCCACCGCTGCCTCCTCTCGAACCGCAGGGCTGCTGGCGCCGCCGCGTCCCTGTGCACGACGGCGGCCTCGTCGCCTCCGGTCGCCGCCGCTCCGGAGCCGGAGGATGGGGGCCTCGAGTCGGAGGCCGACGCGGCTCCGTCGCAGCAGTCGCCGCAGCCGGCGTCCGCGGCACCGGAGCCGGACCAGCAGCGCACGGTCTACGACCGGCCTCTCAAGGACGGCCTCGACGCCGGGATTTACAAGGTGAGGTTCCGATGGGGCCGGCTCGGTGCTCTCTCGTTCTCCGTGACACGCGCTGTAAGCGCGCTTCGTTTTGTTTTCCTTGCGATGCCGGCGCTTGAATGGGTGAAATCGGCCTTTTGTTCAATGCGCGATGCGGTTCTATAGGGTGCCAGAAGTATAATGGAAATGCAACTTTTGCTGTAGTAGACAATGTGTTTGTGTGGATTAAATTCCTCTGTATGTGCCTGCTGATAGCAATCGGTGGCTGGCGGCTAGTTCCTCCCCGAAGCGCAAAAGTCTCTCTTTTTATCTCTTCCTGGTTTATCCGTGCCAGTCTCTCCGTTTGATTTGCCTAATTGCGCTTCGTTTAGTGCAATAGTTTGCAACTTCAAGGCTTTTTAATCGGAGGCTCTGCTTGCGAGGTTTGCTAGGCTATAATAATGGGCCAGGTTGGGCAAAATCCAGTTGTGAAGAGGCTGAAGAGCGGAAGGATGGTAACCCTGTTCTCGGTCGGGACAGGTGGCATTCACAACAATAGGAGGCCGCTCCAAAACGAGGATCCCAGAGAGTATGCAAATCGCTCTTCGGTCCAGTGGCATCGGGTTGCAGTCTATCCCGAGGCACTGGGGGAAATGGTCAGGAAGCATGTTAGCCCTGGGTGAGTGTCTTATCTTCCTATCTGACGTGTATCTCTGTGCAAATTGTGAGTCATTTGGCAAACTTTGGCATGTCAGTCATTATGTCCTAGGTCACACTTTTTTGAGAAAGCTAGTGCTTATATCCAGCTGCAGTTCGTGGTAGCACATGTGGGTTGAATAGCAAGGTGTCATTTGAGGTTTAACTAATGATCTTTGGATTTTTTTGAAGGGTTAAGTGGTTTTTAAGTAGCAGACTTGTCTATTGAGGTCCCGTCACGCTAATGATAAAAGTAATGTCGGTCAGTTGATCTGATAAAGCTGTGGGTTTGATGTTTAATTAATCTTATTTTTGCTCACTTTGTATTGGCTAAACTTGAATGTAGTTATGGGAGTAACGTTTGAGATGAAATTGATGACGCTGATCAGTGAACCCTCAACATGATACGTAATAGAAGGTTTTACTGTTCTTATGAAAAATGTGTTGCAAACACTACATTGCTCTAAGTTCAATTGTTGCAGACTCTGAGCTAAATAATGTACGTTCCTTTCCATAATGTTTGAGTCAAAGATTGGTTTGTGGTTTAACCTGTTTGGTGTTGGTCCTTGTACCACGCTGTGCGTGATGTTCATTCGATGCTTGATGGCTGAAAATTTAAAGGTCGAGGAAGGAGCATATCCTTGGCCAAAAAAGGAAGGAGTGTATCATTGGCCAAAACAGTGGAAGGAATATATCTGTGCTGAATGTTTGATTTGAGCTGGGATGTTGACAATATAAGATGTTTATTTGCTTTGTAAGCTGGGTTTGAGATGGAGGGGAAAAGAGAAGTGGCGCCAATGTAACTTATCCAGAATTAGTTTCTTGGGATCTGTAGCTGGGCAACTTCTGCTAAATGACCAACCCATACTTTGCAGTTGTTATTGTTGTCAAAAGCAGCTCTTACTGTAATTTAGTTATTCTTTTGATTGCTTTATACTTTTCATAAGATTACTGATGTGCCACACACTTTCATATATTTTGGTGATTGTAGCATTATCTTGTACTTGGAGGGTAATTTGGAGTCCAAAGTCTTCACCGATCCTATAACTGGTCTTGTTCGACGCATAAGAGAGATTGCAATCCGTCGAAATGGTATGTGCAGTTCTGTACTTTTCTCTTTTAATGATTGTTTGGCTTCAGTTTACTGATGTGACAGGGATATGAGGTCCTTCGTGTATTGAGAAGTTGATATTTTCTCTGGAATCCTTAAAGCTAATTAATTCTGTCCTTGGAAGCCAAAAAGTTTTTGTTTTATCCATCTCTTTTATGCTTTTCCTTGGAAATGAAGGTGGATGACGTTCATTTCACCTTTCAAATTTATGAATGATTTAGGAATTGCTAGATGGTTAAGTAAATGACTGTGAACTACCCATCTTGCCAAAATGCCAAAGATAGTTTCTTGTTGCATATTTAAATATATATCCTAGTTTCTTGGATGCGTAAGCATGTTGCCTAACTGCTGCAGAGTTTGTTTTGGAAATGAGCCGTCTCTGTTTATCTGTTGCATCTCAGCATTTCTTTCAATTATCAATGATGGAGGTCCTCAAAAAAAAATCAGGCTTCTATTGTAGCTATTTGGCCCTTAGGTTCTAAAGTTAAGGAAGAAATGAGTTCTCGGGGAAAATTGTTAGTTAGAGAACATAATCTAAGGTGCAGAAGATTTTTTTTGTCGCGATCTTAATTCAATTATGCATGTCATGCAGGTCGCATTGTGTTTGTTGGGAAAGGTGGCGATTCCCAGCAGGCATCACAGGGGGAGATGAGAGGTGTTGGCTATTACTGAAGGAGGATGAGAGAAAAAGAGAGAAGGGAGGGGCAGGGGGATGTTTGACAAGGTGCTTGTTTTCACTTTCATGCGTTTCTTTTGTAACCTCATCTACATTGAGACTTACAGGGCCATGCAAAAGTTGATATTCTCACTTCTTACCGTTGCACCTGTCATGGCCTACCCATGTATATTCTTTTGTCCTGGGTGGGGCCAATGACATCGAGGGAAATTCATTATCATGAACCGGAGCTGATTATTCATCGATCTCTGAAATTGTGTAAGGTTGTACGCAGAGATATTCTCCTAATGTCTGCCTCTTTGTTAATTTGTTTTGACATTTCTATGTTGGTTAGCCTTTCTACATTTGCTGCTTCAGAGTTCTCCCAAAATTTTGACATACTGTTGAAGTGTAACTGGTTGTAACCAGATCAATGCAGATTGCCTGATGTTTTTCATTGGCATAAAGGAGAAGTGGATATCGGGGAATTACATTTAGTTGAGAAGGTCATTTTTCCTCTGTGTTCGCTGTTTTCTTCGTGACAAGGGAAGTTACTACATGTTAGCTAAACACAGTGGCATCACTGTAATGGTAATCCTTAATACATAGCCTATTGAAGGGGGAAGCATTGGAGACACTGCCACGGAGATGCATCCAAAGCCAGCCCATTTGGACGATGTGATGTTGGGAGACAATAGGAGAGTGTTGCGAATGTCTAGAATCAACTTGGGGGTCAAGTTCGCCTGAAGATCGTACCAAAGCCATTCGGAGCAGAGGGTCGACACTTTTTTCTTTTTTTGTCGAAATAGGGTCGACACTTGACAAGCTGCAAACGACTTCATCACTTGTACACCAATAAAGAGGGCGATTGAACCACGAACCCAATTCCCATTCGAGTCGTAAGAAGTCTGCCGGTGCCGTGTTGTTGCCTATTTTAAAGAGGCTTAACTAGATGAATTAACCTCAAATCTTTTGGAGAACTCCAGAGCACTGTAGCGGTGAAGCTTTGAGAGTTTCAACGAGTTCTAGAGCACTTAATTCTCTATGCATTAGACATGGGGTTGAGTTACAAGTTTCGCTACCCCGACTGGCGACTACGTATTTCATGAGGAACAAAGAAAGAGAGACTTGGAACATCTAGTGATCGCAAAAGTTCTGTCCCTGCTTGACGAAACCGCAAGCATGTGGCACATCATGGTCGTCAAAGTCATGACGTACAAAGTTAGAAGGTGAAGCATTCCAAAACAAAAAATTTACGATAAGCACTAAGGTCAGCGACCTCCGAGCCTAGGAATGTCGATCGTGTAGCAGTTGACACGCTGATGATGGATTCAGTACACATCAACCGCACGAACTCTCAGAAGAGTTTCTCGTCATGGCATCAGCATCATCATTTGATGGAGCCAACCGATAACAAAACTGAGGGACGGCTCAATAGTGAATTCCTCGTGATATCAGAGCAGGGCCAGAGCAAACTTGAAATTGAAATTGCAGGGTTGGATAAAGTTTTCTATCACAGTCTCCCTCTCTCTGCAGGACCGTACCGGTGGCTTGGCGTGGAGACTTAGGTTTCTGAGCGAGTCTGGCGACTGTTGTGCGAGGGAAGAAAGCAACCAAAGCAGCCAAAGCAATGCTTTTGCTCTAGAATAATGAAGAGAGAAAAAAGATCCGTCGTTACTTTAGCTTTAGCTTGTACTTTGTGCTACATTATACACAGTTCACTGGTATAATGCAGTGTCTACGGCGCTAAACCGTGAAAATAATGTCCTAGGGCTGCTTTAGTTAAGTTGCTTTACCAAGAACATGAAACCTTTCTTTTGAATCTTATCAACCAGGCTTATGAATTCGACAATCTAATGTAGTTTTTTTTAACACAACTGGGATCTTAAGTGCAATTAGAAAAAGAAACGGCAAGCATGGACTTGTTTTACCAATTATATAAGTAGATAGAATCGATCATTACACAAGAAATGCCTTACTTTAATATTCACCTGAGAGGGGTATTGAAATATTGTTTCATATGACTTGATAACAGATTCTAAATATTTTTATATTCATGTAATCTTTTTCCACTTATCAACTAAGTTTTGGAATCGAGAACTCTAAAATATGCAATAATTTTCTGTTTTGATTACAACTACGCAAACCAAACACAAAAGGGTGCATCATGAATGTGCATTGATTGTCATTGTGCATCTTCAGATTAGTGGGCTAGAAGCTGAAATCCACAATAAAGAGGGGTGAAAAAGCTAGATCCCTGACCCGAGAAGAAATGAATAGACCTGCTCTCGCTCAGAAAGCACCGAGAAACGAAAACCAGAACCGTATCCCCTGTCTGGTCTGCACCAATCTTGGTCACTGTTTTGTTAGGCGTTGCGCAACAAAGGAGAATGATAGGCCTGACCTCGAGCACAAAAGATGTCGTCAACAAAAGCTAAATAGCTAGTTTCTTGATGATGGGCCTTCAAGGAAGAGAGAGAGAGTAAAGAAGCTTGAGAAGGCCAGCAAATGGCACAGAGAGAGAGAGAGAGAGAGCACTGGCATTATACCAAAGAAGATGGTGGAAAACGACCTCCCATTTGTTCCTTGTAGCCCTGCACAACAGAGTACTGCCCACTATTTAAGTTAGATCACAGCTCTCCCTCTCTTCCTCTTCTCAAAAGATGGTAGGGTGGTCCAAGGGTTTAGGCACCCAAAAGCTTTTAAATGCTCTTCTTGCTCCTCTCTCTCCTTTTGATTTTTTTAACCACTTGTGTACTTGCCAATGTTGCCATAGTGTTGTTTTCTTGGGGGCCTTTGAGAAAAGGGAAAATGACTGGATGTAACCGGAAGTAATCCTTGTTTACCAGCTAATCAAACAGTTCGAGTGCTTTAACCCCCAACATGCATATAGGGAAGACCATGCACATGCCGTTTGATTAGTAAATCTCGCTTTAGAGGATACTGAAACAAATTGTTTATGAACTTTGATCCGATATATAGTGTAGTTTCTAGATTTTTAATTTGTTAAATGTGATTTTGAATTATTTGTAAATGTTTCTTTAGTCATTTTGTTTGTTTAAAAAACAAATTAGATGCTATTTGATAAGTTTAATCATCATATACTGAGTTTAATTTTTAAATATGATGAGGCAAGATATCTACATTTTATATTTACCTACTTTAAAAATGGAAAGAAAAAGAATTAAGACGTAAACATGTCAATCGCTATTTAATAAATGATGTGAATTATTATTTTTCTAATTTGAAATAAGTATGTAATGATCCATGCGAAACTTTTTTTTTTTTTGTCACCTGTTCAAACTTAATCGGATTGAAAGCCACATTGACAAATTTTATTAAGCTGAATTAACCAAATGATGATATTGAATATTTCCATAAAATTTATGGACTAGATTGGACATTTATTAATAGTTTGTGAGCCACATTGAACAAATCTAGACCAAATTTATGAGATATTTATGTTATTTTCTCGTGCCTTGACTAATAAACATGTTGAAGGGATGAATTCTCGGGCCCCTTCAGCTCTACTTCTTTTTACTCTAAGGGATCATGCAGGTTGTTTTGCGTTGTGTTAAATTAACTTGTAATTTTTTTATAATAACTACACCGGCAGTTCCATAATTTATCAAGAAAATGTAAATAAAATTTAAAACTTGTAAAGAATATAATTAATTCCTAAAACTTATCAAGGTGCAAACAAGTCTTTTCATTAGCTTTATCTAACTTGGTTGATAAAAAAATGCTAACGTGGCTTTTTTAAATCTTTTTTCCATCCAATGTGACGATGATGTGGCTAAAACACGGTGTGTGTGTAAGATTAAAACGACGTCATTTTGGTCCAACGCTGATTTTTTATATAAATCTTATTTAAACTCAATTAAATTAAACTATATAAAAAAAATAGAGAGAAGAAAATTTCTTCTCCCTTTTGTTTATTGGGAAAAATCACAAAAATCACATACTATATCCACTATAACATATTTACCCCTAAAAAAAATTTTGTGACACCAAAAAACTCATATTTGTATGTGATACATCTACCTTCCGTCAAAATTATGTCAATGAACATTATTAAAAATCTGCCAACAGGAATGCTAGAAGACACACGGTGTTGACATGACACTCACATGACAATGACATTGTTTTAGCTAAAAAAATCATCTAATGAAATCTTGACGGAGGTTAAACAAGTCATGTAGGCTTAAATTTGGGATTTTTTATGTCATAAGAAAAAGTTTATGGTATATGTAATGGTTATATTTTGGAGCTTTTGGTGGCTTTCTGTTCTTCTTCTTTTTTTAATTTCATTGACTATTATTTTGTGGATCGTTGACAGAAGTTTTCTTGATAACTAACCGGCCGGACGATGGATGATATAAAAAAAAAAAAAAATCAAAATATAGATGCGTGCATCTTTTTCATTCATTGCCATTGCCAATGGAAATTCAAGAAAATGCGAGTGCCACGTCATCTGCATGTAATTGTGAGCCAAGGAAAGGTCGCTGGCAAAGCGCATGGAGAGCCCTCTGTGCTCCGCAGGAGTAGGGCGAAAGTGCAACAGCCATTAGCTTCTTCCTCTATAGGCTCTTTTAGTACGGTCGCAGAACATAATGCAGCCACAAAGAGCCATCCGCACCATGCCCGAATTCAAGTACTCGTCAGCCATTTCTAACATTATCCCTAACAAAACCAATCGCATTCGTTCTAATTCAAAACTGGTTCGAAAGATCATCACAAGCCCTTTAAGTTTCTCCTTTCGATCATGAAATTTTCTCGTAGCAACTAGACTCATCTTAACCCATAGAGAAATTATTGCATAAATGATAAGAATAACAGTTTATTCTAGATCACAAAGAATCAAATTACAAATAATTATATATTATAGTGAGACCTACTTTTTAATGAATTTGTGATTCACTATAAACTATTATTCTCATAGTACTTCAAGAACTGTTATACTAGTAAAGCTCTAACCTATATAAGTGTTGAATGAGTCATAAATTGATTAATTATATTTAATAAGTAAGTCATAAATGAGTTTATACACAATATGGACGTTAAATGAGTTTACAATTTATTTAAACCCAACCCAACTCTATAACTATCTTTTCATCCTCTCTCACCCTCACTCAATCTCACTCTATTCCCTCACCTTAGTTTGGTATGAATTTTTGTACACTAAGTTAAATGTGATAGTGTTTTAGCGATACAAGTTGAGTCAAATATGGATTGAGAAATTGGCATTACAAATAAATGAGTCATATATTAGTTGCCAGATCATTTATGATTCGATCTATATTCAATCCAACCCACTCGTTTGACAGTGTCTAATCACAACTTATGCGTGATTTCTTGTCATACATGCGGCACATACCCCATTCTTCAAAAGGATGGAAGAGGATGTGTGCGTCTAGCTTACAAGTATGTTACATAGATCCTTCGTTTGGTCACTAGATCAAGTGAATGTAGCGAAGACCGCCATGAATGGCTTGCTGCAAGAAAAGGAGTGAAACTCGGGCCCCCTACCGAAGGAGAAGGGCATGAATAAATCCAGTCTTGTGCCTGCATGCGACACCTACACATGCATGCGTGGCAAGTCTCATTATAACACCCTCGTTTCTACATCGGTCCCCCGATAAGGACCCTAGCCCTAACCCTAGCTATATATAACTCAAAAAACAAGAATTTGTATGTATACTAAGATAGAATGAACCTCTTTTGTGCACGAAGTAATGCGACGAGCTCTTGTCAAACGCTCGAATATGACTTGATTATTTGAATATTAATCTACAATCCGCCACGTGATTTATGAATCGAGTTCTATATCTATTGACCATTTGGTATGAAAGATGAGCATTGCATCCCAAAAGTAGCGTCACGACAAGTCCTGGCGTTTTAACCGGAACTGGAAAACCCTAGTCCCTTAGCTCCGATATGGCGCTTCGTTCCGCCTCCCAATCTTTAACATAAATTCTTCCCCGACAGGGAAACAGAACCCACATGCAAAAGAAGGGCTCGCGCCAAGGCCAACTCGTACTCTGCGAGAAGGAAACTCCCGATGTCATCAAAAAAAGCCCACACTCAATTTTCACTTTCGCAACTGAACTCGTACTACGTTCTTGGCATTTACGGTCTCCTTTTCCTTTCGAAAGTCTCTTAAATTTCTTTCAAGAAAGTGGTTTTTGGTACTTGTTTTCGTTGCGGGAAAGAAGACTCCGGACTAGATCTTGCTTGTCCTGTGTAGTCCCTTGCTTCACTGTTTGCGGGATCGGTACGGAGGTCGTGTAATAGAGCTTTTCATAATCCTCCGTCTTTCTCACTCTACTCGGTCTGATAGGAGCTTCTCTTCCTGTGCTGTCGGTGTTTTCCGAGGAAAGCAGACACGCTTGTCATGTTCTTCTCTCTTTATGGTGGTGTGACTGGTGACGAGCTTAGCGTGGCCCTTTCATAAACGTGCTTCTCTCTCTCTCTCTCTCACTACTTTTTAAAGGGGTTGATATATACGAGTTTTGACTAGTGCTATTTACTGCTTTACTGATCCTTGTGGCCTTTTTTTGTTTTAGATTTGGCCATGAAGATGTCGTTTAGTCCTCCTCTTTGCTTCTTGATCATGCTATTCTTGTTGTCCTTGTCCTTGTTCAATGTTTCCTGTAGAGGACAAGAACAAGAGAATGGTTCCTCAGGGGCTCCAATGGAGAGAGGAGAGCAAGAGGCGCTGTACTCTGCTATTCAGGGTTTTGTGGGCAAATGGTGGAATGGCTCTGATCTGTATCCTGACCCTTGTGGGTGGACACCAATTCAGGTACTTCACTAATTTATGAATAACACGCACGAGATAATGGAGATCAGAGATCGATCATGTTACCAACATTTTGGCATGCATTGTCTCAGTTTCATAAGGACAATGGACATCTATGCATTACTTTTTGTAGTTCTTGAACGTGATTCCTTCAGATACTGGAGCAATAGCGAAGACTTGGAATGGTAAAAAGAGTAGCTATCATATCAATGTCCAAATCTAGGTCAACTGTCTCTTGTTTTAAGTAGAAAAGAAGGTTTTCTGTGTGTTGAAAGATGAGAGGTTTGACTTCTTGTTAACTAGGCATTATAATGCTTACTCTTCATAGTTAGAAGACGAATCGCTTGATCTTATAACTTCGCTAACTAATGATGTCTAGTGAGTTCTTGGAGTTCCCCACGTGCAATTGTCAACAGCAAGAAACCCCTTTGAGTTCCAAACCGCATTTAGAAATTTCCATTACGATACATGTATCTCGGAATCTTCACTTAAAGAAATTCGCCCTCTATTTTTGTTTTATTATACCGTGGTCTACTTGTGTGATTTCAAATTACAAAAGCAGTGTACTAGGATCAGCGACGTGTCCAATAGTTTACTTCCGTTTACTCTCAATGGAACATTTTTTTGCCCAAGTTACTCAGCCAAGACCCGCAAATCTATCTAATAAGTACCGTAAAAGGATTTTGCAAAAAAAAAAAAAAAAAAAAAAAAAAAGGACCATAATCCAATCCATGAGCATGATCATTGAAAATGAGCTTGAGCTTCATCAATCTTGAAGATCATATATGATTCACCAAGCATTGCTTAATCCTGTTCTCCTATATCTTTTTCCATTTTCTAGTCCAAATTTGTGCTCTCTTTCGCTGATAATATAGATTTACTTCTTCTTTTTTTCTTGAAATCTGCTGGTCTAGTTGTTCTCTTTGGCTCGAGATTCGTAGGCTCGATTAAAGGAGGAATTTTCATCTAGATCAGCAGCATATCCTCCACAAATATAATTTCCAAGTGTTAGCTTCAAGAAATATGGGAAAGAAAGACGAACGAGATTGTAAAAGAAAAGCAATGAAGAATGTGAAGGGCGTAAGCCTGGGATTGAATAGGAATACAATGCAGTTTGAAGCTCACTGCTTGTATAATCGGGATTACACCATATATAAAATAACCCTTTTTCTTCTTTCTGCAACATAACAAGTCAACCTCTTCTTCTTGTTTTCCATGATCAAAGCAGGGAGTGGATTGTGATCTCTACAATGGCTCGTGGTACGTGAGCGCCTTGAACGTCGGACCGGTCTACGAAAACTCTCTGAGGTGCGCCCAGGATGCACGACTCACGCATCACTTGTTCGAGCTCAAGCACCTCACGACGCTCTCCATCTACAGTTGCTTCGCTTCCCCTCGCCGAAACCCTGTCAGATTCCCCAGCTTCAGCTGGGGAGCCTTATCGAACACCTTGGAGTCGCTGGAGCTCAGAGCAAACCCGGGTCTCGTCGGAACCATTCCCGCCAGCATCGGCAGCCTCAAGCGGCTCCAATCACTAGTCCTCCTCGAGAACGGACTGACTGGCCCTTTGCCGGTGGAGTTGGGCAATCTGATCCGCTTGAAAAGGCTGGTCCTTTCGGCGAACGGGTTCGCGGGCCAGATCCCACCGGCTCTCGGAGGACTGAACAGCCTCTTGATCCTCGACTGCAGCAGGAACAACCTATCCGGGCCACTGCCGTTGACCTTCGGGGGCCTGACCTCGCTCCTGAAGCTTGACCTGAGCGGCAACAGCAACCTGGACGGGCCTCTGCCCCGAGAACTCGGGAACTTGAGGAACCTCACGCTCCTGGACCTCGGGGGCAACAAGATCTCGGGCGGGTCGATCCGAGGAATCCAAGAAATGGTCTCCTTGAAGGAGATGGTGATGTCCAACAACCCGACACTGCGCGGCGACCTCACGGGCATTGAATGGGCGAATCTGGAGGATCTGGAAGTGCTGGACCTGTCCAACACCGGACTGACAGGCCGCATTCCGGAGTCCATGACGCAGCTCAAACGGCTGAGATTCTTGGGACTCAGCGATAATTCTCTCTGGGGGACTCCTCCTCCCGAGCTCGCATCGTTGCCTTGCATCAGCGCTCTTTACCTGAACGGCAACAATCTGACCGGCCAACTCGATTTCCCGGGCACGTTCTACGGCAAGATGGGCAGGCGTTTCGGCGCATGGAACAATCCCAATCTCTGTCATCGGCTCCCATTAACTTCGTCGTCGTTGGCTGTCAACGTGCCGTTCGGAGTGAGGCCATGCTCACGAGGAGGAAACGCCAGCAGCAACCGCACGGTGTCGTCTCTATTGATTGCCGAGACTAGCGATGGAGACGACCATCTGCATCGGGATTTGCAGATCGAGGTCTCTTCGGGGTGGCCAAGTCGGGGTGTCAATGGGTCGGGCTGGGGCTCGACATCGAAGGAGATGATGGCGTTGGTATGGGTGCTCCTGCTCGTCATGTTCGAGTAGGTTGAGAGAAACTATAGGAAAATATTTGATGTATATGTAGCTTTGAATTAGAAGAAGAGTCAAAGGTTAAGATCTAAGAGCAGATGATGTTGTCGTGTTGTGTTTTTTCTTATTTAATCGCTAGGGATTATAATAGGACCCGTTTCTTTAATCCTCCACTTGCAATCTAATGAATCGATCAATTACCAATTTTACTTATTTTAGGGCTCATTTGACACAACAAAACAAAAACAAAAAATGATTCTTGAAAAGAGCCATATTTGCCCAGAGAAATTACCAAAAAATCCTAAACCTATTATAATTATATCAATTCAATTCTAAACATTTTTTTTCCTTTACTTCCTACTATTCCTCTTCTTCCCCCTAGCAATGCCAGATGTATTGAAGTTGGTGTTGCCCATGGTTAGGAAGGCTATGGCCACCTTCGACCATGGTCGACAAAGCCCTTGAGGCCCCTAAGCCATCGCAAGTTGCCTCATTGTCGCCGCCCCCGCCCCCGGCCCCAATGGTCGTCAAGCCCGATTGAGCCTCGCCTTCGCACTTCAACCTTGATTCAAGATGGCCACGCTTCACGAAGGCCACTATGGAGAGGGGGGAAGAAGAACAATAGCAAGAAAAGAAAAAGAAAAGAAAAAATAAAACAATTAATAAAAGATTGAAAAAATAAAATATTATTAAAAAATTGTCACGTCACCGTTGGTCAAATGGTCGACACCAGGTAGCGTCCACATAAGTGTTGATTGGCCAAATTTGGTCGGATGGACTCATTTGGCATAATTATAAAAAGTTTAGGATTAAATTGGCAAAAAAATACAAGTTTAAGACTAAATTGAAAAAATTATAATAGATTTAAGACCATTTTAGTAATTTCCTATTTGACAACGATCCTAAGCACCAAAAAATATATGTTTTTCGGTAATAATGATAAGTTCAATACACAAAATCTCTAATTATAGATGACACAATAAATTCTAGCAACATATTAAATCACCAAAGGGTCAAAAAAAGTTATGGTTTTATATGGATATCAAGATGATCATTGCTCTCCATGAACATGGTGTAAGAATAGGAGGACGTTAATAACAAATTGAAACTCGAAAATAAATTTGTCTAAAGTTAGATTACAAAACCGTTTAAGAAAAAAGATTAAAAAAGAAAAAAAGAGGTTCTTCTATTTGGTGAAAGTCTACAAAGTAGGAATTACTATAAATTGTAAAAAAAACTCTAGCTCCCTAGATTTGGACCGATTGTGGGGCCCATGTCAATGAATTTCAACCCCTAATAGTAGTAGGCTAAGATCTTGGCCCATATGAAAAATTAGAAACGGGTCAACCCATGAGACTCCAAGCCCAACTCAAACCGGAGTTCGATACCATCCATTTGAAAAGAGCACAAACTTCGACACTTTCTAAACTAATGAAAGTCATTTCTACACTAGTTTAAAATGTGACAAAGAAAAAAAAATCCACCCACCAAACCTTTTTTTTTCCTACACAACCATTTTTATTACCAGCCGAATAGACTCAATTGATATAAATGCAAAAAATTTATAACTAAATTAACATCTATGCAATATATTTGTAATTTTTTGGTACTTTTTCCTCTCGAAATAGTTGCTGGTCTAAATTGCTCCTCAAAAGTCTATGGTTCCATGGTTCGATCAAGTTGAGTGAAAACAATTTAACCGGCTCATTTGTCGTCTCCTTTCTATTCTTTGAAGTGCTCGAGCTTTGACATTCGAGGTTTAATTTTTATTTAATATGTTAAACGCTTTTAAGAACATAGAAATGATGACAATGGTGCTATGTACCCACATATAGGACATGTAGTTAGGTATGATTCTCCTATAAAAAAACTAAGCAAATTGGACTGCTCATTATGTTCTGACTTCAAACCTGGGGAAAGCCGAACGTGGGGGGGCAGATTAGAAAACGTGAAAGTAAAGATAAAGGCGTTGGTTTAAGATCAGTGATTATTCCTCCAAACATAAAGCTAAGGACAAATTCATGGTTCCTCATCATTCGTCCAACGTGGTTTTAGCCGATATCAATGCCATAAAGCTAAGGACAAATATGCTCACAAGCCGCATCCCCCACCGTCCATTAATCTGACCATGATTCTAATGATAGTGCACTAACCATCAAATGATCATACCGACATTATACTATGATCATCTAATCAAATATGACGCGCCACAAGTGAGGATTGTTAGAGTGATAACTAGGGGTGAGCATTAGTCTAATTTGATCCAAAAATCCATTAGGAGTGTTCGGTTTTAGGGAACATGGGGTTTGTTCTTGATTTGACAAATTTAAAAATCAATCTAAGACTAATTCGGTTCCTAATTCAAAGGTTGGAAAGAGGCGCTAAAACCGGAAACCAGATTAACTGGTTTTGAGCCAATTTTGTTATCCAGTTGAGCTAGTTTGAAACTTCTTTTGGAGAAAAAAAAATTACTTTTTTAGTCAATGACAATCAAACCTTTGCCTCCAACATGAAAAAACAACAGTACCATTGTATGTTTCCATGATGAAATGTTGCATCTATTATGTTTTATTAGATTAATATGATTTCTCATAAAAAGAATTTAAAAAAAAAAAGGTTACGTCACATAGGTCCCAGAATAGACCGATTCGGTTCATGATTTTAGAAAATTTGAAATCACAAGTCACAAGGGTCAACCCCCTATATTAGGCCAAGAACCCAACTACCCAGATATGATCATCTTTAGTAATAATGGATTGGGATATTAATTGTACTAATTTGGGCTCATGCCACATTGAATTGTCTCCTCACAAAGTTATTGATCGCAGCATGAGTGGCGTGCCTTTGATTAGACTTAGAGGGTAGGCTCATCCTACTATGTGAAAAATAGTCCATGATGATGAGTGACATTCAATATACCCATGGAGTAGCAACAATAATGGTGATCACTTATGATTGATGATCATTTCATGGCTACACCATTCTTAAAACATAGCACTTTATTGTTACCTTTAAATAACCGTTCCACATTATCTTGAGCTATTAAATAATTTAAAATCATGTGTTGCCAAAATGCTAAAAATAAAATAAAATTGCAGCCCTTTATTTCTAGTAGATCCAAAACGATAGAGAAATTATGACGGATTCAACCTGAATCCCAGCAAATAAAGAAATGGATTTTACATGCTTCGAAAAAAGACCTAATTATAATAATAAAAATATCAGAAGCAAACCCTTAATTTATTCACCAAATTTAAAAAAAAAAAAAATCAAGAAAAGATTTGACTATGCCCTTTGAAACATAAAGAAGGAGAAACCGACCGTTTGGGGTCTCTTCTCTGACACGCAGCAGTTTGAACGTTACGAGGCCGGATGCGGATTTCAAATTTCTCTCGCCTACGGGCACTCCGCTTTCTCCCTCCTTCCACTCCCCCGGCCTCCCCACCCCGCGCGGAGGGTACGGCCGGAGTGGAGTGCTCATAGCCATTCCCGTTCAAAAAAAGCCGCACGCCCCTCCCCCTCCATCAGCCGTCCATAATAACCAGCCGCTCCCTCAACGGCCGAGATCCCACCGAAATCATTCCCCGGATGTCCCGCACTGGATCCCCGCCCTTCCCTCCTCTTTCCGAAATTTCCCCATTTGTCAAGAGCTCGTTGCGCTGCCTTCTCTCTCTTCGCTTCAGCTTCTTGAAACTGTGCTGTTCTTGATCAGAGTTTCGCAGTCTTGTTACTAATCCCGCCAGCAACGCGCGCTCCGGGATCAGTTTTCCGGGAAAATTTCCGACCTTGGGTCTGTTTTCCGGAAAATTTTCTGATCTTGGGCACTGTTTTCCGGGAAAATTTCCGATCTTCGGCCACCGTGCGGCTTGTTTCTGCAACTAGAGCGCTTCGGGATCAGTTTCTGCAACTGGGTCGGTGGAAAGATTGGTCGTTAGCTTGGTTTGGATGGTGAGGAAGCTCATTGGAACATGCCAGTGTCGACGCGGTCTCACTCGCAGAGCGGCAGCCGAGGGCAGAGCAATGAGGATGACGACTCGTGCCCGGGGCCGCGGGCGAGGGCGACCCAGATGAGCGGCCTGAACCTCCCGCTGCGGAACCCGCACCACGGCTTGAAAGAGAAGATGAAGGAGCTGACCCTCCTCTACGAGCAGCAGAAGCAGGCGAGGAACGTTTCAAGAACGACGGCGGCGGAGGAGCAGAGCGGGATCTCGACCCACCCGAGCGTAGAGCTCTTCGGATCGAACCGGGGGGAGGACGGAGGGGCGAAGGAGCCGAAAGTGGAAAACGGGTCGAGGCCGGGTCAGGTCATGAGGGAGAACACGATGACCAACTCGACGATCACGAGAACGTTCGTCCTGCCCCAGCCCAGCAAGCCGAACCCGAACCCGAGGGCCGGGGACGCGAAGGAGAACATCGGGTCAGGCCAGGACAGGATAATCGGGTTCTCAACCTGCCCGAGGAAGGCGGTCCCGGTGGCTACTGCCACCACGGTGGCGAGGAGGCTGTCCATGGGGGGTGGGGCCGCGAAGGTCGTTCCGGAGACGGAGAAGCCGGAGGCGGCCAGGGAGAGGGGCGGCGGCGGCGGCGATCACAGCCGGATTCTGGTGTTCGTGCGGCTGCGGCCGATGGCGAAGAGAGAGAGGGAGGCGGGGTCGAGGTGCTGCGTGAGGATCGCGAACCGGAGGGACGTGTACTTGACGGAGTTCGGGAATGAGAACGATTACCTGAGGCTCAAGAGGCTGAGAGGGAGGCATTTCGCTTTCGATGCGTCGTTCCCGGACTCCGCTACTCAGCATGAAGTTTATTCCGCTACGTGAGTATCTCTCCCTTTTCTTTCTGAAAATGTTTCGAGTTTTTAATAGTTTGATGCATTTGAATTGCTGGCCAAGAGCTCGATTGCAGTTTTGCCGATATAGTCCTAAGCTTTGGTAAATGGCAATCTGCTGAGAAGAATTAGCAGTGCCTAGGCGCCCTACTTACTAATTTTAGTCGGTTCTTCACTAAATTGAAGCTGGTGGCAGTTTGCCTTTCTAGTGCTCAAATTCTGGTAGCTGGAAACAAAGGACTATCAGGAGAGAGTTTGGACTATGTCGATTGATATGTATTGCTCCATTGTAGCTTTCTGGAACATTTAAGCTTCGGATGAGCGAAATTTTCGATCTGTTTTCCTGCCTAGAGAGTTCTGATGTTATGATGAATTCTTGCTAGAGATCCCACCTCAGAGTTTTTAAGGGGGTTCTGCTCTGTGTTGCTCTTTCTTCTTTAAATTCAAGCTTTTCAAACCAGTTTTCACTTCCATTAAGCATACTGTTTGGTGGCACAGAACTACCAAAAGAGGAAGGATGTGATTATGTATCAGATTTTGGAGTAGGAATCCAAAATAATAGAATAGCAGTTCAATCTTTAAGACATTCTCAAGCTTAATATTTCTAATTACTAAAAAGAAATAGGAAAGATTTGAATGTGCATTGAAAGGAAGCTGAAGTAATTCTTTTGTTGAGTAGGTCTTCAAGTTCTCTAGGAGTGGAAATGCTTTAGTCTTATTTTCTATTTTATATTGAAGCAAAGAATGATGCTGTTACTTACTTTTGTCAACAGAACAGCGGAATTAGTCGAAGCAGTTCTGCAGGGGAGGAATGGATCCGTATTCTGCTATGGTGCAACTGGAGCTGGAAAGACTTACACAATGCTTGGTACTGTTGAGAATCCTGGAGTCATGGTTTTGGCAATTAAAGATCTCTTCACCAAAATCAGGCAGAGGAGCTGTGATGGAAACCACGTGGTTCATCTGTCCTATCTCGAGGTCTACAATGAAACCGTCCGTGATTTGCTTTCTCCTGGAAGGCCTCTTGTTCTCAGAGAAGATAAACAGGTTGGATCATGGATATATCTAAACACATTCGAGAAAAGTGTACTTTTTTGCATTATCATCAATCTAGTCAATATCACTCCTTCCTGGTCTAGTGTTTTGTGTGAACTTGCTTCATGGAATAGAAAATGATCATTTTCAGAATTTTTAATTCTCAAGAATCGCATGAGGAGTTCGGCTTATACTATCACAACCTTAAATTTTGGATCTCCAATGTGATAAAATTCAGTGATCCCCCCTGTAATATAAAGGAGAGAAACTATTCTCAAAATTATTATGAAGAATACTCAAGTATTACCGTTGCCTCTTTTTACTTTTTATTTAGTCCTAAATGGTCTTTCTGTTCATTATCCTTTGTAGCAATTGTTTTGCCACTATGAAAGCCTCTCAGTTGGCTAGGATTAAATTAAATTTTTTTTTTTTCCTTCTCAATCTCATTTTACTTCATAAATTCAATCAATATCTAAATTGTGGTTGACTGTTCTTCAGGGGATTGTGGCAGCTGGTCTCACACAGTATAGAGCTTATTCAACAGATGAAGTAATAATACCGTTCCCTCTCAAACTTTCCTAATCTGTGAGAGTTTGTTGAATGTAGAGGCTGATAATCTTCTTTCCTCATTTGCTTGCGAGACAGGTAATGGCACTGCTTTTCCAAGGGAACCAAAACCGAACTACTGAACCGACACGGGCCAATGAAACATCTTCCCGATCCCATGCCATTCTCCAGGTATATTTGCAGATGCATATACTTAACAAGGTTTCCAATTGGAACTGAGATTCTGAGTCTCTTACACCCTGCTTTGCCATAATAAGGTTATGGTTGAATATCGAGTAAAAGATGCAGCCATGAATGTGATCAACCGAGTGGGTAAGTTGTCATTGATCGATCTTGCTGGGTCAGAGAGAGCTCTTGCCACAGATCAGAGAACCCTCAGATCACTTGAGGGTGCCAACATTAATCGGTCTCTTCTTGCACTAAGTAGCTGCATTAATGCTCTTGTGGAGGGAAAAAGGCACATTCCATACCGAAACTCGAAGCTCACACAGCTGCTCAAGGACTCTCTAGGGGGATCTTGTAATACCGTGATGATCGCCAATATCAGCCCAAGCAATCTCTCATTTGGGGAGACACAAAACACACTTCATTGGGCGGACCGGGCCAAACAAATCCGTGCCAAGGTTAAATTCCTAGCAATCGTCTTCCTATCTTTAGATAACTAATGATGTTCCGCCCTGATGCATTTTCTTGAAACTTTTCGGCTTCTCCTTGGAGATGTTGGCAATCATTATTAATACTTGCTCATACCTTCCCAGGCAAGCGAGGCAAATGAAGAAACATTGCAGGTACCAGAATCAGAAGCAGACCAGGCCAAGCTCTTACTGGAGTTACAGAAAGAGAATCGAGAATTGCGAGCGCAATTGGCTCAGCAGCAACAGAAGCTCCTCACCCTTCAGGCGCAGTCCTTGGCTGCCCAATCATCTCCCACCCCATCCTCCGTGACCTCTCTGTTGACTCCTCCTACATCAGGCCTGCCGAATGAAAAACGGAGACCCAGAGCTTCTTTCTTATCAGGCACTTGTTTCACTCCAGAATTCAAACGGAAGGCAGCGGATGAAGTGATTAAAGACCTCCGACAGATCGTCAAGGCCTTGGAGGCAGACATGCAAAAGATGAAGAAAGAACATGCTTTTGAATTGAAGCAGAAGGACGACTGCATAAAGCAGCTTTCACGAAAGGGTGAAAGAACATCGTCGATAGGAGTGGCAAGGGAAGGAGCGAAAAGGGTAGCCACAAGGGCTAGCTCGAGACCTAAGGAGCCAAGCACTGGCGAGTTGAGGAGCCCGACTCACCGGTTTAAATCACCAATTCCCACGGCTAAGAAGCGCAGCTTTTGGGACATAACAACGGCTAATAGCCCTTCGGCTGTCACGTTCAATGGAAGAAAGACCAGAAGCCATGTTGTTCCCGACCTGGCTGGAGCTCCCTCCATGCTACTTCAGGTAACGTAGTTAACCCATCCCTGCCACTTTCCAGAATGACAGTACGCCATTGCAACTTACATGCATTCACTGAACAAGCATATACTGTGCCTGAGTTTCTCCTGCTGGTTTGCATATCCTTTTTCTTTGACTTGCTTTATTCACAAAAGAAATTGTGTCATACAGCCGGGTTTCGCCCGTAGAAGGCCCTGAAAATGTTTCAAGTAGAAGCGACTAAAGAAAGATAAGCGGGAGAGTTGGAGCTCGAGCAGGATGATGACGAGGAGAGATGGAGAAAGCAGCACGCTGGGTGGTATTCTATAATTAAGGACATGCGCTTTGTGCGCTTTTTTCCACGTCTCCTTCCTCTGTGCGTGCGATCAAGCAAGCCTTATAAATTCTGTTTGTATCCATACCGTTTATCCTTTCACAATAGTTTCGATTGTGATCATAGCAGATTCTTTTATTAGTTTGATTAGATCATGTTTAATGTAATGCTTCACCACGAAATGGCTGCGCAGCAAGTGTTGCCGGTTATCCTAGATTTCGACTATTGTGAACTCGTGGTCGGATCTTTCGTTTAGTTTAGAGCCAAGAAAGATATAAAACTTAATGGTTCCGCTATGCAATTGTCGACCAGACATAAAACATGAAAATTAGCAGCCGGACCAAAAACATGTTTTGCTTCCTCTGAAGAAAATATATAGTCAAGACACTCAAAAGGAGTAAGGGTAAATCTGTAGTTGCTCAAAGACTCCGAATCAGGATGGCAAGATTTTCGTTCAAAAACTGATTCCTGGTATCATCAGCATCTTCTTCTTTGACCGAAAGGTGCCCTCTCCTTTTTCATAGGAGAGAGAATCCATCAAAACAAGACTTTTAGGATTATGCGGTACTCTATGCTGGTGAAGCTGTGTCGGCATGTGCCATTTCAGAATCAAGAACCAGTTTGAATAGGAAAATACCATAGTGTAAGCTGACATTTCCAAAATAATTACACTATTTCCAAGCAACAGAGACAAATTATCGAAAACAAAAAGGCTGGACTGTCTTCCTGTTATTCATCCTTGAGAATTCGATACCAGCAATCCTGCAATTCTGGCTGTTTCCAATTTGGGATAAAGCATTTCCCGGAGGAATCAAAACTGCATCTAATAACATCAACAGCCACAGCTCTCAACAACAGCCTTCAATTCTTAAGAAGAGTAAAATAACTTCATTGCACGAACCAGGACGTATAGAATAGTAACTACAGCGATCAATGACCAGAAACACAGAGGATTTGAGCATGTTAAGAGCTCTCGCTAATTACATTAGGTAAACATCCATACATAAAATACAAGCTCGAAACGTATAATGATATCAACAAAAGCCAGACTACCTCCCAACTGGCTCTGTACAAAATAAGAGGAGATCAGAAGCACATATAAAAGAGTTAGAGATGCTTGCCTATGGTTTAAGGAAATCAAGGTCCTAAAATTAGCTCTCTACATTAGAGTCTACATCTGCTTGTTTGGGGACAGCTGCCCCACCATTCATCCTGGCACGTGCCTCAGCAAACATCCTTTGCTGTTCTGCTAGCAATGCTTCTTCAGTCATGTCGGCTCCATTACTCCATTTACCACCTTTAAGAGAATCCTGCTGTACACATTTAAAGAGAAGATGTTAATGCTCCCGCCATCTTCTGAAATTAACATGGCCCAAAAGCAATAATCAAGAAGGGATCAAAATGCAAAATGAGTTTCCAAAAACAATAGAGCAAACACAGCTTATGTTTTGCATCTTGCCACAGATGCACAGTTCAAGTAGTTTTTGGATCCCTCCACTTCATTATTCTTCTCTCGCATTGTCTTTTCAACAAATGGATTTTCTAATCCGATCATCAGAAGCCAACTAACATCACTGTAAGAGCGTGAAAGATAAAGAAAACAGCTTAATGTATTCTGTTCCCAACACTCTTAGAACAGGACCAACAGACTCGAGTCACCCTCCATGACAGGTGCAATATCGAACTAACATTTTAAGAAGCCATGAGATCAAGAAGTCCCTACGGAAAAGCTGGCTTCTTTACATCTTACGCTTAAATTTAAGAGTCAAACGATCAGATAATATAAAAATTTTACTAGCTCAAAAAACTCAGTAGCTTTGAAGTTTAGACAGCTTTAGAAATTGTAGCACGATTCATCTCCATAAAGTTTGTTAGGGATGATGATATCTACTCAAAGCATCTTTAAGTTCCAATGTACCAGCTTTTAGAATGTTAACAACCACACACGGAGCAAATGAGTGGCAGACTTTTTCAACTTGTCAGACAGTTACCCAATAAAAATACAATTTATTGAAAAAAGAAAAAGAAAAAAAGCAGTACCATCGTCTCGTGCTTATGTTGTTCATAAGCTGCATAAACCTCTTCAATGTACTCCCCAAACCCAAGAACCTGAAATGTCAATCAACTATCGAATCAAATCTAGAAAATCCTGAAACAGCAATTACCATGAGCATTTAAAATCATAATCCTAGAAAAGAGAGTCAAAATATACAAACAATATCAAGGAAATATTTGCTTCTCTTCAACATCTATTTTGAATGTCCCTTATAATTAACAACGTAATGGTAGACCTGCTGACACTTCCACTAATGAAAAATATTAGATACTTAAGCCTCCAAGGGAAGGAGGCCGGGGGGGGGTGGTGGTACTAGAATGGCATATCCACGTGATCTGTGCTAATGCAGCCACAAAATATGCCAGTTTGGCTTTCAGTAAGCATGCGGAGAACATAATATATTCGAAGATCTTAATGGATGTATGCCAAGGAAGGAAGACAACAAAAATCATTGCCATCAACGACAATTTAATGATAACAATTCAAGTATTGGGTTGTATGATTATATATTAAAAAAAATGAAGATAACGCTGCTAGAGCCTATAGATTCTCCTGTTGAAGTACAGATTTTGGCATTGAGAACTATCATTCACCAGGACAGAACTCAAGCACATGGTTCTTCTGATAGCTAGGAGAGTAAAGAATCAAAAGAAAAGCAATTATCAATGCGAGTGTGTTCAATGAAAAAGAAGAACAAGAACAAGAAGAGCACCTCTAAGGCCTTGAGTACATGCTCAGGAGCAATCGTTCTTTTCTCCTCTCGATTACAAACATCATTCGATTCAGATGACACAAGGTTTATGAACTCTGAGGAGTACATTAAAAGGAAAAGATGTCAGATACAAGGCAACTGGGATATTGTAAAAAATTTTAAAAAAGGAATGCGATCGCTAAGGTCCAGTGAGGGCAGGAGAAAGGCAAATCATATGAAAACATTGCAACAAGTCAACTTAGCAAAAACCTCTGTATAAATGCACAACTTCCTACACAACAGCTGTTTCAGAGGGATAAAGTATGGTTAAACTATCAAGAAACAAAGATGGACATAAAAGTATAGTTGGCAAAAGAACCCCAGTATAAAGCCAATCTTGTCTCAAATATACCAAATGCACCAGGTCAACCTCTGGGAAGAAAAATAGGGATCATGCAAATGAACCACTATTCCATTGGAAATATTGACCCCTTAACAATATAGTACCTGAAACCCAAAAGCTAGAGTATAGAGCACATAGAACTATATCTTTTATAAATACGGGGCAAAATTTACTAGCGATATCCATCGACTATTATGATCAAATAACTTTTTCTGCCATCCATTGGAAAGCAGTTAAGTACCAGCTCAACTCAAGATGATCTATGACTAATTATGCTTGCCATTAAATCATATTCAATCAAAGCAGCTATTTCTTACCTACACAACACTCGATTAATAGATCTTGAGCATCTCGTGCAACACGAACATCAGGCGGTAGCATTTCCTTTATAATTTTTGTCATAGTTGCTGCAAAAACGATAAACAAACAGACTGCTTTAGTACTAAGTAGAGCATTAGTAACGCACCAATTTGACAAGTATAACACCACATGCTCAATCAAAATATTTCAAACTGCTGTAAGTGTTATGAAACAACCCATAGCAAAGTTTTACACATATGCAAGACCTCCCTGCCGCCAAATTTTTGCTTCATCTGCAAGAATTGGTCCCCACACAATCATTCCTTTTAATCAGCTAGTGCATTAGAACTGGCTAAACTACTAGTGTCACGGGCTTCCTGTGGCTACGCTTGCAGTAAGTGGACGTGTATCGACATAAAACTATGGCAAAAGAGGTATTAAAGCAAGGTCTAAATAATTTGTATACGTGATGTTTCCCATCCCCCATCTCCTAATCCCATTAAGTTTTACCCGGGGCCAAAAAAAAACATATTTACCAGAAGGAATGCCAACTGCAGAAATCTGACTATCTCATGCTGTTTCAAGATTAACACAAGGGATCAACCCATTGACTTTGCCTGCCTAGGGGTTCTTCAAACACAGTGTGCTCAATATCCCCAAAAAAAAAAAAATTCCACTTCTACTAATAAGTTGCGAATAACCAATACCGCCACCGCCACCCACCGCGCTTACTTCCATTTTGCAAGATAGAAGAAAACTGAAAGGACAAACTCCATGTAGTCCCCCCCCCCAAAATAAGAAAAGAAAAAGAAAAGGTCACTCTCACTGAATAAGCCAATCGAGCAACGAGAAAAGAACGAAACCCCAATTGAGCCATTCAACCCCCAAATTAGAGACGCAAAGCACCATCACTCACGAACCAACACGACAGAAATCCGTCAAATACACATCAGGCGAAGAAAAATAGGGAAGAAAGAAAGAAAGAAAGAAAGAAAGAACCGACCTTTGGGGAGCGACGCATCCTCCTTCGATTTCCCCACTATATCCATCGGGTCCATCTTCGAAACACCCCCAACAGAACCGAACCGAACCCTAACCAAACACGCCGGCGTTAGTTAGGGGGCTAATCAGACCACAATCCGATCAAACAGCAGCGACACCGCGAAGACCTCCAGAAAGCACGATCCCGACACTCACCTACCTCACCCAGCAGCGCGATTCGAGCCGGAAAACGCGAAGCAGCGCCGAGCAACCGATCCTCCGCCTCCGCCGCCGCCGCCGCAGAATCGGAGCCGCCGACGATCGACCGCCGCGATCAAAATCGGATTTTTATCGTCGAGGAGGAGGAGAAGAGCGACACGGTTCTTCAGGAATCGAAGAGGATAAGACGACTTCGCAGCAGAATTAGGGCAAAGCGAGAAAGAGAGAGAGAGAGAGAGAGAGAGAGAAAAAAAAAGGAAAAAGAAATTTTGTTTTTGGATCCGCCCCGGGGGATTTCCCTTCCTCCTCCCACGCGCGGGGCTGGCGCGTGGGGCTCCGTCGCGGGGGACGAGGAAGGGGGCGAGTCGCGCGGCGAGGATCGCGCACGCGGCTCCTGAAGCGCGTGGAATGGGCCCATGAGAAAAGGTCAGAAACTAAATTCCGTGCACGAACCGTCGTTGCGACGCCGTTTTCTTTTCTTTTTTTCTTTTTTTTTTTGGGTGGGGGCCGGTTTTGACTCCTGGGATGGGCCTGGCCTGTTGGGCTTTTGCGTCTTGGGCCTGGGGCTGGGAATGGGAAGGCCGGACCTGGCCAGAAACGGGCTTCGGATTTCCTCTGTCCAAACCCCCCCGGGGTTGTATTTGACCCAAGACTCGAAAGAGCGACAAGTAGTTTTGCTATGCTATGATATGTGCTTCGTTAAGGACCTGTTTGGTTCGACTTTGGAGAAATATCTTTGGCCAAATGCAAATATTTTTAGGGTAAAGGGATTTTCAAGAATGCTCGGACGTTTGGCAAATTACGCATTGGAAAGTGGCTTGTGTAAAAATACCGTTTGGCAAAACTTATTGCAAATGGGTTTTTGCTTTTAATTTTTTTTTTTAAAAATCTGAAAATCAAATCCGGCGTTTGGCGGCCAAATCTGGCTACCTAAGGTCGCGACCTCAGGCGACGCCGTCACTGCGACCTCAGGCGCCTGGAGGCGTAGAGGCTAGATATGGCCGTCCGGCGGCCAGATCTAGCCTTCGGACCGCCAGATCTGGCTGCCTGAGGTTGCGCGGACCTAAGTGGCGTGACCTCAGGTGACGCTGTTGCCACTTGGAGGCGCGACCTCAAGCGCCTGGAGGCGCGACCTCAGGTGCCTGAGGACATAGAGGTCAGATCTGTGGGCCTGAGGTCCACGCAACCCAGGGGGCGTCGCCTAAGGTCCGCACCGCCTAGGTCGCACGTTGTGCCACCCCCAAACGGTGGTCACCGGGGATGCGTGACCCTCAGGCAGTGGCGGCGATGGTGGCTGCCAGAGAAGCCCGGTGGCCGGGAAGAAGAAGAAGAAGACGACGGGGAAAGAGAAAGATGAACAGTACGAGTGGTATTTCCCAAATGCCGAATGCTCAATGCTGCCCCTCCCCAGCTTTCAACATTCAACATTCGAAATGCTCATATTTGGGCAAAGGGGCTTTCAAAAACTTTGCCAAACACAAAAAATTTCCCCAAGGGGCTTTGGGGGCCTCCAAGCCCCTTGGGAAAGTCCAACCAAACGGGGCCTTAGGTTAGAAGCGTCTCTAATTAGCTTTCGCACACCAGATTTAAAGCTAAACGTTTTAGCCCAGACTAGAGATGAGTTGAACTAATTCGGCTCAGTCTCGAGAAGCCGTTAGAGGCTATGTCGAGACAATCTAACAGATGCTAGGTTTCTTGCTGCAAGGCGATGGGTGGGCATAGGTAAGTTGCTTGTCATGCTTTCAAAAGGGGTCAATGAAGGCATCATATCGTGCTAAAAACATATGTTTGGAGGTGATAGGTTATGTTCTCTAGCAAATTCAAAAGATCGTCTTCCCCCAGTGTTGTTGCCTGCTGTGGTAAGAAAGGAAAGTAGGTTTCCTTCTAGGACCATAGAACGTCAAACTCTAGGCAGTTTGCCAAGACTGTTGCGTGCTAGCACTTATGTAGTGTAGTTTTGAAACTTCGAATTTAGAGGGTTGATTGTCAAAACTATTAAACTAGTCTCCTAACATTTGAAGATGCGAAGCACAGAATAAACCCAATTCATCAATGGGCTTGACCCAATTGCATTTTCTTTCGATAGTCTACGACGAGCGTAAGCTCTTATTTGAACTATTTTTCAAGAGATACCCATTGTGAATGAGAGTCATGCTTTACTAAAGTACATATCTCTCAAAAGATCGTGTCGAGAATTGCCTATATCCTAATTTTACTTTGGGATAATGATATAGAATACTTATGAACTTTGATCTAATGTGCAATGTGATTTATAAACTTTTAATTTATTCAATGTGATCCCGAAACTTTAGCACAATGCGCAGTATAGTTCTTAAATTTTTAATTTGTTCAATACAGTCCTTAAATTACATGAAAATGTTCAATATTAATTTTTCATTAATTTAAGTTTAAGGAATACATTTCACATTTTCATATGGTCCAAAAACTAAATTGAACGTGTAGCAAAAGTTTAATTATTATATTAAATAAATTGAAAATTTAATAACTGCATTATATATTATACTAAAGTTTAGAAATCATATTATATACTAGGTCAAAGTTCATGCGACCATACGTGTAATTAAAGAATTCTCTATGGAAAGAGGCGGCTTCTTCCCCCACCTTTCTCTAGTTTCCGTTCCCTCTTTCTCCCCAAGAGAAGTGGGTAAGGGAGAGAGGTGGTTGAGCGTGTCTGGTTTAGTCCTAAGGCATGCAAGAAAAGTCCACTTGCCGCTTCCAACCTACTGGTCAAAACGAAGGAATGAGACAGGAAGGTCCCGAGCTCATGCGAAAGCAAAGAAGATTGAGAACTTTGTAAATGTCCGTGCCTGACAATGACAAAATCCCAATTTACCAACTGAAAACAAAGCAAAGTTTCGCAAAGGAACCGCGGTTCCAAACGGTCTTCCCTCTTGGGGTTCTTTTTGTAGGGTCATTCTCCCCTTTGAAGATCAGCTCTCTTGCAGTGTTGAATCCGAACTCCTTTTGAGCACACGTTATTCGTTTCTTTGGCTCTTCTTCAGCTGCAGCTTTCGTTCCATCCTTCCTCATGGGATTAGCTAGCTGAACTGTGCTTCCACCATCTTTTCAAATCTCTCTCTCTCTCTCTTTTTAAGTTTCCAACCAATCCCGTTCAAAGGCAGGGATCGGTTGGTTCATATATCGACATGGGTTTTGGTGCTCACTTTGGATCCGACAGTACAGAGGAAGCTGATTTCAGGGTCTTTTCGATTCTTGGAGGAGGGATCGTGTCCTCCGGAATAGCTCTTCATGGGGTCTGAAGCCACACATTGTGGTTAGGAGTCAAGAAGTTGGAAGGCAATGGGCAGGGGCAGGAAAAGGAAGCACCACTTCGGCCGAATCCACACTTCTTCGAGCGGGAAAGACTCCTTCTTCGGCGAGCATTTCCTGATCGGAGGGCCTGGCTTTTCGAGAGTGGTGTTTTGCAATGAGCCGGATTGCATCGAGGCCGACAATCAGAAGTATGCTAGTAATTATGTGAGGAGCACTAAGTACACGCTTGCCACATTCCTTCCCAAGTCGGTGTTTGAGCAGTTCAGGAGGGTGGCCAACATATATTTCCTCCTCTGCGCTCTGTTATCTTTCACTCCGATGTCTCCTTACTCTGCCATCAGCAATGTCCTTCCTCTGGTTGTCGTTATCGGAGTCACGATGGCCAAGGAGATTATCGAAGATTGGCGGAGGAAGAAGCAGGTAAGCCTCCATTAGTCACCACTTGCAGAGAGACGAATTTATCATCTCCATTTCTTTCATATGTCCATTGGGATACACAGCAAAGTTTTCTTGCTTTTTCTATCTAGAGATCCTTTCAGCTTTGATAATTATGTTGACGTAACAGGGACTGCTTGCCTTAAGTATGAAAAATTGCACAGCATAGGATAATAAAGTTCTCCAAAATTGTCTAATCATCCAATAACATGTGCTTTTGTGTGTGTTCTATTTGTGCATTATGTCTATTTCATGTTATCCAATTGACATCGGCATTTCATTTTTGATATTTGAAACTCGTAAGTCATAAAAACAATTTTCTGTTGGCTGGCTTTGCTGGCGCTGTTGGGACAGGATATCGAGGTTAACAATAGGAAGGTAAAAGTGCATTGTGGTGATGGTGTTTTTGACGATGCTAAATGGCGAGATTTGAAAGTTGGAGCTGTTGTGAAGGTAGAGAAGGATGAATTCTTCCCAGCTGACCTGATCTTACTCTCATCCAGTTATGATGAAGCAATTTGCTATGTTGAGACCATGAATCTTGATGGAGAAACCAACTTGAAGCTAAAACAAGCGCTTGATGCAACTTCGAAGTTGCAAGAGGACTCAGACTTTCAAAATTTTAGGGCCATGATTAGATGTGAAGACCCAAATGCGAACTTGTACTCTTTCATTGGGACCTTGGATCTTGGGCAAGAACACCACCCTCTAAGTCCTCAGCAACTTCTGCTAAGAGACTCCAAGCTACGTAATACAGATTACATCTATGGGGTGGTCATTTTCACAGGAAATGACACGAAGGTCATTCAGAATTCAACTGCACCGCCCTCCAAGAGAAGCAAGATCGAGAGAAGAACGGATAAAATTGTGTACTCTTTGTTCGCATTCTTGGTTCTTCTCTGTACCATTGGCTCGATATTCTTTGGAATTTCTACTAGTCATGACCTTGATGGTGAATTTATGACAAGGTGGTATCTACGACCAGATGATACGACAATCTACTATGACCCCAAAAGAGCGGTGGTTGCAGCCTTATTGCATTTTGTGACAGCACTAATGTTGTACAGCTATTTCATCCCCATTTCCTTGTATGTGTCCATAGAAATCGTCAAGGTTCTTCAAAGCATTTTCATTAATCATGATCTCCATATGTACTATGAGGAAGGAGACAAGCCTGCTCAGGCCCGTACCTCGAATTTAAATGAAGAACTAGGCCAGGTTGATACGATTCTTTCTGATAAAACCGGCACTTTGACCTGCAATTCCATGGAATTCATCAAGTGTTCTGTGGGTGGGACTGCTTATGGCACCGGAGTCACGGAAGTTGAAAGGGCTATTGCCAGGAGAAAAGGGTCACCTTTAGATGAAGGGATGGCAGGAGAGGAAGTCCACACTGAGGACAAGACATCTGTAAAGGGATTTAATTTCACTGATGATCGGATTATGAATGGTAACTGGGTAAATGAGCCTCGGGCAGACGTCATCCAGAAGTTCCTGCGCTTGTTGGCAATTTGCCACACTGCAATCCCAGAAGTGGATGAAGAAACAGGAAGAATCTCATATGAAGCTGAATCACCAGATGAGGCAGCATTCGTCATCGCGGCGAGAGAACTTGGTTTTGAATTTTTTGAGAGGACTCAGGCAAGCATCTCAGTGCGCGAATTAGACCCGACATCTGGAAACAAAGTGGAAAGGTCAGATTCTTGTCGACAATTGGTAATAAATGACCTTAACAAAATTTTACTTTGGTTGTTGGGATAGTTATCCTGGTAATAAGTTGCTGATGCTTTTCCATATTCGATATATGTAGTAATGGCATATTGAGGGCGTAATTGCTATATCTTGCTTGAGTTAATCAAACATCCTTGTGGTATGAATCACACCAGGTGTTCATTTTGGATTTTTGCAGAACCTATAAGCTGTTAAATATATTGGAGTTCAGTAGCTCGAGGAAGCGGATGTCTGTAATTGTGAGGGATGAGGAGGGGAAGCTATTACTCCTCTCCAAAGGAGCCGACAGGTTTGATAAATTACAGATCCAATTATCATGGACTACTCATGGCCTCAAATTGGAAATTCTGACTTAGGCTAATAAATTCTCTCTCTCTTCAATCTAACAGTGTCATGTTCGAGAGACTTTCAGAAACTGGAAGCGAATATGTAAAACAGACAAAGGAGCACGTAAATGAATATGCCAATGCAGGTTTGAGGACAATGGTGCTAGCATATCGTGAACTCGATGAGGATGAGTACAGTGAGTTCAATGAGGCATTTACAGCTGCAAAGAATATAGTTAACACCGATCGGAGGAAGAGATTGAGGCAGTTGAAGAAAGGATTGAGAAGGATTTAATTCTCCTAGGGGCCACAGCTGTCGAGGATAAACTTCAGAATGGGGTGAGAACTTGAGCTGAGACACTTTAAATGAGTACAGATATCCAGAAGGGACTTACTATAACTGGAAAATGACTACAGAAACAATTTCTTTTAGTGGTTAAAGATAGACAAAGCTTCATATTGTTTTCTCACCAAAATAATGGTCAATTGGCAAGAAATAACCTCGACCTTCCATATCTTGACCCATGTTTTTGAATTGTTAATAAAGGTTTGGATTACATGTAAAGTTACTTATGTTGGATAGGTTCCTGATTGCATTGATAAACTTGCTCAAGCTGGAATCAAGATGTGGGTTCTCACAGGAGACAAGATGGAGACGGCGATCAACATTGGGTAGGTCTTCTTTTTATATATGGAATAAACTAAGGCAATGTTTGAAGAATTTAAACAATATGTGAAGAATTTAAACTTACTGTTGGATTGTTTGCAGCTTTTCCTGTAGCTTGCTTAGACAAGGTATGAAGCAGATAATAATAAACTCTGAGACACTGGAGAATAAGTCCTTGGAGAAAGCAGGGGACAGTTCTGCCACTGCCGCGGTATTTTCTTCTATATTCTTATATTTCCTTTGGCTACATATTCAAATATCACTAGTAGTGAGGTTGGCAGAGATTGCTTGCTTTTTCAGGCTGTCAAGGCAAGCGTCCTCCATCAGATAAGCCAAGGAAAAGCTTTGCTTGATGCTTCTAGGGAAAGCCCTGACGTGTTGGCATTGATCATTGATGGCTACTCACTTACTTATGCTCTGGAAGACGATGCCAAGGACACATTTCTCGACCTTGCCATTGGCTGTGCATCTGTTATTTGCTGTCGCTCATCTCCCAAACAGAAAGCATTAGTAAGTTGCAATGATCATCATATTGCCCTATCAGTCCTTCTAGTGGTTTTACTATGCCTTGTCGAATTGAGGTACCTTTTTAACAAAACATGACTGTACTTATATTTTCTCTTGGTTCCATAGTCTTCTAAAATAGCTGGGGACTGCATATAATAATCTAGACTTTTGTCCAGCCAATTGTGATGAATTGTGTAAGAAAATCATAGGGGATAATCTTGTTATGCTAGGCAGAATCGAAATCAAAATGAGCTCTGTACTTCACTTCGTTAACTATGTTATGCTGCAGCAGGTTCTTGAAGCCACTGTGAAAAAGGTCAATATTTCAAGAGAATCCTGATAAATCTGTATAGATGATAAACTAGCTTGATTTATTATAACATTCCTGTCATTGAGAGCTCAAGCAGAAACAATGCATCAGTTTAAAGGTTGACTATTTACTACATTCCGTGTCCGAGTTGCGTTATCTACAAATTGAAGATTCATTAGTTTCTCTACTTGAAATGTCCAGGTCACAAGGCTGGTTAAACTCAGAACAGGCGGTACCACTTTAGCTATTGGTGATGGCGCAAATGATGTTGGAATGCTTCAGGAAGCAGATATCGGAGTCGGCATCAGCGGATTTGAAGGAATGCAGGTAACAGCTCTGAGAGTTTCTCCTTTTCTTTGTATGCCAGTACCACTTCTTGTTGTCTGATCAGCTCACTGTCACTGTTTCTCCAATTTTTCAGGCTGTTATGTCTAGCGACATTGCGATTGCACAGTTCCGGTTTCTGGAAAGGTTGCTACTTGTCCATGGGCATTGGTGCTACCGAAGGATGTCATCAATGGTAACAATCAACAAGAAAGTTCATTCTCTAGGCTTAGAGAAACATCTTGCCGTAATTAGAGACACAATGACTCTCATATTGAAAAGCCACAAATTTAGATTGCTTCTTAGCCCCCTGTCACTTTCCCCCAATGGATCTATTCACTCGTGTTCTGCTTATATCTCTTAACAGATCTGCTATTTCTTCTACAAGAACATTGCCTTTGGCTTCACGCTGTTCTACTTTGAGGCCTATGCTGCATTCTCTGGAAAAACCGCTTACAACGATTGGTATCTCTCGTTTTACAACGTTTTCTTCACCTCGCTCCCCGTAATTGCCCTCGGAGTATTCGACCAAGATGTCTCAGATCACTTATGTCTCAGGGTAGTTCCCTTAATGCAACATCGTTATGTTCCTCATAGTTTCTGTATGCTATTAATTATATCTTTATTGATTGATCTTATTCGACGTTACAGTTCCCGCTTCTATACCAAGAAGGCGTGCAAAACATGCTTTTCAGCTGGAGGGGAATCCTAGGATGGGCACTAAACGGAATCCTCAGTGCCACCTGCGTCTTCTTCTTCTGTGTCTGCGCTGTGGAGACTCAAGCATTTAGGAAAGGGGGTGAAGTGGTCGGCTTCGAAATCCTTGGAACGACAATGTACACCTGTGTCGTTTGGGTTGTCAACTGCCAGATGGCGCTATCGATCAACTACTTCACCTACATTCAACATCTCTTCATCTGGGGAGGGATTATATGTTGGTACATATTCCTCCTAGCATACGGAGCAATGGACCCTGACATATCCACGACCGCCTATATGGTCTTCTTCGAGGCATGCGCACCGGCTTTCTCATTTTGGCTCATCACGCTCTTCGTTCTGGTCTCGTCGCTCCTGCCATATTTCATTTACTCAGCCATTCAAATGCGGTTTTTCCCAATGTACCATCAGATGATACATTGGATAAGGAATGATGGGCAATCGGATGATCCTGAATACTGTCGCCTGGTGCGTCAGAGATCGTTGAGGCCCACCACAGTCGGTTACACGGCTCGTTATGTGGCGACATCAAAACGCTTCGAGGAGGTCAAGGTTGAGGAAGAATGAGGAGATTCTCTATTTTTTGTAGACTATCATTGGGATAGCTGTAACTTCATTTGCAAGTATTAAGGTCCCTAAGCATGTGTACCATGAGAGATCGACTGTCGAGCCGCTTTTTTCTCAAAGGAGGCTTGCAAGATGACGGTCTGGACTGTGATCGCACTGCTGTGACCTCCAGTAACATTTTTTTGAAGCTCCAAGACAATTATTTGCTGTTTTGGAAGCATGGAGAGACATTAGACAGGATTTTTCGCCAACCTTGTCACGGATGAAGTAGTAAGCTGTACTTGCCATTACTCTTGTAACCAACATTGCGCGAGATTTCTCTCTGTTCTGAATAGATCAGCAATGTGATTTGGGAAAAACCAGTAGCAAAGAAAGCTAGTTGCTGTCACTGACATGTGAGTTCAAATCGGCAAGTTTAGGCCTCCAGCAGTAAAAAAAGACGTCTTCCTTTTAGTCGAGAAATGACCCAGCAAGCTCCTCTTCCTGGCCACTATTCCTGTCACTAACATCACATGGTTTAAGAAATCTTAATCTGGGCATCTCAGTAAACTTAGCATAAGCAAAGGACAAGTCATCTTCGTGCTGCTGCTATGTCTTTTACATAGAATTTACTGCGTTATTTTCGCTTATTTCCGGTAGCAAATGTTGGTCTGGAGCTGGGCATATCTCTCTGGGTTATTGTCAAAGGTCCGAATACATTCAAGATGCAAAACGGGTCGATCAGTATGCTATGCAGCACTCCTCTCAGCTGGTACGACTATAACTACAACTCTACAATGAGTGCAAATTCTGACAATTCGCGCCCTTCGGATTAAAATGGCGTATGGCGACAGCGCAGGTATGGACTGCTCTTGCCATCCATGAGACAGAACTTTGAGTTGAAAATCATGCAGTGACCTTAAGAAGCACATGGTCACAGCCAAACCTGTCTCCATCCTCGGTCAACACTCTCACCATCACAAACGTTTAAAAATTACACAAGACAACTCACCTTCTCCTGTCCGAAAGCAAAAAGCAATAAAAAAACAAAGGGTGGTTTGGAGCGAAATTGCAGATCATGAGAAGAAAAGAATACAGCGAGAAAATTCACACACAAGATCAGGACTTGCACAGAAGGAGAAACTCCACAAATCAATAGATCTAGGAAACGAATTGTCAGCTGACAGATCTTATCTACATATAAAAGAATTAATCGACAGTCAAGGTCGACCCGAGTTCTCGGTTTTTCGCCTCGTGTGCATGAATGGTGTCGCGAAGCAAGAAAGAACTCGCTTTCCTGAACTCTATCTTAATCAACATCGGTTTTGCAGAGAGGCCACGAATCTGCACATAATCTCTACAATGTGGATGACCATACGTCGTTCTTGCTTGCCAAAAGGTCACCACATTACCAGTGGAAGGACCATCTACGTTACGAAAAGGATTTGCCAAAAATGTCGGAGGCCGACTTCGCCATTACGGTCGCAAACTCGTTAAAGCTGATCACGCCATCCCCATCCGCATCAGCCTCCTTGATCATGTCCCTGAGCTCCTTGTACGTCAGCGGCTGGCCCATCTTGGCCATTGCCCCGGCGAGCTCCGCCGCGGTGATGTACCCGTTGCCATCGCGGTCGAAGGAACGGAACACCTCCAGGAGCTGCTCCTGGTTGATCAGGGCGTCCTCGTTCATGTCCGGCAGTATCACGCTCGCCAGCTCATCGAACTCGACGAGGCCGTTGCCATTGGCGTCCATGTTGCCGAGCAGGACGTGGACCTGGTCCCCGGACGGCTTGAGCCCGAGCGAGCGGAGGAGCGCCGCGAGCTCCAGGATCGTCAGGCTGCCATCAGCGTCCATGTCGAACCGGGCAAATATGTCCCGCAGCTGGTTCAGCGAGGCCGCCATGACCAAAGAGATTCAAAACGTCGCCCACGATGTCCCGCGACACCGAACCGACCGGCTTCCTCGACAGGGAGGCCGGGAGCGAATGCGAAAATGAAAACACGGGTTCTTCTTCTTCTTCGGAGGCGGCGACGGCGGCGGCTGCGGTGGTGGAGGAGAGAGGAGGAAGGAGTGGATCTTGGTATATGAGGCAATGGAGGGAGGGAGAGGGGTGTTGAGGTTGGTTATGGATTTGAGGTTCATCTTGGTCCTGGTGGCAAGGACTTTTATAACAGAAATAGCGCGTCGGTGATTAAAAATTTTGTGACATGAAAGCTCAGAGATTTTCTGGACGTAGGCAGGTTCAAGGAAAGTGTCCAAATTTGTTCGATTTTTAATGTTGTTTGAGAGCATCTTCATAGACAGTTCATGGACGTGTTGGACTTTTGGCAGGGAGCGGAGGATCTGGGCATTTTGTAACTCTGGAGTGTCTTGTTCAGGGGGGACCGGCCATTGGCAATGCTGGTGGTGGGTGAAATGGTAGGTGCTGGGATGAATCAAAAGTGAGAGAATGTATGGGAAAAGGTCAATGGACTTTCGATTAAGGGTGTTTTTATTTCGTGAAAAATTTTAAAATTTCAAAATATTTTTAGAAAAGTATTTACTCACATCACTTACGAAAATAAATGAATGAAAACTATCTTTGGCATTCACGAAAATAATCAGGTATAAATTGTGTCAATAATGAAAATTTTTCTCATTGACTAATATTTCTAAGCTAAGTAACCAATCATTTTTTAAATTTTGAGTTTTTCGTCAAACAAACACACCCTAAAGCTAGATTTGTTTTTACGAAAATGAATGAATCGGAAAATATTTTCGTAAAAATGATTGCTTGGAAAAATGAATGAACGATCTGCAAATTTTTTTAATGAATGAACGATCTGCAAATTTTTTTACATAAATTATTGTTGGTAATGGAAATATTTTTATATATCTAATTAATTCAAGCATTACAAGCGGTGATTTTTAAGAAAAAAATTTTCAAATAATTTATTTTCAAGCAATATTAAAAAAACCATAAATGTAATTTTATGATACTTATTACGTGTCTGCAATAGAGAAAATAGTTTGATGGTTCAAAAAACATAAATGATTGGAAATATTGCGTAGTTGGTCAAGGCATTGGGAAATTTACAACTCGAGAACTCAAAGTCCTGTGTTCAAATCTATAAATTACATGCAAACTGCTCTAGATCAACATCGGCTACATGGTGCTAAAAGTTTAGAATTAATGGGTTCATGAATTTTGTGGGGGTGTTCTAAAATTTTTCAGGTGGCCGAGGATATGTGCCTGTGTCCCACGAAAAGGAGTTGAAAGTATTGATGATAAATAGTTTGCAAAACTAAAATAATAAAAAGAAGCTCATAAAAATGAAATTGAGTGTATATTGAAATACTAGTATTACATACATACATATACAAACAAGAAATGGGGAATCAGAGTTTTAAAGACGAAATCAGGGAGAGCCCTATGGCAAAAATAATAAATTCCAAATTTACACGTTCTTTATATCATTTACTAGAGTTTTTTTCTTTTTTATAAAAGCACACTTCACCTGTTCATAAGATATAATTATTTAAAACAATTTTTGGCGAATCAAATTATTTTGCTTTGTCTACATTCATTGTAAGAGGAGTTTGGCACCATCAGTGGCGGCCTAGGGACCAAACACGTGTCAATGCAGCCCCAGCCACGCAAAAAGCCTTTTTTATTTTTTATTTTTATTTTTGAGACAAAGAAATCCAAATTTTGGAAATCGACTAACTCCGTACTTCTCGAAAATAACTATTGATTTATGACCAAATTACTATTGATCGATAACGTTGAAATTTGAGCACAAAATTTTTTACTTTTAACTTAGGCATATAACCACTTGACCAGCATTTTAAGAAGTTATTACTTGCTCTCTTCAAATTTTTATTTTTTTCCACCGTCTTATATGAAATTTATCTCCATCAAGAGAAAAATATTATTATTCTTACATAAAAAATGAATAATTTAAAAATATTTTTCTAAAAATGACTGCTCAAATAATTAATTTAATGTAAATATTTTTTTTCCATTATCAAAAGCAATTTTGATTAGATAATTTTATGGAAGAAAGAATATTTTTTGTTCTTTATTTTTTGTTCACTCTTTTTATAAGGGATATGTGATTGATTTTAAGAAAAATGTTTTTTAGATTATCCAGTTTCACAAACAAATAGAACATAATTTTATGTTGACCTACAACCCGACGGAATTGATTCATAGCGCATCAATGATGGTATATTATCCATGAGTCTCCTCTCCACTTGATTATTCCAACTACGGCAATTTTAAGAATATTAAAATTCAATTAGATAATATGACGTATCGAATGATGTGATAATTACAAATCATCATTAAAATAATACCACCCATTAATTTATTCAATCAATATGGTGTTTTGATCTTGTAACCTGAGGTCATTTAACGTGCACGCAATGTTTATCTTGCAAGTAGCACAATCATATCTAATACTTTAGTTTAGCATGATTAATTTATGAAGCTCATCCAATCAGTGTAATTAGAATTTTGGCCAATTCCATATTTTCCTCTCTCTAGCTTCTATCTTTTTCCCTTTTAAAATTATAAATTTTCTTTTCTTTTTATCGTAGCCAAAGGTCTTCGATAAATAAAAAAAACGCCACGTTGGATTTTATTTTATTTTCCTTCCATATGAGGAATTTTTGGATAATTTTCCTTATAAAATGTCAGGATTATTGGTGGAGTTAAAAAAAAAAAAAAAAGGAGAAAAAATTATGCAATTTTGCTAAGGGCAGAAATCTGTCCTCTCTAAATATCTACTTCCACCATTTGCAACAGTCCATGTCAGAGAGAGAGAGATAGAGAGAGAGAGAGAGAGAGGCGGAGGCGGAGGCGGAGCGACGTGCGGCGGCGGCGGCGGCGGCGGCGGCGACGCAACAGAATCTTGGGGTTCAGCCCTTCAAAATCCGTCGCTCCCCCTTTTCTCTGTACCTCTCGTCGTGTGCATTTCTCCTCCTTGGGTACTTCTACTGTGCATGGGTCGGGAGCTTTTTCTGCGAATGCGATGAGCTCCGGTCGTCCGGATCTGCGTTCTTTTCCCGGTCATCTTCTTCCTGAATATCGTGTTTCTCGGGCTGATTTCTGGGTTCTTGGTGGTTTGACTTGTTGAGGGAGCTTCTTTTTTTTACTTTTGTTGATGGCGTTGCGGGGCCGTGGGGGGTGAAGTCACTGGAGGCAGCGGTTCATCGATCTCTTCCTGGGGAATTTTGTTGGTTCGAATGGACAAGACGCATGAATCGGTCGATAAACCTCTGCATCCAGCGCTCACTCCTCTCTTTTGTCTTGGGTGCGTTTTGCTTTTTGTTTTTTTTTTTGGCTTTCTTGGTTTCGATCTTTTCGGCTGGATGAAATCTTGAGATGTGGAACAGGGGCGAGTGGTTTGGAAATTGGGGTCCAACGGATGGGAGATTTTCTGGGAACCCTTTCGGGACATTTTGTTGTCTTTGATGGAAGGTGACCCTGGAGGCAGTTGATTTTCTTGTCCGTGGAAATCTCTTCGAACGGAGCAACGAGCGAGGGAAGAAAGTGTGTTGTGGTTCTTGTTTAGTTTTCTTGGTTTTTCGGAACTAAATGAGGTTCTTGTTGGCGCTCCTAGCTTGATGATGTTTTCTTTTTTGAATGGTTTAATGAGGATAATTATCAGCTTCCATTTTCGCTTGGCTTACTGTCGTCTTTCTTAGAAAGGAAAAAACTTTGCTTGATCTAAGATGGAAGTATGCTGTGATTTGTAAAAGAAAGAACAGAGAGAATGATAGTGTGGATCATTCGAAAACGGCTGCTTTCTGGAAGGATTTTCTGCAGTTATTGTGGTGATTTCAGTATGCTTGCAACTGTTAGAGCCATGATTTGTTGTCGAGACTCATTTGAACCATATAAAGTTAACATATTGTTGGCTTAGGTATAGATTTCTCTGAGTCAATTGATCTGCTTTGAAGATGTGCGGAGTTGATTTCTCCTCTCGTGTTTCATCATCATCATCATTTCAGTTCATTTCTGGTTCTTCCTCTCAGTCCCAGTTTCTTGGAATATTTGCTGATGAAGGTTCTCAAATGTGAAAATATGTCGACATTTGTGGGAACTTGTGGTTTTATTTTTTCAAGTACAAGTATGATAACATTTGCAAAATGGTCATTATCTTTGTTACAAGCCTGCATACGTTCAACAGTTTGGTTAGCTTATCTTTCTAGATGCCTTCCTCAAAGTGAGTTGTACCCTGATTCTTCTTCATAATTTTCTTTGCACCTTTTGGCCGAAAGTTGTGTCCTTCGTGTTGACGCATTGGATTATTTGCAAGCTCAAGCTTGTTATTGCTTCTGCACCTTTTTACATAAGTACTCCAGAGAGTGATTTATCCAGAAGTTTCTACATGGTCATGCGTGGTTCGAGTTTCGGGAAGTCATTAGGTTTTTAATTTTTTTTCTACTCTGTTCCTATGTTTCTGAGTGGAAGTGTGATACTGGCTATTTGCAATGCACCATGTAGTCTTCCCACGGTCGCCCGTTGTTGAGTTTTCGGATGAAAGTGGTTCCCATGAACGTGTCATTTTCTTGATCTGGTGGTAGAAAAGTGGTTCCTTGGTTCCTGTTGGCGCCTCCAAGGGGACCATCTTTGAATGAAGTTCCAGCAGTAGGACAATCTACGGCTTCAAAGTGAGGAAAGCAACAGCTTGTGGACTACAACTTGGGAGAGAGAATCCGAAACATTGAAGGAAGCACTTTTGGAATCTGGCATCATGTTCTGCGTATGAAGCTAGTTTGGAAAGGAAGAAAAAGATTTGTGAGGAAAGATTCCTTTGTGTACACCGTCTGAGGAATCACCAATATTGGGAAACTGGGTTTGTGGAAGAATCTAGGATGACATCTGCAGGTTGAGGATACTCTCTCTCTCTCTCTCTCTCTCTCTCTCTCTCTCTCTTCTTTTCTTTTCGGTTGGTTTTCATTCTGATTTTGCCGTCTTAAAATGTTTATGCTCAGCCATAATTGCTGATGTCTGATTCTGTAGTTGTAATACTGCAACTGGCGATGCTCTTGCATTCATTGTGTATTTGTCAGCTACAAGGCACCTTTTACCTATAGTAGTTCGTTTTTCTAGTCTAAGTTTCGCGCTTCCATTCATTATATGTATCTTTCCTCTCTCTCTCTGTCTCTCTCCTCCCTCTGCTGCCCTCCATGATGCTGCCGTCAGGTCGGCAGCAGCTGCCCCGTCTGCCGCTTGAACACTCTCCTTTGTTGTTTTTCCTCCCCGGTTCGAGCACCCAGTTTGTATTATTCAGGGCCTTCGGTTTCGTCTGAAGAAGACGAATCGCTCGTCGTCATCAACTGGGCTGAGTCATGCCGTTTATCGCTTGTCCTTCGAGAAGACTATAACTTCGCCACGCGTCTTTTCCTAGATGAAGTATTTCCCAATATGATTTCAAGACGTCTAGTGCATTGCCCAATGATGGTGAGGTTGAAATTATTGGCTTCAGATAATGGACACTGTTCCAAGGAGTTTGACACGTTAAATTCTAGTTGCCTGTCAACTTGGAGCTAAGTTCTGATTTAGCTTTCGTGGGGGACGGAGTAGGACGCGTTGTTCGTTTCGTTAAGGACAGCGAGTTTAGTAATCCTGTCGCCATCTGATGTGCTCCATCAATCTTGGGGCCCAAATGACTTTTTCGCGACAAAAGCAAAACGTGGAAAGGCCGTCCCATGATCAAGAAGGGGAATTTTCGCAGCGAAATTTTTGGGGGGGTGGCGACGAAATTGGTGATGATGGTGGCAAATGGCTACTTGATTGATAAATTCCACTCGAATGATCGTTGCGCACACGAACATCTGAAGGGTTTGTGCAGTTGGTTCGTATTCATGGACCCAGGGAAGACTGGAGTTTGAACCGTTTGATAAACGTGAGATCCATGAGGTCGGCTGACAGTGGTCCAGCTTGAGACGACGGTCCGGCTTGAGACAACGTGCTCGGGCGATGGCCTGGCTGCCAGTGTGGCTGGGGGAGGGCAGGGACGTGACTCGGGATCGAATCTCGCGTCTAACAATTCTAGACATGTGGGTACCAATTATCAAGGACTGCTAATTTGATCCGGGCTTCATGTTTTGCCAAGCTTCCTATGGATGATCGGCCGGACCTGTGGTCTGAGGATATGTGAAGTAGAGAGGTTTACCGTGAGATTTTGGAGGAGACACGGGACTCAAATAGAGGTGTAGGTCCAGAGAAGCTCAGGTTTAGCACGCTTTCTTTCTTATGTGACATTTTGGAGGAGACATGGGACTCAAAATATAGGTGCAGGTCCAGAAAAGCTTAGGTTTAGCACGCTTTCTTTCTCATGTACAGGCCTTGAGTTTGTCTGAAAATGAGCTCGGTTGAGCACCCTAGATGAATTTCATCACGGTGAATCAGCAACCACGGCGGCGGACCGACTACCATCGTGTTTTCGGAGACTAGATAATAGTCCTCTTAGCCATCTACATCTTTCCCCATAGCCACTTGGAATCAGTCTCTTCGTGCGAAATCTGAATGACCCGTTTGCACGGATACGCTAAGCTGCCTTTTCATTATTATGCTGTGATGTTAGCCTTTCATCAACGAGAGATTTCGTCTTGGACCGATTAGTTAGACATATAGATGTTGCATCCTTAAATGGTGTTCAGCTCAAACTTAGAGACTAGGATTCATGGCAAAGCTATTTTACCGAGCATTCGCTTGTTCTTTGTCTTCTGTGTCATCTAGATGCTCAAGATTAACCGGTGAAACGTGCCTTATCGCCGGGAAAAACCATGACAAGACATGGAAGCTAAGTCCTCCAAATCTAAATCGAGTATCCCCCGATTTGAGACTTCAAAATTACATCCCGTATTTGTATCTCAGCTCAGGTCGAGTTTGAATCAAGATAAGCTTTTCGCGTCCTGATCATGATCAAAGCCGAGAGCATACACATAGCAGGTAAACATGTTTTTCTTCTTCTTCTGCATTTCTTTTGAACAAGAGGTGTAGAAGCTTACAGCAACTGCATATCATAAGATTGCTACAATCAGAGAGAGCATACACATCGTTGGGGACATTATTGGAGTTACCAAACAACTGATGAAAACGCCAGACCAGCAGGCGAAGGTTAATATACTTACGACGATTGCGAAACGGTGTTCGCCACGAGCTTAGATTATCGGTTAACTAAGCCTCTTCAAAATCGTATTGTCCTCTTTCGCCTTGATGCGTCGAAGAACTAAAAGAAGGAGCCACAAACACTGAGGAATAAACCTTAGAACTACCAAATAAGGAGAGCCCACGGGACTCGTTTTCTTGTATGCCACAACGGTCCGAACCTTCTTTTGGTGAGGCCGGGGAGCAAACTATCGTTTCTTCGACGAGGGTATTGACATCCTTCGAACCACCTTCACTGCTCCCGTTCCGATCCCGCCATGGATGACTGAGAAAAGAGTTGAGAACTGATGACGATGACGATCTTGCTTGCTGCTGCTTCATATTTGTATGCTGGAGAATCTGGTCGACTTTCGGGTGCTGCCCTACGAAGCTGCAGTTCACCTCGGGGTGATTACCGATCAGCTGGTGGCACGGGAAGTTCGTCTTCGCGTTCCTCCCTCGGAGAAGCCAGGCCGCGCTGTCGTAAGCCAAGGCGGCTTCCTCAGCGCTATTGAAAGTGCCCAGCCACAGCCTCAGCTTCAGCGTGGAGTCCTTGATCTCGGCGACCCATCTTCCCGAAGGCCTTTGTCTCACCCCGAGAAACCTTCTCATTGCATCATCGCCCTTCGCTCTTCTCTTGATGTTCTTCCTCATGGCTATGGTGTTCTCTCCTCCTTGGCCAGAATCCCTCGCTCTACCGACAGACGTCGAAGTGCCACCGGATGAGCTTTTGGATGGGATTTCTGGGACCGTCACGCATGACGAGGGTTGGTCCATAGCAAAAGAGGAAGAGAATGGGAGAGGAATACGTTTGTACTGTTGTGGTAGTGAGAACAAGGCCAACGAGAATGATGACAGGAATAATTATGGGAGAAGTTTATTTGTCTGATTGGGGTTTGTTTCCATGTAAAAACAAGAATAATAACGTCACAAAAAATTGCAGCTTTAGCTCAGGGACAGAGCAAGAGATTCCTATGAAGGTTTCGAGATTATATTCAAATTTCCAAGGGAGTGTTAGTTTGGTAGTGGTAACAACTGTGGAGAAAAATGCTGGTGTTTCATTATATGTCCTGTTCATCATGGATTGTCTGTAATCTGGAGGACCACAATCCATGGTGCATTTAGTCACTGATTAGCACCGTGCTCATAATGGTATCCTTTTGTACTTTTATGAATGGGGAAGGCTTACCTGGTGGAGTAGGTTAAAGACAAAATGAAAGACGGGAAAATTTGCAGGATAAGTGTGCTTTGTCCAAAATGCTCTATAGACATTGCCATTCTTATTTTGTAGAAGGAGAGGGTGTTTTGTGCAGCAATAATGTCATGTGGCAATGACACATCAAGAAGATGGCCATTGAGAAATCGAGAGTTCAAAAATTCAAACTTAAAAGTTTGATGTGATATATGTCATGTTAGTAATGTGATTGATTAGTTATGCCACGTTATTAGTGCGACTTGATATGTAAGACTTTTTTGTTAAGAAGACTTCTCCTCGGTGGATGTAATCTAGTTTTATTAACACGTTCTGGCTGAAATGAGAGGGTCTTTCATTCTGGGCCTCGTCCTTGAGGTGATCTCAAGGTTCTATTGCCAAGAGACATGTTTTCAGCTACAAAAGCTCTTTTCACTTGTGCATGCTGCTCAGAGTTTCACTCCTATAAATTTGACTTAGGTTCTTAGTTCCACTTCAAACTTTAAGCAAGTTCAACCATCTGCACATCAGGCAAAAGTGACTTCTCTATGATGTTCTTAACATGGTCTTCATCCACGGTCGACGTGGTAGACCCGACAGATCATGGATAGTACAGAAAAACCTGTACAATGCTCATTCTTTAGTGAGCATTAAAGTCTGCAGAAGTCTATGTAAGAATCTCTTGTTCTCGTTCCTGTACCGTCGGACAATAGGTCAAATATACCAGAATTACATGTAGTATAATAGATCATGAAACCATATTTCCAAGAGGAACTGTTTCAATTTTCAACCCTAGTCTTGAGTGGCCCATTTTTATGTACTCCCAGAGTACCAAAGACAGGCGGTCCTCGACTGCTTAGTCACACATCTTGCAGATCGCATATGGAATCCTACGCCGCATGATGATTTAGGATGCACATGCTGGAAGCATTCTTAATGTATCCGCTTGTAATGAACACGAGCCCAAAGCAGTACACCACGTTACAGTACCTTACAGTTAAAGGCCAAATAAGGAATCTGGGAAGGAGAATTTGCCAAGGTTTATAGATCAGATTGCAATGGACACAAGTCTACTGCAGAAAGATCCAAAGGGATATGAGGTAGGCTCAGCAAACCACTCAGGGAATTAATTTAAGCACTAAACCCTCTCTGTAACTCAGACTTAATGTCCCTGGTGCAATACATCCAACAGCCAGCAGACAAAAAATCACACCTCAAAAGCCTAAATACGACCAAAACAGGCACGTTTGCTTCTTGACTTCACCCCCCACCATCTGTCTCTCCCTCACATTAATTTAATTTGACTAGAGAGGGAAATTGTCTCTTCTATGTTATGGTAGTCCCCACTAGAGTGGGAAATTTAAACAAACCGATAGTCCAAAATAAAATAAAATCAGCACATCGACGCAGATTAAATAACCCTTGTTTTACTTTATCCAATGTATTCTGGAAAAGAAAGAAACGTACAGCTGAATTACCCTATGAACCAGAATTCTCCGAAGGAGACATTCCCACAAAAGCCAGGCCTACCCAAATGAATCATGAAGTATTACAATTGATAAGTACAAATCGTCCACAAAGACAGTAATCTGCATGTAAGTGGGGTATGTGCTGAAATTTAAATGAAATCTCACATAGAAAGTTATAGGTTACATAAATAAAATAAAGTAAATATGAGAGATGTTATCCCTTCGATACTCCAATTTAAAAAAAGTTTAGTCATAAAAGATGATCAAATTAATACTCTTGACAAAACTACTAATGATTTAGATAATGAATTTGTGCCCGGAATAAATAATATATATTCTTGAAGATGAATTTTTTTTTAGGGTTGTCATCTAGCGGGTGTTGTCTGCGTTAGACCTTTGCAACGTATCAAACACGAGCTATATTCCCTGATTGTCTGAATTTTATCTTAATGAAATCCGACAAGGGCCCGCGCATCTTTTTGGAATGCAGATCAACCTCAGAGCTTTTTCGAGCCTTTCTTGTCGGATTCTCTAAGAAGTACTTTTCACCATCACCCTCCAAGCTATCTCTACTCTCTCGTTATCCTGAGTTCCTGAAACCTAAAAAAGTTGAAGTGCACAAAGGTGGCTGTCGAGATGGTATCTTCGTCTGAATCTCGATCTTCATTTGACGAATAGAAAAATCCGAGACCCCGCTTCATTCTGGTGAATTTGTGTTAGGTACTAGGCTTGTCCCATGCATTGTTTTTTTCATGTCGAATTCACTAAATATGCATAAAATTTTTAAAAGGCTAGTTGCATTACTCGCTTAGGATAGGAAAGGGTATATAAAAGTTCGATGGAATCAATTGAATGTTAGTGTGAAAGAAGGAGTTTGAGGTTGACGAGTCAAGTGGGTCGAAATAAAGAAACCTAGCTGGGAGGGAAAGGAGCACATGCAAAGATATAGGAGATTTGTGCCAAGCTCACGTTATTCTAAGGCAACGATTCATCTGTCTATTACTTTACTTTAATAATGAGACAAGTTACTGGTAATAAGATCCTCGTATTTTTACTTAAAGTACATCTCTGCACTTAGCAATAGAACTTCCGTCTCCCGCATGTTGGTTGAATTTATGGAAAAATGTCTATAGTGAGCTGAATTATACTCGTGAAAGTACCTAACTCATTATACCCGGGTAAAAATACTTGGGTTTTGAACTTATTTCATGTGTTTTCTTTAGTGAACGAATGATGGAACATGTTAACAATAGTTTGTATATCCAACATGTGTAAGCATAATGTACTCGTTATTTCTCATTAGGTAGCATGGAAGACAGAGAAAACTGACCTGTCATGTATGTTGTCTCTATGAAATCTTGTAATTTAAACAGCCTTGTTACAATGCTTAAGATTTTCTTATTTATATAGAGTACGAATGATGTAAAATCATGATTTTACTATAGAAACCTTATCTTACAATCTTACTATAGAAAGTCCGAACTTTTTTTACGTTTTCGAGGGAAAATGACGATAAAATACACCCGTGTCGTGAATTTTTACAATTTTCATCTCGTTTATTATTAAGAGAGATAATTTAATTTCAATTTAATTGCTCCAGAACACTGTGCTCGGATCTTAAACGTGATGAAGAATTCAAGGCCGGAGCTTCTCTGGGCCCATTGTGGGAAAATACGTGCTTAGAGGCCCAATAATTTGGTCCAATAATCGATAAGAGCAACACTTTGAATCGATACCAAGGTCATGGCTAGGGCTCCTGCATATCAAAAGATCAAGGCCTCGTTTGTTTCGATACACAAGCTTCTGTCCCAATTCACAAGTCATATATATACACCAAATGTCACATTTCCTTAAGTCATGTGTAGCAAGACGCATCACAATTGACTACTGTGCATTGGATATAGTCATCATCCACAAATATTATTAACTTGAATACTCAATTACTACAGTTCTAAGGAGATCAATCTATTTCATTAGCCAAGTTAAATATAACAATATATTGACAATTGATTGGAAATATTCAAATTATTTCACTAAACAACATCAATAATCCGTGATGACGGTAACAAATCAAGATTAGTTAATGATATTTTGTTAGTAAATAATTGCGGTAGCAAAATATGAGAGAGAGAGAGAGAGAGAGAGAGAGAGAGAGAGAGAGAGAGAGAGAGAGAGAGAGAGAGAGATTAAACATTCGATATGGTGTCATTAAATTAGGAAATCACTAATGGAATGATACATGCCCCATGCAACAACCAGAGAATCGAAATAAATCAAAATGCACCTAAAGCAACCCTACAAATATGCTAAGTATTAAGTCCGCTATTTAAGAAGTTTCTTCTATTTTAAGCACGACGCAAGATGAACGTACACCCCGTCTGAATCGTCTAACCCTCTCACGCGCAACATCCACGGCGACCGAATTTATAGCCGTCCGACCGGTTGTTCCTGGCGGCGCAACACCCGACGCTGTAGACGAAGAGGACGACCACGACGATGCAGACATTGAACACGAGCAACGCCCTCCATTGCCGCTTGATGCTGGCCAAGAACCCGGCCTTGCACGAGTTGCAGTTGTAGCACAAAATCTTCGGGTCGTTGCTCCACTTGGCGCAGTCGCCGTCCGCCGCGCCCGACCCGGGGCTAAGCGTCCAGTAGGTCGCGTTCTTGAACACGAACCCGCAGTCGCTCGGCGGTTTGCAGCAACCCGACTGAAGAAATTATGCAAAAAAAGAAAAAGAAAAGAAAAGAAAATCAATGAGCTTTATCATATGTCATGAAGATGAAGATCTTTCTGATTAATTTTCAAGAGTAGTAAACGAAAATCTATACAATGAAATAATTACTAGAAAAGTTGTAAATTTGAAGAACTCCGATAACCGCTACTATAAAAATTACTCCAAAGGATTGATTAAAGGAAAGAACTTTCGTATTCAGATCCGTAACATACGGAAACCACCTTAATCTTTTCGATGCAGACCGAAGAAATAGAAGTAAACATGAACAACGTCACCTGGATTGGGGACCAGTTCATCTTGAAGAACTGCGCCGCCTCCCTGCCGGCGCCGCCCTCCGTGAGGCTCCGGCAGACGTCGCCCTCCGCCAAGCAACTCCTGATCTCGTCCCACCGCTTCCCGCTGGCCACGTGGTTCTGCAGCCAGTGCGAGTAGTCCCCCAGCCGGTACTCCCGGTAGCCCTGCCCGGACACGGCCTGGCCCGCGCCCTTGTTTGTCACCAGGAACAGGAACGCGGCGAGCGCGACGAGGGCGACGATGAGCACGAGCATGAGGGCCAGGTAGAGCCGGAGGAGCCAGTTGACGCCGCAGCAGGCGCCGACGACGGCCATGAGGGAGACGGCGAGCAGGGCGAGGCCGGCGGCGAGGAGCGGGTCCTGGAGGGACTTCTGGCACGGGGTGGGGCTGCCGTGGACGTGGAAGTACACGGAGGCGCCGACGGCGGCGAGGGAGACGAGGACGACGAGGGCGTTCAGGAGCCCGACGACGAAGTTGCTCGCGCGAACCATCTTCTCCGCGGGATCACGAACTTCTACCGCAAGCAAGCAAGCGACGTATGCGAACTTCTCTGTGCAAGCGAAGGGATCTAGGGTTTTGTGTAGAGTGATGTCGATGGAAGAGATAGAGAGAGAGAGAGAGAGAGAGATTGGGATCGAAAGGATGAGGAAGACGAGGAGTTCGGAAGGAGTAGGAGAACTTTTCTGGTTACTGCATGGAGGAGAGGTCTTATTGATCGTGCGGAAACTTCCTGCCACGTGTCGCGGGGTGAATGGGTCGAGGGTGGAGGTGGTGGGGCCCCGTGGAACACGTGGAGGGCGGTTCGGGAGTCCTTGCAACTGGAGTGTTGCTACGTGGACTCAGTTTTACGTGGTATCGCGATCATTAGCCGTTGATTGTACAGATGTCGCCGCGGAGTGCACACGATCGACGGCCACGATGACGTTGATATCTGTAAACCGAATTTGTGCTGTGAAACAACGAGTTCACGACCGAGTGATGTTCGTGATGGGAAAATCTTATGGCGACATGCTGACCTGTCGGGGAGGTGGGGTCCTCCCCACGAGGACGTGGGTATTTTGGTTGGGACTTGGAATGGAACTCGTGCATGGATGTTTGACTTGTTGACTTATAGGAGGACAAGACAAGGAGAGTTTTTTTTTTTTGAATGCATTAATGCTTAGATGATAAAACGCAATCGGATCTCGACATTTATTTGATCAGAAATTCCGTGGCATGTTGAACTCCTAGAGAGGTCCTTATATAGCAAAAAATAAAATAAAAAATTATGTACACTCAATTGACGTGGTGATATATTTTAGGATGGTTCAATTACTAGCTTAGATTCGATATACCAAACCGATTGGTTTTGAAACTATCGATTTTAGACCGGTTGATTTTGGTCTTGTTTCAAGTTACCTGAAACTGACACATTTATTATGTTAAAAAGCCAAATTTCTATCGTAAAATATAAAATCATGCCACTTTGTTACAAAAATATTTGTTGATTATTCATGAGCTATCCGGAAAAATTGGTGATATCTATTTGACTTTTAAACTCCGTGATGCCTATCTGAGGTAATACTCAAAGAAAAAATTAAACTCTTCCCATGATTATCCATTAACTTTTTAAAATCCAAGACGCCGTGATATAACCAAAAAAGAGAAAAAGTTTCAAGGGCATAAACTACACTAAGCACTATCACTAAGGAGAAGATTTTAGGTGCATCGGACGTACGTGCACCCGTCGTAGAAATCACGTAGGTCCTACTAAATTTAAGGGTCTGTTCGTTTCGCGGAAAATAATTTCCGGAAAACGTTCTGGATTTTCCTGGCGTTAGTTTCACGGAAAATAAATTCTTTGAGGAAAATGTTTTCCATCAAATGAAAAAAGTCTTCTAAAGTGAGGAAAAATGTTTTCCACTTTTGAAAAGTAGAAAACATTTTCCTTACTTGATCTCTTTTATCTCACATCTCTACAAATCCCGACTTCATCATTCCCTTTATTTTTCTTCTTTTCTTTTTTCATTCGAATTATTTTTTAATTTTCGTTTTCTTTTTTAATTCGAATTATTTTTAATTTCCTTTTTCTTTTTTTTTTTTTTTATTTTATTTTATTTTATTTTTTGTTCTCATCTTCTTCTTTCTTAGCTAGTCGTCGACCAAGTGAACCTCAAGCTCGTCGATCCTGGCGAGTCTCGAGCTTGATGATTGCGCTCGCCAATCTGGCCACAAAAATATTTTCCTTATCGAACATCGGAAAATATTTTCCGAAACATTTTCAAATTTTAGCCGAACACTAGAAAATATTGTCATTTTCCTAGAAAATGACTTCTAAGAAAATATTTTCCTAAATGGCTCATTTTCAAAGAAATGAACGGACCCTAAAGAATTAAGTGCGCAATTAAATGCAATATATCATGTGCATTGGAATTTTTAATTAATTAATCACGAATCCACCGAATAGTTAATGTTATAAATTTATTGACTTGACTGTGATCTCATTAAATTTTACACGATCCATCTAATAATTTCTCAAGATCGGAAAAGATTATCAAAAAAATCATAAATCTATTATAATTTTTTCAATTCAGTCATCAATTCTTCTTTTGTAGTTTCCATCCTAAATCTTTTGCAATTGTGTCAATTTATTTTATCGGGCCAAATTTGGCTACTCGACGCCAGTGGACAATTTTAAAATAATATAATATATATATTTTATTGTCTCTCTCTTTTTTCCTCCTCCCTCCTTCTTCCTCTTGCTTTGGTGATTTGCCAAAGGAGAGGGTCAATGCTAGTAGTGAGCTCACCTTGCCATCGCTAGGCGAGGGTAAGCTCGCCTAACCACTGGTGAGGTAAGCCCCCATCAAATATGGCAATGGCTCTCCTTGCCAATGGCTAAGCGAGGCTGACCTTACCTAGATCTGATGAGGCAAGCCCTTGCTAGTAGATTGGCAAGCTCGACCTCGTAGTTGCTTGGGTGAGGGCGAGCTCGCCACTTGGTTGGGCACCTTAGTTTGACACCTGGCCCTCCCCTTTGGCCAGTTGTTGAAGCAAAGAAGGAAGAAGGGAATTTTAAAAAAGGATAAAATAAAATAAAAATAAAATATTATTAAAAAATTATTGGTTGACATCAGCCGGCTTCCACGTTTGTGTTGGCAAGCCAAATTTAGCCAAATGGAACTGAATTAGTACAATTACAAAATGTTTAAAATTGAAATGATAAAAAAAAAATTATGACTAAATTGAAAAACTTGTAATAGATTTATGACTTTTCTGGTAATATTCCTCAAAATCAATACCGAATCATCAAGAATTTCAAAATTTTTAAACAATGAGGCATTGTTTCTGGTCAAAAAGGGAAAAAAATCAAAGCGTTTTGAGAGATTTTGAATCGAGTCAAAGCAATGGAAGAAATTTAGAAGTTTCAGAGTCCAGCCGGAAGACTAAACGGGCCTTGTTATAGAGAAGGACCGCTTGAGGCCCGTTGAGGCCCCAAAAACTTCCCAGACCCCAAGCTATAATGGGCCCACGTGCTGGCCCAGCCCGAAACCCGATCCCACTGACCGGGGCCGCGGCACATGGGTCTCGACTGGGACCTTAGCGAGTCAAGCTTGAGTTTAATAGCCTAATTGAGCAATTGATCTTTTGTATAATTCAATTGTATATAAATTTGTAAATTATAAACCAATAGATGAAGTTGTTCACTTTTTTATTTTATTTTATTTTTGATAGCGTAGTTTTAAAATTTGAGCTTGACTTTAAGTTGCATTTGAGTTTTGGGTAACATTTATTGACTAAGTGATTCGAGTCGGGCTTATAAAAGAGATTATACATATTGAGTTCGAGTTTTCAATTGAATTTGAGTAAAATATCAAGTCTTGGACATTTAAGTTGAGTTGAACTCAAGTGGTGAACCATTTCAACTGGACTTAGTATGCCTTTGGTTCAACTTTTCTAAGGAATTTTGAACCTTTTAAGGCCCATTGAGTGAAAATGCGAGCATTGATAAAAAGAAGTTTGACCATTTTTTTGGAAATGCCAATATTAGTAAAGCTGAAAATGGGCTTTCGACATTTTCAAATGGCAACTTTCAGGATTAATGAATTTTTTCTTCTTCCAACTTTGCCCAATATTTTCAAATTCTATTTTGCCCTCTTGCACTCACCTCTTTGCCATCCTCTCCGATCGCCTTTTATTCCTCTAGCGCTCCCTTAATGACAAGTCCCACCCCGTCGAATTGAACCTCCAATCCCTCATCTGACCTTGAATCTTTTGCCGCCGTGCTCATCGAGGAGATTTGCATTGCATGAGATTTGAGTTCAATGAGATCCTTATCATCGGATAAGCGAGACTTGGTTGCACAACCCTGGCATCGGGCCATGCGACCCCAAAGCCCTCGGTTGAGCTCTTGGAGACTAGGGCTGGAATACATCTAGTGTTTAAAAGTCTATACGAGCACCAAAAAAGTGAAACCCTTCCTTGTGAAAAATGACTCATTTCTGAATTTTTTTAGTACCGTCTTTTCCGGTGAATTAACATAAGCATAAGTCGAAGATGATCATACATAACATCTTATGTAATTTCATTATATAATTAATTATGATGCCGGGATTAATAAAGTGAAGACGACGAGTGCATCGTGCACTAATGTCAAAGGGGAAGAAAGAGGAAAAGTCCGTCAAAAATGGAAGTATATCTTACGTATTCTATTGAGAGGGGAAAACCGGAGGATGAAAGGGGACGATAGAGTTAGGGGATTGAGGCACCTGGGAAAGAAAGGATTTTGACCATGCAATAATTTAATTGGAAGAAATTTAAATCTAAATTACAGTGAATTCGAAATCAATACAAAATGACACATTCAATTTGTTCGCATTTAGGGATGATAAATAGATTTCAGATTGAAACCTTGATATCTACCCTGATAGAGTCAATTCCCAATTTTTAGAATCGGAAATTGAATTGTTTAATTCTTGAATTAGTAGGTTCCGAGGTTGACTTGGGAATTATATATCAATTTTTTTTTTTTTTTGGTCTCGAACTACAAAGACATAAAAGATTGACGATCATGATGATAACTCATGTTGACCTTAATGAGAAACGAGCAAGTGTTGAACATGCCGACTCACTGTATAAAATCAAGAACATAACCGATCAAGACAAGTTCTCACAATTTTTTACCCAAAAACCCGACAATCTCCGTATGAGCTAGCCTAAAACTTGTTTATGAGTAAGGCCGACTTTGGCTTGTTGGCTTGTCTACCAAGTTAAATCGCCCGATTGCTCATCCCTAGTCACAATGAAAACATTTTATAATCAAATTGTAACGTTCTATTAACTAAAACTCCTCTAGTCAAATTGCTACCCCAAATCACATTGGCTATCAACCAACCTAAGTTTTTCCTCCTTTTCCTTTTTTTTTTTCTACCAAAAGAAGGAAAAAAATACAAACTTCAGTTCCATTTGCCAATATTTTGGGACCCATGTTCTTAAAAATAAATACAGTTTGCCGGCCCCACACAAGAAGAACCAAACAACAATCCGCACGAAGACACCTAACCTCGTTTCGACTCCAGGAGAAGGAGTCTGTCACAACTTCGAGTCTGTCACAACTTCGTCTGTCTCCCCCCACCAACCCCCACCGAAAAGCAGCCAACTTTCTTGCTCTCCGCTTCGCTTTCATCGCCCTCCCTCCCTCCAGCGGACTTTCCCACGCTTCTCCTTCCTCTATATACGCAGAACCCTCCTCATTTTCCCTCTCTACTCTCCTTCCATCACTCTCTCTCTCTCTCTCTCTCTCTGTCTGTGTCGACCCATCATCCCTTGACCATCTGGAACCCAGCAATGGCCACGGCCCCGGCCTCCCGCGCCACCTCCGCGAATACCCTTTTGCAGAGACCCTTCATCTCCTCGAGGCCGCTCCAAAGTTCCCACCTTTCCGCCTCCGCGATCCCGCGGGCCAGGTCCTCCAAGAAGGCCTTCCGGGTCAAGTGCTCCGCGGCCCCGGCGGCGGCGCCGGCGAAGGCGGCGGCGAAGGAGTGTAGGGTGAAGTCGGTGAGGGCGAGGCAGATCGTGGACAGCAGGGGGAACCCGACCGTGGAGGTTGACCTGGTCACCGACGATCTGTACCGATCCGCGGTGCCCAGCGGGGCGTCCACCGGGATTTACGAGGCGCTGGAGCTGAGGGATGGGGACAAGAGCGTGTACGGAGGGAAAGGCGTGCTCAATGCGGTCAGGAACATCAACGAGGTCCTTGGTCCTAAGCTCGCTGGAGTCGATGTCAGGTACTGCTGGCGATCGCTGGTCAATGTTTGTGCTGTCGCTGTTAGTTTTCTGATGTTAATAGTTTGTAAAAGTATATGAAGCGAATGAAGCTGATTCGGGGAGTCTTTGGTTTCTGGGTATTTAGATGTGGAGTTGGTTGCTTCTTGATGAAGGGGATTTGTGAATGTTTGAAGTTCAACACCTGCTATAAGCGGCATTCGATACTCCATGACAAAATAGTGAGCTCCCCATCCCCTATAAAAAAGAGTGGTACCTAAAGCTGTACGAGATAAATCCCATTAGCGGTTACTATTTGCCATCAGATTCTTTGAAGGAGAAAAGTGACAGTCGTCAGCTTTTGTTCAAGATTTTCATCTGCACATGTTCCTCATGTGCCTATAATTAAGAGATTCAGTGAAGTATTCCAGGGCGAGCCACAGAGCGCCATAGTGTGAGCTTCAGAATAAGAGAGAAATGGAGTAGGTGGCCCCGTGAGAGAGAGAGAGAGAGACATAAAGAGCTGAGAGTATGTGTTTGTACTAGCTAGTTTGCCCTTAGAGTTTTGTCTGTAGTGTCAGAAAATAAGTTGTAGTAGTGAGGTGTGGTCTCTGGTAATTCACATATAGTGGCTGTAATAGTTTTTTTTTTTGGTCGGTAAGTGCGTCTCTAGTTGGCTATTATAGTTTTCTTGTGTCACCATGCTTCCATACTCAACAAGTATTATCTAAGCCGCTCGTCCACACTTAATAAGTGGTACCAAAACTGCACCTCTGTACTCAAAAGTGAATATCGATGAGTATGAAAGGATTGATTTTTAGATGAAGACAAGTTTGTTTGCTGGTGTTCTTTGTGAAATGAGGGGCGAAAGATATGGAGATGAGTGGGTATCTGGATTACATGGAAGATTAGAATTTGCAAGTTCAGACAATTCAAGTTTATAACTTAATTTTTTGCTTGAACAGTCTATAGAGAGTCTTCTTTTTTATGTAAGATTTCGGAATACCCATCTAGCAGCTTCTGTAATTGAGTATTTGGTCATTCAACTAAATGAGTCATGGAGTCATGTAAGCATAACTTGCCTGTTCAGCGGCTATGCACTACTTCTGATTAGATCGGTCTTGATGTTGTGTTTGTGGGCATTTACCTTTTCAAGCAATCCTCCTTTTAATCTGTGCTTTTGTTCATGGCATGTGGCATTCCACAGGAATCAAGCGGATGTAGATGCTATTATGCTAGATATTGACGGAACTCCAAACAAGTCGGCTATGGGGGCGAATGCCATATTGGGAGTGTCTCTTAGCGTGTGCAGAGCAGGTGCAGGAGCAAAAGGAGTGCCCCTGTACAAGCATATCCAGGAGATCTCTGGGACAAAGGAACTCGTCATGCCAGTACCAGCATTTAATGTGATAAATGGAGGCAGTCATGCGGGGAATAATCTGGCTATGCAAGAATTTATGATCTTACCTGTGGGTGCAACCTCATTTGCTGAGGCACTCTGCATGGGTAGTGAAGGTCAGTAGGCTGCTATTTGCATCAGTTGCCTTTAGCATACTCTGTGTCCTTTTCTTTCTTCTTGCTGTTTTTCCAAAGTATGAACATGCGCTCATCTTTTCTTTTGTTGGATTGAACAGTTTATCATGTTCTAAAAGGGATCATTAAGGCCAAATATGGACAGGACGCGTGTAATGTTGGAGATGAAGGTGGGTTTGCTCCCAATGTTCAGGATAATAGGGAGGGACTGGTTCTCCTGATGGATGCGATTGAGAAGGCCGGGTACACAGGAAAGGTACATGCAGCTACTGGTCTAGGAGTTGCTTATTATCCTAATCTTAAAGGATCCTTCATTGAACAAACTTGGTTAATGGCATTCATGGAAGCAAAATAATGGTGCAGATCAAAATAGGGATGGATGTTGCGGCTTCTGAGTTCTTCTTGAAGGATGGGAGATATGACCTAAATTTCAAGAAACAGCCAAATGACGGGGCGCACGTGCTCTCAGCGCAGAGCCTCTGCAATCTCTACAAGGATTTTGTCAAAGATTTCCCTATTGTGTCCATCGAAGATCCATTTGACCAAGATGACTGGAGCTCATGGGCATCTCTTCAGTCTTCAGTTGATATTCAACTTGTGGGAGATGACCTGTTGGTTACTAATCCAAAGAGAATAGCTGAAGCTATTGGCAAGAAGGCTTGCAATGCTTTACTTTTGAAGGTAGCCTCTAATTCCAAATCATCCTACCCAATATTTTTTCCCATGCCGTGAGTTATGTCTGAGCTTTGTCATATCTCTGCCTGATCCTTTTCTTCCTATGGTTCATGCCTTATTGACTCTTTACTTTCATGTTATATTTGTTATGCTGTGTTTAGTAGCCTTTTCCGGATTATTGGGTCAAATGTCCCCCCGCTAGAAATTTAATGTGACGAATCTTATACCCTTAATATTCTAAATTTGCATTTCCTTTATTCAACTCGTAAATCATCATGCGGTGTGGATTATTAGAGATGGCCATAGAGGGCCTGAAAAGAGGAAAAAGGATATGGAACTCTATGTATTTTTTTTTTTTTTTGGTCGGTCCTACTTTATTCCTATTCTAACTCTCACTCTCAGACTTTTGCCCTACCTCCTTGTAGGGCGTGGGAGTCGAAACCTACTCCTAAAACTTAATTTGTCCCCACTCCAACCCTCTCTAAGAAGGTGGGGATCCGAACCTCTCACCTCCCCCTTCCAAGTTGGAAGGGTAGCCACTGGAGTAAACCCCAGTGGTTGAACTCTATGTACTTTATAAACAACTAATTTTGAATCCAAACTTGTTCCAAGAAGAGTATATTCCAACTTTTACGATGATATGGTGTTCATTTAATTACTTAGATATTTCTTAAGAGCAAAATAGCAGTTTGTTTATAGAAGAGAATATGCAATGTATTCCTGTAACTAGTATAGAGTTCACCTATAGCCTTCTAAAAAGTGCTATGGGGATTCTAGTGTTGATTGGTCTCTTGGTACTCCCTTAGTAACTCTGGTTACCCGTTCACCTTCTGTTACCAATTTGTCATATCTGATTTGATCTTATGGGTAAATGCATTACCCTAATGATTTATTTTGTCATTTGGATAACCTCGATGCAGGTAAACCAAATTGGCACGGTGACTGAATCCATTCAAGCAGCGCTTGACTCGAAAGCTGCTGGTTGGGGTGTAATGGTCAGCCACCGCAGTGGTGAAACCGAGGACAACTTTATTGCTGATCTTTCTGTGGGTTTGGCTAGCGGACAGGTTCGATTTAACATTAATAAAATTTTCCACCACTTGCCATGCATCTTTTCCGAAACCACAGAACTAACACAAAGATGTTTCATGTTTCGTTGTCAGATCAAGACAGGAGCTCCTTGCAGAAGTGAGCGGCTGGCAAAGTATAACCAGGTAATTGAGGGTCACTCTTGATTTTCTACACATTTTTGGTTTCTCTCCATCTGTGTAGCTGAAGTGTCACTTGATGTATCTATTGCCTTAGTCAAAGAAGATTTGGATTTATTAACGATAAGTACTTTGGGTTGCCTTAAACTAATACAAGAATGGTCCTGTGTATGACCTTAACTCCTAAAACTAATACGAGAATGGTCTTGAGTATGATCTTAAACTGCTTTGTCTGAGACCCCTCCAGACATCGGGATCCCTAAACACTTAGTCAAAGTAGACTCAGATTTATTAACGATAGGTACTTTGGGTTGCCTTAAACTAACACGAGAACTTTGAAGGATGTAACAATATTTTGAAGTGGAATAGGTGCTTCTAGACTGCACATCGGCAGTAGGCCTGTCTATTATGTATATTTTCATCCGAACCGTGTTTGCCAATGCTCATGTACAACTGTGGTTGCTGATCATTGCAGCTCTTACGCATTGAAGAGGAACTAGGAAATGTTCGTTATGCGGGTGAAGCTTTCAGATCACCCTAGAGATGAGCTTGTATTCTACCTTCTGTACTCGTAATAACGTGGCGCAATACCAAAATTTGCAGCCATCAGAATTTGATGAGCTCCGAGGCAAAGTCAAGTTGCAGCTACCTTTAGAGAAGTTTTGGCAAATTCAATCATTATGCTTGTGATCAAGAGCTCATACTCCGTGTAGGCAACTTACCTTGAGTTTCTGTTGGAATAATCTTTGTCCTTGAACATACCTTGTGGTTTTGTATTTGGTTTCTATATGAAATTGAAGTGACCATCAGCTGGTTCCAAACATGAAATACTTATTACTGCAACATTTAAGTGCCCTTTTATTGAATCAAGGCGTTATTCTAATTGCTTGTTCGCATGAACCTTTCCGGGGTGCTTTATAGGGCGATCAAATTATCATCCGAACACACTATGTCAGAAATATCAGCTAGATCCTTATGAGGAACATAACCTGCGCCATTGTACAAGAGAAAAATGACTTAACTAAATCAGAGAACGTTCACACCTTCCTTCAGAGGATCAGTTGGAGCATGGTGATGCAATTGCTCCAGATCAAAGTTGAATTTGGCAAGATAAATCTAACTTTGAGGATGCAAAAGTTGGTCATTCTGTCAGATTATCAACTTGCTCATGAGCGGTATAATTATCTCACAGTACGAGGTACTCAACTATGCGCATACTCGTCATCGCTCATGATTGGTTGACACATGGGCACGAGCCGGTGATTATCAACTCGGACCACCATTCTTCTCTGAACATTCCCTCCCTTCCCGCACCCACTAGATGATAGGATGAAACTTATTCCACATCCAAAACCTGCTTAGAAGTGCCTCCTTCGCAAGTATCTTTAAAGAGAGCTAAATCTTAATGGCAGGGCCATTATATTTGCCGGGCCGCATGTAGAGATCAACTGGTGTACCAGTCTCAGCAAGCCATGCGTAGTTTTCCTCCTCATCACTCTTCTCATCTTTATTTGCTGCAGATTAGTGATAAGAACTAAGAAGACCTGAATCGTTTCTGATGCAATATATGAAGAGTCTGACTCCGTTTGTTGTAACATGCACACAGAAAGAGGTACTTACCAAAGGTGAAATAGGGATAGTCGCAATAGTATGTACATCTTCGGCCAGCATCTTCACTGTAAGGAGGAGAGAGAATGTCCAGCACCGCACAAGGTGTGATTGCAGTAAAACAATGCAGATTGCCGCCAGTATTAGGGTACAAAACTTTCGTAGGGCATGGCGCTGTTAGGACATTATCAACAGCTGGCTTAGCCAATCTCACTGCCAAAGAAAGAGTCAAGAAGTAAGTATTTCAGCCATCTGCTCTAAAAACTGTCTGCAAGAAGTAAATTATGTAGGTGGCTTAATTGACCAGCTGATAGAATTTCCCAGTAAGTACACTCTCAGCATTTGCTAAACTCCCAAATTATTGGGCTCCTCAACAACCAAAAATATTAATTGTACGCAGTAAAAATCATTTTATGGTTCTCTTAGGTAGATTCCTTTTTCCTTTTGACCAGTGGTAGGGTGTTTCACCAGTAAAATCTCTGTTATTGCCCTATCGAAACGATCGAGTTCTAGTAATTTGCCATTTAAAGATATGTACAGAAAAGTGCACCATTTTGCCTAAGAGAAATGAGAAGGACAAGCAAGCATTCTGAGAAGGAGACTCAGAAAGGGAGATGATCCTTGGGATTACCTATATGTTATATAGTTAGTTTTAGTCCATTAAGTTTTGTTCCTGAGAAAGTACAGACAAAAAATCAATGATTATTAATTTCCTATTTCAAACAATTACACTCATTGAGGCCATTCACATTATTGGATCAACTCAGACAAATCCTAAATTGAGCTGTATACCATCTCTAAAAGAACTAAGTGATGACCTAAGACAACACTTCTCCCAAAATTTCCTAGCCGCTGCTGATGCACCCTCCTTCCTACCCCACCCACCACTCTCCCTCTGAAGAAAATCCACTCATCCAATACTTGATAGGAAAAAAAAGAGGAAAGGAAAAGACATGTTAAGAGTGATTAAAGCACAAAACAACCTGGTCCCCTTTTATTAAGGACACGGGCTGGCTCAACCCAGTCATATGCTTTAACATGCAAAGAGCCGTAGAGAACCTTGCTGAAAACAGTCATGGCTGGATGGTCATGAAGAGGTATGACCGCAGAAGAAGGAAAACAGAATATACACATCTGCAAGGAAAATAATTAATTTTTAAGCATGTAATCATGAGAACAAACATATCTATCATATTTTTAGGCAAGAATTGATGGAGAAATTTCATTTTCCCAAATGCCTTTAAAGTTCGAAAGAAGAAGAGCAAAATCTATTCAGATTAAAAGAAAAGTAACATCTAAACTTCATAGAAAGTCGTACTTAAAAATGCAAGAATCGTATGAAGAGCATCATCTTCCAATGAGAATTCAGAAGAGAAACCAAGACGATCGCAGATCTTACCGTAAAACTTTCACTTTCATGTATATCGACATATGTTATTGGTTGAGCCCAGCGAGGGACTCTGTCTAATCCATTAAGTCCAAAGAAACCATGCCCATGATCATCCTCCAAAGCATCCCCAGAAAGCCCAACATCAGCAGGGCCAATTGTGTCTGCAAAATAATATCTATTTAAAGTTATGAGGTGTCAAATAAATTAAATTTGTACTTGTAAAGTCAGTTCAAGTGGAATTCTAAAACTTCAAGTTATTAAAAATCTAAAACTGAGAATTCTACAATGTTCACAACCATGATTATGAAGAAAGTACATGTGCCATGTTGCCCAACGCTAACAAACTTCAATTGTACTTTAATAATTGGTACCTAAGTGTGCTAAGAAAAATGGAGAGTCAAAACAGTTTTTCACTACGGCATCCGTCAAAACATCAAAGTACCTATTGAATCTGTGACTAGTAATCGAATCTGTCGCTAGTAATCCATTTTCTGTTGATTGCACTACAACAGGATTGCTAAACATGGAGAAATGATTTTGTATGCATAATTAAGAAGCAGAGATGAAGCCTGCTATAGATCAGAAACTCGCAGATTCTTTCTCTTGAATGTCATGCTTTCACAGGTGTTTTCCCTATAAGTTTCCTCGGGATAGTGGCAAAAGAACTGATTATTGGCCCTTGACTACTGCAAACCTCCTCCTAACAGACAGAAAAACATCGAGAATGTTTCAAAACTTGATAGCTGTGGTCTTCCTTGTTCGCACAAAATGGACTCTAATTCCCAACACCAGTCAAGCTCAACAAACAATCTTCCTGATTCGCATCAACAACCCAAGCCTCGTTTGCTAACCAAACACAATGAGTTTTGCAACTAAAGAAAGGAAAAATGGGTATGGCAGAAATACAACAATACTTGTCCCTTCTTTCAATCCCGTGACACTCTCAAGTATCTATCAACAGTTTATGCAAATCCATGTTACAAATTAGTAGCACCATTCTATTCAAAATCTCTTCTCACTCCAATCGCACCCTAACTGAAGAAGAGAACGATCACAATAGCTGATCCTGAATGGACAAACCCACCTCCTCCCAATCCATTCTGAGTCGACCCACGAAGCAAAACAAGAACCCTAAATCAAGATTAACCGAATCGAGAACACCCACATCAAGAACTGCGGACTAAATGCACCAGAGCATCAAGAACAGGGGTGCAGCACCGAAGGGAAGAACAGAGGAGCGAATCAAGAACGTACCCAAGAGGGAACAGAGCTTCTGGACGGAGTGAGAAGACAGAGGCGGCGTCCCCGAGGGGGTGAACGTCTGTCGGCAGAGGTCGTAGAGCGCCTGGACTTTGGGGCCGCGAGGGCTCTCCAGGGCCATGCTCACTCGCTTGGTGGAGAAGAAGAGCGCTCCATTTTGTAGGAGCCACCTGACGCTATTATCCCTCGCGAATTTCCGCAAATTCCGAAGCATTTTTCTCGTTTGGATTGACGCCGGCTTGGTCCCGAGAGTAAGGAAAACAGGCCCAAGAAAGCGTTTTTATTGCAGATCGACGCGGGTGTTGTTGAGGATGTAGTTCAGTTTCGGTGTCTCCGAGGTTGAGCCCTGTACCTGCGCTCCGATTCCACGCACGGGTTTTGAATGTCAGCAAGAGATTTCTTTTTTTAATTTCTTGAAAACCTAAAAATGCATTATCTTGACCCCACTAGTCAACAATTTTGGAAACCTATGTATGACCGACATTTCCATATCAAGTTACATAACAGAAGGTTTTAATCTTAATAATAGATCTATAACTCATAAGGTTTTAACCTATAACATTTTCAAATGTCGTTTCTAATCTTATTTTGGATCTGCACAATCTGCATGCCTTGATTTTCAGCTCTAATCTAGTCATGGTTTGAAATTAAACATATATAGTTTATATTTTTCCTCTTGTTCCACAATAAAAAAAAATTTCCCTATTATTCTAGTCATAAGAAATTGTTTTTCAATTATCAAAAAGCAAAGTTTTATTATGATGTTGAGTGTGATTGTATATTTAACATTTAAGATGGAAAGAAATAAATCGACAACGGGGAAATTTAAAAGGTCAATGTTGACTTAAAGTTGGTCGTTCAAAATCTCATTTTATTAGAACAAAAAAGCATCTATCTTTAAGCTAAAAGAGTTATTGAGAAAACAAGCTATTCATGCCTCACTTAAGTTGTTGTTGTTGTTGTTGTTGTTGTTATTATTATTATTATTATATACGTAAGGCTACATATATAAAGGCCTTTCAGTAAAACTAAATAATCGATATGATAATTTGATTGTTGATGAAATAAATTGAGCCCTTAGATCAATTTAACTTTATATCGTTATAATAATTTATTATTATTTTAGTAAAATTTTGATCTTCCATTTAGAATAGCAATAGAAACTCTTACAACTTATATCGCACGTATATTGCACATACATTGCACGTATATCTCTCTTTGGTTGTGCATATCTTGATTAAGATATTATCTTAAAATAATTATCTAATAAAGCCTATAAATATACTACTATATACTCCATCTACATTAGCAATTAAAAATTTCAATGAGAGATATAATCAAGGCACTTATAGATTTTACACCCATAACAGCCAAGAAGGTTTCAACATTAAATAATAGAAATAATATTTGCAAGAGACCAACGATCTTGCCAATTACTAGTGTAATAGATGCGAAAGGGATATGTTGCATTTCCTTACTCAATTTGGTATTATTTGTTTTGCACTGATTAGGGGTGATCGGGTCCTGGGCAGGGTCTAGACCTGGACCCTGTTCCCTACCCTGTTATAACAGGTTCTCCTTTTTTGGACCATGTTCCCTACCCTTTTGCGGGATTGGCCCACCCCGTTCCCGGCCCACCCTGTTTTTTTCCGGTCCGGAACAGGGGTTGACCCCGTTTATATTGGAACCTATTTTGCATAAAAATTGTTGTATCTTTATATTAACCTTAGATAAGCAAATATGGATGAGTTATCTGTTGAAACAAAAAGGCCGGACCAAGAACATCCTTCGACCAAACTCATTGGGAACATGTATAAAATTTGGACCCCCCTTGAAAAAACAACCACGTATATAATTCAACCATCTCGCATCCCCATATCCCACAAGGTACATCAAGTTTCTCATATTCCAATAATATACAAGCTAGCAATTTAGCCAATTAACTAGTTGTAGTACAATTTCCTTCATGTGCTCGATCTTCTTCTCCTTCTTTGGCCTTGCGTTCCACGTGGTACAAAATCTCTGACAAAAACCTAAAATTCATATATAAAGAAAAATCAACAAGAATCCATACTTTAGAGACATGCAAAAGTTATGATTTAATAAAGTCTATTTACTTACCACAAAATCGGAGTTTCAACAAAATGAAGTTTATTTTCCAGTGATAATGTCCTTGGTAAGACAATCCAAATATATATATATATATATATATATATATATATATAAGAGATTAAATAGGGCATGCACTTAATAGATAGTTATGCAAATGAATTATAAGATAGAAAGAAATATATATAACTTACCCGCCTCAAATTGTTCCGCATTGTCGATGCACTCTTCAACATTAATTGGCGCGCAAACAGCTCTCAACCAATCTTGAGTACAAATTAAACCTTCCACCCCTCTAGGAGTCAAAGAACTTCGAAAGCCATCAAGTACACGCCCCGATGTACTAAAAGCCGACTCTGAAGCAACGGTAGTCACGGGAATAGACAAAACATCTCGAGCTATCAAAGATACAATTTTATACTTTGACCCAGTACTCTTCCACCACATCAAAAGATCAATATTAAGAATATCTTCACTTTCAGCTTCAAGATATCGATCAAGCTCAGATTTGTTTTCATCCAACACTCTTTTCTTCGCATGGAGAAAGCTTTTGTGCCAAGCATCGATTTCACAATCATTGTCATCAATATCAACATTAGAAGCACTACTACTGTTACTCACACTTGAATCACCAAATTTTCCTTCACTAGAAGAGCCAATAAAAGATCGCTCATAAGATTTATACAAATTCTCCAAGGCGACCTTCACTTTATCATGCATCTCATCAATTTTTGCTTCATCATCATAGATTTGTTCAAAACAGAACTTTACATAATTCAACTTCTTTGTAGGATCCAATGCAACCGCAATCAATGCCATCATATTAACTTTATCCAAACTCCCATAATACTTGTCAAACTTCTCTTTCATTTTTAAACCCATAGCTTGAAGCTTTGGGTCTAAAGAATTCGCCGCATTATTCAAATACTTATACAACTTAGCTATCTCCTCAAAATAATGATTTGAAGTAACATATGAACTACCCGACATCCTTTTGGTTGCATCATAAAACCGTCTCAGAAATTTAGAAAGAATGATGGCATTTTCCCAATCTTCAGCTTCAGGAGGATCATTGTCAATTTCCCTTAAGAAATATAAATCTTCATCTTCCATTCTTTTAAAAGCTCTCTTGAACTTTATGGCGGTGTCTAACATCATGTAAGTGGAGTTCCATCTAGTGGCAACATCAAGACAGACCGAACCATTGTATGCAATCCTCTCACTCTCAATGCAACCTTTGAATGTCTTAGCTCTAGCTGGAGAACTCCTCACATACCTAACTATGTTTCGGATGCGTGCAATAGAATCACGCACCTCATTCAATCCGTCTCTTACTATCAAGTTAAGTATATGAGCAGTGCATCTCATATGTAAAGCATCACCATTCAAAATCAAAAATCCTTCTTCTGAAAATTTTTCTTTCAAATATCTAACGGCCACATCATTTGAACTTGCATTATCCACTGTTATTGTGGACACTTTCCTTTCTATTCCCCAATCATAAATGCATTTCCCCACCATTTTACCAATCTCCTTACCCTTGTGACTATGCATCATCACAAAATTGATTATTCTTTTTTGCAACTGCCAATTTTCATCAATATAATGTGTAGTAAGACACAAATAGTTCAAGTTTAGAATGGAACTCCACATATCCGTTGTGAGTGCAATCCTAGATTTAAGCTTACCAAAATAAGCTTTTAAACAAGTCCTTTCACTTAGATATAACTTCATACAATCTCTTGCCATTGTAAATCGTGAAAGATGATGGAAAAGAGGTTGCAATTCAGTAACAAAATCCTGAAAACCAACACGCTCAACCATGGAAAATGGCTGCTCATCAATAATAATCATTCGAGCAAGCATATGCCTACAACGTTCTTGATCAAACTTCCATGTCGTCAAGACACTATCACTAGTAGTATTTTCCCCAATCTCGCCAATCACACTTTTGTCACGTGATGCAAACAACATTTCTTTTTTATCTGTGCGAGGATACTTTTTGCACTTTCTCAAGTGCTTCCATATAGTAGAGGTTCCATGATCAACATTATACACATAATCCATCCCGCAATGAATGCACTTCACCTTAACTGTTTTCTGTGTTTTCTCATCTATAATTCTCGAAAAATGATCCCAACAATCTGATTGATTAGCTCGCTTTTTACCCGAAGCAATATGAGAGTTAGGTACCCTCACCTTGTTTGTCGCGCCCATGGTTGCAGATTCCACTTCATCAGCTCCATGGAATGGCAATTTCATGAGTGGACTCATTTCATTATGTCCCTCTACTTCCATTGATATGTCTTTGTCTTGATCCATTGACTGAAAACTGAAAAAAAAAAATTATATAACATTAGGATTCTACAAAAACATATTAGTTTTCATAGTAAATCAAATCTCTCAACATTACTTTAGAGATAGAAAGTAATTCATTCATCCCAAGAAGTCACTCGTAGTTGGATTTAGATAAGAGTTACATGCATAGGTCAAACATCTATATTAAACCAGTTCATTGGGCTTGCAAGATTGTCCAATGGTTCAATTTATGGGGCTTGCAAGATTGTCCAATAGGAATTCTATTTGAAAAGAACATTAATAAAGTGCTTATGAGTTTGGCACCTAGTATGAGCAAGAACTTACGATACAACAACCAGTGCTTTTAAAATCAGACCAGACAGGCCGGTACATATCACACACTTAAAAACTGTTGGATGTCAAAACAAGTCAAGAACCAGTCAGTTTGAACCAGATCTTGACCTTTAAGAAGTAATTTACTTCGTAGCCCCACAGCAATTAAAACTTGCTCTATTGGACTAGTACCCATGCTCAACCATATGACATGCGGCCTCTTTTATCCAATGGGCAAACATATTAGTGAATTATAACTCTCTCCTTTTGTTAAAACAAATAAAGTAGCAGAGAACATGACTCGGACATGACAACATTTTAGGCACACCCATGCCACATGAGTAGGTCAAGGCTTGAGTCAAGCAATTGTTTTATTTGATATGATAGCTATCTATTTGGCAAAATACACTAAAACCAAAAAGGCCGATTGAAATGGTCAAACTGTATCCGGTGACTAATCTGATTTACAGTTTTAAAGACATTGAAAACGACAAAGTGTAGTTAAATTTATCAATCAAGAGCATATAAGATTAAACTCAAACTGCAGACATGCCCAAAGCTAGAAGATTCTTCTCTACTGAAGAAACAAATCCTTACTCCATAGCAACTCATATAAATAATGGCATGTATGCATTGACTTTTACTTTTTACCTTTTACTTAATCAATCCATGTGATAGCAACAGAGTGCAGGTAGTTAAAATTATAAAAAACAGATTTAACTTGATGTGTAATCGCAATCACATACCTTTGCAAGATCGACAGCTTACGCTTCCCGCAATCCAAAGAAAAAGAGAAGATTCGAAGGAAGAAATCATAGAATGAGAATCAAGACAAAATACTGAAAGAGATAAAAAGATATAACAACCAACTGATCATAGCGGACTTTTTCTGGAAGCATCGAATTATAAATATATTGTTCAGGAAAACCTTGAATTCAAGGATACGAAAGGACTGTCCTTCCTATTGTTGCGCTTAATGATAAAATAGAGTAAAAATTCTAGCAAGATTGTCAATTCATGTAATCCAGCCATTACAAAGAAACATTAAAGCATAACACTTTCATTACAAATATGGTTCCAGCTTTGCGACTGATCTCCTCAAGCAAGCTAGAGAGCTAAAGATTCTTGATGTATTACTATCTACAAAGCAGTTTGAAAAAAGCTCCTGTAAAAGTAGGAAGCCTACAGAACACGTCCTTGTGACTTCTCTAGTCTCTACCAAGAGAAGGAGGGATATACAGATGTTAATCTAGAAATGTAATATCTTTCATAGACATTCATCCATTATGCAAGAACTGCCATGATGGAGCAGCCACATCACAGGACCAAAGGGCAGTTACTGGCCTAGACAATTAAAGTTATCATTCCTCAACATAAACTGAAAAAGAAAGGAACAGAATATCCATAGAAACACTAGATATCAATGGATTAAAGGAAACATTGAACTTGCTCGGCTTAGTCAAGTTGTTACCGTGAGGCGGTGGTGCGAGCGCGAGGGGTGCGACGAGAGCGGCAGAGGCAGCGTCGGATGGAACCGGGATCGGCACTCGGGCGGAGGGAGGCACGGGCGACCGAGGTGCGGCTAACGCGGTGCAGGCGTCGGTGGAGGAGTCTCGGCTGCAGGTCGCGGACAGAAGGCGGGCGAGTGGGCGATGTTGAGGACAGAAGCATATCTCGTGGGTGAGGATAGAAGGCGGGCGGGCGACGCTGGAGTTGCTGCAGGGCAGAATCAGGGGCTCGGCTTCTGGCGGTGACGCCCGGCTTCACGAAGGACGGGGCTCAGGCGGAGAAACCGGGATCAGCGCTCGGGCAGAGGGAGGCACGAGTGAGCAGAGGTGCGACTGCGGGTGCAGGTGTCGGCGGAGGAGTCTCGGCTGCAGGTCGCGGACAGAAGGCGGGCGAGCGGGCGACGCTGAGGACAGAAGCAGATCTTGTGGGTGAGGACAAAAGGCGGGCGGGCGACGCTGGAGTTGCTGCAGGGTAGAAGCAGGGGCTCGGCTTCTGGCGGTGACGCCGCTGCAGGGCAAAAGCAGGGGCTCAGGCGAAGAAGAAGTAGCAGCTTCGCGAAGGGGGTGAGACTCGTGAGAGAGAGAGGTAAAGATAGAAATTAGGGTTACGCGTTTTGTTTTTTGGGGGTGGCTTAACCGGTTCTCCAACCGGTTCCCAAATTGGTCCGGGCGAACCGGTTCCCGGGTGGGTAATCCCTCGGAACCGGTTCCCGGACCGGTTCAAACAGGGTCTGAGTTGTTGGAATCGGTTCCCGGACCGGTTTCAACTGGAACTGGTTCCCGACCCTGTTTTCCAGGTGGGCCGATCCGGGAATCGGGTTGACCCGATCCGGTTGCACACCCCTAGCACTGATTAGTGGAGGAGACTTGCATATAGTTGCTGTAAAATTTAGTCAACCAAAAGTATATCCATTAGAGACGATACTTGCAAAAGACCAATAATCTCGCCAACTACTAGTGCAATAAGGTGGAAGCAATATGTTGCCTTTCCTTACTCAATTTGGCTTTATTTGTTTTACTACTAATTATTGGAGAAGACTTACATGTAGTTGCTGTGAAATATGGTCAACACAAAGGTAAAATCATTAGAGACCTAAGACCAAGCCAATGCTTATGGTTAATTGGTGAAATTAACATGATATTGGAATGGAGTACATGGATTAAAATTACCAAGGCCTGTATCTATTTTAAAGTAGCTACTTGCAAGGGGAAATGGGTGGGGGTGTTAGCTTCTACTTAATATTGGAATTTAAAAGAGAGAAGGAAGAAAAGATGATGGATAGACTCTTCGACTTTTGATGAAGTAGATGAAGCCAATGTCACTCTAGAGTTAATGTTTAGAGCTCATTTTGTTACTTGTTCTTTTTCTACTGAAAGTCCAGTGTGAACATTGTTGCGTGAAGGGTGATTAGTTTAATTTGTAAAATGAGTGGATGTCATATATCTTCAGAGATAACGTAGCTCTTGCTGAAACTAATATAGTTGCTGGTGGAATCTTTTTCCAATTTCTCAAGTATTTCATCATTAGGCATCAACTCTTTCTTTTTTTATGTTATTAGTTGAGCAATTCTTGGGGTTTTACTTTTTGCTAGGTTGATGCATATTTTTCCAACCGTTTCCTCTTGGGTGACATATGAAGTTGTTACACAGGTCAAAGGGTATGCGGTGATGTTCAAAACTTGATTAAATATGCAATAGAAACTCCCAAATCCTATATTGTACGTTTATTGCACATACATTGCACATATATTTGCTTTTGATTGTGCATATCTTGATCGAGAGAGTATCTTAAAATAATCATCCGATAAAACATAGAAATAGACTGATGTATTCTTTAGTAATGTTAGAAGTTAAAAAAGTTCAATAAGAGACATAATAAGAGAAACTTATAGATTTTACACTCATAAAAGTCAAGAGAGTTTCAACACCAAATAGTAGAGACAATATTTGCAAGAAACCAATAATCCCGCCAACTAATAGTATACTAAATGCATAATGGGTATGTTGCCTTTCCTTATTCAATTTGGCATTATTTGTTGGGCGTCGCTATTTGCATCCCTATTTTGGCTAAGACACTCCTTTTTTCTTTTTTTAATGAACTTATTGAAATACCCTCCTCTTTTCCTCTCTCTTCAATTTATTGTTTCTTCTTTTATTGGGCTAATCCATTTCTTTTCTTATTAGGTTAACCCACAAAACTGCCTTTCATTTCTATCGACTCTCTTATCTTATCAGCTTTACAATATAAATATCAAATTTTACCCAACAAGATATTATCTTATCCTACATCCTATTATCACTTTGCCTAAAGAAGGTTGTTAATTTTAATTTATGATCTCATGTTTTTAATCACAAGATTTACAAAGAATGTTAGAAATATCTAGTATTACTGGCTTTTGAATACACAATTAATTGCTTATTTTTTGTCAAATAGTTTGAGGGAAATTTACTTCAAAGTTGAAAATTAAAATTCAATCTAATTATCTAGCCAATATTGACATTGTTGGTGTTTTTCCATAATAAGTTCATAGGTTTTTTTAATTTAAATATCTCTGGTTTGTGCTTTCTCTTGAGCTTTTTACATTTTAATAAGAATTGCACAATGATGGTTGACAATTTATTTACACCTTCTTCACTTTCCAAGTCACATTATAATTTTTTGGAAGCAAGTTTTAAGCATATTTTAAATTTTTTAATCCACTTAATACGAGATTGAATTTACAATTGATATACAGGAAGAAGTTTCCTTTATTTTTTTCCTTTATGTGCTTATCTTTTGTTAATATTTATATATAATACAAATATAAAAATGTTTGTAATTTGATCATGCTTCTAAAAAATTAACCTTTTTCATATTTTGTTCAATTTTTCTTTACCATTTTTGATAAATAATTAAATGAATTTAATTTTTCGACTTTAAAATATAGTTTTGTTCATATTATTTGGTAAAAAATATGCAATTAATTGTGTGTGCATAACCTGTCATAAATAAAAATGTCCTGTGATTAAAATATGATACCATATATTAAAATTGACAGCATTGTCTAGGCAATTTGATAATAAGATGATGGCAAAATGATTTTTTATTGGGTACAATGGATCATTTGTATTGTAAAATTGATGTGACAGATAATAGAAATAAAGACAGTTTTGTGGATTGGCTTGATAAAAAAAAAAAATGATAAATCAAAGAGGGAGGGGAGGGCATTTCTGTAAGGTAACAAGGAAATATGAGTGTCTTAGCCAAAATAGAGGTGGAAATAGCGCCGCCCTAGTTGTTTTGCTACTAATTATCGAAAAAGACTTACATGTAGTTGCTATAAAATCTGATTAATCAAATGTGGAAGGTAAGAGTTTACAATCAATCTTATTACTAATGGGGACCTCATTTGCCTTTTCAAATGGGGTCGTGAGTTTTATTCATTTCTAAACAAATTTCTTTCTCCAATCAATATTTTGATTGAAAAATTATAGATATGGACATTGCACATATTATTTTTTTACTTACATGTTCATGGGAGCGATGTCCATATTTATAAAAAAAATTAGAGCATATATCGCCAACGTGAAGAAAATTTTACGTAAGCAATCTTATTTATCATTGAGTTGAGGATTATAATTGTCTACCCTCTCCAATCAAAGTTGCATTAAAACCACTTGCATAAAACTTATTTTGTTACACCGGCAGTTGTTATATAGAATTTTATAAGAAATTCAATAGTTTCAATAAGCGATTAAAGTTAATCGAGGATGATTGATGACCAATTAAATCATTATATATGACTTCGGTTTAAAAGTAAATAAGTTCTCATATGCCTTGAAATCTCAAGGAATCAGTTGGAAACAAGAAGGGAATCACATGAACTTAGATGGGATTAGAACAAATTGTTTACATAGTTGGAGGTCATGCTTATTCGGTGACTGAAATTTGACATTAGCTGCCTATGGAGATGATTGGAATGCGTGGAGGAAGTAAAAACCTTACAAATGTATTACCGAAATGTTTTTATACGCAAGGATGTATATTGAAATTAAAAAACCTGATTTAATTCGAAATTCAAATTCAAACTTAGACAAAAATCTAATCTAAATCAATTTATTGGGAGCGATCTTGTCATTTTCATATGATATGCCGTTTTTAGTTCTTTTATGTCTTGATTGATGCATACTTTGGTTCTTTGAGTATACTAAAATGGGCTATTCTGTTATGCGTTCGAATATTCTTCCACAAGACGTTCTAACTATTTTGACTCGCGTGCTGATCTAAGGATGGTTTGTCATTTCTCCCTATTGCTTAGTCATGGTTATTCCTTGAATTTTTTTCTTAATACTAAACCTTTAATTGATGCGTACACTTTGAGTCAATCGATCGTCACTGCGCGTGAACTCCACCTTTTGGAAACTCATGATTGACGAGCTTATCAGACATTCTATCTATACATCTTGTGCGCTAACCATATTGATATGGTCTTCAGGATCAATGAGCTTGTCAAACATTCCATCGATTGAGCCTCATGTATCAAGTATATTGCCGTGGCCTAGTTTGGCCAATTAGCTTTCTTATGACTGGACCTACATTTCCGATCTGTATGCTATTACTATGCATATTTATAACCCATCGGCGTACGGCGTGGGCAAGTGGATGTCAAATCTCAAAAATCTTTTCATCAAAGAGCTGCCTACTTCTTGCTGCAAATAGCATGCAATGATAGGATCTAATGCAATAACGCTCTTTATTCTCTCTTTTATCCATTACTCTCGTGGAGTCTACTCGTGCAATTTGCAGCAGCAAAAATTGAAAAAGGACTCGCAATAATTCGACCTGCAAAAGGCTGGTCGGGTCCATCGGTAATTAAGTAATTAGGTCAAGGTGAGCTTTCTCTCTTGCCCTTTTTTTAGCCAAAACCAGATTGTGCTCGCACATGAATTCATAAATGAAGATTGGCACAAACATTAATTTTGCATATTTGCTAGTTAAAAGAAGTATTCTTTATATGTATATAGTACGAAAGCATATGTTGAATTCACCATATTGCGACGTATAATAAGCATAACCTAGTTCTCAATGATCATGAGTCATATAACGTTCGTATGATGTCGGGAACATAAAGGCTCATTCTGTAGGATCACAGGATGGATTATGATCGGAGATTTATATGTACGAGTCTCATTCAAGTTTCTAAACACAACTTTTCAACGTTATAACTGTGGAATGGATCTCCACCCTAATCTGCCAACCCTACTCCTCTTGATCTCTGCATGAAAATTCTCTGTAGAAATGGCAAGAGCCTACGTGCATGGTCCTCTCTCTCTCTTTCTCTCTCAACTTGGTGATGGCATGAAGCCTATAAATACCCTCACGCACTGCTTCTGCATTCATCCCAAAAAAAACCAAAACCTACAAAACATGGTGGTCATTTCTAGCTTCAGATCAGCGACAGTGAGCGCCATCGCCGCCTTCCTTCTCTTTGCATTGCCTTCGGCGATTGCAGTGACTATCTACACGACTCTCTCGTTGCCGCCAGGAACCGGAGGCCCCAAATCCGTCGCCTTCGACCTCCGTGGAGGGGGGCCCTACACTGGCATCTCCGACGGCAGAATTGTGAAGTACACTCCTCTTCTCGGCTTCACTGATTTTGCCTTCACCGCAGGAACCCGGTAATCTCCTCTCTCGAACCGAAGGGCTCTTGCTGTATTTAGCCTGCTGGTTATAGTCAATCTCTGTCACATCCATAGGATACATGAACACACATCACGCACCATTCCTTCACCAAACGATGCATACGCAGAATAAGGAAATGGGTGATTCTTCCCGTGCCTTTCGGGATGATTTAGGAACAAAACGTTCTGCGACGGGAGAAATGCGACGGCGAACGCGACGGCGGGGTTGATCTGCGGGAGGCCGTTAGGGATCGCGTTCAACAGCACTCAGTTTCTCTACATCTGCGACGCTTACCTGGGGCTTTACGTGGTCAGCCCTCTCGGCGGGCAAGCGACCCCGCTCGCTTCTTCTGCCGAAGGCTCACCGATCCGCTTCTGTAATGGCTTGGACGTCGATCCTAATACCGACGTGGTCTACTTCACAGATGCTAGTGCCGATTATCTGCTCAGGTACGAACCATTAGCTTCCGAGAGCACACTATTTTTATGAAAAAATGCGAAGTTTATTAGGTGTCAGCGTGGTAAATTACAAGTGAACATTTAAATAAATGAGTCATGCTCAACACTCGATAGCACAGTTTGCTACATCGCTTATAATCTTTTGATGTCGATGTAATTTAACTTTTTTTATTCCTTTTTTGGGTTTGCTTCAGCAATACCACCCAAGCTGCCCTGAATAGGGACAGTACTGGAAGGCTGCTGAGATACGACCCGAGAACCGGACAAGTTGCCGTGCTGGCGAGGGGGCTTTCGGGCCCTGGCGGCATCGCCGTGGCCAGCGACGGCTCCTTCGTCCTCGTCACCGAGTTCATCGGCGGCACTGTCAAGAAGTTCTTCCTCACCGGCCCGAGCGCCAACACAATCCGGACCTTGCTAAATGTCCCATCCCCGAGCACCATCAGGAGAACCGCGGGAGGAGAGTTTACCGTCACGGAGAGGGTCCGGCCCTTCACGCACAGAGCGCTGAGGATCGACGCGAACGGGACGGTGATGGCGAACGTGTCCATCGGTGGCCCTTACAACAACGTTACCGTCGTCACCGGAGTTCAAATCTACGGTCTGTATGCTTACGTCGGGTCTCTGTATGCCAACTTCGTTGGCCAAGTGCTGGGGCTCTTCTAAAAGCTGAAACGCGAGAGCTTCCAAGGAATAAAGATGGCAACGAACGATGGAGATAGATGCTGAATCGAACCCGACTTCCAATAATGCTGAATAAATACATGAAATTTGTGCTCGAGTTCTTGTGTTCTCACTATATTTAACGATCCGTTTCGACGACCGGACTTAAATTTTTAGAACGATCGATAGTGGTTTCACGAAAATTTAAACAATATTAAAGCAGGGTCCGAATTCAAATCTAGAACTAGGCCTCTTATCGTCTCCTTTATCGTTGCTTTCCACACTTCATTTTAGGCCAAAGTCTCATCTACAGAGGTGAAATATATGAATTTTTCTAGATATCAAATCATGCATTTATCTAGTAATTTAAGCTCGGTCCCGAGAAGGTTTATAGCTCCTAAAAAAAGTAAAATGCATTTCAGTCGTTCTTGGAAATGATTGGACTGCGTGGAGAAAGTAGAAAGCTTACAAATGCGACCAGAATGCTTTCATAAACAAGAATAAAATGGTGGAATCAAGACGCCTAATCGAATCTGAAATTCAAATTCAAACTTAGGCTGAATGGAATCCGGCGGTGCAAACACCTCAAGTGCTAAAATTTGGCACGGGTAGATATATAAGTGCCAAAATTTCCTAAATGCACACTTAAGTACTAAAATCGGATAAGAAATAAATATTTAAATGTCAATGACAAGAATTTCCGGCCAAATAGCCGATGTGGCATTTTCCGACGAGATTTTTAAATAATGTGGCATTTTTTTTTTTTTTAATCTATCCATGTGGCTTCGACGTGGCTGGATAAGTCCAAAATGACGTCATTTTTAGGACAAAAATTACTGAATGGATATCTTGGCAAGCCACATAGATGATTTTATTTATAAAATAATGCAATATCAGATTTCCGACAAATCTCATCGAAATTGGTACTTAAGTGTTAATTTTAAAAAAAAGTGGCAATTAAGTGTTCAATTTTGGAAGTTTTAATACTTATATGTTCACTCGTTCTAAGTTTTGACACTTCGGGAGCGTGCTTCTTCATGAGATCTGTATTGGTTCGTGATGGGTGATCTTCTCTTCTTCGTATCTACAAAGTCAAAATATGATGTCTTTTTGGTTTTGTGGTGTCTTGATCGCTTAAGCTTGATTGATGCGCACTTTGATTCTTCTTGTTTATTTAAATGGGCCATTCCTTCACGAGTCTTGATTTTCTTCCGCGAGACTTTCTAGCTGTTTTGACTTGGGCGCTACCCTAAGGATGAATTTCAATTGCTTCAGATTCATTTGCTACTACCATCCTTTGATCTTTACCTTGACTTAGTGTTTAACTTCTATGCATCCTTTGAGCCAATTAATCGTTGCCACGCGTCATATATTTTGTTCGAACTCTTTTCACTGATAATTCATGATTGATGAGCTCATCAGGCATTCCATCGATAGATGAATATGATGGGTCAAATGTATTATTATGGTCTCATTTAAACCCAAATAATATGTAGATCTATAATTTGATGATCATAGTTCTTCGGTCAAAGGAAATACATTCTTTATCGTAAGCGAAAGTCAAATTTCCAAAATCGTACCGAACACCTTTAATGTTGCACATGGAGACTCAAAAGCTCATCGGCTGTTACTATAAGAATTTCTTGGTATTTTTCCTTGTTGTAATATGTAGGAAAAATTACCCAATTGATCTAAATATTTTTATAGATGTCAATTCAGTTTTAAATTTTTCATTTTTATTAATTAGTCATGAACCTTAGCTTGAACTTTCAATATAGTCATTTTAATCAATTTTTGCTGAAATCGGTAACGTGACTATCTAGTCATTATCGGTTATCCTAGCTGAATTTTTCTTGAATTTGAATTACTGTGCCATCTATAGTCAATCGCTTCTCTCAAGGCTTCCACTTGGGCCACACTAATCCGCCAACCCTACTCTTCTTGATATCGTGCACGAAAATGCTCCATAGAATCGGCATGAGAGTTACGTGCATGGAGCCAACAAAAAACCCTCGTGCACTGCTTTGTCTCTTCATCCAAAAACACCAAAGCTACGAAAACACGGCGGTCGTTTCTCACCTGAGATCAACGATGACGATCGCCGTCAGCTTTCCTTCTCTTTGCCATGCCATCGGCGATTGCCCTGCCTGTCTACACAACTCTCTCGCTGCCGCCGGGCTCCGATGGCCCCGAATCTATCGCCTTCGACCTCGTCAGAGGTGGACCTTACACCGGCATCTCCGATGGTAGGATAGTAAAACACAGTCCACCCCTTGGTTTCATCGATTTTGCCTTCACCGCACAAACCCGGTAAGTTTCTCCCTTGAACCAAAGGATAAAATGATTATATACTGCAATATTTCGCGCTCGGACTCAAACTCGAACATCAAAGTCAATATCCAAAGAAATGGGCATTGACGATGTCGATCTAGGGGAATAATTGGGCAATTTTTCCCGTACATTTCGAAATGATTTAGAAACAAGACGTTCTGCGACGGGAGAGACGGCACGACCAATGCGACCGTGGGGTTAATCTGCGGGAGGCCATTAGGGATCGCATTCAACAGCACTCAGTTTCTCTTCATCTGTGATGCTTACCTGGGGCTCTATGTGGCCGGTCCCCTCGGAGGACGAGCGACCCGACTCGTTTCTTCCGCCGGAGGCACGGTGATCCGCTACTGTAATGGCTTGGATGTCGATTCGAATACTGGTTTAGTCTACTTCACAGACGCTAGTTCTCAATATCTACTTAGGTATTTAGGGAAAATTGTCCAAAAAATCCTAAACTTATTGCACTTTTACCAATTTAGTCATAAACCTTTTAACTTTGCTAATTGAGTCCTAAACCTTTTCACTTTTTACCGATTCAATCCATCTGGCCAATTATGGCCGGCAAATGTTGACGTGGACGCCGGTAGTGCCACGTAGGATTGTCGGCGCTGACGTGGATAATTTTTAATGATATTTTAATATTTTATCGAATTTTTTTGAATTATTATTATTTTTTTTTTTTTCCCCTTTTTTTTTTTTTGGCTTTCTTGGCCTTTTCCGGTGGCTGGCCACCGACCACGGGTGACGGCTGGCCACCGGCCATAGCCAGTTGGCTGGCCTTGCCTGCCACAGGCGAGGCCCTACCAGGCGAGGAGGAGCCCCGGCGAGGGAAGCCCTCGCCTAGGCCAGGGTGGCCTCGTCGGGCGTCGATTAGGTGATGGCGACGCCTAGAGGTGTTAAACGGGTGGGTCGGGTCGGGTTTGGGTCGGGTTATTAATGGGTCAACCCAAATTGACCCATTAACCAATTTATAACCCATTTATGTCTAATGTAAATTTTTCGACCTATACCCGACCCGACCCATATTAATAAAATATTTTCATATTTAACCAAATTTAGGAAAACTTATTCGTATGTTTTTTTTTAAAGATTATATTACTAAAAACTTCCAAGCAATACAAATCCAATAATAATTTTTCAAAAAAAAATATTTCTTTTATATATATTTAAAAACTAAAATATTTTTATACATTGGAAAATTTTTAAAATTTTAAAATAATTATTTTAAAAATCGAATTTTAATTATTTTTTTTTTTAAAAATAAATTTTAATTATTTTTATTTTTATTTTTAAATATAATTTTAAATTTTAAATTTTCTTTTTCTTTTTCTTTTTTTGTTCTTCTTCTTTGGTCGGCCGTCAACCACAATGACGGCAAGCAGTGACCACGGAGCCTCAAGTTCGCTTGGCTCGTTGACGCCGGGGAGCTCACAGCTCGCTAGATCCAACGAGCTCGAGCTCGCCCGACGTCGATGAGCTCGAGTCTCGCCGATCCGACGAGCCTCAAGCTAGCCCCTCATCGGATCTAGGCGAGGCTCGAGCCTCACCGGATGTCGGCAAGGCCTTTGCCTCGCCGGATCCGGTGAGCTCGAGGCTCGTCGGCATCGGGCGAGCTCGAGCTCGCCCCTCGCCGGATCTAGCGAGGCTCAAGCCTAGCTCGACACCGGCGAGTTCAAGTCTCGCCAGATTGGTGAGGCTCGAGCCTCGCCAAATCTAGCGAGCTCGAGCTCGCTCGACCCCGGCGAGCTTGAGGCTCGCTTGGCTAGTCGTCGGCCATCACCATGCCGGCAACTGGAGGAAGAAGAAAGAAAAAAAAAAAAAAGAAAGAAAAAAAAGGAAAGAAAAAATAAAAATGAAAAAATAATTATAATTTCGGTTTTCATAAAAAAAAAAAAAAAAATTGTAAAGTTAAAGAGAGGAGAGAGAGAGATGGTGAGGTTTTGAATGAAAATAAATGAGTTCATTTTTAATGGGTTGATAAACGGGTCAGCTCTTTGACCCATTTAAAACCCATATATCTTAGTTTTGACCTATTAAAAGCCATTATGAGTGCTTTATGAAATAAAGCTTGATCCATTAACGACCCATTTAATCATAAATGGGTCCATAAATGGGTTACACAACCCATTTAACACCTCTAGCGACGCCGAGTGAGGGCTAGCCTCGCAAGATCTGGCGAGGGGAGCCCTCGCTAGGGCGCCCTCGCCCAAGCGAGTGTTGGCCTCGCTCAGACCATATTTGGTGAGGCTGGCCCTTGCCCCTCTTGCTCATCGCCCAGCGTCACCGTCGCCCGGCCAAGGGTGAGGGCTGGCCTTGCCAGATCTGGTCTGGGCGAGGTCGACGCCACCTGGCGAGGGTGAGCCTTAGCAAGGGCTCCCCTCGCCAGATTTGGCGAGGCCGGCCCTCGCTCGCCGTCACTGTCGCCCAGTTGACGCTCGGCAAGGCCGCCTTGGCCTAGGCGAGGGCTCCCCTCGCTGGGGCTCCCCTCGGCTCCTCCTTGCTTGGCTGAGCCTCGCCTGTGGCGGGCGAGGCCGCGGCTAGCTGTGGCCGGTGGCCGGCCACCGGAAAAGGCCAATAAAGCCAAAAAAAAAAAAAAAAAAGGAAAAAAGGGAAAAAACAGAAAAAAAAAAAATAATAATTCAAAAAAATATTAAAAATTATTAAAAATTGTTCACGTCAGCGCTAGTAGTCCTACGTGGTATCACCAGCATCCACGTCAACATTTTCCGGCCAAAATTGGCCAGATGGACTGAATCGACAAGAAGTGAAAATGTTTAAGATTTAATTGGCAAAGTTAAAAGGTTTAGGACTTAATTATAGGTTTACGACTTTTTGGATAATTCTTCCCAGGTATTTACTGTATGCTTTCAAGAGCACACCATATCTATTTTGAGAAAATTCCAAGTTTACTGAAATGGGTTTATAATCTCTGTGTATCAAAGGAGGTGACATATCATAAGTGGTCAATCAAATAAACGAGTCATGTTCGACGACTTATCTCATATGATCTTTTAGATCAATTTCAAAGCACGAGGATGTTAAGGTAGTTTTACTTCTTTGGTTTGCATCAGCAATACCACCCAAGCCATCCTAGGTGGTGATAGAACCGGAAGGCTGCTGAGATTCAACCCGAGGACCGGGCAAGTCGCCGTGCTGGCCATAGGACTTTCGGGTCCTGGTGGCGTCGCCGTGGCCAACGACAATTCCTACCTCCTCATCATCGAGTTCGTCGCCGGCACAGTCAAGAAGTTCTTCCTCACCGGCCCGAGGGCCAACACGACTCAGACCTTGTTAAACAATGTCCCGATCGCGAGCAACATCAAGAGGACCCCTCGAGGAGAGTTTACCTTGACGGAGACTGTCCGGGCTTTCGCAAATAGAGCGTTGAGGATCGATGGAGACGGGACGGTTCTGGCGAACGTGTCCCTTGGCGGCCCTTACAACAACGTTACTATCGTCACTGGAGTTCAAATCTCCGGTCCGTTTGCTTACGTTGGGTCGCTGTATGCCAACTTTATTGGTTGAGTCTTGGGGCTGGGGCTCACCTAACGGTCAAAGGCCACATAGTGGCTTGTACTAAAGATATTAGGGATAAGTGTATTAGAAGTCTAAAACTTATCATGAAAATATAATTGAGTCCTAAAACTTTTAAAAAGTGCAATTAAAATGTTCAATAAAGTTCTAAAACTTGTCTCGAAAATATAATCGAATCCTAAAACTTTCAAAAATGTAATCAATGGAAGGAGTTGTATTGAACTATTTTGATAAATTTTAGGACTTGATTGCACTTTTTGAAAATTTTAGGACTTAATTGCATTTTGTGACAAGTTTTAGGACTTAATTGCACTTTTTAAAAATTTTAGAACTTAATTATATTTTCATGACAAATTTGAGGACTTATCCCAAGATATTATAGGGGTTGTGTGCCTCATTTAATAATAAGGGAAAATAACAAAGTTCAAAGGCCATAATGGTATGATAAACCACGGTGCATCGAAGGAATACGGATAGTAAAATCGTTTAAAAAATCTTAAACTTATTACAGTTTTGTCAATTTAGTTATAAACCTTTTAATTTTATCAATTATTTCATTCTCCCTAATTTATAAAATGCCGCACGTGGGCGTGCTAAAACCCCCGGACCGGTCGAACCGGTACCTTTCCAAGCGAACCGGAACCGCTCCACCGGATCGGTTTGAGCGCAAAAACCCTAAGTCTCCCTCCCCCGCGCGTTTTCTCTGCGACCGTCTCTGCTTCTTCCGACTTCACAGAGAGAGAGAGAGAGAGAGAGATGGGGAGCGACGGCGAAGCGGAGAGAGCGCAGAAGGAGAAGGAGAAGGAGAAGGAGAAGGAGAGGAAGAAGGTGGCGGCGCTGGCCCCCATCGCGAAGCCCCTCGCCGGCAAGAAGCTCTGCAAGCGGACCCTCAAGCTCGTCCGTCGAGGTACGAAACATGTCGCGCGGTTCGGTTTTCTTGCCCCATTTGGACGCGCTCGATCGACGGGGGCGATTGCATGCGATGTTGTTTTTCTGGGTTTTTCTTTCCGTTTTGGGAGATGGATTTTTGGCTTTGATTAGGACCTGGATGTAAAGAGAGCCGAATCGTGTTCATCTTTCGACGGGAGTTTAACTGAAAGTAGCAGTCGAACTGTCTTGATGTCGCGTTTTTTCAATCTGGGTAGGTGCGTCGTGGTACGTTGGAGCTGCGAGCTCGTTAAAGACGCGAGCTTGCAGTTTATGAGCTGGAACTATGTAAAAAATGCCATATTTTGCTTGGCGAGGAAAGGAAATTTCAGCGATAGCCCCCAATTTCAGTTGCTATTGCGCTGAATATGTCCTCTTTTTGTTGAATGTATTGACGACGATGTGGGGCTTTCAACAAAACCGAATATTTCATGGAAGTAGTTGGACATTTCACGGGAACTTTCTTTGGTTTAGTCTGACTGTGCTTTCGAACGAAAGCTATCCGGTCCAGCTTTCTTAAGGCTTTACTTTGGAGATGCTATGCTGCGTCGAGGAGACTATTGATTCACATATACATTCGAATTGATGGAATCGATGCACGTACCGTAATGTAATAGCTAATTCGAATGTTGTGTCTTGACTCACAGCTGCTGAGCAGAAATGCTTGAAAAGAGGTGTGAAGGAGGTGGTCAAGAGCATCAGGCGCGGTCACAAAGGGTCAGCATCAGCTTTCTTTGCATCATCCTTGCATCTTTTCTCCGTTTCCTGTAAAACCATTTGCATAGTTCATTTTCTTGTTAGATGAGTTTCCCGCTATTCCTTTATACCAATATATCATTTTGGGTCCATGTTGTTCTTCTTTTTCAAACGTTTGTTTGGGATCTCTAGATTGCGATGATTGTGATACCAGTTGAAGAGGTTTTAATGAAGAATTTGGCATGTAAGTAGCACTTGGTGGTGATGTTGTCAGCTCCAGCTGGGTGAAATACATGTCGGAGTTTTGGGAGAATGTGTGTTTTCAGCAGAAGTGTGGTCTGTGCATGCAAATGAGCTGCCACACCGGCCTTTTTAAAATGTCGAGACGGAGAGCTTGCAATTTTATGAAGATGATTGTGTTATTATATGATCAAGGCGGTTTAAAACATGTGCCATTTTCAGTTCTCAAGTTACAGTACTACTTCCGGTACAGTCTACAGCAGTGTGCGCCAAGGAAAGAGACTAAGAGAGCATTCACCCAAGCCCTTTGGGGATAATTTTTGTTACTTTTAAGTTGTGTTTTATGTATTTGAGTAAATCACTCATCTTTCTTTTTTTGTTCTTTCCTTTTTTGGATGGTGCAGATTATGTGTCATTGCTGGCAACATATCACCTATTGATGTGATCACTCATGTTCCCATTCTATGCGAAGAGAATGATATCTCCTATATATATGTTCCCTCGAAGGAGGTAAGTTTATACCATCCTTTGATGTAAATGGCTAGGTTGTGTTTTTTTAAGTCATCACCATGCTTGAAGTAGATGGGTTGCCATTACCTCCGAAACTTAGTTCGTCTTCACCTAATCAGCTGTTTAACTTTTGGTTCTCCTAGCTCTGAGATTATTATCCTGTTTCCTTTTTATGGTTTCAGGATCTAGCGAATGCAGGAGCAACAAAGAGGCCAACATGCTGTGTTCTGGTACTTACAAAGCCAACTAAGGGTGAATTAGGCCTAGAAGAGCAAGAAAAATTAAAGGCTGAGTATGACCAAGTTGTAACAGAAGTATCTGAACTTACCTCCACTCTTTTTTAAAATGTCATCATCCTTGGGGATCCGCTTCTTTTATGTTCATTACTTTGCTAGTTCTGGTTATTGTATGTTCTGTGTAGCCCACTGGTCTCTGCAGTTTTTTGGCGCCACGGCACATCTATAAAATCATGTATGCGCATCTTAAGCAGTTGCCACAAAAGCTGGTAAAGCAATATCAGTATGAGGGATTGTGCTTTTAGAGTCATGAACAGTAATGCAAATGAATTCTTGCAACATCGATTTGCCTCCAAAGAGTTAGCAATTCGCTGCCTTGGAGATGCAGACCAAGGGCTGTTTTCTTTCACAACAGCATGCGTCGGAGATCCTAGTTAGCAGTTTTAATTACATAATTTCCCATGGAATCCTGGTCACTGGACATAAACGCGTTCCCACTCCGAGGCCAAAATGTTCAGTAGAAACTAGAAAGGAAGTCGGGTGAATTGCAGCAATATTTATTGGAAACTTTAGTAAGATGGGATCAGCAATCAAGCTAACACGACCCATAATCCAAAAAATGCTGATTCAATCTTCATGTGAATGTATTTCTCTCTCTGGAGGTTTTGATGCGCGCGCGCGAGAGAGAGAGAGAGAATCGGTTTAGATCAAATGATGTACTTCCCGGTTTCCAGTTTAAAGTGAAACCTGGCTGTCAACTTGCCCATTATCAAACAGAGGGATTGGCGTCAAAATGCAAGTGAAATCCGAAAGAAACATTGTCATAGGAACAGGTTTCCTGAAATGCAACGGTATGAACTAGTTCCATAATGGTATGTGGAGTGACAATTTCAATGTGAATTGCGCAAACTTTGCCCGAATGACGAGAACCTCGTCAAGAATGAACTTCACTGATTTTTATCTCTGGAATATATACACCTCAAAAACATTTTAAACTTGCATGACTTCGCTGCTTTCTTTGCTACGATGTCATAATAGTCATTGCTTTTGACTAGATGGTCCAATAAGAAACCTCTTTATCATAGATGAAGCTGAAGAGCTACAATATACAGTAGACAATCCCCCCGGCACATGCCTTTACAGTAATTATGGGCGGCCTTCCCACAATGCAGATTAAAAACATACAGATACGAAATAGAAGGGTAGTAGTGGTGTTTCGTTCTAATAATGCAAGCGGAAGAATCACCTTTGGGTAGTCAAGGTCTTGAACAGAATCAGACCTAAGCCACCGAAAGCTAGGGTCAGTACAATAGGGACGGTGACGACATCAGCCATCGAGGTTACGTCATTTGTTCTTGCTTGACGCGTCCTCTGCCCCCAGTAGTCGTGTAGAAGATTGCTCAGATTGTCTAGCTGGTGCATGATTTGGCGTTGTGATCGGGCAATTACTAGTATCTGCCATTGTGAGGACAAAACATGGATAACAAACAGCCATTGTTAACATATGAAGTAAAATCATGACAATAATATGCCGAAAAGATTAAAGGTGAGACATCAACTCAATCTTTCCCAAGTGAAAGCTTCTGTCCAGACAATAACATTCCATTTTTGTCAGCCAGGAGTACATTCAAAAACCTATTCAACACAAACAGGACTCACTATCTCTTGGGCTATGGCTTCAACTGTCAATGCATTTTTGTGCCAAAAGATACTGTTAATGCAACAGGGTATGGCCCTTTCTGGTATTTTATCAGGCCTGAAAATTCCCGGGGAAGTTTTGGGATTTGCCATTAAGGCACATCTAGTTTTTGAAGATATTCAAAATGGCACAACACCGCCCTGTAAGTTTCACTATGTCACCAGTTCGTCAAAACAGGGTCTTAGAAGGTAAACTCAATATCATACTCTTAAGGCTACAGCATATGCTGTGTCAGAAAAGATAAGGCCAGTTATCATAGCTCTAATATCAGAAGATCTCTCCTTAATATCTCACTCAAGTAAAAGTCATAGCTGGTCCATCAGATCTACTGCGCCCACCTAAGTTGTAAGAGACGAGACTTGGAAACATACCTCTTCCATAAGTGGGGAGTCCTTAGCTAATTGGGAAGAGGATGAAGAATGTGGCATTAAAGAACCAGTCAAAGACCCATTTCCTAAGCCAGATATAAAGAGAGAAGTGGGTCCAGATCCATTGCAGGCTTCGGCCTGCAGTGGTAAGTTCTGTTGACTAGCTGAAACTCTTCTGGTGTTGGACTTGGAGTTGAGCTCCTCGATACGAGATGAAAATTCATCCATCCTCTCATTGAGCGTGGATATTTGATCGGATAGATGAGTGATCACTCCCTGCACCCAGTCAAATGTGAGTAAAAAACTAACCTTATGACAGATTGCAAGGGATAGGGGGCCAAAATCAGCAAAATAATGTTGGGGAGGGACCACAATAAATAAGGATAAATTGTTACAGCTTACAGATGAGGAAGATTTATGTGAAGATAGTTCAACATCGTGAGCTTCTTTCAGATTTTCATCATTCTTACCTGGTTTGCAATTGCAGGCGGTTCTAAAGTTCTTCCATCAAACCTTCTATTATTGATGGCAAGTCTGGTCAATTTTAAGTTCTTGTCTTTCTGATTGGAGAAAGACTGAGACATCCCACTGAAAGGAATACAGACAGAATTCAATGAATGATCGCTTGAACTTCCCATAATAAAGATGGTGCTCCCGCTAAATCTGTCCTAAATGATGCAAAAAGTTTTGAAAGCACTAAAATAAAGTATCTGATATGTGCGTGCGTGCGTGCACATTCATTTTTTGTGAGTTTTTCTCCTCTAAACTTGCTCTATACTAGCTTTTAATAGGGAAGTATCTAGCGTTGTGGGTTAATGAGTGTATACCGGTTGAGATATTTCATCCTCCTATCTGCAGAAGCCCGGGAGAGTGCCTCTTTAGGGCTGGAAACAAGATCATCATCTAGGCTGAGCTTTGTCTTCAAATCGTCTGGCAATGCCTACAAAAAAACACAATCATCAGTGGAGCAAGCAGATCAAATCTACAGAGAGATAAGAAGAGGCATACCATAACATCGTTTACAAGCTTCTCCAACTGAATCTGTTCTATGTAGGTACGAGGAACATATGAACCATCCAAACCCAGCTGCTCTGCAACATACTTGACATACATACGGTCACGTCCTTGGACCTTCACAACCAGATCAGAAAGATTTTGCAGTTGGCCTTCCAAATATCAAAACAGAAGCAGCTAGTAGATGCAAACATGCTAGCAAGATAATTTATGAATACATTCAGACAACTTTTATATCCACAATAATATTTTCACAATAGGACGCCGAAAAACAAAGCTCTCTACACTTATGAGTTCGAATGCAATGGCTTTACATTCATTTATACTTTCTTTTTCATATGTTAAAAAAATATACGGATCAGGAAAGCTGTATTCAGGTCTAAAAGGTACCAAACACCTTGGGTGATGGTTCAGTAATGTTAAGTTGTCCTGTATTAAAACGCTAGAGGATTCTTTTAGTGTACAGGGTTACATTTCAGTTCAAAATTAACAAAATGCATGATAGTTTTGAATCTAAAGTTATAAGACACTGACACAACAAAATGGCCACAAATGTTGAGTGGACTAAGCTGAGCAATAAATGAAGCAGCTGAAATGTACCTGAACATACTTGCGATTAAGCTGTTCCAGCCAATCAGTTTTCAGAGTCACCCTCTCATCAGAGAAGATGTGGCTACTTCGTTTCAGAATGGATGCGATTGTGTAGCCAAGGGCCATCAATCCTCCTAGCAGGCGCACGCTAACTTCAAAAGTTATTCTCGGAGATATAATGAATGGACTATCTGTAACCCATTCCTGATACAAACAACATTAAATGCATTGAAGCACAGAAGAGGATATTAAATTATTAAGTCTTGATATGGCAAAGACCGACACTAGCTTTGAACTCTCCCAAAATAAAAATAAAAAACAAAGTAGTTGGCCTACTCTGTAGATGTCCATGGAAGATGCCATCTCCCATCCCGAATTCTAGACAAATGTCTTTATTACCATCTTCATAATGTTAAAGTAAGGTAAATATGATGCATAAGGTTGCTTAACGTTGGTTTTAGCAAACCTTGTCACGCATTTTTCATCAACTTCCTTTCACAAAATGGCTACTCAAAGCTTAGAACACAAAATGGCTACTCAAAGCTTAGAACCCAATGCAGAGACTATCAGCATTTATAGACTAGAATGTAGCCTGTTAATCATGTACATCAGTTATACAATACAAAACCCTTTTCAATGTGTTTGTTCTTGACAATAATCCAACTTCCACACTGACATTTTTAACTTGTTCCCTCCAAAGTTTTCTCAGAAAAGAACAATCAAGCTTGCATCTTTTCCAAAGGAAAGAGCAATGGGATGTAATTTTAAGGGTGCATTTCTTTCAGGGGGAAACCCACGATTTGAGAAAAATTTACCTAAACATGATCCTTGTATAACTTACAAAAATGATCAAATGAAAAATATTTTTGTCATTTACGAAAATGTTTAGTCTTAATTGTTGTCGATATTAAAATTATTTTCCAGTGACTAATTTTTCTATTCGATATAGTCAATCATTTTTAGAAAAATCCTTCCCAAATCGTTCATTTTCTGTGAAATTAATGGACCCCTAAGAAAATGACAAGTGAAAAGTATCTTTAAATCATGAAGATAATTGGCAAACCCACTTTCTCCTAAAAAAGCATCTGACTATTGCCTCAGTTTTCATTCTTAAAACTTGTCCTCTAAAGAATTTCCTAGAGGCCACTTCTCCTAGAATTTGCAGGATCTTATGGAAAAAGCCCATATGTCGGTAGCAGATCAGATCAAGTATTTCAAGAAGTTTTGTGAATAGTTGAAATTTACAAGGAGATTAAGTTAGAAGCAGCTGTACTGAAAACTAATCAGAAACTTGTTTTCAGAGTGGTATGGGAATCAAGTGGGAAACTAGATGCTGGTATTACTGAATATCTTGGTAAATGCTTTAATGACATTACTTCAGTCTCGTAGTCATTTTTATTGGAATTGTGACACAAAGACAACATTTTGGAAGGCAATGCCAAGTGATCACTAACAGTTAAATCTGCAACTCAGATCACAAGCTTCAGAACAGCTAAAGTAACAAGTATGACACATATTTTGCCTAAGAATGGTACTAGAGAAAAATCTAATTTAAGGTTCTATTACATTCTGAAAAACCATGGCAGCCATTATTTTTATCAAGACTTGCAAAGCAGGTTTTACTTGGTTTTCTATCATATCTCCAAAAGTAAGAAAAAAGAATGGAAAACATGACACCATAGCAAGAAGCTTAACCTTATATTTATCTCACCTCAAACATAAGATTGTATTTGCCATCTCTATTTCGCATCCTGAGGTATGATTGGCAAGCTTCTGGATCTTCACCTGGCGGCAGAAGGTATATATCATAAGTTTCCTCCATACTCTCTGAATATGTTCCGGGGAAAACAGCCTTGATTTGATCATCTGTTACTGTCCTTGTTGACTGCACTAAACAAAAGGTACCAATTAAGTTACAGAAAAAGAAAAAGAAGCAAGTCTAGATCTGAGATAGAAATGTAAAAGTAGACTACAAACTCCAGATAGAAAGGGTTTGACAATAACTTTGAGAATATAAGTGGGATTCTGAAATCCAGAGAAAGGATTAAATTTGTTGATTATTTTGATATGCGCAGTCTGAAGATCAGGCTCAATGAAAGCCTTGTACATTGGGTACACCTGCAGGGGATAAAAGCTGGGTTAGATGCATTGATGGTGAAAAACTGAAAATAATAATCAGCAGACAACTGGGCACCCCATTACTTAATTAAACTCTTGACACAAGGAAAGCAAGAAAACCGTTTCAGATATCTGCTGAATGATTTCTTCAGGTTCTTGGCCAGCACGTTGGATATCCCTTAGAACTCGTTTGACAAGATCAAAATGTACCCCCCCAGTCACAGAGACGCGAAGGTCAAGCAAAGGCCGCAATTTTTCACTCAGGGCGTAAATGCCTTCTATAATCACAATGCGAGAACTGGGAACTTCAATAGTCCTGTCAAAAGCATAATTTCAAATTTTCTTCTTTTGCATAATGCATCTAGGATATGTAGATACAGTAAATGAACAGCAGCAATTTTTAATGTATTCTACAAAAGTTTTCCAATTTCATCAGGTAAATATTTCTTCCTTTTTCCGATGAAGTAAGTAAAATTTTCCACATTTAGAGATATGTGCATAACCTGTAGCCGATACGAGAGCTAGACTTGAAATCATATATTGGAACCTGAACGGGCTTCCCGGCCTTTAAACCATGAATATTCTCAAGCAATGTGTCATAGTCCGTCAAGCGAGGATCTGCTTCATATATAATTGTCAGAATTTATCCCTTATATCTCATTTAGCAAAGTTCATGGAATGAAAAGTATTTGCAACATTATAGGATGCAATTTGTGAACCATATCCTAGAATGCCTGTAGATGACTAGAGAAATTAGGTAGAAGAGAGACCTGTGCATGAATGGAAATCTAAATGACGATATGTGTCAACATGGCTGGAGCACAATGCAAGGTAAGGATAGGAAGAAAATTGAAGTAGAACCCTAACCCTAAGCTTTCATAAGTTAGCATGTATCAACCTTCAGGCTTTGATAACGATCTACCTTCAGATTCAGCCCATATTATTAACTGAACAACAGCTGAAGTAAGGGACACGACTGCGGAAATATAATACATGTTGGAGAGCAGTTGGTCATGTCCAGTCTAAGAGATAAAATACTTATTAAAGATAGATGACTTCAGAAAAAAAGCAGCCTTGATCCTAAGAATGAAAAGAAGATTAAAAGACCTACATGACAGGTGAATATTAAGCATTCATGCTTAAAATGTCCAAGAACTAAACCAGAGAAATCATGAAAGACATGGAAAATGGCCGCCTTACATCACTGACCTACTCCAAAGCCAGGGCAGCTGGCAAAATAATGTCTTAATAATTCAAAATGCACGTATCTGAATCATTGTGCATTCCTCTCGTGTTCCACAAATTTTACCAAGTCATCAAGTTTTACACATTTTTGCCGAGTTGGACTTGGTTGGCTACTCTTCACTAACCCGGTTGGTTCCATTGAACTGATTAAACACCTCATGAAGATTGGCCCACAAAGCTGATAGATTTTTTGCCACAAGCCAATGCTCTATCTCTTTCGAGTGCCAACATCTTGGGGAAGCTCTCTTCCCAAAGGTCAAGCTAACCCATTCTTAGACATCAGTGTTTCTTTAAGATTGGAAAACAATCTTGAAGTGGCTGTTAATTCTCCGACCGCTAAATAGGTGATTCTCCTCTCCAGTATTCAAAGTAAGCTCTTCTGAAAGTGGACATTCTGTAAACCCTACCAATCCTATATATTTTGAGCTTGTGCCTTGTATCGCTCCTACAACTCTTTGGTATCTGGCTGAAGTGGAACTCTAGAACTTACCAGCACCTACAAGGAATTTAAAAAATTGAAGATAAACCTAAAACTGACACGGGTGAATAGAGGACTCACCATCGAAGTTGCCGTCGATTATACGGCTGGAGTCATTGTAATTATCCATTGATATGACAGCAATGCTGGGCATAAAGTTCAGCACCTTCTCAGTGAACACAGTCTTACCAGCTCCAGAAGGACCAGCTACTCCAACTAATATTAACCCATCATTCTTTTGGGCCAACAATTGACACGCCCGAATAAATATGAAAAAACCCTTTTCGAATGAAAGTGATTCCTGGATCGGAATGATCTCAAAGCGATCAGAGTCCTTTCTCTTGACTATCTGAACCTGATCCCGCAAGAGGCCAGAACGCCGGCGAGGTGAATCGGCACTTGGTGAATTATCTTGAGCCATCTGTGAAGCAGATGTACACATCCCTCAGAAAGTTGCAGATGAAAGCCAAAACAGGAAAGGAGCTATCACTAAGCATCTGTAGCAGATCAGCAGTAGAATGATTCTGATATTTTGAGGAATATGAGGTAATATCGAAATGGCAGAGAGGTGACAAAAGCGGAATAGAAACAATGGCAAAGATTGCAAATGCTGCGACGACCTATATGTAAGCAATCACTCGACTGCCTTTGGCCGATCATGTGTAGTAACCTCACCAAATATACATGACAAAGTCTCAAATGGTCCTTCAAGATCATGCCAACAGTTAGACACAAATCTTTCACCAGATTGCATCATTGTTATTAGCTGAGTATCTAGGACCAATAGGACCGTGAACACCAAACTGAGAACATATCCGAAGCTTTTCTCCCGAAGAGATTATGTGTCGGGTGAAATCCGCAGTCACCAAGAAAAAGAAAAAGAAAAAGAAAAAGATCAATCAAGAACAATAAAGCGCTCGAACGACCGTACTCACCAGCCGATGATTCTAATGAAAACATGTCAAAGACCGATTTCTTTCCACAAGAACCATCGAATTAATAACAAGGAAGTCGAAAACGAATCGGCGCATCAAAGATCATCAAAGCAAACATCATTCGCACTAGAAAACGAAGCCCTTCATTTCTTCCCCCCAAAAAAGAACTATATTTCGACGAACCTGGTTCTCGGGTAATGTCAAGAACACCCGACAAAAACAACAGCAAGAAACAACGCGGGCGATCTTCTGGGTTGCAACAACGGAGGCCGGTTCTCGCGAGAAATCAAAAGGGTCGCCAGAAGAATCGGGAACGGTTCTCGGGAGGCAATTGGGTGGCCCCAGAAAAGGCGGGACGCTAGTGGAAGGCACAGGAATCGAATCTTTATGGCAGCTGCGTATTGGCAAAAAGATCGAGGGGAGGGGATTCTTGATCCTTCCGAGAGGCAGAGCAAACAGAGCGTGTCAGTTCATGAAGAGAGTGACTGAATTCATTACGATGTTCCGGAACTATAACCGGTACTGGACTACGCGACAAAACCAGTTCCTTTCAAGCTGCGATGGTAGATATCTCATATTAGCAAAGCAGTGCGCACGTGTCTGGTGGATAAACGGACTGACGTTGGAAATCTTTAAATTTAAAAAATATTGAGCAAAAGCACGTTATTGAGAACCTCTGATTAAAGAAAAAATAAAAGAGGGTCATTGATAAAAAGACACCATGCAAATAAATCATATGAACACGCGTACTCAGTGAAAAGAAACACAAATGATCCTTAAATTTTGGTAAAATGTACTATGTAACTTGTGAACTTTCAATTAGTTCAATGTAGTCTCTAAACTTTATCTCGACGTGCAACGTAGTCCCTAAATTTTTAATTTATTCGATGTAGTCCTGGAACTTTTGGTACATATTTAGTGTAGTTCATATATTTTTATAAAATTTTTAATATTGTCCATAAATTTGAATTGATAGAAGGACAATATTGAAAATAATTCATGGACTAAATTGAAGATGTGACAAAAGTTAAGAACTATATTGAATAAATTAAAAATTCAGAAACCGTATTACACATTAAGTTAAAATTCATAGATTATTTGTGTCATTAACTCAAAAAATTAAAATCCCTTCAATGTAAGAGGTGTCGAACATGATTTTTACATCAATCTCCTCTTCCAAAGTCACCCTAGCACAATAATTGAAAATCAACCGTTTAGGGACTGCATCTACCTATGCAGTTCAAAAATCACCTTTAGTTTCTTTAAAATTACCAACATCAGAACCACTTGAGGTTTAATGATTAGAACCTGCATCTTTACCAACATCCTCACCTTTGTATATTTATGTGGAATAATAGTAGCCTCTCCATGTTGATAATGTTGAAGAAATCGGAGGAGATGTTTGAACGAGGGGTTCGACGGGAGCATATTTGTACCTAGAGTAAAAGCAGCGACTTTTTCTTGATAGGAAAAAAAAAGATTAGGTATATTTTAGGAAATTAAGGATTTGGAAAGGGATAATGATACAAATAATCATAATCCCTAAATTTTGGCTCGATGTGTAATATTGTCTCTAAGCCTTTAATTTGTTCAATATAATTCATAAACTTTAACCTAATCTTTAATATCGCCTCTAAATTTTAACTTGTTCCAATGCAATTCTTGAACTTTTGCATTATATTCAATATTATTCTTCAGTTGATTCAAGCTCATGAATGACATTGAACATTTTTATATAGTTCGAGAACTAAATTTAACATGTATCAAAAGTTCATGAATACCAACAAATAAGTTAAAAGTTTAGGGATGTTATTACATATTGACTTAAAATTTATAGATCGTATCAAATAAATTAAAAGTTTAAGAATGATATTACACATAAAGCCAAAGTCAAAGAACCATTTGTGTGATTTTTATTACAAAGCGCATGCACATACTTGAGTAAAATCAAGGAGAAATGATATAAATAGTCCTTGAACTTTGGCCTAATTTGTAATGTGGTCTTTGAAATTTTAATTTGTTTAGTGTTGTTAACTTTAGCCTAATATGCAATGCGGCACTTGAGCTTTTAATTTATTTAATATAATCATCGACTTTTTAGTACATGTTCAATATTGTCCATGATATTGAATTAATGGAAAGACTATATCGAACATTTTCATATAATTCAAGGGACTATGACACAAGGCAGGGAAAATGAAAACAGGGTTCATGGTAGGTATGCTATCCCACGTGCATGGCCCTTCCACGGCCTTAGAGATTGCTTGTTAGCCACCAATTCCTCTTCTTTAGGATAATAGAATTTTGATGCACATGCTTGACATTGTGGCAAGTGCAAAGTATACTACTAGGATTGATCATAATATCCTTGGTTCTAGAGAATCATACCAATCAAAAAGGAGGGTAGGAGAGAACTTTAAGGATTCATAGCAAACCACACAATATTATTTTAGAGAGAGCGCGTTCTGCCCCTTAGCATTTACAAGCATTAACTTATATAGGCATAAAACAAATAATGAAGACAATTTTACAGACTCTTTGTGGTTGACCAATTATTTGACCCTTGTATTGACATATGAAGACCTTGCTTCCACCATACTCTTATCCTACATTTTTCACTTTTGTTAAAGTATGCTACAGTGTTATGAACAATGCCAAATAGTACATAGTGTCAAACGGTGTCAAACAGTACCAAACAATGCCAAATAGTACTAAATAATGCCAAATAGTGTGAAATAGTACTTTTAAACCAAAATTTCCTAATCTTCATGTGATGCTTTATACTTCTTTTTCTTTGTTGCTTTAGTCTTCTTCTTTTAGAGATGCTTCATACTTCTTCACAAGTCGTACTTATAGATTGATTCATCATTGTTCGAGCTGTCTAAGCCATCTTCGTCCTTCTGCTCCTATATTCTCTTATAAGTCTTTCAATTTCGAGAGCTTCAAGATGGTCAAAATCTATAGCCTCTAGGGGATGATAAGAACTGGATGGGATGTCAATAGGATTATTAAAAGTGCTTTTCTTCCGAATTATCTCCATACTCTTGCTTGAGTGCTTCAAGGAGTTTCTCTACTTCTTCAATTTCTAGAGCAACTTCCGCATTTAATTCAGATGGTCTTTGTATTTTGGATGATTGACAATAGCTTATTGAAACATTAATGGAGCTTGATGGGATGCCAAGTTAAGGTAAATTCCCAAGTTGAAGTGATGAGCTTTTTTTGTCAAGACCTAGGCTGAGTGCAAGCTGTAATTTACTATGATTAAAAGGATTCCGTAACAATGGTCCTACCCATGAATCCTGTGATGATGAAGCTAGATTTTGTGAAGATGTTTGTGACTTAGAATTGTCCTACATTTCAATTTCATAATATCTCCTTAGACAAGCATCGTTTGTTGGCTAGGTTACGCGATAATTGTCACAATGATCCCAAAAAACATTATCACCTTTTGTCGGTCATGGTTCTGGTGGAATAACTTGATTATACTAGCATAATATCATTTGCAATTATCCATACTATCAAGGATAAGCTAAGATTCTTCAAGGAATAGTTACAAAAATTTCATTTGGAATAGGTTGTGGTACATCAATATCGGCTGGAGTTTTATACATATATTTATTGGGTCAGACATATAACCGTGACCTAAAGAATAAAACAACTGTCGGCCCGAAACCGATAAATACCTGTGTCGCTTGCGAAGCCGAACCGCACGCGCAGTCACTCACATAGTGATCGAGAGTGAGAGGGTGAGAGAGAGAGAGAGGCCATGGAAGGCACGCCAGTCTCGCATGGATTCCACATGCCGGCGGAGTGGGAGCGCCACTCGCGGTGCTGGATCGGCTGGCCGGTAAGCCCCCCCTCCGTCTCTCCCCTCGCCGCCGTCGTCTTCTCCTCTTTTTCCCGCCGGTCCTTTTCGCGGCGACCGGTCGGCCGATGAATGACGGCGTGCGGAATTCTGCTCCCGCAGGAACGTCCGGACAACTGGAGGGACAACGCCGCCCATGCTCAGCGCACGTTTTCCAAGGTCGCCGCCGCCATATCCGAGTTCGAGCCCGTCACCGTCTGCGCGAGTACCGCTCAGGTTTTGGGGTTTCGCGTTTCGCGACCGATGGAACCTCGTGAAGTTGAGATTTTTAGCATGTGGGTGTTCCTGGAATTCGCTTTCTGAATCTGGGTATGGTGTGTGTGTGTGTGTCTGTGTGCTTAGTGGGAGAATGCGCGGAAAATGTTGCCGGCGAATGTCAGGGTCATTGAGCTGGGCATGAATGATTCCTGGTTAAGGGACACTGGACCCACTGTGAGTGATCATGAATAACCCCTCGAGTCTCTTTTTAGATGTGTCCGTGCCGTGATGCTTTGTATGGTGTTGTCCATTGTAGTTTGTGGTGAGGGACGGATCTCCGGGTCATGAGCGGAAGATAGCCGCGATCGATTGGAATTTCAACGGCTATGGAGGTAACTTGGCACTGTTTAAAGTACCTATCTTTGTAAAGATGAGTAGTTATTGTGACAATTGATGTCGGGTTTGCTGTGTCTTGATATTTCAATCTCGAGATGAAGGAGATAGTGTGAGCAACATGTTCAAACTGACACAAAGAGTGCAATCACTTGTGCCATTTCGGTAATTTTATCACAGATTTAAAAAAGAGAAAGTGCAGGAGTTTCATAGTCAATCAATTTCAGATGATTCCTTTCACTTTCTGCCTCACTAGATAACGGTGATGCAGCCAGTTAGAAAAGGATAAGAAGTCATAGTTGAAGCTGCATTGAAAATGAACAGTTGTTTTTTCTTTGTCACCACGAATAGAGAGTTTCTCTTACTAGACAGAGTCAACACTCTGTGCTCTGATAGCTAACATGCAATGTAAAGATTTTATTACCTTAGAATATGACCAGTCAGTCAGTTTAAGTATGCTTGTTCTCTCTAAAAGTCACCATCCCCCTTGAATTTAGGTATTGAAGAAGGTTGCTATATATATTGGAGTCTCGACCTTCTTATAGCCAAGAAGGTATGTAGGGCTACCTCAAATACTGTGTGTAACATCCTTCTTTTCTTTTTGTGATTTCTGCTAGGTAGTAGTTGTTGTTTTCTTTTCTTCTTTTTTTCTCCATTACTGTTTTGGGTTGGGAACCCCGAGCCTGTTAGCTGACAGACTTGCAACATTGTCCTGCTCAATTGTGTGCATTGCCTCATAAAGAGAATAAAGGTGGACAAGGTGCAGCTAGCAGTTACCACCAGTTAAAGCCAGTTTTTTACTTATAGTATGGAAACATCATTCAATCTCCTTATTGCACTCTATTATTGTTTTTTGAAGTCAGAATCAAATACTGGTTTCTTTGTTCTTTTTATTTTGCTACGTCAGTCTCATCTACCTTTTATTTCCTGAATTCAGTGTTCCCTCTTTGTCAATTGTGGATTAATTACCTTACGATGTACTGTCAGATTCTTCAAGTTGAGGAGATTCCTAGGTTTTCACAGGAAATAATTCTTGAAGGTGGAAGCATCCACGTAGATGGAGAAGGTATTATCCACATGCTGTTTAGTCAGCAATTTAGTAACACTCTAGAAGTGGAGATAATTGACTTGTTGGTATTATTCACAATTCTCACGTGTGCAGATGGGCACAAATATTATACTTTAATGCGTAATTTGAGCTTACACTATATTTTCCAATCTTTTTAGTGGACACATGAATGGAGATCTTTAGACAAATTTGAATAATTTCTTCCACATGCATTATCATCATTCATCATTCATCATTCAAACTTTTCACTTTGATAATAAGTAGATGACATCAGGAACAAAGAAGGCCTGCCGTCATTATTATATCCTTGGCAGTTTGTTTCTGTTTGAATCCATATCTTTTTGGTGAATTGAGGAGCTTGAGAGGCTTGTATTAAGTAGCATTTGAGAGTGCAAGGCAAGAAAGTCTGCGATCACACCACACGTTAATTTCTCTCCAAATGTTATTGGAAATTTCTGCTGCTTCATCATCATACAGGTATTTCCACGTCAGTTCTCTTGGTCATCTTGTGATTTCCTCAGGAAGCTGCTCTTCATCAATGTGATCAACATGTTCCTCTAGATGCTTAGAAAATTCCAGTTGCAAATCAACTCCATTTGAAACATCATGAACAATTTATTGAGACGGGAAATTAGCTCTCAGACTGCTATTCTCCTCCTGTAGTACCTAGAATTCATTAAGGTGGAAAGCTTTTTGCAGTTGTTGCAGTTCCACTTTGACTAGCTATAGAATTTGGTAAGAGGCGCTGCAGAGTAAATCCCCTCTTCTTGATTCATTTATCAATGATTCTGAAAAGCACTGTTTCCATTTTGTCTTGCTGCAGTCTCAACCAGATTGATTTCTTGGTATCTGAATGCTTCACCGATTGACCCGTCTTATTTCATAGTCTTTTTTCTTCAGGTACTTGTCTTACCACTGAGGAATGCCTCCTGAACAAAAACAGGAACCCGCAGTTAACCAGAGAACAAATTGAGAATGTACTCAAGGCATATCTTGGTGTCAAGAAGATCATATGGCTGCATCGTGGATTATATGGTACGTTATTCTTATTAGTTGGCAATATCATCATGAAGCTGAAATCAAAATCTGGGCATATCGTCTTCTAAATTTCTTCAAAGTCTTGTATATTCTTACTATAATATAACTCATAGCATCTCAATCTCTCCTCAGTCATACTTTGGTAGTCTCCAAAACATAATGGACTTCCTCTTAAGGTTTGATGATGGAGGAGTTTCGGCTTCGTCACTCACATGGTGACACAGGAAACTATTCTCACAATTTAGGGAATATTCCAGTTTCCCTATCAACATTGTCGTTGCTTTTCCACAAGAGTGTATACATTAACCAAGAATATGCTTCTATCCTAGTAGATAGTGTGCTTTTCCTTATGTGTTAAATGATTAATGGGCTTTCGGCAGGTGATGATGATACAAACGGCCATATTGATAATATGTGTTGTTTTGCGAAGCCTGGTACGGTTTTACTCTCTTGGACTGATGACGAAACAGATCCTCAATACGAACGATCTGTGGAAGCATATCAGGTTCTCTCTAATGCAACTGATGCCGCTGGAAGGAAATTGCACATAATTAAACTCCATGTTCCTGGTCCTCTCTACTTGACAGAAGAAGAGGCTGCTGGATTGGTGCAGGCAAGCATTTTAGAGTCTTAAAATAGGTGCTTGTGTGGCTACTTTTTTTAAACACAGTATTGGAATTGTCACCAGAGAGATGAAAAGCATAGCATATATTCTCACGCCCTTTTCTGTGGGTCTGCATTAGCTTGAGGAGAGAAATGACGTTTTGGAAGTATGCAAGCTTTCCAATGTCTCAGCTTTCTGCATAGATCTTTTAATTTGTTTAGGATGCAGCTTTCGACTTACACTTGAATCTTCCACGATGTCTTCAATTTTGGCCCAAAAAAATCGTCTGCGGTGTTGATGAAAAACAAAGCACATTGTCCATCCAGTGACTGTCCTATAATTTACAACAGGATGGTGATGCAGTACCAAGGCTGCCGGGTACAAGACTTGCTGCTTCATACGTTAACTTTTATATTGCTAACCAAGCAGTCATTGTACCACAATTTGGGGATCCGAAGTGGGATGATGAAGCTGCTCGTGTCCTGGGTGATGCTTTCCCAGATCGTCGGGTATGTAACACTATCTAGTCTTCTCTCGATTCGTTTTACAGTCTTCTGTAGAACCAAGTCAAGGACATGAGCTGTTCTTAACCTTCCCTTCTCAAGATTATTTTCCTGTGCTCGCCCCCAACCCCCCAGAGGAAAAATAACAAATTTAGCTATGGAATATCAGGTTATGTCCATTGGTTGATCTGCCTAGAATCTCAACTAGCTTTGGTATCGTTTCTCAAGGAGGAAATCCACTTATTCAGTGTCTTACTTGGTGTCTTAGGCTGTGAAGCGCACTTACAAATGGAAACACGTGCGCAAGGGCACAAAACATGATTGTTTTAAGTATCTGATCGTCACCTTTTTTTCTCTACCGAAGATACTGACAAGTTGATGCTTGCGTCAGGTGGTGAGAATTGAGGGTGCTAGGGAAATTGTACTAGGTGGTGGAAATATTCACTGCATCACGCAACAGCAACCAGCGACTGTTCCCAAGTAACACAACACATGGCCGACTGCCAAATGTATGGCAACAACTCATCATAATACCTTGCGGACCTTGGTGAAGCTCCCAAACTTCTGGAGAAGTTCATCACTGCCAATTATTTATGAGATGCTGTTTACTATTTGATATGTGACTCCTGATTCCATGTGTGCTTTGTTCTTGTGTGTTATATGATGGCCCCTGTATTCTGGATTGTATTCTAATCATGACTGGAAGATACTTGGAATATGTATCTACCATCATTAGTTCCATCAAAGAGACATCATATTCCCCTTTAACCGCCTCTTTGTGAGAAACATTCAACAGCGGATGCCAATCATCTAAGTAAACCTTAGACTCGAATGTTTATTCCAAGAATGCTCTATATGAAGTGAGGTGATCAGCTATTGGACAATATCACCCTGTCGGCTTCGATTAGTTGATATTACTAATTAGTTTGAGCTGGATATCATGTGTAGCATGAGTCCCATGACATCTTTGGCACAGATGATAGAAAATAGATGATATTAGGAAAAAAAAATACCATCCATAGACATTAGCCATCCTTTAATTTTAAAATCTTACAATTTAGGATATCAGTATCTGTAAAAAAAAAATCCATACTTCATAATTTTCAACTATCTTATGATGATGGAAAATCAAAAAGTTTCTAAAATGGTAGCTGCAAAACATAGAGATCTGATCTGAGATGAAGAGTTTTCATGTATGCATTCTAATTACGAGATGGCAAAAGATAAGACGAATCAAGCCAACTTGTGATTGCAAAAAGGGCCAATCTTGATTGCTCGCGAAGCAAGCAACATATGCTGAGGGCCAAGGGTCTATTTGTTAACTTGTCCAATAATGACTAATTTTATTCTTTTGTTCTCAAAAAAAAAAAAAAAAAATCATTAGGTAAAGAGAAAAATAAGAAATTACATTAAAAATATTAAAAAATTAAAAAAATTAAAAAAAAATTAAGAATCCTATCAAACATATTTCTATTTTGGGAATGAAAATTTTAGATAGTTATCAAAATATTTTCAAATACTCAAAAATTATTTTCGAAATAAAATTTAACAAAAAATATATTTTTCAATAGAAATTGTTCTCGATTACGAAAGGCATCTCAACTTCCTCATTTGGACAAGCCCCCTATTTTACTACTCGGCATACATAACCGACAGGTCAACGCCCCATCTCGCCGTTTGACTGACCGAGTGATCTCCCACGAAACCTGCGACCGACCGCAAGCTGCACGAGCCCATGTGGTCGGACGGTAAATTTTCGAGGGATCCCGGGACGCGATGCCCGCGAAGGAAACGAGAGATTCAGAGCAAATTAGCGGAAACCCAAAAATACGTAGTCGCGAAACACACACAGAATTGCAACAGATCAACCCCCGCTTTCGCTCTCTCTCTCTCTCTGTGTGGCAAGTCATTAACGTGAAGAAGCGCCTTGAAAGAGACGCAGGGAGAGGGGCCACGGCTTTTCAAGATCGCCCAATTCATTCCTATCGAAGGCGGAACGGTGGGAATGAGAAATTAGGAATCTTGGGATCGTTTCGGCGAGAGGGTGAGGAAAGGAAAGGAGGGATCTTTTCTTCTTCTCGGGTGCTTGGAGAAGGAGAGGAGAGGAATTTGTGCAGATGGGGTGTACATTTTCTGGGTTAAACGCGCTGTACGACGCCGTGAACGGGGGAGGGGACGTCTGGATCAACGAGAACAGGTTCAGGATCTTGAGGCAGCTCGGGGAAGGCGGGTTCGCGTTCGTGTATCTGGTCAAAGAGGTGGTCAACGATAACTCCTCCGTCTCCGGCGGAGGCCTGGCCAAGAAAGTCAAGGACCCTTCTCATCTTTCAGGTCCCCCAATTATTTCTTTCGATGAATTTTGCGGCTTTGTGATTGTCTGTCAGATCTTGTTGATGCGCTCTTTTCGCTTTGCATTTGGATTTTCCGATCTGGGTAGTCTTGTACAGTGATTTGATTGCTTGGGTTGTGATTCTCATGAGCTACCTGTTGATCTGATCGAAAGACTCGATTTGCGGTGTGGACTCGATGTGAATCCCGCTTGGAAGATGTTTGCATTTGTTTTGGGCACTTTCTGGTGTCTTGTGACAAGCACTAGGAGCCTCCATCTTGTGTCTAATCTGGATCCTGCACGGTTTTGGTAGTTTCTGCTTGTTTATGTTTGAGGTGTCCTGCAATCTGGGCTTTCACGGGAGTCTCTTTAAATCGGATACTTCGGTTTCTGCATTGGTATTTGCAAGATTTTAACAAGAAATTCGGGATTTGCTAAATATGCTTTTTTCACTGTGTCAAAACTCTTTCTGGATCTTAATATTTCTACATGGTAGTTCTGATGTTAATTTGGCTTCTATGCAGATGATGGCACTTACGCAATGAAGAAAGTTCTTATTCAGAATGGTGAACAGTTGGAATTGGTGAGGGAAGAGATTCGTGTTTCATCTCTGTTTAGTCACCCCAATCTGCTTCCCCTTCTGGATCACGCCATCATTGCTGTTAAGGTAATTACCTAGTTTTCTTTTAGATCTTCTGGCAAATGGAACATTTTTCATAGTAAAGAACATCTTCTCTGTTCGTAGTGATGAATGATGGAATGACAAATTGATAATGCTGTAAAAGAACATATGACTCGAAGAGTATAAAATAATAATGGACTGTACAATGCGGGGTCCTCTTGGTAATATTTGGGAACGCTAGATTTTGCTTGGTAAATTTAGGCATCAGCAGAAGGTTCTCAAAGCAAGCCTAAAATTTACCCTGAAATCTTAAATTTTATCCATGACATGCATTGTTTTATGACTAAAGCGTTAAGGTCTGCATCCCCAATATATATTAGGTGTCTTACTGATGATTTGGGATTTCAGTATAGAGCTTGTAGAATGTTGAGATTAGATAAAGAACTTTGATAAAAGTAAATGAGTTTTCTTCTGAGCATTCCAGTGGATAATATGGAAAACAAATTAACAGTTTTTGGTCTTTGTCAATATATTATGTACCAACTTTTGAAGAAACATTAGATTCGAACATGCTGAAAGGAGATGAAAAAAAAAGGTCTTTGGGGGGGGATGGGGAGTTCCTGCCTTCCTGGGACTAGACATGATTTTCTGTTATTGACCTTTGGTATCATTCTGCATAGATCACGTGTCAGCATGTTACCATGTAGATGAGCATTACTTGGTTGATACAAGCAGAATAATCGTTCACTAAGTGGCTTTAATAATGTTGTCGTTGGTGCTTCTCTTGCATTTTCCACAACTAATCTTTTTCTGACCCAAATAGTGTTGCCAGCTTCTTCTCTTTTCTGAAAAATGTCTCCGACATTTTTTGAGTCCTTCTTTTCCTGCATCATCTTCATAAGATGATAAATGGTTTTTTATTAACATACTTGGAGGCTGGCATCTTCCTGTTCTTGTTACATTGCTTATGATTTGAGGAAGTACTTATGATATTGATAAGGATCTACTTTGTAGACTGCACAAGAAGGATCTTGGAACCATGAAGCATATTTATTATTTCCAGTTCATCTGGATGGAACTTTATTTGATAATGCCAAAGTTATGAAAGCAAAAAAGGAGTTCTTTTCAACCTCCGATGTTCTTCAAATATTCCGACAGGTAAACAACAAGTTTCCATTTTATTTTACTTTCTTATTCACGCATCATAGGTGCTTGGTATGCAGAAGTTTCGTGTGACAGGCCATTGCTTATTCACACTTGAGCCACTTCTTGCTTGTTCACGTTACAATATGTAACAAAATACAATCTGTTCTTTCCAATACTATGTTGACTTTTGCAAGCTTGAAAATCACGGCAGCTATTTGCATCTATTAAAAGAGTGAGCTGTGTTTATAGTAGAAATGCTGATCGAGGTGATAGCATGTCACTTGGTTGGATTTGTTTTCCAAAAGTTGATAAAGTAAGATATTAGAACAAAGAAAGAAACAAGGAAAAGCAAATAAGTAAGGAAAACATTACAAGACTATGGGAGGTCAGAGCTAGATATCCAAACCTGAATAAAAGAGTACTACACAGAAGCAACTGAAGATTCTAAACCGTCAAACTATAAACCCTCAAACATTTTTTTGTTGCATTCCTTCCAAATGCACCACATTAAGCAAACTTGTGCAGCACTTCGAGACTTCTTACAATTTGAGCCTCCTCCATAAGCATTTGAGCAGCAAAAAAGCTGGATATGATTCCAAATGTGTGCTAAGGATATGATTCCAAAGCTTAAGAGCAAAATCACAATGAAGAAAGAGATGATCAGTGGATTTCCGGGAATGCTTACACATGCAACACAAATCCGTGAGAATGAAATCCAGTTTTGCTGAGATTTCCGATAGTTAGAATCTTGTTCCAAGTTACCATTCAATAAAAGAAAGAGATACTGTAATTCATATGGGGTAGACAGATTGCTTAAAAGGGGAATGCGAGGGGATAAAGAAAAATGTTTGAGGGTGGTTGAATGAATAAAGAATATCTGAATGTGAGTTTATCAAGGAAAGCTCCCAATCCTTAAAGCTCCTGATGTCACTCGGTTGGATTAAGAGCAGTAGTGTATGCTCCAATTCCATGTCAATTTGCTTGTTAATGTCTTGGTATGTTGATGTTACAATTTGATCTCAACGTGTTAGGAGCTGTTTGACTAAGCAAGTAGGTGATGCAGCTTTGTGCAGGACTTAAACATATGCACAGTTTGGAGCCACCTTATGCACATAATGATGTTAAACCTGGTAATGTACTCATAACACATAGGAAGGGACAACCTCCTCTTGCCATATTGATGGATTTTGGAAGCGCTCGACCTGCAAGGAGGCAAATTCGCTCTCGTTCAGAGGCACTGCAGTTACAGGTGCTTGTTAATTTTATACCTGTGTGGATGTGTGTGCATGCATGTGGGGCTGCAACTATAACTTTTTCCTCTGTACTTTGGTTGAGGAAAAAATCTCTTGCATTTTTATGTACATCAATAACTCTTGGTCTGTCTTCCATCTATGTCATAGAACCATTATGTGGATATCTTTATTGGGTGTTACGGGCTTCATCAATTGAGAATACGTATGTTCTTTTCAGTTGGTTTTTCAAGTGTACAGATAAGCTTGTGGAAAGCAGAAATTTTAGTATGAGGCTACCCTATCCTCTGCCACATAAAATTTATCCATGTGGAGAACTAAAGTAGCATAGTTCATCTCTTATTGAGTGATTGCAATTTGTATTGCTTTCTCACGGTGGTCCATGGCTTGCCATCGTACAGGAGTGGGCTTCTGAGCATTGTTCAGCACCTTTTCGGGCACCTGAATTATGGGATTGCCCGAGCCAGGCAGACATTGATGAGAGAACTGATATTTGGTCTTTAGGATGTACACTGTACGCAATAATGTAAGTGTTTGTCCTCTTTCACCAGTTCTGTTCATCTCATTCTGGCCTTGGGAAAACCTAGATGGTCTTGTTTGCGTATTTGTTCATAAACTGATTGGATCTGATAATGCAATTGTTTGACTGGGCATTTACCTATATGCATGTCATATGTATGTATACATACATGTGCGTATGTGTGTTTTTATCTCAAAAGATAAATACAGTAAAAAAAACTTGTACAATCTACCGATTTTGTTGTTTGTAAGTACTCCAACTTCTTTCTTGCCTGTCTGTTCAATCCTGATTCTTGTTATCTAGGCCACTAGTTCGACTTACCAGTCTTGTTGGTTTTCTGTAATGACATGTCTAGACTGAAATCAAATGGTGGTGCAACCGGTTTGCTAGCAGGACCTAAGCATGTTTATTTGATCTGAGTTAATAAGGCATATAAAGGATATTTGGTTAAACGGCAACCACTCTTGCACATTCAATGCTATGCCAGAAATTTGACTGGAACATTTGTTTCCCATGTGGGCTATGCATATAGTTTCTTCCCACAAAGATTATGTTTAATCAAACAAGAGACTTGAGTCTGCAATATTGTGGCCATTATTTAGGACTACTTTTCTCATGCTTGTTCTCACCATTCTTTCGCCCAAAAGGTATGGTGTGTCTCCATTTGAGTATGCCCTTGGAGAATCTGGAGGAAGCCTACAATTAGCAATAGTCAATGCACAGGTGAAGTGGCCGGCTGGACCAAATCCTCCATATCCAGAAGCACTCCACCAGTTCGTGACATGGATGCTTCAGCCGCAAGCTGCAATCCGTCCACGCATCGATGATGTAATAATTCACGTTGACAAGTTGATCTCAAAGTTCTCTCACTGAGGTCATGTAGGGGCGAGAACAATGTGGGAGTAGCATTAGTCCTAGAGAATGGTCATTCAAACAGAGTTGGTATATCTGTCTTCTATTTTGCCTTTCACGGTGATTGTCCATGAAAGCAGTTTCAACAGTTCGTGATAAAAGATTTCACTAAAGTAAAAGTATTCCAGTTGCTGTATCTGTAGTATTTATTGGCTAATGCATTTGTTGAATTGTTTTTTCCGTGCTCTTCTTAATTCATTTGGTAAACATTACGAGTTTGGATTACTCATAATATGTACAAACAATATTAGTCATGGTTGTTGACCCCATTGTACGATCCTTTTAAGTAATTTCTAATGAACTAGTTGACAATGATACATAAGATTTCGGCATTCGACAGTCTTAAATGTTGTGCTTCATCATGGTATTACTTTTCAAGCAACTCCATCTCGGGATTCAACTCTCTTTCAAACCCTGCATTAGGAATAGAAGAAATGTGGGTAAAATCTATTCGGTGTTGGCGGTGCATCTGATGGAGAACTCTTTCATTCAGTCCTGCTTTTCCATGAGGCAACATTGCAATGTCATTAAAATACTGTACATCGGGGCTAAAGAAAGGCTTCACGTGGGCCTCTTTCTACACTGTCCGCTATAAGAGAATTTAGTAATGATGCTATTTCTGAACTGTTTGAAAGTTCCTATGTCAAAGAAATTTTTATAATGTAACGGGTCTGTACAATCCTCGGTCTTATACAAGAGGAAGTCGATCGCTGTTCTATCTCTTTGAGTACTTGCATCAAATGTTTTTGTTACATCCTCTTGCACACGTGCACTAAAAGCTTAGAATAAGAAAATCTTGGGATCGGTATGATCTTGGACCTTAGTCAAAATAAAATGCAAAAGTTACATTGTTCATCGTGCTGAATTGCTGCAAGCCAGCACATGATAGGAAAACAGTGCAAAAGCGAATCTCCACCCCCAAAAAAGTCAAAAAGATTCATCATAGACTCTCGCAAACGAGCACGCGTTACTCAATTCTTGAAACATCTCCGAATAAACAAAGTTGACACATGCATGCACACATGGAAACATCCTTAAAGCAGATAAACCAAAGGTTGAAAGTGAAGAACAGGATCTTGCTACTTTGAAATCTTCGTCCCATTCCCAGATTTCCATTATCCATTCTCACGTGCTCGTGAGAAAGGACTTTTGAGTAAGGGATTTTTTCTCTTCACTAGCCCAAATCTGCCCGCCACTTTCGTTAATCAATCATTATGTTCAACGAGACCGGAACCAATCCATGGTGGGAAAATCAATCATACCCGTTCGAGATCTCGTGAAGGGTAAATCACGTTCAACGATTGTTGTATATGTCTGAAATTGTGAAAACTTGGCGATTGCTACCGAGAGAAAAAGGAGAATGCAAAGTTGACCCAACAACAAGGACATGGCGGCAAGAATTCACCCCGTGGGGCCTAACTTGTCTGATGACACCTCACGACAAATCATGACAAGAGACCAGAAGTGGGGAACAACCAGAATCGTGCCCACTGAAACGGGAACAATGTGTGGCCATGCCTATTTTGTCTTTTGCTTCTCTTTCGCTTTGGTTTGATTGAGCGTTAAGGCGATTCTCCTTTCTGCTTCATTATTAGCTCATCTTGCTAAGCATGTTTGGGATACAGAATGACATGTTTCATGTGATGACTCTGACGTTGCGAAACAAACAAACGGTCCGATGTTAGGGTCCATTGGTTTTGCAGACATAAAAAAGTAAAGGGCTGGACAACTATTCCCTCTATCTCTGGCATGTGGCGGGAATGCAACGATGAAACCTTTGAAAAGGAAACACAACGTAAACCAAACGACGTCTTGATAATTGTCTCTCCTTGTGTCGATTATGTAGACGTGTGATTAACACTCAAGTAGTGCACATTAAAATTGACATTTAGAGCGGAATTCACCCTAATCTTTTCGAAATCTGGAAAGGTTGCTGACTAATTGCTAGAAAAGAATGTAGAGGACTTGTGAGACTATATAGGAGCAGATCTCTGTAGAGGGTAAACTCATTTAGTGTGGTGTTTTAAAGAAGTGATTCGGACAATGATGAAGGGAAGTAAATTCAAGAGGTTATCTGTCCGATCACTATAACTTATCATCACCAGTGAGTACATCATCCATCCGCAAGACAAAGTTATGGAGGGGATCATTAAATCTTGGTCAGATGGTTACGTGGTTTTGGCATTAGAACAGATGAGAGAGACGGGTGCTGCCAAAGATTTAATACCTCTCCATTCCCCTATAACGCTCTAGTGCACTCAAGTTTCAAGCAATCGACAAGGGTCTTATAAGTTCAATGCTCATTGACTATGAAGAATTGAGAGATGTGACTTTCTTTTAATTTGGACACGGAAGATCCTCTAGATGGAGAAGGAGGATTTTCTGCAGTTCCCTACTGATTTTCTGCTAGTTTAAGTAAAGGGGGTGCCTTTTGTTTCCTGAGGTAGTAACAGAGTCGTTGTCGTCCTTTATAGCACAATTGATGACAATTTTTGGTCTCGAGTGGTGATAGGGATATCAGGATCGGTTTACACAACCTAGTGTGATAATTGCAAGTGGATGTTTACGCAAGTGGATTCGTTGCGTTTACTTTGTTGAACCGAGTTATAAGCTTTTGTATATCTAGCATTATTCTTTGGAAGCATTTTGTATTTTTGTGGTTGCCTATCATAGTACCGGGGCAATTCTTTGGCTTGCCCTTCTTGTCTTTACATATCTGTAACTTGTCGGAATTAGGTCAAGGGGGGCTTCCTATCGATGAAAATCCTTAGACTTACCATGGAGGAAAGTTCTGCGTATGTCAAAGAATGTAGTTATAATTAAGACATGAACCTGCTTTCTGAGGAGACAGACACCCTACAAATTAGAGGGAGACAGGAAATCAGAAGTAGACTCACAATTTTGACAAGTCCCTCCACAATGCCCAATCTGCAGAACCTAAAACTCGCAGTTGAAGTTATCTTTTTCCAAATTTTACACTACTGGCTAGGGGAAAAAACAAAAAGCTTGGTCCGCATTTATTTGTCAATGCCAGGACAGAAGAATTTAAATGTGAGAGAGCTAAATGAGGCAGGGAAAGAGGTCTTCTTCTTTGCATTATTTAAAAGCCAGTCTTTTCATATATTCTCCCTGTAGTTTGTAGGGCTCAGTTCCACACCTGGACTCTTGCATTTAAGACTACCCCTTTTTTATTAATGACAGATTGCAGAGCAGTAAATAATGGTTGTATCTTCACTTGTGAAGCCCCATGAACCCAGTGAACAACCCATGTCCTTTCATATTCAAGAAGCCCTCTTTTGTTTTGCTTTTTGATGCTTCTTGAAAGAGAGAGAGAGAGAGAGAGAGAGATGAAAATTCTTTCTTTGGCTGCTTCTCTAGCTGTCATCTTCTGATTCAAGTGAGAGAAAATTTAAGGGGTATTTAGATTGCAAGGTGGGCGTTGGATTTGTCCCTGCAGGACCATTAGACCAAATGTGGTTCCATGTAGCTTTCAAGATTACATGAGATGGGTATGTTTGCTCCTTTTGTAAAGGAAAAAATCTTTCTTGAGTCAGAGGAAAATAGTATAAGCCCAGTGTTGTGTTTCTCAGGTTCCTAAATGCAAACACAAAGCCAAGAAGTCTCCTATTTAAGAACCCTAGCTCTCTCCCTTTTCTACTTGCTTCTGTCAATAGCTTCAACTTGTTTTCACTTGCCTTTAGTTAATGAAGGAGGACCTTTTTGAGTCAGAGATGCAGTAGCCTGTTGAGAGCAGCTCGTTTCTCCCAGGTGGCTAAATGCTTACACGGCGAAAAGGCCAAGGCTTTCTATTTAAGAACCCTAACTAGTTCTGTTATATTCCACTTGATTCTGATTTAGGTCTCTCTGTCTTATTTCTTCTCTTCAGGCAATGGAGTCTTCGTCCCACGCTTTTGAAGGTTCAGAGGAATGTCTGAGCAGTGAATCTGGTTGGACAATGTATATTGGGTCTCCAATGCAAGAAGAAGATGAAGGTGCAGGTGATGAACAAAGTACTCATAACGATGCTGATGATGCAGAAGATGGAGGCGATAAAGTTGGTGGTGATGGTGAAGCTGAGAGTGATGATTCAATGGCATCTGATGCATCTTCACGTCCTAGTTATGGAGGACGCGTTGCCTCAAAAAATGGTAAGTCATGTGCTGCTAAAAAGGGTCAGTCCAGGAATGCTTACAAGGAGGAAGAAGAAGATGATGATGATGATGATCCCAAGCAAAGAGCATATGGCACTAATCCTTCTCCGAGTAAAGGCAAGGTGAGCAAGAGCTTGAGGATGAAGAAAAAGAAGTAAATATATGTTTTTTTGGCTCCTCCACTAGAAATTATCATAGTTTTTTGGGGCTGGAAAAAAAAAATGTTTCTTTCTCACTGATATGAGATAGGGATGTTTAGCTAATTGTCAATGTGATATGCCTTTTTGCTTTTTTGAATCATAAGTACTGTAAGAGCTCAATCCAAAGTTATATGATGATGTTGTTGAAGGTATGGAAGATTGCAAATATCTAAGGAAAGAGCTTCTGTAATGTCAATTTATGCACACGCATTGCGCGCACTCACTTGCATTTATATATATTTGACGAAAGAGACAACGTCTGGATTTTCAATGTAAGTGTTTGCAGCTGTATTCACATGGTATCGAATAATTATATACATGTCGGGCAAGAGAAGCTATCATTGTTAGTTCAGCTGATAGATTAAGTCAATCAGTGGTTCAATTAGAAACACGAGATCTACGCTAAGAGATGACCTGTCATGGGTTCTTAGGATATGGTGAACGATTGGCTCTTACGATTGCATGTGAAACTGCTTGATAAGGGTTCATGTCGGACCCCAATTTGGTCGAAACAGATGCATGATGAGCTTACTGTACTGTCATAGAGCAGCTCACAATTTACATTTTGTCCTCAATCATGAGTGCATGTCCAATGTGGAGCCAAAGTTCCAGGACTGGAGGGACCAGAGGCTGTCACGGAGCAGAAACACATCAGACAATCCGCCGAAGCAAAAGCCATATATGAAACTTTGAGAATCGATTCACGCTTCTCAAACATCATTCTTCTTTCTTAGCAATGTAACCGAGCAATGTAACCGCATCAACCCGTGAATGAATCCGTTCGACTTCGCATGAGATCTCTGAATTGGTAAGTTCATCAGCAGAAGAAAGCTTAAGGGACCAAATAGTTAACCAATGCGCGAGGAGCATCGAACCAAGAAATCGTGTGCGACAAAGAACAGGGCTAGTGCGAGAGTAGTTCTCACATGAATATGACGGACGGGGTCGACAAGCCAACATCCTTTTGTTGCTTTTTGTCTGTGGGACATGATCTGGTGCACGTGAGGTGGGGTGAGGGGAATATCAGTAAAATAGACACCAAAGAACACAAAAAAAAAAAAAACGAAAGATGTAGACATTTCTTCCGAAAGAGGTCACTACCAATGTGCCAACTTGCAATATTGTTGTCTCTCTTTATAATGTACCATTAAGCAATGCGTAGGTTTCGTAGCTTTCGGCCATTTAACAGTTCGCCCTTTTAGCTTGATGAGAACTGAGAAGTTCACGGACTACGCTTCATTGCTTGATGCTGGCGTTGAACGAGCCACTAGATTCATTGAGTAATAGATAATGTCATCGATGGCAAAGGAAAAACTCCAAAATGATCTCACACAATTTGAAGCCCTTCTTTTGTATTGGGAGCATAAATATCAATAGCTTCAGTTCACAGCCTGAGACGGATTAGAATTTGTATAATTACGCGACTCTATTCGGGTTTCGCAATTTTGTAACCTGTGCATATCTATAAATGTTAGTTAATAGTTAATGGGTGGTCATGCATAAGAAAAATTAGGGTTTTTTAGTGTTTCTCTTACTATATGATTGGAGCCATGAATGCCTTTGACTATTTTCTCTCTTCCTATCTTTTGAAGATCCTAAAGTGTTTTCCATGTCGGTGGGCAACTTGGGATGGTGTTCATGGATCTCGTGGTTTGAATACGGTCAATCCTTGCTAGCTGCTTTTTTTTATATTGTGAGGGCTTGATTGGCTCACCTGCATGCACTAATAATCCGCGACTAATTAGAATTAAAAAAGCATAACTAGTGGAGATTTAAGAATAGTAAAGCACAGAAAACACGTAAGAGTATGCTTATAGATGTTAGTTAATAGTAAATAGGTGATCATGCGTAAGAAAAATTAGGGTTTTGTTAGTGTTCTCCTACTCTATGAATAGGGCCATCAATGCCTCTAAATATTTTCTCTCTTCCTCTCTCTCTCTTGAAGATCCTAACGTATTTTCTATGTCGGTTAGTCCCTTGGAATGGTGCTCATGGATCTCGTGGTTTGAACATAATTATTTCTTGCTGGTTGTTTTTTTTATCTTTTGAGGGCTTGATTGGCCCACTGGCACGCACTATCTAAGAATAGCCAAGGGAAAACGACACAAATGGTCATTCTACTTTGATTTGGGTCCGTTCATTTTGCGAAAAATGAGCCATTTCCGGAAAATATTTTTCCGGAAGTCATTTTCCAGGAAAATGACGATATTTTCTTATGTTCGGCTAAAATCTGAAAATGTTTCGGAAAATATTTTCCGGTGTTTGGTAAGGAAAATATTTTCCGTTCCCTAGATTGGCGAGCATGAGCGTCAAGCTCGAGGCTTGCTAGATTGACGAGCGCGAATTTGAGATCGACGGGTTTGAGGTTCACTTGGTCCGACGACTAGCTAAGAAAAAGAATATGGAAAAAAAAAAAGAATAATAAGAATAAAAAAAAAGAAAAAAAGGAAAAGAAAAGAAAAAGGAAAGAAAAAGAAAATTAAAAATAATTCGAATTTAAAAAAGAAAAAGAAAATTAAAAAATAATTCAAATGAAAAAGAAAAGAAGAAAAATAAAGGGAAGAAGGAAGTTAAGATTTGTAGAGGTGTGAGATAAGATAAATCAAGTGAGAAAAATGTTTTCCACTTTTAAAAGTGGAAAATATTTTCCCCTACTTTAAAAGACTTTTTTCGTTTGATAGAAAACATTTTCCTCAAGGAATTCATTTTCCGTGAAACAAATGTTAGAAAATCCGAAAAACGTTTTCCCGGAAATTATTTTCCGTGAAACGAACGGATCCTAATGTGTAATGTTTTTCGTGAACTCTTACTTTATTCAATGTAATTCATAAACTTTAGTTCAATGTGTAATGTTGTCCATGAACTTCTAATTTATTCAATATAAATCATAAACTTTGATCAATATTTAACTTATTTTATGAACTTTCAAAAATTTCATATAGTTTATGGACAATATTGAACATTTATTAATAGTTCAAGGATTATATTAAACAAATAAAAAAAACTTATGGATAACATTGTAAATTGGACCAAAGTTTAGAAACCACATTATACAAATTAAAAATTTTAGAACGATATTGCGCATTGAATTAAAGTTCATCAATTATTTGTGCTATTATTCCAATAATAAATTGAGATGATTTATCTCAGCTGAATTGGAAACATCACACGTTGTCCGGCGTTGTCCTCACCAATCAAATATGTGTGGAATGTGGATGTGCAAACCTCACTTTCGTAGTCCCCCAGTTCATTTTCCTTCGATCAGATTCAATTGGTACAAAGCTCTTCCATAAATGCAGCGTAGACCAATATGTTTGAAATTGAGAGGGGCGGTACCATAACATGGAGGTGAGCACTGAGACCGAATCATGATTCATATCCTAGCAGCAGCACCTTAGTAGGTCCGTCTAAATTCGAAACATAAATAAATGGGCGTCTGTCAGTATTTCCCTTATCCATCCCAATCAAACTTTTACTAAAAGGATCGTGCTTTGCATCCAATCTTTTGATTGGTGGGTTTACACATATCAAGATGTATGGCGGCATTCGATTTGGTTAAGTTTGCACTAGAACAACGTTCAATAAGCCGAAACCCTCCGATGAAAGGCCTCGTTGGAAGAAAATTCCCTTGACCAAACAAAGAGGAAAATGGAGCTGTCTTTTGAATCGTGCAGGTCTAGGTTTTACGCGGACATGTCATTCGGCTCGCCCGTTGACTATGTCTAGTGAATGCACAATATGAACATGGTATTTTTCCAATTGCGGCAGACCTACTTTGGACCAAAAGACGGTGGAAGCTGTGAAAGCTGTCCTGTATTCACAACATCTCAAGAGGGAGGGAGGCAACCGATGTTGATGGGCTTGGCCGGCCCATGAAGAGCACAGACCTCTAATACCTTTTGGGTTGATTTAGGCAAGTGCTTGGCCCACCAGGCCCAAACATCACCCGGAAATTCAATTTAGCAGCGTTGGGGAGAGGTGGAAAAGTCGTGCTTGAATTTTCCTTAAGAGGGAAATACGAATGAAAAGCGTTCACAAGGAGGAATTTCGATGCATATCTATCGATCGGATTGGGATCTCAATGCACGATCGAGCTTAGACATGATTCTTTACAAGCTGCTATAGGTCAATCCTGAGCCATCAGGGCTAACTAAATCTCGAAAGGTTTGACCTGTCCTAGCACGGCCTGCCCGATTTAGAATTAGCCCTACAGAGGAAGAAATGCAATGCATTGTGTTCAACTGCTTTCTTGATTGTCCTGTTTCTGTCTGTGAGGTGATTTTACCGCACTAACTAGATCTCGAGAAATGCATTATAATGAAAAGTGACAGGTTCTTATCTAATTGCTCGAAAGACTATGGCCCTGTTTGATTCGGCTTTTCAAATGGGCTTTTGGACTCGAAAGCCCCTTGGCCAAATGTAAACACGTTTGGTTCGGTTTTTTGGGCGACTTTGGCAATATGCAATTGCATCTCCAAGTGGCTCTAAGGGCCTTTAACCCAAAGCAGATCTGGATGTACTTTGGCAAGTTGCATTTTGGGAATGCAAGTTTAGGGTTACTGTTCATCTTCTTCGGAGAGGCCGATCGGAGGCCGACGACCGCCGGCCAAGGGGTCGCGCGCGCCGGCGACCGTCGCCTAGGGTCGCTCGACCTCGGTGACCGTCGCTTGCGGCCATCACTTGGGTCGCGCGAACCCGGGCGTGACCTGGGTCGCGCGACCCGGGTCGCCTAGGGTCGCGCGACCTCGGGTGGCCGTCGCCTAGGGTCGCGCGACCTCAGGTGGCCGTCGCCTAGGGTTGATCGACCCTGGCAACCGTCTAGGGGCCAAATCCGGCCATCTAGCCGCCGAATCTGGCCCTCTGACAGCCGGATCCGGCAGTCCGGCCACCGGATTCGGGCCGGACTTCAAAAAAAATATATAAATATATTTGTGTTTTTTTAATTTAATAAAAGTCAATTACAAATGCAAATTTTACCAAACGGTATTTTGGCCAAAGTTGTTTCTCAATGCAAATTTTACCAAATGATATTTGCATTTCGGAAAACCCCATTCACACAAAGGTATTTGTATTTCTGCAAATGCATTCTCCAAAAGTCAAACCAAACGGGCCCTATATTAAAATATATTATTGATACATGAAATCCCTTGCATATATATATATATATGTTCCCACCTATCTCTTTGAGTTTTCATAGAATTAGAGAAGTTCAAGAGAATCTACAAGCCATTATGGCCAAAATCGCAATGGCATATATGGCCCAAGCACCACACTTGAGCCAAAAATGGAATGGAATTGTCATGGCGACAAAGAAGGCGGTCGCCACGAAGAATATGCTAATGTGCTGAAGAGCATGGGATATCGTCAAGTACTTGGTATCGCTTCTGATGTATTTGCCTACAAAGAGAAAAGTAAAGGCTAATATGACCGCCGCCGAGTATAAACAATACACCGGAGGAAAGTGATGTCCCTCCTGGATCGATGCCACGGCTAGTTCCGTGGCCGATGCCAAGCAAAATGAGACGACGATCTTCTCCCAGGCCCGGCCATGCTTTGCCTCCAGTGCAGTATGCGGAGCGTCGTGTGCCCTCCTACCCATCTCGAGGTCTAGAGAGGACGGCGCCGGCAGTTGCGACTGCGGCGGCTGGGGTCGGGAGGTTGTTATTGCTGAGAGATTGATAAAATTGCGATGGGTGAGGTTGCATGTTGAGTTGAGCAAGGTGAGGAAATTGGATGTCCAACTTCCCCATCTCATGTTTACGATGATGCTCTGTCGTTAGAGTAGCTCCTAAGCCACAGACCTACTGCCCGGACGCATATTTATATCACATGGAAGGAGAAATTTTCCACATCGACAGTGGAGAATTGACTTGAAGACTTTCAGCAAGCACCTTATCAGCTTAGCATCTGAGTCGGATTGACTAAGAAGGCAACGGAGATCTTATCTCTTGCACCTGCCCAAACAGTAGTGCTTCATAGTTTCGTGGAAAAGCTGCCTTTTTAATCTTTGGGGTTGGCTCACTGATTGCGCATCCCTTCGTCATACCATATTCACATCTAAGAAGCTCCAACACTCTCCGGAAGCTTTTGTGTCGTGTCCGACACTTCGACACGCGTCCGACACGCTCCGACACGTTCTGACACGCGGTCAACGAGTGTTAGAAAATCCGACACGTGGTCAACTCTTTCTGACACGCTCCGACACGTGAGTCTGAAATTTCGACACGCACGGGGTCAATTTTAAAAATTTTCAATACTTGAGGGGTCAAAATTTAAATATATACCACTACTCGTGGTGGCTGCACTAGATAAGAACCTTCATGAAGTCTGTCTAGGACGGAAGGATTCGAAATAAAGCGTAGGTGCTTGAGGTCTTAAGTGTGATGTCGGGGTAGTGGGTCTTTTTGCTTGACCGACTATCGCGTCACCTCAATTTTGCTAATGAAAATAACGACTATCGGAAATAAGAAAATTCTTACTCTCAAGTTTCTCACGGTCCCGTTTTTCCGTGAGTGATGATGGAACACCCTCTTTTCGGGTCATAAAAAAAAAAGAAGTAAATATATGAAAAAATAATGAAAATAACAAAAATAAAGAGGAAATAAGAAAATTCTTACTCTCAAGTTTCTCACTTAAAAGTCCCGATCTTTCCGTGAGTGATGATGGAACACCCCTCTTTTCGTTGGCATCATTTTGTTGCCCCCACATACTTAAAGTTATAAATTTTTTGCTTCTTTTTCTAAATGATCTCTAATTAGATTAAAAATCTATCTAATTTAAACTAAGGATTTAAGTCATATTAAATCATAATTTAAACTAAGACATTATCTTAATCTAAGATGTAATTTATCTAAAAAGATGATCTAAATTTAAAATGAAACATGTATTTCTAATTTAACATGCACGATGATTTTTTGTGTGTTTTTCTTTATGCAATTCAAAATTAAAACTAATACATAATTAAACGTGCAATTTTATCTAATATGCAATGACGTGCAGAGCATGTCCTAATTCTACATGACATATGCATGATATTTTTTATTTTTTAACAAAGTTCTAAATTTAAAGATGCCACGTAATTAAACATGTAACTTAAATAAAAAAAAACATAGCAACCTAAATGAATGTACCTTTTTTTTTTATATTTTTTAAATCTAAAATAAATCCTATATTCTAGATATGCAAAATAGAATCAATTGAAATCCTAATTCAAATATCTTTTGATTTTTCTTGGTGATTTTCTAACATTAAATCTAACAGGCAATATATTCAAACGAAATAAAGGATCAAAATAAACGAAAAAAATAACCCTATCTCACTGGTCCAAATTAACGAATATTTTTAACCCTAAACGTCACGACAAGAAATCAAAATAATTAAAAATCTAATCCGAAATCTTACGGATTAAATTAATAATTAAATTAATTCAACAGTTAATATATCATAAACAAACCCCAAAAATTATCATAATTAAAAAAATGATCCGGTCTTACGGGTCAAATTAAATAATTACAATAACGTTAGGGACAATTCTCATGGAAAATGCCTATGATAACCATAACCTAAAAACTCACAATATTCAACTCAAAAGCTAATAATAAAACTAACTAAAAATAAAATAATAAAAAATAAAAAAAGAAAAAGAAAAACAACCTAAGGAAAATAAGGGGCAGCCCGTTCGTTGATCCGGCGAGGGTGTCGCCGGCGTTCGGGATTCCGGCGAGGGTGGTGCGGCGGTGGAGCTCCGGCGAGGTAAGGAACCAAACTCGATCGGAAGTGGGTAAGTAGCGCGGTCGCTTCGACGAGGGAGATCGACGCGGCGTCGCTGGGCTCTGGCGGATTTGGGCGGCAGCCGGCAGAGCGATCGAACTCACGGGACTCGGAGCAGCGGCGTCGGCGCAGGACTCAGACGCGGCGGCAAGCGGTCGCGGCTAGCTTGGGGCGGAGGTGCGAGCTACTTCTCCGGGCGGCGCGGCGGAGCGGGCTGGGGAGACTGGCGTCGGTTGCTGGTGAAGGCGAGCGATCGGCGGCTTGGGTCAGCGGCGGGGGAAGAACTCCACGAAGAAGAAGCACAGTGCTTCCCCCTCCCTTTCACTGTTTCACTTTTTACTTTTCACCTTTTTGCTCTTTTTCTTTTTTCAGAGAAAAACAAAAATCCCCCCACCCCTAAACTATCCTACGTACACCCTTTTATAGGTCAAAAACCAAAGTAAATCTTTTTGTAAATATTTGATTCGACGAAGAGATTGCCGATAACCTCTTGATTGTCGATAACCTCTTGATCAAAAAATATTGTTCTTTTTTATTCTCCTTGATTCCTGAATCACAAAAAATCTTATCTCCTTAATATTTTCAACAATTTTCACACCTAAAGACTTTAAGATTTTTAACCCGATTCTCTTAAATTTCAAAAACTACCGCAATTTTCAAATCTCGATTTAGGTAATTTTTGTCATTAAACGCCGCTCGGGCAGAATCTACCAAACTAAAGCTCAAAATATTAATCCAAACTCATTCACCACCGGTCCTAAAAGAAAACATAAAAACGCAAACGATGTAAATTAAAAATAAACGCACCTAAAATTAATGCTATGTTTAAATTAACCCTCTAATACTAAATGGGCGCCAAAATTTAGCCAAGCATGTGAGTTATCTCTCTCACATTTTCCATGGCAAATCTAGTGATTTCCTTTTTTTTTTTTTTCATACTTCGAGAGTTTTTGTCCTGGATTTTCATTTTTCTCGAACCTTGTTTTGTAGAGGAGCTCCAAGCTAGTCTATATCATGAACTCTGAATTCTGTCTAGGACTATAAGAAATCTCACTAATCTCCGATAAATATAAGAAAGCAGGACATGTTTCTTTAAGTTTACTCTTTCACGTTTGCAATTTTTGAATTTCTCATTCAATCTCTGTCAAATTAAAACAATGAATGATATTAACAAATGTTTGATTAATATTTTTAGTATAAATTAATTCTATGCTCTTTTTATTATTATTTATTTATTTTACATTTATGTATAAAAATATATATTTAATATATAACGTATCGGAACGTGTTGGAATTTTCTATTTTTTTAGAAATGACATATCGACGTGTCGTGTCGTGTCGCGTGTCCATGTCGATGCTATATAAATTCACACAGGGGGAATGTAGCTGGCAGGAGGGGTGGGACCGATTATTATAGGACAACACGAAAATTCATTTTAGTTAGAAAGTCAAATTCTAGAAGTTAGACGTATAGGTGAAAAGAGATGGTTTGCATTATAAAAACATATAAATCTAATAGACAAAAGAATATGAAATACTTTAACACCTCCTCTCATGCAAAAATCAGATTAGGAACAGAGGCGTAGAATTCAACTGGGGTGGGGGGGCGCCGCCGGCACAGCGAAATAAATTGGAGAAGAACCTGACTCTAATATCATATTAGAAGGTCCAAACCAAATGCTGAAACTTATAAGTAGAGGAAGACCATGTGCAACTGGGGGGGCACAACGAAATAAATTGGAGAAGAGCCCAGCTCTAATATCATATTAGAAGGTCCAAACCAAATGCTGAAACTTATAGGTAGAGGTGCACTCGAAAATTTGATCGCGACAACCAGTCGTGTAGGACAACACAGAAATTCATTTTCTCTAGAAGTTAGATGTATAGGTGAAAAGAGATTGCTTGCATATAAAAACATATAAATCTAATAGACAAAAGAATATGAAATACTTTAACACCTCCTCTCATGCGAAAATCAGATTAGGAACAGAAGAATAGAATTCGACAAAAGAGGGAGGGGGGGAATTTTTGGATGGATTTGAGATTCGAATGGCGAGTAACCCAAACTCTTAATAACTTGTACAAGCAATCTATCTTGTCCAAGGATACATACCACCTCTATTTAGCGAAGAACGAGGGGCATATAGCATTACAGGAATAGCAGAAGAAAATTATACAGCCCCTGAAGGCTTTAGGGGGACTACATTCAAACAAAACTATCAAAACCTGCAGTGACTCGCCACAGATCATCTGATGTGCAAACCATAACGAGGCAAACAGATCAAAGTGGTTCCTATAAAGACATGCTAACATGAATTATACAAACTTACAACTTCATAAGCCATTGCCCTGCAAGACCACCAGCCGAAAATAGCAGTGGCGAAGACTCGGAGACAACATAGACTACGCAGAGTTGTCTGAAGAAAACCTACCATTACATCACGTTTTATTCTCCCAACAGTTAACAATTTGGGTTCTTGAGGTATAAAACGCCCTTTTGCCCTTACCAAAGAATGTGAACTTCTAAAGAACTCAATCATCCTTGATACAAGTACAAGATAAGAGGGTCTCTCGGATGCCACTATCTACATTTTTACACAACTTAATACTCAGTCCAGACTTCTACAAAACAATGTCGGCCCCGACTCATGAGTAGAGGCCAATCCGTGCTCTCCCGGTCCTTCCCGCTCATGATACCGCACCATCAGCAGGTAATTCATGACGACACACAGGACATGTATTCTTCACGCGCAGCCACGTCAAAATACAATTGGTGTGGTATTCATGGCTGCAAGGCAGCTGCGTTGCAATGTCCCCGGCCGTAAATTCATCCTTGCAGACCGGACAAAGCCCATCCTTTCCATCCACATCCTCTTGAGTCAAAGCCAACTTCGGTAGATTCCGGATCACTGCTTCAGAAGCCGGGGACCCTCCCACCAAAGAACTCTCATTCTCAGTAAACTGACCAAACATGGTCTCGTATTCTGCAGAATATAAGTAATCATCATCATCATCAAAGTAAGTTTCCAGCTCATGATTCAATCCTGCTGTTGCCACTAAATTATCTGAATTCAACAAAACCTCCCATTCCAGGTTCCCAAAATCTCCAACCACTTCGACACTCGCGTCTTCTTCGCCTTCATCTGCAATAATAGGTGTAGAAGATACAGAAATGGATCCATCATCATTGAGAGGATCAGCAAATAAGCTCAACACCTCTCTATCATCGACGCAACTCTCAACTTCCTCCCACTCCAAATCGAGATCCTCAACCTCCCCGCCATCGGCTTCCACCGGAAGGGAATCACCCCAACACAAAGAAACGCCACAGAAATAGTCATCCTCATCAATCACGTGATCCAAACTCAATTCATCCTCCGAACCTCCACAAACCCCCAATGCATCCGCCAACTCCAAATCGGAATCGAACTCGACATCACGAACACCGCTCCAGCACTGCTCCATTTCGCAAACCGTCAACCCGGCTTCGCAGGAATCGAACACGGAAGCCCCGGTCTCCATAAAAAACTCATCTTCACAACAATCCTCGTCCACAAATCCAACATCCTCGTTCCCACCCACGCCAAGCCCTAACCCGATCCGCAAATCTACATCCACATTATCCATACAAACGTCGTCACTCGCATCGATCACCCCAAAATCCAACCCGTTTACCTCCTCCGACGCCGAATCCGCCCCGCCCGCGAGCTGCGGATCCTCGACAAACAGATCCACGCCGCAACCGCCCTCGCCGCCGATCTTCCGGAGCCGATCGCCGGAGTCGGGATCGGAAGCGAAGTCGACGTCCAGGAGAACCTCGATCCGATCCTCGGCGGCGGCCGGATCGCGGACGGGCAGCGTCAGGTCGTCGTCGGAATCGTAGAGATCGAGCGCGCGGCGGGCGCGGCGGCGCCGATAGCGGGGGAGGGGCCGGGCTCGAGGGAGAGCGAGCGGCGGAGGCCGCTCCGGCGGCGGCGGTGGCGGCGGCCGGGGAGGTCGGGGACCCCGCCGCCGACATGATCTTTTTCCGGCGGGGAGAGGAAGGGTGGGGAGGGAGAGGCGGCTAGAGAGATGACGTGGAGAGATTTAGAGAAGGAAGGTTGGGTTGGGTTGGGTTTTGAAGTGATTCCTATTCTCTCATTTTCTTTGACTTCATTATAAAATAAAAAAAATATAAAAATATAAAAAATTATCTTTGGCAAGGATGATGGTTAGGAAGCAAATAGACACCACACCAAGCAAACTCATGATAAATGTGATAATAATAATTATAATGTTATGAAATTACCTAATTATCATCATAGAGAATTTTATTCGACGATGAATGTGTCAAAAAAGAAGAAAAAGTAGTCTTTTTATGCTGATGGTGGACCTTATGAAAATTCTTACATCATCGAAGTGGAAAATCCGCATTTGCACTATCTAGGTCACAAACGGAGCTCATAAAAGAAATTCCAAAGACGATGCCGATAGGAGTTTAATTGAGACTTGCATGGATTATAATTTATCAAGCGGTATGTAAATGTCTTTTGCACTTGACTGATCCTAATCAATACAAATTATAAGGTATGATATTGGCTCTCAAGATTCGTTTGTTTCGGGAAAAAAAAAAAAAGAGATTTGAAAAATATTTTCCAAAACATAATTGGTTGTATTTCTTTAAAAAAAATGGTCGATACAAAATGTTTTTACCATCCACAACAATCTAAATTTGAAAAAGTTTTAAGCAATATTTTTTGCAAAACATTTTCTAAATTATGAATTTATTGTGAGATAGAAGCGTTGCGTTGAGTGCATCTCAATCCTTAGGAATATGGAGAGAAAGCCAATTGTTTTCGATCATCTAATCATAACGGAGACTCTCCATCTAAAGATTCGATAATATCTTGATGAAAAGAATTGGTGATTTCAAATTAACATCTTTTGATAGCCAAGTAATCCCCCAAACGATGTCAAATGTTGAAAGAACGGTCTCACGACTTTGTTTCCCCCCTCAAAATAAGGTGATTGTGACATAAAAACTAACAATCATCGTATTAGAGAATTCACAAATTTCAAATGATCGCAATGTCCCGGACAAAGGCTCTCATCTAATTCGACGAGTGGCGTTTGTTGAAAATTTGATTAAGGATCAAAACATACCAGATGAATTTGGGCTCTAGTCATGCCCTTGTTAATAAAAATAGATTAGGCCTGATAACCTAATTCAAAGTACTAATCTCAATTAACATGAACACCCCCGAAATGGGCTGTCTTGCATAACTAAGCTTGGGCCTAATTTGAAGGCCCAACCAAACTTGACCATCAGACAGGGGCAACAACTCTTGAGATGGGCTTGGTTTTACCATACTAAATACAGTAAGAACATTTATTAAAACATATTGAAAATTAACACTGTAAATAGCAAAAAAAAAAATGCATTTGAAAGACAGATATAATGAGTTTTTTTAACAACTGGGCATTCTCCGATAAATTACTTCAATAGACTAAGGAAAATGTTTCATTTATTATTTTCTGGAGCACTTGTCAAGCATAACTACAAGTTGGAACTTCATTTTTTTCTATACAAAGGGATGGGACACATAGTAGTAACAATTTCATAGACACGACCAAAACAACATTAAACATGCGAATTTTAGTTTTTAATTTTCGAAGTACTATTTAAATGAGTGTCAAGAGAACACTCGTGAACATTTTCCTCGTTGGAATGGTATGACATCTTAAGGAGACTAATGTACTTAGAATTAAACACTAATGCACTTATAAACGAACTCGTCGTGTCAATAACATTCTAAATGAAGCAAAAATTGTTTTGTACGGCCTGAGAGTCCTATTGAAATAATAATGAACACTTGCATTTTATGGTGTGTTTGTTTAGCAAAAAATAAAAGGGAAAAAGTCACGAAAAACCCCAAATTTTGCTTAAAGTGACAGATTATTCCAAATTTTTTTTTGTGACGTAAAAAACTCTAAACTTTGCCAACTGTGACACATTTACCCCAAACTTTTTTTTGTGACACAAAAAACCCTGAACTTTTATGTGACACATTTACCCCAAAATTTTAGGGCATTTTGGTTTTTATTTTTTTTCTTCCCTCCGTCGGCCATGGCTGCCGGCGGAGGGAAGCCAGCGTCCGGCAAGGGCCTGGCTAGGGATGCCCTCACCGGCATCGGGCGAGGGCAACCCTAGCTAGCCCAAGCGAGGGCGACCCTCGCCTAACGCCGACGAGGGCAACCCTTGCCGGACACTAGCTTCCCTCCGCCGGCTAGCCATGGCCGGCAGAGGGAAGAAGAAGAAAAAAGAAAAAAAATAAAAATAAATAATAATAATAATAATAATAATAATAATAATAATAATAATAATAATAATAATAATAATAATAATAACGCCCTTGATGAGGTAAATGTGTCACGGTTTGAAAAGTTTGGATTTTTCACGTCATAAAAAAAGTTTGGGATAAATGTCACTTGGGGTAAAGTTTGGGGTTTTTTGTGGTCTTTCCCCAAAATAAAAATTTGGAAAATATTTTCCAAAAAATCATATCTTGAATTATTTTGAAGAATGAATGAATAAAAAATATTTTCCTCATCTAAATAACGAAAATATTTTCCACTAACTAATTATTTCAACTGAAATCATTTCTAATAAAATATTTTTAGATTATTTATTTTTTGTGAAACAAAAGGAGTTAATATTTTGACATTTGATATTTATATTAGCTAAAAGCTTGGGACATCAAATTCTACTGAACAAAGACCATAAACGCATCTTGACCAAATCACCCCCGAATCTCAACAATCAAAAAGTGGCCCAACTTTTCCCAAAAGCAAGCTCCCTTGTGCATGAACAAGAGACACATGCATGCCAGGATCTGTCCCAACTCCTTGATCACATCGAAAGAAGAAAGGAACAAGAAAAGAAAATTCAAAACCTCCAAAAAAAAAAAAAAAAAAAAACACAAGCTTTCATGGGAAATTGATCTTGTGACCATGTCTCACCAAAATCATGTGGCCATGTCTTGTAAAGGCAAGCCAAACCTTCTCTCCCTTTTGAAGTCCCCCAAGTTTGAATGCCCGATCGAAAGCTCCCCAACCAAAGCCACTTTTCCGACTAAGATAATATTTATTCGGAGACAAAAGGGAGTGACCACAATCTCATGATCTACACAACTTGAGGATCTCCATAACCGGAACCCCGACCCATCTCCTTCCGTACATGTGGGGCGGTACAAGAGCTCTTTCTCAAACGCCAACAATTCAAAGAACCCTAAGGTGGTGGCCTTGGAGCTTGAAAACATGGTGATTCCATTGTCTAGTCGACCAAGACATGTTATTATTTTGATAACAGTACGTTTTATGCTCGGACCAACGTCGAAACACATGACTAGTTGACCCGGATGTAAACCCGGCTCTCGAAACCGATGCGATGGACTTATCAATGAAAATTTTGATCTCGTAATATCGCATTTTGTTATGCATGCAAGCATGCTTTGCAATTGGTAGAACAGAAATGGACTGCACTACACTAGGTGTGGACACTGGACAGGGCGTGGAGGAATGGAGTGTGAACCTTCTGACATTCCCCCCCATCATAACCTACTAATTTTTCTGAGTTTCTGTGAATGTTCTTGTGGGAACATACCCTGCTCGCCGTCCATCTTCGCATGCTTCGAACATTCAAATTCTACGCCAGGACAACCGGGAGGATTTTCACGCGTTCAGTCAAAACTTTCGGTCCAAGTCAAAACACGAGCTTCACGGACCGACCCAGCAACCTTTTCTTTTTCCCCATCTCAATGCGGTGAAAACCGAGAGAGCTTTACATATATTAAACATGACAAGAAATTTGCAAATATAAGACTGAATCAATCATCTAACTAGAAAGGGAAAATCAGGACCCTACCTCGATCTTGCTCGGCGGAGGATTAGGATTTTCTCAAGATCATAGTATATCCAAGCATCTAGACAATCGATTTTCTAATTTTGAAAGTAGTTTGTGGTGATCTAAATGGTATATTTTGGGTCTTATTATAGATCCAATGAGGATCTTAATACCTCAGAAAATCGTGAGCTCTCACATATTTCACGCAGCTTATGATTGTACATGTATTTTTTCCACATAATATCAGTCGATGAGGAGCTAACTAGCAAGTCGCAGACGAGAATATTTGTTCGCAATTGTGTCTGCAGAGAAAAGGGTCAGGCTTCATCATATTATATTACATTGTATAATATTGTATTCCTCTTAAGAAACAAAAAAAGAGAGAACCGACTACGCCTCGCATGTGCAATGGCCGACGACTACGCTTTGCGCGGCTCGTCTTCCGACGTTGAAAGCCATTTAAATTATAAACTAAGACGCACTTGTCCCACATAAAATTAAAAATAAAGTGAGAGGTGAAGTTGGAGAGCACGCCCTCGTGTTCTATACTTCGCGAAACCCTAGCCCCTTAATTTTATTCGTGGATAACTGTTTATTGTTGTTAATCATTAAAGGGTTGGCGATTCGAGGTGGTAATCGCTTTTCCATGTTCTTCAATCCCCCAATTCCAATGCTGCCCCTTAGGAAACCCCCTCGCCCCGGCCACCAAGTGCAAGTGTCCCTCTCGAATTTAATCACACTAAATAATAATAATGACAATAATGAAAAGCACACGAGAATATTCTGTCTTTTTGCTCTCCATAATATGATGATTTGGGAGGAAAAAGAAAAAAAAATTCACATTCATTTTCTCAATCGAAAAGCGCAAAGTCTTTGCCTTCTCTAACTCGAATGATCATTCCTCAAATTGCTACTTATGGATGCTGTCTTAAATTATAAATATCGTGTCAGGCCAGTAAAGATATAAATATGGGGATTCAACAAGGAAGATTTGACTCTAAGGAAGCCTGTTTCTTAAATAAAGTCAGCACTTTTTCCCTGAAATTACACATGTTGATGAGCATGCATTAACTCGAGCGTCATATGAGAAATTAACCTTCAGCTAAGAGTCTAAAAGAAATAGCCCGCTTCCCTTTTCTATTGTTAGAATATCCAGCTCAAAAATTTGAAAATTATTCGATAAATGGAGATTTTATGTTTATAAGACACATTGAAACTACATAGATAAATAATGTCCGATACTTTAACACCAAATATCTTGACTGTTCATGTTTGTGATCCCTTGAGTCTCTATTGGTATGCACATTGTCTTCACAAACTTTACCTAATGACAATATACTTATTACCGATCATTCATATTTGTTTAAGAATGCAAATTGTTCAGAATCCGTCGCGGGATACATTCAGCTCCTCCCTAACTGTGGCCTAACTGGTGCATGGACCCTGCTAGTGAAATCTTTTGAGGCCTCTCCAAAGGTAAATACCCTAATCTCAGTCAAAACTAGGTTAACTTCTCGACCAAAACGCTTTCAAACAGCAAAGTTTATTTAACATGAAACTAAACTAAACCCTCTCTTTCAAAAACATTATATAATTGCGAATAAACAAATGAACGAAGTAACAGCCAGCGTAACCTCCACTACTATTTGGATGTGTGCCAAAGGCAGCAGCATTGGCCACTGTGAATCTCTCCTGTCCAACCTGAAAACCTCTTCTTTTACACTGCCATGGCATCGATAAACGTGGGGGGAAGACTTGAAATTTTAGACCAAAAAGCATAATGCATGAAAACATTAATCTTTTATTCAATGGGCCCGCATGCTAAGCAACTTCCTAAAAAAATGTCTATATACTGTTTCCGACTTGCCCCTTTGTTTCTATGTTATGCATAAAATAAATACCCTAAAAATCGAATTATAATACTCGTTAGCAACTAATATCGATCGAAAAACAAAAGCGAAAATGTTAGGGCTTGGACATATAAAAAAAAAAAAAAAAAAAAGCAGAGAGCTTTCCACGTTGCATGCATGGCGGCAGACAGGCGCTGAACACCGTATCTTCAGTTCCACGCGATCACATGCTGAAGAAAAAGTTACCCTCTTGATATTCTGAAGCCTACCCAACAAAAACCGTTTTCCAACTTTTCAACCCAAGACTCTCTGAACTCCTGCTTGTTCTTTTGAGCTCATCGAAGTAACGCGGGCATTACTAAGTTCAATATTAAATATAATATATGATGGGGAAATGTTGAAAAATAAAGCTTTCGGACGCTAGCCTTTGACCGAGATCTTAGACTCTATAAAGACCCTTGCTTGCTTCCACATGTTCTCCTCTCTTTCGTTGTGTTCAAACGACAAGACATATTCTGCAGAAGACAAGGCAAAAAAAAAAAAAAAAAAAAAAAAAACAGGGGGAGGAGAAGGGACCAAAAATGGCGTCCACAAGGATCACTAGCTTTCTGCTCATGCTTCTGCTCTTTTCACTGCAACAATGGAGCTCCTGTGCACAAATTGGCCATGGTAAGTGGAATATGCTTCACATGCTTTGCGAATTGGTGTGTCATATTGCGGTATATGTTGATCAACGCTTGCATGTGCCTCACTGAATGTGGAAACATTTTCCCAGCCATGGAAGAAAAATTGGTTCTCGACAGAGCTGGAGTGGAGGTGTTAATAGCCGGAGGCTCCTCATCGAAAGTTCAAGAGGTAGAAGAAATTACATTCTATCATTACAATTGTCGAGTGCACACATCACTGTTGTCAATAAAGACAGTACTAAATCAGGATTGTGAGAGTTATTTTTTCGCCAATGTTTTAAGTAGCAAAACTTCCGCAACTTTCTCGGAGTGTTCGACCCGTTATTTACTTTGCTAGCGCTCATATCTTGCAGGTACTACATGACCACAATCCTTCTACTTCTGAAGTAGTGAGAGACACGGATCGAGGAATCGAGGAACGAAAGTTGAAGTTGAGAAAGTTCTTGGGACAAAGAGCAGCAAAAGAAGCGGTTTCGAGTACGCAAATGAGTCCTGAGAGTGCAGCATCATCATCACCAACATCAACAGGTGCCGAGAATTATTTTGGAAAAAGTAGCCTACGTAGAGGGAAAAGGATGTCGGACGTAGACTACGAGTCGACGAGAATTAGAAGCCCCCGTCGTTCTGTCAAAGTGAAAATGGGCGGTTTTGTAGCTTTCAGTGCCGATTATCATGTGCCCAGACCACACCCTCCTAAGAACAACTAATGAATAACTAGATCCATCGAGAGCTACACAAGAAAAGCTCTCTTTTTTTCCCCTTTGTTTTCTTTTCTTTGCTGTTTATCCCTTTCTTTTCCTTCGAAATTTTGTCAAGCTATATGCAAGTGCGGAATATCATACCTGTATGTATCGAAACTACAGAAATTTTAATGATATGAAAGCAAAAATTTTGTTCGGCGTTTGTCTGTGCAGAGCTCTTTCCTGCTTTGGCTTATCTTTCTTGTTCTTCTTTTTTCACGTTTACTTTGGGCTTTCCCAAGTTGATCGATGCGTCTTTACTCTGCATAAGCGCACAATGATAAATAGCCTGGGAATATCGAAGATTGTTTGAGTTCATTACGATGTTGTTTTCACAGCATCAAAACGTGCATCAAAGTAGTTGGAAAAGGAATTTTTATTTCCGTTTGATCATCCAAGTGTTTGGATTAATGCAGGAAAGGACCAAAACGCTTCAAAGTTGCCCCAAGCTAGCTCACTTGAGTACATGGAAGATCAGGTTCCTCCCTCCCTCTCTCTCTCTCTCTCTCTCTCTATCACATGTATGTATGTATGTATGTATGTATGTATGTATGTATGCCTATAGTTCATATACTTCATGGTATATTGGCCAGTCTCGTTTGTGGGTAGTTCCTGCAACTCACCAGATCTGACGGCTCAGATTACCTCCCATGAAAGAAAGCTGATACTTATACCGTCTAGAGCACCTACACAACTTCTTTCATTTCTTGCGGCACGTTTTTATTTCCGCTAATGATCTTTTCAACTCAATTTGTCCATAGAACGAAGGAGGCAAGGGAGGAACAGCAAGACCCATCAGAGTCTCCTTCACAAGGAAGATGATGGTGTATTCACCAGATTCAAGGCCTGTGCGTTGCGATGCAACGAGAAGCTCGAACTGCCCATCATCCCGAGAACCTTATTTTGACGGCAGTCTCCAGAATCTTGATGCCAAAATGGAAATCACAGAGTCTGCTCGTGAGATCATGGCCCTCACCAACAGAGACTACCACGGCACCGGTCGGCACCCGCCTCCGATCAACAACGGACACCCCTTGTCTCAGCAACACGAGCCCTAGCCGTCTCTCGGAGTTCCACGAACTCGTTTCTCGAATTTTGGGGTTGTTTTACGCGAGAAGCGGGCGTTTTTTGTCTTCACTTACTATAGGCTACAGTATAACTACTGACATGATAGCTCCTGCTGTAATTTCTTTCTAGTTGAGTGATCGATGTACTTATGAACACTGGCAACTTTTCCATTTCGTGCTAAACACGGTCAAAGTGACGAGAAAAAGAGACGGATCCATGGGCCAAGCAAGTTGCAAACATTCGTTATTCAAGCAAAACCAAGTTTTCAAATCTTGTTCGGCGACAAAGAACTCGGCACTGTCGAGGAAAACTTGAAAAGAAACTCCCGCTGCAGCACGGTCGACAGCGCAGCTACTGTCGATCTTAGGGTATTTTGTCTCGGTGGGCTTCGGTCCAAAATGCGCTTGAAAGATGATGCATCGAAGCTGATCGATGATGTCGAAATGCAGTGTTCACAGAGCCTAGCTCGGGGCCCATGCGGCTGGTTCATTTCGATTCGGGCCGAAACGCGAGCGAAAGCTCCATTGATGGACGAAATTGGGCAGGCGTGGTTTGGTCCATCGTGCGTGGGATTTGCAATGCTGAACCCATTCATCACAAAGTTATGTTTGAAGGGGACTTTTTGCTCTAATTAGCTTGCAGAACATGCTGCATCATCTTTCTATTAAATTACTTTTGATTGGGAAAAACTTTACATTTCGTCCCTGTACTTTGTATAATTTTCAAAAAATATTTTCCAGATTTTTCGATATTCGTTTCATGGAAAATAAACTAATTAAGGAACATGTTTTTCGCCATTGGAAAAATCACCATCAAAAGTGGGGAAAATGTTTTCCACTCCATAACTTCTTTTGTCTTACTTTCTTTCACCAAACACATTTTCTTTTATTTTTATTTTTATTTTTTTCTTTTTTTAAAAAATCGAGCTTTCACTTTTTTTTCTTTCTTTTTTCCTTCTTCTTCTTCCTCGTTGATCGCTGACCACGGTGATGGTAAATGACCAACTATTGGCAAGCTCCAGCCTCATCGGCTTGTGCAAGGCTCAATTGTGCCGGAATCTGGCAAAGTCGGACGTGAGCTCTGGCAACCTCGGCGAGGCTCAAGGGAAAAGAAGAATAGAAAAAAAAAAAAAAAAAAGTCAAAGAAAAGGAAAGGAAAACAAATTAAAAATTGAAAAATCGATTTTAAAAATAAAATAACAAAAAAATATTGAAAATGAGTTTATGTAGGAAACTATTTTTTAGTTTATTTTCAAATTTTAGTGAAATGCCAAAAATATGATTATTTTCCTGGAAAATGGCTTTCGGGAAAATAATTTTCAAAAGTGTCACATTTTCCGTGAAACTAATTAGAGAGGTAGAGAGAGGGAGGGGGAAAATTGGTAATTTGTTTAGTCATGTTTTAGTGAGAAAATTAGGGATCAATCACAACACCTAAACAAAAATATCATTTACATGGTTCAAATTGCATTTCTTCATGTTGTGGATGTGTATGATGAATGGACGACCAAACACATTTTATTGGAAAATCTAGTCAAATTCATGTTAGGATTAGCCGTTCAAACACAACGAAATAGAAAGTAAAAACAAGAAAGATAAATCGAGGCATAATTACATCCATCAAAGATTCTATTATTCTATTATCATAGTTATTCGTGGATTAAAAACATATGGGCTCAAACTATAAAATTCCTTTGGCGGCTACCCGGATGGCCCGGACTCGTCACCTGTTCACGCGCCTGCCCATCATCCCAACACTTCATTTCATATGCACATGTGGTGGGATCCGAACAGACCCCCGTGATCGGAGGGATGGGTCTGCATCGGAATGCTCCCGAACATCTCATCACTCCTTTTGCCATGATGCCTGTGATCGTCATAAATGGCGAGCGGTGGCCGACGTTGGCCGGCTCGCGGGGGCACGCAAAACCCTAAAAAGCACTGCACGAGGCTTTGGCACTTCCACGTGATAGGCCGGTTTTAGCCGCATTGACTCCAACCGACTCAAACGGGAAACTCGTTCTAGAAAAAGTCTTAACCCTAGAAAACAAAGCGGCTTCGTCCTGCTCCTCAAAGGGTAGAAAAAACTATTCCTGAACCTAATCGAAACCTGCCCATTTTCAACCTAGGATAGATAGATGTGGCAAAATGGGTCATAGACCCATATATGACCCATTTAAATCATAAATGAGTCATATATGGATCACTTATTTTTTGAAAAAATTAATTAAATGGGTTTAACAACTAAAAACTTAAGATAGGTGGGTCACAAGTAGGTCTTAAATAAATTGGATTTAGAACCCATTTTCACCCAAAACCTCACAATCTCTCTCCTTTCTCTTTAACTTTACAAAAATATTTTTTTTATAAAAATCGAAATTATAATTACTTTTTTTTTTCCTTTTTTTTTTTTTTTCTTTCCTTTTTTTTTTTTCATGGTAATGGTCGGCGATCGGCCAGGCGAGCCTCAAGCCTTGCCGATCTGGCGAGACTCAAGCCTTGGCGTTCCGGCGAGACTCGAGCCTCACTCGCAGGGCGGCAAGAGGCGAGCTCGAGCCGCCCGACACCGGCGAGGCTCGAGCTCGCCAGATCTAGCGAGGCGGAGGCCTAGTCGACGTCTGGCGAGGCTCAAGCTCGCTGGATCTGGAGAGGCTTGAGCCTCGCTCAACGCTGGCGAGCCTCGAGCTCGCCGAATCTGGCAAGATGGAGGCCTCGCCGACGTCGAGCCTCGCCGATCCGATCTCGGCGAGACTCGAGCTCGCTAGATCTAGCGAGCCTCACTTGTGGCCGGTCCGTCATCGTGGTTGGCAATCGACTAAAGAAGAAGAAGAAGAACAAAAAGAAAAAAGAAAATTATATTTTAAAAATAAAAAAAATAATTAAAATAATTAAAATTCAATTTTTAAAATAATTATTTTAAAAATTATAAAAATTATCCATTAAATTTGTGTTATATAAAACTATTTTAGCAATACCATTTTTTTAATATATAAGAAATAAGATTTTTTTTTAAGTTTAATTAAGTGGATCGGATATAAGTCGGATCGGGTATGGGTCGAAAAATTTATATTAGGCATAAATGAATCATAAATTGGCTAATATGTCAATTTGAGTCGGATCATTAATGACCCAATCCGACCCGATCCACTCGTTTGACACCTCTAACGACGTAGTAAAGTGCGCCGTCTTTTCTCCTCTTGGGGATTATGCCCCACATGCTTGCGTAGCACGGTTTCTCCTCGTGGGGATATATGCCCCCACATGCTTGCACAGCACGGCTGCTTTTTCGACGCCACTTTCGTCGGCGGACCCGAAAGTCATGACAGGGTGTTGTCGCTTTCTCAATAAATGTCAAAGAAGCGCGCCCGTCGTCACGGGTGACGCACCGCCGAAATCAAAATAAAGGGATGGTTCAAAAGAGAGTCCCGACCAGCCCCTAACCCAAAAGGAAACACGCAATCGTGCAGTTTCCGCGTGTCCTACACGACGCGCTCTCATGCTCGGAAATGACTATTTAAAATAACAAAATTATCATACTGTTGATCGTAATCCGTCAAGAATACGCAAAATTGAAGGAAGATACGCCTGAAATCCGATTCCTATGACGCATGGCAAGTCCGAAGGCATAAAAAGTCTCCTCGACGTGTAAATAAATGCAACGAAAGACAGAACTTGACTTTCTACAATTCTTATGGAAGTCAACGCCCTCCACACCAATCAGGAATCACAATCTCTCGATTAAATCGTGGCTAAATTCCCACCGTCCAGCGCAGCCCCAAAAGCCAAAATGGTATTTATTCCGCAAGCATTAGGACCATCCAATTCCATATAATTCAAAGTCCTTCTATTTCCTCCTCTCGGAATTCCCACCATAGCATTTCGGCATCTTGAGTCCGGAAGTCCGTTCCGACTGGCCAACATGCCCCCCGCCGCCGTCGCCGCAGCCGATGTCCCCGCCTCCCCCACCTGCTCATCTATCCCTTCCTCTCCTCCGGCCACATCATCTCCCTCCTCGACCTCGCCGACCGCCTCCTCCGCCGGGGCGTCCGCGTGACCGCCCTCGTCACCCCCTCCAACCAGCACCTCCTCCGCCCCCTCCTCTCCGACCACCCCTCCCTCTTCCACCAACTGGTCGTCCCGGCCCCCGACGTCCCCTGCATCTCCAAAAACATCCTCATCGTCAAGGTCAGCTCCATGCGCCACCACCACTACCCGGCGGTCGTCGAGTGGTTCAGGTCCCACCCCTCGCCGCCGGTCGCCATTTTGTCCGACTTCTTTCTCGGGTGGACTCGAGACCTGGCCTTGGAGCTCGGAATCGCCCGCGTCGTGTTCTCCCCCTCCGCCGCCTTCTCCGTGTCCATCGAGTTCTCGCAGTATCAGAACCTACCCAAGAACAGCGGCGACGACGAGAACTCCACGGTGACCTTCGCCGACGTGCCGAACTCGCCGACGTACCACTGGTGGCAGATTTCACATCTATTCAGGATGTACAAGGAAGGAGACGCCGAGACAGAGTTTCACAGGCAGGGCTGGCTGGCGAACGCCGCGAGCTGGGGCGTCGTCTTCAACTCGTTCACGGAGCTGGAGAGCGTCTACGTCGACCACATGAAGAAGAGGTTCGGGTCGGGCCGGGTCTGGGCGGTGGGCCCCCTCCTGCCGCCGGCGGACGACGCGGCGAGCGCCACCAGCCGGGGCGGGTCCAGCTCGGTCCCGGCCGAGGATGTGCTGAGGTGGCTCGACGCCAGGGAGGAGCGCTCGGTGGTGTACGTGTGCTTCGGGAGCCGCACGGCGCTGACGAACGACCAGATGGCGGCGCTGGCGGCGGCGCTGGAGATGAGCCGGGTCCACTTCGTGTGGTCCTTCCGGGAGACGGTGGACGGGAAGGCGCTGGACGGCCACGGCCTCGTGCCGGACGGGTTCGAGGGCCGCACGGCGGGGCGGGGGCTGGTCATCCGGGGTGGGCCCCACAGGTGGCGATCCTGCGGCACCGCGCCGTCGGCGGGTTCCTGACGCACTGCGGCTGGAACTCGGTGCTCGAGGCGATCGGCGCCGGCGTAGTGATGCTGACGTGGCCGATGGGCGCCGACCAGTACACCGACGCGAAGCTGCTGGTGGACCAGCTGGGGGTGGCGATCCGGGCGTGCGAGGCGCCGGACGACGCGGTGCCCGACCCGGCCCAGCTGGCCCGGGCGCTGGCCGACTCGCTCGACGGGGCGCGGCCGGAAAGGGGCCGGATGCAGAAGCTGAGCAGGGCGGCGGCGGACGCGGTCAACGGCGGAAGCTCGGCCAAGGACTTGGACGGATTCGTGCAGAGCCTGACGGAGCTTCAATGTGGAAGAAGCAACGCGGCGGCGATTGACGGAGACCGTTGACGGCATGTCCAATTTGACCGCTGAAACTATAAAGAGACCATTTTCTTTTTCTCTTTTTTTTTTTTTCATCTCTTATTTGTGAAGAAAACTGCTTATATAATAGAGTGATTGGGAGTTGCATCTCAATTTTCCATGCGAAGATCGTCGGTCTTACTTTCTTTATTATTAAAAGAATTAGGTAAATTAATAATTGAAGATCAGGTTACCATCAACTCATAAAATAAAATAAAAAAGTCGATGCTCAAAATAAGAAGAAACGACGAAATTCTTCATAATGAAGTCGAAAGTCCCACAACTCATTTCCTAAAGCAACCGGCAGCATTTAGGGGCCCAAATGAAAAGAAAAGAATAAGAAGTGGGACCTGATGTTGTAACATTTACTGATTTGGGCCCAAATGAAAATTCTCCTTCCACAACCTATGAAAAGAATATGACGTGGGACCTGATGTTGTAATTATTTTTTTTTTCAGTTTTGTTTTTAATTTCAGCATTTTTCTTTAAACAATGTTTTTTTCCTCTAAGTTTTGATTATTTTTAATGAATGATATTATTTAATATTTTTTTCTGTAAATTAATCCTAGGTTATTTTTATTATTATTTATTTATGTATTTATATATAAAAATACATTTAATATATAACGTGTCGGAATGCTCGAATTCTATTTTTAACAAATGACGTACTCGTATTTCGTCTCGTCTCTCGTGTCGCGCCGCGGTCTTCATAAACCCACAAATCCAAACTTTAAAATTGATTCGGACAACTGTAGGTCGCAAATCTGATCTCATCGATGTGGATTCTCTAAATGCTACTCTTAGGAGCACTAAACCGTATCGAATACAAAATTGCCCTACGAGTAAGTTCACTCTTTGGCTCCACAATAGTAAAATTCACGATAACTTTTTTGAGTATCGAGTGTTCTCCATTCAATCGCACCACAAGATGGAGATTTCTTTTATGACGATGACTATTATTTTAGATAAACTTTAAGCTTGAGTAGTACCTCATTCGTAAATAAGATACGATTAAAAAAAGAAGCAAATGAGCCATTGAATTTTCACATCTTCAGTTGGTAATGCAAAGAATAGATTAAATTTTTCTTGCATAAGATGGGATTAGATTTCTATTAGCGAAATTCCTACCCGATCTAACATGAGAAAAATGCTTGTCCATTCACAAAACTTTATAGGTGAAAGTAGAATGAGTGGAGCAAGGCTGGCTGTGGAAAGAAGATGGACCAATGAGTGGTCATCAATTCAACAGTTGTCACGAATAGGAAACCCTAATGATCACTATCCTAGAACAGGCCTCTTCAAATTCGCCAAGAGCCATCTCCGGAAAAGAAGGGCCACCCATGTAATGAAGAACGTCTTTCTCACCTACAATATGTCAAATATTCGGGACTAGATTGAATTTAAAGATACAATAATTTATTAACTAAATTGAATGGTTATTAAACGATCAAAGATCACATTAAATAAATTAAAAGTTCAAGGATTTCATTGTACATTAAATTAAAGTTCATGAATTACATAAAATAAATTAAACCACTGGGATTCGCCACCCTTCCAACATGGAAGGGGGAGGTGGGGGGTTCAAATTCCCACCTTCTCAAAGGGGGAAGGGGTGGGGACGCGTAAATTTCAAGAGTGGGTTTCGACTCCCATGCCCTGCAAGAGACAGGGCAAAAGTTTCCAAGTGTATAGATGTAGGAATAGAGTAGGACTGACAAAAAAAATTGAAATTATGGGGACCGCATTGTACATTAAGGCAAAATTCATGACTCATTTATGTAATTTTATCTTTTTGATTTTCTAGAAAGATTTCAACTGGTACTGATTGAGGCAAGGGTGGACGGGTTGGTTCGGTTTTAACGGCATCGATTCGATGTCCAAGTCATCAAACAAAGTAATTGCTTGCCGAGGGGAACTTGGCGTTGAAGACAAGTGCACGTAGCTAAAATGAAAGTACAAAAAAGAGCCCAAATCTTTCTTCAGGTAACGTGGAAAGCATTTACTAGAAAGATGTTGTACAAAGTACTCTCTATAAGACTCACTCATTAGATATATCAGACGAGTTGCCTTCTCAAAAAAATCCACTTAGAATTTTATCGCATCCCTATGACAATATATTCACGTCAAATTGTTTACCACTAATAGGGTTTCAAGCAAATACAAAGAAAAGATTATTCAAATGGTCCAGTCGACACGATAGTTTTCTCTTTTACTGATAAGTATCACCCAATCTCAACCAATTTACTATATAGGGCATATATTATCCAATTCTTAAATTATACACATTATGACACAAATATCTGACTTTTTTTTTTTTTGTGTGTTACAAAAACCTCCAAAACTATCACATAAATACCCTCGGCTTTTTCTTTTGTCACAAAAAAGCCCAATATATAATATATATTACAGTTACATCTAGGATGTATTTATCATAGTTTTATAAGTTCATGATTTTTAATGACAAAAAAATTGGGGATATATATGTCACAACAAGAAAGTTTGGAATTTTTAATGATACAAAAAAAAAGTTTAGAGTATTTGTGTCTCAATAGACATAATTTGAGATTTTTAGTGATATTAACTACAATAAATAAATTGATTGTTGCATGCATCTTCACCACGATTTTTTGTAGGCCTGGGGAACCATGTGATGGAGTCGGCCAAATGTAACTCCCAATCGGGGGTACGAGGCGACAAGTTGGTTGAGAGATACTGTGCAAAGCACAAGTCAATCTTGCAGTGAGTGTTTCACCCACCCTCCACCTTCACTGACATGGGCAACTACCATACCGACCTACCAATTCCTCAAATACCCCTTACCAAGTGCGGTGAAGTTTATCCTCCCCACTTGAAGAGCCCCTTAATTCCCGAGTGTAATTTTTTTTCTTATCCGGGAGGAAATACCCTTGATGTTTTACCTCATAGAGTTCAAGACTAAGCAATTTTAGGACATATTCAGGTCCGTCCTCTTTGCTATGTGTGCTAATACAACTATAATTGCTCGTTCCATGACGTCACCTAGTAATCTATCAAGTGCACGGCACTTGCTCATCCCATGAACACAAACTTTGGTAAGGCGCCCAAATCGCAGGCAGTGCACCACGCAATCTCTTGAACTTCAAGCAAAAGGATATGGCCCGAGAGAGTTTCCTCAAGAGCCATGCTTCCAATTCCATCTGCCCAAGATGTCCCCACAGAACCCAAAAAAAGAAGGAAGAATTGTATCGTTATGCGTAGCAAACATGTGCATAAGTACTTGAGTCGCAAGAACACCGATAGGGAGACTGACATGACATTACGAGCAACACAATGGTCCAAAGAGCTAAGGGTCCGTTCGTTTCGTGGAAAATAATTTTCAAGAAAACGTTTTCCGGATTTTCTGGCGTTCGTTTTACGGAAAATGAATTTCTTGAGGAAAATGTTTTTCACCAAAGGAAAAAAGTCTTCTAAAGTTAGGGAAAATATTTTCCACTTTTAAAAAGTGGAAAGCATTTTCCTCACTTGATCTCTCTTATCTCACATCTCTACAAATCTTGACTTCCCCCTTCCCTTTCTTTTTCTTCTTTTCTTTTTTTCATTCGAATTATTTTAATTTTTTTCTTTTTTTTAATTCAATTATTTTTAATTTCCTTTTTTTTTTTTTTGTTTCCCATCTTCTTCTTTCCCCGGCTAGTCGTCGACTAAGTGAACCTCAAGCTCGTTGATCTCAAACTCGCGCTCGTCGATCCGCGAGCCTCAAGCTTGACGCTCGCGCTCGCCAATTTGGTGAAAGGAAAATATTTTCCTTACCGAACACCGGAAAATATTTTCCGAAACATTTTCAAGTTTTAGCCGAACATCGAAAATATTGTCATTTTCTTGGAAAATGACTTTTAAAATATTTTCCAGAAATTGCTCATTTTCCGCGAAACGAACGGACCCTAAATTAGATGTGATTTTCACCATGATGACAGAGCGGCAATTTATATAGAAAGTGCAGCGGTGATGAGAAAGTAAGGTTGAGATATTTGTCATCATTGAGAATGTGATTCCATCTGTAATATGTACATGAGCTAGTGAGTGATGACCCTGTTTCTACACATATTTATCCGAGTCTTAAAACGGTAGCTTAATTTGGAGTTGCATTTGGGCGAGTCAATTGGAAGACTTACAATTACTTTGAAACTAAATTCTACCATTGAAAGCCTGATTCATAGTCTCATTGGCCGAATTTCTTGATATTTATCATTCTACGCTGTTAGAAATGCAATTAGGAGATTCTTTGTATCTCTCTCAAGAGAAAATTACCCAATTGATCCTAAATCTATTATATGATGCTAATTCAATCCTTTAAAAAAAAAAAAAAAAAACTGCCATTTCAATCCTAAACCTTTGTATGCAATTCCAATCTAGTACTTTAGCTATTTTTTTTTTTTATTTTGTAAAATCACTAATGTGACGATCCAATCATCGCTGGCTATTCTATGTGGGACATACACCGTTAATAACTTCCATACAACACTTACTTTAATACTGTTACTTCTCAATCCATTACTTGAGTGCCATACTCACCGGGATAATTACAAAGAAAAAAGGCCAAAATTTATTGTACGGTGATTAATTCAGTTTTTAACATTTTAATTGTCCTAATTTAACCATAAAAAGTCTAACAATATGTCAATATAGTCCTAAACCTTACAACAATTTGTCAACGTAGTAATTTCTATTAATTTTAGTTGAAAATTGCTATTGTAAATGTCCAATCAATTTCAGTTATTCTATGTGGCATATTTCATGCTGACCTATACAATTTTTATGATTTTTTTATTAGATATCTGCTTTTCCCTTTTTCGCTGTTTTCTTTCCTTTCTCTGTCAATTTTTCCCCATTTTCGTTTCTGCTGGACCGGTGGGTGAAACAGAGCTTCTAGTTCGACAAATAAACTGAGTTGCATATCATCATTTGAATATTTCATATTCGAACAGGCTCTCTCCATACGAAAGAAATCGGGTCACGAGAAGATGCCAAGAGGACTCATTACTTTCCGATTCTTCATCAAACGAAAGAGGTCGGAATTCAATTTCATTACTCAGTCCATTCGCCGCAACATTCACGTAACAAATCTTATGCAATTTTGCATCAGTGCTAGGTAATGTAAGATTAATTTTCAAAATTAATCTAATGTCGAATATTTTCGATTTTCCAGTTATAAACTTTCACACTTGACTTCAAAAAATCCAATAAGTTGTCGCGGCTGACGAACTTCCATTTATAAATCAACTCCCGATCAACAACGAAACCAGTCTTTCTCCGTCCACGACACCCCTCAACAAAGCACCTTCGTTTTCAACTAGGTATTGTAAGGATTAATTTTGAATTTTCAACATGGAAAATGGCATCCGATGACTTGTCCAAATTTGATGGCTAAACACTATAGTTTCATTTTCTTTTTTAACTTTTTCATGCTTCGTTTTCTTTGTTTCTTTCTCCTTGGAAAATGAAAAATTAACCTTTATCATAGAGGCAAAGGAAAGAGATTTTTTTTTTTTTATTTTTTTTATTAGTGAGATAAACTGCTTAATTGATAGAGAGTAATCTGTCAAGTGCATTGGCACTCGCACATCTCATCAACGCAACCTTTGGTATCGCACCCAAGCTGCAAGCAGTGCCCCACGCAGTCTTCGAACTCGGCGCAAGCGGCGGGGCTCGGGAGGGTTTCATCGGAAGGCATGCTTCTTCAATGCGTAATTTGCCAAACATCCGAGTATTCCCGAAAACCCCTTTAGCCTAAAGATATTTGCATTTGGCCAAAGGCATTCCCCAAAAACCTAACCAAACGGGTCCAAAGACAGGACGCCGTGAGCAATAGGATCGTCAGGAGAGCCAGATCGCGTGCAATTCTCCTCATGATGGTAATGCTAAGTGAGGAGGAGTCTCGATGGGGAGATATTATATAGAAGTTTGGAGACGGCGAGAAAGGAATGTTAAGATATTTTGCACAATAAGGAATGTGATATGGTGTATAATATTTATATGGGCAAGAGAGTGATGGTCCTGTCTCTACAAATTTTTATCCAAGTATTAAAACGGTAACTTAGATTGGAGTTAGATTTTGAGTAAGTCAATGTGACGACCTATGATTACTTTGAAAGTAAGTTCTACCACGGACACATGCTCCATAGTCTCATGAATTTCTTGATATTTATCATTCTAATATGGTAGAGACGTATTTCTCAAGATTATGCATATAATACTTTTCGTTGTACAAGTCCCGATCAATTATAATCAATATCATAATATCTAATTGCTCCGGATGGTCATTTTATCAGGTCGATAAGCATACTCTTTTGTCGATGTATAAACAAATTACACAATTCACTCTTTTGTGCAATCTTATCTGAAGCTTTTATGTGTATGTGTCCTTAAGTTGATTTTGACACTAAATGGAGGTCAAAGTGATTCGGCAAGTGTAGAAATCAGAGGACGATTGTAACATCCCGATTTTCGACCTACGAGAAATGGCTATGGATCTGGTGTGCCAACAACGAGGATAGGTCATGGATCATTCCAAGATTCGGCCATGTAATGATCATAGATCAATCAAGGGAACGGTCGTGGACCAATCTCACGACCATGATCATGGACCCAAGCAGTTTGGTCAATGGATGACTACCCGACTATCAAGGTTGATCGATGGATGGTCACACCCACCACGGATCATTCGACGATCATGTATCGATTCAAACGGTCATGATCCGATCGCGGGTGATTCCGCTCAATCATGCACCGATCGTAGACGACCATGATTCGACTCAGTACTATCGTGTGTCAAGCACAAATCTAACCGATCTCGAATGGCCACATGACAACAGGGAGTCAGTTTGGATGAAGGCACTCTAACACTCCCCGCGAATAGGCTGAAGTTTGACCCAAACCAAAAGTTTGGAAATATTACTTGGGGAGACAAATAGGGCCCGCAAATAGTTGAATAATCAATGTCGATTAAGCAAATTTTCTTATATAATATTTAACCTTAGTCAGAAAATGTAATATTTGACTTTATTTGTGCCCAAAAAAAGAAGAAGAAAAAACTTACATTTTGCCATAAACGACAAGTTTCTAGCCTTTCTTTTAATTGGGCATACTGAGTAAAAAAGATGGGAAATGCTTTCTTTACTGAGGGAGCCGGGAAATCTCAATATCTAGTTTCTTTTTTTCTTCTTCATCCTTTTTTTTTTTCTTTGTCCTTGCAAAAGGAATATTTAACGCCAAATAATCAATCAAGGAGGCAAAGGAAAGAAGACTTGTCTTCCTTATTTTATTTTTGTTTCATCAAATAATAATCAATCAAGTGCATCGACACTTGCACATCCCATTAACACAACCTTCATTGATGCATCCAGTTCGCAAGCAGAAAAGCGCGCAGTCGCTGGACCCGGCGCAACTGCCATCTTCCTCAGGAGTTTCCTTAGAAGGCAGGCTGCTTCCAGTTTTATCGGCGCTTGATGTCCCTGCAAAATCCCACGAAAATTTAAAAAAGAAAAAAGAAAAAATTGTATCATCACATGTCGCAAACATGTACATAAATATGTGATTTGCACAGTGTCTAGAACCAGGGATACTGGCTAGACGTGCCGATTCTAGACACCATGTGAAGCATGTGTATAACCAACAGGAAGCAAGCTTCCGACAAGGGCTTTCAGCGGTAGTCCGGTAATCCATCGCCCAACCTAGATGCATTCCCTATTTTATGATAGGGGTGTGCAAAATACTCGGGAACCGCCCGGACCGCCCGGAACCGGACCGGAACCGCCCGAAACTGGCGGTTCTTGAGGGAACCGGTCCGGTTCCCGGTTCCAATTTTTCGAAACCGGTGGGTACCGGTCCGGTTCTCGGTTCCATGGGTGGATCCGCCCACCCGGACTGGACCGGAACCTTTTTAATATTAAAAAAAAAAATCCTAAAAGAAACCCTAGATTATATCTCATCTCCTCACTCCCTTCGTCTTCGGTTCTCTCTCTCTTTGTCTCTTCCTCGATTCCTCCTAATCCTATTGCCATTTCGATTCCTCCCCGAGCGTTGACGCTGCCGCCACCGCTCCTCCGTCGCCGCTGTTCGCCCCCTCGCGTCGGCCGCCACCGGCCATAGCCGCGGAAAATTGTTTTGCGACCGTTCTATGTTGAAAACCCGACCATAGACCTCCTCCCCTCCTTCCCAACTCATAGACCCGACTGCTCTATGTTAAAAACTAAAATTGTTTCACGTCAAGATCGGTTCCATGGATCCACCCGGGAACCGGACCGGTGGTCCGGTCCGGTTCCCGAGTGGATCCATGCAACAAACGGGTGGATCCCGGTTCCAATTTTTCGGAACCGGTCCTTAGCGGACGGTTCCCGGTTCTAGGTCGGGAACCGCCTGCCCAGACCATGCACACCCCTATTTTATGATACCAATGTCCACACGCCCTATGCCCCCCAATTGGACAGAAAGTTTTTCTTCCCTTACCTCTGGGAATCTCCTCGAATTTTACATCCCAGTGTTTAGATGAAGCAATTTTAGGACATACTCAAGTTCTAATATGTACATAAATGTGTGATTCGCTAGGGCGAAGAGAGAGAGACTGAGAGAGAGACTGACATTGATATGAAGCCACGAGCAATAGAATCGTCAAGAGAGCCAGAGCGCGCACATTTCTCCCCATGATGGTAGTAGCAAGTGAGGAGGAAGAGTCTCAACGATGAGGGGACTTATGTAGAAGTTTGGCAACAATGATGAAGGGGGTTTGAGATATTTTGTAGCAATAAGGAATGCGATCTGGTTTACCTATTTATATAAGAAAAAAAAAAACAAAAGGGAATGTGATCCGATGTATAATATATATGATGGCAAGATAATAACGGTCTTATTTCTATACATACTTATCCAACTATTAATGGTAGCTTAAATTGGATTTAGATTTTGAATAAGTCAATGCAACGTCATTGATTCATATAGAAGGAAGGTTGACATATTGTAGCATTAATGAATGTAATCTGATGTACAATATGTATAGGGGCAAGAGAGTAACGGTCCTATATTGACGCATTTATTTGAGTATTAAAATGGTAGCTTAAATTGAATTTAGATTTTGCATGACCTATGATTACTTTGAAATTAAATTCTACCATTGAATACATGAATTTCTTGATATTTATAATTATAATCTATTAGAAACGTATCTCTCAGGTGCCTGTTTTCACTGTGCATATCCCCGATCAATTATAATCAATATCATAATATATAGTTGCACTAGAAGGTCATTTTATGAAGTCGATAAATAAGTACTCTCCGTGGATATATAAAGAAATTACAAAATTTTCCCTATCGCTTACAAATATAAAGCTTTTATGTGTATGTGTTCTTAAGTTGATTTTGACATTGAATGGAGGTCGATGTGATTTCAGCAAGTGTAGAAACCAGAGGACGATGCTGATGTTTAATTCATGAATAATTTTTATATCTGCTTATATGCTATTTATGAAGTGATTTCAGGCCATCAAAAGCTTTTGAATGCCAAAGTTCACCCTCTGGTGGCTTAATTGGTTTATTTGTCCTTCCCGATTCACCGGTACTAAAAAGTGGCAAATGAGAGAGTCATGTCGAGTGATAAAATAGATTGATCCGTTTAACCTGTATATATCATCAAAATTTTAATTAACTAGAATCGAACACAATTTCATCAAAACATATACTCATCCATTAACCTAATTGGAACCACTACGCTAAAATATCATAATTTAATGTGTTTTTTTTTTTTTTTGACCGAGGAACTGCCGGAGACCCCTTACGGCATCACACCATCCTCCGATACCCAGTGGTACCGTTGGACATCGTCGCAAGCCACTATTTAGATGTAAAACCTCAGGGGAGACTAGCCTAGCAACCCACCGCCAGGGCCACCCACTTAAATCACGTTGACAACGAGGGGATTCGAACTCTCGACCGCAACGTTGCAGGTGAGAACGAATACCACCTGCGCTGCCCACCGGTGGGTATCATAATTTAATGTTCAAGTCTCCCTTCTTCCACAAGTACCGATAATTAGAATTTTAACCGGAGAAATTGCACTTGATCTAGACAAAAAAATACTTAAATCGAATGTGCAATAATATTTCTTAATAATGTTATATTCAATAATAAACATTTCTATCATATGCAATATTACAGAGTAATCATTAATCAGGCCAAACCACTGGGGGTTCGCCCCAGTGGCCACCCTTCCATATTGGAAGGGGAAGGTTGGAGGTTCAAATCCCCACCTTTTCAGGAGGGATTGGGGTGGGGACGATTTCATTTCAAGAGTGAGTTTCGACTCTCACGCACTAAAAGAAGGCAGGACAAAAGTCTGAGAGTGAGTGTTAGAGTAGGATTAGCGTAGGACCGACCCAAAAAAAAAAAATCATTAATCAGGCCAGATATAGTATGAGCAAAGTTATGAACAATAAAATGTAAAATTTTTCTTACCATCATACATATATATGATATGATTGTATCAACTAATCATTCTATAAATTTACCCATCATGCAATTACTTTAACATAAAAGTTAGATTTTATATCAGTAATAATATTACTATCATGATGATTGAGTCCGTTCTTTTTTAAAACACATTTGTATTTTTTTTATCATACGGACTTTTTTAGATGTTAATGTAGTAATCCATTTTTAAGGAAAAAAATAGTCAATAAATAGGTTAATTAGGCAAAGTTATTTTATTATACATAATGTTCAACCCATGGCAGAAAATTTTATATTCAATTTTTTTTTTGGGCAGTGCTATTTCCACTCCTATTTTTACTAAAAAGAAAACATTGCTTTCAATCTTTCAATTGCAGTTTATAATGATGGCCCATTTTCCTTTTTTTATTTAGTATAATTAACATAATTAAACATTTCCCTTTTTTTTTTGTGTATCAAAGAAAAGTGCATTATTAGATATTCCTATAACATTTTTTATACTCCATGTAAAATTATCTCACTAATTGTAAGGACACTTTTTGATATAGTATAAAGTCGAAAAGTCTATTCTTCATCATTAATCTTATAATAACTTAACTATTTTTCGACCCTCTTATCTCAAAAGCCCACTTTCTTAGGGAACTTTTTATTAATCTTATTAGTCTAAAATATTTATCAAGTCTCTTTATTTACTATATCAAAGAATTTATCTTTTTCCCTTATTATATTGGCAATATTTTTTTATAGAGAGAATGTAAGACTTAGAGAAATATCTATGCACAATGAGATATCTTGATATTTTTTTCATAAACAGTTCATATATGATATTGATTTTTGTCAACCAAAATAATGATATTTCACTAGCATTTTCAAAAGAAAGTTCTTACTTTATGCAATATTTAGGTTTAATAAAATTTACATGGATATAGAAATACTAAAGCAAAGTAAATAAATTTAGGACAACCAATTTATATTGTAATTGAATGACAGAGGACAATTTTTTTTTTTTTTTTTTGGGTGAAAAATGGGTGAATTTAGTCATATAGGGAGTAGAAATAGTGCTCCCTTTTTGTTTATTAAAAACTTTTTTTTTTCCATAAAAGAGGCAAGTTTCTAGCTTTTCCTTTTAACCATTGAAGTGTAAAAATTTTATAGAATTATTTACAGCCACCTAAATGCTTTCTTACATGACATGAAGTACCCATAACGAGCAAATAAGATGGCAAATGCCTTCTTTAAAGAAATAAATTTATGAGGTAACTCGATTTGAAAGTTGTGCGGTTGAAGGATAGTTGCGACTTAAGCTTATAGCATCGTGTTGACAGTGGGCGAGGCTACCCACGCAAAGCATAATAGTTGAAGGATAAACAACTAGTGATTGATGTTGGGGAATCAAGGGAGGAAATTTATGTAGCGATTGCTATCTAATTAAAGAAATGACCGCATTTTTTCCACTCCTCCTTTAGTTTTTTTTTTTTTTTTTTTTTTTCCTTTAGTTTAAACGGTCCCTTTTTAGTGTTTTAGCCATAATACTTATTGTATGGCTCACCACTTCTACTACAACTCTATAAAAGTTGTCCCCATTTTTTTCTCAATTCTTTTTACTTTGTTTTTTTCTCATGTGGGTCCCACTCTCCTTCACCTTCTTTCTTTTCATGCCTTTGACATCAAAATCCTCACCTCTTGCAAATCGCCTCTCTATTTTCCCTCTCACAAGCCATTCTCTTCTCTTTGTGCCTCCCTACTCCTCAAGTCATAGAGCATTGATAAGTTGAATATCTATCATGCCAACCACGCCATGCTCCACACTTTTGTCGGCATTAGCATTGGGCTCGCTATTGACCTCCCTAACGAGCCTCTTTTGTCCAGATGAGCGCGGTCTCTTCTTGCACTATGGAAGGTAATATATAAAAGTACCGCTTCTCTCTCTCCCCTTTTTAAGATTTTTCTCGTCTTCTTGCACATGCGAGCGTAGAAATAAAATATGCCTCTACCGCAAGTAAGCATAAAAGTCGAGAGCAATAGATAAGTTATGTTTCTCTAGATAATATGAATGGAGATTTGAATTAGTGTTTTAATTTAGTTGCAGTTTTCAATGTCATGTTGGAGTGGAGAAATAAAATAAAAAAAGGTGTGCTTTTATAGATTAATTTCTTGGAACCGATCCCATCACCCGTTGTAAAGTAGCAATAATTTATCATCTACGGACAAGATCATAATTTGATTAATTGTAATTCATTTATTAATTCATTGGCTTTGCTCGATTCCCAGGACCCCACTTAGGGCCCACCTCCCTTGTGGCGTTGACGAAAGCAATCACTCCCGGGAAAATATTGGGTGGTCCGGGACCTCCACGTCAGCGTGGTCCCGGACCACTCACACGGCGCCACGTGGAAGTGTGGGCCCCCTGCTGTCTCTCCTCCTCTTCTCTCCCACGTCGTTCCAATTCAAACCAACGCACGGGCATTCTCTCTCCTCTTTGCTCCTTCTCCTCTTTCTCCTCCCTCTTCTCTCTCTATCCCCTCTTTCCTGACCCGACGACTCTCTCCCAAATAGCGCTCGCTCTCCGACGACGACGGCCGCGCTCTCTCCGACGACGGCGACGCTCCCTGCCGACGACGGCCCGTCTCTCTACTCGCCGGCCTCTTCGCTCTCTCGACGACGGCCGCCCTCTCTTCGACGACGGCGACGCTCCCTCCCGACGACGGCCGTGCTCTCTTCGACGACGGCGACGCTCCCTCCCGACGACGGCCTCTCTCTCTACTCCACGGCCTCTTCGCTCTCCGACGACGGCGACTCTCCCTCCCGACTACGGCCCCTCTCTCTACTCGACGGCCTCCTCCTCCCGACCTCTTTGTTCCCGAATCGCGCTCTCTCCTAACGCTGGGCTTTCTCCGACGAGGGCCGCGCTCTCTCCGCTATGGTCAAAGCCGTCTCTCCCGAGAAGCCCTAGATCTGCGACGACAATCCCCGCTTCACTTCGTACGGGGCCGACAAGGTCCTTGGTCGGAACCGGTGAGTTGGTCCCTCTCGTGTCGATTTGATTCGTGGGGCTTTTCCCGCCGCCCGCCTCTGTTTTGGTCGGTCTAGCGGGTAGTGGAAATGGAGATTTCTGGGCTCTGCTCTTCTTTTGTTTTGCTGGGATCTATCTGTCGGATGAAGGAGAGCTTGTTGTTTTGAAGTTTGAGATATGTTGTAAAGGAGCGATTTTTCCGGCTGCCTCTGTTTTTGGTCGTTCTAGTGGGTAGTGGAAATGGAGAGGATTTCGGGCTCGATCTTCTTTGTCTTCCCGTTTGGGGGTAGTCCTGGGATCTATCGAAGAATGAAGGAGAGCTTGTTGCTTTGATGTTTGAGATTTGTTGTAAAGGAGCGACTTTTCGCGGAGGGTACGTGTTAACTCGTTTGGTATGTGAGAGAATTTGAAGGATAGAAGGATAGAAGGAATACGAGGGAAGAGATGTTGATTGGTGTACCAGAGAGCGTGAAAGTAGGGAGGTTTTATTGGTACATCATCAGTAATAATTTCAATTTGGGGTGTGGTCTTGTAATATAGATATAGCGTATTTAATAGGCAGACCAATAGAATACATGATTACATTTCGCTTGTAGGACTCAAGGAAAGCTTTTCCGCAGTTACAAGCGAATTCATCATAACTACTCAGCAGTCAGCACATATCCTGTCACGTGAATATGTATCTACTTTTAGGGTGAATTGAATCAGCGATGCCCAATTTGTCCTTCTTCTTTTCTCAGTTTTTACATGCAGCATCAAGAGGAAACTTTCTTTATGACGTTTTCTTCATCAGTATTTTGTTCTCTCGGAGTAGAACATACTTTGATTTGCGATTGCTGTGTGTATATGGTTTTTGTTTTCTTGCGGCAACATTTTCAATTGTTGCCGTGACACTGGAAATTGGAGGAAGAGGATGAAGCGCTTACTAAATCAATAGTATTCCATATCGGTTATTTAATTTCACAGCATTTTGCATCACTAACAGCCAAATTTTCTATTAATTAATAATATTACTTAAGAGTCTTTGTGACAAATGTATTCTGGTTGTAACTTCTACAGAAATAGATCTTAGGCTCACATTGCTGTATTAAGGAGTGCTACAATACCAGGAAGATCTTTGTTTTTGTATGTGTTTGCCTCTCTGTACTTGGGCTAACATTTTAGTCTGACAGTCATGGGTATTGAGTACACTTAGGTTTCGACGTCGCCCTTTTTTAAACCACCGCCCTCGCCGTCACCTCGAAGCGCAGAGGAGAGCGAGACGATAGAACGAAGCTCCAGCCATTTCCGTCCACATCCTCATGTACCCTTACCCCACCGCCGGCCACATCATCCCCCTCCTCGACCTCGCCCACAAGCTCCTCCACCTCCCCCGCCCCGCCGCCGCCGCCCCCGTCACCGTCCTCGTCACCCCCGAGAACCTCCACCTGCTCCACCCCTTCCTCGCCTCTTCCTCCTCGCTCCAGCCTCTCGTCTTGCCTTCCCCAGAGCCCCCCGCCGCGGGTGCGCTTCGTCGCCAAAGTCCGCGCCCTCCGCGACCTACACCTCCCGCTCCTCTCCCGGTGGTTCGAGTCCCACCCCTCCCCGCCCTGCGCCGTCGTCTCAGACTTCTTCCTCGGGTGGACCCACCGCTTCGCTCGCGACCGCGGCGTCCCGCGCGTCGTCTTCTTGCCGTCCGGCGCGTTCGGGCTCTCCGTCGCCTTCGCCTTGTGGCGGGAGCTCCTCCGGCCCGACGAGGAGTTGACGGTCTCGTTCGCGAAGCTGCTGGACTGCCCTCGCTTCCCCTGGTCGCACCTGCCCCAGGTATACAGGAGCTACGAGGCTGGAGATCCAGAAATGGAGCGCTACCGGGAGGATGCGATCGATGGAGGGAGCTCGGATAAAGATTTGAGCGACTTCGTGAGGTGCGTGGACGAGCAAAGGAGGAGCAAAATGCAAACTTCTTAGCAACTTGCCGCTAACGGCGTCAAGAGAACAAAATGATGATTTATATAATGTGTGAATTTTGAGGAACCACAAGTGACTCGGACTCCCACGGATTAAGATGTTCTCTACGAATTGTTCGAGACAAATCGAGTTCTTGCAAACTCGCCTTTCTCTTAGATCTCTGCAAACTCGTGATCTTGTAAAATTAGCAAGAAAACCCTATAAAGAAAATATTAAGGATAGCAATTTTTTCTCCTCGTTTGATTTAAACACTTCCTTTTTATATAGTATTAACCATACCACTCTTCATTTTCTCCTTTAAATGCCGGACCCCGCATGGTCAGGTGCGAGGCTCATGTGGGGTCCTTTTTCAAATTTGTTTCTCCCGTTTCTTCCGCTTTCCTTTTTTTTGTTCTCGCTTTTGTTGAAGCGCATTGCCGGCACTTCTTCATCTCCCTCTTCCGACACCTCCGTGCACACCAATAACCAGGCGATCTCGCAAAGCCTCACGAGCTTCCTCTCTATCTTACCATCACCTGTCACAAATCCTCGGCATGTCTAGTTAAACCACCCCTATGCCGGCACAATCTTCCTCAAGATGTTATTCTCTAAGGCGATTCTTTAATTCTTTCGATGATTTCTGAAAATCAGATTAGAATGATCAAGGTACTCGAGCCTACGAGCAATGCGAGCAAAGACTTGAACATGAAAAGAATAACTCCAATGCATCTACAACTGGCCACCCAGAAGAATAAAGAGCTCGACACACTCATCAAGAAAGCATCGCAGGAGACGGCAACATTGTTAGATAGGAAAATTGGAAGAAAAAGAAATGAGTAAAAAAAATCCCAAATATGCCTCATTTTGACTCTTTGTGGGTAAAGTATGGAAAAAATGGGCTAAATATAGTCAACACACCGTAAAAGTTGTCAAAGTCAAATGAGGAGTGGAAAAAGCGCAACTCTACATAACGAGAAAAAAGATTATTTGGGTTTAATTTGAAGTGCCTTGCCGGCACTTCTTCATCTTCCTCCTCCGACACCTCTATGCACACCAACAATTCGGCGATCTCACAAAACCTCACAAGCTTCCTCTCTATCTTATCATCACCCCTCACAAACCCTTGGTATGTCTAGCTAAACCACCCCTATGCTGGCACGACGTTCCTCAATATGTAATTCTCTACAGCGATCTTTTAATTCTTACAATGATTTCTAAAAATCATAACAGAATGGTGGAGGTACTTGAGCTCACAAGCAACGTGAGTAAAGACCTGAACATGAAGAGAATAATTCTTGTGCATCTACAACTGGCCAAACCAGAAGAATAAAGAGGTCGACTCTCATCAAGGAAGTATCACAGGAGACAACAAGATTGTCAGATAGGGAAAGTGGAAGAAACAGAAGAAACGAATAAAAAAATCACGAATATGCCCCTTTCTTAACTCTTTACGGGTACCTACGGAAGGGAAAAAAGAGAGAGAGAGAGAGAGGTAATACAATCAATACACTGTAAAAGTTGTCGATATCAAATGCGAAATGGAAATAGCACGGCTCCATATAACAAGAAAAAAGATTATGTCGGTTCAATTTGAAATCATATAACAAGATTTGATTTTTGATCTCGTGACCCTTTCGGCCTCCAGCTTTGGGCTTTCTACTACTACTTCAAATTACTCTCGTTGGTTTCCCAAATCGTGTCTTTCCAACTCTTTTTTTTTTTTTTTGGGTTGAATGTGTGTCTTTCCCCATTGACTCGGCCTTCCTCCGGCAACGCTCACTCGACCATGGCCGATCACACTGCACCCACCTCGGCGCTAAGCAAGCGACCAAAGAAATCCCGAACGGCGACAAGCAGCGCCCGAAGGGGGAGGGCCACAAGCGACGCTCGAAGGGGGAGGGCGACGGCAGCACGTGCTGCAGGATCTGCCGAGGAGGGGAGGGTCATCCGAGGTAGAATCGACAACTGCGACCTCTACTTCTGCTTCGTGATGTGCATATTCGGATAATGGCCCTTCATGAGAATTGGAATGCACTACGACGTGGGTCATTGAGCTTTCATTCAAGTAATGTGGAGTCCGTGTGCAGTAAGAGTGCGTTTGGTTCAACATTTCGAAAGCTCATTGGAGAAATGCAAAATAGTATAGCCTGAAAAGCTTTGGGCAAATAAAAACTGTTTGGTAAATTACGCTTTGAAAAGCAACTTTAAGAAAAATACGATTTGGTAAAAACACATTTGAAAAGCACTTTGAATGATTAACATTAGTTTTTTTTTTTTAAATTATTTATTTAAAATTGAAAAAATATTTTTTATATATAAATATTTAAGAGAGAGAGAGACTAAACCCTTTGCCGGTCCAACAAAGGGCTATGACCATTGGTTCGGCGAAAGGCTACAACCGCACGACCCAGCAACCATTGCCTAAGAGGCCGTGTGACCCTCGCAAGACCCAAGTGAGGCCGCCTGAGGCCATAAGACCAAAGCAATAGTTGCTTAGGTTGCGCATCGCTTGGTCGAGCGACCTCAACCGACAGCCGTCATTGCCAAATTTGGCTCACCTCGTGGCCGTAACCCTTCACCGGACCAGAGAAAAGTTTAATCTTTTCTTTTTTTAGAAATTATATATATTTTATTTTTTTCAAATTTAAACAAATAAAAATTAAAAAATAACCAATAAAAAAAAAACGATGGACAAAATTGAAAATTTGAAGAATTGGTGATGATAATTTTGGAAGAAAAAAATGAGTTTTAATATTTGGCCAAATATTAAAAGCCCGATGCTAATAAATTAACGTTGAGTTTTCGGCTTTCCAAATGCTAACTTTCACTTGAAAGCTCTTTGAAAATAGTTGTCAAACGGTCCAGCATTTCCCCAAAAGTCTTCAGAGACCGAAGCCCCTTGGAAATATTGAACTAAACATATCCTAAGAGTAAAGAGCGAGACCGTCATCATTCAGGGCATGACAGATTAGGCCAGCCATCCTCAAGTCACAACCATTGGAAGATGAAGATTCTATGTTAGGTTTTGCTTCCCACAACGAAGATAAGTATGATATCACCAAAGCATGAAAAATGATGGATAGAGCCAAGTCCAGAAGGGAAATGAGCCGGGTCCACTTAGTGTGGTGCGTGCGGCAGACCGCAGACTGCAAGGTGCTGGGCGGCCACGGGCTCCTGCCAAACGGGTTCCAGGGCTGCGCGGTGGGCTGGGGGCTGGTGATCCGGGGGTGGGCCCCACGGGTGGCGATCCTGAAGCACCCCGTCGTCGGCAGGTTGTTGACGCACTACGGCCGGAACGCGGTCCTCAAGGCGATCGGCCGAGGGTGGTGATGCTGATGTGGCCGATGGACGTCGACCAATACACTGACGCGAAGCTGTTAGTGGACCAGCTGGGTGTCGCGATCCAGGCGTGCGAGGTGCCGAACGATGTGGTGCCCGACCCGGCCCGGGCGCTAGCTGACTCGCTCTACGGGACACGGCCGAAGAGGGACGGATGCAGAAGCTGAACAAGGCGGCGGCAGACACGGTCGCCGGTGGAAGCTCGAACAAGGACTTGGATGGATTCGTGAGGAGCCTGTCGGAGCTTCAATGCGGAAGAAACGATGTGGCGACGGTTGACGGAGATCGTTGACGGCTAGTCCAATTTGATGGCTGAAACTATATTTTTTATTTTTTCTCTTTTTCATGCTTTTTTTTTTTCTTTTTTTAAATTTTCTGTAGAAGTGAATATTTAATACTTATCTTGGAGGCCAAGGAGGCAAAGGAAAGAGATTTTTCCTTTTTCGCTTTTTTCCCCTCTCTTGGAAAACTGCTTATGTAATACAGTGATTGGAAGGTGCATATCAATTTTTCCATGCAAAGATTGTCTGTCTTACTTTCTTTATTATTAAAAGAATTAGGTAAATCAATAATTGAAGATCAAGCTACCATCAAATCATAAAATAAAATAAAAAGTTGTTGCTCAATCAAGAAGCAAACGACGAAATTCTTCCTGATGAAGTTGAGAGTCCCAAAAACTAATTTCCTATAACAACTAGGTGGCGTTCAGGGGCCCAAATGAAAAGAAAAGAATACGATGTGGGACCTGATGTTATAACTAAGGGTCATTTCGTTTCGCGGAAAATATCATATTTCCGGAAAACATTTTCCTAAAGTCATTTTCCAGGAAAATGACTCTATTTTCCAGTGTTCGGTCGAAACCTAAACTTTGAGTGGAAAATATCTTCCACCGTTTGTTAGCTAATTTAATTGTTTGGGAAAAATTATCAAAAATTGAATTTTAATATTTTTAGTTGACCAAAAAATTAGTTTTATTTTTTTTTATATTTTTTAAATGAATTTTTAATTATTTGTATTTTTAAAAAATCGATTTTTTTTTTTTTTATTTTTTCTTTCTTTTTATTTTTATTTTTTCTTTCTTTTTATTTTTATTTTTTCCTTTTTCTTTTCCTTCCTCCTTCCTCCTCCTTCCTCCTCCTCCTTCCTTCGCTGCCACATGCCTGACGATGGCCGGCTGCCCGATGGCCGACCAAGACCCGATCGCCAGATCCGATGAGCTTGGGCGAGGCCCACGCCCCGCCCAGCTCGCTGGATCTAGCAACACTAAGGACCTCGTACGAGTCCCACCGAATCTACCTTGTCACATCACGCTTCTCCGACTTCGACTTGTGAGTAGGCATTTCTCATGGGGCAGCCTCTGGAATCGCTCTAGAGGGTCCAGGAATCGGCGCAACATCCGCCGGCCACCCCCATTCCCGTCCCCCGGTCACAAGGAGCGCACCACTGCTCCGAGCGGGATGGCGGATGTGACATCCCGAATTTTCAACCCGTCCCAAATATATGAAATGGGCATCTTGTCGATGTGCCGATTGTCCTTTTTCTCTGAGCTGATCACTCACGAGTTAACTGATCTATTGAGTGAACCAGTTAAGGGATATAACCACGGTAAAATCCCTAAAAGCTACTCAATAGATCAGATCAGACTAAATCGCGTTTAGTCGATTTTAACCACGAAATTGAATTCGATTTCGAGAATCAAACATGTTCGAGCATGTCATGGTTAATTTATAGGACGTCGTCTTGTCTTTTGGAGAAATTCCATCAAGTTTGAAATTTTTATGGAAAATCGTTCGGAAGTCACGGAAAATTAACAAAAATTCGTATGGACCGAATTTAAGCGAGTTTGGACTTTCAGGCCAAGCCTTTGGGTGTTAGGGACTTGCAGAAAATCATATGGGCTTTTTCCTTGGCTAAATTGGACGTCAAACGGAGAATTAGTCGAAGATATTGAAGTCCGAAAATCGAAAATTCGGAGCTTGAGATAGAGCTGGAATTTTGGACTTTTAAATTGGATATTCTTGTGGGAATTTAAGCAAGAAAGAATTAGGGACAAGAAGATAATTATGGGGAACATTAGATATTTTTGTGTGGCCTTAAAGGGAGACCAAGCATTCAATTAAAGGGATAGATCTTTGACTTTAGTCCAATTTTTCTTCTCAGCTTGCCGTGCACGCCTCAGCCATTCTTCTCCTTCGCAGTCATCATTTCCACAAAACCAGCTGATTTTGTTTTTCTTTCATGTTCGGTTCTTCAAAACCCACAGCACCGAACTCATTTTCTCCTACTTCCATCTCTCTGCCACTTGCCAATCTCCTAGCCTTCTTTAGTCAACATTCATCTCCACGAAGCAATTTCACCGAAACAGTCTCTAAGCTAACTTCTCCCTCCTGCTGCCACTCCACGATTCAATCACACAACTCCACCGAAGTTAAAGCTCACCCCTGCTCCTTCCACCGAGGCCATCTCCACTGCCACACATCCTCAATCGTGGCTTGTTCAGTCAACCTACCAACCTCCCTCAGTGGAATTGTTGACCGTGAAGTACCCTCGACCAACATCGACGATCGAGCAGCTTCCCATCCACCGAAGTTGATTCTCCTCCACGCGTCTTCATTTTGGTCGAGCTATCTGGGTTCTCCACTCATGAAGTCAATCAACGCCAACCACACGAAGCAGCTTCCTTCTGCCGTTCTTCCGTGTCTTCAGCTTGCGCTAAGCAGCCCATTCCAGTGAAACCAGCCTGCTTCCTTGACCGTGTGAACTCCCCCAATCGAAGCTGCTTCTTCGCGTGCGTCTCTAGCCATGTGAGATCAGTCCACACGTTCATTTCACAGCCCAACTTCAAGCTTCGACCCAGCAAGTGTTGTTTTCCTCGGCCCAACATCTTCGAGAGTTTCGATCCACAGTTTAGCCCAAGAATTCAGCAGCCCATTCAGTCTTCTTTTTCAGCCGTGGATTGAGGCCCAACCCAAGTCTTTAGCTTGAAGCCCAACTCTCCATCAAGCCCAAATCAGCCCACAAGCTTAGTAGTTGAGCCCTTTCGAAGCCAACCTATGGTCTACGAATTCATTTTCGGCCCAAGCTTAGTCAGCCCATCTCAATTTGAAGCCCAGTTCAATTTAGTTTCAAGCCTAGCATCATTTGTATTTTAGCGAGGCCCAGCAAGTCCAACACATCTGGGCCCGTGAAGCAAGTCAACCCAAGTTCGGCGCCATCGCGTCTCTGTCGCGATTTTCAATCTTCACTTTACCAAGTGAGTTTTACTCCCTAATGCTTTCTTAGTTTGCTAATTATGCTTAGGAGTTGATTAGATTTAATTAAATGCAATTAGGTGGTTAGATTAATTTAGATAAATTAAATTAGAGACTTAATGATGCATGTTAGATGGTTAGAAATAGATATTAGCAAGTAAGCATGCCATGTTATATATTGAACGAGTCTCGGTAATTTTTCCGGGCTTGTCTCGGCTCCAATCAGGCATTATGGGCTTAAATTGGATTTTTAATATTTATTTATTTATTATTCGAAATTAATTATTTAATTATTTATTTTTTCGGAAATTCAACCGATATAGCCGGTGACCGGAATTTCATGCTGATTGTTGTGGTGCAGTCCGTTTATTTAATTGAGCTTCAATTTATATAAAATTGATTTAAATTGTGAAATTTGAGGAATTGTCCGAAATTGTTTGTTATTGAATATTTGATTGGTAGATGGCCGAGTATGGGTATATAGCACCAGTTACGTTGATGGGCTATATAGTAGAAAGAATGGTGAGAGCTAACTAAGAATGTTATTGGCTGAGATCAATCAGGTACGATACTTTTTGGACATACGTGGTTCGGTGATTGGAAGTATCACTAGCAAACACGGCGCCTTAAAGAACTCACGTAAATGACTTATAGACAAAACGTGGTTCGGTGATTAAGGAAATGTCACTGGTGAAAACGACGCCTTAAAGAACTACGATGTTGTTTATTACCGATGTCACCTTGGCGAAAACGGCGTCCTAAAAATGACATGTGGTTCAATGATCGAGAGTATCACTGGTGAAAACGGCGCCTTAAAGAACGCACGGTGGCGGTGGTCGGTATATCATTGTCAAAAACGATGCCCTAGAAATGATACATGATTTGGTGATCGGGATATCACTAGCGAAAACGGCGCCTTAAAGAATACACATGATCGGTGATGCTATGGCAGTTGGCGAAAAAGACGCCCGAGAGAGTACATGCAATTGATGTTTGGGAATGACCTAGAGTTGGTCCAATTGGTAGGAAATCGACTAGGTCGATTTAATCATTACTTTGATCTGATGTTGTGAATTGATTGATTAAATGGAAATGACCGATGAAGGTCCGTTTGACATGTAATCGACGAAGTCGATTTGATCGATGTTTCAATCTTTTGTGATTGTTTGGTGCCTATTGAACTGTACTAATTTGCAGGTTAGAATTGAGGCCAAGGTAAGTCATCTGACTCGCGTTGTGTATAGGCAACCCTAAGGTGTATTGGTTTACTAATCGGGCCTTAGGGGGTAGAATTTGCTGAGACGTTGTTTCATTGGTTATTGAATAACCATTTCAGGTCCCTAGATGCAGTAGACTTGGATTTTGAAGATCTCGAAAGTCCAGTGCAGTCTGCTAAAGGCTCCAGTTGGAGTGTGGAGGATAATGAGAATGATAACAGGGACCCGTAGTTTGTAGAACCTCACTTTTGCTTGTAGACCTTGTTTTTAAACTAGCTTAATGTGAATTAAATTTAATAGTTTACCTTGTATATAAGGCTGAAGGTTTTTAAGAGTTTGAAATTTAATTCTACCGTTCTATCCCAATGTTTTATTGTCTGGGAATTTTTAATTGCTTCCGCATGTGCATATAAAAATGAAAGGGTCGGCGATACGTCTTGGGATATCGCAAAATTTTTTATCGACCAAGGTGAGGGATGGGCGCGTGCCCGATGATCAGGGTGTGACAGTGGACAGAACTGGGGAAACCACAGTAGAGAGGACAGAGGTAGAGATAGAGAGAGAAAGAGAGCACAACGGCGAGAAGAAAAAAAGAAAAAGAAAGCATAAAAATAAAACAAAAATGTATTGGTAAAAAGAAGCAAGATGGAAGAAGTTATGGGTTCCATTTCTGAGAAGTGGAAAACATTTTCCTCACTTTTAAAGGCTATTTTTTTTCAATGATGGAAAACATTTTTCTTGATTAGTTCATTTTCTATGAAACGAATGCCGGAAAATCCGGAAAACGTTTTTCCAAAAGTCATTTTCCACGAAACGAACAAACCCTAAAATGCGACTGATTTAACATGGCATATTATGACAACTCGTCTCAAATTGTTGTTCCACAGCCCATATAAATGGCTGAATGTCCTTTCCTTTTTTCAAACTTCAATCTATCCGGACGGCGGTAGGTCGCCAAATGCCGTTCTAGGAGAATAAACCATATCAAATACAAAATTGCCCTATGAGTAAGTTCGCTTTCTGGCTCCACAATAGTAAAATCTATGATAGCTTTCATGAGTCTCGATTGTCCTCCATTCAATCGCACCACAAAATGGAGATTTATTGTATGACGACAGCTGTCATTTTAGATAAACTTTGAGCCTAAGTAGTACCTCATCCGTAAATAAGATATGATTGAAAAAAAAAGCAAATGAGCTATCGAATTTCGACATCTTCAATTGGTAATGCAAAGAATCGATTAAATTTCTCTTGCCTAGGATGGGATTAGATTTTTATTATCAAAATTCGTACCCAATCTAACATGAGAAAAATGCCTGTCCATTCACAAACTTAGGGGAAATTAGAATGAGTGGAGAAAAGCTGACTGTGGAAAGAAGATGGATCAATGAGTGGTCATCAATTCAACGATTGTCATGAACAGGAAACCCTAATGATCAATATCTCATAACAGGCCTCTTCAAAATGGCCAAGAGCCAACTCCGGAAAAGAAGGGATACCTAGTAATGAAGAGCGTCTTTCTCACTCTATATGTCAAATATTCGAGACTAGATTAAATTTAGAGATATAATAATTTAGGGACTAAATTGAATGGTTATTAAAAGTTCAGATATCATATTAAACAAATTAAAAATTCAAGAACTTCATCGCACATTGGGTTAAAGTTCATGGATCATATATAATAAATTAAAAGTATATAGACTACATTGTATATTAAGACAAAATTCATGAACCATTTATATAATTTTATTCTTTTTATTTTCTAAAAAGATTTCAACTGGTACCGACCGAGGCGAGGGTGGATGGGTTGGTTCGGTTTCAACGGCATCGATTCAACGTCAATTTGCTTTTTCTTGATTTGATTTTCCTTTCGCCGTGTCATCAAACAAAGTAAATGCTTGCTAAGGGGACCTATGCGTTGAAAACAACTGCACGAAGCTGAAATAAAAGAGCATAAAAGAGTCAAAATCCTTCTTCAAGTAACGTGGAAAGCATTTACTGGAAAGATATTTGTCGCGACTAATTTTTCGGGTGTGCCACCTAAAATTAGGCTAATGGATTGATAAGCCTAGACTTAGCTCGGGCTCTCCCAAGCCCATACCAACTCGCGATTTTAACTTCAAATATCTAGCATGCAAAGGGAGTGCTACTAATCAATTTGTGGTAGGTCGATTAGACACCTCAATAAAATAATGAGAGAATTATTTTATTCCTACGAACCAGAGATTTTGGATACGGGGACTTAGTTACACTAGACGATCCTAGTGTCCTTTCGGTACCTTTCTTTTTATTTCAAAAAAAATGTTTTGTAGGCAGCTTAAATTGATTTTAATTCACTTTTCTAACATGTGAGGTGATCATGCAAGTGCGCAAACCACCAATTTAACACTCAAGAAAACAATTAGATAATGCAGGACTTATCTCAAAGCAACGAAAGCATCTGCATTGTTAGATTAGAATTCACATCAGCAATCTTAGATATGATTTCTAATTAACAAGCAATCACTCAACTTTTGCTTTCACTTTTTAATGAGAATATAGTCCATATGTAATGCAATGCTTCTAATCTAATATGAAATAATATGGTATGGCAAAATGTCCTAAACTATATGAATGATTAAAAAAAACTAATGATTTTTAATGAACATGCAATAATTAAATATGCAATCTAAATTAATCAAAATGACCTAATTCTAATGACGTGCATTTAGTGGGTCTAATTCTATATGACATGCACAAGAATTTTCTATTCTAAAAATGCAATATATTCTAAAAATTGAAACTAATTTATCCTAAGCCAAATTTTTATGAAATTCGAAATTAAGGAAAATGCAAAACATAAATATCTAGATTAAGATTCTATCTAGCTTATATTAAGGATCAGGTCAGAGTAAATCCTAATTTAAACTAAGATATTATCTTAACCTAGTAAGCTCTATCCTAAGATGCAAAAATCAATCTAGACTTAAAATAAAACACGTAATTTATTATAATATGCCATGACGTGCAAATAATGCCTTAATTCCTAATTTTTAATGAAATTCGAAATTAAAATTAAACGTGCAAATTCAGATAATAAAAAAAAAATAACATCCTAAATGAGTGCACTTTTTCTTTTTCCTTTTCATGATTCAAAATAAAAATCCCTATTCTAATCATGCAAGATAATTTAAAAAAAAAAAAAACCTAATTATAATTCAAACTTTTTTTCTTTTGATTTTATGTTTTACGAAAATAAAACCGACTCAAATACCACGACATCAAATCAAACAAGGTAAAATTGATATCCGAAAATTGGCGAACCATATCTCGCGCATGAGATCGGGTTGTCCAATTTTAAAATTAAATCGCGAATCGAATCTCGGGCATGAGATCGGATTGTCGATTTTTGCAAGGGATTGCGAGTTGGATTTCGGGCGCGAAAATCGGACTGACAATCCCTGATTTGAGGGGCACTTTCATGTTGGAATCTCAATCATATATTTAAAGAACAATTCTAAAAAAACTATAAAGAAATAAATAATACTAAAAACTTAAGAAAGAGATAAATAAATAAATAAATAAACTACCTAAAAGTAAAGTAAATCTCTACCTGAATTGGAATTTTTCAAAAATCTGATCGGTTCAGGTGAATGACGATGGAGACTCGGGGTAGCTCGAGGATGGGCAACCGTGGCGGTGGCTTGGCAAGGCCACGACAAGTTCGATGGGTTCACAGCAACAGCTACTCGTGTTGGCGTGAACTTCTCGGCGGTACGACAACGAATGGTAACAACAATTCACGTAAAGGTCGTCACGGCAAGGAGTGAGTTCGGTGGGTGTTGCTTCGTTTCTCTCGCCAAAGTGGGATCTGGATTGTGGCCACAGACGTGTTCTTGATTTGCAGATGTCATGCAACTGAGGTCTTCAATTTCCAATTTCTTTATATCGTCTCTTTTTTTTTGGAATTCTCTGCTCTAGATCACGTGGCCATGAATTTTCGATTGATGCTACTTATTTTGGCCAACAGGTTGTGATGATGGAACTAAATTCACCTCTTGGACTCACGTGATGGCTCGATGGTTTCTCGGTCAATAAAGATTCCCGACCAATGGATCAACGTCGTAGTGATCGACCAAGGAGAGGTTGCGGTGGTGGCCCTGGTGGTGTGCCCAGAGTGACGGTCGGCTAGGTGAGCTTCTCGGAATAGCAAGAAATTACGGGAGACGTCGGGGACGTCAAGGATGGCTCGAGCACAACGGATCAGCAACGCAGCGACTCGGGGTTTGTTTCGTTGATGTCTCTATTGGGTATTCCGAGAAGACCTTGTGGAGAAGTTGCTGAGCCGTGAAATTGGTAGGAATCCAAGCGCGAATATGGTGGCTCGCACTCGAGGATCAAAACTCACAACTCTCTCGCTCTCTCTTTGGCTGAATATTTTCTTCAATGTGGCTATTTGTATCAATTGTGTGGCCCCCTTAAAAAAAACCAAGAACCCCATTTTTATAGGTGAAAGACTTGTGATTTCAATTTTTTTTTCGAAATCAATATCCATAATATTTTTCACAATTTTTTCACCTATTGATAACGATTCAAACTTTCGATAAGATTATTCTTTAATTCCAAATCCTGGAAAGCCAAATCGCAATGTTTTGTCATATCTACCCAAAAATTCATCATATCTCGGAAAAATTTTGAATTTTTAATTTCTCACAAGATAATTTCTGATTATTTAAAAATAGGCTTGGCCAACTAATTTAAACCCATCCGCCACCGATTCAATAAAAAAAAATGCAAATAAAAAATAAACGCAACCTAAATCTATATGCTATGAAATTAATAAAATTAACCTCCTAATTTTCTATGCAACAAATAAATAAATTAAATTGCCAAAATTTAGGTGTCAACAATGTTCTACAAAGTACTCTCTATAAGATTCACTCATTGGATACATCAGACGAGTTGCCTTTTCAAAAAAGTGCAATTAGAATTTTACCGCATCCCTATAACGATATGTTCACGTCTAATTGTTTACCACTAGTAGGGTCTCTAGCATATGTAAAGAAAAGATCATTCAAATAGTCCAGTTGACACACTAATTTTCTCTTTTACTAATAAGTATCACACAATCTCAACCAACTTACTAAATAGGGCATATATTACCAAAAAATTTAAACTATACGCACCGTGACACAAATATCCAACATATCCAACTTTTTTTGTATCACCAAAACCCCCCAAAATTATCACACAAATACCCTCAATTTTATTTTGTCACAAAAAACCCAATAGATACTATCTATTGCAGTTTATGATGCATTTATCATACTTTTATAAGTTCATGACTTTTTTATGACACAAAAAAAGTTAGCTGTATATATGTCATAATGAGAAAGTTTGAAGTTTTTAATGATACAAAAAAAAAAAATTTAGAGTATTTATGTTTCATTAAACATAATTTAATATTTTTAGTGATATTAATCATAGTAAATAAATCGATTCTTGCATACATCTTCACCATGATTACTTGCAGGCCTAGGGAACCATGTGATAGCGTCGGCCAAATGTAAAAAAGACGAGTAAATTGACCTCTTTGTTCTGGGTCAACAATAATTGGTCGTTGCATGATGTCACCTGATAATCTATCAAGTGCATCGGCACTTGCACATCCCACGAACACAGCCTTTGGTAACGTACCCAAATCGCAGGTGGTGCACCACGCAGTCTCTAAACTCGGAGCAAAAGGATATGGCTCGAGAGAGTTTCCTTAGGAGCCATGCTTCCAATTCCATCTGTGCAAGATCTCCCTACAAAACCCCCAAAAAAAAAAAAAAAAAAAAATTATGTCATTATGCATAGTGAACATGTGTATAAGTACTTTTTTTTTTTTTTGTCGATCCTACTCTATGTCTATTCTAATGCTCACTCTCAGATTTTTGTCCTATCTTCTTGCAGGGCGTGGAAATCGAAACTCACTCCTAAAATTAATTCTTCCCCACCCCAACCCCCCTGAGAAAGTGGGGATTCGAACCCCCCACCTCCCCCTTCCATGTTGGAAGGGTGGCCACTGGGGTAAATCCCTGTGGTTAACATGTGTATAAATACTTAATTGGCAAGAACACCGATAGAGCGACTAATATAACGCTACGAGCAATACAATCATTAAAAGACCTAAATTAGGCACGATTTTCACCATGATGGCAAAGCAGCGATTTATACAAAAAGTGCAACGGTGATGAGAAAGTAGGGTTGAGATATCTGTCATCATTGAGAATGTGATTCACTCTATAATATGTATATGAGCTAGTGAGTGATGGCCTTATTTCTACACATCTTTATCCGAGTTTTAAAACGGTAGCTGAAATTGGAGTTACATTTGGGTGAGTCAATGGGATGACTTACGATTACTTTGAAACTAAATTATACAATTGAAAGCCTACTTCATTGTCTCATTAGCTGAATTTCTATCATTCTAAGCTCTTAGAAATATAATTAGGAATTCTTCGTATCTCTGGAGAGGGAAAATTATCCAATCGATCCTAAACCTAATGTATGATACTAGTTTAATCCTAAACTTTTGCCACTTTAGTCCTAAACTATACATGAAATTCCAATCTAGTCCTTCCAATCATTTTTTTGTCAAAAATCGCTAACTTGATGGTCCAATCATTGCCAACTATTCTATTCCTTTGTACAACACTCGCTTTATTGCTATTACTTTTCAATCCATTACTTGAGCACTATAATTTTTTAGAAATGTTTACTACAAGTTTTACAAATTTTAATGCCACATTGAAATTTTCTAGTATTCAAGTGATCAATTAAAAAAAGTTTTGACACAAAACGCAAACAACTTTAAAAGTTACAACACTTAAGTGATCAATTGAAAAGTTATGGTATCAAAGTCAGCATCTTATGAAGATTATAGCATTTGTGGTGTTCTTTTTCCAATCATTTATATGAGCTTATGCTATTATGAAGTGATTCCACGCCATCAAAATTTGTTGGATGCAAAGTTTACTCACTAGTGGCTCAATTGGATTGATCGTCTTTCTCAGTTCATCCATTTTCCTAACTTAAACAAGTACTAGAGGTGGCAAATGAGTGAATTGGATTAAGTGTCACACGAGTTGACCCATTTGACTCTTACATATCGTTGATTTATTATTGTCTCAGATCGAATGCAACCTATTTAAATCCATACTCATCCTCTTGGTTTCCCAACTTGTTGCTTCTAAAGGCGGGGAAAGTACCAAAAAATTCCTAAACCTATTGCACTGGTACTAATTCAGTTCCAAACATTTCAATTTGATTAATTCAGTCCTAAACATTTTTATATTGATACTAATTCAGTTCATTCGGCTAATTTTGGCTAGCTGACGCTAATATGGACGTCGGCATGTGGCTAGATGCTAATGTGTTAATTTTTAATTAGTTTTTTTATGTTTTCCAATTTTTTATTAATTTTTTCTTTTCTTTTTTCTTTTTCTTTTTCCTTTTCCCTTCCCTTTTCTCTCTTCTTCCTCCTTGGACTTTCCTCATAGTGGCCAGCTTGGAAAAAATAGAAAAGAAAAAAAAATATTAAAAAATTACCACATCAACATCCGGTTACTCAACCACAGGCTCAGGTGGCTCCGCTGGGTAGGTTCTACAACGTCCTCCTCGGGGAGGTCGGGAGTTCGAAGCCCTGCAACTGCGTTACAAGGAGGCTGGCAGATCATTAAGCGATTTAAGTGTGGCGTCGGAGTGGTGGTTTCCCTGCTAGCGTTACCAGGGTGTTTACGGCACACTGTCGGTGCAAGCCGGTTCCTCCCCGCCACAAAAAAAAAAAAACCCCGATTCGATAGGGGTGAGCGTGGTTCCCGTAGAACCCGGAACCGGAGAACCGAACCGGAGGTTCCGATTCGGTTCCGGTTCTAAGGGGACCGTTCCGGTTCCGGTTCTCTTTTTCTGGGAACCGGAGGAACCGGAACTGCCAACTTAAAAAAAAAAAAAAAAAAACCCTAATCCCTTTCCCTCCCTTATGTTCAATTTCCCCCCCCTTTTCCCTTTCTTTTTCTCTCTCTCTTTTCTCCCATTTTTCCTCACGTCACTTCCTGCCCCCCAACTTTTTCTTTTCCTCCCTCTCTCTCTCTCTCTCTCTCTCTCTCTCTTTCTCTTTCCCTCTCTCGGCCGAAACCCCCTTCTTCTTCTTCTTCTTCTTCTTCTTCTTCTTCCTTCCTTCCTTCCTTCCTCTCGCCGGCTCTTTGCTTCACCCACCACCACACCGCCGCCCCACGCCCTACTCACCACCACCTCTTGGCCACCGAACCCCCACCACCCACTTTGCTCATCCGACGAGCTGTTGAGCCCGATGAGCTGTCTCGCCGTCTGTGCCGCCGTGAGGCACCGCTGCCGTCCCCAAGCCACCGTCACCACCTCTTGCCGCCGCTCGCTCGGCCGTACAGGCCGTCGTTGCTCCGAACCGCCACCACCTCCGCCCGAACCGAGCTCTTCCCCCCTTGGCCATAGGTTGAGCCGCGACCGCCACCATCTTCGCTGCGCCGTTCATGCCGCCGTTGGTGCCGTGAGACTCATGCCTTCGTCGCCGTTGCGCCACTGTCACCGCGTGCTCGCCATCGCCGGATCAAGAAGAAGCTGGCGAAGAAGATGAGGCAGAACAGGCCCATCCCTCACTGGATTCGCATGTGGACCAACAACACCATCAAGTTCATATCCAATTCCTTCACGTTTTGTCCTAAAAAAGCTGTCTTTTTATTTTTATTTTTATTTTTGTGGCCTAATTTTTGTCACTGAAATCGTTCAGGTACAACGCGAAACACTGGCACTGGCGCCACACCAAGCTTGGGTTCTGAGGTGTTTTCATGGGAGGAGGTGCTTTTGCTTTGGGTTAGAGCTTTTTAGTTGTTGCGAAAGAGAGCAAATAGCTGCTTAGATACAGTGCTGCTTTGTTACTCTCGAGCACGAGCATTTTTTATATCTAATGATCTGCGAATTGTGGTAGTTTTTGTTGCTTCATGTGGTTTTGATAGTATCAGGGATAGGATTTTAGTGAATTTTAATGTTGCTTCAACTTTATGTCTTGTTAAGCTTGTGCCGTTACAACACATTGTGTTCAACGTTTAGCGCCTTTGATCGGTTTTGCTAATGATTGGCCTTATCTTTTTATTTAAATGAGACTTATAGGCTTGTGTTGGACCTACTTTTCCTGTTCAGTGCTTGTTGAGGTCACAGTGCTTATTCTCATAGTGACTATTAGTGGTCGTCCTTCCAGACATTGGGGAGCTTTTAATTGTGTCAATTCTGAGGAATTTCAACTCATGTGGTATGTATGCAGTAGTGATGTAAGTGCCCAATTTTTGCCTACCGGCTAGTTTGTCATCTGCAATGTCTAAATGAGAGTAATCATCAGTTTATGGGCATCTTCAGTAGCTTCAAGTCAGTTTAGCATGTGAAGTGTGTTCTAGCTTCGGGTTGCAGGATTTATGGCTATGTCATTATTATTGTTGCATTCATTTCCATTTTTTTAACTAAAAATGAAAAATAAAATAAAAAATAAAGAACCTGTTAGAACCTGGAACCGATCCTGAACTTGTGACGGGGGTAGGTTAGGGTTCTTGGTTCTTGGTTACGACGGGTAGGTTAAGTTCCAAAAAATGAGGAACCCGTGCAAAAGGTTCCCGGGTTCGGCAAGCACCACTAACCTAACCGCTCACCCCTGGGCAGTTCTTGGTATCGGTCGCCTAAAATTAATCGAATGGACTAAATTGGTACCAATATAAAAATATTTATGACTAAATCTTTTTCAATTGAAAGATTTAAAAATGAATTGATATCAATGCAGTAAATTTAGAACTTTTTTTGTACTTTTCTCTCTAAACATTGCCTTCTCTCGATTGGATGTTGGTCCAGCCTACTATAAGGATCCCGTATCCAGCAATAGGTCAATTGTGTTCTTCTAGATAATATGAAGTGGGATTTGACTTAGCGTTTTAATTTGATTGCAATTTTCAATGTGTTGAAAAAATAAAAGAAGTGCTTTCATAGATTACTTTATTGGAACCGACCCCGTCGCCCGTTGCAAAGTAGCAATAAGTTTTGATCTAAGGATAAGATATAATTTAATTATAATTCGATTATTAATTCACGGGCTTAGTCCTCAATTACCGGGACCCCACCGAGGTAGGGGCCCACCTCCGTTGTCATATTGCGTGTTTGTCGCTGCCGCCGGACGTTCGTCAGCAGTGACTAAAGCAATCACTCCTTGTCAACGAAAACCACCTCTCTCTCTCTTTCTCTCTCTCTGTGCGCCACCATGTCGCTCGAGAAAGCTTCGTCCTTTTCGACGGATTCGTCCTTTTAAACCCTCCGCCCTCGCCCTCGCCCTCGCCGCCAGCGAAAGCCCACCGCCTCGAAGCGCGGCGGAGAGAGCGAGACGATAGACACGTCCCCCTTGTTACTAGCTTGGACCACCGCAAACGATCGAAGCTCCAGCCATGTCCGTCCACATCCTCATGTACCCTTACCCCACCGCCGGCCACATCATCCCCCTCCTCGACCTCGCCCACAAGCTCCTCCACCTCCCCCGGCCCGGCGCCGCCTCCACCGCCGTCACCGTCACCGTCGTCGTCACACCCGAGAACCTCCACCTGCTCGACCCCTTCCTCGCCTCCTCCTCCTCGCTCCAGCCTCTCGTCTTGCCTTCCCCGGAGCCCCCGTGACGCCCCACCCGCCGCAGAGGCGCCACGTCGCCACCGTCCGCGCCCTCCGCGAGCTCCACCTCCCCCTCCTCTCCCGGTGGTTCGAGTCACACCCCTCCCCGCCCTGCGCCGTCGTCTCTGACTTCTTCCTCGGGTGGACCCACCGCTTCGCCCGCGACCGCGGCGTCCCGCGCGTCGTCTTCTCGCCTTCCGGCGCCTTCGCGCTCTCCGTCACCTTCGCCACGTGGCGGGACCTCCCCCGGCCCCACGAGGGGTCGACGGTCTCGTTCGCGAGGTTGCCGAACCGCCCCGGCTTCCCCTGGTCGCACCTGCCCCAGGTATACAGGATCTACGAGGCTGGCGATCCGGAGATGGAGCGCCACCGGGAGGACGCGATCGGCAACATCGAGAGCTGGGGAATCGTGGTCAACTCGTTCGACGGGTTGGAGCGTGCCTACCTGGATCACCTCAGGAAAGAGCTCGGGCACGACCGGGTTTGGGCCGTGGGCCCGCTCCTGCCGGCCGAGGGCGATGGCTCCGCCGGACCCGTCAACAGGGGTGGGCCCAGCTCGGTGTGGGCCAGCGAGGTGCCGACGTGGCTGGACGCCTGCCCAGGCGGGTCCGTCGTCTACGTGTGCTTCGGGAGCCGCGCCGTGGTGAATCAACGGCAAATGGATGAGCTGGCGGCCGGGCTGGAGCGGAGCGGGGTCAGATTCATCCTGTGCGCGAGGCAGTCGAGTAGGGGAGGGCACGTGGCGGCGGGGGATATCGGGGCGGTCCCGGAAGACTTCGAAGCACGAGTCGCCACAAGGGGCCTCGTCATCAGGAGCTGGGCCCCGCAGGTGGCGATACTGAGGCATCGGGCCGTGGGCACGTTCCTGACTCACTGCGGGTGGAACTCGACCCTGGAGGGGCTCAGCGCCGGGGCGGTGATGCTGACGTGGCCGATGGACGCGGAGCAATTCGTGAATGCCAAGCTGCTGGTGGACGAGCTGGGCGTGGGGATCCAAGTCGGCGAGGGGTCAGAGAAGATACCGGAGGCGGCGGAGTTGGCCCAGGTTTTGGCCGAGTCACTGAGGGGCGATCTGCCCCAAAGGGTCCGAGCCAAGGAGATAAGCGGCGCCGCTCAGGATGCAATCAATGGAGGGAGCTCGGATAAAGATTTGAGCGACTTTGTGAGGTGCGTGGACGAGCAAAGGAAGAGGAAAATGCATACGTTTTAGCAACTCGCCGCGAATGGTGTCAAGAGACCGAAACGATGATTTATTTAATGTGTGAATTTTTAGAAACGGTAAGTGACTCGGACTCCCATGAATTAAGATGTTTTGTACGAATTGTTTGAGACAAATCAACCTTTAGTAACGCACCCAAATTGCAGGCAGTGCACCACCACGCAGTCTCTAAACTCGGAGCAAAAGGATATGGCTCGAGAGAGTTTCCTTAGGAGCGCTTCCAATTCCATGTGTGCAAGATCTCCCTACAGAACCCAAAAAAAATATATAATTGTATCATTACGCACAGCAAATATGTACATAAGTACTTGATTCGCAAGAACACTGATAGAGAGACTGATATAACACTACGAGCAATACGATCATCAAAAGAGCTAAATTAGGCGTGATTTTCACCTTAATGGCAAAGCGGCGATTTATACAGAAAGTGCAACGGTGATGAGAAAGTAGGTTTGAAATATATGTCATCATTGAGAATGTGATTTGGTAAATAACATGCATATGAGCTAGTGAGTGATGGCCCTATTTCTACACATCTCTATCCGAGTTTTAAAACCGTAGCTGAAATTGGAGTTACATTTGGGTGAGTCAATGGGATGACTTGCGATTACTTTGAAACTAAATTATACAATTGAAAGCCTACTTCATTGTCTCATTGCCTGAATTTCTATCATTCTAAGCTGTTAGAAATATAATTAGGAATTCTTCGTATCTCTGGAGAGGGAAAATTATCCAATCGGTCATAAACCTAATGTATGATAGTAGTTTAATCCTAAACTTTTGCCACTTTAGTCCTAAACCTATACGTGAAATTCCAATCATTTTTTCATTTTTCGTCAAAATCACTAACTTGATGGTCCAATCATTGCCAGCTATTCTATTCCTTTGTACAACACTCGCTTTATTGCTATTACTTTTCAATCAATTACTTGAGCACTATAATTTTTTAGAAATGTTTACTGCAAGTTTTATAAATTTTAATGCCACATTGAAATTTTCTAGTATTCAAGTGATCGATTAAAAAAAAATTTGACACAAACGCGAACAATTTTAAAAGTTACAGTGATTGATTGAAAAGTTATGATATCAAAGTGAGCGTCTTATGAAGATTATAGCATCCGTGGTGTTCTTTGTATAAGCTTATGCTATTATGAAGTGATTCCACGCCATCAAAATTTGTTGAATGCGAAGTTTACTCGCTAGTGGCTCAATTGGATTGATCGTCTTTCTCGATTCATCCATTTTGCTAACTTAAACAAGTACTAGAGATGGCAAAGGAGTGAATTGGATTAAGTGTCGCATGGGTTGACCCATTTGACTCTTGCATATCGTTGATTTAGTATTGTCTTAGATCGAATGCAACCTATTTAAACCCATACTGATTCTCTTGGTTTCTCAACCTGTTGCTTCTAAAGGCGGGGAATGTACCAAAAAAACCCTAAACCTATTGCACTGGTACTAATTCAATTCCAAACATTTCAATTGGACTAATTTAGTCATAAACATTTTCATATTTATATTTCCATTCAGTCAATTTTGGCCAGATGACACTAACATGGACACTGGCAGGTGACCAGATGCTAACGTGGTAATTTTTAATTAGTTTTTTATGTTTTCAAATTTTTATTAATTTTTTTCTTTTCCTTTTCCTTTTCCTTTTTCCTTTTCCTTTTCCTTTTCTTTTTACTTTCCTTGTCTCTCTTCTTCCTCCTTGAACTTTCCTCGGAGTGGCCAGCTCGAAGAAAATAGAAAAGAAAAAAATAAAAATTATAAAAAAAATTACCACATTAGCATCGATCACCGGCCAATGTCCACATTAGTGTCGGCCAGCCAAAATTAGTTAAATGAACTGAATTTGTACCAATATGAAAAATTTTATGACTAAATTAGTATAATTGAGAGGTTTAGGGCTAAATTGATACCAATATAACAAGTTGATGACTTTTTTAATACTTTTCTCTCTAAAGGTTGCCCTCTCTCGGTTGCATGTTGGTCCAGCCTACTACGAGGATCTTATATTCAACAATAGGCCAATTGTGTTCTTCTAGATAATATGAAGTGGGATTTGACTTAGCGTTTTAATTTGATGGCAATTTTTAATGTGTTAAAATAAAAAGAAAAAAAGAAAAATGTGCTTTCATAGATTAATTTCTTGGAACCGATCCCATCGCCCGTTGCAAAGTTGGAATAAATTTTGATCTAAGGACAAGATCATAATTTAATTATAATTCGATTATTAATTCATGGGCTTAGTCCTCAATTCCCAGGACCCCACCGAGGTAGGGGCCCACCTCCGTTGCTGTCGCGTGTTTGTCGCTGTCGCCGGACGTTCGTCAGCGGTGACGAAAGCAATCACTCCCAGTCGTCAACGAAAACCACCTCTCTCTCTCTCTCTGCGCCACCACGTCGCTCGAGAAAGCTTCGTCCTTTTCGACGGATTCGTCCTTCTAAATCCCTCCGCCCTCGAAAGCCCACCGCCTCGAAGCGCAGCGGAGAGAGCGAGACGATAGACACGTTCCCCTCTTGCTAGCAATCATTTTAAATAATCAATGTGAATTAAGCAATTTTTCTTATATAATATTTAACCTTCGTCGAAAAATGAAGCAGTTTTAGGACATACTCAAATCCTAATATGTACATAAATTTGTGATTTGCATGGTGGCATTAATCTATTCTCGATAAATTTATACAAGAATGAGAAAGAAGAGAAGCTGTTTAGAACAAAGGGTTTGCGCTATACAGTAATCTTAACGTTTTTTTTTTTTTTTAAGAACCTGGGAATCCGTGGCCGATAACTAGCGAAAGAAACCCCGAGACGACATTTGACCCACCACCACAAGATCTTTCATATAAGAATCCCTAACGATACCTCTGGGATTCGAATTTCTCCTCTTTGTGAGGGAAAGGGAGCCCAAACCAACTGCGCCGCTGCGAGCGGTGGTTAGTAATCTTACCATTCCTATAGAGGAAGACTATCATTCACGATTTCTTTGTGGAAGGAGGGACTGAGGATGCCTCCTTCAAGACAAAGGAGAACCTATTACTATGAAATACACGTTTCTGCTATTTAACTGTGGCGTATTGAGGAGATTAAGGACAATTAGTTGACTCCAATCGTGAGTATTTACACCCTGTATATAGATGTGAATAATCAATACTATTTAAACTTCTCTATCTTTCTCTCTCTAGGTAGCTACAATAACGATAGAAACAAAGTTGCTTGAATGTGCTGTCATATCTCCTCTAGGAGTTCTTTACTCTTCTAATCTAAGCATTGATGTTCGGGCCACAACTTTGAAAATCTCCTGCTTATTCCGGAGCTGACTCGTTACCCCTGACAGCTAATGAAGCTTTAAAGGCATTTCTGATCTACGTAGCTTTTCTTTGATCTGACAATATGTATACCGCCGAATTCTCTTATTCATATCCTGACGATCCTATTGCTCGTGGCTTCATATTAGTCTCTCTCTCTCTCTCTCTCTCTCTCTCTCTCTCTCTCTACTGCCGAATTCTCTTATTCATATCCTGACGATCCTATTGCTCGTGGCTTCATATCAGTCTCTCTCTCTCTCTCTCTCTCTCTCTCTCTCTCTCTCTCTCTCTCTCTCTCTCTCTCTCTCTCTCTCTCTCTCTCTCTCTCTCTCGCTCTCTCTCTCCCTCCCTCCCTCCCTCCCTCTCTCTCTGCGCGCCCTAGCAAATCACACATTTATGTTCATATTAGGACTTGAGTGCCAATGCTCGCACGCCCCGTGCCCCCCAATTGGAGAGAAAGTTTTTCTTCCCTTGCCCTTGGAAATACCCTCGAATTTAATATCCCATAGTTCAAATGAAGTAATTTTAGGACATACTCAAGTCCTAATATGTACATAAATGTGTTATTTGCTAGGGTGCCGAGAGAGAGAGAGAGAGAGAGAGAGAGAGAGAGACACACACACACACACACACACACACACACACACACACACACACACACACACACACACACACTGATATGAAGCCACGAGTAATAGGATCGTCAGGAGAGATTGAGCGCGCACAATTCTCCCCATGATGTCAACGTCATTGATTCATATAGAAGGAAGGTTGAGATATAGTAGCATTAATTAATGTAATCTGATGTATGATATGTACAGGGTCAAGAGAGTAATGGTCCTATATTGACGCATTTATTTGAGTATTAAAATGTTAGCTTAAATTGAATTTAGATTTTGCATAAGTCAATACGATGACTTATGATTACTTTGAAATTAAATTCTACCATTGAATACATGAATTTCTTGATATTTATAATTATAATCTATTGGAAACGTATCTCTCGGATGCCTATTTTCACTGTGCATATCCCCGATCAATTATAATCAATATCATAATATATAGTTGCACTAGAACGTCATCTTATGAAGTCGATAAATAAGTACTCTTCGTGGATATATAAAGAAATTACACAATTTTCTCTATCGCTTACAAATATAAAGCTTTTATGTGCATGTGTTCTTAAGTTGATTTTGACATTGAATGGAGGTCAAAGTGATTTCAGCAAGTGTAGAAATCAGAGGACGATGCTAATGTTTAATTCATGAATAATTTTTATATCTGCTTATATGCTATTTATGAAGTGATTTCAGGCCATCAAAAGCTTTGGAATGCCAAAGTTCACCCTCTGGTGGCTTAATTGGGTTATTTGTCCTTCCCAATTCACCGGTACTAAAAAGTGGCAAATGAGAGAATCGTGCCGGGTGATAAAATAGATTGATCCGTTTAACTTGTATATACCATCAAAATTTTAATTAAGTAGCATTGAACACAATTTCATCAAAACCTATACTCATCCATTGACCTGACTGGAACCACTACACTAAAATATCATAATTTAATGTTCAAGTCTCCCTTCTTCCACAAGTTCCGAAAATTAGAATTTTAAATGGAGAAATTGCACCCGGTCTAGACAGAAAATACTTAAATCGGATGTGCAATAATATTTCTCAATAACGTTATATTCAATAATAAACCTTTTTATCATACATGATATTACAGAGTAATAATCAATCAGGTCAGATATAATATGAGCAAAGTTATGAACAATCAAATATAAAAATTTTCTTAACATGATACATATATGTGATATGATCGTGCCAACTAATCATTCTATAAATTTACCCATCATGCCATTACTTTAACATAAAAGTTAGATTTTATATCAATAACAATATTATTATCATGATGATTAAGTCCGTTCTTTTTAAAAGACGTTAGCATTTTTTTTTATCATACATATTTTTTTAGATGTTTATATAGTAATCCATTTTTAAGGGAAAAAAAAGTCAATAATTAGTTTAAGTAGGCAAAGTATTATTATACATAATGTTCAACCCATGGCAGAAATTTTTTTATTCAATTTTGTTTGGGCAGCGCTACCACCCCTAAATAACTATTTCCACCCCCATTTACACTAAAAAGACAACATTGTTCTCAATCTTTCAATTGCAGTTTATAATGATGGCTGATTTCCTTTTTATTTAGGATAATTACCATAATTAAACATTTCATATGTTTTGTTTTTAAGTGTATTAAAGAAAAGTGCATTATCAGATATTCTTATAACGTTTTATATACTCTGTGTAAAATTATTTCGCTAATTGTAAAGACACTTTTTGATATAGTATAAAACCGAAAAGTCTATTCTTCATCATTGATCTTATAATAACTTATCTATTATTGGACCCTCTTATCTCAAAAACTCACTTTTTTAGTGAACTTTTTATTAATCTTATTAGTCTAAATTATTTATCAAGTCTCTTTATTTACTATATCAAAGAATTTATCTTTTTTCCTTATTATATTGGCAAGCTACTCTTATAGAGAGCATGTAAGACTTAGAGAAATATCTATGCACAATTAGGTATCTTAATATCTCTTCATAAATAGTTCATATATGATATTGATTTTTGTCAATCCAAAATAATGATATTTCACTAGCATTTTCAAAACAAAGTTCTTACTTTACGCAATATTTAGGTTTAATAAAATTTACATGTATATAGAAATGCTATAAAGGGAAAAGTAAATAAATTTAGGACAACCAATTTTAAATTGTAATTGAATGATAGAGGATAATTTTATTTGTTTGTAAAAATGGGTGAATTTAGTCATATGAGGAGTAGAAAGAGCGCCACCCTTTTGTTTATCAAAAAAAAAAAAATCTATAAAAGAGGTAAGTTTCTAGCTTTTCCTTTTAACCGTTGAAGTGTAAAAATTTTATAAAATTATTTACAGCTACCTAAATGCTTTCTTACATGACATGAAGTACCCATGACGAGCAAATAAGATGGCAAATGGCTTCTTTAAAGAAATAAATTTATGAAGTTACTCGATTCGAAACTCAATTCGAAAGTCATTCGAAAGTCGTGTGGGTGGAGGATAGCTGTGACTTAAGCTTACAACATCGTGCCGATGTTGGGCGAGGTTGCCCATGTAACGCGTAATAGTCGAGGGATGAATAACTAGCGACTGATGTTGCGGAAACAAGGGAGGAAATTCATGTAGTGATTGCGACCTAATTAGAGAAATGACTGCATTCTTTTCACTCCTCCTTTGGTTTAAACACTCCCTTTGTAGTGTTTTGGCCATATTACTTTTTATATGGCTTACCACTTCTATTACAACTCTATAAAAGTTGTTGCCATTTTTTTTGTCAATTCTTATTATTTTGTTTTTTTCTCATGTAGGTGCCACTCTATGTAGCACCGACACGAACACTCGACACGCGACACAACACGTTAACACGTCATTTCTCAAAAAGTAAAGAATTCCGACACGTTTTGACACGTTATATATTAAATAAATATTTTTATATATACATGATTAATTATTATGTTTAAATTAATTTATTCAAATTCATAAATAAATAAATAATAAAAAAGAGTCTATAATAAATCTATACTGATAACTTTAACAAAAGTTATCGATGAAATAAATAACTAACGAGAGATTAGAGTCAAAATAAATTTATATTTTTTCTACGATAATCAAAATTTATCATTATTTAACATCTAGTGCTTTTATTTTTCGAAATAACTTTTTAACCCGTCTATTTATTTATTTTTTAGCCTTACCATGTATTAATAAACCACTGGGGTTTACCCCAGTGGCCACCATTCCAACATGGAAGGGAGAAGTGAGGGGTTCGAATCCCCACCTTTTTAGGAGGGATTGAGGTGGAAATGAATTAGTCGGCGATCGCAACCTTCTCCACGTTGCAGTCGGCAATCGCAGCCCTCCCTCGCCGTCGCTCACAGCGTCGCCTCGGCTCCCTCACCCTTGCCTCCACCCTCCATCACCTTCTTCCCTTCACACCTGTAGATCCGCCCACAAACCTCCGGACACACTCCGACGCGCATGTCGGAAAGAGTTGATCACATGTCGAAAACTCCGACACGTGTTGATCGCGTGTCCAAGCGTGTCCGACCATGTCCGAGCATGTCGGACACATGTCAAGGTGTCCGACATGACACGGAGGCCCTCTGAACGTGTCCGTGCTTCCTTGATCCCACTTTCCTTCGTCTTCTTTCTTTTCAAGCCTTTGACATCAAAATCCTCACCTCTTGCAAATCGCCTCTTTATTTTCTCTCTTACAAGCTATTCTCTTCTCTCTGCGCCTCCTTGCTCCTAAAGTTGCAGAGCGTTGATAAGTTGAACATCTATGATGCCAACTACACCATGCTCCACACTTTTGTTGGCACTAGCATCGGGCTTCCTATTGACCTTCCCAACAAGCTCCTTCTGTCCAATGAACGTAGTCTCTTCTTGCACTACAGAAGATAATATAAAAAAGTTTCGATTCTCTCTCTTCCCTTTCTAAGATTTTTCTCTCATCTACTTGCACATGTGAGCATAGAAATATAATGTGTCTCCACCACATGTAGATATAAAAGTCGAAAGCAATAGACAAGTCATGTTCTTCTAGTTAACATGAAACGAGATTTGACTTACCGTTTTAATTTAATTTCAGTTTTCAATGTCATGTCCGAGCATTGAAATAAAAAAATATGTGCTTTCATAAATTAATTTCTTGGAACCGATCCCATCGCCCGTTGCAAAGGAGCAATGGATTTTGATCTAAGGACAAGATCATAATTTAATTATAATTCGATTATTAATTCATGGGCTTAGTCCTCAATTCCCGGGACCCCACCGAGGTAGGGGCCCACCTCCGTTGTCATGTTGCGTGTTTGTCGCTTGTCGCCGGACGTTCGTCAGCGGTGACGAAAGCAATCACTCCTTGTCAACGAAAACCACCTATCTCTCTCTCTCTCTCTCTCTCTCCGCCACCGCGTCGCTCGAGAAAGCTTCGTCCTTTTCGACGGATTCGTTCTTTTAAATCCCTCCGCCCTCGCCGCCATCGAAAGCCCACCGCCTCGAAGCGCGGCGGAGAGAGCGAGACGATACGCACGTTCCCTCGTTGCTAGCTTGGACCGGCGACCTGATCGAAGCTCCAGACATGTCCGTCCACATCCTCATGTACCCTTACCCCACCGCCGGCCACATCATCCCCCTCCTCGACCTCGCCCACAAGCTCCTCCACCTCCCCGCCCCGCCGCCGCCGCCCCCGTCACCGTCACCGTCGTCGTCACACCCGAGAACCTCCACCTGCTCGACCCCTTCCTTGCCTCGTCCTCCTCGCTCCAGCCTCTCGTCTTGCCTTCCCCGGAGCCCCCGCGACGCCCCACCCGCCGCAGAGGCGCCTCGTCGCCACCGTCCGCGCCCTCCGCGAGCTCCACCTCCCCCTCCTCTCCCAGTGGTTCGAGTCCCACCCCTCCCCGCCCTGCGCCGTCGTCTCCGACTTCTTCCTCGGGTGGACCCACCGCTTCGCCCGCGACCGCGGCGTGCCGCGCGTCGTCTTCTCGCCGTCCGGCGCCTTCGCGCTCTCCGTCATCTTCACCCTGTGGCGGGAGCTCCCCGGCCCGACGAGGGGTCGACGGTCTCGTTCGCGAGGTTGCCGAACCGCCCCGGCTTCCCCTGGTCGCACCTGCCCCAGGTATACAGGATCTACGAGGCTGGCGATCCGGAGATGGAGCGCTACCGGGAGGACGCAATCGGCAACATCGAGAGCTGGGGAATCGTGGTCAACTCGTTCGACGGGTTGGAGCGTACCTACCTGGATCACCTCAGGAAAGACCTCGGGCACGACCGGGTTTGGGCCGTGGGCCCGCTCCTGCCGGCCGAGGGCGATGGCTCGGCCGGGCCCGCCAACAGGGGCGGGCCCAGCTCGGTGTCGGCCAGCGAGGTGCTGACGTGGCTGGACGCCTGCCCGGGCGGGTCCGTCGTCTACGTGTGCTTCGGGAGCCGCGCCGTGCTGAATCAGCGGCAAATGGATGAGCTGGCGGCCGGGCTGGAGCGGAGCGGGGTCAGATTCATCCTGTGCGCGAGGCAGTCGAGCAGGGGAGGGCACGTGGCGGCGGCGGATGTCGGGGCGGTCCCCGAGGACTTCGAAGCACGGGTCGCCGGGAGGGGCCTCGTCATCAGGAGCTGGGCCCCGCAGGTGGCGATACTGAGGCACCGGGCCGTGGGCACGTTCCTGACTCACTGCGGGTGGAACTCGACCCTGGAGGGGCTCAGCGCCGGGGCGGTGATGCTGACGTGGCCGATGGGCGCGGAGCAATTCGTGAACGCCAAGCTGCTGGTGGACGAGCTGGGGGTGGGGATCCGGGTCGGCGAGGGGTCGGAGAAGATACCGGAGGCGGCGGAGTTGGCCCGGGTTTTGGCCGAGTCACTGAGGGGCGATCTGCCCCAGAGGATCCGAGCCAAGGAGGTAAGCGGCGCCGCTCGGGATGCAATCGATGGAGGGAGCTCGGATAAAGATTTGAGCGACTTCGTGAGGTGCGTGGACGAGCAAAGGAGGAGCAAAACCCAAACTTCTTAGCAGCTCGCGAGCGTTGTCGAGAGAACGAAACGATGACCGTATTACGCATGAATTCTTAGGAGCCGCAGTTGAGCTGGACGTCCGTGAAATATGATGTTTGGTACAAATTGTTGAAGACTAATCGAGTTCTTGTGAACTCGCGTTTATATTAGATCGTTGCAAATTTGTGATCTTGTGAAATTAGCAAGAAAACACCCGATATAAATATATAAGGGTAGCGCTTTTTTCCTTTCTCATTTAGTTTAAACACTTCCTTTTACGGCTTACTAGCCATATAACTCTTCATTTTTTTCCTTTTAAATGTTGAACCCTGCATGATTTATACAATGTGTGAATACTTAGAAACCGCAAGTGACTTCGACTCCCACAAAATGAGATCTTATGTGCGATATGTTAAAAGAGTAATTGAGTTCTTGCAACCTCGCATTTAGTTTAGATTTTTGCAAACTTGTGATCTTGTTAAATTAGCAAGAAAGTCTTTAAAAAGAAAAAATCAAGAACAACGCTTCTTCCATTCCTTATTTGGTTTAAACACTTCCTTTTACAATGTATTGACTATATTACTCTTCGTTTTTTCCTCCTCTAAATGTTGTACCCACATTGTTGAGTGTGGGATCCTTTTTTGAACTCGTTTCTTCTTTTTCTTCCTCTTTCCTTTTTGTTCTCGCTCGTGTTAAAGCATATCATGGCACTTTTTCATCTTGTTCCTCTAACACCTCCATGCACACCAACAACCGACAATTTCACAGTGCCTGATGAGCTTCCTTTCCACCTTACCATCACCCCTTTCAAATCATTGCCATGTAACCACCCTTATGTTGACACGATCTTTCTCGAAATTTAATTCTCTATGGTAATCCTTTGATTCCTATGATAATTTTTTAGAATTGGAGCAAAGTGATCAAAGTGCTTAAGCCCATAGAAAACATGAGTAAATAGCTAAAGAGAATAACTCTTGCACATATACAACTAGTTGAGAAACAACAACATTATTTGATCCATGAGTCCCTAATCAACAAAATCACCGAAAAAAAAAATGGAAGAAAAAAGGAAACGAATAAGAAAATTCTCAAATATGGAAAAAAAAAAACGAAGGGTAATATAATCAGTGTCAAAATCAAATAAGAAGTGGAAAAAGCACAATCCTAAGAAAGAATATTATGTCGGTCCAATTTGAAATCACATAACAAAGACATGATTTTTTATCTCCTCGCCCTTTGGGCCTCCAGCTTTGGTCTTTCTACTACTACTTCAATTTACTCTAGTCGATTTCTCAAAACGTATCTTTCCCCCTTTTTTTCCTTTTATTTTTTTTTCGGTGTTCGGACGTGTGTCTTTTCCCCATTGACTCGGTCTTCCATCGGCGACGCGCGCTCAACCATGGCCGGTCGCGCCGAGCCCGCCTCGCCGCCGGCGAGCAAGCGGCCGAAGAAATCCCCGGACGGTGGCGACGAGCGGCGGCGCCCCCCGACGGGGGAGGTCGACGACGGCGCGTGCTGCGGGATCTGCCTCACGGAGGAGGGGAGGGCCGTCCGGGGCCGGATCGACAGCTGCGACCACTACTTCTGCTTCGTGTGCATCATGGAGTGGGCCAAGGTGGAGTCCAAGTGCCCCATGTGCAAGCGCCGGTTCTCCACCATCCTCAGGCCGCCGAAAGTCGGCGTCTTTGCCGACGAGAGGATCGTGAACGTCCCGCCTCGTGACCAGGTCGGTTCCGATGTTTCGAATTCTGGGTAGATTGCGTTTTGCGTTTTGGCAACTGGGTCCTCTTTCTTTCCCGGAATTAATCAGCAAAATTCATTGATTTCGATCACAGCTCCTTCTGGCGAGTCATGGGTTTTCCTCGGTTCGTTTGATCGAAATTGGTTAATATTAATTAGGATTCGAGCTAAAATCTGCTCTACGGTTGAAGGGTTTAAGATGAATTTGTTTAATTTAATTTGGTGATGTTTGCCTCCCATTCTGCTTGAGCATATGACTGTGAACGTTATTTCCACTGAATAATTTAGTGAAAGAAGCAAAATTGCTATCTGGGTTCTTATGCAGGTTTATGATCCCCATGGAATTGGACCTTTCGATCCTTACATGGAAACTCGGTGCAGCATCTGTCGAAGCACACAAGATGAATGGTGCCTGCTGCTCTGTGAGCTCTGCGATTCGGCGTCACATACTTATTGTGTGGGCTTGGGTGTCACTGTGCCCGAAGGGGATTGGTTTTGCCATGACTGTGCTTTTATGAGGGGCGAACATGCAAGGACGGACGAAGGAGAGAACTGCATTGGGCATGTTTCAATGCCATCAACTGAGCCGCGACTTTCAATATTCGATATTGTGAGAGATGGCGGTGCCTCTAACATTGAGGGCCCCACAACTGCAGTGTCGTCACGTTTAGACTCGAGTGCGGCTGTATCTGATAGGGAAGATGGTATTGATGGGGAAATGTCCCAAGAAGGCGAAAGAAGGGATCCCAATGTTGCAGAGAGAGCAGCAGAATATTCAGGCACAAGAACTCTACGACGATGTCGTGATGTGCATATGCATATAGTGGCACTTCGTGAGAATTGGGATGCACTGCGACGTGGGTCATTGAGCTTTCATTTAGGTAATGTGGAGTCCGTGCACCGTAAGAGTGAAGAGCGAGACCGTCATATTCAAGAGCATGACAGATTAGATCAGCCATCCTCAAGTCATCAACCATTGGAAGATAAAGATTCTATGTTAGGTTTTGCTTCCCACAACGAAGATAAGTACGATATCACCAAAGCATGGAAAATGATGGATAGAGCCAAGTCCAGACGACAAGCTCGTGATTTAACGGGTAGTGTCCACCATGCAGCAAACAAATTGGTCAGGAAAGGAAATCCTCCAAAAGTGACCAGTCTTAATAATAGTCGCTTAGAATTGAGGAATCAAGTAAATAAAAGTCGCAACACTGAATGTGCAGCAGTTTTGGAGCATAAGGTCAGTCGTGTTGGTGATAAATTGTCTAAGCCTATATCCACAGCAATTGATAGGCAGAAACAGAAAAGATGTCCGGGATTGACACCTTCCTCAATGGGCCAAGCTAGTTGGCAAAGGCATGAGCATCATACAAATAAGTCGGTCAGAACATCATGCGGCATTGCTTACAAAGAAGACAATTGTCCTTCTTTGACATCTTCTGCTGGTTCTGTGTCGGGATCCTCTAAGCCTAGATCTCCAGTTATTGATAGGCAGAGACAGAAAACATATCCAGGATTGCCTCCTGCCACAATTGACCGAGCCAGTTTGCAAAGGCATGAGTATCGTGCAAATAAATCTGTTGGAACATCACGCGGCATCCCTTATGAAGAAGACAATAGTCCATTTATGACATCTTCTGCCGGTTCTGTGTCGGGATCCTCTAGTTCTTTTCCTGCCACACTTGGGGCAACCATTGCTTCATCACAGAATTCGCATGGGAAAGCAATGCTGGAAGAGGCTCGGGTAGCTGGCCACTCTAGAAGAGACGACAGTGCAAAAAGTGAAATCCAATCTCTTGTCAAGTTCAACTTGAAACTGCTTAGCCGCAATAAACAGCTGGGTATGTTTGATAAGCAACTTTCTACTTATTTATGGATTTCAGTTAGTGATAGATCTGATAAAACGAACATCTCTAGGGCGTAATCTTGATCGACTGTCTTTGGGGATCGTATAGATGTATCATGCTTCCTGGTGACAGATTTATGTTTTGCGTCTGTAGCATTGTTTCACGGGCTTTTGCGCAACTGATCACCTGTCCTGTTTCAGTTGGTATATCTTGCATTGCCTGAACACGTTAGGAAATATCGCCAACAAAGCAGCATCTGTGACGCAATAGGGGTAGAATCTGTTTCGGTTGAACTGACCGTCATGTGGATATCATTCTGCTGTTATATTCAATCCTCAGATCTCGCCATCTTTACTCCAACTATCTCATTTTTTTCTATTTCTGAATACTCATGATCATACTCACTTCATTCTAATCATTTAATAGCAAAGTTCCTCATTCATCGTCACTCCTGCAGGAGTCGACACATTCAAAGCAATCGCCAGAGCGGCAACCCACACCATCCTGGCCGCGTGTGGCCTGGAGCAGCCCAAGTCCGCTGTCCCCAGCTCGGTGTGTCGTCACACCGACGACATCCAGAGACTCCACAGGTCCGCTCTCATGCCTAATTCCTGCAGAGAGTGCTTCCATGCCTACGTGAAGACCGTCGTGGACACCCTGCTGCTCGAGAAGCTAAGTAAAGCTAATTAAAGTACCATTTATTTTATTCCATCACCTCTGCCGCATCGGCATTTGTAGGAATCACCAGGGTTTACAAAGTGAAAATTTTTGGGCTCTTTTCTCCAGAAAAGGGTAGAGTAGATGTATAGAACTTGGAAATGCATAAGTGAATTTCTGCTGTTGGATATCTCTCTCTCTCTCTCTCTCTCTGGAGGAATGGCAGATTTTGAAAGAAAGCTGGAAAGAGATGCTACAGCAGCCAACAGAGTTGCATAAAACGTGGGGAAATGCATCTGAATCTCATCATCGACTCAAGACGGGTCCATCTGTGCGGTCCTTGTTGACGAAAGCAGAAAACGAAAGATGCAGGGCAGAGATGAAAAACGAGATTCGCGTTTTCTTCCGCTTTGTCCCCAGAACGAAAGCGATATGAAAGGGTGGCGGAATAATGACGGGTACTGTACTTCGTTGAGAAAGTCCAATCCCGATTCCTAGTTGCTGCCTGCTGTTGGGGTCGGGACCGCGCGACGACTGACCGCGTGTCGACGAGATGTCGAGGCGGTGAGGGGGGCCGCATTTCGAATGTCTGCATGGGGGCAAATCAGCTGGGCAAGCGAGGCGGGTTAAAGGGACAAGAAAGGTTTGTTTTTTAAGGGAAAGATTAGACGATTGCAGTGGCGTGAATGGTCAAGCATGCGTCTCGATCGACTCCATCGCCAAAATTTCGAGAGCTTCTTCTGATATTATAAAACGACCCAAGATTAATTTAGGGACGATTAAGATTCGCTCGTGGCATGCACTCGGCCGATTTCATCTCCAAATTTCAAGAGCTATTTCCGATCTTGTCAGCATTTCAATGCGATCGATGGAACTACCCAAAGACCTGACCCGACCCGAACCGTATGGGTCGGGCCACAACGAATGCGCGTTGGTCTTGTTTTCAATCGGACGGGTGCCCTAGCCGCCCAACCCGACCTGACCCGACCTTAAGAGAGGGTGAGGCACGTAGGTCCCGCAAAGGGTGATCTGCTTTTGGCTTCTTTACCCCGTGTGGGTCCCACCTCCTTGCCCTCCCACGCGACGCCGTCACGAGACGGGAGGGACGAACCGCCTAGGGGAGGGGGGGACGAGCCACCGTAGGCGTGTCTAAGCAAGCACGTGCTCTCACGTCTCGTCACTGCCCACTTTTGCCCCCAAAGACGAGGGCCCCACTCCCCTTCCCCGCGTTATTTACGGTTCCGCCCCTCTCCGGACATGGCCATCTTGAAGACCGATCGCCGCCAGCTCCGTCGCGAGAGAAAGACGGCGGCGGGATTTGGATGGCAGCCCGAAAGGGTTGCGCTGTCCCGACCCCCCTTGTTTCAAGGGGCGGAGCAATCTCAAAATGGTGCCTTCGGCCCCCAACAAAGAGACGATGGTACGCAATTCGCATTAATCAAATGGCGTGACAGATAGATGGATGGATCAATGCTAGATTTATATCTGGCTAGGATATAGGATATTTTCTATTTAGTTAATATAATAAACAAACTTGAGGTTCCTAATCGGCTGGTTGTCTCTAGACAATCGCTTTTTGGCCATGAACAGTTAAATAAAGAGAAAAAGGAGAGATGTTTCCTTTCGTTTTCCAGCTCCAACTTCGAGACAGATGGGGATTATTATGTCCTCATGACGGAGGATCCCGTGATTGGCTGCGATTTTAAATATATTTATCCAAATTTGGGTTTATTATTTCTCCAACAAGGGCTCGAATACTTTGTGGGGTTTGATGTGATTTTTGTGGTTTTTAATTGTTCTACATTTTTATTATATTAATTCAATTCCAAACATACTTTATCACAAAAAAAAAAAAAATCCATATTGATACGAATGTGTCACACTTACCTAAAATTAATTAATTTTTGTGTCGTAAAAACCTCCAAATTATAATACCCATGTCATATAAATCCAAAATCGATATCCCATGTCACATTCACCCTGAATTATTTAGGGTAAACGTGACATGAGCGCACTGATTTATCATAAATACGACACGTGTATAATAATTTGAAGTTTTTAATGGTATAAAATTAGTTTGAGATAAACGCAACGTTAGCCTAACTTAGTATAAATATGACATAAATGTATTTATTTGAAATTTTTAGTGATATCAATCTTTTTTTAAAAAAATTCTACTTGGTGGGAAAGCTATGAGTATTTTTTTTTTTTTTAGTGCAACCAAATGAAACCCTTAAATCTTATATGATCAAATTTGTGTTTGGACCCAGAAGGATTGGAATAAGAACGAGACCATCGGCACCAGAACTATAAGGGCGCGTTTGATAACGATTACATTCTCGGGTAACAAATTCGATCGAAATGATTATTTTTTATTCTTTCCCGGAATTGATTATGAATAAAAGAACGCGTTTGATAAGCGTACAAAATTTCGATTCGGAATAGAATTACATTTGGTACCGTATTCATTGATTCTGTTCAAAATCAATTTATTTTAATTTTTAAATAATTTTTATAATTTTTTCCTTTTTTTTTTTTTTTTTTCATTTTTTTTTTTTCATTTTTTTCATTTTTTTCTCCTATCATAATTCTTCTTCAGGCCAGTTGCCGGCCCTTGGCGAGGCCGGCCCTCGTCGGCTCAACCTCGCCGGCAGCTGGGTGAGGCTCGCCTGGCCACCGGAGGGGTTGGGCGAGCCTCGTTGGTGGCTAGGCTTGCCTCTGGCGAGCTCGCCGAACCTCGCCCTAACCTGGCAAGTCTCCGGCAAGCTCGTCGGACCAGTCACCGGCAAACAACGGCGTTGAATGGCAACGAGCGATGGCGGTGGACGGCGGCGGGCGGCGGCGGGCAGCGGTCGCGAGATGGCGGTCGATGAAGAAAAAGAAAAGAGAAGAAGAAGAGTTTTGATTCTCAATTTTGTTCTCGGAACAAGAATCAACTTTTTTTTTTATTCTTGATTCTCGTCCCAAACTGATTTTAGGAACAAATTTGTTCCCGAGAACACAAATTTTCCCAAACGCGATTCTCGTCCCAAACTGATTCTAGGAACAAAAAATCAGAATCCGGCAAGACAAGTGATAGTTCTGCAAACAGGCCCTAAGTCCAAGCTCAATCTAGAACGGTTGAGAAATAAATGAGAATGACGTGCTATTTAATGTTGACGTTGAGATATAGGACAAATACAAAAAGCAAAGGAGCAAATTCTGTGGTGCTCAAAGTCTGTAAAAACCACTAAATATAAAACTACCCAAGCCTACCTTGCCATAAGTAATTAAGCACTCGATAAGGGTGGTTTTAGCTCATGTTCTACTTGATTTATGTGACTTGAGCAAGGTACTCCATGGATCGAGATTTTACTTGTCCAAAAGTGCCTTTCTCATCATACTAAAAGATGTTAACCATTTATTATAGAGTTAATATCACAAAGTACCTCAAATTGATAAACTTCTGACAAATTTATAAAAAATTAATCTTTTAATCATAAAAACACAAAACTGGTAAATAATTGTATATTTGTGATAAATTTACAATTTTTTAAGTTTTGATATCATGAAAAATCATAAACTGTATATTGATAATAAACGGAAGGTAAAATCATAAATTGGTATTTGAGTCAGCTGTTACGTATCGTTAAATTCAGTAATTTAATAATAAAATTTAATTGAAACTAACAAAGAGCAAATTCATAACATATGTATTAATTTTGGATTTTTCATAATATTAATCTTCACATAAGTAAGCAAGTGACCCTAAAAGATAAAAAAAATAAAGGCCAATGAACCGATGATGTGATATGCATGAAAATTGTGATATGAAAGGCTTTTATAATAATCACTATTTGATGGAAAAAGATTACCAATGGGTATAATCCAAGAAGCGCCACGATAATGAGAAAGAGTCGGTCCACTTTTAACCACTATTTTAACGCCCCCGATTAACCAATTTAACAACCTACGACCGACAGTAACTAAAAATTCCAGACACGAGAGCGTGCGTGCGCGCGGGTGGCTCGGACGCCGTCGAATCTCTCGGCCCACTCGCTGTCCGACGGGACACGACCTCCGTACGGAAACGGAGGGTTGCTTGGACGGGACGTTAAGTCCGGAGCTGACGCCGTCAGAGAGGGAACGGAAGGGGGACCGGAATTTCCAGGGAGCAAAAAGTAAAATAGAAAAAGGGAAAAAAGCCGGGGGGTGGTCCCCACCGCACGCGAGCAGGCAAGCAGAGAGTGGCAGGGGATGGGTGCACGTGAGCCTCCCTCCCTCTCTCTCTCTCTCTCTAAATCTCTCTCTTTCTCTCTCTATCCTTTTCATCGACCCTCATTCAATTTTCCGTCTCTTGTTTAACCCCACCCCTTCTCTCTCCTATCCTGTTCTTTTTCCACGGAATGTAATCCCAAAAAAAAAAAAATCCCATAATGATTCCCAATGACATAAGAAAAATCTCGAGTCGACGCCCGAGATCCCGATCTACCTTCCAAGGGACTCGCCGCATGACTCGACAAGTCACTTGGAAATTTTACGGTGAAAAAGTATGAAATTTTCGTAATTCTCAATTGGCTGAACCAAATTATACAAATTTCCAAGAGAGGCAAAGACACTGAACCTACATCCCAACGAAAGTGGAAACAAAATATTCCAAAGAAAAACTTTAAACTTTAACTATAGCAACATCAATGCCTGCAATAACCCCATGTAACTTGTAATAGCACGATAAGAGTGTCTCTATCAACCACAAAAAAGAATCACAAGTCCGATTTCATAGTAATTTTGCTCGTGTCATCAGTATCCCAAATTCATATTGGGGCAAAAAATTTTAGAATCTTTTGATCACGCGGGTAATTTAAAAAATTCGGGATATCAACATCTCATGGAATTAACTATAGAACCAAAAAGGGAAAAACACGGAATTTATGTAGTGGGGGCAACGGCACACATCGCGTCCAACTTTTATGCTCACGTGCAACTTTTAACCCCATATAACCTATAATAGCATGATAAGAGCGTCTCTATCAACCACATAAAAGAAAACCCACAACTCCAATTTCATAATAATTTTTACAATCTCCAATTTATATTAGGATGATAAAAATTTAAGATCTTTTGATCACGCGAGCATAAATTCGATGTCTCAACGACATACAAAAAAATATGAATTAAAAAATTCGGGATATCAATGTCTAGTGAAATTAATTAAAACCAATGCCTTGATAACCCTCATAACTCGTAATGGCGTGATAAAGAGTGTTTCTATCAACCACCAAAAAAAAAAAAATCACAACTCCAATTTCATAGTAATTTTGCTCGTATTATCAGCATCCCAAATTCATATCGGGGGAAAAAATTTAGGATCTTTTGAATGCGCGGGTAATTTAAAAAATTCGGGATATCGACGTCTCGTGGAATTAATTATAAAACCAAAAAGGGAAAAACGCGGAATTTATGTAGTGGGGGCGACGGCACGCCTCGCGTCCAACTTTTATCCTCACGTGCGACGGCCCTTTCCGTGGTGCGGGGGACCCGCCCAGTCAATGCGTCAAGCGACGCCAGCAGAAATCCCATGGCGCCCCCACATCCCCCCTCTCGAACGAACGAACGGACGACCGCCCCTCGCTGAACTAACTCCACCATTTCTGCACCCCTGAATTCCCCTTTCTACCCTTCCCCTTCCGACGAAACCCTAGATTCCCCATTTTGGCCCATTTTTTTCCCCTAAAAAAGCAACAAAAATGGCTCCATTTTGGGTCCTTAATTGAGAGTAAGTTAGCCATTCCAAGTCCTTATTTGAGACAATGTCCACTTTTAGGTCGTTTTTGATAAAATAACTCTATTTCGATCCTTATTTGAGATTTTCTACGATATAAACGATCATTTTAAAAAAATGTTTTCAAAATCATTCATCTCTATAAAATAAACAGAGTCATGGTTCCAATTTACAATCTCCCCTCGAATAATTATTGAAAAGAACCTGATTTTGTTTGTTTGTGTTATATATTTTTAGACCCGAATTAAATTTAGGCTTCCGCTCTGCTTTTTAGGACCGTCTAAAATAACTAGGGAAAGGGAGATCATAGGTTCTATAATTTTCACACGGTCACCACCTCTGCGTTACGACTTTTTCTTACGATCGCTTGAGTAACACGACTTTAAAATATCATTCACACTGAGCTCTGTGAATTTTATTGCCTCATCGAGCTTTCCCGTTACTGAGGTGATTGATTTAAGAATTATGACACCAAAATGAGCCATCAAACGAAAGTCGTGACACTCACGATGTCTTTTCCCATTTGGAAACAAAACCATCTATCTCCATCCAAATCAACGAATACATAGCTTTCTTAATGTCAACATAGAGCAAAATAATTATAATAATCAGAGAGAGAGAGGATTTAAAAAAAAAAGGCAATGGTACCGATGTTCATGAACATAGTCTCTCTGTCCCCCTCCTTTCTTTTTTTAATTTAATGCATTGGAATCTAGATTTATCTACTATTGTCCTCCTTTCAGCAAAGAAGTGTTTCAATTATTTTTGTGTAAGGAACAAGCTCTTAATCATTGTGTCCAAGCTTTTGGTGAAGGGGGGATTATAATGGATAAGTGCATGCATGATTCGATTTAATAAGTTGCATCGACAGATCATTTCATGAGTTTTTGTTTTGTGTAACTAAGAAGCTTGTTCACTCAGCACACAACACAAATATCCCTTGACATGTCGTGAAGATCTCGATTTAGTCGCATCTCGATCTTGCGGTCGCCCTCCCGGAGTCGAAACTCGAAAGGGCTTGTCCTTGAATACATTTGGTGTTGTCGGATCTCAACTTTTGAAATCAAAATGCACAATTCAGATCTATTCTTAGTTGATAAAATCTCTTATGCGTACGTGGTATGAATAATTCAACGGTCTCCTAAGTTTGAGGAGCGAATCGAATGGCGCGCTGATTTTGAATGTTTATCAGACATTGAATGTCGACAGTATACAGTTTGTCCTATTATCGAGAATCAATATTGCAAATTGATCACGGTTATGGCCCTAATTATTAGGGTTTCACATAGACTAGAGAAAAGAGGGATAACAACACTGATGATTTTTGAACTTTACATCAATATACAATGTTGTCTAGAAGCAACGAGGTTACGTGCAATGTCGTCCTAGACTTATAAAATCTCTGAACTAACAATAATTGAAAATATTTAAAAGTTCAATGATTATATTAAATAGAGTTCATACCAAGAAAAATCTCGAATTGGTGTATTTATGATAAATTTATTCTGAATTAGTTTTGGTATATCTGTGACAAATTTGACATCTATCAGTTTCCGCTAAATTTTATTGTTAAATTATTAAATTATATGACACATGACAGTTGATGGATATACTACTTTCACAAGTGTACTGCTTTGTAATTTCTCTTGATATTAATCTAATTTAACTGAAAATATAAATTTATCATAAATATAAATTTAAGATTTTGAATGATCTAAAAATCAATTATAAATAAGTATATCACATATGTGCAAGTTTTGGATTTTTCTACGAATTAACCTTATTAATCACTCACGCTGACAAGTGACAATGAGAGAGAGAGAGGAGAGATTGACGTTGAAAACGAAAACGGGTTTTGATGTAACCGAGGAACGTGACGCCGGAAGGGGAAGAGCGCGGGCCCCACCCCCTACCCCCGTACCTCAATAGAGGTAGGTTAGGTGGGTTGGCCCATCATCAAGGGGCGAGTCCGCTTTTGGTTCCTTTTGCACGTGAGCTTCCGGGCCCCACCTTCCCCCCGCCGCGGGTCCCACATGGCGATGGGGGTGCTTTCTCGCGTCGCATCCCGCCCGGTCCTGTGACAAGGCACGACAGCGACCGTTCATCGCCCTTTTGACGTTTCGTCACCAACCGTCGGATCTCGCCCTCTTTCCCCCCCAGATCGCTGGTCACGTGCTCTCGAGTTTCGCCCATTGTTTTTATTTCCTTTTCCCGCAGCGGATATAATAGGATAATGATTTTTTTTTTTGTCGAAAATACTTTGTTGATAGATACTAAGATGGTGGATTACAACTAGTAGGAAAATCTAAGCATAAAATAAGATAAAGCGCATGCGGGGGATTAGATACCCAATTACTAGGAAGAGAACTGTTATTGTGGGATTTGGCAATCCAATCCGCAGCTCGGTTTGATTGGCGCAGTTCAAACCGCAGAAAGACGTTCTTCATTTGGGCCATCAGTTGTCTGCAGTCAAGAACGTAAGGCCACAAGGCCCAAGGGGTTTCAGTTCGGCCCATAATGGAGTCCATGATCGGGAGACAGTCGCTGGAGATGTAAACGGGTGATTCAGTTCGTGTGTTTGAAGTGGTTCCTGTCAGAGCAGTTCGCGACTCCCTCAGCCACGCGAGCGCCTGTTGAATAGCTAAGGTTTCGCCCATATGTGCCGATTGAGCTCGAATTTTCTGTGCAAAGCCGGCAATACACAGCCCATCAGTTCCTCTACAAATTCCCGCTATGGATCCCTCTGATTTGTCCTCCTGCCATGAACAATCAACGTTTATCTTCAAGGCGCTCGAATCTGGAGGCACCCATAATTTCGGTTATGAGGTAGTCTCTTTCCTTCTTGGATGCCACTTCTCGTATAGCTGCTGGGACAAAAGAGCTTCACTGATTAGCTGGTGTTGTTTTATTTTCCGGCCTTGAAAGAGCAGAGCATTGCGTGCCTTCCATATTTGCCAAAGAGTAGGTAGCCGCATACCCATTGATTTGTTATTGTAATCGATATTGGGGAAATGTCTATTTCAACACTATAATTCAGCCATATTTCTTTTGTCCACTAACACAGGATGAACAAATGCTTGGACGACTCTGGGAACTGGTGACAGAAGGGGCATGTTGGCTCAGGTATTATTCTTCTCCGGCATAGGTTGATTCTTGTAGGGAGACCTTCATTGCATAAACTCCACATGAAGTGCCTGATTCTGGGGTTTGTTTATAGATGCCATATTTCTATCCATAGTCATTTTGGGGTTTGATATGAAGAGGATACCTGGTTTTCTGTGGTGGTTGTGTTTGCTATTCGTAGTCGGTGATATCCACTTTTGATGTTGTAGTTCCCCGAGTAATGCCCTGTCCATGTTAAACAATCAAGTCTGGTAATGATGTTGAGTGTTGTTTGCTGAATCTCCTCTGAGATATTGCTGTCAAATAGCTCATTGATAAGTTGAGTGTTCCATGTGTGCATATTTGGGTCAATAATATCTGCCACTAGCTTAGGGTAATTTAGATTCGCCGGACCTCCAATTTTGCCTGACATGAGCCAACGATCCTCTCTCAAATTGATAGATTTGCCGTCCTCGACCTCCCATTTCAGATCAGGCTTTAGGGCTTCTCGGCCTAGTAGGAGACTTTGCCAACCCCAAGATGGTCTGGCACCCCTTGTAGCAGTCCATAAAGTACCATGAGGGAAGTAGAGGCCTTTAAAGATTCTGCCCCATAAGGCCTCTGGAGCTTGATGTAGTCTCTAGGCTTGTTTCCCCAACATCGCCTTGTTAAATTCCGCTAAATCGGGTTCCTCCTTGTTCCTTTCTCATCTTTAAAACATCCCAGCTCTTCCAGTGAAAACCTTTTTGTGCTACATTCTGCTTCCACCAGAAAGCTGATATTTTCCTTTCAATCGCTCGACAAATGGATAGAGGTATTTTGAAGATATTCATGGCATATTGGGGTAATGCCTGAACAACCATTTTTATTAGTATTTCTTTCTCGGCCTTCGATATTAATTGCTCTTTCTATCCCTCCAGTTTTCGGTCCACCCTTGCCATGATCCAATTGAACATCTGTTTTTTTAGTTTGACCCCAATCTGATGGTATCTCTAAGTATTTTCCAGTTTTTTCTAAGATAGGAACCCTCATTTCATATGCAATGTTTCTTTTCAAGTCCTGTGGACAGTTTGCCCCAAAAAATACCCCAGATTTGTTAAGATTGACTGACTGGCCAGATGCAAAACAGTAGCAATTCAGTATATTTGCAAGATTTTAAGCTTCCCTAATTGTTCCATCCAAAAAGAAAATGGCATCATCCGCAAAGAATAGGTGGGAGAGAGTAGGGCAGTGAGGGTTCAATCTAATACCTTTTAAGCTTCCATCTATAACAGCATTCTGCACCATGTGGGAAAGAACATTGGCCAAAATTATGAAAAGATAAGGTGAGAGAGGATCCCCTTGTCTAATGCCTCTAGTTGGAGTGAATGTTTCCCCTGCTTCGCCATTAATTAGGATGCAAAATTGAGCTGAGGAGATACAAAATCCGATTACATTCACCCATTTATCACTGAAACCCATCCTCTTCATACAATCACATAGAAAGTCCCACTCAACTCTATCGTACGCTTTCTGCATATCCAACTTTAACACTGCTTGGAATTTTCTGCGTCTTTTTCTAACCCTTAGCTGATGTAAGACTTCTTGAACTATAAAGATATTATCTTGTATTTGGCGGCCACCGACGAATGCACTTTGTTCCGGGGAGATAATAAGCGGGAGCCAAGGTTTTAGTCTATTCGCCATGACTTTTGTAACAACTTTATAGTTAAAGTTGCACAAGCTAATGGGTCTGAATTCTGTTATGCTCTCGAGGTTTGCCACCTTGGGGATAAGTGTAATAAGGGTCTCGTTTAGTTCTGGATCAAAGGTGCCTTCTTTGAAAAAAGAGTCCACGAGTTGGAATATATCTTCATGGATAATATGCAACCGACTTTGATAGAAAAGGCCACTCAAACCATTTGGTCCCGGGGCCTTAGTTGCCCCACTCTAGGGCAAACCTACCGGTTTTCCTTTCATTGCGTCCCGTGTGTTCGAATCAACCCGACGCATTTTTCTAAATATAAAATATTTCTCGTTAATCATGAAAACAATTAAGCATAAATTACCGTGGACGATGAAATCATTTTTGACCAACTAATCATTCTAAATGATTACTTTGAAAAACATGTATTTTAAATTATTCATTTTCTACCTCGATTCGATAATATACTCTAACTTGATCGTAATCATACCTTTCTTGTGAGAAGAATAATTATAGGTCAAAACTCATTTAGTAATCACATGCATTTCATGCTTGTACTATTATTGTGGTGCAGGTTGGTTTAAGTTCCAACTCAAACGGCATCAAATTGTAACTCAAATTTCGATGAGACTCCGACTTATATTTTACCTAACTCATTCTGTCAGCAGTCTACTTTGTGGGTTTGGAATTTAATCTCCATTGTACTCAAAGAAAATATTTAAAAAAATATTGCTACCAACTATTTTAAAAATTTAATCGGTTAAATGGAGATGTTGTTTAATATCCATATATCCTAACATTCTCCCCGGTGCACCAACTAGGCTTCAACCTATTACTGAGTATGGAGAAATACAATTACGGAGGCAAATAAGGGACATGAAAACCTCCAAACTCAGGGTTTCCTACTTTGGTGCTATAAAAGATTTTACGAAAGTACCGCCGATCGAAAGATTTCGTGGGACCAATGTTAATTGTTCCAAAAATTTAAATTGTTGGATAAATATGCTATTTGATTATCAAGTATTCTAATAATATTATTCACCTTGCATCGCGAGATTCAATATAATTAACCACATAAAAGCAAAATGAATTTAACGAGAGATTGGATCCATTAATACAAGTGAAAAATAAAGAGAATAGTCACTGCTTAGGATTAATCATGCATGCATAGGACTGCCAAAGTAAAAACAAAGGAAAATGGTCCATATAATTCATTAACTTTGGTTTGATGCACAATGGCCCCGTTTGGTTGGACTTTCCCAAGGGGCTTTGGGCCCCGAAAGCCCCTTGGGGGAAAATTTTTGTGTTTGGCAAAACTTTCGAATGCTCCTTGGTGGAATGTGGGCATTCCAAATGCTGAAAGCCCAATGCTGGGGTAGGGCAGCTTTCAGCTTTGGCATTTCCAAAATGCCAAGAGTCACTATTCATTCTTCTTCCCCACCATCTTCTTCCCCACGGTTCTTCTTCCCCCACCCGAGAGTCGGCCGAGTTTCGTGGTTGGCGGCACTCGGCCACAAGCGGGCTGCCGAGATGCCTCGCCCGAGGTCGCGCAACCTCGGGCGAGGTGGCCCGAGGTCGGGCGGACCTCGGGCATCGCCCGGTCGAGCAACCCAGGACGCCGCCACCCGAGGTCGAGCGACCCGGATGACGCCGCCCGAGGTCGCGCGACCTCGGGCGGCGTCGCTGGGTCGCTCGACCTTAGGCGGCATCGCTGGGTCGCTCGACCTCGGGCGACGCCGCCCGTGGCCGCGCGACCTCGGGCGACGCCGCCGAGGTCGCTGGACCTCGGGCGGCGTCGCCCGAGGTCGCGCGACCACGAGGCCGCGCGACCACGGCGGCGTCGCCGAGGTCGGCGCGACCCGGGCGGGCGGGTGGCGCCACCCGGGCGTAGCGAGGCGACCTCCGGCGAGTTGCTCCCCGCCTCCGCCACCGCCTCCCCGCCGCCACCAACGCCACCGCCACCGGCCGCACCCCCACGATCACCCGGCTACATCTCCTCCTCCCTTTTCTTTTTTTTTTTCACTTTTTACTTTGAAATAGCTTTACAAAACATACACAAAAAATGGTTTCCAAACACACTTCCCTTCCCAAAATGCTCATTCTCTCAAAGATACTTGGGGAAATGCAAAGGCATTTCCCCAAAGTTAAACCAAACGGGCCCAATGTTATCTCTGAACTTTTAATATTTTTAATGTGACCTATAAATTATTAATAAATGTTTAATTTAGTCTCGAAACTACGTAAAAATAACGCAAACAAAAGAATTATATCGAATATTTATCAATAATTCAGAGACCACATTGAAAATATTGAAAGTTTATGGACTATATTATACACTAGATCTGCCTTCATGGACCATATTGCACAAATTAAAAGTTTATAGTGATGGGGCTTGGTGGGTGGATGGTGGAGAGGTATATAAGATGAGAAGGGAGTGTGGGGTTCACAAGAAATGAGATGCACTCCACGAGGGATGATTGGACGGACATTGTTTATTTTTAAGGTTGGATATTTTCCTCAAATTATGCTAAAAAAGGCGGGAATAAGTAAACATCTCACTCATTTCTCATGTCTCTCTCATCTTATCATAGTCTTTGAGTCCGCACCATTTGAGGATCCAGTTCGATCTTCGATTTGATTTTGATGACACTATTGAGTATGTCTCAAAAGTATTTTGCATATCTAACACCAATAAGAGCTTGGAATAATCTAGATTCAAAAGGACATTTTGCTTACTCGTATTCTTGCAATCACTTCATTGGAAAATCGATTGATATGTTCATCGCACCAATCGTGTTCATAACTATACGTTAATAATTTTTTGGCTTAGTACAGGCCAATGTGTTTCTGGGAATGGCTTCATGTCCAAGGACAAAATCTTAACAATAGGTATCCAAGTCTCCTAGGGCACCCGATCAGTTTTATTAAACTACGAAATTCCCCTAGCTAATTGCATATAGCTAATCGATTGGCATGAAGCCTCTCGAGCTAGCTCCAAAAGAATCACCTTTCGATTGCTTTACTAGATTCCATTATCATTTCTAAGAAAATGCTAAAATGATTGATATTCTCCTCCTTTAAACTCGATTGAGTGTTGTAAAATCCGGATATTAGAAATTTAAGGTTGGAAAGACTCGTCGGTTGAGGACCTATTTTGCAGCATATATGCCACAAGCAAATTTGGTTCTCCAAATTAAATAAGCTATTTAGAACATCAAATTATTCTAAATAAAGCCATTGAGGAGATCAAGCGAATGCACTTGAAATTTGTTTCATGGATATTAATTTTGTTGGTAAATCGAGAAAACACTAAATTTATGGCGAAATACATATATTTTTTGGGGTTTTCCATTGTAAAGGTAAATAATGGCAGGCAGAAGGTCAAAATGAATCGTCTCCCTGTCGTTTGGAATAAGTTGTTGGCCCTGGATGACTTGCAAAAAAAGTGAAATGAAAAGTACCCTCGCAAAATAAAACATTGAAAGTCCACGTTGATCGACAAACTCTTACCTTTTCCTTGGAATTCGAATCATCGTACAATAGTATTGTCATTATCTATCACGTTACAACCGTTCAACCACATGATGTTTTTCAACATCGAAGTTAGTTGAACCTGTATTTTTATTATTTTTCTCTTTGGAAGAAAGCCCTAGTTAATTATAAGTGGGCCCATTTGACAAAAAAATAATAATATATAAGTGGGCACAATGAGGTTGAATAAGTCTCGCCAAAGACATAAGGATTAGATAGTAAGTAGCGGCAGTCACAAGTTTATACTAGAAAATGGAAAAAAAAAAAAAAACAATAATTAAAGGATGATCACACGATCCATATCCATTCGTAAATTGATCGGACTTCAAGTTAGGGTTGGTGGGTTATAAAGAGGATAGGTTTTAACCCAAGAACTAGGAAAGCTACCGAAAATTAGAATTTTAACCGGAGAAATTGCACCCGGTCTAGACAGAAAATACTTAAATCGGATGTGCAATAATATTTCTTAATAACGTTATATTCAATAATAAACCTTTTTATCATATGTAATATTACAAAGTAATCATCAATCAGGCCAAATATAGTATGAGCAAAGTTATGAACATTAAAATGTAAAATTTTTCTTAACATCATACATATATATGATATGATCGTACCAACTAATCATTCTATAAATTTACCCATCATGCAATTACTTTAACATAAAAGTTAGATTTTATATCAGTAATAATATTATTATCATGATGATTGAGTCTTCTTTTTTTAAAAGACATTTGCATTTTTTTTATCATACGGACTTTTTAGATGTTAATATAGTAATCCATTTTTAAGGAAAAAAATAGTCAATAAATAGGTTAATCAGGCAAAGTTATTTTATTATACATAATGTTCAACCCGTGGCAGAAATTTTTTTATTCAATTTTTTTTGGGCGGTGCTATTTCCACCCCTATTTATACTAAAAAGACAACATTGCTTTCAATCTTTCAATTGCAATTTATAATGATGGCCCATTTCCTTTTTTATTTAGTTTAATTAACATTATTAAACATTTCACATGTTTTTTTTTTTTTTTTTTTTTTTGTGTATCAAAGGAAAGTGCATTATTAGATATTCCTATAACATTTTTTATACTCCATGTAAAATTATCTCACTAATTGTAAAGACACTTTTTGATATAGTATAAAGTCGAAAAGTCTATTCTTCATCATTAATCTTATAATAACTTAACTATTTTTCGACCCCTCTTATCTCAAAAGCTCACTTTCTTAGTGAACTTTTTATTAATCTTATTAGTCTATTTCCCTTCGCCTCTAGCTATCTTGCAATACCTTCTACAGCTTGGCCCGCAGCAATACCTTGACCAACTCCAGGTCCAATAGAAGCAAGCCCGACAGATAACCCAACAGCAGTTATCAAGTCTCTTTATTTACTATATCAAAGATTTTATCTTTTTCCCTTATTATATTGGAAATATTTTTTATGGAGAGCATGTAAGCCATTCTCTTCTCTTTACGCCTCCCTACTCCTCAAGTCACAGAGCGTTGATAAGTTGAATATCTATCATGCCAACTGCGCCATGCTCCACACTTTTGTCGGCAACGAGCCCCTTAAAGGTAATATATAAAAGTATGGCTTCTCTCTCTCCCCTTTCTAAGTTTTTTCTCGTCTTCTTTCTTGCAAATGTGAGCGTAGAAATAATATAGCCTGCTGGTACCACCAGAAACCTTTCCCTCTCGGTTAATTTGAAAAATAATAGCGGGCCCCACAACAGATCCTTCTCTCCTACAATTAATTTCGACGTCGCCCTTTTTCAAACCTCCGCCCTCGCCGTCACCTCGAAGCGCAGAGGAGAGCGAGACGATCGAACGAAGCTCCAGCCATGTCCGTCCACATCCTCATGTACCCTTACCCCACCGCCGGCCACATCATCCCCCTCCTCGACCTCGCCCACAAGCTCCTCCACCTCCCCCGCCCCGCCGCCACCTCCGCCTCCGCCTCCGTCACCGTCACCGTCACCGTCGTCGTCACCCCCGACAACCTCCACCTGCTCGACCCCTTCCTCGCCTCTTCGTCCTCGCTCCAGCCTCTCGTCTTGCCTTCCCCAGAGCCCCCCGCCGCGCCACACCCGCCGCGGGTGCGCTTCGTCTCCAAAGTCAACGCCCTCCGCGACCTCCACCTCCCGCTCCTCTCCCGGTGGTTCGAGTCCCACCCCTCCCCGCCCTGCGCCGTCGTCTCCGACTTCTTCCTCGGGTGGACCCACCGCTTCGCCCGCGACCGCGGCGTCCCGCGCGTCGTCTTCTCGTCGTCCGGCGCCTTCGCGCTCTCCGTCGCCTTCGCCCTGTGCCGGGACCTCCTCCCCCCCGACGAGGAGTCGACGGTCTCGTTCTCGAGGTTGCCGGACTGCCCCCGCTTCCCCTGGTCCCACCTGGCCGACGCATACAGGAGCTACGAGGCTGGAGATCCGGAGACGGAGCGCCACCGGGAGGACGCGATCGGCAACATCGAGAGCTGGGGAATCGTGGTCAACTCGTTCGACGGGTTGGAGCGGGCCTACCTGGATCACCTCAGGAAAGACCTCGGGCACGACCGGGTTTGGGCCGTGGGCCCGATCCTCCCGGCCGAGGCCGATGGCTCCGCCGGGCCCATCAACAGGGGCGGGCCCAGCTCGGTATCGGCCAGCGAGGTGCTGACGTGGCTGGACGCCTGCCCGGGCGGGTCCGTTGTCCACGTGTGCTTCGGGAGCCACGCCACGCTGTCGCAACCGCAAATGGATGAGCTGGCGGCCGGGCTAGAGCGGAGCGGGGTCAGATTCATCCTGTGCACGAGGCAGTCGAGCAGGGGAGGGCACGTGGTGGCGGGGGATGTCGGGGCGGTCCCCGAGGACTTCGAAGCACGGGTGGCCGGGAGGGGCCTCGTGATCAGGGGCTGGGCCCCGCAGGTGGCGATACTGAGGCACCGGGCCGTGGGCACGTTCCTGACTCACTGTGGGTGGAACTCGACTCTGGAGGGGCTCAGTGCCGGGGCAGTGATGCTGACATGGCCGATGTTCGCGGACCAATTCGTGAATGCCAAGCTGCTGGTGGACGAGCTGGGCGTGGGGATCCGGGCCGGCGAGGGGTCGAAGAAGATACCGGAGGCGGCGGAGTTGGCCCGGGCTTTGGCCGAGTCATTGAGGGGCGATCTGCCCCAAAGGGTCCGAGCCAAGGAGATAAGCAGCGCCGCTCGAGATGCAATCAACGGAGGGAGCTCAGATAAAGATTTGAGCGACTTCGTGAGGTGTGTGGACGAGCAGAGGAGTAAAATCCAAACTCTTTAGGTGTTCACCGTGGACTTATCAAGAGAACAAAATAATGATCGCATTTTATATGAATTCTTAAGAATCGCAAGTAACTGAGGACTTTCACGAAATGAGACATTATGTACGAATTGGTCAAAGACTAATTGAGCTCTTGCGAACTCGCGTTCACTTTAGATTTTTGCAAACCTTAAAAAGGAAAAAATCAAGAAACACTTTTTCCATTCCTTATTTAGGTTAAACACTTCATTTTACAATCTATTAACCATATTACTCATCATTTTTTTCCTCCTTTAAATGTTGCACCCGCCTAGTTGAGTGTGGGATCCTTTTTTGAACTTGTTTCTTATTTTTCTTCCTCTTTCCTTTTTGTTCTCGCCGTGTTAAAGCATATTGTGGCACTTTTTCATCTCATTCCTCTAACACCTCCATGCACACCAACAACCGACAATTTCACGGTGCCTCATGAGCTTCCTTTCCACCTTACCATCACCCCTTACAAACCATTGGCATATCTGGTATAACCCTCCCTATATCAACACGATCCTTCTAGAAATTGAATTATCTTTGGTGATCATTTGATTCTTATGATAATTTCCGAGCATTGGAGCAAAGTAATCAAAGTGCTTAAGCTCATGAAAAAACGTGACTAGAGACCTAAATATGAAGAGAATAACTCTTGTGCATCTACAACTGGTCAGGAAACGATGACATCGTCTGATCCATGAATTTTTAATCAATAAAACCATCGAGATGAAAAAGGAAAGTGAAAGAAAAAGAAGAAATAAATAAAGAGTTTCTCAAAAATGTCCCTTTTGTGATATTTCTACCGCTACTTCAATTCACTCTCGTCGGTTTCCCAAATCGTCTCTTTCCCCTTTTCTTTTTTTTTTTTTGGTTCGAACGTGTCTTTCCCCATTGACTCGGTCTTCCCTTGGCGGCGCGCGCTCAACCATGGCCGGTCGCGCCACGCCCGCCTCGCCCCCCTTGCCGCCGACGAGCAAGCGGCCGAAAAACGCCCCGGACGGCGGCGACGAGCGGCGCCCCACGACGGGGGAGGGCAACGACGGCGCGTGCTGCGGGATCTGCCTCACGGAGGAGGGGAGGGCCGTCCGGGGCCGGATCGACAGCTGCGACCACTACTTCTGCTTCGTGTGCATCATGGAGTGGGCCAAGGTGGAGTCCAAGTGCCCCATGTGCAAGCGCCGGTTCTCCACCATCCTCAGGCCGCCGAAAGACGGCGTCTTTGCCGGCGAGAGGGTTGTGAACGTCCCGCCTCGTGACCAGGTCGGTTCCGATGTTTCGAATTCTGGGTAGATTGCGTTTTGCGTTTTGCGTTTTGGCAACTGGGTCCTCTTTCTTTCGGGCTTGATCAGCAAAATTTATTGATTTCGATCGTGGCTCCTTATGGCGAGTCATGGGTTTTCCTCGGTTCTTTTGATCGAAATTGGTTAATATTAATTAGGATTCGAGCTAAAGTCTGCTCTACGGTTGAAGGGTTTAAGATGAATCTGTTTAATTTAATTTGGTGATGTTTGTCTTCCGTTCTGCTCAAGCATATGGCCGTGAACGTTATTTCCACTGAATAATTTAGTGAAAGAAGCAAAATTGCTATCCGGGTTCTTATGCAGGTTTATGATCCCCATGGAATTGGACCTTTCGATCCTTACATGGAAACTCGGTGCAGCGTCTGTCGAAACACGCAAGATGAATGGTGCCTGCTGCTCTGCGACCTCTGCGATTCCGCGTCGCATACTTATTGTGTTGGCTTGGGTGTCACTGTGCCCGAAGGGGATTGGTTTTGCCATGACTGTGCTTTTATGAGGGACGAACATGCAAGGGTGGACGAAGGAGAGAGCTGCATTGGGCATGTTTCAATGCCATCAACTGAGCCACGAGTTTCGATATTTGATATCGTGAGAGATGGTGGTGCCTCTAACATTGAGCGCCCCACAACTGCAGTGTCCTCACCTTTAGACTCGAGTTCGGCTGTATCTGATAGGGAAGATGGTATTGATGGGGAAATGTCCCAAGAAGGCGAAAGAAGGGATCCCAATGTTGCAGAGAGAGCAGCAGAATATTCAGGCGCAAGAACTCTACGACGATGTCGTGATGTGCATATGCGTATAGTGGCACTTCGTGAGAATTGGGATGCACTGCGACATGGGTCATTGAGCTTTCATTTAGGTAATGTGGAGTCCGTGCACCGTAAGAGTGAAGAGCAAGACCGTCATATTCAAGAGCATGACAGATTAGATCAGCCATCCTCAAGTCATCAACCATTGGAAGATGAACATTCTATGTTAGGTTTTGCTTCCCACAACGAAGATAAGTACGATATCACCAAAGCATGGAAAATGATGGATAGAGCCAAGTCCAGACGGCAAGCTCGTGATTTAACGGGTAGTGTCCACCATGCAGCAAACAAATTGGTCAGGAAAGGAAATCCTCCAAAAGTAGCCAGTCTTAATAATAGTCGCTTAGAATTGAGGAATCAAGTAAATAAAAGTCGCAACACTGAATGTGCAGCAGCTTTGGAGCATAAGGTCAGTCGTGTTGGTGATAAATTGTCTAAGCCTATATCCGCAGCAATTGATAGGCAGAAACAGAAAAGATGTCCGGGATTGACACCTTCCTCAATGGGCCAAGCTAGTTGGCAAAGGCATGAGCATCATACAAATAAGTCGGTCAGAACATCATGCGGCATTGCTTACAAAGAAGACAATTGTCCTTCTTTGACATCTTCTGCTGGTTCTGTGTCGGGATCCTCTAAGCCTAGATCTCCAGTTATTGATAGGCAGAGACAGAAAACATATCCAGGATTGCCTCCTGCCACAATTGACCGAGCCAGTTTGCAAAGGCATGAGTATCGTGCAAATAGATCTGTTGGAACATCACGCGGCATCCCTTATGAAGAAGACAATAGTCCATTTATGACATCTTCTGCCGGTTCTGTGTCCGGATCCTCTAGTTCTTTTCCTGCCACACTTGGGGCAACCATTGCTTCATCACAGAATTCGCATGGGAAAGCAATGCTGGAAGAGGCTCGGGTAGCTGGCCACTCTAGAAGAGACGACAGTGCAAAAAGTGAAATCCAATCTCTTGTCAAGTTCAACTTGAAACTGCTTAGCCGCAATAAACAGCTGGGTATGTTCAATAAGCAACTTTCTACTTATTTATGGATTTCAGTTAGTGATAGATCTGATAAAACGAACATCTCTAGGGCGTAATCTTGATCGACTGTCTTTGGGGATTGTATAGATGTATCATGCTTCCTGGTGACAGATTTATGTTTTGCGTCTGTAGCATTGTTTCACGGGCTTTTGCGCAACTGATCACCTGTCCTGTTTCAGTTGGTATATCTTGCATTGCCTGAACGCATTAGGAAATATCGCCAACAAAGTAGCATCTGTGACGCAATAGGTGTAGAACCTGTTTCGGTTGGACTGACCGTCATATGTATATCATTCTGCTGTTATATTCAATCCTCAGATCTCGCCATCCTTACTCCAACTCTCATTTTTTTCTATTTCTGAATACTCCTTATCATACTCACTTCATTCTAATCATTTAATAGCAAAGTTCCTCATTCATCGTCGCTCCTGCAGGAGTCGACACATTCAAAGCAATCGCCAGAGCAGCGACCCACACCATCCTGGCCGCGTGTGGCCTGGAGCAGCCCAAGTCCGCTGTCCCCAGCTCGGTGTGTCGTCACGCCGACGTCATCCAGAGACTCCACAGGTCCGCTCTCATGCCTAATTCCTGCAGAGAGTGCTTCCATGCCTACGTGAAGACCGTCGTCGACACCCTGCTGCTCGAGAAGCTAAGCAAAGCTAATTAAAGTACCATTTATTTTATTCCATCACCTCTGCCGCATCGGCATTTGTAGGAATCACCAGGGTTTACGAAGTGAAAATTTTTGGGCTCTTTTCTCCAGAAAAGGGTAGAGTAGATGTATAGAACTTGGAAATGCATAAGTGAATTTCTGCTGTTGGATCTCTCTCTCTCTCTCTCTCTCTCTCTCTCTCTCTCTCTCTCTGGAGGAATGGCAGATTTTGAAAGAAAGCTGGAAAGAGATGCTACAGCAGCCAACAGAGTTGCATAAAACGTGGGGAAATGCATCTGAATCTCATCATCGACTCAAGACGGGTCCATCTGTGCGGTCCTTGTTGACGAAAGCAGAAAACGAAAGATGCAGGGCAGAGATGAAAAACGAGATTCGCGTTTTCTTCCGCTTTGTCCCCAGAACGAAAGCGATATCAAAGGGTGGCGGAATAATGACGCGTACTGTACTTCGTTGAGAAAGTCCAATCCCGATTCCTAGTTGCTGCCTGCTGTTGGGGTCGGGACCGCGCGACGACTGACCATGTGTCGACGAGATGTCGAGGCGGGGGTGGGGGGGCCGGGTTCCAAATGTCTGGATGAGGGCAAATCAGCTGGGCAAGCGAGGCGGGCTAAAGGGAATAGAAAGGTTTGTTTTTTAAAGGAAAGATTAGACGATTTCAGTGGCGTGAATGGTCAAGCATGCGTCTCGATCGACTCCATCGCCAAAATTTCGAGAGCTTCTTCTGATATAATAAATCGACCCACGATCCAATCCGACCCAAAGATTAATTTAGATTCGCTCGCGGCATGCACTCGGCCGATTTCATCTCCAAATTTCGAGAGCTGCTTCCGATCTTATTACCATTTCAATGCGATCGACAAAACGACCCAAAGACCCGACCCGACCCGAACCGTGCGGGTCGGGCCACACCGAATGCACGTTGTTCATGTTTTCAATCGGACGGGTGCCGTAGATGCCCGACCCGACCCGACCCGAACTAAAGAGGGGTTGGGGCACGTGGGTTCCACAAAGGGCGTTTTGCTTTTGGCTTCTTTTCCCCGTGTGGGTCCCACCTCTTTGCCCTCCCACGTGACGCCATCACAAGACGGGAGGAACGAACCGCTTGGGGGGGGGGGAAGACAAGCCGCCGTAGGTGTGCTAAGCAAGCACGTGCTCTCACATCTCGTCAGTCGTCACCTAAGTAACACGGACACGCGACACGACATGATACGTTAACACGTTATTTCTCAAAAATAGAAAATTCTGACACGTGGGGACACGTTATTATTAAATAAATATTTTTAGTTTTAATTAATTTGATTCAAATTCACAATTAAATAAATAAATAACAAGAACTTATAATGAATTTGCACTAATAATATTAATAGATATATTCATAGAAAATTTGAAAGATATATTCATAATTAATGCTTAACCATATTTGAGAACATATTTTTAACATTAACAAAAATTATGGATAAAACTAATGACTAACGAAAAATATAATCAACTTTATTTAAATAAATCTATGATCTTTTATAATCATCAAAATTTATCATTATTTAACATTCAATATTTTTATTTTTTGAAATCATTTTTTAACTCATTTATTTATTTTTATAACAAAAATAACTTTACCACTCAAAGGTTATTCCCCTCAAAAACCTCTCAAAATTATTTTCCTCTCTTTTTTTCCCTCTATATGCTCATCCCCAAAAATTATTTGCCCTCCCCCTCTCTCCAATCCCCCACGCCACCCCAAAAATCCAGGCACTCAATCTTTTCTCCAATATTTTCTCCCCACTTTCGGTTTCTTCCCTACTCTCTCTCTCCCCTCCCTCCCATGACACCGCTCCCTACTCCGCCCCATCAATCATCCCCAACCCACGCCACCACCTGCTCCCTGCCTCGCCTCATCAATCACCCTGCCCCCATCAATCATCCCCAACCCACACCACCACCTGCTCCCTGCCCCGCCCCCATCAATCATCCCTAACCCACGCCACCACCTGCTCTCCCGCCTCAACCAATCAACCCCCTCAAGCTGTCTTCTTCTCCCTTCACACGCTCTCACATTGGGGGAGAAGGGGGTTGCAGAATCAAGGGCGATGATACCTCCGACCCAACTCCGTCTCCAGCGTGCAAGAACCTGACCGTGCGGATGAAGTGAACGAGGAGTACCAGAAGATATTCGAACAGATCAATGAAACTCAAACATCTTTGAAGCCTCGCCGTCAGCCCTCCATCATAGCGTCGCAATCACAACCCTGTCCTCTGGACCACTTGCTCTTCCTCTGGCTCTTCCTTGCCGTCACAGCGTTGCCTCTACTCCCCGATCTCGCCTCCACCCTCCGTCTTCTTCAACGATCCCTCTCCCTTGGACACGCTTCGACGTGCATGTCGAGAAAAGTTGACCGTGTGTCGAAAAATTCGACACGCGGTCAACGCATGTCCGAGCGTGTCGAGGTGTCCAACACGCTCCGACATGTGTCGGACACAACATGAAAGCTCCGGCGACGTGTCTAAGCTTCATAGGTCGTCACTACCCTCTTTTGCCCCTAAAGACGAGGGCCCCACTCCCCTTCCCCTGCGTTATTTACGGTTCCGCCCCTCTCTGGCCACAGCCATCTTGAAGACTGATCTCCGCCGGCTCCCTCGCGAGAGAAAGACGGCGGCGGGATTCGGATGGCGGCCCGAAAGGGTCGCACTGTCCCCGACCCCCCTCCCCCTTGTTTCAACGGGCGAAGCAATCTCGGGATGGTGCCTTCGGCTCCAAGCAAAGAGGCGATGGTATGCAATTTGCATTAATCAAATAGCGTGACAGATGGATGGATGGATCAATGCTAGATTTATATCTATTTTTTTATCATGAAAAACTCCAAACCGGTATATTTGTGATAAATTTACCCCGACTGATCATAAAAAACCCTAAACTTGTACATTTATGATAAATTTATCGCAAACTAATTTATTCGACCGCAAAAAACCCAAACTGATAAGTTTGTGATAGATATACCCTCCACTTAATTGGATTAATACCATAAAAAAAAAAATCACAAAAATTGTAAACTACGACAAACAGAGCATAAAATCTCAAATTAGTATATCAGTCAACTGTCACGTGTCAACCATGTGACCATCCTTCCAACATTGAAGGAGGGTGGGGAGTTCGAATCCCCACCTTCTCGGGGGGTTGGGGTGGGGACGAATTAATTTCATGAGTGAGTTTTAAGGTAGAGCAAAAGTTTGAGAGTGAAAGTTAGAATAGAAATAGTTTATGACCGACAAAAAAAAAAAAAAAAAAAAAACTGTCTAGTGTCATTTAACTTAATAATTTGACAATAAAATTTAACGAAAACTAACAAAGGGTAAATTTGTCACAAGTGTACCAATTTGGGATAAATTTGTCATAAGTGTACCAGTTTTGGGTTTTTTCAAAGTATTAACCCTAAAATTTTTTGTGACATTTGTCATTTTTTTCCCTCCTTACTCGTTTTTAACGGACACTGCCTTTTCAATTTTTTTTTTTGGTTTTTACACGTGGGTTGATTTTTCGAGTGTTCATGTCGTCCCGACAAGCATCGTGCGGGGTGCGGATAATTCGTCTTTTGCTCTCGATCGTTCTTTCCTTTTTAACCGTCTGAGAATGTCATGAGATTTCCCCCCCCCCCCCCTTCTTTTCCTCTGCGTTTTTTGAGCGAAATATATCAGCAGATTTCAGTCTTGGAATTCCGGGAATATGTGGATAAAGATGAAAAGGAATAGCGAAAGAAGAAAGGAGAAATTTCAGGAGTTGAGCATGACAAAACGTCGATGATGTAAATTTTTGCCTATTTGACTTAAAAATGCACAAATTTTAGAACTCGTTTGCTTCGTAGAAAATGAATATTATTAAGAAATATTTTCATTATGAACAACAATTTACGTTTCAATATCTTCGTGAGCCATGTAAATAAATTTTCGTCTAATCATATTTATATGCAATACAAGTCGATTTTATGAAGATTATTCTTTGGATCATTCAATTTCCGTGAATCTAGCTAAGCCAAGGTCAAATTTTAATTCCAACCCACAATTTCTTTTGTCCCGTAAAATTGTACAAACCTTAACCCTCTCCAAACTTTTTTTTGTCTCGCAAGAAAGCGATGACTTAAGGCTCAATTCCATTTTCGACCCAAAACCTTTTGTTTTTTTTATAAGAAAACATAAACTTTTGATCAATATCCAAATCAGATTCCCATCGATTTTTTCCTAAGTATAGATGGAACGACATATTGAATATTTAGGTGCCAACAAGCTTGGATTCGAATTGAAACTTGACCTAATGTTTATATTTTTTTATGAGATAAAAAATAAGCTCGAGTTTAGAATCGACCCTCGAGTTAAAGTCGGTGCTTTTTAATACGAACTAGCGCACGCGAATTTTTATCAAATTAGACCCATCGAACGTTAACTAAAAAAATAAAACTCGGACCCAAAAATGGCAAGTGACGACAAAACCGGGGGGAGAGAGAGAGATCCCGTTCCCCGTTTCCCGTATAATGGAGGGCGGGCCCCACGACGTCGCGCACCAATCGCGTGAGTTGGCCACGTGATCTGCGGTAGGCGAGCCCGCGCCCCCTTTTTTTAATCACGTGAGGTGGTGCGGGTTGCGCGCACGCCGCGACACACGTCCCCACCGTCATGGGAGATTTTTAAAAATATTAATAGATAATTATTATTGATTAATAAAGACGTGGAGGATAAAATATTGATTTTGAAGGTCGGAGGTTTCAATATGACGACCGGAAGACGCGCAAACCGCCGGGATTAGAAAAAGGGAAAATTTCATTTAAGGATATAAAGTAGAACCGTTTTCTCAAAAAAAACCAAAAATGAGCGTTGTGAAAAATGACCGAAGTGATCAACTTAGTTTCGTATAAGGCCTCAACTTAAAAGCCAACCAAATCTTATTTGCATCTAAGGGTATTTTTGTCTAAAGATTTTTTTTCCTTCTTTTTTTAATTTATTTTCTCCTTCTCTTTCTTTTCTTCATCATCATTGTGCCTTCACCTTTTTCACTCTTCAGATCGCGTTCTCCAAAGTCTATATCTATCTTCCTTGCCGAATTAGCCATCAGCGCCCTCAACCTCATTTGTCATTGCCCTCAACAGTAATTTCAGTACCTTTGTTGAAAGATGGAGGTCAATCCAAACCCTAGATCGAGCACAAGTGGACCAAGATGTGACGCTCAGCTCAGTTTGATCCTTATATCTTGTGGTTGTGGTCAAGCATGAAGCATGAGGTGTAAGCCATTAGCTTACTGCCCTCGTTGTCATCGATGCTTGAATTCAAATTGGTGCTCACGCAGGTTATTATCGATCTTAGCGAGGAGAAGCCAGATTGAAGTGCCTAAGCCAAATTTATTAGAGGTTTTTGAGGAATCTCTATGATACTCATGTGCATTGATTTGTTCAGTGAAATACGTGGTTTTGGGAATTTCTGAGCGATTTTGCACTTTTTTCATCTTGTTATTCTCTCTCAAATCTGTGTAGATAATATTTCAGAGTTAGAGAGGCAAATTTGTTTGAACATGTGTAGACCAGAGTCATTCATTTTTTAGATTGAGTGATGTCTGATTTGAATCGCCACCAAAGGCGAGTATCTTCAATCACGAGTTAGAATGATTCAGCAGCTTTTGAAAATAACCAGCATACACGACACAATTGGACTCTCTTAAGAAGCCACATATTCCACCTCAATGCAAGCTGCGTCTATGAATGTTATGAATAATCCAACCCGAACCCAATAAAACATTCCCAAGAAGCTACAAGCGAAAGTTATCATGGCATAGGCAATTTCATTGGCGGGGAGAGCATGAAACTGTTACTTTAATTGCCATAATAAGTTTTTACAAGCAAATTGAATAAAAACAAAACTCACTGATGGATATTTCTTGATTCTCAAGTTCATTATCGTCATCGGAGAAGGTGAGTGGTGGCGAATAACTTAAAAACTGGCTTATGCCAAAATCAATGAGTTCTTGGGTGAGGATGCAAAATTGCATAATGTAGAGAGCATGCGCTTTGAAGTTTGTTGATGGGGAGGCGGCAGAACTGAAGCACGCAATTTGCAATTTTGCAAAACTGCATAACTTCTCGAATATCTCTTTGTTTTCTTCTTTTCCTAAATTGTTCAAATTGTTTTGCACTTGTGCAAGCTTGTGCGTGAGGAGTCTGATGCATTTGTCAAGAAGGAGGTGAGCAAGATGAAAAAAGAAAGAAAAGAAAAAGAAAATCTTTAGATGAAAATACCCCTAGCTGCAAATAAGATTTGACTGGCTTTCAAGTTGAAACCCTTATTCGAGACTAAATCGGTCACTTCGGACCCTTTTTTGAGAAAACGGTTCCACTTCAGGCCCTTAATTGAAATTTTCCCTTAGAAAAATGAGAGGAAAAGAGAAAGCAATTGTTAACTAATCCCTAAACGGATTCCTTAAAGGAGGGAATGATCGGGTTGCAGAAACTCTCCCTTGATTAAATAAAAAGGATATTAACAAATCACGGGATTAATTAAAGTCTTAAATCACGATCCGAATTGACACCATATCATGTCTTGCCTTGTCCCCTCCCATACTTGCTTCGTTTGTATCACGTGAAAATGAATAATTGGGAAAAATATTTTTTCAAAAGCAATTGTCCGTGTCGTTAGAAATAATTAGTCTATGAATAATATTTTTCATTATCAACGACAATTTATTTGGTTAACATTTTCCTGAACAATAATAATATTATTTATTTATTTATTCATTCTTGTGAATTATTTAAAGGGAAAATCTCAAATAAGGATTTGAAATGGGTTCATTTTCTCAAAAAATGATCCAAAGTGGACATTGTATCAAATAAGGACCTAAAGTGGCTAATTTTGTCTCAAATAATGATCCAAACTTTCAATCTTATTTACAGCTTGGGGTATTTTTGTCCGAGAACATTTTTTCTTTAATTTTTTCTTTCTTTCTTCATCTTCCTCACACCTCCTCCTTCGCTCTGCATTGCCTCCTTCTTCAACACCATAATCAGGGCCCTACCAGCGACCTCATGAGCTTCATGTCATCACGTAGTTGGTCCTAGTAACAAGAAATCAAATTGGAGTTATTTGCTACTGGCCACCTTCTCGGATACTAAAATCCTCAGTTCCTCAAGATGCATCAAATCTCGGCTCACTTGTGCTCAACCTAAAGCTCAGATTGACCTCCATCCGATAATGATGATGTTGGATTTTCTATCAGGGGCAGCGGTCGATAAGGTCGAGAGCTCAAATAGGACTTGTCAATGGCGGCAATGGGGCAACACAGTACAACAATTTCTACAATTAATGATATCATATACGAATAATGACCAATCTCAAGATGGGGTATCGATTGAGGAGAAGAGCTGTGTCGATGAGAATGGCAAGAATGTGAGTGCATGTCTCCAGACTAGGGATTATTGAAAGGAGCCATTGGCATTGCAAAGGGGAAGGGGGATCTTTGAAAGATTGAATTAGAGAGGCAAACCCAAATTTGAAATTGATGAGGCAAACTCTTGCCGAGGTTGAAATAGTCGCCAGCTGCAACAAAATTATTCTTTGGCATGAAATTGTTGATCACCAAGTGTTAATTGAATAGAGGCGTAAGTTAGTCAAACAAAACGATCTGGCGATGCTTGGATATTGCTACTCTGTTGTTGGCAAGCAGGACCGAAAATAGCACAAAAATTGCAGTTGCTGGGTTAGCAGAAGGCCCGGAATAAGTGGAGTTTGATGCACTCTCGAGATAAGAGAAATACGTCGCCAAAGGGATTAGTTGCATAGCTTGGGAGTTGGACAAGAAGTTGAGTCTCAGCAAAAACATATTCATATTATGGCTTTGAGATCAGAATTTGCGATGAATGTTAGAATAAAAAGAACTTATTTTTGAAAGCTCATTTTGGCTTCGTGGAGTTTTTTACAAACCATTTTGAGGAGTGAAATTTAAATTTTTCAACGAGTTAGACTATGTTGTAATGGCTTGTGTTAAAGAAAACCCAATCTTGGTCACACAATAAGATGACACAAAATGCGATGGAGGGACTGATAATGGAGGTGATGTAGAAAGTGAGAAAGATGAAGAAAGAGAGAGACAAAAAATAAACAACAATGTTCTTGGACAAAAGTACCCCTGGCTATGAATAAAATTAGAAGTTCAAGTCCTTAATTAAGAGTAAGTTAGCCACTACGGGTCCTTATTTGAGACAATGTCCACTTTAGGTCCTTTTTTGAGAAAATATCTCCATTTCAGGTCTTTATTTGAGATTTTCCCTGATATAAATGATCATTTTAAAAAAATATTTTCAAAATCATTCATCTCTATAAAATAAACGGAGTCATGGTTCCAATTTACAATCTCCCCTCGAATAATTATTGAGAAGAACCTCGTTTTGTTTGTTTGTGTTATATATTAGACCCGAATTAAATTCATGCTTCCGCTTTGCTTTTTAGGACCGTCTAAAATAACCAGGGAAAGGGAGATCATAGGTTCTATAATTTTCACACGGTCACCACCTCAGCATTACGACTTTTTCTTACAATCGCTTGAGTAACGCGACTTTAAAATATCATTCACACCGAGTTCTGTAAATTTTATTGCCTTATGGAGCTTTCCCGGCACTGGGGTGATTGATTTAAGAATTATGACACCAAAATGAGCCATCAAACGAAAGTCGTGACACTCACGATGTCTTTTCCCATTTGGAAACAAAACCATCTATCTCCATCCAAATCAAGGAATTCATAGCTTTCTTAACGTCAACAGAGAGCAAAATAATTATAATAATCAGAGAGAGAGAGGATTTTTTTAAAAAAAAAGGCAATGGTACCAATGTTCATGAACATAGTCTCTCTGTTCCCCTCCTTTCTTTCTTTTTTTTTTTTTAATTTAATGCATTGGAATCCAAATTAATCTACTATTGTCCTCCTTTCAGCAAAGATGTGTTTCAATTATTTTTGTGTAAGGAACAAGCCCTTAATCATTGTGTCCTCAAAGCTTTTGGTGGGGGGGGGGGATTATAATGGATAAGTGCATGCATGATTCAATTTAATAAGTGACATCGACAGATCATTTCGTGAGTTTTTGTTTTGTGTAACTAAGAAGCTTGTTCACTCGGCACACAACACAGATATCCCTCGACATGTCGTGAAGATCTCGATTTAGTCGCATCTTGATCTTGCGGTCGTCCTCCCCGAGTCGAAACTCAAAAGGGCTTGTCTCTGAACACATTAGGTGTTGTCAGATCTCAACTTTTGAAATCAAGAATGCACAATTCGGATCTATTCTTAGTCGATAAAATCTTTTATGTGTACGCGGTATGAATAATTCAATGGTCTCCTAAGTTTGAGGAGCGAATCGAATGGCGCACTGATTTTGAATGTTTATCGGATATTGAATGACGATTGTATGCAGTCTGTCATATTTAACGAGAATCAATATTGCAAATTGATCATGATTATGCCCCTAATTATTAGGGTTTTACATGGACTAGAGTAAAGAGGGATAATAACACTAATAATTTTTAAACTTTAATTCAATATATAATATTGTCCCAAAAATTTTAATTTCTGCAATAGGGTTATGTGCAATGTCGTCTATAAACTTTTAATTTATAAAATAAAATCTCTGAACTATCAATAAATGAAATTATTTAAAATTTCATGGATTATATTAAATAGAGTTCATACTAAGAAAAATCTTGAATTGGTGTATTTATGATAAATTTATTCTGAATTAATTTTGAAATATCTGTGATAAATTTACCCTCCATTAATTTCCGTTAAATTTTACTGTTAAATTATTGAGTTAGATGACACATAAAAATGGATGAGTATAACTACCGTCCTCAGCGGCGTAGCTAGCTCGGGCTCTCTCCCCCTCGCAGAGAGAAGAAGTTCGAATCCCAAAGGCGGCATTAGGAATTCTAACTTGGAGTATTGTGAATAAAATAAAATAAAATAATGGATGGATATACCAATTTCACAAGTGTACTGCTTTGTAGCTTTTCTTGATATTAATCTAATCTAACTGAAAATATAAATTTATCATAAATATATTAATTTAAGATTTTGAATGATCTGAAAATCAATTATAAATAAGTATATCACATATGTGGAAGTTTTGGATTTTCCTACGAATTAACCTTATTAATCACTCATGCTGACAAGTGACAATGAGAGAGAGAGAGAGAGAGAGAGATTGACGTTGAAAACGAAAACGGGGTTACGCCGGAGGGCGGGGAGCGCGGGCCCCACCCCTATCCCCGTACCTCAATAGAGGTAGGTTTGGTGGGTTGGCCCATCATCAAGAGAAGCGAGTCTCGATTACACGTTGTCCGCTTTTGGTTCCTTTCGCACGTGAGCTTCCGGGCCCCACCTCCCCCCCCCCCCCCCCCACCCCGCCGCGGGTCCCGTCGCGTCCCGCCCTTTTTTGTGACAAGGCACGACAGCGACCGTTCATCCCCCTTTTGACGTTTCGTCACCAACCGTCGGATCTCGCCCCTCTCTTCCCCCACGATCGCTGGTCACGTGCTCCCGAGTTCCGCCCATTGTTTTTACTCCCTTTTTCCGCAGCGGATATAATAGGATAATGATTGACTCTTAGGGGCAAACCTACCGGTTTTCCTTTCATTGCGTCCCGTGTGTTCCAATCAACCGGACGCGTTTTTCTAAATATAATCACGTCAAAAATATTTATTGTCATTCGACATTCATAAAAACATTTAAGCAAAAAATTACCGGTGTACGGTGAAATACAATTACGGAGGCAAATAAGGGACATGAAAACCTCCAAACTCAGGGTTTCGTACTTTGGTGCTATAAAAGATTTTACAAAAGTACCGCCGATCGAAAGATTTTGTGGGACCAATGTTAATTGTTCCGAAAATTTAAATTATTGGATAAATATGCTATTTGATTATCAAGTATTCTAACAATATTATTCACATTGCGTCGTGAGATTCAATATAATTAACCACATGAAAGCAAAATGAATTTAACGAGAGATTGAATCCATTAATACAAGTGAAAAATAAAGAGAATATTCACTGCTTAGGATAGATCATGCATGCATAGGACTACCAAAGTAAAAACAAAGGAAAATGATCCATATAATTCATTAACTTTGGTTTGATGCACAATATCATCTCCGAACTTTTAATATTTTTAATGTGATCTATAAATTATTAATAAATATTTAATTCAGTCTCGAAACTATGTAAAAATAACGCAAACAAAAGAACTATATCGAATATTTATCAATAGTTCAGAGACCACATTGAAAATATTGAAAGTTTATGGACTATATTATACATTAGATCCGCCTTCATGGACCATATTGCACGAATTAAAAGTTTATAGTAATGGGGCTTGGTGGGTGGATGGTGGAGAGGTATATAAGATGAGAAGGGAGCGTGGGGTTTACAAGAAACAAGAGCGATGATTGGACGGACATTGTTTATTTTTTATGGTTGGATATTTTCCTCAAATTATGCTAAAAAAGACGAGAATAAGTAAACATCTCACTCATTTATCATGTCTCTCTCATCTTATCATAGTCTTTGAGTCCACACCATTTGAGGATCCAGTTCGATCTTCGATTTGATTTCGATGACACTATTGAGCATGTCCGAAAAGTCTTTTGCATATCTAACACCAATAAGAGCTTGGAATAATCTAGATTCAAAAGGACATTTTGCTTACTCGTATTCTTGCAATCACTTCATTGGAAAATCGATTGATATGTTCATCACACCAATCGTGTTCATAACTATACGTTAATAATTTTTTGGCTCAGTACAAGCCAATGTGTTTCTGGGAATGGCTTCATGTCCAAGGACAAAATCTTAACAATAGGTATCCAAGCCTCCTAGGGCACCCGATCAGTTTTATTAAACTACGAAATTCCCCTAGCTAATTGCATATAGCTAATTGATTGGCAAGAAGCCTCTTGAGCTAGCTCCAAAAGAATCACCTCTCGATTGCTTTACTAGATTCCATTATCATTTCTAAGAAAATGCTAAAATGATGGATATTCTCCTCCTTTAAACTCGATTGAGTGTTGTAAAATCCAGATATTAGAAATTTAAGGTTGGAAAGACTCGTCGGTTGACGACCTATTTTGCAGCATATATGCCACAGGCAAATTTGGTTCTCCAAATTAAATAAGTTATTGAGAACATCAAATTATTCTAAATAAAGCCATTGAGGAGATTAAGCGAATGCACTTGAAATTCATTGCATGGATATTAATTTTGTTGTAGAATCGAGAAAACACTAAATTTATCGCGAAATATATATTTTTTTTTTTTTGAGGTTTTCCATTGTAAAGGTAAATAATGGCAGGCAGAAAGTCAAAAATGAATTGTCTCCCTATCGTTCGGAATAAGTTGTTGGCCTTGGATGACTTGCAAAAAAAGTGACATGAAAAGGACCCTCGCAAAATAAAACATTGAAAGTCCACGTTGATCAATAAACTCTCTCACCTTTTCCTCGGAATTCGAATCATCGTACAATAGTATCGTCATTAATTGTCACGTTACAACCGTTCAACCCAGTAGTACAGGTAAGAAAAAGGAGAGTCCTCAGAGCCTTTCACTACAAGAAAATATTCAATAGTTAGTAACCACCGCATCAGCGGCTGACTTAACATGTATATTTCATTGAGAAAGTGATATCTGTCCGTGAGCTAAAATATGTAGAAATTGAAAAATTAAAATCGGAAGGGCTCGGATGCTCTTTTCTCTCTCCTCTGGCAAACCACTGACATAAGGAATAATAAATTCTTGTCTCCGCTCAAAACCCCCTCTCATCTTTTCAACTTTTCATGCGATAGGCTTCTTCAGCTCTCTCCCCCCTTCTTTTTCGGAGAAAATATTCTCTTGTTTCTCACTCATCAACAAGAAGACGGAATTTTTCTTCCTCCATCTTCTCCAGACAATCGAACGTTGGAGCGATTTCCATCAACACAGATCAAGCAACAGGTGAAACCTCGGACGACCAGGGCACGGGGAGTGGGAGATTATTCGCAGTCTCCAAAAAGAATGGGGTGCTTGCTGTTGGTCCTCCTCTCTGATGTTGTTCATCTTGTTTCTCTTGCTAGATGAGTACGCATATACTCTGGTTGTTGGGGGCATAATTTACACCATCACAGATGTTGAAGAACTGGGCGAATGGATGAAGGGCTGTTTGGAAAACCACCCATGCTTGATGCACTGACGGAGGAAGAACTTGTGAACGATCCAGTGGTGAAGCTATTGACCAGCGCGACCGAGGAAGGCCGAAATGTTGCCAGGAATGGTGGGCGGATATTTCAAGCAGTGTGCAGACGCATTGCCCCATCTCTATGATAGAAATCAACTAATGGCTTTATGTTTGTGTACCAGCTGTAATTTTTTGGGACCATCCTAAGTTAACTTTCATGCATTTTTTGGGATCCTTTGAAAGAATGAGATATTCTTTATAATGCAAAAGAGAAATTGCATTCCTGTTTCTTCATTTCTTCTTATGCCTTCCTTTTTTTTTCCCTCTCGCCATTTTGTACTTTATATTTTTGGCCAATTATGTATTCACGTTATCATTGCATTTAAGCTTCGCCACTTTGAAGATTCCATCAACTAGAATTTTTTTAGCAGCAGTAAAGCTTTAGTATCAAGACTTGACAGGGACGGCATAATTAGCCATCTATTTCGATCTACAAATATGCATTGTTAACAAAATGCTACGAGCGACCGTAAAAACTTGCCCTTTTCAACGTGCTTCTTCTCACATCCGACGATAGAGCTTTCATGCTTTTAGAGCATCAACGATTAGAGTTTGCTATTGTGATGTCAAAAGGCCAATCATATATGGTCTAAGACAGAGGCGATGAAGAAGGAACTGTCATCATCGATTTGTGCACATAGGTTCAATTCTTCTTTGCTGGTTCATGCCGTGATGTGCAATCTCAAATCCTTTTTCTTCATTATTGTTCATCAGAGAAGCACAAACACACCCAACCTCATCGACGAAGAGTGTTCATTTCACTAGACTTAGCTCTCAAATATACGGCGACGAACTATGCTTCCACGAGAAACCCACACTAGGTAACAAATTGTGGTAGGCAGAGACTTGCCGCGCTTCGAGCGTCTTCTCGTACTCCTCAATGGACTTGAAGAGCTCCGAGAAGTTGCCCTTCCCAAACCCTCCGCACCCGCCCTTATGATACAGTTTCCCGTGATCGTCCGTGAGCATGCACCCCACTCTTTGTATGATCTCTATGAATATGGTCGGCCTGCACAGTCTAGCAGCAAGAAAAACCAGATGAACAACATCAGAGAGGAGGACCAACAGCGTGCACCCCATTCTCTTTGGAGACTACGAATAAATCTCCCACTCCCGGTGCGTTGGTCGTCCGAGGTTATGCTTGTTGATTGATCTGCGTTGATGGAAATCGCTCCAACGTTTGATTTTCTAGAGAAGATGGAGGAAGAAAAATGCCTTATTTTTGTTTTTTTTTTTTTTCAGTCCTACTCTATTCCTATTCTACACTCACTCTCGGACTTTTCGCTGCTGCTCTTTGCGGGCGTGGGAGTCAAACCCACTCTTGAAACTTATGCGTCCCACCCCATCCCTCCTCGAAGATGGGGATTTGAACCCCTCACCTCCCCCTTCCATGTTGGAAGGGTGGCCACTAGGGCGAATCCCAGTGGTTATGCCATCTTCTTGTTGATGCAGCAAGAAACAAGCGAATATTTTCTCCGAAAAGGAGAGAGAGAAAGCAAGTGAAGAAACGTATCGCTTGAAAAATTGAAAAGATGAGAGAGAAAATAAAATGGTGGAGAGAGAGTGCCCGGCTAAACAAGCCCTTGAAAAATTGAAAAGACGAGAGAGAGGGTTTTGAGCGGAGATAAGCATTTATTATTCCTTATGTTAGTGGTTTACCAGAGGAGAGAGAAAAGAGCGTCCGAGGCCTTCCAATTTTAACTTTTCAATTTCTACATATTTTAGCTCACGGACAGATGTCGCTTTCTCAATGGATATGCACGCCAAGTCAGCCGATGACGTGGTGGTTGCTAACCACCGAATATTTTCTCCTTTCACCACATGATGTTTTTCAACATTGAAGTTAGTTGAGCCTATATTTTTATTATTTTTCTCTTTGGAAGAAAGCCCTAGTTAATTATAAGTGGGCCCAATGAGGTTGAATAAATCTCGCCAAAGACATAAGGATTAGATAGTAAGGCTCTGTTTGTTAACGTTCTTTGTTTCTGTTTATAAACAAAATTTTTGTTTTTTTGTTCCAAGGAACAAAAAAATAATAGAAACGCGTTTGTTTGCGTTTTTGTTCCAAATCTATTTTTTTGTTCCCAGTAACACATTTGGAACAGAAACATTTCTTGTTTTTGGAACAGAATTTAAGATCAATTTTTCTCTCTCCTCTTTTTTTCTTCTCTTTTTTTTTTTTTTTTTTTTTTCTTTGGCTGGTCACCAGCCTCGACCATGGCCGACGACCGACCGTCGAGGGCCGGTGACCTCGCCAAAGCGTCGCCGGCCCCCGACGAGGCCGGTGACCTCGCTAGCGTGGGGCAAGGCTAGGCAAGCTCGAGCACGCCTCGCCGAGCCACCGCCCGGGCGACGCCCGGATCCGGCAAGCCCGAGCTCGCCCGGCCAAGGCGAGGCCGAGCCTTGCCCAACCATGGCGAGGCTCGGCCTCGCCCGGGCCGGCGATCCTTGCCGTGGCTAGGCAAGGCCGCCGGCCCTCATCGACCGGTTTAGGCCATGGCCGAGGTCGGTGATCGGCCAAAAGAAGAAAAAAGAAAAAATAAAGAAAAATAAAATAAAATTATTAAAAAATTAAAAGAAACAAAAAAAAAAAAACACAAATTTACCAAACGTGTTTCTGTTCATTTTTATTTCCGGAACAAGTTTACTAAACGCGTTTTTGTTCAAAAATTGTTCCCCGAAACAAACACTTTTTTCTATTTTTGTTCCCTATAACAATTTTTAAACAGAAATGTTACCAAACGCGCCCTAAATAGCGGCAGTCACAAGTTTATACCAAAAAATGGAAAAAAAAAAAATAATAATTAAAGGATGATCACACAATCCATATCCATTCGTAAATTGATCGGACTTCAAGTTAGGGTTGGTGGGTTATAAAGAGGATAGGTTTTAACCCAAGAACTAGGAAAGCTACCGAAAATTAGAATTTTAACCGGAGAAATTGCACCCGGTCTAGATAGAAAATACTTAAATCGGATGTGCAATAATATTTCTTAATAACATTATATTTAATAATAAACCTTTTTATCATACATAATATTACAAAGTAATCATCAATCGGGCCGGATACAAATACGAGCAAAGTTATGAACAATAAAATGTAAAAATTTTCTTAACATCATACATATATATGATATGATTGTACCAACTAATCATTCTATAAATTTACTCATCATGCAATTACTTTAACATAAAAGTCATATTTTATATCAGTAATAATATTATTATCATGATGATTGAGTCCGTTCTTTTTTAAAAGACATTTGCATTTTTTTTTATCATACGGACTTTTTAGATGTTAATATAGTAATCCATTTTTAAGGAAAAAATAGTCAATAAATAGGTTAATTAGGCAAAGTTATTTTATTATACATAATGTTCAACCCATGGCAGAAATTTTTATATTCAATTTTTTTTGGGCGGTGCTATTTCCACCCCTATTTATACTAAAAAGACAACATTGCTTTCAATCTTTCAATTGCAATTTATAATGACGGCCCATTTCCTTTTTTTATTTAGTTTAATTAACATTATTAAACATTTCACATGTTTTTTTTTTTTGTGTATCAAAGGAAAGTGCATTATTAGATATTCCTATAACATTTTTTATACTCCATGTAAAATTATCTCACTAATTGTAAAGACACCTTTTGATATAGTATAAAGTCGAAAAGTCTATTCTTCATCATTAATCTTATAATAACTTAACTATTTTTTGACCCTCTTATCTCAAAAGCTCACTTTCTTAGTGAACTTTTTATTAATCTCATTAATCTAAAATATTTATCAAATCTCTTTATTTACTATATCAAAGAATTTATCTTTTTCCCTTATTATATTGGCAATATTTTTTATAGAGAGCATGTAAGACTTAGAGAAATATCTATGCACAATGAGATATCTTAATATTTTTTTCATAAACAGTTCATATATGATATTGATTTTTGTCAACCAAAATAATGATAGTTCACTAGCATTTTCAAAAGAAAGTTCTTACTTTATGCAATATTTAGGTTTAATAAAATTTACATGGATATAGAAATACTAAAAAAAAGCAAAGTAAATAAATTTAGGACAACCAATTTAAATTGTAATTGAATGACAAAGGGATTTTTTTTTTTTTTTTGGTGGAAAATGGGTGAATTTAGTCATATTGGGAGTAGAAATAGCGCCGCCCTTTTGTTTATTAAAAAAAAAAATTCCATAAAAGAGGCAAGTTTCTAGCTTTTCCCTTTAACCATTGAAGTGTAAAAATTTTATAGAATTATTTACAGCCACCTAAATGCTTTCTTACATGACATGAAGTACCCATATCGAGCAAATAAGATGGCAAATGCCTTCTTTAAAGAAATAAATTTATGAAGTAACTCGATTCAAAAGTTGTGCAGGTGGAGGATAGCCGCGTCTTAAGCTTATAGCATTGTGCTGACGATAGGCGAGGCTGCCCACGCAAAGCGTAATAGTTGAGGGATGAACAACTAGCGATTGATGTCGGGGAAACAAGGGATGAAATTTATGTAGCGATTGCTATCTAATTAGAGAAATGACTGCATCTTTTCCACTGCTCCTATAGTTTAACTTGGCATTCTTTTTCCTTTCTTTTCAAAACCTTGGAAATTTGTGAGGAATGTTAACAGTTTTTAAATATTTGAGAGTAACGACTTTAATAAAATTTATAATAGCCATCAAAATTATTAATCTGTAAGGATTTTTGTAAATTTTTTGTAATGTTTATATAACAGTTTTGTAGCAAGTTTAATTGTAATCAATTTGTAACGGATTTATGGCTCCCTCTCTTTTACCTATATATTGTTACACTGAAGATAATTGGAAAGTTTATATAGAGAAACATGAATATCTTTGCTCTTATTCAATTTTTTCCTTTCTTGTAGGTTTTACATACAATTTAATTGTTTATGTTCCTTCTATTATTCTGTATGGAATAAAGAAGAATCTTTGTTATATCTCGAGAGGTAACCGCTAGAGCCTATCGCATCAAGATAAGAACTATGCTTACACATGTCAAACAATTGATCTTATTTTCTCATTGTTTCCAATAGATTTCCAACAATTCTCAGTTCCATCTTCTCCAAATTTTTCTAGCATCTTAGACAGTTAAGATAATTATGCGAAAATGAAAATTAAGATTTTATTCATTTCGCAAAAAAATGAATGATTTGGAAAATATGTTTTAAAAAATGATAACTTATATCGCTTGAAATAATCAGTCAATAAAAAATTATCTTCACTACCGACAGCAATTTATGTCTGATGTTTTTGTGGAAGATAAAAAATTTCTTCATTTGTTCATTTTTTTAAAGCGATACTAGTGATCAATTTTTAGATAAATATTTTTGAAATCATTCATTTTTCACAAAATAAACATATCCTAAAGAAGTCAATATATCCCATTGTCCAAAATGAATATTTATAGACAATCATATTGTAGCTATAATTAGTCTTTAAAGCAGATATTGTAATTAGGCATCTTATAAAGGCACCTTGACGTTCTTTTTTTGGTCATCAAAATTGTAAAAATTGAAGAATAAATCGGTCTTTCAAAGTGAAATAATTATGATGTACTGAAAAAAAATGGAGAATTGTGAAGATAAAGAGAAAAATATTTTATATTTAAATCGAAAAGAAATCGCGAAAAATTCACTGCCATTGCGAATGTTATACATTTGAATTAATATTGATATTTAAATAATTTTAAACTCTAGAAAATCAAAGTTAGAAGCAGAAATTCAGTTTTATTCGATTTTATTCGAATTTTATTATTATCTACAAATTCTATTAGAAGTTCATCTGCAAAAAATTGAATTAAAAAAAGGAGGCAATAACAATTGTAATATTTGCAGCAACAAATGTTCATTACACGAACTTTTCATTTTTATTGTCTTTACGCCCTCTAATTAGTCTATAAAGCACAGATGTTGTGATCAGGTATCTTATAAAGAACCTTAACGTCCTTTCTTGTCATCAAAATCGTAAAAATTGAAGAATAAATCGGTCTTTGAAAATAAAATGATTATGGAAAAAAAATATAGAGAATTGTGAAAATAAAGAGAAAAATATTTTATTTTAAATCCAAAAGAAAATCGAGAAAAATCTTCACCGTTGCAAATGTTATAAATTTGAATTTATGTTCATGTTCTAACAATTTTGAACTATAGAATATCAAAGTTAGAAGTTATCCAAACGGAAGAATAGAAACTTCAATTTTATTCAATTTTATTCAATTTTTATTGTTATCTACAATTCCATTAGATGCTTATCTACAAAAAAATTGAATCCAACAAGGAAGGCAATAACAACAGTAATATATATAGCAATAAACATGTATTTCCAAAAGATACAAACTTTTCACATTTATTGTCTTCGCAACTTTTGATTAGTCTATAAAGTACAGATGTTGTGACCAGGCACCTTATGAAGAAACCTTAATGTCCTTTTTCAACATCAAAATTGTAAAATTGAAGAACAAATCAGTCTTTAAAAGTGAAATAATTACAATATAGCAAAAAAAATAAGGAATTAAAAAATAAAGAGAAAAAAATATTTTTAAATCCAAAAGGAAATGGCAATAAATTCCCCACCATTGCGATTGTTATAAATTTGAATTAATGTTGATATTCAAACAATTTTAAATTTCGAAAAATCCAAGTTAGAAGTTATCCAAACAAAAGAATAGAACTTCAATTTCACTTTGAATAAAAAAAGGAGGCAATAACAGCAGTAATATACGCAATAACCAATGTGTGTTACTAAAAAGATACGAAATTTTCACATTTATTGTCTCCACACCTTCTAATTAGTCTTTTTTTTTTTTTTTTTTCGGTCTACTCTATTTACCTATTCTAACTCTCATTCTCGGACTTTTGTCATGCCCATTGTAGGGCGTGGAAACCCACTCCCCGAAACTAATTTGTCCCCACCCCAACCCCCCTAAGAAGATGGGGATTCGAACCCCCACCTCCCCTTCCATGTTGGAAGGGTGGCCAATGGGGTAAACCCCAGTGATTCACCTTTTGATTAGTCTAAAAAGCACAAATGTTGTGGCTAAGCATTTTATAGGGCAACTTTAACATCAATTTCGTCATAAAATGGTAAAAATTGAAGAATAACTTAGTCTTCGAAAGTAAAATAATTATGAAGTACGAAAAAAAATAGAAAATTGTGACAATAAAGAGGAAAAGTATTTAATTTTTAAATCCAAAAGAAAATTGCGAAATATTTCCCGCCATGGCGAATGTTATAAATTTGAATTAACTAGAACTTCAAATAATTTAAAACTCTAGATAATGGAAGTTAGAAGTTGTCCAAACAAAAGAACTTCAGTTTTATCCCATTTTATTCAATTTGTTATTGTTATTTGTAAATTTCATTATATGCTGATCTACAAAAATAACAATAACAAACGTGTATTATAAAAAAGATACTGACTTTTCACATTTATAGTAGGGAAAAAGCCACCAAAAACTTCAAACTTTACATAAAATGACAAATTTACTCCAAACTTTTTTTTTATAACACAAAAACCTCCAATTTTGCCAATCGTGACACATTTACCATAAACTCTATGGTCAAAGGGCATTTTCATCTTTTAATTTTCAATTTTTTTCAATTTTTCCTTTTTTCTTTTTTTCCCTTTTTTTTTTTTTCTTCTCTCTTCCCTCCATCAGCCATGGTGGAGGAAAGCCGGACTTAGGCAAGGACGGCCCTCGCCTAGGCCGAATCTAGTGAGGACTATCTTGGCCCGATGCCATGAGGCCCGCCCTCACTTGCGTCGAGCAAGGGTTGCCCTCGCCAGATCCGACAAGGGTTGGTGGAAGAAAGAGAGAAGAAGGAAAAAAAAAAAAAAAAAAAAGATAAAAATACCCTATATTTTGGGATAAATGTGTTACATTGACACAAATTTGAGGTTTTTTGTATTACAAAAAAAAAATTGGAGTAAATGTGTCATAATTAGTAAAGTTTGAAGTTTTTCGTGTCACAAAAAAAAGTTTTGGATAAATTTATCACTTTGAACACGGTTGGAATTTTTAGTAGCTTTTTCCCTTTATGGTCTTCACACTTTCTAATTAGGCTATAAAGCACAGATGTTATGACTAGATACCTTATAAAGAATCCTTAACACCCTTTTCGTAATCGAAGTTATAAAAATTGAATAATAAATTGGTCTTTGAAAGTAAAATAATTGCGATGCACGAAGAAAAACATAGAGAATTGTGAAAATAAAGAGAAAGATATTTTATTTTTAAATCCAAAAGAAAGTCGCAAAAAATCCCGCAATCCCGTAGCGTGAATGTTATAAATTTGAATTAATCGTCTTCAAACAATTTTAAACTCTAGAAAATCAGAGTTAGAAGGTATCAAAACGGAAGAACAAGACTTCAGTTTTATCCGATTTCATTCGATTTTTATTATTATCTACAAATTTCATTATATGCCCATATGCAAAATTTTGATTCCAAAAATGGACGCAATGATGAGCAATATAGCAGCAACAAACGTGTATACCAAAAAGATACGAACTTTTCACGTTTATTGTCTCCACACTTTCTGATTAGTCTATAAATCATTGATGTTATGACTAGGCACCTTTAAAGAAAATTTAATGTCCTTTTTTGGTCATTAAAATTTTAAATTTGAAGAACAAGTCGATCTTCGAAAGTAAATGATTATGATGTATGAAAAAAAAAAAAAAAAAAACATAGAAAATTATGAAAATAAAATTGTGAAAAATTCCTGGCCATTGTGAATTTCATAAATTTGAATTAATTTAATATTCAAATAATTTTAAACTCTAGAAAATCAAAGCTAGAAGTTATCCAAACGGAATAACAGGATTCAGTTCATCTTACCAAAAAAAAAAAAAAAAATTTAGGATTCAGTTCTATCCCATTTTATTTGATTTTTATAGTTATTTACAAATTTTATTACACGCTCATATGCAAAATTTTAATTCTAAAAAAGGAGGCAATAACAAGATCAATATACGCAGCAATAAACGTGTATAACCAAAAATATATGAATTTTAAACTCTAGAAAATCAAAGCCAGAAGGACTTCAATTTGATTTTATTTGATTTTATTTTTATTGTTATCTAACATATTTCATTACATTACCATATGCAAAATTTTGATTCAAAAAAAGGAGACGATAACAAGAACAATATACGCATCAACAAGTGTATATTACCACGTATATTACCATAAAGATATGAACTTTTCACGTTTATAATCTCTGCACTTTCAGATTAGTCCATAAAGCACTAATGTTGGGGCTAGGCACTTTATAAAGAAACCTTAATGTCCTTTTTCGTCATTAAAATTGAAAAATGCAAGAATAAATCGGTCTTCAAAATGATTACGAATTATGAAAATAAAAGAGGAAAAATTTATTTTTTAAATCCAAAAAAATCACCAAAAAATTGCCTAGCTTTGTGAATGTTATTAATTTGAATTAATATTGATTTTCAAACAATTTTAAATTCTAGAAAATCAAATCTAGAAGTTATTTAAATGGAATAAACTTCAATTTTATCCTATTTATTTGATTTTTATTGTTTTCTACAAATTCCATTACATGCCCATATGCAAAATTTTGATTCGAAAAAAAGGACAATAACAAGAGCAATATACGTAGAAACAAACACATATTATCAAAAAGATAGAAACTTTTAACATTTAATATTTCCGCACTTCCTGATTTGTCCGTAAAACATCGATATTGTTACTAGACACTTGGGTGATATACATTTGTTAAAGAATAAATTGGTTTTCGAAAATAAAATGATTACGATGTACGGAAAGAAAAACAACATCGAGAATTGCAAAGATAAAGCAAACAAAAATTTTATTTTTAAAACCCAAAATAATATGGAGAAAAATTCCCTACCATTACAAACATTTCATATTCAAATGATTTTAAATTTGAGAAAACCAAAGCTCGAAATTATACAAACACAAGAACAGATTTTCAAAATGATTTTATCGTTATCTACAAATTCCCGTTTGATTCCCATCTACAAAAAGTTTGAATCCCAAAAAGGGAGGTAACACGGTAGTATACGCAGCAACGAATATTTATTGCCATAAAAAGATACGAACTTTTCATATTTATTGTTACTCATCTCTATCCAAATGTCATAAATATAAACTAATGTCGATATTCAAATAATTTTAAATTTGAGAAAACCAAAGCTCGAAATTATCTAAACACAAGAACAGATTTTCAAAATGATTTTATCGTTATCTACAAATTCCCGTTTGATTCCCATCTACAAAAAGTTTGAATCCCAAAAAAGGAGGCAACAGCGACGGCAGTATACGCAGTGACGAACGTGTATTGCCATAAAAAGATACGAACTTTTCATATTTATTGTCACTCGTGTCTCTATCCCAACGTCGTTAATTTTCTCGTTCTCGTTTTCTTCTCCCGTCTTCCCAAAATTTCTCCCCTCCGGCGAATCCAAATTCCAGTGATCGGCGCCTCCGATTCGGTGAACGCGTCCTAGGGTTCGTCAGTACTGCGGCGGCGGGCGGCCGCGGGCGGCGGCGGACGGCGGCGGCGGTGATCGTACTCGGTGGTGCGAAGAAGGAGAAGACTGTGGAGGGCTTCGCTCGTTCTGGGTCCGGTTCGATTCTGTGTTTTTTCGGCGTTTGAGAGGGGGAGGGAGATGTGAGGATGATGGGCATTGAGGCCGCTCGGAGAGGCGGGGCGGCGGCGAAACCGATGCCGGCGGCGGCGGCGGCGGCGGCGGTGTCCCGGGCGAGGGTGAGGATGTGGATTCTGCGCGCCACCACGTCGGTGTTGCTGTGGACGTGCGTGGTGCAGCTGACGGCGCTGGGGGAGACGCGGGGCCCGAGGGTGCTGAAGGGGCGGCCTCCCTGTGATCATCGGGATCAGTCGCCCCCCGCTACCGAAGCGAAGGAGGCGGTGGAGGTCTCTTCTGGGCATCGTCCTCGGCGCGTTTTGCCTCCCAAGAGTGAGTCCCGATGCTTGCTTCTTGGACAGCTCGTGTAAATTTTGTTCCTTTTTGGTCCCCGATCTTAGGTTAGCTTGTGTTCGCGGTGTTGGATTCGTGTAATGTCTTTGAATTTCTATGGTGATGTTGGGTATTCATGGATTTTCTCTGGGTGTGAGGAAAATGCCTTGATCGTCGATCTTTCTTGTTGTGATGTCGTTGTCGTAACGTTGCCTCTTTGATTCTCACTGTAGTTATGAAGTTTTTCCAGAGGGCAAGCCTGTGGTGAGTGATTAGATTGGAGAGATTATTGGGTCAGTTTCGCATTTGGAAATAGGACTGTTTTAGGAAATCATGTTTAGCACGCATCTGATGAGAGACTTTCCGAATAGTTACCATGTAACAACATTTTTTGTTCTTTGTGTTTGATTAGCTTTTGTCCTTTTAAGTGTCAATGTTCTTTTGTCGCAAGTTTCATATGTTTCTTTCTGGTATTTGCTAAGAGAAAGCGGAGTTGCATTGAATTCTACTTCTTCTCATTGCATAGGGGTTTACAAGAACAATGGATACTTGATGGTCTCTTGCAATGGAGGACTTAATCAGATGAGAGCAGCGGTGAGTGAATAGCTATGTTTTTCCCCTGTTTGAACAAGAACACTCAATAGCATTATCCGGTTTCACCCATGTCAATAACTGAGCACTCCATGACTTTCTGACACACTGCAGATTTGTGACATGGTTGCCATTGCTAGATATATGAACGTCACACTCATAGTCCCTGAGCTGGATAAAACTTCCTTCTGGGCTGACCCCAGGTTGGGATGATTTTGTTTCTTTTGTTTAATTACTGGATACTGCATTCCGAGCAAGAACATGGCTTAAAGCCGTTAATTTTATTTGGCAGTGAGTTTCATGACATATTTGATGTTGATCATTTCATCACCTCTTTGAGAGATGAGGTTCGAATCTTAAAGGAGTTGCCACCCAGGCTCAAGAGGAGAGTGGAACAGGGAAGAATTTATTCCATGGCGCCAACCAGTTGGTCAGACATTTCTTACTATCATCGCCGGGTCTGTTGTCTGAACTATATGAACTTGTGTCCATGTTGGATAGTGTTCCAAACCTGATTTCAATATCAATAGTTGTTTTGTCTCATCGCGTATTATTGAAGCGAAATTGTGTCATCAAGTTTCATTGGTTCTGTTGTTCCCTATCAAGGGTGCTGGTTCCTAATCCTAGCTTACTTTCAGTTATTCTTCTTTTGGTGCATATAGATTCTTCCCCTGATACGGAAGCACAAAGTCGTACATTTCAATAGAACTGATGCCCGGCTTGCCAACAATGGCCAACCACTGCAGCTACAGAGGCTGCGTTGCCGGGTGAATTTTAGTGCTTTGAAGTTCACTCCTCAGATAGAGGAGCTGGGAAGAAAAGTTGTAAAGCTTTTAAGGGAAAATGGCCCTTTTCTTGTGCTTCACCTTAGATATGAGATGGACATGTTGGCCTTTTCAGGCTGTACTCACGGTTGCAACGATGACGAGGTGGAAGAGTTGACTAGGATGAGGTGAGTTGTGAGCTACATTTTCATTCAAGTGGGTAACTTTTTAAGGATCCCCTGAGCAAATTTCCCCTCTATTTTCACTTCTTGGCAGATACAATTATGAACAGTGGAAAGTAAAGAAAATCGATTCTGAGATGCAGAGGATAGAGGGTCTTTGTCCTTTGACTCCTGAGGAGACTGCTCTCACATTGAAGGCTCTGGACATTGATCGAAAAATGCAAATTTATATCGCTGCTGGTGAAATATACAGTGGAGAAAGAAGAATGGCAACTCTTGCTAGGACTTATCCAAAATTGGTCAGTACCACAGAGCCCAAGGGCTAATATCTGGTTTTTATTGCTTCCTTCTTGTTTGTGTCTCTAGTCATTTGGTTGACTTGTTCTACTTGTAACAGGTTAAAAAGGAGACAATACTAGAGTCCTCAGACCTACAAGCTTTTCATAATCACTCATCACAGATGGCAGCATTAGATTATCTTGTTTCTTTGGAAAGTGATGTTTTTGTTCCCACCTATAATGGGAATATGGCTAAGGTTGTTGAAGGACATCGCAGGTAATAATCGTTATGCATGAAATTAAGTCTTCTAGTTTTCATCTTAACAGTTGCTCTCTTTGGCTTCAGTCAAACTTATATTTTAAGTTCCAAAAATTTGACCCTTGAGATCTTGTATCTGGCGAGTGCTATTAATGTTGTTTGGATCCAGTTGTCAAGTTTGGACAATTAAATTGCAACTGGGTGATGATATCTGTTGAATCTCATATATAACATGACAGGTCTTTATATCATTTTTTCCATGCCATGATTTTTCAAAGTTAATACTTTCTAACTAATTTCCAATGGTACAATTAGGTTTCTTGGTTTCAAGAAGACCCTTCTATTGGATAGAAGGCTTCTTGTGGAGTTAATAGACCAGTTCAGTAATGGAAATTTAAGTTGGGAAGATTTCTCTTCTGCTGTTAAGGAAGCCCATGCATTCCGTGTTGGTAATCCGACGAGGAGGTTGGTCATTCCAGATAGACCTAAAGAAGAGGAATACTTTTATGCAAACCCACAAGAATGCTTATGATCATCTAAAGATGCATAATTGGTTGTTGTTTGGGTGATCCTGATTTTCTCAATTTGCGTCCGCAACTCTAGCTATTCAGAGAGATCTTTGACCTCTTCATCGTATCACTATGGTCAAAATAGTTTTTCCTGATAGGGCCATCAAGTGAAATGCGTAGAAGAATCTACCCTTCAAGAAAGGGTCAAATCCTGCAGAAGCTGCAGGCTGCAGGGGTACAGATTAACCTCCTCTGTTCTTGCCAATTATGCAATTCATGTACAGAAGCTACCATGCCATTATGGGGTCATGCTCGTTCAAATTGGTTGGGCACCTTCACAGCAGATGCAAATATAGATGTGGTTTGCCGCAACTGTGAATTTATGGAACGCAATCCACATATTCTCATCAGCCGCATCTTTCCTTTTTCCTTTTCATTAGCTGCTCCAGTTTCTTCTCATACACATTCTCTTCAATTTCTTCACACATAATCGCTGTTTCTTTTGTTCAATTCCACAGAAACACTGAAGCAACTGGCAACATGATTAGGAACACTCATTGGACAGGAATGTCATATAATTTCTCCTTCATTTCTTTCTTTTCTTTTTTAGGTGCATAAGTAACCGCAGCCTTTCTGGTCATCTTTGCAATATTTCCACAGATATTCATGTAAAGCAAGTGTTTTTTTTTAGTCATGTTGACAACCATGGTATGTTGGCTAGAGCTTCATGCGATTGGTAATTGAGACATTTGTTACTTTCTTGAAAAATATGTTCCCAATTGATTTTTAGCCTGTTGGTTATGACAACCTAAACGAAGCAACCAAAAGCCAATTGAACAAGCTCATCTCAATGATAATTTGTAATTTCTGGATTAGTATTTGTTCTTATTCGTTGCCCACAGGCTTATATTATTTGAGATGACTAGTGAATGGTTCTTGTTGTCCCTTACTCTCTTTGGAATAAGAACTGTATTAGACCGTTGGCCTGTTGATTTCTGTATCTTTACTGGGAAAGAAAATGCACGAGTCTTGTGAATCTCAATAATTGGTAATTGTGCACAGAATGTAATGTGAAAGACCAAATGAGGTCTATTTTCAAACCAAGTCATGAATGCTGCTAGAGAACATACATGATGACAAGAGGATACTCTGTTTCTTCAAGAAGATGTGGTTGTCGACTTTATTATGTCAAGGCCATGAGTAATGAGGTAAGAAGTAGAATGCCCTTTAACAACCACTCTCTGTTTCTTCATGGAAGGATTGTCATGATTATCGCGGGCTAATGAAGAAAAATCATTCTCGACTGCTCACTTCTTTGTGTAAAACTTACCCATTGATCTCACTTTTTTTAGGTTAAGCATGCTTTAACTGCAAGTAACGTTTGTTGATTATCAATTAGATAAACCAAGGGTGATCACGTACTGCTGTGATTGTGATGGTTGATCATCACATCTCTGCTAATTCAAAAGCGATGAGTAGAATGTGGGTTTCCTGGCGTTAATTACTGCTGGATATCGACTGAACATGACTTTTGACACAAGATTCATCAGCCCGTCGACCGATCCTGATGTCGACCGATCCTTTTTGCTGTTTATCCATGCTTATGATGAAATATTTGTGGAGGGTTAGAGAAAATCCTCGGATAGTAATCATCACAGACACCAACCAAATACGATGCTTAAACACCAGTACAACAAGGCTCGAGGTCACCTGCCAACTTTTGTACGCAACAAGATTGTGGTTTAGCCCCAAAATCATTTGAGTGGGGCATCTTACACTATAAGAAAAGCAAAGCAAGAGAAGCTATTGGATGCAAGATAAGTCCGCATTACTGATGCCTGATGAGTGATGACGAATGAGGAAGCCGGTAGGGTCCTCCAAATCAGTGAGAATTGATTTATGATTAAATATTACAAGTAAGTTCGACCCCCCGAAACAAAAAATAAGAAAGAGAAATATCACAAGTAATACATGCCTGAAAGTTATGTGCATTCAAACAAACTAAAGACAATGTACAATGGTCTCGACTGGATAAGCTTATTAGCCAGGAGAAGATTGGATGAACCCTATATGTAAGAAGGTTTAACCCAAAAAAAATTTGAATAAATCGTATTACAAAAAGAATATCAGGATGATTGTTATGCTACCTAGCTTTTCCCCGTCTTTAGCTTCTTCAGGGCAGGATCTGCAATCTCGCCTGCAGCTCGAGTCCGTGTGACTCCTCGATTTCTAGCTTCAGTATCCTGCATTGTACACAGAATTAAGGTCATTCCTCGATGCCGCAAGTTATGTAGACATATTTACTTAGATTGACCCAAAATGAAGAAGAGAAATGACAACTGAGGAAACTAGGGAAGTACCTTAGGAAGAGATGAAGAGGTGGCATTTCTACCATTTGCTTGCTTCCCTAGCTCAATTTGTACCGAGATGCTGGCCTGGGACAAATCTACCCCAGAACTTTGCAATGCTTGAGTTAATCTATTCAACAACCTGTTACAGATAAATCTCCTATTATCCAACAATTCACCATTTGACCAAATAAAAAAAAAAAAAACAATTCACTACACAATTCTACAGGATAGCAGAGAAAGGCCTGATAACTCGATCACAAGTAGTGGTTAGTGTGCAAGACTTGTCACCTCACACTGTAAATAAAGCAACCATTAACCGGGAATCAATCAAGTGCATTGCATGAAGAGATTAATATGTAGTTTGCTTCCCCTAAACATTTGTTAAGGAGTGCCTCGCCAGCACCAGTTAAGCAATCAGAGAAGGAAAGTTTGCAACTGTCAATTCATTGCTTTTTTAGTGCTAAGCCAGATCAATGCTTTGGAATATTAAGTACGCTTTAATAAATTTCATGAGGACACTCATTAACAAGACACCTATGAAAATTGCAGATAAAGAAAATGGAACAGAGTAAAACATGATATTTCTTTCATATAGAAAAATAGTTTTGACACCCAGTTTCAGATTCATCTGCCAGTCGAGATAAGACAGATCAGACCAACACCAAGAAAAACAAGACTTGGACGCAATACTGGTCGAAAATACTCAGCCCCTGCAGAAGTCCCCGGTGTGGCAAATGGGGTCTTGCCTTTGCTCTCAGAGCAGAAACTCTAAAAACAGTTTCTGTTTGGAGCAAGTGCAAGACAGTTTTCTGCCAACAAATGCAATGTACCGCAATGATTGGCTACAAATTACAATTGCAACAAGGAGCATGAAATATGCTGCACATCTGGTCCTTAATTATTGAGAATGGTTTTGAAAAGATATGAAAAAAATGCACAAAAACAGTATGTTGCCAGAAAGAAATAATTGCAACAGAAAAACCAGTAATATAATTTTTTTAAGTATAAATCTGAACAAAAGAACTTTAAAAACTGATGCTTACCCTTGAGAGTAAACATTGGAGATACTTATTGTACCGCCTTCAATGGTCAGCTCCTCTTCTTTCAGTTTGTCGGTTGAAGCAGAGCACTCGTTAGTCAATGATTTGATTCTACTAATCTGTGTTAGTGGTTGGGACGCCTTGTTTTCCAAATTAGGATCCCCTCTTGCCACTGCACCACTACCCCTGACACAGTTCGAGATGTCGGGCTGCGGAGACATTGGAAATGGAACTGCTCTATTTGTCATTCCAGGGTGATGCTCTACAGATTTGAAAGCAGTAACAGATCCCATCTCAGGTTCAAGTGGGTTCTTGGCGCTCCTGAATACGGCTGGGGCCATGGCAATATTGTTCTCATCAACTTTTGCCGCAAAGACCAAAGCAGGACTGGACCCACTGGTGATGTTTCGAGATTGATCAACATAATTATCCGTCGGCCTCTGACCATTTCTCTGTTTAAGGAAATTTTGTGAGATGGAAAGTAATCACAAATGCTTAATGAATATATCGATGTCATGATCTCAGAAAAGCAATCATCGGTGGGGTCAACACAGTGATTACATTAGTGAGATGACTGCCTGACTGGTATCACCCGCGTTGCAGGATGCCTTTGATATCCAAATAAAAAGCCCCCATTGCTTAACTAACAAGAAATTTCCACTCTATTACCACTATAAGGAAATGGCTGATAGAATTTATGGAACAATTTTTCATCCAAAACACGCAATTCCACATGCAGAGAGAAGACTGACGAATGAGAGGAGGGAATTACCACAGGCATCATATTTGCTGGTTCTTGGCTCCATCCTTGAAATGAACCTTCATAATTAGTAACCTTTTCCTGTAGATACTGTATGTACTCGATAACCTGTATAAAAGCAGTTCCTTCATCAATCAAGATTATAAGGTTTATTCTATCTGGCAAGAAAGAAGGAAAAAATAAGCAAAATGAATGCCCTGGTACCTCCAGTAAAAATGATGCCTTATCTCTCTTTTGGTCGCTGTTTGGGATTAGAGACCTCAACGTCTGAAACCTGCAGCAGGAGGTCTACATATCAAATACACGACAGCATAATCTGAAGGATTTCCAGAAAAAACATTTCTGATATTCAATGCACTTGGAACATCAATGTTTCATCTTTTATATACTGTAGTGGCATGTCAAAAGCGGTGAAATCCATGGTATTCCACAGCATGAAATGTGAATAGATAGTTTCGACTAGCCAGTAAATTGCTTATCTATGGGTAATGTTGCGTGAAAAATGCCATTGCACAAACAATCGGACGTGTTAGGATGAAATTGTTTGATCTTTAGAGAGAAGACAGTGAGTGAGTGATGCTCGACTCACCTGTCATTTATTTTGCTCCGCCTCCGCTGCTCAGTTGCAGAATGCTTGGACCGAGGTGTGTTGGCTTTCTGATCACTACTCTTTCCATCAACTTTCACCCTCAACTCCCCTGCACCAACTCAAAACTTTCCTCATCAGAAAACATGGAATTTAGATGAGATCATCCTTTTCTGCGATATATATAAACAGCTGAAGATGCACGTATCAAAGGAAAAATTTATGAGAGGATATAACATAAGATCAGCTAGTTATAGATGACACTGCCATAAAAATAAATATGCCCTAAAAATTACCTTTAGGAATAGGGGAAGTCTCTTTCTTGAGCAAAAACTCTCCATCATCGTCGTCCAATTCATCTTCCTGATTGCTCCCACTCTTTGCTGATCTTATCATGTCCATAAAGCTCTTATTTTTGGCCCCTGATGGCCTATAAAATGAGAAAGCTCATCCTCAGTATGGACCTAATATGCTGTAACCTAATGAAGAACCACGGACAAAACAACAGTGAAGCAGCAAGATAGAAAGAGAGAGAATAGCCACTGACTGCGAGGAAGAGAGTGAACTGAACGAATTCCGGTGATTGTTATTGGAAGATGAGTGCGACGGCCGCTCAGATGCCGGCCACGGCCCCAATTTCACCTCCGCCTCTGTCAAATTCAGCGCCAATCAAATGAATTTTTTTTTTAAAAAAAAGTCCATTCGGTTTTTCACGTTTTCTCATAGACACGGGTATTTCACACGCACCGAACAACTGATTTACCTACCTCGTACAGAGGCAGAAGGCACGTTCTCCTTCCCTGTCTTTCCCTTCTTCGCTGCAGATTCATCCCAAAGCGCGAACCCGCTGTTAGTGTAAGAACTGCAGTTGGAGTTCTCATCCGTCCGGTCAGTGCTACTTGCCTGAGCCACCGTATAAATGGTCGCCTCAGGTTTTGGTGGGTTTTGATTATTGAAATACGAAATGTGGCTGATGCTGTACGTCCCGATCCCTCCAGGAAGCACGTGTTCCACCGAATGCTGCGGTGGGGCGGAGGGCGGCGGCCCCGGAGGAGCCGGAGGCGGCGGCCTCTCGAAGGACGACGATATCTCGCTCGTGGCCTCTTCCTTGGCGCCCGTCTTCCCCAGGAAGTCGTGGGTTTTCAGGAAGTTGTCTGCAGCACAAGAAAGAACAACCAAGATCAGGGCTCTAGATCACACGACCCAAGATTCGGTTCAGCTGTGTCATCAAGATTTGATGATTCCAGCAATCTGCTCAGGACAAGATCGAAGAAGGGTCATCGTAATTCGAAGTGAACCATGCCGGGTCACCATCGCGACGGCCTTCGCGCGCGACAGCCGGTCGGAGTCCAGATCCAAAAGATGTCCTTCTCACTTAAGACACAACAGAGAGGCGAGGAATTCTTCGCTGTTCAGCAGACAGCTAACGACGGGCCTCCATTTCAGTCCACACGCGGCGCACTCCCGGACAATTCATCGCGCAATATTCCCCCTCCATCAACGCTCATGCGGACGATGATGCTGTCGTTCAGGACAAAAGACGCGAAAAGGGAGAGAGAACCAAAAGGGTCGTCGATGATGCCACCCACGAACGAACGCGCGCTCATGTGAAACATGTGCAACTGCTTGAAAAAGTCGGTCACGAGATCGACCCGAGATCGTGTCTCCGTCACGTAACTGAAGGCACTACGCACTCACACGCACGCACGCGCGCGCGCAATACCTAACCGCAACGGATCTAAGCCGCTCGAAAAATTCCAACTTGGCCGCCGCTGCTGCTGGAGGAGGACGCGGGTTCGAGGATCCTGAGGTCTCTCTCTCTCTGTCTGATCCGACCAGCGAGCACCCTGCACCGGGGGGGGGTGGGGGCCGCCCCGCCCCGCCCGTGCCGCCGGGCGCACCCGTGCCCGCTCACGTGATGTCAAATCAGGCCCGTCGGATTCAAGCATGGACCCGCCACCACCCATCTGATGTCCGGATTCGCCTCTCCTCGGTTCTCTCTTTTTCTTGAGCTTGCTTTTCGGATTCGGCAAAGCCATGGCCCACCCGAATTCACGGCTCGGATCCACGACCCTCCTCTCTCTCTCTCTCTCTCTCTCACGTGCATCCACTAACCTCGATCGCTTCCCTACCCATTAAAATTTTACAGATATTTCCCTCTCTCTCCCTTTCTCTCTCCTCCCCATTAAAGCACGATCGTTACCAAATCCCCGCAGGGGAGGACGACCCATCAGCGTTTTCCTCCTCTTCTTTTCTCTATTGCCCTTTGCTTTTTCTCGGGATCTAAAAACTAGATTTTTTGCAATGAATGAGCAGGGAAGAGAAAAACCCTTTTTCGTGAACTGGCCGAATCGACGTAATTTATGATAAAAAAAGATAAATTTCGAACGAGAGGGAGAGGGAGAGGGAGAGGGAGGGATGGGACGGGGGGTTGTTTTACCTTGAGAAGGAGGCTGTCTTGGATCTTGGTGGTGGAGGGTCGAATGGCTGCACAGCGACAGGAAGTCGTGCGTTGCTTTCCTCGCTGCAAAAGAAAAACCAGCTTCGATTTCATCGTCCGTCGTCGTCGTTCGTTGCGTTTTCTCAAAACTCGGACAAGAACCCGATAAAAAAGAACGAAAGAAAAACCAGAAACAGACGCGACAGCATCAATCTTGCAACCGAGATTGTAATACCTTCCGTTCCGAATGGACGAGGTTGAGGAAGCTCCATCATGCACGACCTACACGACGACGAATCGACGCGGTGGCGCGGGACTCGACTGAATTATGGAAACGGAGAACTGAAATACTTCGGTGAACCGGCGGAGCTCTCGAACAGAAAAGCTTCCCACCGAGAGTATCCCGAGCTCGAAGCGAAGCTGGACTGGAAACTACGGGGAGCCCTTCGCAGATCTGCGACCGGAAAGCAATGCAGATTCGCTCGGGAGATGGTTTCCCGCCTCCGATCTCAGCCCGAATCGGGGGCGCGCATTCGCTCGGCCGGGTCGCTTGGGTTCCAAGCGACCTCTTCCTCTGATCGAGCCCGCCTCTCGAGAAAACCGCCTCCCGGAAAATAAAAAAATTAAAAAAAATTCTTCGCCGCCGGATGAATTCAGCCCAGAGAATTCCCACGAATCTGAAGGCGACGTTCAGCAAAATTCGGAACTGGGCACAAAGAAAACTAAGCAGGGTTAGATTTTCCGAGCCGGGTCAGCTGAAAACCACGATCCCTTCCGCTGGACGTCTCGAAACCGAAGCATAATTTTGACCAAACGACAAAACACGAGGAAGGACGAGAAACCTGAGACGATCTGGACCACCGCCGCAGCAGCTCTCGCTGCTCCGCCGCCGTCGCCGGAGGAGGACCACCACCGAACCGGATTCGAACCCAATTCAGCTCAGCAGCAGAGCTCGCGAAATTCAACGCCACCGAATCTCCCCCCCTCGAGCACTGGACAGCGAAGGGCTCAGCTTTCGCTCCTCCGCAACCTCTCTCTCTCTACTCTCTCTCTCTCTCTCTCTCTCTACACTCTCTCTCTCTTCTTTCTCTCTTTTCTTCTGCGAAGGAGGCCATGGCTGGAGATCTTTTATACAGTTTCATGTAAGCGTCGGGTTGCTTTCCGGTGCGTCCCTCCTTTGTTCCGTTTTATCCATTTTTTTATTGTTATTTTTTTCCCTGATTTCCCAACCCCGTAATGATTATAATTATTGGGCAGGGACGGGAGGGGGCGAGGAACGGACGGCGTTACCCCCGGACGCCGTCGCGGCTGCGGCTGGGCTGACGGCGTTAGTGGGTTGGCGGGGGGTGTGGGTGGCGAATTTTGACTGACGGGATTCCGAAACGTTTCTTTGATTTTGATAAAAAAACAAATTCGGATTTTGGGGGTCGACGAAAATTAACATGACCTCGTCGAGGATTGCCATTGCCCCCGTTAGTAGCACTTGTCAAAAACCAATTAAGGAAAATTTCACCGTTTTTTATTAAGATTAATACTATAAAAAAACTTCAAACTAGTATTAGGTAATAAATTTATTTCAAACTAATTTATTTACTATCAAAAACTCTAATTCAATAAATTTGTGAGGAATTTATCTTCCATTAAATTTTTCTATCAAACTGCCGAGTTAATAACACTTAGAATTGATGAATATACCGATTTGTGATTTTTCATGTTATTATTTCAATTTAACAAAAAATAACTTAGAGTAAATTTATTATAAATATATTAGTTTTTATTTTTTTATGGTTAAAAAATTAATTTGAGGTAAATTTATCATAAGTGTATCAATTTTAATTTTATTTTTTTGATATTGACCCTTTTAATTATTAATTTTTTTCTGGAATTATGCACTTACAGCGTGTTCAAATTTGAATTATTTCGAATAAATATTACTTAATAAGTGTTCGGCGACCACAGAGGATTCGAATTAAAAAAATCGGCGCCGCTCGGGGGCAACTCGGTACGGCATCCGAGTCACGGAACTCAATGATTTGGAAGAGTCATTGTTAATTTCTTTTTTTTTTTTTTTTAATTTTATCCTATTTCTTTTTTGTTTGTTTGTTTTGGGGGCGTGACTAAATTAAATTAGTGCTTTGTGGCGATCCCGATGCTAATTGTAGTTTACTCCCCCAAGGACTGATGCTATTCTCTTTACCTCAGAACATACTTTCACCATCGATTTTTACTTTTATTTTTTAATTTTCTTTTTTTTAATGCACTAGGAGTCTAGTAGTGATTTGTTTTGCCCGTGTCCACTTTGGTTAGAAAAATAAAAAGGTTGGTCGACGTGGAAATTGCAATAATTGGTATTTTTTCTTTTGTCCTAAAAATAATTATTATCTTGAAACTTCAATTTTTTGTGAGTTCCATATGTTATCCGGAATCACTCGAGGCACCGACTCAAGAAAAGTGTCCATCTCCTTTTTCTAATCGAAGCTTTCATGATTGAAGATAATCAAAATTACTTATCGTATTTTAATAATTTGGCAAAGCCTATCGAACAATTAAAGTCCTTCAAAGTCAGAATTTTTTTCATAATTAATAATTCTTTACATTTTAAACAACCTTTTCAGGGTTCTATACCTTAAATGGGTTGGCCCAGAAAGTCACATATGTTGCCTATCGGATCGAGTTAGACCAACTATAGATTACTACTCAGGTTCTGTTTATTTCACGAAAAATGAATAATTTAGATAACATTTTCTTTAAAATGATCGTTAATATTACTCACCAATATGAATAAATGAAAAAATATATATATTTTCATCGTCTATAAAGAAATTTAAAAATTATTTTCCAAATCATTTGTTTTCAAATCAAACCTTGATCATTCATCATCGTTAGGCAGTGGCATTGCTTGAAGCATAATTAAAAAAATTGGGTCAAAATTGGAATTGGGGAAATGTGGAATTCCCAAACGGTCCAACCAAAGCGAAACTATTCTCCACAATCTCGTTAAAAAAAAAAAAATGGAGAGTACCCCTGTTGCCCCGGTCGAAATTATTGCACATGGGACAGTCCCTAGTCCTTCCCTCCCCGGCAGGCTCGCCAAGTAAATTGCGTTGTGACAAAAGCACCAAGCAGTTGCGATCATAGCCTTTCAAGTACCAACGGCAAAAATTAAAGTCTCGCGGGTGGCCCGCCGGTGTCGATCCCGACTCCCCGTCACGTGCCGACCATCACCGCTGATCTCATCTCCTCCATTTTTCCTCCGTTTCTTTTTTAGCCTTTCTGACGATACGGAGCACGTCGAGAGTCCGTTTCACGTGCATCGAATGAGAGGGGTCGCTCTCGCTCTCCACGGGAATGGCCGGCTTGACGAGTCGTTGCGAGAGCGAGACGTCGGAACCGGAGATTCAAAGGTTTCTTCGTTTCGCGCGACGCATGATGGTGTCGGCCTTTTTCTTTTTTCTCTTGTCGATGCCACTCCGTGACTGATCTCCGGGCCACGACTTGACCTGCGTGCTGACCGCTCCGCCCGCTAGAAATCCGAAGGTTTCAGATCGACAGACTCATCGTCGTGGTTTGACTAAAATCGCAAGACGAGCTGAAAGATTTCCTTTCGACAGCGAAAGGGGCATCAGCTCCGACCGCGGCGCTTATCAGAACGGACCACCTCGCGTGCACGGCGACCCGCATGCGCACGGTGGTTGCGGCGGGGGGAGGCGAACCGTGGTGGCCGGCGGCTGGCTGCCGCCGCTGCGGGAACTTTGTTTTCCGGAGGAGAGTGATGGTGGGGCGATGATGTCACGCGAGAGGGTTCCGAGAACCGTGTTTGACTTTACGACAGTTTACCCGGTTGACCTCCATCGTTTTTTTTTCCCACGATGGGCATCCCGGAATAAAGAAAGAAAGGCAGAGAGAGAGAGAGAGAGAGATTAAGATAAAGGGTTATGGACAGACAGGGATTGAAGGGACTTACACACCTGATGATTAGCGCACAGATCCCGATTTCGCTCCCCGTTTTTTAACCCCTCTTTTCAATGCGTTTCATCAGTAAATGCGCACTGCGCAGAGGCATCTAGAGAGAGAAATTAAGAGAGAGAGAGAGAGAGAGAGAGAGAGAGAGAGGGTGATGGCAGAGGATGTTGGTGGCGGAGGAGGAAACCTCACGTGACGATCCATGTCTCTCTCTCTCTCTCTCTTTCTGCTCTGTCTTCTCTGTTGTTTTTGAGTGGGGAGAAGCTTTTGACATTGGTGGTTCTTGGGTTTGGAGTCGTGTTGTTGTATTGTTTCGAGCTGGAACCGGAAAGTGCGGAGCTCCTTCTCCAATCCAATCCACCCCCCCAAATTACCTTTTTCCCATGTGCTTCCTCCTCCAGCAGATTCTCTCTCTCTCTCTCTCTCTCTCTAGAATGGCCATGGCCATAAGATCTATTAAATCTCCTGTCGCGGCATTGGGAAAAGTATCTTCATGCATCGAACGCACCGCCCCGCCCCGCCCGCCCCCACGCGTCGCCACGGCTCTTCAGCTCCTCGGGGAGCTAAAGGCCGTGTTGGTCGACACGAGGGAAGAGCCGGGTTATCGCGAACTGTGTAAAGGGTTCTTGTTTAAACTGCTCGAGAGATGATCTCGACATATACTTAATGACGAAATTCATCAACTCGTCTTATGTTGGATCTGCATTTGCCCGTTAATCGGACAATTTGTATTTCCGAGGCTTCAGTTGATGCCGAGTTATGTTGGTTTCTAATCATGCCTCGGTGTCCATTTTTAAAAGTTGATCCTTGTGAGCATCCATATGGAGGTAAACTATTTGGCTGGCGTGCTCTATTATTGATCAAAGCGAAAAGAACACATATTTAACATATATATTTAAGAGGGAAAGAACAAGGAAAAAAAATACTATGAAATTGAATAATTGTGTCACGCTAGAGAGGAACAAAAAAAAAAATACCCATTTTTTATTTTTGCGATCATATGTCGTTTTCCAAATTTTTTTTTTCTCTCTCTCTTCTATCCATTAATTAATTTATATATAAATATATGTTGGGTAAGAGAGAATGCATCGCACATGCGAGCCATGGGGTTGCAAACTCTCACGCCCCAAAATCTAATAGTAATCAAATCCCCGATCCACGTTCCCATCCACCTTGTGCTTCCACCTTTATTGCTCCTTTCCCTTTATTAATTTTCATAAACCCCCTTTTTAAATTATTGCCAAATTATTAAAAAAATATCTCGATTAATAAATTCCCCTTTGCACTATGCTTTAACGTGTGGATATTATTTCTTTTTTGTGGGGGGTGGCTCCGGCAATCATGGTGAGCATTCACACTTTGTGGTGTGTGGACAGAACGGAACAGCTCGGTTTGATCCGATACTTTGATGCTCCGTGAGTTTTATGTTTTTAGGGACAATAACACAAATAGTCCATGAACTCCGATCCAATTTGCAATATTGACTATAAACTTTTAATTTGTGCAATGTGGTCCATGAAGGTGGATCTAATGTATAATATAGTCCATAAACTTTCAATATTTTCAATGTGGTCTCTGAACTATTGATAAATATTCGATATAGTTCTTTTGTTTGCGTTATTTTTACATAGTTTCGGACTAAATTAAATATTTATTAATAATTTATAGACCACATTAAAAAAAATTAAAAGTTCAGAGATGACATTGTGCATCAAACCAAAGTTAATGAATTATATGGATCATTTTCCTTTGTTTTTACTTTGGCAATCCTATGCATGCATGATCTATCCTAAGCAGTGAATATTCTCTTTATTTTTCACTTGTCTTAATGGATTCAATCTCTCGTTAAATTCATTTTGCTTTTATGTGGTTAATTATATTGAATCTCGCGACACAAGGCAAATAATATTATTAGAATACTTGATAATCAAATAGCATATTTATCCAATAATTTAAATTTTTGGAACAGTTAACATTGGTCCCACGAAATCTTTCAATCGGCAGCACTTTCATAAAATCTTTTATAGTACCAAAGTAGGAAACCTGAGTTTGGAGGTTTTCATATCCCTTATTTGCCTCCATAATTGTATTTCTCCACACTCATTAATAGGTTGAAGCCTAGTTGGTGCTCCAAAGGAGAATGTTAGGATATATAGATATTAAACAACGTCTTCCATTTAACTGATTAAATTTTTAAAATAGTCGGTAGCAATATTTTTTCAAAATATTTTCTTTGAGTACTATGGAGATTAAATTCCAAACCCAAAGTAGACTGCTGACCGAATGAGTTAAGTAAAATATAAGTCCAAGTCTCGTTGAAATTCGAGTTACAATTTAATGTCGTTTGAGTCGGAACTTAAACCAACCTGCACAACAGTAATAATACAAGCAAGAAATGCATGTGATTACTAAATGGGTTTTGACCAATAATTATTCTTTTCACGAGAAAGGTCCTGTTACGATCGAGTTAGAGGATACTGTCGAATCAATGTGGAAAATGAATGATTTAGAATACAAATTTTTTCCAAAGCAATCATTTAGAATGATTAGCTGGTCAAAATATTCCGTCGTCCACGGTAATTTATGCTTAAATGTTTTTATGACTAACGAGAAATATTTTTGACGTGATTATATTTAGAAAAACGCGTCCGGTTGATTGGAACACACGGGACGCAACGAAAGGAAAACCGGTAGGTTTGCCCCTAAGAGTCAATCATTATCCTATTATATCCGCTGCGGGAAAAGGGAATAAAAACAATGGGCGGAACTCGTGAGCACGTGACCAGCGATCGTGGGGGGGGAAGAGGGGCGAGATCCGACGGTTGGTGACGAAACGTCAAAAGGGGGATGAACGGTCGCTGTCGTGCCTTGTCACAGGACCGGGCGGGATGCGACGCGAGAAAGCACCCCCCATCGCCATGTGGGACCCGAGGGGAGGTGGGGCCCGGAGGCTCACGTGCGAAGGGAACCAAAAGCGGACAACGTGTAATCGAGACTCGCTCCTCTTGATGATGGGCCAGCCCACCTAACCTACCTCTATTGAGGTACGGGGAGTAGGGGGGTGGGGCCCGCGCTCCCCCCCGTCCGGCGTCACGTTCCTCCGTTACATCAAAAACCCCGATTTCGTTTTCAACGTCGATCTCTCTCTCTCTCTCATTGTCACTTGTCAGCATGAGTGATTAATTCGTACAAAAATCCAAAACTTCCACATATGTGATATACTTATTTATAATTGATTTTTAGATCGTTCAAAATCTTAAATTAATATATTCATGATAAATTTATATTTTCAGTTAGATTAGATTAATATCAAGAGAAATTACAAAGCAATACACTTGTGAAATTGGTATGTCCATCAACTGTCGTATGTCATATAACTCGATAATTTAATAGTAAAATTTAATGGAAATTAACGGATGGCAAATTTGTTACGGATGTATGAAAATTAATTTATGATAAATTTATCGTAGGTACGCCAATTCAAGATTTTTCTTGGTAAGAACTCTATCTAATATAATCCGTGAATTTTTAAATATTTTCAATTATTGATAGTTCAGAGATTTTATTTAATAAATTAAAAGTCTAGGACGACATTGCACATAACCTTGTTGCTTCTGGAAAACATTGTATATTGATATAAAGTTCATGAATCATCAGTGTTGTTATCCCTCTTTTCTCTAGTCTATGTGAAACCCTAATAATTAGGGGCATAACCGTGATCAATCTGCAATATCGATTCTCAATAATAGACTGCATACTGTAGACATTCAATGTCCAATAAACATTCAAAATCAGCGCGCCATTCGATTCGCTCCTCAAACTTAGGAGACCACTAAATTATTCATACCGCGTACGCATAAAAGATTTTATCGACTGAGAATAGATCAAAATTGTGCATTCTTGATTTCAAAAGTTGAGAACCCGACAACACCTAACGCGTTCAGAGACAAGCCCTTTCGAGTTTCGACTCGGGGAGGGCGACCGCGAGATCGAGATGCGGACTAAATCGAGATCTTCACGACATGTCGAAGGATATTTGTGTCGTGTGCCGAGCGAACAAGCTTCTTAGTTACACAAAACAAAAACTCACGAAATGATCTGTCGATGCCACTTATTAAATTGAATCATGCATGCACTTATCCATTATAATCCCACCCCCCCCCCTTTCACCAAAAGCTTTGAGGACACAATGATTAAGAGCTTGCTCCTTACACAAAAATAATTGAAACGCTTCTTTGCTGAAAGGAGGACAATAGTAGATTAATCTAGATTCCAATGCATTAAATTAAAAAAAAAAAAAAAAGGAGAGGGACAGAGAGACTATGTTCATGAACATTGGTACCATTTTTTTTTTAAAAAATCTTCTCTCTCTCTCTCTTATTATTATAATTATTTTGCTCTCTGTTGACATTAAGAGAGCTATGAATTCCTTGATTTGGATGGAGATAGATGGTTTTGTTTCCAAATGGGAAAAGACGTGGTGAGTGTCACGACTTTCGTTCGATGGCTCATTTCGGTGTCATAATTCTTAAATCAATCACCCTAGTGCCGGGAAAGATCAATGAGGCAATAAAATTTACAGAGCTCGGGGTGAATGATATTTTAAAGTCGTGTTATTCAAGCAATCGTAAGAAAAAGTCGTAACGCTGAGGTGGTGACCATGTGAAAATTATAGAATCTATGATATAGACAATTACCTCTGAACATATATTTTTCCAAATTATTTGTTTTCGCGTGATACAAACGGAGCAAGTATGGGAGGGGACAAGGCGAGACATGATGTGGTGTCAGTTCGGATCGTGATTTAAGACTTTAATTAATCCCCGTGATTTGTTAAATATATTTTTTATTTAATCAAGGGAGAGTTTCCCGCAACCTGGACATTCCCTCCTTAAAGGAATCCGTTTAGGGATCAGTTAACAATTGCTTTCTCTTTTCCTCTCATTTTTCTAATCCCGGCGGTTTGCGCGTCTTCCGGTCGTCATATTTAAAACTCCGACCTTCAAAAATCAATATTTTATCCTCACGTCTTTATTAATTAATTAATAATTATTTATTATCATTATTTAAAAAAAAAAATCTCCCATGACGGGGTTGGACGCGTGTCGCGGCGTGCGCGCGAGCCGCACCGCCTCACGTGATTAAAAAAAGTGGGGCGCGCGGGCTCGCCTACCGCAGATCACGTGGCCAACTCACGCGATTGGTGCGCGACGCCGTGGGGCCCGCCCTCCATTATACGGGAAACGGGGAACGGGATCTCTCTCTCCCCCCCCGGTTTTGTCGTCACTTGCCCTTTTTGGGTCCGAGTTTTATTTTTTTAAGTTAACGTTCGATGGGTCTAATTTGATGAAAATTCGCGTGCGCTAGTTCGTAATTAAAAAGCACCGACTTTAACTTGAGCGTCGATTCTAAACTCGAATTTTTTTTTTTATCTCATAAAAAATACAAAACGTTAGGTCAAGTTTCAATTCGAATCCAAGCTTGTTGGCATCCTAAAGATTCAACATGTCGTTTCATCTATACTTGGCAAAAAATTGATGGGGATCTGATTTGAATATCGACCAAAAGCTTATGTTTTCTTATTCAAAAACAAAAGGTTTTGGGTTGGAAATGGGATTGGGCTTTAAGTCGTCGCTTTCTTGCCAGACGAAAAAAAAAAAAGGTTTGCACATTTTTACGGGACAAAAGAAATTGTGGGTTGGAATTAAAATTCGGCTTTGGCTTAGCTAGGTTCACGGAAAATGAATAATCCAAAAAATAATTTTCATAAAATCGACTACTTGTGTTGTTTATAAATATGACCACATGAAAATTTCTTTACATGGTTGACGAAGATATTTAAACATAAATTGTTGTTTATAATGAAAATATTTCTTAACAATATTTTTTTCTATGAAGCAAATGAGTTCTAAAATTTATGTGTTTTTAAGTTAATTAGGCAAAAATTTACATCATCGACGTTTTGTCATGCTCAACTCCTGAAATTTCTCCTTTTTTCTTTCGCTATTCCTTTTCATCTTTATCCACATATTCCCGGAATTCCAAGACGGAAATCTGCCGATATGTTTCGCCCAAAAAACGCAAAGGAAAAGAAGGGGGGAAATCTCACGACATTCTCACACGGTTAAAAAGGAAAGAACGATCGAGAGCAAAAGACGAATTATCCGCACCCCGCACGATGCTTGTCGGGACGACATGAACACTCGAAAAATCAACCCACGTGTAAAAACCAAAAAGAAAAAAAAACGAAAATGGGATAAATAAAATCAGATAAAAATGAAAATTGAAAAGGCAACGTTGTTTAAAAACGAGTAAGGAGGAAAAAAAAATGGCAAAAGTCACCAAAAATCCTAAACTATATATCTATTTCAAATTTTTTTCTTTGACACCAAAAACAGAAAATTTATATCTGTTTGATATATTTATCCCAAAACAATTGTGACGCGAAAATCTCAAGCTTTTGTCATAAAAATATTTTGGGATAAATATGTGATGTAAGCGTAAGTTTTTTTTTTTTAATCGGTCTTACTCTAACTCACACTTTCAGATTTTTGCTTTGCCTTCTTGCAAGGTGTAGGAGTCAAAACCCATACTTGAAACTAAATCATCCTTACTCTAATCCTCTGAAAATATGGGGATTTGAACCTCTACTTAAGCTGGCCACTAGGGCAAATCCGAGTGATTATGTAAACGTAAGTTCACAATGAGTAAAATTTTGGATTTTTTATGGCTTTTTTCGGAAAAAGAAAAAACAAAGGGGGGGGCCAAAATGGGGAATCTAGGGTTTCGTCGGGAGGGGAAGGGCAGAAAGGGGAATTCAAGGGTGCCGAAGTGGTGGAGTTAGTTGAGCGAGGGGCGGTCGTTCGTTCGTTCGTTCGTTCGGGGTGGGGGGCCATGGGATTTCTGCTTGCGTCGCTTGACGCATTGACTGGGGCGGGTCCCCCGCACCACGGAAAGGGCCGTCGCACGTGCGGATAAAAGTTGGACGCGAGGCGTGCCGTCGCCCCCACTACATAAATTCCGCGTTTTCCCCTTTTTGGTCCTATAATTAATTCCACTAGACATCGATATCCCGAATTTTTCAAATTACCCGCGCCATCAAAAGATCCTAAATTTTTTCGCCCTGATATGAATTTGGGATACTGATGATACGAGCAATATTACTATGAAATTGGAGTTGTGATTTTCTTTTTTTCTTTTTTCTTTTTTTGTGGTTGATAGAGACACTTTTATCATGCTAATACGAGTTATGAGGGTTATCAAGGCATTGGTTTTAATTAATTTCACTAGACATCGATATCCTGAATTTTTTTAATTCATATTTTTTTGTATGTCGTCGAGACATTGAATTTATGCCCGCGTGATCAAAAGATCTTAAATTTCTATCGCCCTAATATAAATTGGAGTTACTAATGATGATGTGAGAAAAATTATTATGAAATTGGAGTTGTGGGTTTTCTTTTTTGTGGTTGATAGAGACACTCTTATCATGCTATTGCAAGTTATATGGGGTTAAAAGTTGCACGTGAGGATAAAAGTTGGACGCGAGGCATGCCGTTGCCCCCACTACATAAATTCCGTGTTTTTCCCTTTTTGGTTCTATAGTTAATTCCATGAGATGTTGATATCCCGAATTTTTTAAATTACCCGTGTGATCAAAAGATTCTAAATTGTTTTGCCCCAATATGAATTTGGGATATTGATGACATGAATAAAATTACTATGAAATTGGAGTTGTGATTATTTTTTATGGTTGACAGAGACACTCTTATCATGCTATTACAAGTTATGGAGGGTTATCAAGGCATTGATTTTAATTAATTCTACGAGATATCAATATCCTGAATTTTTTATTCATATATTTTTTGTATGTTGTCGAGACATCAAATTTATGCCAATGTGATCAAAAGATCTTAAATTTCTATTGTCCTAATATAAATTGGAGATACTGATGATGTGAGAAAAACTACTATGAAATTGAAGTTGTGGGTTTTCTTTTTCGTGATTGATAGAGACACTCTTATCATCCTATTACAAGTTATATGGGGTTATTGAAGGCATTGATGTTGCCATAGTTAAAGTTTAAAGTTTTTCTCCGGAATATTTTGTTCCCACTTTCGTTGGGATGTAGGTTCAGTGTCTCTGCCTCTCTCGGAAATTTGTATTATTTGGTTCAGCTAATTGAGAGCTACGAAATTTCGTACTTTTTCATCATAAAATTTCCAAGTGACTTGTCGAGTCATGTGGCGAGTCCCTTGGGGTAGATCGGGATTGGGGCGTCGACTCGAGATTTTTCTTATGTCATCGGGAATCGTTCTGGGAATTTTTTTTTTTTTTTTTTTGGGGATTACATTCCGTGGAAAAAGAACAGGATAGGAGAGAGAAGGGGTGGGGTTAAACAGGAGACGGAAAATTGAATGAAGGTCGACGAAAAGGATAGAGAGAGAAAGAGAGAGATTTAGAGAGAGAGAGAGAGAGAGAGAGAGAGAGAGGCTCACGTGCACCCATCCCCTGCCACTCTCTGCTTGCCGGCTCGCGTGCGGTGGGGACCACCCCCCGGCTTTTTCCCCCTTTTTCTATTTTACTTTTTGCTGCCTGGAAATTCCGGTCCCCCTTCCGTTCCCTCTCTGACGGCGTCAGCTCCGGACTTAACGTCCCGTCCAAGCAACCCTCCGTTTTCGTACGGAGGTCGTGTCCCGTCGGACAGCGAGAGGGCCGAGAGATTCGACGGCGTCCGAGCCACGCGCGCGCGCGCGCACGCTCTCGTGTCTGGAATTTTTAGTTACTGTCGGTCGTAGGTTGTTAAATTGGTTAATCGGGGGCGTTAAAATAGTGGTTAAAAGTGGACCGACTCTTTCTCATTGTCGTGGCGCTTCTTGGATTATACCCATTGGTAATCTTTTTCCATCAAATAGTGATTATTATAAAAGCCTTTCATATCATAATTTTCATGCATATCACATCATCGGCCTTTGTTTTTTTATCCTTTAGGGTCACTTACTTACTTACTTACGTGAAGATTAATATTATGAAAAATCCAAAATTAATTTATCTGTTATGAATTTGCTCTTTATTAGTTTCCATTAAATTTTATTATTAAATGTTGAGTTTGACGATACGTAATAGTTGACAAGTATATTAATTTGTTATTTTACCTTCTGTTTATCATAGATATATAGTTCATGATTTTTTGTAATTTCAATCAAATTTAATGAAAACTTCAAAAAAATAGTAAATTTGTGAGAGTAAATTTATCATAAATATTTCAACAAAAAAAAATTTATCATAAATATACCATTTTTTACCAGTTTTGCTTTTTTTATGATTAGAAATTAATTTGTTATAAATTTATCAGGTGTGTATCAATTTGAGATATTTTGTGGTATTAACTCTATGATTGATGGTTAACATCTTTTAGTATGATAAGAAAGGCACTTTTAGACAAGTAAAATCTCGATCCATGGAGTACCCTGTTCAAGTCTCATAAATCAAGTAGAACATGAGCTAGAACCACCCTTATCGAGTGCTTAATTACTTATAGCAAGGTAGGCTTGGGTAGTTTTATATTTAGTGGTTTTTACAAACTTTGAGCACCACAGAATTTGCTCCTCTGCTTTTTGTATTTGTCCTATATCGCTACGTCAACATTAAATAGCACGTCATTCTCATTTATTTCTCAACCGTTCTAGATTGAGCTTGGACTTATAGTTCTGAAGCCGATGGTCTTGTTCTTATTCCAATCCTTCCGGGTCCAAACACAAATTTGATCATATAAGAATTTAAGGGTTTCATTCGGTTGCACTAAAAAAAAAAAAAATACTCACAGCTTTCCAGCCAAGTAGAAAATAAATTTAAAAGGTCGATATCATTAAAAATTTCAAATCAATACATTTATGTCATATTTATACTAAGTTAGGTACACCGATATTGCATCTATCTCAAACTAATTTTTTTTTTTTTTTTTTTTGGTGACTTTTAACCCTCGAACAACCTGCGTGCCGGGCGAAGAAACCCGGGGTGCTAAGTGGAGGGCCCACCACCCGACATCACACTTAAGATCTCATGCGGCCAGCGGGATTCGAACTCCTCTCCTCATCGCAAAGGAGCTCGAATACTTTGTGGGGTATAAACTAATTTTTATACCATAAAAAACTTCAAATTGTTATACATGTGTCGTATTTATGATAAAATCAGTGCGCTCATGTCACGTTTACCCTAAATAATTTGGGGTGAATGTGACATGGGATATCGGTTTTGGATATATATGACATGGGTATTATAATTTGGAGGTTTTTACGACACAAAAATTAATTTTAGGTAACTATGACACATTCATATCAATATGGATTTTTTTTTTTTTGGTGATAAAGTATGTTTGGAATTGAATTAATATAATAAAAATGTAGAACGATTAAAAACCAAAAAAATCACATCATACCCCGCAAAGTATTCGAGCCCTTGTTGGAGAAATAATAAAACCCAAATTTGGATAAATATATATATATAAAATCGCAGCCAATCACTGGATCCTCCGTCACGAGGACATAATAATCCCCATCCGTCTCGAAGTTAGAGCTGGAAAACGAAAGGAAACATCTCTACTTTTTCTCTTTATTTAATCGTTCATGGCCAAAAAAGCGATTGTCTAGAGACAACCAACCGATTAGGAGCCTCAAGTTTGTTTATTATATTAACTAAATAGAAAATACCCTATAGCCTAGCCAGATATAAATCTAGCACTGATCCATCCATCTGTCATTGCCATTTGATTAATCCGAATTGCGTACCATCGCCTCTTTGCTTGGAGCCGAAGGCACCGTCTTGAGATTGCTCCGCCTGTTGAAACAAGGGGGGTCGGGATTAAGCATCGGTCGGGGTCGGGGACAGCGCGACCCTTTCGGGCTGCCACCCTCCGAATCCCGCCGCCGTCGTTCTCTCGCGACGGAGCCGTCGGCAATCGGTCTTCAAGATGGCCGTGTCCGGAGAGGGGCGGAACCGTAAATAACGCGGGGAAGGAAGGGCAGTGGGGCCCTGGTCTCTGGGGGCAAAAGAGGGCAGTGACGAGACGTGAGAGCACGTGCTTGCTTAGACACGCCTACGGCGGCTCGTGTACCCCCCTCCCCTAGGCGGTTCGTTCCTCCCGTCTCGTGACGGCGTCACGTGGGAGGGCAAAGAGGTGGGACCCACACGGGGAAAAGAAGCCAAGAGCAGGGCGCCCCCTGCGGGACCCACGTGCCTCACCCTCTTTATTTCGGGTCGGGTCGGGTCGGGTCTTTGGGTCGTTTTGTCGATCGCATTGAAATGGTGATGAGATCGGAAGCAGCTCTCGAAATTTTGGCGATGGAGTCGATCGAGATCGCATGCTCGACCATTCACGCCGCTGCAATCGTCTAATCTTTCCCTTAAAAAACAAACCTTTCTAGTCCCTTTAGCCCGCCTCGCTTGCCCAGCTGATTTGCCCCCATCCGGACATTTGGAACCCGGCCCCCCCCCCCACCTCGACATCTCGTCGACACATGGTCATTCGTCGCGCGGTCCCGACCCCAACAGCAGGCAGCAACTAGGAATCGGGATTGGACTTTCTCAACGAAGTACAGTACGCGTCATTATTCCGCCACCCTTTGATATCGCTTTCGTTCTGGGGACAAAGCGGAAGAAAACGCAAATCTCGTTTTTCATCTCTGCCCTGCATCTTTCGTTTTCTGCTTTCGTCAACAAGGACCGCACAGATGGACCCGTCTTGAGTTGATGATGAGATTCAGATGCATTTCCCCACGTTTTATGCAACTCTGTTGGCTGCTGTAGCATCTCTTTCCAGCTTTCTTTCAAAATCTGCCATTCCTCCAGAGAGAGAGAGAGAGAGAGAGAGAGATCCAACAGCAGAAATTCACTTATGCATTTCCAAGTTCTATACATCTACTCTACCCTTTTCTGGAGAAAGTAAAAAGAGCCCAAAAATTTTCACTTCGTAAACCCTGGTGATTCCTACAAATGCCGATGCGGCAGAGGTGATGGAATAAAATAAATGGTACTTTAATTAGCTTTGCTTAGCTTCTCGAGCAGCAGGGTGTCGACGACGGTCTTCACGTAGGCATGGAAGCACTCTCTGCAGGAATTAGGCATGAGAGCGGACCTGTGGAGTCTCTGGATGACGTCGGCGTGACGACACACTGAGCTGGGGACAGCGGACTTGGGCTGCTCCAGGCCACACGCGGCCAGGATGGTGTGGGTCGCCGCTCTGGCGATTGCTTTGAATGTGTCGACTCCTGCAGGAGCGACGATGAATGAGGAACTTTGCTATTAAATGATTAGAATGAAGTGAGTATGATAAGGAGTATTCAGAAATAGAAAAAAATGAGAGTTGGAGTAAGGATGGCGAGATCTGAGGATTGAATATAACAGCAGAATGATATACATATGACGGTCAGTCCAACCGAAACAGGTTCTACACCTATTGCGTCACAGATGCTACTTTGTTGGCGATATTTCCTAATGCGTTCAGGCAATGCAAGATATACCAACTGAAACAGGACAGGTGATCAGTTGCGCAAAAGCCCGTGAAACAACGCTACAGACGCAAAACATAAATCTGTCACCAGGAAGCATGATACATCTATACGATCCCCAAAGACAGTCGATCAAGATTACGCCCTAGAGATGTTCGTTTTATCAGATCTATCACTAACTGAAATCCATAAATAAGTAGAAAGTTGCTTATTGAACATACCCAGCTGTTTATTGCGGCTAAGCAGTTTCAAGTTGAACTTGACAAGAGATTGGATTTCACTTTTTGCACTGTCGTCTCTTCTAGAGTGGCCAGCTACCCGAGCCTCTTCCAGCATTGCTTTCCCATGCGAATTCTGTGATGAAGCAATGGTTGCCCCAAGTGTGGCAGGAAAAGAACTAGAGGATCCGGACACAGAACCGGCAGAAGATGTCATAAATGGACTATTGTCTTCTTCATAAGGGATGCCGCATGATGTTCCAACAGATCTATTTGCACGATACTCATGCCTTTGCAAACTGGCTCGGTCAATTGTGGCAGGAGGCAATCCTGGATATGTTTTCTGTCTCTGCCTATCAATAACTGGAGATCTAGGCTTAGAGGATCCCGACACAGAACCAGCAGAAGATGTCAAAGAAGGACAATTGTCTTCTTTGTAAGCAATGCCGCATGATGTTCTGACCGACTTATTTGTATGATGCTCATGCCTTTGCCAACTAGCTTGGCCCATTGAGGAAGGTGTCAATCCCGGACATCTTTTCTGTTTCTGCCTATCAATTGCTGCGGATATAGGCTTAGACAATTTATCACCAACACAACTGACCTTATGCTCCAAAGCTGCTGCACATTCAGTGTTGCGACTTTTATTTACTTGATTCCTCAATTCTAAGCGACTATTATTAAGACTGGCTACTTTTGGAGGATTTCCTTTCCTGACCAATTTGTTTGCTGCATGGTGGACACTACCCGTTAAATCACGAGCTTGCCGTCTGGACTTGGCTCTATCCATCATTTTCCATGCTTTGGTGATATCGTACTTATCTTCGTTGTGGGAAGCAAAACCTAACATAGAATGTTCATCTTCCAATGGTTGATGACTTGAGGATGGCTGATCTAATCTGTCATGCTCTTGAATATGACGGTCTTGCTCTTCACTCTTACGGTGCACGGACTCCACATTACCTAAATGAAAGCTCAATGACCCATGTCGCAGTGCATCCCAATTCTCACGAAGTGCCACTATACGCATATGCACATCACGACATCGTCGTAGAGTTCTTGCGCCTGAATATTCTGCTGCTCTCTCTGCAACATTGGGATCCCTTCTTTCGCCTTCTTGGGACATTTCCCCATCAATACCATCTTCCCTATCAGATACAGCCGCACTCGAGTCTAAAGGTGAGGACACTGCAGTTGTGGGGCGCTCAATGTTAGAGGCACCACCATCTCTCACGATATCAAATATCGAAACTCGTGGCTCAGTTGATGGCATTGAAACATGCCCAATGCAGCTCTCTCCTTCGTCCACCCTTGCATGTTCGTCCCTCATAAAAGCACAGTCATGGCAAAACCAATCCCCTTCGGGCACAGTGACACCCAAGCCAACACAATAAGTATGCGACGCGGAATCGCAGAGGTCGCAGAGCAGCAGGCACCATTCATCTTGCGTGTTTCGACAGACGCTGCACCGAGTTTCCATGTAAGGATCGAAAGGTCCAATTCCATGGGGATCATAAACCTGCATAAGAACCCGGATAGCAATTTTGCTTCTTTCACTAAATTATTCAGTGGAAATAACGTTCACGGCCATATGCTTGAGCAGAACGGAAGACAAACATCACCAAATTAAATTAAACAGATTCATCTTAAACCCTTCAACCGTAGAGCAGACTTTAGCTCGAATCCTAATTAATATTAACCAATTTCGATCAAAAGAACCGAGGAAAACCCATGACTCGCCATAAGGAGCCACGATCGAAATCAATAAATTTTGCTGATCAAGCCCGAAAGAAAGAGGACCCAGTTGCCAAAACGCAAAACGCAAAACGCAATCTACCCAGAATTCGAAACATCGGAACCGACCTGGTCACGAGGCGGGACGTTCACAACCCTCTCGCCGGCAAAGACGCCGTCTTTCGGCGGCCTGAGGATGGTGGAGAACCGGCGCTTGCACATGGGGCACTTGGACTCCACCTTGGCCCACTCCATGATGCACACGAAGCAGAAGTAGTGGTCGCAGCTGTCGATCCGGCCCCGGACGGCCCTCCCCCCTCCGTGAGGCAGATCCCGCAGCACGCGCCGTCGTTGCCCTCCCCGTCGTGGGGCGCCGCTCGTCGCCGCCGTCCGGGGCTTTTTCGGCCGCTTGCTCGTCGGCGGCAAGGGGGCGAGGCGGCGCGGCGCGACCGGCCATGGTTGAGCGCGCGCCGCCGAGGGAAGACCGAGTCAATGGGGAAAGACACGTTCGAACCAAAAAAAAAAAGAAAAAAGAAAAAAAGAAAAGGGGAAAGAGACGATTTGGGAAACCGACGAGAGTGAATTGAAGTAGCTGTAGAAAGATCAAAAAAGGGACATTTTTGAGAATCTCTTTATTTATTTCTTCTTTTTCTTTCACTTTCCTTTTTCATCTCGATGGTTTTGTTGATTAAAAATTCATGGATCAGTGTCGTCGTTTCCTGACCAGTTGTAGATGCACAAGAGTTATTCTCTTCATGTTTAGGTCTCTACTCACGTTTTTCCATGAGCTTAAGCACTTTGATCACTTTGCTCCAATGCTCAGAAATTATCATAAGAATCAAATTATCGCCAAAGATAATTTAATTTCTAGAAGGATTGTGTTGATATAGGGAGGGTTATATCGGACATGCCAATGGTTTGTAAGGGGTGATGGTAAGGTGGAAAGGAAGCTCATGAGGCACCGTGAAATTGTCGGTTGTTGGTGTGCATGGAGGTGTTAGAGGAGTGAGATGAAAAAGTGCCACAATATGCTTTAACACGGCGAGAACAAAAAGGAAAGAGGAAGAAAAATAAGAAACAAGTTCAAAAAAGGATCCCACACTCAACTAGGCGGGTGCAACATTTAAAGGAGGAAAAAAATGATGAGTAATATGGTTAATAGATTGTAAAATGAAGTGTTTAACCTAAATAAGGAATGGAAAAAGTGTTTCTTGATTTTTTCTTTTTTAAGGTTTGCAAAAATCTAAAGTGAATGCGAGTTCACAAGAGCTCAATTAGTCTTTGACCAATTCGTATATAACGTCTCATTTCGTGAGAGTCTTGATTCTTTGCGATTCTTAAGAATTCATATATAATGCGATCATTATTTTGTTTCTTGATGTCGCGGTGAACACCTAAAGAGTTTGGATTTTACTCCTCTGCTCGTCCACACACCTCACGAAGTCGCTCAAATCTTTATCTGAGCTCCCTCCGTTGATTGCATCTCGAGCGGCGCTGCTTATCTCCTTGGCTCGGACCCTTTGGGGCAGATCGCCCCTCAATGACTCGGCCAAAACCCGGGCCAACTCCGCCGCCTCCGGTATCTTCTTCGACCCCTCGCCGGCCCGGATCCCCACGCCCAGCTCGTCCACCAGCAGCTTGGCATTCACGAATTGGTCCGCGAACATCGGCCACGTCAGCATCACTGCCCCGGCACTGAGCCCCTCCAGAGTCGAGTTCCACCCGCAGTGAGTCAGGAACGTGCCCACGGCCCGGTGCCTCAGTATCGCCACCTGCGGGGCCCAGCCCCTGATCACGAGGCCCCTCCCGGCCACCCGTGCTTCGAAGTCCTCGGGGACCGCCCCGACATCCCCCGCCGCCACGTGCCCTCCCCTGCTCGACTGCCTCGTGCACAAGATGAATCTGACCCCGCTCCGCTCCAGCCCCGCTGCCAGCTCATCCATTTGCGGTTGCGACAGCGTGGCGTGGCTCCCGAAGCACACGTAGACAACGGACCCGCCCGGGCAGGCGTCCAGCCACGTCAGCACCTCGCTGGCCGATACCGAGCTGGGCCCGCCCCTGTTGATGGGCCCGGCGGAGCCATCGCCCTCGGCCGGGAGGATCGGGCCCACGGCCCAAACCCGGTCGTGCCCGAGGTCTTTCCTGAGGTGATCCAGGTAGGCCCGCTCCAACCCGTCGAACGAGTTGACCACGATTCCCCAGCTCTCGATGTTGCCGATCGCGTCCTCCCGGTGGCGCTCCGTCTCCGGATCTCCAGCCTCGTAGCTCCTGTATGCGTCGGCCAGGTGGGACCAGGGGAAGCGGGGGCAGTCCGGCAACCTCGAGAACGAGACCGTCGACTCCTCGTCGGGGGGGAGGAGGTCCCGGCACAGGGCGAAGGCGACGGAGAGCGCGAAGGCGCCGGACGACGAGAAGACGACGCGCGGGACGCCGCGGTCGCGGGCGAAGCGGTGGGTCCACCCGAGGAAGAAGTCGGAGACGACGGCGCAGGGCGGGGAGGGGTGGGACTCGAACCACCGGGAGAGGAGCGGGAGGTGGAGCTCGCGGAGGGCGCTGACGGTGGCGACGAGGCGCCTCTGCGGCGGGTGGGGCGTCGCGGGGGATCCGGGGAAGGAAAGACGAGAGGCTGGAGCGAGGAGGAGGAGGAGGAGGCGAGGAAGGGGTCGAGCAGGTGGAGGTTCTCGGGGGTGACGAGGACGGTGACGGCGACGGCGGCGGCGGGGGGCGGGGGAGGTGGAGGAGCTTGTGGGCGAGGTCGAGGAGCGGGATGATGTGGCCGGCGGTGGGGTAAGGGTACATGAGGATGTGGACGGACATGGCTGGAGCTTCGTTCTATCGTCTCGCTCTCCTCTGCGCTTCGAGGTGACGGCGAGGGCGGTGGTTTAAAAAAGGGCGACGTCGAAATTAATTGTGAGAGAGAAGGATCTGTTGTGGGGCCCGCCATTATTTTTCAAATTAACCGAGAAGGAAAGGTTTCTGGTGGGCCCAGCAGGATATTTTATTTCTACGCTCACATGCGCAGTTGGCAGGATAGATATTCAACTTATCAACGCTCTGTGACTTGAGGAGTAGGGAGGCGTAAAGAGAAGAGAATGGCCTGTGAGAGGGGAAAATAGAGAGGCGATTTGCAAGAGGTGAGGATTTTGATGTCAAAGGCGTGAAAAGAAAGAAGACGAAGGAGAGTGGGACCCACATGAGAAAAAAAAAACAAAATAAAAAGAATTGAGAAAAAAATGGGGACAATTTTTATAGAATTGTAGTAGAAGTGGTGAGCCAGCCATATTATAAGTATTATGGCCAAAACACTCAACAAGGACCGTTTAAACTATAGGAGTTTGTTAGGCTATAAGCCAAATCTGTTAAGAGTGAAATATAATTCATGAACTTAATGGTGAAGTTTAAAACTTCTATGAACTGAGAGTTTCTTTAATGAATTATAAAATTTCACTAACCATGTTACACCTCCCCAATTTTTATTGCTCAACGTAGCTTTGTGCTAACGAGCCATGTGAGTGCTTGGTCTATTTATAAGTACTCTAGAAATTCTTTCCAAACTTCTCATAGGAGCAAGTTTTCTTCACATTTATATAAATGATTCTATTAGGTGTATTTTGTAATTTAACCCACCACCAATAGTGATTATGGAATCCATTAAGAGCTTAGCTCAACTTTTCTTTTACTGCAGTCTTGCACTACTCGCACCTTAGGAGGGACAAAATTTTCCAATAGTACATCACTGAATCAATAGGTGACTTGTTATTATCCATATGAACCTAATTCATGTTATTGCTAATCACATAGATTGGGTTACCATCACCATTGATTTTCCTCAACTAGCTCAAATTCCCTTTCCTCAATGAATAGTCAAAGGATCGGCCAAATCCACTTGATAGACATAATTCCATTGTTAGGCAATTGTTTTACCATACCACGTCTCAATCAAATGTTCTTTTAACCTTTGAAAGTTTCATTTTTTTGCAATGGCTATTGTCTCTTAACAATCACAGTGCCTAGAAATAGAAGGTGTCGGTTTCATTCTCCAAAAAATATGTTAAGAAGTTTCTCAACTTCTCAGCCTCATTTTAAAATGTAAGTTTGAGAAGAACTATCCTTTTTTGAGAACGAACAATTCTCGAACTACCAAGATAAATAATCTCTTCTCCTTCCTACTAAAGGGTAGGAAGATAAGGTATTTTTTTTTTTTGTAAATATATGCCCAGTAGTACCAAAATCTATCATTCATTTTTTTTTTTCACATTGGCCACAATATTGGTTTGGGAAATGATCACAATAATTATGTCATCGGAATCATTTGTTTCAATCAAGTCAACTTTTGATTTAGCGATATTGTCATTTCTCTCGCAATGTTTTTGGCCGATTTCCAAGTTATAGAGGTGAACACATAATTGTTAGGCGATTTTATCTTATTTGAATTTAAGATCCAATTAGCGTTAGCATATCCTTATAATATAGTGGGAAATCCACTAGATAAAAGGCCATAGTTGATGATTCCACTACATAAAATAAGCTCAAGAAAAGCTTACTGCTCATATTTCTAACAACATAACCACATTAACAAGTAAATGATACGACAAATGCATCATTAGGAATAAAAATCCAGCAAAATCAACGAAGAATATTTAGAGCTTATGTTTTTCCCATCATGCACAATTTTTAATGATTAAGTGACGCCAGAATAATGCATGAATACATGAACAATGAGCATATCAGTAACAGTCATACAAAGCATATGCAATTCAGCACCTCTGCTTGCAATGAACGCACTAGCAATGTACATAAGATGAACTTGCACCTCAGCATAATTACCAATTTACCCATGCACACATGCAATGGGCACATCAGCAATGTTCACACGGTACACTTGTAAGTCACTAACCGAAAAAAGCAAAATACAATTTCTCTGTTAATGGATGAACCAAAGAAACCAGCGAGTTCGAGCTCCGTTCCAAAGAATTCAAGCACGTTTAAAACAGAATTCCCCAATTACTTAGCAAAGAATGAACATGATTTCGGTATCATATTATATCAGAAAGGCATGTAAACATTTATGATCAAAATGACATCAAATTCAAACCAAATCATAGCCAGTTTAGAGAAGTGAAATTACGACCAGCATTTGTAAGTCTAAAACGGACAGTGATTATATGTTCTTCGCCATCTTATTAGCCATCGGGAAAAAGGAAGCCAAAGGGTCCATGGGCTGTCGTGTTGGTGGGGGATGGTGGCTCGGTTCGTTTCGTCGATCAAAATGTAAAGATCAATTGTCGAGTAACGGTGTGTCCCATTTCTGCGTCATCGTGATTTTGATTGCTGATCTCTCTCCCCCGTTCTCGACCTGTTTTCGTAGTGTGTTCTTAATGCGACCGTGGTAACGAGCATGATAATATGATTGATGAAGGGAAAAGAGAAAATCTGAAAGATTCTTCGCGGTTATGTCAATTGTAGAAGAGAAAGCACACGAAGTCGCTTAAGGTGCATTTGGTTCAACTTTGCAAATAAGTTTTGGGTGTAATGCAAAAACTGAAAATTAAACTTATTAGAGGAAATGCAAATTGTGTTTGGTAAAATCTCTTTGAAAATGAACTTTGAGTTGAATGTGTATTTGACAAAAACACTTTTGCAATGGGCTTTGGGTATATTATATATTTTGCCGGACTAGCGAAGGGCCATGGCCATCGGTGAGCCAGATCTAGCATTAGTTTTAGTATTGGGTTTTCAGTTTTCCCAAGACCAGCATTTGATCGAAAGCCCGTTCAAAATGGTTGCAAAATGGACCAACATTTCTCCAGGGACTTTGGAGGTTAAGGGTGCGTTTGTTTGTGTTTTTTTTTTTTTTGTTCCGGGACTATTTCTGTTCCGGGGAGCAATTTTTGACCAGAAAAACACATTTGGTAAACTTGTTCGAGAATAAAAAAAAGAACAAAACACGTTTGGTAAATTTCTATTCTTTTTTTGTTTCTTTTAATTTTTTAATATTTTTATTTTATTTTTCCTTTTTTTTTCTTTCTTTTTTTTTTTTTTCTTCTTTTGGCCATGGCCGCGATCGGCCGACGAGGGCCGACCGGCCTCACCTTGGCTGGGCGAGCTCGGACTTGTCGAATCTAGGCGAGCCCGAGCTCGCTGAGTCGGTGAGGCTCGGCCGGCACGAGGCGAGGCGAGGCGAGGCCGAGCCTCACCAGGGGCCGGCGATGCTTGGCTTGGCTGGGGGTCGGCGACGCTCCGACGAGGTTGCCAACCCTCGACGGCGTCGCCGACCCTCAACGGCCAGTCACCGGTCATGGCCGAGGCCGGCAACCGGCCAAAGAAAAAAGAAAGAAAAAAGAAAAGAAACAAAAAAGAAACAAGTTTTTTGTTTTGTATTTTTGTTCTTTTAATTCTTTAAAAAGTGTTTCCGGAACAAAAAAATTTTTTTCTTGTTTCTGACTTCTGTTTCAATTTTGTTCCCAGGAACAAAAAAACAGATTTGGAATAAAAACATAAACAAACGCGTTTCTGTTCTTTTTTTTTTTCAAAAATAGAAACAATGAATGTCAACAAACACACCCTAAAAATCGCTAGGGACGCTAGTCCTTTCCGTGCCAGCTCAATCTCAAAGCTGTCCATTCTTCATGTCCCCGATCAAACTACTAAAAATTGTAGGTGCTTCTCCGATCACATTGTATGCATTTTCATGAGTTGGTTTCACCAGTGCGTCTCTCGCCATCGCTGATTTCTCTAGGATCTGAGACCTCAAACTGTGGTAATGGCTCGGGCTTGCCCTCTCATGGATGAAGTCTTCTCTATCGAGCGTCCCTGTCGGACTCTGCACAGACACGACGCTCTCACTTTGGAAGTTCAAATGGCACACCGCTTGCGCCCTGCACAGCGGACAATCAGAGTGGAGCTGAAAACCAAGTGTCGATGCAAGCAACTTGGAACAAGTGAGCGCAGTTCGGCAAATGCTTCAACCAGTCCCCTTCCTCAAACTCTCCCGAGCAGACCGCGCACTCGATGCTGATGCTCAGCTTCGTCATCTCCACTTCGTTCTGGCAGAACCGAGTGGCTGGCAGGTTGTGCATGGTGAAGGAGTCCAAGCCGTGGCATCATTCATTCAGGTGCTGCCTACCTCGGGGCCTGGTTTCTTGAGAAGGTGGTGAGGCGAAAGGCATGGAGAAACCATTTCAAGATCGATTAGTAGCTGAAGAGGAGGAAGACGGTGTATATGAACACGACCAAGGAGATCGCCTGTGGTTCCAGCATGGAGGGTTGCTGCCATCAAGGGCAGCGGGTGAGACTGGACCAGGACTTGAAGGGATCTTGTGGTGAAGTCTGCATCAATTGGATCAATTGCTGCAATATTATGCTCAGATGGCTTCCAAATGGTCATCGTCCTAGCTCGCCTTCATTGCGTCAGAATTATTCGTCCCACGTCCTCTATGTGGTGGAACATTCTTTCGAAGCAATTAAGGTTTTCATTTTCGGCCAAAAGAGTGAATTCAAGATGAGTTGGTTACACTGAGGTTATGACAATGCAGTTCGAGTCTTTGATTCTGCAAGTTGATGTATTCAATCTATGTCTGCATTTGTTTGTCTTTGGTGTAGATGATATCAGGGTTTTTTTTTTTTTTTTTTTTAAATTTTATAATAATCCAGAATAATGTAAATTATAGTATTATACCCTTCCATGAATTCTGCGGTGAACCTCGACATTCATCAGATGAATGTATTGGCCATATTACCTGTCATTGTTTAGACATGAGCGGCACCCTCGCCACTTCCCTCTGATTGCAAGAAGTTCAAATTTCTTCCAGCATCGATTTTCACTATGCAAGACCTTCGGAGAGTGACTTGGACTTGACAAACTCATCAAAACCAGAAAGTTCTGAAGAAGAAATGACGAATTTCAACATTCAATCATCATCATCTTTTATATCTCGACCAAGAATGTGTTCAAGTATTGCAAAGCAAAAGACCAAGAAATCAGCGCAGCTACCTGGTCTAAATTCAGAAAAATGTTGGCCATAACCAGATGCATGACAGTTTTATATACAAAGGAGACGTCCATTTGCACAAACTAACTAGTAGGAAACTATATGCCATTCACACCGGGACAAATCAACGAAGGTATGCAATTACACCTCATACCAGGATGATGCCTAAACAAAAGAAGGAAATGCCCTCTGCCCCTTTCCCGCTGGAATCTGATTCCTGACACTGCTGACCGAAGGCAATCGATTACCGACACAGCTGACCGAAGGCAATAGACACCCATGACCCTGATACAGGCCAGCTCCACAAACAAAGTTCAGCACTGAGGCTGAGCACATATATATGACGACACACGAGAGACGTCAGGATGTGGGGATTGATTCATAGTTTTCACCAGGTAGTTGCAAGGACTTGCACCAGGTTTGAGACAAGCATTTGCCAGGTCACAACTTTTCACTGTAACTGATGGGGTTTTGAATGGTTGGAGAGGAAAAGGGTTCCACCACCGAGGTAGAGGCCCCACCATGAGGAGCGTCTGAAGTAGAGGACCGGCCTCCATTACAGCCTGCAAGAGCCTGCCCTTTTGAGGCAGGGCTTTTCCCTTGACAAGGTCATTGATAATGACAGATGCTGGGTCTAATTTAGCATTCACCAAGGAGATTGAACCACTAGTCATAGCACCATTATATTCCTGAACATAAGGCTGGTTGGTGAAGCCCATATTGCCAGAATCGACCACGTTAAAACACAAGAAGTTGGGTGAAGAAACTGCATCCAGGAACGAATTCACAGGGGATGAGCAATGCGAGTGGTGATTGTTGTAGGAATCGGAGAGGCTGCTTGATTCAGTTATGCCCGAGTTCACTTTCACCGGCACAAGGAAGTCATCAGGATGTTTCCGTTGAGAGAACAAGGATGATATGTTATTGATGCTTTGTGAGGTGAGCTTGTTGATCAGCTTCTGAAGCTGGTCTCTGGCTTCATCTCTTTCTTGGTAAGCAGTCTTCAGGAGGCTGTGCAGGTGCTTCACGTTCTCCTTGTACCTTTTAATTTCTTCACTCGCTTCCATTTTCACTGCCTCGAGCTCCAGGCTAGCGCACAGGATCTTCTGCTTCAACTCCTCCATGTTCTGTCGGTTCAGAATGAATTCTTTTAACATGAAATCGAAAGCACAGAAAAAAGAAACAGAAAAACCAGCTGATCCGGGAATATCTTGAGGACTTTAAATGAAAGACTCTGAAGCTATACGTCAGTAATTATGGTGAATCAATCCTTTCAAATAATGTTTAGTTACACCGACCTGGTGAATTTTTTTAAATTTTCACTACAAAAACTATTCACAAGCATTCGTTGGTAGATATATTAATATCTTGAAATGGGCCCGACAAATTATATTTAGATTCTATCCATCGAGGCTACATTCATTTGCAAGAAAGTAACAAAAATAGAGAAAAGAAAAATACATTGATATACGAAGGGAAAAAAATGTGGGATGGGCTCTGAAAATATCTCTAGTTTAAATCAAAACCAACATGACTCTTTTCAATAAGTTGTTAACACACTGTTCAATTCACAACCAAAAAGGGTCCCTGGCAGATCTTCAGGAGCCGAATCACTTCCAGGTTCGAAGTTGGCTAACACAGAGAAAGAGAAATGCATGCAAGTGCAAGCATTTTGTGCTCATGGAAAACCCAAGAAAAAAGAATGCAAACTATCCCCATGAACCGTCTCAAAGTGACCTTGGAAATCAATTGAAGACCAAAAAAATTGTCGTTCTGAATTCCTAGGTCAAGAATTCAGATTGTCCCAGTTCTAAATCAACTGCTTTTTACAAGCTGTTTGATAGGCAATGGAGTGCACATCTGAATCGAAGACGACTTCAGATGAGCAGAAAATCGAGGATGTGGAGAAAACACAAACCTGTTAACAACTCCACAAGTAACCCAACTCACTTTTGCCCTTCTCCTATGATAGACGCGCAAGCAGAGAGCAGGAGGAAGCATGAAGAAGACTCAAGTGATTGGGGGAGTTAAACCAAGGTGATTAGTGACTCATTTATTGGAAGACGAAGCACGCAAGACAAGCGAGAAAGGTGGCTAAAGGTCCAGAGAATCAAGTCCAAATCCAAAGATGATATTGAAATTAAATAAGGAACGCCAAGACCTTCATATTAGAAAAGGGAGGGAAATAGAAAATTCCTAGATTCTTTTTTCCACTCTGTGTGGGAATTTCATTGGAAACTATCCCACTTAAGGACCCTCGTCTCTTCTTGCCATAAAAAATGACAATTCATGCCCATAAATACAATGTATCAGTGTAAATCCAGCTTGTACATAAGTTAGGTTTTTCCTGTATATATTTTTGTCTTTATTCCTTTCTTTCTTTTTTTTTTTTTTTTTTTTTTTGGTGGAGATGCCATGCGAGAATGTAAAGGCTGGCGCGGTTTAAGAGAGAGCTTAGCTGTTCTCTCTTCGCGCGGTTTTATTATAATGAGTCTTCCAAGGATTACCCAAATTTTTCAATTTTTGTTTTTTTTTTTTTTTTTTTTTTTTGGGTCAGAAGATAATGATTTTCATTACTAACCCACAGAAGGGGCACCGGTAGATACAAAGTCCAGACATAAAATTAAACTTAGAGAATAAGGGGGATTGGTAACCCAATTCAATGGGAAGGAATTAGTTCCATGGGTTTTGCGGCTAATCTGCGGCCTGATTTTATTCTCTCGGTTCATAGCTCATGGAAACTCCACTTAGTTGGGCTAAAAGTTCTTTCCAATCTTCACAATGAACTGGGCCGCCCATGGAGGATCCGCTTGGCCTAATAAGCACTCGGTCACCGATAAGTTGTTCGATGATAAGTGCACTCGCATATTAGTTCCACACTATCGTTTTAGATCAATTCGTGTATCCCTCTTCTTCTTCAACCACAGCAGTGCTTCTCGCACGGCCAGGGTTTCACCCACCAAAACAAAAGAAGCGTGGATCTGTTTGGTGAAGCCATCCACAAGGACTCCGTAATTGTTTCTACATAACCCAGCAACCAATCCAGTCATTGTTGAGCTGCACCACGAGCTATCTATGTTAATTTTCATCTCGTTTTTTTGGAGGTGGACTTCATTTCCTCGCTGCTGTTGCTGATCCACTCTCTCTGTTCTTCGTTTGTAGGTTCCATCTCGCAAATAGCAAGGTCGTGGTGGTGGTGTCTTCACGAGTTGCTCTTGGGTCAGGCTTTCGAACTTGGAAGACCATGGCGTTTCGAGCTTTCCAGATTTGCCACTAGACTCCGGTAGACAGGGATTTCAAGTATGGAGTAGATCTGGAGGTGAGATTTTCATAGACCCACTTGTTGATGCGAGTTATATTTGATGGAGAAGTGTTCGCTTGTAAATAAGGATTTGACCAAATGTCCTTTGTCCAGTCGCATAGGATGAACAGATGCTCCATAGTTTCTAGTACTTTACCACATAGCAGGCATATTGGATTAGGTAACATTCTCCACTTGTGAAGATTTTCCTTAGTAGGAAGTGCATTGCTACATATGCTTCATAGTAGAAACTAGATTTTGGGGTACCTTTGAAGCTTCCTATCTTGCTCCACAATGGTTTAGGGGTCTGGTAGGATGTTGATGGATTATTTGCCGTTGGGGATTCTCCCAGGTTGTGAATTCTGTTGTGGCTACTCTTCACTTTATAAGATCCCGAACTTTTCACTGTCCACAATAGTTTATCTGGACTAGGATTTAGGCTTAGAGGAGTAGCTAAAATTTATGTTACCACGCTTTTCTCAAACATGTCATTTAGCCTCCGAGTATCCCATTCCTTAGAGTTTTGATCAATTAATTCAGCAACAAAGCATTAATCATCTCGATTTGCTGGGCCAACTATCTTGCCCGAGGGCAGCCACTTGTCCTCACTAATTCTATTCCTTTTTCCATCTCCAACTTCCCATCTAGTTTTAGGTTCAATTGCATCTCTTCCCATCAACATACTTTGCCACCCCCAAGATGGTTGAGGGCTTTTGTTTGCATTCCAGAATTCACTTCTAGGGAAGTAAATACTTTTTAGGAACATCAAATAATCTTCAAGCTTGCTTTCCCAACATTGCTTTATTAAAATTCACCGAGTCTTTAAAATCTAGGCCCCCTTGATCCTTTCTAGTTTTCTTTTTCCAATGAATGCCTCTCAGTGCTACATTTTGTTCTACCAGAATGAGGCTATTCTCTTCTCTATAGTATGACAAATAGATATCAGAACTTCGAAAATAAACATAGCGTATTAAGGTAAAGCCTGGATAACTATCTTAATTAGGACTTCCTTTTCGCCTTTAAGATCAACTTCTCCTTCCATCCTTCAAGTTTCCTTTCAACCTTAGCATGGATCCAAGCAAACATTTGCTTTTTTATTTGACCCCATCATAGGGTATTCCAAGATACTTCCATGTTTTCTCTGTAATTGGAACTCTTAATTCAGCAGCTAAATTCAATTTGACACCCACAGGGCAGTCTCTCCCTAAGAAGAGACTCGACTTATTAAGATTTATGGCCTGTCTCGAGATATAATAATATTGATTCAATATATTCGCTAGATTTTATCTAGGAAAAAGATTGCATCATCAGCAAATGAAAGGTATGAGAGTATTAGATAGGTAGGATTTAGTCAAATACCCTTAGATTGCGTTTGACGGTCAACATAAAATTTAGGATAAGATAAAATATATCCAATCTTGCGTTTGGTACATGTTCAAGATAAGATAAAGTTGGATATAATGAAGATATCGGTTGGATAAAATTATCCCATTGGGGAGGTAAGATAAAGATAAATATGATTTCTAATATCCACAATAGAAAAGTTATTTTGCTCAAATAACAAACTTCTTAAATTAATAAATTTAAAATTATATTTCGATAAAAATAATATTTAAATTATAATATAAGAAATTCAAAATAAGAATTTATTTTTTAATTTAATCTTATTTTTATTTATATATTTGAATTCAATTTATTTTATAATATAAATTCAATATATAAATATAAATATTTATTATATATTTTAGGTGTTTTAGTATTTTAGGCTTATTAGTATAGTTTTCCATTTAATAAAATTTTATTAGAGAATGATAAAAGGGAAAGAAAGAAATAAGAAAGAAATTAAGAAAGGAAAATAAAATATAAATAAAGTTGATAAAAGTGTCGTAAGAGATTTTTATTGTCTCCATTTGCAAAATTTGTCATTCATTTATATTGATATGCCATTTATACCAAATAATATATGATGTGATGTGAATATATTTGACTTTACTACTGCATCACCAAATAGTTGATAGGATATAACAAAATCTCCCGAATTTCATATCTTATCCAATTTTATTTTTTTTTTTGGTAAAGGTAAAGAATAATATAGCTTTGGACAAAATACAAAAGACGGCGCCAAAGGCTTACACTCTAAGGAGCAACGGAGAGTGGAAGGGAGCCATGAAAAAAGCCAAAGGCAAGCAAACCAAAAGGAGAAGAACCACAGTTACAACACAAAAACAACTACAACCACCAGACCTCCGCCAATCATTCGAAACGAAGAAACGGAGAGATGATGAAGCTTGTAGCAGAGCGAGAGAAGAAGAGGGAAGACTAAAGCCCGAGCCGATCCGTAAAGATGGAGGGGTCAAGATCCCAGCTTCTTTGGAGACGCCTATTTCTCGGAGTGTCCGGGACACTTGTGAACGTAGTCGCTTTATCTTTGACTAACTTCAAAAGGTGGTTCTTCAAAGCAGGGACAAACAGTGCTTCCCCTCGGAAAATAATATCATTCCTTTTCTGCCAAATCAAATAACAAAGGCCACCGAAAGAGAACCGCGCAATCCGATGGTAGAAATCCTTACCGGAGAGCAACCTGATCGCCCAAGCAAGGTTGTCCATCCATGGCCTCGATTTCCAAGGTAAATTGCATCTCGTCGCCCAAAAATAAGCAAGCGTGGCCGAGATACGACAGGTTGAAGAACAAGTGATCAATAGAGTCCGGAATAACATTACGGTATGCGCAAGTACCCGAGATGATTCTCGCGAATGGATTAGGACTTCCGGGTGGGTAATGCTCTTGGTAATCAACCACAAGTTAAATTGATTTCTAGGGACAATATCAGAGTTCCAAATAAAGGAGTCCCAAGAAACCCTTTCCTTCTTTGTTCTAATGAAATTCCATGCAGAGGCAACAGAAAAGGATCCGGATGGGTGATGATTCCAGGTAAAACAATCTGGTGCATTAGTCTGATTCGGGACAGAGAAGCCGCAGCTCTCAATTGAACTCTTAAATGAATGACCGAGAGGGGAGAATAAATCTGCAACAACAGCATGCTTAGGGAGACCCGACAATTCAATGATGGATCTCGGAAATAAAAGATCAAGGGGGCCATCAGCGAGCCATTGATCATGCCATAAAGAAACCGAAGATCCATTACCAATCTTCCAAGCGAAGCAGGACCTAAACTCTGTTCTTAATTGCAATATTTTTTTTCCAACCCCAAGAACACGTAGAAGGTGTCAAGGCGATCCAGAAATTTTCCTTTAAGAAATTAGAATGGATCCATCGACACCACAACGATTCTTTATCGGTGAAAAGGATCCATATGTACTTAAGCATGGCTGCTCTATTGCGCCTTTCAAATTCCTTATGCCGAGGCCACCTTCATTTTTTGGGAGGCATATGTCATCCCACGCAACCTTAGCCCCACCTCTACCAAGTGCGGATCCTTTCCATAAGAATTGTCTCAAAATTGTTTCAATACTAATCAGAACCGACGCCGGTAAGGTAAACACACTCGACCAATATGATTGAATGGAATGGAGGATCGACTCCTGATGAGCTGCAGTCTTCCAAAGATATGATAGAAATTTTGAGTCCAAGATCGTGCCCTAGCAGTGATCCGATCAATTAGAGCAACACAATGAACTTTCCGAAGTCTAGAAGAGATGATGGGAACCCTGAGGTATTGCACAGGCAAGGTACCTTCTTGAAATCCAAAGGCCATTTGAATATAATTGCGAAGAGAAGGAGATCCTCTCGACATAAAGATTTCGCTCTTGTTTCTATTTGGGATTAAGCCGCTCCATGAAGAGAATTTATCAAGGCCCTTTTTCATTAAGGTGATAGACGCCCAATCAGCCCGGCGAAAAAGGAAGATGTCATCCGCGAAAAAAAGGTGAGTCAGCCGAGATGCCTTGCACCTCCAATAGGGATTGAATTCCTTAAGAGAAGTCTGGGAGATTAGAATTCCAGAGAAAACCTCCATCACAAGCGTGAACAGATAAGGGGACATAGGATCTCCTTGACGTAGTCCTCTCCCACCGGCAAAGAACCCATGAAGCTCTCCGTTGATTGAAATGGAGTACTTGGGAGTCCGAACACAAGCCATAATCAACCGAACAAAAACATCAGGGAAGCCAAATGCCGTAAGTGTTAATTGAAGAAAATCCCAGTCGATAGTATCGTAAGCCTTTTGGAAATCCACTTTTATCGCACATTTGGGGAGGTAAGGTTCCAAATGAAACCCAGCAAATAATTCTTGAGCCAAAAGAATGTTATCTCTAATCCTCCTCCCTTTGACAAAGGCATTTTGAGAGTAGTCAACTAAGTTCCCGAGGACAGCAGCTAGGCGATTGGCTAAGATCTTTGTAATAATTTTATAAATGGTGTTGCAACATGCAATAGAGCGAAAATCCGAGACATCACAAGCATTAGGGACCTTAGGAACTAAGGTAAGGATGGTATTATTCACCTCACTAAGCAGACAGCCTGAAGTGAAGAATTCCTGCACTACCTCTGTTAGAAGCGGGCCAACAATATCCCAACAACTCTTGAAGAATTCGGCCGTGAATCCATCAGGACCCGACGCTTTCCCCTTCGCTAGGGAAAAGATCGTTTCTCGAATTTCAGGGACTAGCACTGGTCTGGTCAAGTCACCGGCCTGGTCCACCGACAGGGGATTGCGAATGAACTTCCTTAACTCCTGCAAGGAAGGCTTGGACAATCCAGAGTGAGGAGAAAGCAGATCAGCAAAAAACATAACAAAGACTTGGGGAACCGCCTCAGGGTCATCGATAAAAGCGCCCGAGGAATTCTTCACCGTAAGGATTCTGTTTGTAAGTTGTCTCCTCTTGACAGAATGATGATTAGAAATTCGGATGATCAAATGTAACCTTAATACTTTTATCCTCTATTGCTTTGGTCATGAGGGAAGAAATGACATTAGCCATGATGATAAATAGATTGGGGGAAAGAGGATCACATTGTCTAATTCCTCTAGTTGGCCTGAACACAATTGAAAGTTCTCCATTTACTTGGACACTAAAGGAAATTGATGAGATGCATTGTTTGATCCATTTGACCCATTTCCCATTAAAGTCCAATCTCAACATATAGTTACAAAGAAAGTCCCATTCGACCTTTTCATAGGCTTTTTGCATGTTTAGTTTGAGAACGGCCTAGAATTTATGCTTCCTTCTTTATACCCTTAACTAATGAAGTACCTCTTAGACTATAAAGATATTGTCCTAAATTTGGCAACCCCTTACGAAGGCACTTTGCTTCATAGAGATAATCTTTGAAAGCCACGGTTTTAACCTATTTGCCATCACCTTCGTAATAATTTTGTAAATGAAACTACACAAACTAATAGGTCTGAATTGGGTGATGTCCTTAGGATTTGTTATCTTGGAAATTAGAGTAGTATACGTTTTGTTAATCTCTGGATCAAACGTACCTTGGTTGAAGAAAGACTCAACCATGCCAAAGATGTTTTCGTGTATTATTGGCAAATGACTTTGATAAAATAGTCCATTAAGCCCATCTAATCTTGGCACTTTCATAGCACCCAATTGAAAAACAATAGTTTTGACTTCCTCTTTTGAAATTGGTTTGATCAAAGCCTCATTCATCTCTTCATTGACACTAGTGAACACTAGTCTAATACAGGTTGATAGTTTCTGTCCCCTACTAAGATGAATAGAGATTGGTAGAAGCTTTATATATGTTGTTTGAGGGTCAAAAGGTCCCGACTCCAAGTCTGGTCATCAAGTCATAGCATGGAAATTTTGTGCCGTTGTCTTCTTTGGATTGTTGTGGCATGAAAGTATTTGGTATTTTGGTCTCCCCATTTTCAATTTATTCTAGACCGCATACACTAGTATATTTCTTCTTGTCTCCATAATTCTTTTATTCTTGCCACAATGTTACTGAACTCCTCCCTATTTTCCTCCTATTAGTACTATTACTTAACTCCATAAGCCTCAATTTGAGAGGATTGATCTGTTTTAGGGCATTCTGAAATTTTCCCCTACTCTATTTTCCCAATTTAGCAATTACATTTCTTGTTTTTCCATCAAAGTTTGTTTGGTTGGTTCTGTTCTCAATCCAAGCCCTCTTGACCACCTCTTCACACTCGAGATCCTTTAGCCAATATGCTTCAAACCTAAAGATCTTCTTTCTTCTTTTCTCGTTTAGATCTAGAGAAAGTAGAATCGGGCTATGAACGATCCTATCGTTGGGAATGCAAAGGCCTCTGCATTTGGGAAAAGGACTCGCCCTTCTAGATTGCAAATTGCCATGTCCAATCTCTTGTTAACTAATCCATTTCCTTCCCCATTATTTGACCATGTATAAGCACAACCTTTACTTTCAATGTCAATCAAAGAGCAATCATTCAGAAACTCTAAAAGCTTCAATTCTATAATGATCCACCTCTTGAGACCCGATCTTTTCCAAACAATAAAGCACTTCAATAAAGTCTCCTATGCATAACTAAGGGAGTGAGTTAGATAAATTGCTAAATCTCAAGGACTATCATAGCCTCAATCTCTCCTGAAAATTGATTGATGCTTGTAAAAAGGATATGTGCATCAGGTTACCAATCTTTAGGTCATTGCATTGAATGTCAATAAACTCCCTCAAACTAAACTCCACTTCCACATTGACCTCCTCATCCCACATAAGTGCTAGGCCTCTTGCGATACCAACCAAATCGATGATAGAGGAATAATCAAGCTAGTGGCATTTCCTCACTCTCTCAATCACATTTGTTTTATTCTTGGTTTCCATGAGAAAACCAAATTGAGTCTTTCATGAGCCACTAAGGTTCTAAAGTATTAGACTGTCAAGGGCATGCCCAACCCTTGACAGTTGCAACTCAAACTCTTCATTTATTCTTGGATAGCTTATTAGGACTAGCTATAAAGCCCGTGCTTGGACCCCTTCCCATGACTAAATTAGGGCATCAAGAAGTTGTTCCTCAACCGCTAAGAGGGGGATTGACATGTTTTTTTTTTTGTCCCTTTTGCCATTGGAGTTTTGTAAATTGCCTTTTTCTCTCTTGGATTTCCCTATATGCATATCATTACTAGCTGAATAAGGTAGTAATATTGGAATTTGTTATGCTCTTTTATCACTACTCGTAGATACATATTTTGCCCTTCTCATGTCTTCCATAAACTCATTTTCTATGGAATTTGCAATAACTATAGCCATTACATTTTGTCCTACATTTTCTATTCTCTAGGGCGCTTTAGTAGCAATTATGGGTGTTTCAAGTGCAATATCTTCATTCACAGCAGAAAGTTCGATTTTCCCATAGAAAGCCTTCCAAAATGGACTAAATTCTCTAACTTACACCTTTAGCCATGAGCCGTATCAACTTGGTTTGTCTTGAGATAGACCAGTCTCTTCATAAGGTATTTTTGAACAAAAATTTGCATAGTAGGAGCCTTTCGTATTTTAAGTCTAACCACTATTTCTTTCCTACTATTCCTATTTAAGGGGACAAGACAAGTTCAGCTGTACTTCTGACTTTTCGATTTTGCGTGAACTATTGTTCCTCGCCTCGAGTTTTACCTCAACTTTCCCCAATTTAGAGGCAACGTAGCGCAGTGAACCTTCAGTTACTCTAGCCTAGGGAAGGCCTAAAATGTGCACCTAAAACACATAATGCGTGAATTCATAGTAATGTTTAGGTATGTTTGAATCTCTTTCTTGTAAGACCTGTAGGTTAGTCACAAAAGACTTAAGGCTGAGAATCTAATACTCTTCTTTTCTCCTCAATCAACTAAATAAAAAGGAAAACCCAGGTTCTATTAACTCACATTTGACTGAATCCATCTTCCATGCTTTCCTCATTGTACTAAGAAATGCTTGGAAATTGACGTTTGGCTTTGAATATGGCTTTCCATAGAGAGTTAGATCACTTTCCCTTTATTCTTCCTTGGAAATCTCGGTGCCTAGTTCAATAACGTCCTCTTCGGACCATAGATCTCCCACGATGCTACACAGAGCTGCCAATCTGAGTTGGTTATCATCCCCTACTTCCATCTCTAAAGAGTTGTGCCGGGTTGGTTGAAGGTAAGAAGGTTTTGGGTAATGGAGTGAAGGGAGCTCTTGGAGGGTGAGCGCCTATATTCTACGAAATCTGGGTTTAGTGGTTGATGGATTTGGGAATGGGATAGCTGTCGATAAATGGGTTTTGCTAGGTGATGGGTTCTGGATAGGAGATAGCTATCTGTAGAAGGGTGGTGCTAGGATCAGTAGAACAGAAAACTCCCTTTGATGACTAGATCAGGCTTCAGCTTCCATCGATCGTGAGGAGACGCCATTGCAGCCAGCCATGCCACGAGAAATGATATCCAATTTCTTTTATTTCAAGTTATCAAGCTTCGATCGATCGTGAGGAGACGCCATTGCAGCCAGCCATGCCACGAGAGATGATACTGGAGAAGTTGCGGTGATTCTTCCATTCAAGATGGATTGCAAAGAAGAAAAGGGGTGTGAAGCTGCTAATCCGATGGAGAAGGCACCGATTCTGCCACGGAGGTGAAGATATAGGGTTTGGGAAATTAGGGTTTTAGGAAAAGGGCAAGCTATCACTAAAGGGATTGAGAGAAAGCTCACATTAGCTGAGAGAGTTTTGTTATTTCTATTCGGCAACTTTTTAGCATGACCTTTCGTGATCGGTTTCGTTTGTTGTTTGATTTGAATTATAACTCTATATATATGCGTGTGTAGATGATCCAAGTTTTGTTTTAATGCTTATAATTACTCGTCAAGTTAAATTGAGTGTACTAGGATCGACGTAAAATAACGATTTAGTTTGAAGACACTGATCATCAAGCGATTACAGGCTTTATCCATGGTTGGAGAAAAGAATAGAGATCCAACGATTACACAACGTGACAATATAGCTGAGATTTCATCTCTATCACGGTCTATATTGAAAATTTGAGAAATGCCTATTCCATACTATATTATATTGAAATTTGAAAAAAAATAAAAATTGCATGCACGCAATTTCATCCTTTTGAAATTTTAATGTATAAACCACGTATGATTCTTGATGTTCATATCAGTACATAATGAGACACTTTTTAAGTATTCGACATCAAAATAGTTTAGAAGCATCACTCTATCACTTTAAGAAGTTCACTTAGGGCAATTAAGGCATGTTTGTCTTTATCAAAATAGAGTATATTTACTTTTGCGATAATATGTTATTTAAAAAACAAGAAACTTTGTAAAATGGTGTGGGAGAGTCCTTCGGAGATGCATTACTAAGGTCCTCAAAAACATTTAACCCAATGCAAGTCCTACCTGAGCATAAAGCATCTTCAAGATGCTAATTCAATTTTTTCCTTCTAACTTTCCTCTCACCAAACTTTTGAAATTTCTCTTTTACCCATGCTCTTTTACCTTGCACAACGTTGTCTGTGAACTTTACCTAAACTCGCGTGACTTCATCCTACTATTACCTCGGTTGCACGAGACGGCCTTCCTGATGCAAGACAAGGACCACTGGTGCCAAATTTGGCTCTTCAATGGCGTGAGCCCTCATCGTCCTTTCCAAGTGTAATTTTTTCTAAACAACATTTAATCAAAATTTCTTCCCAATACAATTTTGAATTATATTTTACCAAATACTATTTGTATTTCGAAAAAATCTTTATCCTAAAGTTATTTGCATTTCCTCAGAGGTTTTTCCCAAAAACTGAACCAAGATAGCCTAAAGCCTCTTGAGCAAATGTTAGAGGCTTTTAACCCCATACAAGTCCTAACCGATGTTGGGTCTTGAGCTGGCTCAAAACCTTCGAAAGTTACTTGCCAAACACCTCAACTTTCGCAAAAAGGTCTTGCCCAAAATCCATTTGCATAGCTGTGTCAAACGCAGGCAATTAACGCCTATTTGTCTTTATTTAAAAGACTATATTTACTTTTCCAATGACGATACCTATAAAAGATTTCTCAATTACATGCAAAAGTTTGTATGATTTTTAACAAATTATAGGTGGTCGATTTGACAAAAAAGAATTATTTTGAACGTTGCCAAAAAAAAAAGTCAGAAGTAAAGTCACTTCAAAGCACTCTAAACCGTATTACTCAAATAAAACAACATGTTTCCACAAAACAAGACACTTTTTTCTTCACAGATGATCAAGTTTCACCAATGCTCGAGAAAGTTTACAAAGTTTAAAATCATACTGAGAACGAAGAAAGTCGAGTAGCAAGGTTCATGCTTTGTTATGGAAGCACGGATTACAAAAACTACGAGACAGGGTAGTGAGCCATTGTCAAGTGGCATTATTTTTCTAGCAGTTGATCCTACAAAGAATGGAGTCACAAATACATTTCACTTGACTGCAAATCTAAACTTTCTACCACTGACCACCCTCCCTCATCTTATCTCCCAACAAAAATGAGAAAGTAATCGAGAGACCAGAGCAACTAGATAGAGAAGAGAAAAGGTTGGAGGACATATCTGTGGATATTACACAAAGGTTTTGGATTTCAATTGCCACACTAAGATCTCCCTGATGCAGACCGCAAAGGACAAGCTGTGTTGCAGCCACTCCCAGAATCTTCTACTATTTCTCTTTCTCTTTCTCATCATCCTACACATTAAATAATCAAATCAAGTCAGCATTATCATCAAGTGTTGGGTCAACTTGTGACAATGAGCCAATCGAGATTAATGCATCTGTTCCTCTTGAATTACTTAGCAAGTGAAACCAAGCCCTGCATCTGCGACAGACTGGGCAGGGCCTGCACCTAGTTCACCAGCTACGGTTGAATAGATATCTGAACCAGGTAGACAGACTCATGGAATACCTTATTGATGCAAGAAAAACCACACTAAACTAAATATAAGAAAAATATGCTATGCCACTTCATCTGAATGCTTCTGGTCATGTAAAAACGTGGGTGTAAGTGAACTGAATTTGGTCTAAGAGAAAGAGCTAAAGGAGCTATCCTCACCGAACTATCCACCATTTTGTCAAAATCATCATCAAAGTCTGCATCTCCAGCATCTGAAAGACCAGAATATTAGTATGATTAACAGTTCCAAATGTCCAGTTGCACAACCATAAAACACTGCAGTAAGTCAGATGGGGCTTGTAGAATCATAAACACCAATCAAGTAGACATAGTCACTAAGGGCAAATGACATGACGTGACAAGTTGTTGGCTATCCACTAATGACTGGCGATTATTACAGTTGAGAACAATAGCATATGACCACATAAGCTCTCATAGCATTCCACCAAATTTTTCTACAATAAAGTCTGCCATCATCAAATTTTGCGGATGAATCAACAGACAGATCAAAAAAGCACCAATAGAGACTGATCAACTTTCGTGGAATGTACACCAATAACAGCAGAAAATTTATCTAGTCATAATACCTGGTCCCTCATCATCATCTCCAAGATCTCCCAAAAGGAAGACATCCAAGTCTTGCTCGGTTGAGGTGGAAGTCTTGCTTAGCTTACTCGGATTATCTGGTTCCTTTGTCTCCGCTTTAGATGCTACTCCAGCGTTTGAATGTTCTTTAACTTCTTCTGAAGCTGTCTGTCCAACATCTTTAACTTCTTCTGAAGCTGTTTGTCCAACATCTTTAACTTCTTCTGAAGCATGTTGTCTAACATCCTCCATGTATCGCCTCTCATAGCTGCCAACAACCAACAGTAAGGATGTTCATAAAGTGCATTAAAGGCAGAACAGTCAACAGGCATGATTGGGGACAACCAAAATCGCAGGAAATTTAGCAATCAAACATATGATATATACATTTCCGTTTATTCTGTTCGCCATGCTGACAGGATGTCTCCATCTTTGGAAAAAGTTTTCGTTATGCTAACATATTCTAGTTGCTAAGTACACTGCAAACACTACAATCCTTCACAAGTACCATTGCACTAGATGCAGTTCATTTAGGAAGTCAGGCAGTGTCTCAATCTTCACCAAAAAAGGCTCCAGGCAGGATGAAGAAAGTCTCAAGAGAGTTGAACTAAACTTGGCTCCAGAGTCTTTCAGTTAGCATTAATGAAAAATTGATCAACACTGCCATGCGGAAAGATTTTTCTACAATATGTTTTTTTAAAGTGATAACAGGCTGAGTCTAAAATATTGAATTGAAAACCTTGGGCTCAAATCAAATCAAGGTGACAATAAGAAGATTGAAAAGACCCCCGCTCATTCTACTATGACATCCCATAGTAGCTAAATATGACTCATTTCCACTACCATGACTGACACTAAAGATCAGAAAATCTTATATTAGGCTTCCAACGTACTCAAGTCAAAGACTATCGAATGTTACAAAACTAGGCATCAGAACTCATGTCAAAAGAAGATGAAGAAGGAAATCTTAGATAGAGATTCCATCATAGTTAGGATGCATACGGTGCGACATGGCTATTAACTAGGATGAAATATATTCTCCAAAACTTCCGTTCTTTCATAATCCGCGGGCACAACTCATATCTCAACTTCGAGATTTCCTGCAATAGGTCAATGGCAACCAAATATTAGAAGTAGATAGCATTCCCACAATTTATTTATTTTAGAAAGATTGTGATTGATGTGCAAAGCAAAATTAAAGACTTTGGCTGAAAATAAGATCTACAAAGATCTCTTCCTGACAATAGAATTAGATGATTAGACTTATACTACTTGACTGGGAATTTCATCCCTTAGATAAATTTCATCATGAACCTCAGAAATGTTGAGGATGGGGCAAGCTCAACTCAGCAATAAACTTAAAAAGACCTTGAAGTGTGTAGGAAAATTGTCCAAGCACCATTGTGCCATGAGTCTTAGGTAACTGACTCTGCCTTCAAAACTCTTATGTAGGCACAGAGAAGACTTCAATATGTAACACTTTATGTTTAACACGATTAATCAATTATAAGCGAAAGTACAGCCAACCTTCCTCAAAGAAGACCCCCTATACAACTGTGATTCTATAGCCTTGAAAGCAAAGGTGCTGTTTACCCAAACGTAAATGCATCGATTTACACCTCTTTTCTCTCCATCTCTCTCTCCCCCCCTTGTGCATATCGAGGATTTGCTAATGGAGCCAACGTTAAGTACCTTTACAGACGAAAGAACAAGCTTGGCATGCTTTTCTTGAAACTCCGTGAGGTCCTGCCTTACATTTGAGACCATAGGAACATCTGACATTTCAGAATCATCTGCAAAAAGCTAGGAAACATCAGCGACCGGAAAATGCAAACATTCAACAATAAGCAAAGGATTGCATTAATTCTGTCGTTATGCCAAGCCAACACAAAATTCCCAGCTCACATGCCCGATATCATTAAAAAAATCATTCCCCTGAAACTGAGCAACCAACAAAAGAATTCCCTAGGAACCACAGAACGTCTCGCAGCATAACCTCAGCGGAACCGTGCAACCAACGGAAAACTTCCCTCGGAAGCTCAGAAGCTCCCACTGTGTAACCTCAATCGATACTCCTCCAAGAACAAGCTAGACAAGCTAAACTATAGTCATCAACACCACACTCATCGTCCACGCACAAGAACTCGAAAAATCGGCAAAATGTGAGCGGCACAAATCGAAGCGATTTCGCCAGATGATCGGATCAAGCAATTGCGCCATTTTGGTTTCTGCACATCAAATCACGAATCGAATTCCGCGACAGAACGTGATCACGCCAAGATTTTCAGCCTAAATTCATTCGAGTTCCACCTCGACAGACAGAAGCACAGCATTTCCAACGTATTAACGGTCATCAACTGCCAGACATTAAAAAATGAAAAAAAAAAAACCATTGATGGAGCAAGCACCTGGCAGCGGAAAATCCCGGAAGGTGGTGACGTTGATTTCCTGGACGAACTCCCTCAGCTCGTCGGTAACTCCGAACCTCTCCAGATCCGCCGCCGCCTCCTCCGCCTCCGCCTCCTTCCCCGGCCCCGCGGCGACGCCCGCGCCGGAGCCCTCGGCCAGCGACCGGAGCCGATCGGCGCGCCGGATGGCCTCGAGCTTGATCTGGTCGGCCCGCCTCGACGCCTCGGCGGCGATCTCCCGGGACCGCTTCGCCGTCTCGGAGACGACGTCGGCGAGCCGCGAGGGGCCACCAGCGGCGAGCTCCTGGGAGCGCTTCGCGGCCTCCGCGGTCAGCTCCTGGGACCGCCTGGCGGCCTCCTCCGCGAAGGTCCGAGCGCGGCTCCAGAAATCCATCGTGGCTCGAGCTCGATCGCCGTTCGCCGGTTCGGCTCTGCTCTGCGTCTTCTTCTTCGTACTCGTCTTCGTCGTTGTTCCTGATTTGTGGCTAAATCGATCGAAAGTAGTTTTTTGGCGAGAACGGAAATCGATTGGGCCTCCGGCCCGATTGATCATTCGGGTCGGACCCGATCCATGCTGACGAAACAAGCCCGACTTTTGGTTGAGTTAGGGCGCGAATGATTGATTTTTGGAAAAAAAAAAATTTTTGGAAAAAAAAGATTTTTCTATTTTTATTATTCAATGAGTTTTTAAGTAAAAATACGGATTTGATAAGGACATAAAATTTTTATTTTCAAAATATAATTTTTTTAATAGCAGAACACAAAAATTTCTTCTTCTAAAATTGCCAAATGGCTAGTGGCGAGAACGGCCAAGAAACGATAGATGGCGGATGGTGACCAAGAGAATGGTGGATGATGGCTGGCGATGGCGGAGGATGGTTGGTTAGTAAACGAGGACAAACGATGAAAAAAAAAAAATTATTTCTCATTTTTGTTCGATAAATAGAGAAATAAAAAAAATTACTTCTAATTTTTATTTCAAATATATTTCTAGAGTAAAAATCTATTACAAAAATAGAAAAATAAAATAATTTTATCAAATGGGTTTCTGTTCTATAAATAAGTTTATAACAGAAGAATAATTCTGAAATAGAAATGAAATGATTAACATGCGTATTTTTAAAATCTATTATAACTTTGGATTCATTCAACTTTTGCTACTTGTGACCATTACCGTTGCACAATAACAATGAAAATTATCGTGGATGCGCTCATCCATCTTCTTCAAGTGCGCTCCTTTACTATCGATGAATGATTGGCCTTTCGCGAGGCCTTCCATGTTTGATGGCACGGTTGTTTGCGCCTTCGAAGCGTGAGTACAATAATTCGATTAATTGAATCTGTCGTCAGTCAACACCTTCGGTATTCTCGCCAAAGAGTTTGACTGCAATAAGGTTTCCTCCATTTATCTTTGAAGTCAGATTGGAAAAAATGTCACAAGAGTCATAAACCTTATTCAATCCTAAACTTTTTACTTGGTAATAATTTAGTCTTAAACTTTTTATTAATATCAATTTAGTTTTAAAACTTTTGATTTGGTGTCAATTTAATCATAAACATTTTGTTTTAATACATATTTAGTTCTTCCCACTAATTTTGGCCGAATATTACTACGTGGACACGGGTTGACCAATGCGACATAGCCGAAGCCGACGCGAATAATTTTTAATAATATTTTAATTTTTCGATTTATTTATAATTTTATTTATTTATAATTTTCTTTTTCCCTTCCATTTTCTTGTTTTTTCTTCCCCTCCTCCTGTCTCCAACCGGTCATCAATTGGGCAATTGGCCAAAGGCGAGGCCTCGCTAGCGAGCCTCGCGCTCTAGCGAGGCTTGAGCCCTCACCGAAGCCGTGAGGTCGCTCCCGCCGGGCTTGAGCCTCACTAGCCCTCGCCTTTGGCCAATCACCAGGGCAATTGGTTGGAGGAAGAAGGAGGGGAAGGAAAAAAAGAAAAGAAAATTAATTAATTAATAAATAACTAAAAAAATCAATTATTATTAAAGGTTTAGCCATGGCACATTAACCGATCGACATTCACATTAGCAATATCCGATCAAAATTAATCGAAAGAACTCAATTGATACTAAATCAAACAGTTTATGACTAAATTGACACCGAATCAAAAGTTTTAGGACTCAATCGATACCAATAAAAAGTTTAAGACTAAATTGACATCAAAATTAAAAGTTTTAAGACTGAATTGACATTAATAAAATGTTTAAGAGTAAATTGACGCCGATACAAAAAGTTTAGGATTTTTCTGACACTTTTTCCCAATATGATTTTAGCCAAATTTTGTGAACCAATGTCAATGCTTCTCGACTTCGGCTCTCAGTCGATGGCCAAAACTACTCACGCCACATCGACTTAATTCCACTGGCTTCTCACAATCAATGCTAATATTTGACGTCGGGATATTCCTAGTATTACTCCTCGTCTGTTGACACTCTACGTGTTCCATTTGTCGGTCAATACTCATAATCGGCCTGCACTAAAGTCCGATGACTCTACTTTATCATAACGGATTCTCTATTTACATACGGAGCTGCTCAACCACAACCTTGGCGGGACAAAGTGGAAGCGGAAAGTCAATCTTGATCTGTCTTATAAAGAGGTTCTATGATTCGCAAGCGGGTGAGACATATCTTCTAATTTCTCGAGCTGTACGAAGAGAAAGCTTTGTGTACGTTTCTAGGGAAGTGCTCATCAATGGTATAAATATGAAGGAGTTTCAGCTTAAATGGATATGGAGTAAGCTTGGCCCTTGCCTGTGAGCTAGGAACCTGTGTAGTTTGTGTTGCTATGACCCGACTTAAGAGATTTCTTTTTATCTCAATGGTCTTAAAACTTTTACATCAACATTGGTCAAAGTTGAGGTTTTGTTTGTTTCGTAGAAAATTTGATATTTTGAAAAATACTTTCCAAGAAGTCCTTTTTTTTTTTAAAAGAAGACAAATTTTTTTAGTGTTCGGTGGAAATCCGAAAATGAATTAGAAATTATTTTTTATTGGTTGAAAAGAAAAACTTCCTTTTATTTTCCTAAAGAGATATGCCTTATTCATGCGTATAAGAGCTATATGTGTTATATCATCAACTATTAAACAAAGGTTTATCAAATTAAATATTTCACGACATATATACCTTAATAGATCGTAAACAATTATTTAGCACATCTCATTTTGACTCATACCTCGCGGGAATTCCAAATACGGGAAAATATTAATAAGGCTCACGTCTTTATTTTATTTTCTCGCACTTCATTTACTGTATTTGGTTTTGCTTTAAATTCCAAGTACCCCAAGGCAACCACTGGCCCGTCCGCCCTACGCCACCCTTCCATCTTGGAAGGGGAGGTTAGGAGTTCAAATCCCCACCTTCTCGGGGGATTGGGGGTGGGGAAGATTTCATTTCGGGAGTGGGTTTCGACTCCACGCCCTACACGGGAGCGGGGCAAAAGTCGAGAATGAGTGTTAGAGTAGGATTATCATAGAATTGACCAAAAAAAAAAAAAGTACCCCAAGGCCGGATCCGGGAGCTAAGCACCAGAGGTCGAGTTTTATAAGAGAAAAAGGATTGTCTATTAAAGTATATATCTTTTGAAAATTTCATTCAACAAAACTTCATTTAAAATTTGATGATATAACATATATAGTCATTATATTGCAAGAATAGTGCACGTCTTTTTAGGAAGATAAAAGCTAGTTTTCCTTTTCAAACAATAAAAAATATTTCAAGTTTATTTTCAAATTCCAAATACGGGAAAAATGTTTTTATATTTGTATAAAATGACTTTTTGAAAAATGTTTTCCAATAGTGTTAAATTTTTCATGAAATAAATCGAGTCTTTGAAGTTTTTATTTATCCCGATCGTTGTCCATAGTGGAGACAAGACCGAAGATTAAAATGTCAATCCCGTTTTATATTTTTCTTTTTTAATGTTCCATCATTGAGTAAGTTAGGTGCGTGTGGTAACGTTTTGTTCCGGGGGAACAATTTTTAAACAGAAATTGTTTTTTTTTTTTTTTTTTGTTTTTGTTCCCGAGAACAATTTTTGAGTATAAGAATGCACTTGGTAACTGCAAAAAATTTCTACTCTAATAATAGAAATGCGTTTAGTAAACTTGTATAATTTTGTTGTTTCTTTTAGTTTTTCAATATCTTTTATTATATTTTTCCTTTTTTCTTTCTTTCTCTTTGTGGCCGATCGCCGGCCACGACAATGGCCGGCGACCAGGCTGGGTGGGCTCCTTGCCGAGCCTTGCCGAGCCACCGCGAGGCTCGGCGGTGAAGCTCGGCGTCTCCAAGGGTCGACGATGCTCCAACGAGGTCGCCGACTCTCGTCTGGCCGATCACTAGTGCCAGCCATGGCCAAGGCTAATGACTGACAAAAGAAAGAAGAAGAAGAAAAAAAGAAAGAGAAGCAAAAAAAAAAAGGAGAGATAAAAATTGTTTTTCGGAATTGTTCCCGAAATAAGAAACAACTTTTTTCTACTTCTTGTTTCCATTTCAAATCTGTTCAGGAACAAAAGTTTTACTAAACGCATTTCTTTCTTTTTTTGTTCTCCGAACAAAAGAATAAAAAATTTTATTCCAAGGAACATAACCAAAAATAAACATAAACAAACAGCCCTTAGCTTAAGAAGAAGAAGAAGAAGAAGAAGAAGAAGAAGAAGAAGAAGAAAAGAAAGAGAAGAAAAAAAAAGGAGAGATAAAAATTGTTTTTCGGAATTGTTCCCGAAATAAGAAACAACTTTTTTCTACTTCTTGTTTCCATTTCAAATCTGTTCCCGAAACAAAAGATTTGCCAAACGCGTTTACGTTTTTTTTTTTGTTCCCCGGAACAAAAGAATAAAAAATTTTATTTCAGGGGAACATAACCAAAATAAACATAAACAAATAGCCCTTAGCTTCAAAGAAGAAGAAGAAGAAGAAGAAGAAGAAGAAGAAGAAGAAGAAGAAAAGAAAAAGAAGAAAAAAAAAGAGAGATAAAAATTGTTTTTCGGAATTGTTCCCCGAAATAAGAAACAACTTTTTTCTACTTCTTGTTTCCATTTCAAATTTGTTCCCAGGAACAAAAGTTTTACCAAACGCGTTTCTTTCTTTTTTTGTTCTCCGGAACAAAAGAATAAAAATTTTATTCCAAGGAACATAACCAAAAATAAACATAAACAAACAGCCCTTAGCTTCCATCTTTTGATCTTGCTCCAATTTGGAATCGATTATGTTTTTGCCATTCTATTGTCACACTTGTGCTAGGTTACGAGTTCGGCCCATTTGTTTATCATTCTATGATGCAATTCAAATACAAACATGAATCCAGAAAAATAATGTTTTCATGCATAAGAAAAATCATGCTCTTCTCTGCACTTAAAAGAATTGGAAGGGAAAAGGAAAGATTTTCGTGGAATTGAGAGTTCGGTTGAATTGCGACCTAAGCAACAGATGCCGAATTCCCTAAGAGAGAAAAATATAACTTGCTTACAATCTATTTAAGTATTTATGCGATGAAAATTAGTGTGCATAATTTGATGATATAGCATACATGGCACGAATGGTGCACGTTTCTTTAAAAAAATAAAAGTAATTTTTCCTTTTCAAACATGAAAAATATTATCATTTTTTCCAAAAAAAAAAAGACTCTTTGGAAAATATTTGCCATAGATGTCAATTTTTTTACGAAACAAGCAAAGCCCTAAAGGTTAATCAGTCAAAACCAATCAATTCATAGTAGGAAGACAAGACCGAATAATAATATCATGGAGCCAATTCTCTTGCATAATTTTTTTTATTTATGTTCCGTCACTAGGTAAGTTAGCTTCTATCTCTTGATCTTAGTAACGTTGTTGCCATTCCATTTCCATGCTTGTGCTAGGAGTCAATAGTTCAATGCTTATCATCCTATGATACAATACAAAACACAAAGATAAATCCAGAAAAACAATGTTTTAATGCATAAGAAATATCATTGTCTGTGAACGGAAATCGATTGGGCCTCCAGCCCGATTGATCATTCGGGTCGGACCCGATCCATGCTGACGAAACAAGCCCGACTTTTGGTTGAGTTAGGGCGCGAATAAAAGATTTTTGGAAAAAAAAAAAGATTTTTGGAAAAAAAAAGATTTTTCTATTTTATTATTCAATGAGTTCTTAAGTAAAAATACGGATTTGATAACGACATAAAATTTTTATTTTCAAAATAAAAAGTATTTTAATAGCAACACAAAATTTCTTCTTCTAAACGGCGGTTGATGGCTAGTGGTGAGCGACCAGAAGACGATGGATGGCGGATGGTGACCGGGAGAATGTTGGACAATGGCCGGCAATGGCGGATGGATGGTTGGTTAGTAGCAAGGACAAACGATGAAAAATGTTTTTATTTCTCATTTTTGTTCGAGAAATAGAGAAATAAAAAAAAAATTTACTTCTAATTTTTATTTCAAATATATTTCTAGAGTAAAAATCTATTACAAAAATAGAAAAATAAAATAATTTTATCAAATGGATTTCTGTTCTATAAATAAGTTTATAACAGAAGAATAATTCTGAAATAGAAATGAAATGATTAACATGCATACTTTTAAAATCTATAACTTCGGATTCATTCAACTTTTGTTGCTTGCTGACCATCATCGTTGCGCAATAACAAAGCGTCTTTGCTCGAAAATCGCTGCCCTCGAATCGTGGACTTGACAATGAAAATTATTGTGGATGTGCTCATCCATCTTCTTCAAGTGCCCGGACATTGAAATTAAATTTTTGTTACATGTTTGATGGCACAGTTGTTTGCGCCTTCGAAGCGTGAGTACAATAATTCGATTAATTGAATCTGTCGTCAGTCAACACCTTTGGTATTCTCGCCAAAGAGTTTGACTGCAACAAGGTTTCCTCCATTTATCTTTGAAGTCAGATTGGAAAAAAATGTTACAAGAGTCATAAACCTTATTCAATTTTAAAATTTTTTACTTGGTGATAATTTAGTCATAAACTTTTTATTAATATCAATTTAGTTTTAAAACTTTTGATTTGGTGTCAATTTAATCATAAACATTTTGTTTTAATACATATTTAGTTCTTCCGACTAATTTTGGTTGGATATTGCTTGACGTGGACACAAGTTGACCAATGCGACATAGCCGAAGCTAACGCGAATAATTTTTAATAATATTTTAATTTTTGGATTTATTTATAAATTTATTTATTTTTAATTTTCTTTTTTTCCTTCCATTTTCTTGTTTTTTCTTCCCCTCCTCCTATCTCCAACCGGTCATCAACTAGGCAATTGGCCAAAGGCAAGGACTAGCGAGCCTCGCTAGCGACGGTGAGGGGAGCCTCGCGCTCTAGCGAGGCTTGAGCCCTCGCCAAAAGCCATGAGGTCGCTCCCGCAAGGGCTTAAGCCTCACTAGCCCTCGCCTTTGGCCGATCACCAGGGCGATTGGTTGGAGGAAGAAGGAGGGGAAGGAAAAAAAGAAAAGAAAATTAATTAATTAATAAATAACTAAAAAAAAAATCAATTATTATTAAAGGTTTAGCCATGGCACATTAGCCAATCGACACCCACATTAGCAATATCTGGCCAAAATTAATTGAATGAATTGAATTTGTACTAAATCAAATAATCTAGGACTAAATTGACACTAAATCAAAAGTTTTAGGACTCAATTGACATCAATAAAAAGTTTAGGACTAAATTGGCATCAAATTAAAATGTTTAAGACTGAATTGGCATTAATAAAATGTTTAGAACTAAATCGATACCGACACGAAAAGTTTAAGATTTTTCTGACACTTTTTCCCAATATGATTTTAGCCAAATTTTGTGAACCAATGTCAATGCTTCTCGACTTCGGCTCTCAGTCGATGGCCAAAACTACTCACGCCATATCGACTTAATTCCACTGGCTTCTCACAATCAATGCTAATATTTGACCGTCGGGATATTCCTAGTATTTCTCCTCGTCTGTTGACACTCTACGTGTTCCATTTGTCGGTCAATACTCATAATCGGCCTGCACTAAAGTCCGATGACTCTACTTTATCATAACGGATTCTCTATTTACATATGGAGCTGCACAACCACAACCTTGGTGGGACAAAGTGGAAGCGGAAAGTCAATCTTGATCTGTCTTATAAAGAGGTTCTATGATTCGCAAGCGGGTGAGACATATCTTCTAATTTCTCGAGCCGTACAAAGAGAAAGCTTCGTGTACGTTTCTAGGGAAGTGCTCATCAATGGTATAAATATGAAGGAGTTTCAGCTTAAATGGATATGGAGTAAGCTTGGCTCTTGCCTGTGAGCTAGGAACCTGTGTAGTTTGTGTTGCTATGACCCGACTTAAGAGATTTCTTTTTATCTCAATGGTCTTAAAACTTTTACATCAACATTGGTTAAAGTTGAGGTTTTGTTTGTTTCGTAGAAAATTTGATATTTTGAAAAATACTTTCCAAGAAGTCTTTTTTTTTTTTTTAAAGAAGACAAATTTTTTTTAGTGTTCGGTGGAAATCCGAAAATGAATTAGAAATTATTTTTTATTGGTTGAAAAGAAAAACTTCCTTTTATTTTCCTAAAGAGATATGCCTTATTCATGCGTATGAGAGCTATGTGTGTTATATCATCAAATATTAAACAAAGGTTTATCAAATTAAATATTTCACGACATATATACCTTAATAGATCGTAAACAATTATTTAGCACATCTCATTTTGACTCATACCTCGCGGGAATTCCAAATACGGGAAAATATTAATAAGGCTCACGTCTTTATTTTATTTTCTCGCACTTCATTTACTGTATTTGGTTTTGCTTTAAATTCCAAGTACCCCAAGGCCGGATCCGGGAGCTAAGCACCAGAGGTCGAGTTTTATAAGAGAAAAAGGATTGTCTATTAAAGTATATATCTTTTGAAAATTTAATTCAACAAAACTTCATTTAAAATTTGATGATATAACATATATAGTCATTATATCGCAAGAATAGTGCACGTCTTTTTAGGAAGATAAAAGATAGTTTTCCTTTTCAAATTATGAAAAATATTTCAAGTTTATTTTCAAATTCCAAATACGGGAAAATGTTTTTATTTTTGTATAAAATGACTTATTGGAAAATATTCTCTAACGATGTTAATTTTTCGCGAAACAACTAGAGTGTTCGAAGTTTTTAATTAATCCCAACCGTTGTCCATAGTGGAGACAAGACCGAAGATTTTTCTTTTTTATTAATGTTGCATCACTGAGTAAGTTAGCTTCCATCTTTTGATCTTGCTCCAATTTGGAATCGATTATGTTTTTGCCATTCTATTGTCACGCTTGTGCTAGGTTACTAGTTCAGCCCATTTGTTTATCATTCTATGATGCAATCCAAATACAAACATGAATCCAGAAAAATAATGTTTTCATGCATAAGAAAAATCATGCTCTTCTCTGCACTTAAAAGAATTGGAAGGGAAAAGGAAAGATTTTCGTGGAATTGAGAGTTCGGTTGAATTGCGACCTAAGCAACAGATGCCGAATTCCCTAAGAGAAAAAAATATAACTTGCTTACAATCTATTTAAGTATTTATGTGATGAAAATTAGTTCGCATAATTTGATGATATAGCATACATGGCGCGAATGGTGCACGTCTCTTTAAAAAAATAGAAGTAATTTTTCCTTTTCAAACATGAAAAATATTATCATTTTTTCCCAAAAAAATGACTCTTTGGAAAATATTTACCATAGGTGTCGATATTTTTACGAAACAAACGAAGCCCTCAAGGTTAATCGGTCGAAATCAATCAATTCATAGTAGGAAGACAAGAACAAATAATAATATGATGGAGCCAATTCTCTTGCATAATTTTTTATCTATGTTCCATCACTAGGTAAGTTAGCTTCTATCTCTTGATCTTGCTGTGATTTTCAGTAACGTCGTCGCCATTCCATTCTCACGCTTGTGCTAGGAGTCAATAGTTCAATGCTTATATCATCCTATGATACAATACAAAACACAAAGATAAATCCAGAAAAATAATGTTTTAATGCATAGGAAATATCATTCTCTTTTCTGCACCTAAAGAATTGGTAGTGATAAAACGAAACATTTTCCGTGGAATTGGGGGTCCGACCGAATTGGTATAGAGCTTTCATGGACCAAGTTTTCTGGTTTTGGGCCTGAACAATTCGAGTCCCATGATCGCCGGCGTAAGGACCCAAACCCTCCTAGCCGTGACATTTGTGTTCGCCCTGATCTTCAGGTTCTGTACCAACCTTTTGGGCTGATTGTTTTGCGAAAAATTTCATGATAAAGAAAAACGTGCTCTGCAAAAATCATTTTGAAGGAAACTGATTTATTTTTATTTTACTGGCAGTATACTAAAAAACATGATTGAAAATGTTTTCGGGTATTTGGATCTCATCTTTTCAAAAGAAAGAGCTGAGAAGATCAGATATAAAACAATGAATTCTTTCTTGTCTAATGTAGAGGCCATTTTCCGCAATCTAAATTTTTTGTTTTCAATCCGTGAAAAGTGTTTTCCATTGATCGAGTAGTTTTCCGTCGTTCAAGCATCGAAAGGTCCGAAAAAAAATAATTGAAAATGGTTTTCATTAGACAAACCGACTTCGATATTATATTCAAATCATAGTCGATGTACGGTCAATGACATTGATTCTTATTAACTTTTAAGTATTAGTACATCAAAATCAATTCCTTTTACAATGCCAACACAAATATGAGAAGCATTAGTAGAATATTCAGGAGTGCGAGCTCTTAGAGATGAACAAACCGGGTTGAGCTCAAGTCAAGCACACAAGGTTTGAGTATCTGCTTGCACCAGGACCCTAATGATCAATGTCAAGCGTGCCGTTCATGCACATACTCCATAAATCTATTCTTTACCCAAGCAACCTCAAGTCAAGCAGGGTTACCATTGAGCAAACTTGTTAAAATAGGTCTTAAACCTCTTTATGGGTCACTTCAATTTTGAAGAGCCTACTTTAAAGATGTTTTAAATTTAAGGCTAAAATAAATGGGTTTAAATGGGTTAAGTTTAGAATCCATTTCCAACTCACTGGCTCTCATACACTCTATTCCTCTTCAGCCTTATAAAATTATTTTTAAAAAATTGAAATCATAATTATTTTTTATTTTTCTTTTATTTTTTCTTTCTTCTTCCTTCTTCCATGTTCCTTAGCCATAGTGACGCCTACGGCTGACCAAGCAAGAGACAAGCTCATTAGAGGCTAGTGAAGCTCGAGCTCACCGATGTCTAGTGCTAGTGAGGCTCAAGCTCGCCTGGTTAGTTGCCAACTAATGATGGCCCAAGAAGGAAAAAGAAAAAAGAAAAGAAAAAATTAAAAGGAGTATAAGGAGGAAAATCAAATTAGATTTCCAATGCTAAACAATGGAAAATATTTTCTAATTTATTTTCAGATTTTAGGTAAATACTAGAAAATATTATTATATTCCTAGAAAATAATTTCCTAGAAAACATTTTTCAAGAAACAAACGAACCCTCAATTTTTTTTTTTAAAAAAAAAGGCTTATAAAAATTGTCCACTCGATTTGTATTGCATTAAAGTATTTTAACAATACAATTTTTTTTTTTTTTTAAATCACAAGAAACAAGCTTTTCTAGATTTGGTTAAATTGGTCGGGTGGGCATAGATTAGGTATAGGTTGAGAAATTTGTATTACAATAAATGGATTATGAACGGGTTAGATGAATCAATTTGAGTCGGAATATTTATGACTCGACTCAAACTCGACCCGACCCACCTATTGCATAGGTCTATCAATGAGTGGCTCATTCATGCCCAACACATAGCCTCATCTTCCCAGGGAACTCGATCACCAATTCATCCTCTTTGTCCGACACCTACTCTGTTCGATTGCAACCGGTTGCCACTCTTGATTACCGTCTCTATCTGGTACTAATTGCTGACTAACTAGCTAGCCACTAACCAGCCGACCAAACTCATCAATTAGCTGCTTATCGATGGGTTGGGCCAAGAACGTGACTCGACCCATGTGGCAGGCCCTCCATCCGCACGAGACCCGATCGATCCCCTGCATGTGCGCCCATTGATGATCTTTGAATACGAGAGCCATCGTCCATTTCGTGCCCCACGCTCGTGCGATGACATCGAAGATCATCATCACTAAAACCCGTCCTTCGATTGTACAAACAAATTATTCGACCACGAAAACGATGTTTACCTGAACGAAGAACCTGCACGATCCACAATCTTCTTTCCCCAACCCATTAAACTATTATTCTTTTGGTTTTAATTCCAAGTCGGGAGGGAAAAGGAAAAGGAAAAGGAAAAAAAAAAACAAGACAGCAGTCGGATGGATTAAGCTGGTGCTCACAAAGCCTCGAATGCAATCTGAGGGGTAATACTGATGGATGCTTCTGTTAGGATTTAGCACACAATCAGTAGCGAGAAAGAGAATTTCAAACGAGATTTTGCTTTGATTCATTCTTAAATTAAAGTTACATGTAGCGCTGAGAGGAAGAGAATATAAATACCCAATAGGGGTATTAAGAAAACCCAACCACTCAACCTAGGTTTTCTTTACTGGTCCTATGCATTTTGGGTCGGGTTGGTTCAAAGAAAACACGACTCTTATGATCCAGGTTGGGTTGGGGATAAGAGAAACCTGACCTAACCCATTGACACATTTTATATTCAGTAGTTATTCATGAGCCTAAATCCATCAATAATATGGTCTCAAACTATACAAAACCCTTTGGCGTCTCAGGGGTGTGCCCCGCAACTCTTGCCAGGGCAGCCTGCAGACTCCCTTGTCATCCTATCAATGGGGAGTGTGGACCATAGCCCGACAAATTCGAGCACGAGCATTGACTCGAGTACCAACGCAACACGAGTCGGTCTGAGCACAAAGGGCGCTGAAATCATGGGATCAGTTCAACTTCCATCCCACCAGCAATCGCGTGCGCGATCATCCCAAATCCACTTCCACGAAGCAAAATGGCCAAACCACCGCACGCACAAGAACCAGAAGAAACTCCTCCTGTTGTTGTAATCATTCAAGGCATCAATTTGACCTCCATTAGCAAAACGCCTCGTGCTCGTCTGACCGACCTTGATCCTGACCCGTCGTCGATGATTCCCTGCTCTGGTTGGCCACTGTGCGATCGTCCACTCATCGCACGATCTTTAGAAAGGCCCATTGGAATCTAATCAGATCACGATAAAATAATTCATTCAATTCGTCGTATGTTCCTTTTGCATCAGTTCTCTTGCACAGTTCCGGGATTCGGCTATCTTTTTCTTTGTACTGTTCGAGAATCTAACGTAGGAAACCACTCGACAGTGCGTAAATAATTATGGATGGGGGAGCTGTTGTGGCGCATGGTCACGTCTGCGTGGAAAGGATGTTCGAATGGAAGTTAGCTAGAATCCACGATCGATGCAAAGAATGAAGTATCCATCCGAGACCACATCTTTTAGATGAAGAAGCCCGGTCTTTACCAGGCCGATGAAAAAAATAAGGTCACTTCTTCTAGACTCGTTGATAAGATTTTGATCTAGTTCATGGCTTATCAAAAGTAGAAGGCGTAATTCTCTGACATCCCGAGTTGAAATCTGAAGGGACAGCCACAAATACGAAGCTACTTTGCAGTTAGTGGGATGCGGAGGATCAAATTGGGACCGTGTCCAGATCATGCCAGTGTCCGATCCTCACTCACCCGACTAATCCGGTATGCTTGCACTGTCGGTCACGAAATCTTAAGGAGCATTGCTAATGACCTGAAGGCCTCAAGGTTAGGTTGCATCTTAGGCCCCTCTTTCATCTGATCGAGAAGCTAAGCAGCCCTATAAGAGAAACATTGATGAAATACCATCCTATACTTCTAATCAGCCCTCTATCACCATGTTTACCCAAATATCTAAGATCGTACGATAACATATACAACAACAAAGCACATCATCCTAGAGATAGATCTATTCATTGTTTGAGTACGCCGATTCTTCTAGGTTTTACTATTAAGACACATGCGAATTCGATCGACAGTCGCTATTGTTTGTTACCTATAAAGGCATTGTTTGGTATAAAAGAGTTCATGGAAAGAATCCTCAAGAAGTTCCAAGTTGGGGAGCCTCACGAAAAGTCAAGACAACCCCCATATCATTGCCCAAATTACAACTCAATCGGTAAGCAATAAACATGTTGGATTAATTTGTTTCACATCATATGTTCTTTATGTTCATATGATCTTAGCCTAGAGATCATTGTCAATCATGAATCTTAAGGAGCATTGCCAATGGCTTGAAGGCCTCGAGGTCAGGTCGCATCCTAGGCCCCTCTTTTAGCGGACCGTGACGCTAGTAGCCCCATAAGAGAAAACATCAACAAGACAACATCCTATACTTCGAATTGATCTTTCTTCACCATGTTTACCCAAATATATAGGATCATACAATAACATATGCAATACCCAAGCACACCATCCTAGAGACAGATCTATTCACTAATGAATACATTGATTCTTCTGGGTTAACTATCGATCAATAGTTGCTGTTGTTTGCTACTTATAAAGGCATAGCTTGATACGAAAGAGTTCATGAGATGAATCTTAAAAATGTTCCGCGGGGAGCCTCACAAAAAGTCTTTTTTTTTTTAATCTTTTCTTTTGTTTTTCTTAATGATCAAAGGCAAAAGATTGCTTGGATCTCTTATAAGGATAACTTTTCTGTCTTGTTTTGCCACTCATTTTTTATCATTACATTAGGTTTTGAATTTATGACTGGTAGATCACAATATTCTTAATAAATCTCTCTCCATTTTTCTTGGACTAGAACTGTGGGGTAGCCGGCCATTTTTTTTTTCGAAAGATTTTCTTTTTTGATAGAAAAGACAAAGGGAGTTCTTTTGGCTTAAAATCCGAATAATATTCATTACTTACTTGAATTGGTTCTTTCAATCATTTATCAAAAAGGGCTTCGACTTTGATCAATTCAATTGAGGTATCTGGAAACAAGATTTTTTTCTTATTTCTTCATTTGAAACGGGCTCTTATAAGACAACTCCCACATTGCCGCCCAAATTACAACTCGCTCACTAAGCACTAAACATATCGAAATAATTTGTTTCACATTACTTGATAACTGGTCATTTATGCTCTTTATATTCAAATAATCGCTCTCTATTTATTGACATAACTTTTTAACTTGGACTTTTTCATATGATAATAGAGTCATTGCTAGTTGATGATAAATTGGTTTTTATATTCAAGCGAATGCTAGAAAAGGGGAATGAGGAAGAAAAATTATTATGAGAGAGAGAGAGAGAGATCAAGGAGATGTGACTACGAGATCTTGGCCTAGGGTTTCATCCCACCACTAAAGTCAAATAAAGTTGAATCTTTGTTTAGAGGAATAAGAATGATAGCAGAGACGGAAGGGAGAATGGGGAAAAGGAAACAATAAAGGAAGATGTGTCGATTTGCATGTGTCGTTGTCGCGTGGCTTTGGAGGAGGGACCATCGTCGCAGACAAGGACGAGGCCCGATTAACTCGACTTCCCTAGCTTCATGTGATTTCGTTGTCAGTGTCCCATGTCCTCAATCTCACTCCCTCTCTCTCTCTCTCTCTCCCTACAACATATACATACATACATACATACATACATATCTCACAATTTCAACCTTTTATTTTGACATTTCCCTTTACCATAGATCCTTTTCCGACGTGTAAAAAGGATTAATGTCATTAAAAATTTCAAATCAATATTTTTTTCTCACAAAACATTTCAAATCAATATTTATTAGAGTAATTAAATATTAAACAATACTTTCATCTAACAGTTTAAACTTTTAAAATAATTTATAGATATTCTATAAATTCTCACGTTGTATCAAAATAAGAGGTTTTGAGTTTAAATCTTTTCAAACTTAGCTTAAATTTTTAGAATAGTTGGCATTAATTCCACAAATTCTAACAATATTCCATTAATGCATTCACACTAAATTAATTCACGACTCACAAAAAATCGTTACTCAATGTCCCTAATCCAAATCCACCCTCCATTAAAATGCATGTATCAACACGTGGATTTTTCACATTGGATAATGTCATTTTCCTTGCTGGATTTCCCTCATGATCATCTACTACATATGTTGACATACACGCGTTTTAATGGGAGACTAGACGGAATGCTAAAGAAGGATAAATTAGGGTCGGAAGATCAATAAAGATTTCATTTCTGAGATGAAAATTAGTCTAAGGTACACATGTCAAAAGGGTATTGGTTTCGGATAGATGTGTCACCGGGATACCAAAAATTAAATCCGGAAAATGTTGATTAAATTAAACAAAATAAACGAGTCGTTTGGACTTGGTTATGCAGTTCCTTAGTGAAGAGGACAAGAGATGAACTGGAAGGGGGGACCCAAACAGCATTCAATTCCAAAAGCTCACAAGTCACGACTCGACCGGTCGAACCTACCTTCTCCGGCAAAAATTGAACGGCATTTGGCTGGACTAATGGACCGTCGCATTAATTGAAAATTCTACAGTAAAGTATTGTTTTTTTAATGACTTATTTATTCGATCCACCGTCATATCACATTATAATACCACAAAAGTACATGTTTTTATATATTCTACCTAATTCGAGAGGACCACGGCCACTAGACATTCTCTAGATCAGCCGAACCTAATGTTGTAAAAGAGATCGACAGCCTCAAGGTTCTGTGTGGTTCAAAGATTATGTGGGGTTGAACTTTGCAATACTTTTCTGTCAAATATTATAAAGTATAATACGTAAGGTATGGAAATTTCGAGTCGGCATGCGAAACGTTATACCGCGTGGTGCTTATCATCATGCTTGCATGATCTCGACATCGCATGATGAAATTTGAACACGGGTCACTTCCCTTTTCTTCTTGCGAGTTGAGATCGAGAATTGTCGGTCTGTTGGCAATGAGAACCTCGCATAATCCGTTCAACATATTTTGATGAGTGAAATGTTACGAAAGTCGGGATCATTTTCCTCAGTAACACAACAAAAAGCTATGCCTAGATTATCAACAATGGGATCATATTTACGAGCACAATTAGGCTTAGCACATATATAATCGTTGGAGAAAAGGTGGGTTCATTCAACTTTATCACAACCTTGTTTTCGATTGAACTGGAATTCTTTACATTTGCACTACTTAGGAGTCATGTCATGTCATGTCATTTAGGCGTATTTGAGCTATTTAGCACAAGAAACCCTTCTAAACAAAGTAAGTATGTATTTTTAACTTGATCTACACATTTCAATCTCTAAAGTCATCCCTATGAGCACTGACCCGATTGAGATGTACGTAATGCCCCACGGGTCTATGAGCACCGCATTTGGTTCAAGATAAGAAAGGGAAATTGCGTGAGAAATATGCAAACTTCCAAGAATCCATTTCATCGAAATGGTAGGGATCGAATTAAGAAAATTACCCAATTTAGGGATGGTGGGTAGGCTAGCACTCGGGGAGGTAAGCTAAGGTTTCGAATAATAGCTCTAAAGACCAACCCTAGAATCTCACCATCCATTTGCGGAGCCAGCGCCGGGCCGTGTAGGGTGGGTCGTGCCGTGCCCCTGCGTGCGGGTACTTCAATTATTTCCGCCCTTAGACGGGCTAGCAAATTCAATTTAGGGGGGTTGTGGGGCAGATTTGGTGGGGGGGCCACACCCAAGAAGGGTGTCTCCTAGCCAACCGACTGGGCCCATCTGGCCTAAGCCCATTGGTCAGTGCCCTAGGACAATGACCCTGAGAGAGAGAGGACAAGTCGATTGATATCTTTTGCAATCTCTAGAGATGTGAAAGGTGCCCGGCTTAGGAGGCGGGAAAGGATCTAGAGAGAAAAAGCATACCCGATGCAAGGGATACCATGCAAGACTTCCCATCTCCATTTGGAAATCTAGCGAGGGATATCAATCCTACCAAGGCAGGCACGCATAGATATATATAGAGATAGAGAGAGAGAGAGATGTTGACGGAATAGCAGAAGAAGAAGAGACCTTCTCGTTGTTTCGCATGGGGTCCGGTCCCCTTCCCCCACCGATCTGCACCGTCCCATGTGCAGTGCATTCCTCTCGCGCGTGCTGAGGATGGGGGAGTTTGACCCACCTCAACTTTGAGAGAACAGAATGGTACGAACAGATTCTCGGGTCGTCGTACTTTTACCTACGCCGTTCTCGAACAGCAACCACCTCGCACGGTCGAAGCGATGTGGACTGGCCCCGGTTTTTCATGCAATGCGTCCCCGCCTTCATTTGGCTAATCCATAAGCCGGTTGTAGTTCCGTGATATAGATGAAGCGCGAGGTGCATTCCCTAAGAGCATTCCAGGTGTCTAGGGCATGATTTGGATGTTAGAACGTGTCATGCCTCAAACTCCGAGCATATAAACATCTCTTAACGGTCGATTAAAAATGCGACGTCCTAAAACGCGTTGCCGACCCGTTCTTTTTATCTTTCAATTAAACGCATGCGGAAATGATTTAAATATAAACACCTAGTCAATCAACAAAATAAGGATAGTAAAACACAACAGATGATTTCCAAAAAGCGGCACATTTATTTATCCACTTGTTAACCCCATGAAGTTTGATGTTTACAAGTCTACCTCAAAAGACAACTTCCTAATGACCAATAGGCAAAAATGGTCAGGAGGATCAGGGTTAACTTAAACTTCACTAACGACAAGATCAACCAAAAGTAACACCAGGCACGCCCACATCTTGGTCCATCGAGACCCCAAACCGCACGTGACGGTTCTCCATACTACGAACCTGAAAATACTTAACAACAATGGGTGAGATATAAATCTCAGCGAATTAACAGCCTAAACCTCTATTATGACGTAAATTCGTCTCGGAGGCAGCCTAAACACGCACCACATACAAACTTACTTCGCCTTGGCATACCCCTGCATATTAGTACATCTCACATGGCAATAATAGTGCAACATACATAAAATAATAATTAGAACGCGTTCTAAAATTCCATGTGCATTACCAACACATGTGCTTCAATTATTACGACCCCTCGGGCTACGGCTAACACAAGAGTTGGTGGTCTTTTGGCATGACTGGACATCAAAATCGTCTGTAACCCCCACCTAGACGGCATTTTATAAAGTAGCATTGCTCCGATCTCAACCGTGACTCGGCATCCAGACCCCTGCCGGGCATCCAATAAAAATCAGGTATCGCCCCAAACTCTCGTTGGGTGACAGATTCGATTAAATGACAATTCAAGCACACCAACAATCAAATCAATTCTCATTGCCATTAATTAGCCCAAAACAAAAGAATTCGTTTTCAAATAATTAACTTTGACAATTTTTTTTCACATTTAAAAATCCCAGTAAAATATTCGAACGTGGTTACATATTTGAAATCAACTCGTCAAATTTTACACACTTTCATTATAAAACCCCATAGTTTTATTTAGCACTTAAAATTCGGCCTCCAGATCTGACACCTCATATTTTTCTATTTTCTTGCCCATAAAACCTCATTTGAACATAGTAAATAAAAATTTATAATTGAACAATCAATAACCTAGCATCTCACGTGCAAACAACCAGAATTATGCATAATCTCATCTAGAAAAACGAGTATAAAATTTTATTTAACGATTATTCTGTCATTAATTACACTAACCGCAATTAATTAAGCTAATTACGGATTATTATGTTAGTTACAATTAATTGACTAAATTCGATTAATTAGCCTAAATATACTTAATTAAAAATTAATCCACGTTAACTAAAATAAATACGACTAATTAAATAAATATATTAATATTAATTAAATAAGTCATGATTAATTAATCTAATCGTAATTACTTAAACTAATCGCACTTAAATTTAATCTAAACCACCCTTAATCGTAATTAAGGCTAAATTAAAATTAACTAATACTAATCGCCATTAATATTAAACTAATATATCCCTAAACATAATTAACATCTTAATCCATGATTAGGACGTTAACTCATGGATTTCTGGTGACTGTGAGCACGCGGTGACAGCAGCGCGACGGCATCGAGAACATGACGCTCACGGCTCAAACGAAGGCTCGACGGTGGCGGCAGCGGCTCAAGCTCACGGCTCGAGCTTGAGTGGCTCGAGCGGATGGCAGCTTGGGGCTATGTCATGGTGTCAAGGCTGCCGGTGGTGGTGGTGGTGGGGTGGTGTGGTGTGGTGTGGTGTGGTGGCGGAGATGGGCGAGTGAAAGTAACGGTGGAAATTTGAGATGATGATGCAAGGAAAATGAATATGAAGAAATGAAGAATAAGAAGGAGATGGTGGAGAAAGGAAAAATGGAGGAGGGGAAGGAGAAAGGGGCTGGTCGGCTGAAGAAGGGGGATGGGAAAAGAACGTGGGGGAGAAGATAGAGGGAAAAAGAAAAGGGGGTGGCAGAAGGTTTGGCAGAAGGGGAAAGGGGATGGACGTGACAGAGAAGGGGGAAAAAGAGAGAGAAAATAGACGGAGCCCTAAGATCCTAAAATCTTCATGATTCTCTCTTTCATCTACTCTCCATAATTTCCTCTCAACCAAGAAATCTGTCCCCTCAATTTTCTTTTATTTTTGATTTCATAAAAACAATCTTTTTGGTCCAAAATTTCGATTTTGTCTTTTGATCCGAATTTTTTTTTGTCCGATAATTCATTTTCCAAAAATTTCGGACTCGCCGATAATTCGACAAACGATGAGTTGACGTCCAATAATTAAAAGTTCGATACTTAAAATCGAATTAAATTTCTTTGTTAAAAATCAATCGAACACGACTTTAGTTCTGTATAGTGGCTTTTACAGGTTCTCGCGCAGTTGACCCGCGGTTGATAATTTTGATCCACGTTTGTGTCTCTTCGAATCACGAACGACTCTTAGTTGTCATGTAATCGCGATGATTCAATTACCTACTCTTAATATAAGATCAATAGAAAATCGATTTATGGTCGTTCGACGCGAATATCATAATCGTGTGGAATCACCCGCGAACCGATTACATACTTCCGTCGAATCAATTTATATTCGTTCGCTAATTGACTTATAACAGTGTAGTGTTGACCATTGTCGATCCTTATAGTCGAGCAGTCGATTTCTAATTGAATTTTCTAGTCCTTCGAGTTTTAACCCTTTATAGCCTTACTTAATAGATTAATTAATTCGTGAGTGATTAGTTTAGAGTTAAAATAATTATAAGCAGCATCAACGAAATAACCGTTTCATATATTTCGAAATAGGGCCAAATTTCGGGATGTCACAGAACGTACTGATAGAAGTGATGCAACTTGACGAAGGGAACCAAGTGGGGGTGTATGTGATATTGCGATCCAAACTTTCGAAACCGACGCGAACGAATCATCACAGAGAACAGTAGGGTGCGGCTCATGACAAAATGCCCGGATCGTTCGGATCTTTTTGGGGGTGGGGGGGATGATGGGTGGAGGGATCTGTTTAGAGCGATTGACGTCGGGTCGGATCGAACAGGGTGAGATCGACATTGAAATGGCCACAAGCGTACGCACTGTTTCGTCACGTTCGATAATGCCCGAAGAGAATGGAGGGGTCCTCGCGAGCTCTCTTTGTCCGAGCGTGCTTTGGATGGAGATATTGGGATGTGGATTGGCCTCTCGAGTGGGGCTTGGACTTTGGGACCAACATTTATCGGACACACACCCATTTGCACCTACTTTAGTGTACCGATGTGTCGATCACGCGTCGATCTCGGATACGTGCGCGCCCGAGTCGTCGGGTCGAGTGCATCCTATGTCAGATTCTTGATGTCGAGTCTTCAGATTCGTCTGGAAATATGGTAGAAATACGCCGTTGACATATTTCATAATTACTCAAAACTTTTAGGAAGAACAGTCCATCGAACATGGTTATCGCACGGATTACAAGCATCCGAGCTTGGCACTCTCTCTTGATTTATGTCTTAATAAGATTTTTAGAGGAAAAAGAAAACATATGTCTAACGAGATGGACACTATTTCTTGCTCAAAAAAAAAAAAAAAAAAAAAAAAACGAGATGGACACTATTTTGAGTATGGTTGTCTCTCTTTCTCTCTAATTTTCTCGCAACTTTCTTCTTCAATCTCTATGGAGGGGAGGAGTTGAGTTGGTTCTCTTCCTCCCCTTCATTTTTTTCCTTTTTCTTTAGCTGATTTGGTTCTCTATTCTCTTTTTCTTGCTTTCCTCCCATTTTATGGAGTTTTTTCTCTTCTGATTTAGTCTAGATTTAGAAACTTATCTCTCTTGTTTTAAGGAGATTTCTATTTCAATCTAGTCTAGATTTGGGGATTTTTGCATGTGTGATTTTGGGTTTCCACTTCCCTTGGGTTTCATTGGTGTACAAATCTATGGTCATTCAACTTTATTTTTTTGAACGGCGATGATTTTGAGAACGCCGAACCTAAACTCATATTGTCTCATCCATGTTCGTACTAGTAGTGTTTTCTTCCACCATCGGTAGTGGACCAAGGGTATCAAGTATTCAGTATCGGAGAATGGCGTTTTGCATTCCTTCTGCATCCATGCCGTCGATCTTATATTTGATGAATGAGAATGTCCGGTTCAAGCGATTGACCAGCTTAGTTGATAGGTATGCATAACGTATGAGGCCGAAACATTGACCGAACAACTTTTTGTTTTTTGGTCAAAGATGGAGAACAACTTGACATAGATGAAAACTTGCTACATGACATAGGTAGCAACCCTAAGATCCTTACGTAATAGGGTAAATTACCCAAGTTCGGAAAATTCCTCTTTTTTTTCTAATTTTTATTTAATTTTTTTTGGGGTGTCGGTATATAGAAGCTGGAAGGCAAGATACGAAGCATAAATTCTAACCATCAGCGGCCGATTTAAGACCATCCTTAGTGGTGGGTGTACCGTCGCCTTTTGAACGTATCCAAACCGATCGATCGGACTCCATAAGGCGCCGAGAAGATTGGCGTAAGTCGTTTCTCGTCTTGCTCGTGTTAGTGCTCCCGAGTCATGTCGTTGTATTAATGTTGTTGGATGCTACTATTGACATATCGATTGTTGTTCCATCCGGATCTAGCATGCTTTGTCCATTGGGGCATACCCCAGCAATTAGTTCTTATCGGTTTATGAACCTTATTGATTCGATAAATTTCTCTTTCTTGGATGGCTCCATTTTTTATTTTTATTTTTGGTGACTGAGGACTCTGCCACATGCCCCCGTGCCCGAAAGACTCTTGAGAACCGAGCCCCCATACCTCGGGGAAGACTAGCACAGCAACTCACCGCCATGGCCCCCCACTTAAATCGCTAGCAAAGCGACGAGGGATGTGATTCTCAACCAACTACGCTCCATTTTTTCTTTTGTGGAAAATGAATGATTTGATGAACATATTTTTATAAATGATCATTCGTATCGCTTGAAATAGTTTATCGGCGAAAAATGTTTTGTGAAGTGGAGATTTTTCTTTGAGTGATTATTTTTAGAGGTGCGAGCAATCCTTTATAGGAGTATGTTTTCAAATTGTTTATCTTTTGCGAAACAAATGGAACCTTAGAAAATGGATCTTGTCCGTATTAAGGTTCTTTAATGCAGAGGCCAAATAGAAAGAAAGGGGAAAAATTATTACAAATAGACCTCGTATTATTGCCCTTATTGGGTTTTGGTCATCACATTTTATCCTGTGATGGATTTGGTTCCTAAGCTAACCTCCGGTCATGATTTCACGTACTTCCATCACAAATTGGATGGAATATGCTGACGGAGCTTTATAGATGAACACATAGGCATGACAATAAAAAAAAATTGGGGAGAATTTGCCAGAACGGTCCTCATACCTATAGCTTATACTTGATTTTGGTCCTCGTACTTTTTTTTTTTAGGTGACACGGGGAAATCTTGTACGTCGACAGTGCGGTGGGACAAACCCTGGGAAGGACACGTGGAAACCACCACCACGTGCCCCCGGGTAAGGCGCCCAAATGCGACGCTCGGGAATCAAACTCCTCCCCTTGCGTTAGGGGGAGAAGCTCGCCGCCAGCAACGCCACCTAGATGGGTGGTCTCGTACTTTATTTGGTGAATGTCCCTAACTTCCAATCCCGATTTCAAGTGTAAATTTTGTATCACCTCCAAAATGGAGATAGAATCTGATGACTAAGTGCTAGAGATGAACAAACGACATCGCTGCTAGATTGAGGCGTTATATATTATTTCAATATTTTAAAACTCCGACTCCTTGATTTTGCATAATGCAATTAAGGAATCAAATAGGAGTTTTGAAATATTTGAACTTACAACCCCTTATTCTAATATCATATAAGATTTTGTAAGATTGTTATAAATCATTATAAAATTTAAGTTGTTAGATTAATACACAATTTATTATTTAAATATTTAAAGAGTAATGATTCGTTTCGATATTAGTAGACAATCAGTTTCGCACTAATTGGCCAACATTTTTATTTGTTGGACCAGAAAAAGTACGCAAATCGCCCGCGAATCAAGAGATTAGTTCAATGATATGATCTCTTAGAAAGTGAAGCATGAGAACCAAAACCCAGTAGGACGATAGTATAGGGACCAATCCTTTTGTACTAGCACTGGTGTTTGGTCAGCGTGCCCTGTTGACATTTGAAAATAATTTTATATCCTCGAACCATGACAGCAGATTAGTTCACGGTTGAATTTATCACGAGATAAAATATGACCACCAACATCGAACAATAATAATAGTATATAGGCCAATTTTCTAATTGCCCCTGGGGCACCCCCGTAAAAAAAAAAAAAAAAAAATCGAAACACATACCACGGTAATTATTATCACGAGAAATCAAATGTTCTCAAGTTAATCCATCCCGTTGTATGACTTGTGCATTGATATTCCAGAAGTAAACCGCTAGATATATGGAGATGGATTTATCACAAGTTGACATATTCAATAACAAGACAATTTTTTTTTGACTATTTCTTAAATGAAACTTACACGTGAGAGTTTGACCAAAAATAAAATATAATTTAGAAAAAAAAATGACATAAATGGTACATGAGCTTTGATCTAGTGTATAATGTGACTCTAAATTTTTAATTTGTTAAATATAACTTATGAACTTTAACTCAATATGTAATGCGGTCCTTGAATTTTAGCTCAGCATATAATGTGGCATTTGAATTTTTAATTTGTTTCGTATGATCCTTGAACTTTTTAATTACATTCAATATGGTCCCAAACTATCTGATTATCCTTCTATTAATTCAAAACCCGAGACAACATTGAACATTGTCTATGGATTAAATTGAATATGTATAAAAAATTTAATGATCGTATATTATAAATTAAAAATTTATGAATCACATTATATATTATATTAAAGTTTAGGAATTACATTGAATATATTAAAATATCATAGATTTAATCGAATCACCGAACATTCTCGTTCCGTATAAACCAAAAGATTTCTCGGCGAACACTGGTTCGTGCAGTATTCGGTTGGATGTAAACTGACAAAGGCACAGTGTACCTCCACCGAAAAAAAAAAAACACAAATCAGTTTCGACGGTCGGCCAATGGGCGGTCGGTACGTGGCGGCCCCTCCGCCAGTCGCAACAGACAACTTCCCCGGAGATATCAGATTGAAAAAAACTACTGTGGCCGACAAGCCGACAACAGGACGTTTGTGGACAGCAGCCAAGGGGGCCTCGCGGCCGTCCACGTGTCAGGGAACGGACGGGCGGATGGCGCCCCCGTGCGCGGACCTATCGCGGCCCCTCGTCGTCGGCGACGTCGAAATCCCTTTTTTTTTTTTTAACCCAAAAAAAAAAAATCGGTAATTTTCACCTCCCCTAATGTTGCCTCGGCAATAGGCCATGCACTAGCGCACGGAAACCCGCCATTTATAGTCAGGACACACGTCGCCATCGCAGGTCTGCTAAAGAAATATCTCTGATTGGACAAATTTTCGTAATTTTGGGAATTTGCTGAAATTGCAACGGTTCTAATTAATTTGGAAAAAAAATGGAGAAAACCCAACATTTGATACTAAGATGGTGAATTAGTTTTTTTTTAATTTATAAAAGTCCAAAATTAGATCGGTACGCAATACAATAGGATCACATTATATAATTATCAATAGATCACTGTGAAATGCCTGATAAAAAAACAAAATAATAAGATTTTTGATTGAAAAAATATAAGACGACATGACGTGACGTGTACATATAAACTATCGAGAAGGGAGCTTTTGATATGTCTTGTGCGTCTTTAGCTTAGAACCACAAGATTCCATTCGCTTCACAAAATATCTCGTCTCTATCGATGAAAAGCATGTCGTATCACTGCCAAAAGTACATGCATGATCGTGTTAGGTGCAATGTTACGTTGCTTAAGGATGTGATTATAATGTGCCTTATATGCAGGCCGTGCCCATTTGCTCGATACCTCTAGCTCTCAAGTTAGAACATTTTTAAACTCAAGCATCCGAGCATATGTCGAGATCTCGAGTCCTAGTACTCCAATGGATGCTCATTGTTCAGGATGGGGCCGTGCCTATTTTACAATTATACGGTTGAGTCGAGCAATCATAAGCTAAACAAGTGTCGGGTGTAGCCTCGCATCACTAATTACGTGATTGTAATACGCCCTTATAAGCACACCATCACACCCAACTAAATAATTTAAGTTTTTCTAGTTGACTTTTCTTAATCTATTTAATCGGATTTTCTTTTTGGATCGAAACCAATTACATCTCTCGTTACGTCGAATTTGATAATCAGGTAAATACGTCCTCCTTCTCCGAACCCGGGTGGTCTCTACATTTGAATTCGAGAAGAAATCACTAGTTACGTCATCGCCTAAATCTTGCCCTAAGGAACAGTGTCTACCCATGCTATATCAGGAGATGTCCCGGTCACTAATAAGTACTCCATGTACCCTAATTCGTGCAGGGACAAATTGGTCATTTCACATCCCCCCCAGGGGAAAGTAAAATGAATTAAAGGAAAATAGGAACTGATGCGTGCTGATATTTGTCGCTCCTCTCTCTCTGTCTCTCTCTCTCTCTTTCTTCGGCAGGCTGAAGCTGCTCGCTCTCGCTCTCGCTGGCCTTTTTCTAAATCATCATCATCGTCGCCGTCGCCGTCGTCGTCGTCGTCGTCGTCGTCGTCATCCTCGCAGTGCGAGAGAAGATGGCGTGCGCACGCGCCCACCAAATGTGATCCCGTTGCGAATCTCTCTCTCCAGCATCGCCGCGACGATCCCCCGACGAATCCCGGGTCGCTCGTCTTCGTGGAAGAGGAGGTAGGAGGAGGAAGAAGGAAGGGAGGAAGGAGGAGGAGAACATGCAAGATATTCACTCGATCCCAGGGGGGCGGATATTCGGAGCCGCCGCCGCCTCGTCCGCCGTCGGGGACCGGAGGCTGCGGCCGCACGGGCACCACCACCACCACCACCAGCACGGCCACCACCCGAACCACCAGGCGCTGAAGTGCCCGCGCTGCGACTCGCTCAACACCAAGTTCTGCTACTACAACAACTACAACCTCTCCCAGCCCCGCCACTTCTGCAAGAGCTGCCGGAGGTACTGGACCAAGGGCGGCGTCCTCCGCAACGTCCCCGTCGGCGGCGGCTGCCGGAAGTCCAAGCGCTCCTCCAAGCCCAAGTCCTCCCCCACCGCCGCCGCTGCGCCGGCGGAGCCCCCGCCGGCTGCGGCGGCCGCGGCGGCCGAGGATCCGCCGAGGGAGCCGAAGACGAGCTCCAACTCCAGCAGCGAGAGCTCCAGCCTCACGGCGACGACCACCGCCGTCGCGACCGAAGCGGTCTCCGCGCCGTCTTCGGCGTCGCACCAGTCGAGCTTGCTGAACATCAGCGATTACAAGTCGATGATGTCTCAGGGCATGAACTCAAACCCCAGCGACTCCGGCTACGAGCATCCGGGCTCCGCGGAGGGCGGGCTCGGGCTGTTCTCCGACATCGGGAGCTTCACGAGCCTGATCACTTCCTCGAGCGACGGCCCTCTATCCTACGGGTTCAGCGCCGTGATGGCGCAGCAGAATCAGGACCACCAGGCTCAGCAGAACCAGTGGCACCAAATCGCCGCCGGCGCCGGCCCCGGCCCCGGCGACGAGATGAAGATGCCGGAGATGGGCGGCGGCGGCGGGTTCCTCGACCAGACCATGCTCGTGGACCTGCCCACCTCGACGTCGCAGGGGAACAAAACGAGCGGCGGCGGCGGCGGAGGCGGAGGCGGAGGTGGAGGTTTCGGGGCGTTGGACTGGCAGCCGGGCGCCGATCAGGGCCTGTTCGATCTCCCCAGCGCCGTCGATCATGCTTACTGGAGTCAAAGTCAATGGAGTACGGACGGAGACCAAGACCCGACGGGCCTGTACCTCCCGTAAAATCTCTCTCTCTCTCACTCTCTCTCTCTCTCACTCATTGCCTTAACTCCCGAAAAGGCGGACGGAAAAAAAAAAAGGGAAAGGCCTTGGGAAAAAAAAAGATATAACAAAATAAACCGAAAAAAAGAAGAAGATGGGAAAAGAGAAGGAGAACGTTATATCGACTTATATTTTTGCAGTATTGACTTTTTGTAAATTTTTTGCTTGCGAGTTTCTCGGGCCTCTTTTTTTTTTTTTTTTTTTGGGATGCGAATTTTTTTTTTTTAAGGGTTTTAATTCTTAAGTCTCGCATGGGTTTGTTCTTGATGTTCATGTGCGGTGCAGCTCCGAGCTAACCTTTTCCCTTCTAATTTCTCTTGTGCTTTTCCTTTTATTTTATTTTTGATTTTTGGGGCGGTTTTTTTCTCCATGTAAGAAAACCAAATTATTGGTGGCGATAATAGACGGGATTATAGAGTGGTTTTGCTGCTGAAAGCTTGCATGCTCACTCGAGAGCGCGCCACGTAGCCGCCGTTTCGATCCGAGCCGATGATGATAACGACGTCGATGTTTTTTTTTTTTTTTTTTTGGGGGTTTTTTTGGGGGGTGGGGAGATCGTACGGACCAGATTTTGGGCGGGGAAGAGGGGCAGTTGGCGGACGAGTCGGTTGGGTGGGTGGGGCCCAGCTCGTGGGGGCAGTGACGAGTCGCACGCGCGATTATGACTCCACGTGGCGATGGCGACGGGACTTTGCGGAGTTGGGGGACACGCGGTGGCCCGTCATTGGCCGGGTGGCGGAGTGGTCGGTTTGTCCCGACGCGGCCCCCCGAACCGAACCGAACCCCACCCCCGGGCACTGCGATCTTCCCCCACCACAACGTTTTCAGTGCCCGAACAGCGATCTTTGCATGCGTCGTATATTGCCAGACAGGTATGGGAAAAATTCGTTTTTTTTTTTTTTTAATTTTGTTTTTCTTGACATGTAAAATTTCGGATGACGAAGATCGTGGGATTTCGCCGCTCGGTTAAATTCCTCATGCTTCGCGAGAAATGTTCCGTTCCGGGTTTTCGCCGGAGGGAAGAATTCGCGCGCGAGACCGGCGGGCCGGCCCGCTGGCCCCGGCGGAGCGGGTTGTGGTTTACGTTGGGCACACGAAATATCTACTCGGCCGCACCGGTGGATGGGGACGGGTCGGATGACGTGGAGGGGCCAGGTGGGGGACCATGTTAGGTGGGTGGTTGCTCGGTTGGGTGGGGCCGGCCACGTGCGGCGGGAGTGGCGGCACGTGCGGAGGGGCATGCGCTTTGTGGGCGAGGGGAGGGGAGGGCAGGAGAATGTGTGGGATTGGACATGGTCCCTCGTTGCCTGCTCATTAGAAAAAATAAAAAATAAAAAATAAAAACTTTCGAATCGGACTTCCACGTCTTTCCCAGTTTCGATTAAGCTAAGATACGTTCTCGGGTACGTCAATTCGATCTCGTCTCGACGATAGCAACATCTACGTGACGCGTCCCCTTTAACGAATTCCGACTCTAATACTTTTCTTCCGCGACGATCAATCTCTCGATCCGCAGCGGTCGGCTGCATCATTTAATTTTGGCGGGGGGTGGTGGGGGCCCCTCGGCCTCCCTACGCGTGCGGACACGGAAGGCGCGTCGCCATTAATGGCGGGGTTCCTATAAACGGGTCGACCGTAGACCGTAGGCCCCATGCCGTAGCGAAGCACGCCTCGAACGAACTTGGAAAAGAGGCCTAATGGAAAGACGACCTAACCCACGTTCGGTTCGGTTTCGCGTGCACCGTCCTTTGACGAGGGGGCCTAAACAAGGGGCGATTAATTGGGGAGTGAAGTGCGTTATCCCCACAAGGGGGAGTGGTCCAGGGCACGGTTGATCGCGACCCGCCATTACTAGGGGCCGGCCTAATTCCGGAAGGGGCGCAAATTTTGCTTCTTTTTCGTCACCTAACGTGTTTGACAACGGAGGGTCAGGGGGGGGTCCTTGATGATGGAATTGAATGGGGGGGCACGCCTGAAGAAGAAGTGCTGTAATGTGGCCAGTGCCCCACCTCGCTTTCTTGAAATGTCCAGGTGGGGGAGATCTCTCGCGGTTCCAGCGGTTCTTGATCTTCTTGTAGAAACAAATTTGGTTGAACGGGACTGCAGTGATTTCGTGTGTAGTCGCGATCGATGAGTGCCTAAACTTCGCCTGTAGAGATGAATCTGCTCGGCCTAGGCTCGAGAGATCATAGGCGACCACATCCCGGCTTACATTGCTGTGCTGAATGAACGAATTTATCATCCCTCTAATCAAATGCCGTGCCCCTCCGTGGCTTAGATTAAGTCCCTCTTTTGACAAGAAGAATCGGATTCGGTCGACTGTTGGTGAAGGCATTAGCTTCATCGGTCTTTACCAAAGTCATCAGATGCATAGAAACTTTTGTATCGCAGTGTTTCGAATGGCCAACGACTATTTTTACACGACGACTATTTCATGATCTTATGAGCAAACTCATCATCCGAATCGCACTGGCTTGTGTACTTCTGTTTGCAGCAGACAAAACGTGTCCACCGCCGCCTGTTCTGCTGCTCCTGCAATTTTGTCTGGTTGGCTTTCGCCATCTTTATCGGGCTGCCGTTCCACTCGACGGGCAATCTGTTCACGCACGAGAAGACTCGTTGGTGAAACCTCTTCGATAATTCTCTTGGTATTGTATAGGATGTGTAGTTGGAGAGGAATTCAGGCTTACAGTGGAAATGAAAAGGACGTAGAGCTGGTTGTACTGCTATTCGATTTAGAGCGAAGAGAGATGGTATACGGTACCGTATCCGACTCGGTGGGAGTTGTTGTGACTGAACTAGCTGCAGAGAAATAGGCATCGCCGCAAACCTGTTTCTTTACGAGTATCTGATCTGATCTTGTTCCGGCTCCCGGCATCATGCTTCCGAGCATCAGCTTACTTTCCACTTCGAAAGTATCTGCAAATTCTGAACTCCCAGGAAACTCTCGTCGTTGGTTAATGTTGGGAGGAACATCGTGCTCGATTGCTGCCGCTACATATGAAGCTGCAGAAATTGGCGCTGCAGATGTCTCACCTGGAATCTGTAAAAATCAGACTATACCATTTAAATTACCACGAATAGGATGTCATGCGACATTGTTCACTATTCATGGAATCCTTCCTAGTTTATGTTTATTAACTATCGACATGTCGAGTGGAAGACGTATGTAACAAAATGCAGCAGCCGGCATGTTCTTACATGTCCATGTACCGGCGGCATTTCAGGTGAAAATGCTTGATTGGAATCTTGTCGTTCACATGAACATCTGCTCTCTTCTCCATCGCAGCCTGTCCAGGACTGCGTATCTCTACTCGATCCTTGTGGAGCACTTGCTGTGCCTTGAATTTTACGGCATATGATGCGGAAGTTTCAGTCCATGAAGCATGTCTAGTCGCTTGGCTTCCGCTGTCCGTATCCGAGTCAAGTAGGCACGAAATGGCATTACGGTCAAGTTCACAACCTTGCGCCCTGCACTTTCCGCGAGAAGGATGTCGTTCACCAGCAGCGCTTGTATCTTGCAAGAATGCGACTAGCTCTGGGAGATCCACGTCTATGGTGGACCGGTAATGTACTTCCTTGCACCATTTTGTTTCAGCTTGAACTTCAGCATGCTTCACTAAATTGTCCGTCTCATCAAATTTTCTACTTACGCCAAGTGTATTGCCAGCAGAACAATGCAAGAGCGCCCCGGAATCTCGACTTTCTAAGTCGAGAATGAAGGGATGCATGTCCTCGTAGCCCTGTTCCTTCAACTTCCTCATCCTGTAAGAACTTTGTGGTCGACAAGCTAGTGATTGGGTTTCTGATGCAGAGCTCGGTCGGTGGAATCGAAGCCGTCTGTTCTGGGATTTATGTCTAAACCTGTAGGAAACACATAGCGGACAGAGTCAAGGTCGAAAGGCCCGTTCATCGTTGCTGGCAGGCATGCAGGATACACTCTTGCAAACAGGCTAGTTCTGCAGTGCAGTATAATGCAGACTTCTATTGGCATTGCATTGACATACAGGTGGATCGGTTGAGCTGAGTTTCATGAGTTTCTTCGATGAAACGCATATAATAGCTGTGCAATACACGCTAACGCACAGAAGGGTAATGCAGAGGCAGAACCTTATTCTGCAACAGTATTCATAGGCCAAAGTACCAACCTGTTGCATACCAAGGATGCAAAATGGAACTCAAGCCGAGCCTACCCGCCGCAACCTTTCAAAGAATGAATGTCGAATGAATAAGAATAAAAAGCGACGTATCCTAAGTGTTGTTGTCGAAGAAAAGACGATAGAGAGAAACTGCACCGGGGCATAAAATCAGCTTGAAAATTCCTTTGGCAGCTGTTCTCGACCTGGTTGACGCTGGTTAAATCATCATGAGAGCACAAGATCCTTCCAATGCCATTCCTTTCCGTTTCTATAACCAAGTTTCATTCTTTTCTCGCCTTTGGTGCGAACTAACAAAGATAAGAACCATTGTCATGAACCAGAAGGGTCTCTCTTACACTCGGAATAGATGTCGCCCATTTGGAAATGAGAACTCATAGCAATAAATAGCGCATGACCTTTCAAGCAGTTAGGCTCTTGCTAGATACATGATCATTTCCAGAACGGAAATTGATTCCCATGATGACCTAAGAAAGAGCAAATAGAGATGTACAAAGGCCCGCTGATTAAAACCACTCAGTCAATCCGAAGATGTTTATTCTGTCTTAGATGAAAGCGGAAACAGAAAATAGCTATAATGAAGAACCTGAAATGTAACTTAACAAGCAAAAAAAAAGAAAAAAAAATGCTGCACTAGTTTGTCATCTGTCTTACCATAGAAAAATCCAGAAGAACATGTGAATACAGAGTACACGGGGTAGTTCATGAAAAAGATTCCTCCAATTCTGTCCAGAAGCCGAAATTTTGGGGAAGGGCAAGATGTCGATTGACAGAAGGAAAGATGATGAGCAACAAGTTGCGGAGAATGCAGTGAAACAAAATTTTTACTTATTTATTTGTTTGTTAAAACTCAGGGTTTGGGCAAATCCGTTTGGTAACGCAATTTGATTTTTCTTTTTCTATTTCTAACAGATTTCTATTCCATAAATAGATTTGAAGAAGAAATCAGAAACTAAAATTTTTAACTTCTCAATTTCCGTTCTAAAAATTTGGTTATGCGCACCCTTAGATGATTTGAAATGTGACTGGAAAATTTCTGGGCGAAGATTCGGATCGCATAACCAGCTCTTTTCTATTCTAAACATCAGCAAATTCGCTGAAACATCTTCAAATATGCTTGTGTACATGTTCTTTCTTTCCCCCCATTCACTGCAGTTGGGTTCTAATAAAAGCTCATGAAACTCAACCTGCTCTTATCGGTCCGTCGTCCTTGAGCACAGTTGTTACAGATTTGATCGTACGGGGCCCTTCGAGAACCCCCGACCCCCTTTGTTGAGGAAGCCTCTTCAATGAAGAAGGAGGACCAGTTTCATTGATGCTAAAAGCAGAGGCCCTCCTCCTTTCAAATGGTGGTGTGCATATTGTCAACTAGAATTGCAAGCCAGGATTAATTTTCAGGAATTCACAGTCGATCCACATTTCACATTTGGGCTTCAAGCTTGTCTTAATGGCATTCGACCGGCTTGATGGGGTGAAATGAAGCCCATGAAGCCCCGTTCACGAGGGGGGCGCACCGGGTCCGGTTCAGGGCACAAATTGAACTAAACTGGCTCAGACCGATTGATTCGAGATCAATTTCAGAGAGCATTGGTTTGATTCCCCGTTTTAAAGGCCGAAACTGCCCGTTTTCGAGTCTTAGTTTTGTACCCATCGATAATCGAACTTGCCTTCAAATGAAGAGACGACTATATATTTACTTGACCAACATAAGTTCTTGAGTTGAAATTGTGCAACCTTTGTATATTATAAATAAAATCATTTCTTTACAGAAGGAAAAATAGACTGGTCCCGACTCCAAGCTATAGGGTTAGTTTCCTGTTCTAGGTAGGGAATCAATTCCTCCCAGAGCTGATCGCCTTTACATATGTTAGTAACTTATTTTCGAGATAGTGACTCTTGGAGTAAAGATCACGTGTACACAGAAAAAGAACCATTAATGAAAATACATCATTTGATTTCGAAATTCCAATGTGACCCTTGCCGGGATAATATATCTAATGCTCAGTTGAATCTCCTAAATTCCGAACTGAAAAACGAAAACAAAACAAAAGAAAAGGCTAAGGAAGGAAAAGGAAAATTAAAGAGAGAAGAAGATAAATTGCACGAGCGGCCGAGTTCTCAAAATCTACAGCACTGGAAGCGGACTCGGACTCGCGGAACTCTCCGCTTCTTCAAGTACGGCAGTCCCTCCTTCGCCGCCGGTCTCGGCATTTGCACCGGACTTCCCGTCCACTCCACCCTCAACCTGCATCATTTCACGATCAACAACACTCCGTCACGAGCAAATGCTCGCGAGCCATTCGATCCGTAAACTAGGTCCGATCGAGGCTTACGCGGGGAAGGAGAAAGAGCCGCGACCGCTGCCGTCCGACTTGATGGAGTCCGTCCGCTCCGTCGTCTCCTTCCCGACCCGGCTTCCTCCTCCTTTCTTGTCCTGTGAAGATCATTTAAAAAGGAGGAAGGGAAAATGCGTGAGCTCTTGTGGCATGATAACACGTACGCTTCCTATCTTATGATGATCTATGAGAATACGTCGCTTATGAGATCTTATAAGATCAAGAGTTGATCGACTTCTAGGGTTTATGAACTCGACCTTCTCATTCGAGCTTGTGCATTGCCCGTTGCCTCTCGATCCATTCCCTTCATCTTTAGACCGAGAATGCTCGACGACTTCGTTCCTTACCGTTTTGATCTTGCCATGATCGAGCTGCGCTCAAGAAGATCAAGAGAAAATGATAGTGAAATTAGCCAACTTCCCCAATGACAGAAATTGAAAAATGAACGCACGTTCGTTGCAGATGACGATGTTCATAACACCGGCATATGCGAATATATATAACATGACTTGCATCATCTATCGAAACTAAAAACTTTTGGAACAAACATGGGAGGTGCACTGAACCGACTTTCCGGTCGACGGGCCTTGGAGTTGGAGCAGTCAAACTCGCGCCATCGAGCTGAGCCGACGCCGACGCCGACACCGACGCCGACGCCAGCGACTTGTCCCGGTTATCCTTGATGACCTGGAACGCGCCGTCCTCTCTGAAACAGAACTCTATGTAGTCCTCATCCTCGGGAAGAATCTTCCTACTTGTCTTCTTGGCCATCATTGCCGCTGCTGCGCCGTCGCTCCTGATCTTGGCCATAGCATCGCACGATCTCTTCTTTGCGGTCGTGCTGCTCCTGCTCTCGTCTCTTTGATCAACACCCATGTCCCACTTCTCCTCCTTCGAAAAAGAGAGAAAATGTCTGCGACTCCAGTCCACGAACCTTCTGATCATATATACATATACGGCGACGACGTGGGATTTGAAAGCCCGTCTTGCATGCGACCTCGCAACTCTCGTGACTCTCATCATCTCATGGATCGGACCGAACGGTAGAATCTCTGGACAGAATATCTTTGAACGACGATGGCGATGTGTGAGAGAGAGAGAGAGAGAGAGAGAGAGAGAATGATGGGGGCGGAATTAATGACGGCGGAGACAGAAATGCGCAGATTTTGAATTTCGAAATAATGGAAATGGATAGAGAGGAAATCCGCACGAATTCGGGCCGTATTTATTATGTACTTTACGTAGGAGAAAAGGCAAGAAAAAGGAAAGACAGCAGCGCCAGTGCAAAGATGAACTGTCCCTAGTGACCGTTGTATATAATCAATGTCTCATGTAGCAAGGTTTCTATGCATTGTGCATGGCGTGCATTGTGATCGGGTGAACCTACGTATCGTTTTGGATGACTGATCTCGAGATGTTACACCAAAGTGAAAATCGAAGTGGAGATTTCAATATCTTGAAATGTCAAAATTTCAACTGTTTTATCATTTCTGCAATTTTAGAGGGATTTTCTTTAATTAGATATTGTCTATCGGACTGTTGATCTTTCGCACTGTGCATACATGCGTATAAAGGAAACGGGAATGTTTTGTTCTTTCTTAAGAGCTTTCGAATCACCATTAAATGGAGAAATAAAGTTCTCTGGAGAGAGATATGCACAAATTCAAAATTTAGTTGATCATTTGGGCCTGAGAGTGGAGAGAGGTCCACCGGAGTCTGATAGGGAAGAGATCGGACGGCCCAAAAGGGGTCCGGAATAGTGAACTTGGATCGGCCCATAAAACCTTGTTCTATTACCGGTTCGACTGGGTCCCGTTGCTCCTATGTGAACCATCAGGACTTGCTCAAAAAAAAAAAAAAAAAAACCATCAGGAGGTTGAGCCGGTCAAAAACGGGTGTTGAACCGGGTCAACCGGTCGAAGAGGTGGCTTTGCATCATGGTGTTAAATTTAACAAATGGTGTATGAGGTGACGGTTCAATCCCTAGGTTGGATTGTCCTGCTGGAAGGACGGAATTGAACACGTGATCTTGAAGTGTATTAACACATCTCGGTTTGAGGGAAAATTCCAAATAAATACTTGGAGTGCTCTTATTTTCTCAAATAAAGACTTGAAATTGGCCTTGTATTAAATAAGAGTACAAAATGGCCATGCCAATCTCAAATAAGGGGTTGCAATGGCCATTACAATTTCAAGTAAGAGATTGACCTTGTTGGTCGTTAGTCGACTAAACATTCCGATTGGTTAAGGACATTTTCGTCCATAAACAATTTTAATTTTTTTAATTTTTTGGCAAGAGGACAACCCTCATTGGATGTGGCCCCTTGCCAGATTTGGCTAAGGTCCCCTTGCCCAGATCTAGAGAGGGTTGGCCTTGCTTGTGGCTGGCAAGGATGGCCCTTGCTTGTGGATTTCAAGTGTTGCCTCCTTAGATTTGGTGTGGTGAGGGGCAGGGCAGCAACCCTTGCCTTGGCTGAGGTCCAAGGCTGGCCCTCACCAAATTGGGTGAGGGCAACCCTCGCTTAGTCCTCTTTAGCCATTGCTTGAGATCAGCCATTAACGAAGAAAAAAGAAAAAAACTGAGGGAAAGAAAAAGAAAGGAAAAAGGGAAAAGGAAAAAAAGGGAAGGAAAAAATTCAAAGAAGATAAACGACAAAAATGTGCTTCATCAACTAGAAACTTAGGTTTTCTTTAAAATTGACATAACCAAGTTCTTATTTAAAACATGATTTACTTTAGACTCTTATCGGAAAAAATAAGAATATTTCAGGTTTTTATTTAAAATAAGATCCACTTGAGGTCTTTTTAAAAAAAAAAATAAATGAGGACATTTTAAACCTTATTTGGAATTTTCCCTCGGTTTGATTAAAGGACATACCAACTGGTCACATCGGACCATATGTTAACAATTTTGTGTTCTTAGTGATATAAGTAGGCCGGTTCAATTGGTCGGAACAAGTTGAACCAAGAATAGCCTGCTCGTCCGATGTGGTCATTGCCTGTCCATATGATTTCAAAACATTATCTCTTGCATCGTATCGTGAACTCGTTCTTGGGTCCTTTAGCGGGCCGATGAACATGGTAGTTAACAATTCATTAAGGCCCAAAAAAAAAAAAAAAAAACCTCTCACCTAACTATCTGATTGGAATCTGTTCCCAATCGAATCGGAACAAGAGAAAAAGGACATGAAAAAAAGGGTTAGTAAATGAGCTCTTCCACCTATAACGACTTAAACAAAGAGTCCTCAAGTTGCACATGCGTGCGTAGCAAAGCCTTTGTTTATGCCATTCTAGAAGCACATTAGAAAAAGTTTAATCATGAGTTGCTTCTTAATAAATTAGGGTACGGACATAGACATTGGACTACCTAAAATCTCGTCAAACTGTTAGAATATTTAAATAATGAAACATGTTTTCATCTAATAATTTAAGTTTTTAAAATAATTGATAGTGATTCCATTAAAAATCTCACATGGTATCAGAGCTAGAGATACTGAGTTCGATTCTTTCCGAGTCTTATTAAGTATGACAGGGAGTGTTAGAATATTTAAATAATAAATAATACCTTCGTTTAACAACTTAAAATTTTAGAGTAGTTGCAATGGTCGAACCGGAATCTTATTAAACACTTCTACAAATCCCATCAGTTGGTTAACTCTAGACCTTTCATCTATGTATATGTCCTCTCGGAGCACTTACACGGTATTGGTGAGATTTGAATTGGTGAATTTCGGCTTTAAAATAGAAAATTCAGAACGTTGGACCAATTGCGCAAATATTCAAAAACGTTCTTGTTGTCTATTTTTTATTGTTTGGGCGGTCTAGCTTTCTTGGAAAATGAATTTTGGCTCGCGATCATGATAACTTAAAATAATATGTTCTTCTCACCTAGCAATCTCTGTATTTCCTTTTCACAAAAATTCAAGCATGGGACAGATCCAAAAGGAGCAACTGGCAAAGACTAGTCTGCTTTAATCCATACGTGATTTTGATTCGCTTTGCCTTTTAATTCAAGTTACCAAATAGTAAATACCATGAATAAACGATGGCGCTGTCCTCATCGTTTTCAGTCCTCGTGAGTAAACAAGACCTAAAATTAAAAAGTAAAATCATCCCTCGAAAATTCAAATGATACGTGAGTTCATATAAGGGCAGTATAATGCAAATGCAATCTTAAACAAATAAATATTTGATACTTAGGGTCCATTAACTGTTTTCGGATAATTCTTTTCTGACTTTTTGGTATTTATTATACAAAAAATGAATTGACGTGCAGAAAACGTTGCTGCTTTTGTTTCATAAAAATTTCATGATAAAAGCAGAATATTTTCCATGAAAATTATCTTAAAGGAAAAAAATATCCGTTTTCATTTGTTTGGTAATTTTAAGGAAAGTGTTTTCATTCTTGCTAGAAAAAGAGGTTGTCTTTTTCTTAATCTAGGCTTATTGTTTTCAATTAGAATAATTACAAAAAAAAAATTCTAAATCTATTACACTTATGCCACTTTAATCTTAAACCTTTCAATTTGGTAAATTTAGCTTTAAACCTATTATACTTATACCAATACGTCAAGAATTTGACCTCATTGACAAGGGCCCGGGAACAAGCATTGGGGTTACTATACTCAAACATCAATATCCAATCATATTTTGAAAAATGATTTCCGATTTTGTTAAATAAATAAATTATTTTCCTGAATTTAAATTTGATTAAGTAAACATTTTTGGTCGACTCATTCATTTTTCTATGTAATCTAAATGTCGAAAAATGAAAAAAAAAATATTTTCGTACGAAACAAATAGACCATTGCTCTTTAATGAAATTTTCACAGGATGTAATGCAATCCTACCTTTATCCTCAATTGCAATGAAGGATCGTGATGTCACAGACTGTTTCCCGATGCTCTGCGACAAAATGGTCATTCGAACAGGAGCCACCAACCGATCATGTCGACGGCAAAATCCGGTTCTAACTTTTCTTTTATATGTCAATAATGTTCTCGTTCTTTTTTTCCTTTTGTTCGGTAGTGTCAGCGAGTAGTATTTAAGGTAGTTGCTGATCGTGACTCGTTGGGCCTCGGTCGTGGACAGACGCGCACGCACGGGCGTTGCAGAGAGATCGAGCGAGAGGTGCGGTGGTGGTGGTGGTGGTTGGTGGTGGCGAATGGGGTGGGCGATAGCGTTGCACGGCGGAGCAGGGGACATCCCGCTGACCCTGCCGCCGGAGCGCCGCCTCCCGAGGGAGGCCTGCCTCCGCCACTGCCTCCAGCTCGGCGTCGACGCTCTCAAGTCCAAGAAGTCTCCCCTGGACGTCGTCGAGCTCGTGGTAATTGATTCGCGCTATAAGCATCGATGTTATTGCGTGTTTCGTGATGGGATAGCGAGTTCTTTTAGTTCAGGGTAAAAAGAACAGAGCAGAGAGAAAAGTCATCTTTTTGAGCTGATTGGAGAGTTGTGTGCGTAGATTTCGAATGACCCATCTGGTTTCTTCGTTCTTGCTTTGTATCTCTTTTCGTTTTTTTGGTTTATGATGGTGTTCTTAGCAAAGGAATCCCGAACAAATGAACGATCCGCAGCTCATCATCATACTGAACTTTGAAGTTGTGCATGTGTCCTTGTGTGCACTCAGTCTCCCCCTCTCTCCCCCCCTCTCTCTCCCTCCCTCTCCAGGCGAGACTAGATCTTCCGGTGGCAAGAAGATTTAATACATGAAATTGGACAGTTTTGAGTTTTCTAGTTTTAGTATGAGATCAAGATGCTTGTATTTTACTTTTACACTCTGTTTTATGTTATAAAATACACACTGTTTTATGTTATGCAAACATATCTTAAATCTGGTATTCTGAGCAGAGGTATGGCTTGCTTCATCTTGAGCTCTAGCGTCTCTTCAAGAACATTCAGTAAACTTGGAACTTTAGCGAGAGCATCCTAGCGCAAAGTGTTTTGCACTTTCTTGATTGGAAATTTTCTATAGAAGAATTTCAGGTCTTGCTAGAAATTAATGCTCAAAAACATCATACACAATTGAAGGAGTTTAAACAGATTTTGGAATAAGAAACAAAGAGGTTGAGCCAAAAGTTGCTGGGTTTACACCTGCTGATGTTTTGAAAGTCTTAAGACATCTTGCTGCAGGTTACATCAATCTTGACTTGCTTGAAACGCAAACTATGCTCGTTCAATTTTACCTATGATGCATAGCTACAGTTTGTCTATGAGAGTCTATTCCATGTCTAAGAATTTGGTCGTATACTTGCTGTGTTTGGGGATAACCAGGTCCGGGAGTTGGAAAACAACCCTCACTTCAATGCAGGCAGAGGATCGGTCTTAACCAGCAGTGGCACTGTTGAAATGGAGGCTTGCATCATGGATGGAAACACGATGAAATGTGGAGCTGTTTCTGGGCTCACCACTGTTGTCAACGCCATATCTTTGGCACGACTGGTCATGGAACGAACTCCTCATATATACCTGGCATTTGATGGGGCAGAAGCATTTGCGAGGGAAAATGTGAGTTAAAAGTCTTACCAGGTCACTCTTCTTAAGTGAAGGAGGTTCGATATAGTCTAGCATCTCTGTAGTCTTTGGAACTTAATTGGTGATCAGAAGACAAAGCCAGATCTTTTCTTTCTTGGCTGTATTTTTGTATTTTTCTAGATATTGCTCATTGATTCAACCTCTCTAGTTCAATCAGGCCGTTTTAGCTTGCTAAATCAGTTCTACAAAGATATCAGGGGAATGCGGCATCTCTTTGGCTTCCTTTCCAATTCTGAACTTTTGTAAACACATATGCATGATGCACCTGCATTGGAACCTCTGATGGAATTGCCCTTCCAGTTTTCTTGGTTTACAGTTGCTTTAGCTTCTAATCTTGTGTTTGGTGGAGGTTTTAATCTATGCTGACTTTTCAAATATGCCAGGGTGTAGAAACTCTTGATGCATCTCAATTTATCACTCCAGAGAACATTCAAAGGCTAAAACAGGCCAAAGAAGCAAACAGAGTGCAGGTGTTTCCCTCATTTGAATTTCTGTGACTGCAAATTGGATTTCACATCTTCAATCCTTTATAATGCCTTATGTTCTATTGCTTCCCGATGATCAGCCAAATTTTAGGTTAGTGCAAATTCTCAAGAACCACTAAGTTCAGAGACATGCGCAAAAGAGTTTACTTCCCGTATGTGACTTCCTCCACTTACATTTTGTGGTGGCTAAAGTATCAGATCCTTTAACGCCAGAACATTACAAAGCCAAACATATGCTGAATGGCGTGAGGCATGTGACACTACGAATGTTCTCGGCTGGGCCATGAAGAACTTGTTTTTTTCTTGCTTGTTTTGGTTCAAGAATCACTAGATAACCCTAGTTGGAATTTGATTCTGTGCTCACATTTCTGTCATATAACTGCAGATTGATTATACGCAACCCATGCAAAAGAAAGAGGACCCTGCCACTGCTGATGGTGACAGCCAAATTGGTACTGTGGGATGCGTCGCTGTAGATGGTGATGGGAATTTAGCTGCGGCAACTTCTACTGGAGGGTTGGTCAACAAGATGGTTGGAAGGATAGGAGACACGCCCATTATAGGGGCAGGGACGTATGCCAACAGTTTATGTGCTGTATCTGCTACGGGCAAAGGTGAGGCTATAATGCGTGGAACCGTCGCAAGGGATGTGGCCGCTCTTATGGAGTTCAAAGGACTCTCCCTGGAAGACGCAGCTGCCTGTGTCGTGAAAGAGAGGGTTCCGAAGGGCAATGTTGGCCTCGTCGCAGTTTCTGCGACCGGAGAAGTCACTATGCCCTTTAATACGACCGGGATGTTCCGAGCATGTGCTACCGAGGATGGGTACTCGGAAATTGCAATATGGCCTTCAACAAAAGATTGAAATGGTTCAGATGTTTGGGGCAATATCTTGTCTTCACCATCGATCAAATGCTCCTATTTACGTTAGTTGTAAAGAACCGTGCTCTAAAGATTGTCCAATTCCCGTAAGTTGTCGATGTTCAAGTGTCGTATCTAGGACTAGGACGTTTACTGCCATTGTGGTGGCTGTCGGGATGGCCTATTCCTTGTCCTTAAATTCCTCGTTTCCTTTTGTAGTAACTTAGTTTATGTACCTTTGCAGATCTATCAGCAACTTGATCTTTTGCGTCACCTTGCTGAGGTTTCTATCACTGAATTACTTTTACTTGCATTAAGTTTGATCCTTGTTTGGCGGAAAAAAAGCAAAAAAGGCTTTGATCCTGAAGTTTGAAATGTCTCAGAACCAATGTATTCCGGTTTATCAGAATTTACTGCAAAATGAGCCTCCTGCCATTTTTGCTTAAAGTCAGTCTGTCAAGAGAACCACCGAGCAAGCAGTGGCCTACGGTCATCCGTAATTGGTTTACCCTATGCTGTCCAGAGGAGATGAAAGACTGTCGTGATTCGAAAAAGATGATTCGTAAACAACTTATGAAAGCGGTTGTATTGCATAAATGTGATCATCCAACAGCTTCATGTAGTTTCCACCAATAATCTGTAGTTACGAAATCATCCGCATGTATCATGCATCTCCCATCACAGAAAACTTTGACAGCAGTTATAAAAGTTCAGCTTCAATATGCAGGAAAAGCGAGTATAATGCCAGCATAACTATCGGAAAACCATTGTTGGTCAATCATTTCTCCAATATGAATTGTCGCAAAAGAGGCCTCCACAGACCAGAAAAGCATCGCAACACAACCAGTAACTTTTCCATTCCCTCTTGAAATGAGATGAGATTATTACAAAATCCACTATTGAAAGGGGGAAAAAGAATAACTCTATAGTTCTAGAAGGCTAACAGAAGATTCCACCAGAAAAATTTGAAGCCTCATATAATAATGAATTTCACTTTCTTCTCTATAAGAATAATCCTAATAATTTGATATATAATTAGGGAAAAAGAAGAAAAAGAGAATCTCCTAAAAACATTCAAAATTTTCTGCTTGTAACTCTATGCTAGAGCTGTGGTGGCTATGAAAGTGTCGGTCATTGTGTGAGCTACCAAAAATCAAGAGGTAGAACATTTCATGCTGCAACACAATCTTGAAGATACGGATGACTTGTATTCACATACCTTTCCCACAGAGGCTTATACCTGCCAATTCCCAACTTGAGCCACGGCTTCATATGGCCATTGAAGTGAATGACAGCTGCGCTCTCTATTAGACGACTGTCGATGTTCATGTCATAGCCCAAACCCAGCACATGCCATCGTCGATCAAGTGGCTCTGTGACACCATAAAAGGCTAAAAGGCCAGGTGGAAGCGTACCAAGCTTCCACAGTGTCCCATCTGTGTTCTGCTGCTGCCAATAATGATACCTAGACGTAACATTTGCTTTCCTCCACGCAATCAGATCAAAAACATTCATTCCGAATGCCCAACCACATGCTTGAGGGTCAAACTTGGAGCTTATGAGTGGACTCGAAAAATTAAGATACCTGTAGTAGCGATGAAATGCCTCCAGGCACGTCTCCACCGCTCCATTAACATTTCCATGCATTTCCAGTGAAAACAGCAGTGTCAATTCCTTCTGGATAACAACATCATCTTCCAGAAAAACCACCTTCTCCAACTGCGGGTAGATATCAGGGATGTAAAACCGGAGGTGATCTAGTAAAGATAAATACTTTTGGTTCCATGTCTTCGGCTCAGCATCTGCATTCGACGGCTGTTTCATGATAGGAGCAAAAGAAGCATTCAGCCAAGTAAACTCCTCGATATTCTGCACTTCTATGGTTGCTCCTTTTAAGTCATTATGATGAAACCATGCCTGCATCGCTCCATAACTTATTCCGTTTGTTACAACATGAAAGACAAGCTGTTGAGGATGATCAGCATTAGAGACAGTAGAATTAACAACTACAGATGTCGCCAGCAAATTATCAGAGAATATGCAGAAGTGATACAGATTGTTGTCGACAAGCCGAGGAGAATATCTAGTCTCTTCCATGAGTTGTTGCAGTGATGGGTTCTTGATCCAATCAACGGTGAGTTTGACATTTAGGCAATGGAGGCTTTTTGGTAAAGCTTCCGCTGCCAGTTGTCCAAATACTGTGCTCTGAACTATAGCTGCATTTGCACGCTCTTCAAGGGCTTGGGTATGGGATTTCATTGTTGTTATTGTGGTTGCTATGTCGTAGTGCGCATCTTGCGCCTTAAAAATTAAAGAAGATAGGCTTTTAATGATTGGCCCCGCCTCATCTAACATGACAGGCTCTCCTCTCTTTGCAGCTTTTGAGAGTAAGAGCTGGCAACTTCGTATCCTTGAGCTCAGCTCCCATGCAAGGTGAAGGTTATTGTGTTCCTTTGCTATGACAACATACGCCTTGGCAAGTGTCATTTGCTCTGCCAATTGCCGAGAAAGTGATGTTGTGCTCACCAGCTCTTCAGTAAAATTTAAAACCCGATGAGCTTCCCGTTGAGGACTTTCTCTCATTTCCTGAGATACATTGTCAAAATTTATACCAATATCAATTACAACGCTTACAGTCCAGGAGCAGGAAAGCAATGGGAAACATTCAATTCAGTCCTGACAATGCATAAATGGGGAGGAGAAAAAGTGACCATTTTGATCCTAAGTACATCAAAATGATTATCAGCTACACTAGAAACGCCAATCTACACATTCTGGCATTGGAAGCTACGCAAAACCTAGCAGAAGAGACAACTTATCAAACTCTGCCAATGTCAACGGACCATCTTAGCAAACCACAGCAAGCATACATCTCTGTGCGCTCGCTCAGAAATCCTCTACCTCTAAGTGCGACAATGTCAAGAAGCATGATCTAGCTAGTTTCTCAGCCACATGCCGGACAAATTAACTTCCTTGTATTCCCCTGACCTTTTCCACTCCATCTATTCCCTCTTAATAATAATTTTCTAGGTAGAAAGCATCGGTCGGAGAAAAAATCATGTGGACTAAAACCTTCCTTTTGGTCGCTCGTGTGAGTAAATAGCTACCAGAGTTACAATAAGAGGTTAATCTAAACGGGAAGAGGAACTAATACCGAGAGACAGAACGTCTACAAGCTGAATGACAAGCATCTCAACCAAGACACGACCAATTCAAATAACGAGGGTCCAGAGATCGCCAGCTGAAAATCAAATCGAACCCGCAGGAGGCCATGACACCGCCAATCAACTAAGATCAAATTGTTACTAAATGGGATTTCCTTTCAAATAGCGTGGTCTACAGATGAAACGGAACCATCAACAAAGAACCCCTGCAATCATACCTGCACAGGCTTCCCGTCCCGATCCTCGTTCTGATTATGCTGAACCACGAACAACAGCAACCCAGCGACCAAGAACAGGCCAAGAAGAGCCCAGATCCAACACCAATACTTCCTCCGCACCGGGCGCCGGTAGTCGGCGGCCCGCCGCCTCATCGTACGGCCACTCGCCCGTCCCCCACAATTTCACCACCGAATCAAGAACTCGCGAGCACCCATGTCCCAGATTCGATCAAGAAGCCATCAAGAAAGGGCGGGCTTCCTCGCGCACGTCAAGAAGCCATTTCTTGCGGCGCGGCGCAATCCAACTCGATCGAGGCGGCGACCCAACAGAGATTCTTGAATCAAGAAAAGGACGGCGACGGACCGGGGAGCTCGCCAGGGCGCGAAATCGAGCACGGGCGATTGGTGGGTATGTGGGGAGGATCGGAAAGACAGGATCTTTGAAGGGAACGGAGGCTTCTCGAGTTGAATCGCATGCGATATGGGGGCGGTGATGTCAGAAAAAAATCAGTTCCAGTGGGAGGGAAAACAGCAAAAAGGGCGACGGCAGAACAAAGAACATGTCATGTGGAACCACGTGCCACCCGGTCACACGTTGTCTCGCTTGTAACAGAAGGTTGGCAAAAGAGTCGCAACAATGTCATAACTTTTATATAATATTTATTAAAATTTTATAATTTTTTTTTGCTCGTTTGAGTGTCATATAGAGATAAAAAGATGGGTTGAGTGACAATTTTGACAAATTATTTTCTGTAATTTTTTATAATTTTTTTAATGTCTATTTCAAATAAAAGCTTAGTTTTTCACCTACAACCAGCGACACCGTGATGGCCCTCACCCAAGGTCTTAGCGGCCAAAGGGAAGGTAGCCTTTGCCCAATCCTTGGCGAGGATTTCTCGTTGCGACCTTTGCCAACCTTAAAAAAGTGAGAAAAATAAGAAAATAAGAAATAATTTAAAATAATTTAAAAAATAAAAATATTAACAAAATTGTGTAATGTCATTTTTTGTGGATTAGATAAGATAAGTAATTTTACCTTTTTCATAATTTCATTTGCTATAGCTTATAATTTCACATACATACACCATTGGAAAGAGCATACAAGCCTTTCATTATTATTATTTTTTTAATTTCTTCTTCACTTTTGGAACCGATGACTCTTTTTTTCTAAGGAACGATGAACAAGATTTACCGGCCATTTTTTATTAATATCATCACGCGGAACCCTTAACATGAAAAGTAGTTATGACTCGAGTCAAAAGGTCACATTCAACTAGTGAATTTCTCATGAAGCCCATGGGAAGGTTGGCCTAATGGATAAGGCTCGAGAGTAGGTCTTCCCTCACTGCTTTTGTGGTTAATTAGTAGATGCATTAATCATTAGTTACCTATTACATATCAAAAGCAGTAAGTTTAAAAGCACCTTTCTCCAGGAAAAAGGTTACTATGTTTAGTAACTATTCGATGTGATGGAGCTTTTTAATATGAAGAAAAAAACAAGTATCAACGGGCAATTTTTGCTAGTCTTTTTCATAATGGGCTAATTCCCTAAAAGATCCTCAATCTTAAGTTTAATCCCGATTTAGCCTTAATTTTTTTTAATTGATAACTTTCACTCTAGTCCGAAATCTGCCTATGCATTTGACAATTTTTATAGCTTTCTTTAAGATTATTAATATCGGGAGGTTGTTATTGTTCCATATAAATGTGAATGTGTTAATGAAGACGTGTTCTGATAATGAACCTCTAACTAACCTCAATATTGATAATTTGAAGAAATCAATGGCGATTTTTAGACGCTTTTGCAAATTTGGGATTAGAGTGAAAGTTGGAAATCATTTTTTTGACAAAAATTTTTTGAACAGAATTGGGATTAAATCTAAAGTTGATGATTTTTTTTTTTTTTTTTGTAAACTAGAACTTCTATGATGGTATTATATATATATATATATATATATATATATATATATATATTTATATAGGTTAGTAATTTTCGTAAAGAAATAAATTCCAGCCTACCACTTTTTATTTACTCACCTAAATGGTTAAGAATATGAAAAGGTAAGCATATGCCCATCAACGCAACTAGAAATTTTTTTTGTGTGATTTTGAAATCTATAGGTAATTAGTAGCGTCTCCCCATGGTTAGTCACTTTGCCAAAAATAACTCAAACTTAAGTATTGATGTATCAAGTGATCATATAACATAACTTTTTCACAATGTTGAAGTAACTTTTTTATTCCGAAAAAGTAAGCATACGACCTCTTTTTTTTTTTTCATAGTAGGGCCCTTTTCTAATCTAATTTTTGAATTTCTTAATGAAGCGATTTTTTTTTCTTCCATTTTTCAAGAAAGATGAGTTTTGGTTTTGTCCCCTTTCCCTCCAAAAAAAAATCCATTAAACTTATGAAATAAACTTCTTATTGATATATTGTTTCATCGAGATTTAATCCAAATCACGATGTCATTTTCTTGTTCCTGAATGGGTCTTTTTTCAATTCTTTTAGGTTTATGCTCTACTCCGAGTAAAAAAAATTTGCTCGATTTTTATTTGCACATATAGGACAAATGATAGTAATACTATGTCTTTTTTCTACGACTTACTTCTTTTTCTTTCTTTTTTTTTTTTTCAATTCAATTCATGTCTTCTGTCGATGCCAAATATTTGACGTATTTATCATATTACTCGTTTGATACATTTATCCAATATTAGTAACTCCCACGCATGATAAGTACATCATTATAAAACTAGGTAGACTTTTACCTAATTTAGTAGCTTTCCATAATAAGTGGAAATTTCGAACATCTTGGTAGCTTAGTAAAAGGAATTTCGAACATCTCAATAGCTTTCCATACGGCCAAGCGTTCCACAAATCTCCGAAGCTCATCTGTCGCGCTCAATGATCTGCTTATTTGAAAGTGAGTTTGTAATCAACCAATATCTATTTTGAAACTCTCCTCTCCTAGAATTAGAGGTAAATCTAGATTTGGGTGTTCTTGTATCACAATTTACGTATAGGTCTAGGATTTATAAGGTTCTTAGTCTCTTTCAACCTATTGTTATTGTTGTTGTTGTCATCTCTATATGGTGATAGTGTTGGGGATTTCAAATGTAGATGCGCATCTCCTTTTGACAAAGTTGTAAGTACTAGAGTAGGAAATTTTGGCGTGTACTCATCACTAATGATGATGCGAGTTTTGGTGATCAACCATCGGTTGTGCTTTGAAGTTAAATGAGTGGGTCTTGTCTCTGCAAGCCGTACTGAATTGTTTTATTTTTTGGATTTGTACTATAACTTTTTGGGATTGGTTTTGTCTTAAAATTATGTGTCTCTTTTATGTGAAATAAAAATTTTCCTTTTGAACCCAAAAAAAGCTTTCCATAATAAATCGTACTTAATTATTATATACTTAATAATGTTTTCATTGGTTGATAGAAGAATCTAACATTTACTACAAAAGGAAGGTGCTGAGATGAATATGCATGTGTCAAGGGCCGATTGATCTAGCATTTCCTTGCCCGTGTGGCCTTAGAAATTTCTCCCAAGTCAGCCTTTCTCACACTCACTCACAAGGATGTTAGAGAGAGAAACTCTAGAAAGAGAAGCTTTGGATTGTATTTCACTTGAGAATGAGATGATACAATGAGGTGGAGGAAACCCCTATTTATATAAAGATAAGGCAAATTGTATCTGTAGATCTCTCCTCGATCTAACGGTGGAGATTAGATTTCCCCAACTATCAACTACCCGCATTAATTACATACGAATACATTTATGATATCGCCCGCCCTAGGAGTATTATAGAAAACTCGAGAAAACCCTAAGTGTCGGGGATACAAGCCGAGGGTCACTTGATCTAAAGATGTGTCACGGCTATCCTGTAGGAACCTCTTGGATCATCGTTCTTTCGGGCCGTGACACATGGATAATAGTATAGTCTTATAACCTAATGGCCTAGTACGATTGAGTGATGGTGGGGCCAACTCGATTGTTCAATGGATTAGGCTTTTCTATACAAATGAGAATTTAACTATTGTTGTTGTACCAAAGGATAAAGTTTGGAGGATTAAATTAGTCAAATCCAATTTACTCGCTTTTTAACATAATTAAAGAATGTGTTTACTTTTACTTATAAAATGTCAAAATATTCTGACTTTTTTTTTCCTCGGAATAAAATATTTCTTTATTTTAAAAAGTTAAGAAAATACTTTATTTATTTAAATGGCTTGTGGGTTCATAATTCGAAAAGAACTAAGGTGTTCGACATTAGATAAAAGTCAAATCTTAATAGATATTTTGGTTGAGAACTCAAATTGAGACTATGCCCGATAAATTAAAAGTATAGATTCATGTGTAACGTGTGTCCTGTCTAATATCTTGTTTGAGCAAAGGTCATGTTAGTGTGGTTGCATTTTCTCTACACAAACAATTCTGAAAAGTAAAATTCATTAACTTATTTTCCTACTTGCTAAAATATGAGAAATCATGTTTTTGTTTTTGCTTGGCAAATGATAATACATAGACATTGTAAAACAAGATGAAATTTCAAAGATTAGACTGTACTTTCTTAATCGGGAAAATCAGAAAGACATTCACATACATTTTAAAGGAAAATATATAATATTTGGAAAAAAATATACATAGATATATATTACATAAATTCGTTAACAATTGCAACGAACCCCTTGGCTTACTCTAATTCGAATAAATTATAAACAATTAGGGGCGAGTAGTTAATATAATTAGATAAATCAAGCTAAAAGCCAAAAATTCTTGTGACGCTTGGTGGTGATCAAGTACCCACCAAGACTCCTGCTCTTCCTCCTCACGCCGACGGTCATACAAGCAGCATTCTCTATGCAGTACTCCAGCACTCCTCCGCGGTGGAGCCGCCTCCAGGACCACCGCCTCGTCAGCCGCCACATCATCGACCGCTTCCTCTGGCCGATCGCCAGCAAGGACACCCGCCACCGCTTGGCCTCTTCCACTATGATCGGACCCTTGTTATTTTGCCCTTCTCTTATGACCACCTCCACTTGTACCTTGAAGAAAAAGGAATAGAAAGAGGATCAATCATGAGCTTGAGATCAAAGACATTCAAGGCCCAAAAGCAGACGGATCAAAGAACGAGGAGTGACAACAAGCAAGCATGAAAAGCCCATAGTGACCAGGCCGATTCTCATCATCCCAATTTGTTCCACTATTGCAAAACCTGTATCGAACCGACCGGTCCGGCCAATTCAACCGAGTATAGGTCCGGCTCTTTTGCCGGTTTCAATCTAATAATCGGGCGTCGCTTGGCAGTCCGGTTCGGTCTTCGGTACAGTTTGAGAACGTCGGTTCATAAGCGATACGTAATCGAACCAGCCACAACTAGACCAACGACACCCGATTGAGCAAATAGACCCGTCCGAATTCTAAAACACTAATCGATGCATTCTTCTCGTTGTTTACAGATTTTATCCACGATATATCCTGCAAATTAGCATCTGGCTACATTGTTCTTAGCACATATGTTGGGAATGACTAGTCAAACTGAGACTCACCCCTGGTCTTCTCGTTTTGCACATGCTCTTCATCGAATGCAAGAGCTCCCTAGCCCTCCCATCAATCTCCCTCCTGCGCTCTGCAAACGCAAGCCAATTCACAAACGCCCAGAATCTCATATTGATTTCCATCTTCCCATATTATGACGTCATAAAACAAGAAGAAAGCAAACTCAATCATTTCAATTCACCTCCTTCGTTGGGCCTGGCCACGTGAAGGAGAACAATAGCGTCGTCTTGGCTTTGGACGGTGTGAGAGAGCGCCCATTCCAGAGCGCCCTTTGCCTCGAGGCTCGAGTCCACCACCACCATCACCCTGTTCCCCCCTCCGCCGCCGCCGGTGCTGCCGGTGCTGCCGGCACCACCCGAGGAGACATCATCTTCACCACTGCCGGAGAACCCGGGCTTCGAGGCCTCGTCTTCATGGCTGCCGCTTCTAATATAGCTATGGTTGATCTTGAGCCCGGCACCACCGTTGCCGATCGCACAGGCCGTGCAAAACCTCGGCCATCTGACGCGCACCTTCTTCATGTCTTCTCTCTTTGGTTGACGTCTGTTTTCATTTGTAAACTAGAATGTGACTTTGATTTATATAGGCTTCTTCCCCACATGTCTTCTTGGATGCCATTGTCGGCCTAGACTTTACGGAGGGTAGTTTTTCTAGGAAGGTCATTATTAAAAAGAGAAAATTCTTGTCTTTATCTTGAGCTTGTCTCTTGGGTTTTGCAACATTGTGCGGGTTCCATCCGTTGATCGTGCTTACCATGTTCTCCAACAGATGTTGACTAATCTCAGTCTTGCAAAACAATAATCAAGAACGAGATGATGCCAGTTCCTATGAATACACACATATTTATTTATTTATTTATATGAAATGGTTCACACGTTTGGGGACCTAAATTTTGGGACAGCAATGCTTTATTAATAGGAAAGATGATGCGTTGCCTATTAGAATGCTGCTACTAAATTCGAATGAAGATATCGATCAATTTGATTTGCATAATGATTGGATACTCTTTTGAATTCAAATCGAACTATCGTTCAAATTATGTTATTTTTGTGCCTTCTTATGTATTGACTATATCAATATCAACGCGTGGCAGAAGTCTAAGATCATTGAGAGGAGCCCCAAGTCCGAATCCCTCAATATTTCAAATTTAAATTAATGAGTTATGTGCCAATTTGGATTATGTCTTGTTCCACATCATACAATTTTTCTGACATAGGACTTTTCAAATACAACTCACATGTGTCTCCCTACATTATATATGCAATTGTACAAGTTTGACACTAATGAAATTAGGTTACATCAATTTTTGATGTAAGATTTTTCTAACATAATTTACACGCTTTTTTCAATATTATTTTTGCATTTGTATAAGCTCGACACTAATGAAGATGTGGATCATATCAATTTTTTAATTTGAGATTTTTCTAATGCAGTTTATACATCTGTACTTGTACAGAATCGGCCTCAATGAAGACGATTCACACCCAGACTCTAGTGCCTCTTCCTTTGATAATTACACAAGAGAACAGGACAAATTAAAAGGACAGCACCCACATTTTAATGTCAAACATCGCTCCTGTACACGTAGTAGCGGCCACATCACGGGCCGTACAATCACGCAGAAATTTCCTCAATCCTTAATAATCAAAAGGATGAATTCGAGGGCATTGGGTCAGAAGTAGCTCCGAGTCAACTTCATGGTGGGGAGCTCCTGTTCATCTGTCGTGCCCCGACGTGTCCCACTCATTAGTGGTTTTTTGTTTGGATTAGGACCCGAAGTCAGAGCATCCCCATTGGAAATGAATTTCTCTAGACCATGTCAAATCTTGTTAATTATTTGTGTTCAGATCTCCATTTTCTATTCTGGGCTAACTCGGAAATTCTAGGTTGCAGTGAATCGTCTAATTTCTTTTTTTTTTCTCGTCGTCTAGAACCTTTGAGCCCTCACGGATGTCAAAGTTGCCTGAGGCTTCACCACTGTGCAAAATCAACCACCAGTTTAGTTGCCACCCCTACACTCGTGGTCGATGTCGAGAGCGAGGCCTAGCGAATGAAGGTGCGACTTCTCAGGGGAGAAGGTGCCTGAGATGTAAAGGGACAACTGCCATTGCTCCAGATTTGGCCATGGGACTCTGTGGCCGAGGTTTGGTTTAGAAGAACTCGGCCATGAAGGAGCTCAACCTCCATGGTCAAGATTGTGGTTGAGATAAGATCTATTAAATTGGTGGGTCAGGTCGAAAATGATCTGACCCAAATTGATCAATATCTATGTCATATAAATTTAGTGATTCATATTCAATTAAACCCATATTGCTAAAATACTTTATACATAATCTAATCTATGAAAACTCATGCCCAAATTGAAGTGAGAGTATAGAGTGTGTAAACACAAGATTTAAGTGAGGGCAAGAGAGTCATAGATATTGATTGAGTTTAAATTAATTGTGAATCCATTTAACACTCATATTTCTATATAGTTGGGTCTAAACCTATTTATAACTTATTTATTACATATAACTAACTCATATAATAATTCAACACATCAAATATGAGTTAACAAATGAGTTTATAGCCTATTTTGACAAATCTAATTGAGATTGAGTCGAGATTGAGTCGAGCTTGTCAACATGACGAGCCTTGTCAGTGGCAACGAGACAAAATGAGGTGGGAGGCTGTGGGTGGTAGCCATGGGTCGGACCGGTTGGTAGAGGGGATAGAGAAATGAGTAAGAGACATATGTAATCCACCTTTACTCCATCTTTACATGAGATTATTTTATCTTCGTAAAGGCCTTTTTACATCCAATATTATCCTATCCTAAACGACAATTGAACATAGGACTTTAATCCTAACTACATAACGAAGCCTTAGGATTTCATGAATATGTAATTGTTATGTCTATTTTTACATATCTTTGCTAGGAATTGAATCTTGTAAAGGTAATTTTTTGTGTTTGAATGTGCCTGTTTACCGATAGTGATTTTCTTATTTACTTTCGAAACTCCAAGAGCCTGAAGGAGTATACCACCGTTACATTTATTTTGGTATATGCCCTTTTCAAATTGTAATATTCCAATCCATTTTCCCTACAATAATCGACTTTGCAAATTAATTATGCTAATTATAAGATAAACCTTTGAATTCGGTCTCCACCTTTATATTTACAACAATGTCATTGATCGAAACTTGGTAATCATCCGCAATTCATTGGCTCCGCTTATCCACTAATCCATAAAATGGTATCCATCCATACTTTCGGGTAAGGACACGTTACCCCGACTTCTTGCTCCATGACGTCTTTTTGTAAATTCTAAAATTTCGATTTCACAATGCGACGGCGTTTCATGCGTCGCGCATCGCTCAACTTGACTTTGTTCACGATCCCATGCACGTATTCCAAACGTTAACATCGATTGCAAATTGCAAAGAGCAACGAAACCAACCGTTCATGCCGAAGCGCGAGCTCGAGAACCAGTATAATTTTTTAATAGAAATGCAAGTAGTAGTTAGGAGTGATTGGGTCTAGGGTGGGTAGGGTCTAAATCTGGACCTGTACCCGACCATGTTATAATCGGTTCCACTTTTTTGGACCCTATACCCGACCCTGTTTGTATTAGACCTTGTACCCGACCTACCTTATTTTTCCGGTCCGATTCCAGGATCAACCCTATTTCCATAGGAACCTGTTTTGCACACCTCTTATAGTAGTATTATTCTCTACAGGATTCGAAGGCGACTTGCGCGCATTTCTTCCTCCGTCGCTTCATTGTCTTCTTCTTGACTTCGACGCGAGCCATTGTCGTCCGACCACGTCGTCGCTTGCGAACCACCGCCCTCTCTGGACCATGCGCAATCATGGAACGAGACTGGAAAAAAATCAAAGGAAACATTCGAGGACATTCTTCGTTTTCCTATTGGCTGAGGACGAAGGAACCGACAGCATAGGAAAAGAAAAATAAAAGGTTCGAGAAGTCCGGCGGGAATTCAATTCCGCGAATGTCGGAATCGATTTTTTTGGGGGTGAAGATTTCCGATCGGGATTGACAGGAGGGTAATGTCGGTAGGAATCCTCCTTCGCATTCATCATTCTCTGTTGGAATTGCTCGACCGGTGGGATCCATTTGATTTTGAATAAGGTCTGGTATGGAATCTTGTTAGTTTACCACTAACCCGAATGAAGTGCGAGTAATTAGGTCGTTCACGGAGCCGTCGTTAGGACGAAAATTTATGCCGCATGTGACGACAATCAGATCTCGACCGGAACAGAAGACGATTCATTGAACACAATTGATTGAACTGGTCAAACTGCTCAAACAATTGATTGACCGTATTTAGAGGAAATGTTCATACCGTATTTAGTAGTCTCATACATCGGTAAGGAACTTGTTATTGAAAGGCTTATTGAATTGAGATGTCAAAACTCAAATTTTGATTGGTTATTAAGCAAATGGTACTAGTGACAACGTTGGGATAATTGTCCAAAAGTCCTAAATCTATTGTACGATGACTCATTTAGTCATACAGATTTTAGTTATTAAAATTTAATCCTAAATCTTTTAATGATTTGCCAATTTAGTCTAAAACTTATTATTTGGATAATTGACCAAAAGGACAATATTGGAAAATTGTAAAAAAAAAAAAAAGACTAAATAGGCAAATCATCAATAGATTTAGTCTTAAATTGGCACAATTAAAATGCTAAAAATTAAATTGATCGACGTACAATAAGTTTAGGGCTTTTTTTTTTTTTTTTTTTTAAATTCCTAACAATGTTTGATTAATTCACTCTTTTTCATTAGTTTTTTTCTTGAATTTAGTAAGTTTTATATCGAGTAACCATTTTTATTTGTCTTGTTTACTAATTGGTTTTAGAAATTACGAGCCCAATATATAGTGGCTATTAGATTTTTACCAATCGAGTCATTAATTAGTTTTGCACTTTCAACGATTATTTGAGCTAGTCTCCAATGTTTATTTGATTTTTATTTACGGATAATCGACTTCTCTTTTCTCTGATAAAAAAATGAATACTCAATTTACCTTTTACCATTGTTTATTTCCTTTGTTAGAACACCTAGATTTACCAACTGTCATACGAAATTATCAATATTTTTGTGCTACTTATCAATTTTTCTCTTTTTAGATTACCAATTGGAATTCCAACTCTTATTTGAGTTATTTTCCATTGTCCATTTGAGTTTTTTTTTTCTTTTAAAATTTCCCCACTACTCTATTAAGTTACAACTCTCATATAAGTTTCTTACCTCTCTATGATCAACCAATTTTTCGATACTTCTCTTATCATTGACAAAAGAAAAAAAAAAAGCATTCTCTAATCATTTTACAGCTTTTGTCGTGACTCACTTATCTTTATTTGGTGACTGACGAATCATTTTCACAGCTAGGTAATCCATCTAAATAAACCAAATGAATGTTGATAAGTAACTTAAATGAGAGTTGGTAATCCGGTAATAGTTCATAACTTACTTGGAAAAAAGTTGACAAATCACTTAGATTGAAATGATTTATTTCATATGAGGATCGATAAGTGAAAGGTGCTAAATAAAAGTCGATAAAATTTGTTAAATTACTCAAATGAGAGTGTTTTTTCTTAGACAAAATGTTCAGTTTAGGCCAATATTGAATTAGTTTTTAAAATCCTAAAGAAAATTCTTTACATGACGAAAAACCAACCGAAGTGTTGGAAGATATGCAAGATCTACTTTTGGTTATGATCATGCATTAGATCAATTAGAGATTAGATTGTATCAATTAGGGATTAGATTGATTAGATTGAGATATCAATGCGATTGTAAAAATATATCATTTCCCTTTATTCATGTATCTACTGTATTATAATTACAGTACAATGTACATTGAAGGATATATAGAAAATACACAGAAAATCTCTACAATCTCTTCCTCTCCTGTTTGTTCTTCATTTCTCTACATCTTCTGACATGGTATCAGAGCTTTGCTCTTGATTCCCGCTTCCGCACACCTTGATTGCCTGTCGCAGCTTCTTGATCTGCAAAATTAGATCAAAGCAGAGAAGGAATCAAATTTTTGTTAGAGAAGAAAGAAGCAAAGGAGGATACTTACCATGAATCCACCAGACAATTCATCTTCTGGCGTGGATACAGCATTGACAGCAGAGACTACGTCTGCACAGCAAGTACAGACAACAATTCCAACAATTCCAACAATTTCAACGATCCAACCGCAAACTCAGATTCCAAATCTGCCATGGCAGTATTACCCGGCTCAGTCTAACATGGGGCTGCCTATCTCCGGGCATCCTTACCAATGGGTACCATATCCATGGTACGTTGGGCAAGGCCCAAACGCATCATTGCCGGGGCCGGGAGCAGCCGAGCAACCCCGGCCCGACGGGAGTCCGCCTACCACGAATGGGGCAAACTCAGCCGTCGGTTCAGAACAAATAAGCGGGACTGGTGAATCGGGTTTAGGGTCAAATCCCTACCCGAGCGTGGGTTTAGGGTCGAATCCCTACCCAGCAGTTTCTAATGCGGGTCATGGATCCAGATTTAATGGATCGGGTGCAGGGGCGAACATTTACCCGAATTTTCCATCGGGTTTCCTTCCGTTTCCGATCACTGGCCGACCAGAATTAGGCGACCCTTTGTACGTATCAAACTCCGACGGTCCAACTGAAATTAATCAGTTTACAACTAACCGGATCGGAAAATTATTCCAAATGGTCGCAAGATTTCCGGCGGGCCCTCGTGACGAAGGACAAAGACGGATTTCTCGACGGAGCAATACCCACACCGTCGGACGAGCGGGCTGGCCGGCACTCGGAGAAAATGCAACCACCTCATCCGAACGTGGATCGGCAATTGCATTTCTCCGGAGGTGGCCGCCGGACTCCCTCCGATAGAAGACTCAAAAAGATGTGGGATAGCATCAAAGAGATGTACGGGAAACTCGATCAAGCCAAAATTTTTTCTCTTGTGCAGGAATTAAGCGACTTAAAACAGGGAAATATGACCGTCACGGCCTGCTACAACAAATTATCTTCCCTCTGGAATCAACTCGAAGCCACGGAGGAAAAGCTCGAGGGACCAGAAGACATGCTCCGACAGTATAGATCGATGAGGGAGAGGGAGAAGACAACACGATTCCTCCTGATTTTGAATGAAAGTTATCTAACCTTTCGATCTCAGATCTTGGCGATGGATCCGGTGCCTTCCCTTGGCCGAATCTTTCAATTGGCTGTTCAAGAGGAAAACCAGAGACTCGCGGTTCCAGAGCAAACGCGAGGAAGCGACAGCGTCGCCCTCGCGATGCGCGGCGTCCGGCGAGATTCGGGAAAAATCCTAGCCCGAGAGAGAGAGAATCGCGAAGGGGGGCTAGGGTTCCAGGAGGGGACCGATCGTTCCTTTAAGAGAGAAGGAACGAACGGTCCCGAGATCATCTGCCAAGATCGGACGGTGCACGGGGCTTTATCCGCACGGCGAATCGGACGGTGGACACTATCCCTTGATGAAGAGATCCGACGGTCGATTTATTCCTCATTAAAAGGATCGGATGGCCGGATTATTCCTCATCAAGAGGATCGGACGGTCAGGTTTTTCCGCATCTTTAAAGAATTTTGGTCAAAATTCAAAGGGCGGGGTAAATTATATTGTGAATATTGCAAGCGCCCACATCATACCATAGACAATTGTTGGAAATTGCACGGTAAGCCAGGAGAAAAAGGAAAGAAAAAGAATTTGCTGCGGCTTATCGTGTCACCGGACCAACCGGTCGAATTATGATCAGCCTATTACAAATGGGCAATATCAGCAGCTGATGCAGGCTTTGCAAAAGATCAATATTGGAAATAAGGGAGCAAGTTTTTCAGGTATTTCTTATTGCCTGATAAATTCTATTTCAAGAAAAGCTTGGATAATTGATTCAGGGGCAAGCGATCATATTATTTGTGACACGGGATTTTTTTCCAATATGCACAAGAAATTAGATACACCTATTTCTGTGCAATTACCAAACGGGAATATTACTCATGTCACAATGACAGGGACTGTCCAATTGAGTCATCAAATTGTCCTTCAAAATGTTCTTTATGTTCCAGAATTCCAATTCAATCTTATTTCTGTCTCCAAAGTCTGCCTAGAAAATTCATGTCAAATATTCTTCGATTCTGACACCTGTATTTTTCAGGCCCGTTCGACTGGCAAACTGATGGGCTTGGGTAGTCTTTCCGAAGGGCTTTATTTTTGGATTAGTTATCCTAGTCATTTTGATTTATCTTCCCTGAATAAGAAATCGTTGTGTAATTTGTCTACCAATGATAAGAGTTTTCTTATGCATTCGCGAATGGGTCATAGTGCATTCTTTCCTTATTCTAAATGTGAAATATGCCCACTTGCAAAACAATCCCGAACTCCTTTTCCTTTCAATACAACACGTTCTACTGAAATTTTTTCTCTAGTTCATATGGATGTTTGGGGACCATATCACACCCCACATAGGGATGGTTCACGCTATTTTCTCACAATTGTGGACGATTATTCTCGTGCCACATGGATATTCCTAATGCAATCAAAAGCGCAGGTTGTTTCTCATCTAAAGATGTTTTTGGTCCTAACCAAAAATCAATTTAGAAGGCCGATTCAGAAAATTCGGACTGATAATGGGACGGAATTTTTTAATAATGATTGCCGTTCACTTTTTCTGTCTCATGGCATTCTTCATGAAAGCTCCTGTGTTTACACTCCACAACAGAATGGAGTAGTAGAGCGAAAACATCGGCATCTCTTGGAAGTCGCCAGAGCACTTAAATTTCAGGGATCTATCCCAGAAAACTATTGGGGAGACTGTGTTCTCACGGCAGCTTATTTGATCAACCGAATGCCCACAAGGATACTGGATGGCAAATCGCCTTTCGAATTGCTTTATGGAAAGAGGCCCACTTTAGATCATCTACGAGTTTTTGGCTGCCTATGTTATGCTGCAATAATGGGGCCTCGGGATAAAATGGGTCCTCGCGCTAGAAGATGCATATTCATGGGATATCCAAATCTGCAAAAAGGATATCATGTTCTTGACATCAGCACAGGAGATTTTTTTACCAGTCGAGATGTTGTTTTTCATGAAAATATCTTTCCATTTCGTGAAAACTCATCTTCCCAAAGCAACTTGGATGCTCCAACGGGTTCCCTCCGAAATCTAGATGAAGAAGAAGCATCCCCGGTTTCTTTCTCACCACACAACCCGAAGCGAGATCATCTTTTCACCTTGTCCAGTTCTCCTCCAAACCGTTTTCGGATAATGCTGCAAGACATCACCAATATGGACGACACCCATGAGATAAATACAGAGGGACAATCTTCTTCTCAAGAATCACAGTCTTCATCTCCAACACCAACAGCTCATCCACGTCGCTCAGGACCAGCCACAAAACCGCCAACTTGGACTAAAGATTATGTTTGTGCTTCACTTAACTCACCAGGTATTTGCTATCCAATATCTTCTTACGTATGCTTTGATAAGCTTTCGTCAGATCATCGTTGTTGCATTAGTCGTATTTCCGATGCCAAAGAACCCTCTAGTTATGATGAAGCATCTAGAGATCCAAAGTGGCAACAGCCATGGCAAACAGAGCTACAGCCTTGACGATAACCACACATGGGAATTAGTCAATCTTCCTCACAACAGAAAGTCCATAGGATGCAAATGGGTTTATAAAATCAAATATCGATCTGATGGTTCTATTGAGCGTTACAAGGCTCGGTTGGTGGCTAAAGGATATACGCAACGCGAAGGTTTCGATTATCACGAGACTTTTTCCCCGTTGCTAAAGACGTCACGCTTCGTTCTTTTCTATCGCTTGCAGCTATTCAAAACTGGTCTCTACATCGATGGATGTTCATAACGCCTTTCTCCATGGTGACTTAGATGAGGAGATCTATATGGATATTCCTCGGGGCATACGGAGACAGGGGAGAAAAGGGTATGTCGTCTCCGCAAATCCCTTTATGGACTAAAACAAGCTTCAAGACAATGGTATGCAAAGTTTGCAACTGCTCTCTCACAACCGCAGTTTCAAACAATCCAAGCATGATTACGCCTTATTCACATGGACTAAAGGTATGTCATCTATCTACTTGATGATATATGTTGATGACATCCTCATCATGGGTAATGATGAAACTGCAATAGAGCGTCTTAAGAAATATTTGCATGCTACATTCCATATAAAGGATCTGGGAGCACCAAAATACTTCCTTGGTATTGAAATTGCTCGATCCGACCAAGGGATTTCCCTCAGTCAACGGAAGTTTGTGTTGGAGATCATTTCAGAAGCTGGACTATCAGGATGCAAGCCGGCAGTTATTCCTATTGAACAAAACATCAAGTTAACTACATCGGATTTTCTTGGAGGGATATCTCAAAAAGATGATCCTGTACTCAAAGATCCGACAAGTTATCAGAAGCTTGTAGGAAAGCTCATATATCGACTATGACCAGGACTCGACATTTCATATGCCGTGCAAACTCTCAGTCAATTTATGCACAGCCCGAAGGAGTCTCACATGAATGCTGCCTTGAAAGTTGTGAAATATTTAAAGAAATGCCCAGGACTCGGGATACTTCTGTCTAGGAGATGCAATATGGAATTGACAGGATACTGTGATGCAGATTATGCAACCTGCCCGATGAGTCGAAGATCGATTACTGGCTTTTGTATTAAAATCGGGGAATCTCTTCTTTCATGGAAAACCAAGAAACAAGCAACGGTCTCCCTATCTTCAGCTGAAGCAGAATATCGAGCCATGGCAAAAACTACATGTGAAATTGTGTGGCTACGGGGGTTACTTGGAGATCTTGGGATAAGGCTGAAAGGACCAACAAAACTGTTTTGCGACAATGATGCAGCTCTTAAACTCGCAGCAAATCCTGTAATGCATGAAAGAACGAAGCATATAGAGGTGGATTGCCACTTTACACGAGAGAAAATTCGAGAAGGTATCATCGAGACAAGAGGAATTGGAACAGCAGAACAACCTGCAGACATCTTCACCAAACCTCTATGTCAAAGACAGCATTCATATCTTCTAAGCAAGCTAGGAGTCTTGGATATCTACAAGCCACCAGCTTGAGGGGGGAGTGTTGGAAGATATGCAAGATCTACTTTTGGTTATGATCATGCATTAGATCAATTAGAGATTAGATTGTATCAATTAGGGATTAGATTGATTAGATTGAGATATCAATGCGATTGTAAAAATATATCATTTCCCTTTATTCATGTATCTACTGTATTATAATTACAGTACAATGTACATTGAAGGATATATAGAAAATACACAGAAAATCTCTACAATCTCTTCCTCTCCTGTTTGTTCTTCATTTCTCTACATCTTCTGACACGAAGGCCTAAGGGTTAATATAAAGCTGTTATGCCCCGAATCTCGAAACACGTGAACATCCCACCATGGTCATACAAATGCGACATTCTCAGGTGGTGTCACCGACCCAATTAATTCATTATGCGCATGCGGAACATGTTAATTAACCTCTGACAAAAACTCACGAGATAGGAAAGTAGGAAATAATTACAATCACAACCAAACATACTTTCATAAACAAACCACCTCCCAAGGGTTTACATATATACCAAAAAAGGGCAAGCTTACAAAAAGGGATCAATCCACCAAAAAGAATAAACGGTCCTAAGATTACTAGTTCGACTCACTCTTCGATCTTACTTCAGACTTCACAGTCTCCAAGGGCGGTGATTCTTCCATCTACGGTCCTGAAAAATTTTGGTCCACAACGGGGTGAGACATCGTCTCAGCAAGTTCAACCCCCTAAACCCCTATTAAAAAGAAAATACACCTAGGGTGGTCTAGCCACCTCACACAGAAGACTTACATCATCTTAATTCCTTTCATTCATGTTAGTACAATTTATATCACACAATCTCAAGTAATGATAAGAATTTAAATAATTGGAACGGCATCACTTTCAAACAGATCGCAATCGTACTCAACACACATTCCAATTATTCACTGCCACACAAGGGCATAGCTTACTCGCAATTCAGCTATCTACTGACACTCATGTCAGGCATTGCCTCCTCCCATGGAGCGCGGTTTTGTCACTACGTCGATGGCATTCCCGAAGGAGCATGGATCCAGTTGGTCTAGCCACTACTGCGGCCGGGTCTATCAACCAGCACATGACAAATCATTATAGGCTTCCGAACATTCCACAATTCATTCACATACTTCAATTTCAATAGCAAACCTTAACAATCGAATTTCTGCATCAAAATCCAACACTTGGGTTTTTATGGTTAAAAACCCTATTTATCACAATCAACACTCAATTTACCACATCCATTCATCAAATTCAAATTCTAAATACACAGGAACGATCAGCACAAAATTCTAAGCAATTGGGATCAAAAATAATTTTTTGAGTTTTTTTTTTTATAATAATAATCAATACTCAATTTGCCACATCCATTCATCAAATTCAAATTCTAAGAGCACAGCGACGATCGGCATGAAATTCTAAGTAATTGGGGTCAAAAAATAATTTTTCGAGTTTTTTTTTAAATAATAATATTTTAATGATTTTCAGAATATAATATATTATCCCATTTTCCAGAATTTCGAAACATAAAAATAAATCAGAAATAAAACCATTTAAGTCACATCAAGGCTTATATTAAATAAACCTACTTAACCTTAAACTAAACACACATAATACTAATTAAATCTCTTAATCCAAATCACACTTAAATAAACTAAACTAACAACCTAAACACAATTAACTTAGGCTAAGCACACTTAGGACATCATTAACCCTCTAATCAAGATTTAGTGAGCTAAACTCATCGGATTAGCGAGCCGAGCGCACCAAAACGACGGGGCCGACGTGAGGATCAACTTTCCTCAAGGCGGGCTGAGCAATCGGGGTCAGGAAGCCTGCCAAAACGAGCCCCAAAGTTCCAGATCTTGGCTGGAACTTCAGCCTTTGTCCATGGCCAAATGGAGGGGAAGAAGGGGCAGCTTGGGCGCGGGATGGCGGAGGAGGGCGGCGGCGAGCTGGCGGCTGGCCTCAGCGAGCCTTCGGCGAGGTGGAGCAGCAAAGGGGGCAGACGGAGGGGCGACGTGACGGCGGGGCGGAGTGGCGCGCGGGCTGGGTGGAGCGGCGCGCGGGCGTCGCGGCGCAGCGACGGGTGGCGATGGGCGGCCGGCGCGACGGCGAGCGGCGCCTTCGGCTGCGGCTGCGACTGCAACTGCGACGACGGGCGGCTAGGCTCCGACCCAAGGCTCCCCGGTTGCTGGTTTTTGAAGCTTCAAGGAGAAAGAAGATGGAGGAGGAAAACCAACGGGGAAGAAGAAGAAGAAGAAAGAGGAAGGAGAGAGAAGGGGGGTCATTTTTTTTTTTTTTTAAACCAACCAAAATTGGCCCACATGACCTAAGATGACATCATTTTCCACTAACTTCAACCTCCCACAATCTTAGTCCAATAGCTCCAATTTCATTTTCCATTGGGGCATAAAATCTCGTACCTTAAATTTCTCAATTCCAATCAATTCTCGTCCAATTGAGCCCAATTAAAATCCATAAAATTAATACATGATCCTCATAAGGTATGTGACACCCCGGGACTTCCAATTTTTTAATTCAGTCACAATTTCATAGTTAATTTCATTCTGGCACGATATTAGCGCGTCCTGACCTACCGGTTAGCTTTTAGAAATTTTTATGCATTCGATCTGTGGTTGATAAATCTCAAGCCACAATGTGCATCTTTGACACATTGGCGACTCTCGATTGTCGTGAAAATCTCAAGATTTCAAATACGGACACAAGGGACCCAATCGACAGAAAAGTCGGTCCAGTGCCAACCGACAAGAATAGTGTGATCGGGTGGAATCACCCACACTCGATCACATGCCTCTATCGAGCCGACCTATCTCCGGTTTCTAATCGATTTTTAACTGTGCCATAATGACCCTTGCAAATTAGCTCGGTCGAAAAGTCATTTCCTAGTTAAATTCTCGAGTCTGATGCATTAGAATCTTTTACCGGCTTCACCTGATAGACTGGTTTTCACATGAGTGGCCAACTCAAGAAAAGGAACTATATGCGTGCAGATTAAATGCCCGTCTCAATTTACTAAAAATAAAATCGGAAAAAATCGGGATGTTACAACTCTTCCCCTCTTATAAAAATTTCGTCCTCGAAATTTAAATCATTATAACACTTTAAGCAAAAAGGTGGGGGTACAATTGTCTTATCGACTCTTCAGTTTCCCAAGTTGCTCCTTCAGTACTGTAGTGTTGCCAGACCACTTTGACCAACGGGATGGTCTTGGTGTGCAGAACATGCTCCTTGCGATCCACTATCTGAACCGGGCTTTCAACGTATGACATCCTGTCATCCACGTCTATTTCTTCGAAATTTAGGACGTGTGTCGGATCAGGCTCATACTTCCTCAACATCGACATGTGAAACCTCAACATCGACACGTGAAAGACGTCATGCACTTGTGCCAACATCAACACGTGAAAGACGTCATGCACTTGTGCCAACCTCGGAGGTAGTGCAAGACGATATGCCAAAGTCCCTATTCTTTCCAAAATCTCAAAGGGACCTACGTATCTTGGACTCAGTTTCCCCTTTCTGCCAAAGTGGGAAGTACCTCTCATTGGTGACACCTTCAGGAAAACGTGATCACCAACTTAAAACTCCAATGGCTTTCGACGCTTATCTGCATAGCTCTTTTGACGGCTCTGAGCGGTCCTTAACCTGTTTCTGATAATTGCAATCGCCTCCACTGATTGCTGAACCAACTCTGGGCCTGTGATATTTCTTTCCCCGACTTCATCCCAACACACTGGTGTTCTGCACTCTCTGCCATACAACGCTTCAAAAGGAGCCATCTGAATACTCTGTTGGTAATTGTTGTTGTAGGCAAACTCGACCAGATGAAGCTGTTCTTCCCAACTTCCCTTGAAGTCCAAAACACAAGCCCGCAGCATGTCTTCGAGGGTTTGAATAGTCCTCTCAAACTGGCCATCTGTCTGAGGATGATAGGCCGTGCTGTACTGTAACTTGGTACCTAAGGCACTCTGCAAGCTCTTCCAAAAGGCGGCGGTGAACCTCGGGTCTCTGTCTGAAGTAATTGTAATCGACACTCCATGCATACGAACTATATGGCGCACATACAGGTCTGCATGTCTATCCAAACTCAAGTCCTTTCGCACTGCAATGAAGTGAGCCGACTTTGTCAGCCTGTCGACCACTACCCAAATCGAATCATTCCCTCTCTGGCTCCTCGGTAAACTCGTCACAAAGTCCATCGTGATGTGCTCCCATTTCCACTCGGGAATCTCAAGAGGTTGTAGAAGTTCTCTTGGTTTACAATGCTGAGCTTTGACTTGCTGATATGTCAAACACTTGGCCACATGCTTGGCGATGTCCGCCTTCATCCCTAACCACTAATAATGTTGACGCAGATTTTGATACATCTTGGTGCTACCAGGATGAATACTATAACTGCTACGATGCGCTTCTGATAAGATTTCCTCCATGAGCTCCACATCATCAGGTACAACCAATCGTCCTCAGAACCTCAATGTTCCATCTTTAGAAATTTGAAAGTCACCTTTCCTTTTCTCTGTATCTTCCTGCAAGATTTTCTAGATATCTGGATCTGTCTGCTGAAGCGTTCTGGTTCTGACTTGCACTTCCGGCTCAATTCTGAGGGTGGCCATAAGATTTGAAAGGTGGCCTACCTCAAATTTGAAGCTCGAATCTCGTGCTCTCTCGAGTAGACTCCACTCCTTAAGTACCAACTGTGTAACTGAAGACTTCCTACTCAGTGCATCGGCGAACTTGTTCGCCTTTCCAGGATGATACAAAATCTCACAGTCATAGTCTTTCAGGAGCTCCATCCATCGATGCTGTCTCATATTCAACTCCTTCTGGGAGAACAGATACTTGAGACTCTGATGATCAGTGAAGATTTGGAATCTTTCTCCACACAGATAATGCCTCCAAATCTTCAAGGCAAAGATGATTGCTGCATGTTCTAAGTCATGCGTTGGATAATTTAACTCATGAGTTCTCAACTGACGGGACGCATATCTAACAACCTTGCCATGCTGCATCAACATGCAACCCAGTCCTCTAAATGACGCCTCATTGTAGATCTCGAATCCTCCTGGACCAGATGGAATAGTAAGCACAGGTGTGGTAGTCAGCCTCTGCTTAAGCTCTTGGAAACTACTTTCGCACTTATCTGACCACACAAACTTCTCTTCCTTCTTCAGCAATTTTGTCAACGGCGATGCCAACACTGAAAACCCCTCTACGAACCGTCTATAATACCCGGCTAAACCCAGAAAGCTTCTGATCTTTGTCACTGTAGTCGGTCTCGGCCAGTTAGTCACTACTTCAATCTTGGCTGGATCCACTGAGATTCCTTCCCCGGATATGACGTGACCTAGGAAAGCCACACGAGTTAGCCAAAACTCGCACTTGTTGAATTGGCGTACAGCTCATGATCTCTTAAAATCTGAAGTACCACCCTTAAGTGCCTTTCATGATCCTCGGTGCTCTTCGAGTATACTAGAATGTCGTCGATGAAAACAATTACAAACTGATCCAAGTACTCCCTGAACACACGATTCATCATGTCCATGAAAGCAACTGGGGCGTTCGTTAACCCAAACGGCATCACAGTGAACTCATAGTGACCGTATCGAGTGTGAAACGCCGACTTCGGTATATCTTCCTTCCTGATCCTTAATTGATGATACCCTATCCTCAAGTCGATCTTAGAAAATATCGACGCTCCTTGAAGCTGATCAAACAAATCATCGATCCTTAGCAACGGATACTTGTTCTTGATTGTCACCTGATTGAGTTGTCGATAATCGATGCATAGGCGCAATGAACCATTCTTCTTCTTCACGAACAGAACTGGTGCTCCCCATGGTGATGCATTAGGACGAATGAATCCCTTATCCAGCAACTCTTGCATCTGCACCTTCAGCTCTTTAAGTTCTGACAAGGCCATCCGGTAAGGAGCTTTAGAGATCAGCTCGGTCTCGGGAGCTAACTCAATCACAAACTCTACCTCCCTTTCTGGTGGCAAACCTGGTAACTCTTTCGGGAATATGTCTGGGAACTCTTGCACCACTGCGATATCTTCTATCTTCAATTCCTCCATCATCGTATCCACGACAGTCGCCAGGTAACCTTGGCAACCCCTGTCTAACAAACAAGTTGCCTCGAGCGATGAAATTAAGGAAATCGATGGTCCTCCTCGACTCCCAATATATTCAAAGCTCTCACTCCCTAACGGGTTAAACTGAATCGCTTTGCGATAACAATCCAACTTAGCTCGTTGCTTGGTGAGCCAATCCATGCCAATTATCACATCAAAATCATACATGGCCAGGACTATCAAGTCTATCCTCCCCTCTCGCTCACCAATCACTAACTTGCAATCAAGACAACCTATTGAAGCTAACACTTTATTTTTCAACGGCATAGATATGCTAATCACTGACCCCAACAACTCAGGAATTAATTCTACTAACTTAACATATCTTTCAGCTATAAACGAATGGGTAGCTCCAGGATCAAATAAAGCATAAGCAGGTTGGTCATTCAGCAAGACCGTACCTATGATCACATTAGGCGCATCCTCCGCTTGTCCTATGGTGATAGCATACGCCCTTCCCTGAGTTGGAGGTCAGGTCAATCCACCCTGCGGCATCATCTGCGGCGCGGCTCCTCTGTTCTAACCCGATGGCAGTAGCGGCAGCAACTGATGCTGTCCCATCTGTCTCCTAGGACAAAACCTCGCGATGTGACCTTGTTAGCCACACTCATAACAAGCACCCGTCCTAGCAGGGCACGGGGCTGTACCATGTCGTCTTCCGCATAGACGACATACGCCATTCGCTCTCGGCGCTAGCTTTCCTATCCCACCTTGCCTGTTGGGTGGAACAGGGTATCTTCCTCCAGACATCGGCCTCTTCCCAAACCGATTACCTTCCCTGTTCGAATTAAACTGCGACCCAGATGTGGCGGCTCTCTCATTCTGGTTCTTCTCAATCTGCTGGGCTCGCTTGTAAATGGCATTGTACTTTCTCAGATCTAGTGGCACCACCAAGCTCTTTATCTCCTGTCGAAGCCCATCTCTAAACCTTCGAGCCCTGTCTACTGGTCTCTGAACTAAATCAGGAGCGTACTGCAATAGTTTAGCAAACTTTGCTTCATATTGATTGACCGTCATGGTACCTTGGCGAAGGCGCTGGAACTCCGCCATCTTCACCTCTCTAGCACACTCAGAAAAGTACTTCTTGTTAAAGACCTTGAGAAAGGCGTTCCACTTTGGAACTATGCCTCTAGGGAATGCTATCCCTTTGGTAGTCTTCCACCAAGTACCTGTAATTCCTTTCAATTGATAGGCTGCCAGAACAACCTTCTCTGTCTCGGTGCACATCAGCAGGTCAAATGCATTCTCCAACTCCTGAACCCACAGTGCTGCAGCTTCGGGATCTCCCGCTCCCGTGAACGTCGGCGGATTCAACTTCAGGAACTGCTCCACCAGCTTATGCATAGGCCTCCCAGCGGCCACGTTCCTAGGTGGAACTTCATCAGGTGCTACCTCAGGCTCATCAACTGGTGCGATAGCAGGGGCGGCGGCAGCTACAGCAGCAGCAGCTGCATTGGCGGTGTTGGCGGCATTGACACCAGCAGCGGTAGCGGCGGCTGAAGCGACGGCCTGCTGATCCATCCTGTCACCCATCATCTCTAGCATCCTCATGATCCCAACAAACCTCGGATCCTCGGGGGTTTCTACCCCAGCATTGACTGAAGGCGATGCCGCACCACTCGCGCTGGCTCAGCCGGCGCTCTCCCAAGGGCACCACGGGCATCGATTCTCATCGATGGCCCACCCCGAAACACGGGGCCTGCTGCTCTCTTCCTAGCAGCTCTCGGTTCTCGGTCACTCATGCTACAAGCTCAATATAGATACCTGTTTGCAAATTCCAATACCATATTAGAATCTGAGTGACCTCACCAACAAGTTAACAAGCTATCAATCACATGCATCAGCAATATTAAAAGTCTTTTCTACCAACTATCCCATGACTCACTCGCTCCTTATCACTCCATACACAAACCATGCTCTGATACCACTTAAACGGGGATGTCACGCCCCGAACCCCGAGACACGTGAACATCCCACCATGATCAAACAAATGTGACATTCCCAGGTGGTGTCGCCGACCCAATTAATTCATTATGTGCATGCGGAACGTGTTAATTAACCCCTGACAAAAACTCACGAGATAGGAAAGCATGAAATAATTACAATCACAACCAAACATACTTTCATAAACAAACCATCTCCCAAGGGTTTACATATATACCAAAAATGGGCCAGCTTACAAAAAGGGATCAATCCACCAAAAAGAATAAACGGTCCTAAGACTACTAGTTGGACTCTCTCTTCGATCTCACTTTAGACTTGACAGTCTCCAAGGGCGGTGATTCCTCCATCTATGGTCTTGAAAAATTTTGGTCCACAACGGGTTGAGATATCGTCTCAGCAAGTTCAACCCCCTAAACCCCTATTAGAAAGAAAATACACCTAGGGTGGCCTGGCCACCTCACACAGAAGACTTACCTCATCTTAATTCCTTTCCTGCAGGTTAGTACAATTTATATCACACAATCTCAAGTAATGATAAGAATTTAAATAATTGGAACGGCATCACTTTCAAACAGATCACAATCGCACTTAGCACACATTCCAATTATTCACTGCCACACAAGGGCATAGCCTACTCGCAATTCAACTATCTACTGACACTCATGTCGCACGCCTCCCCCATGGAGCGCGGCTTCGTCAGTACGTCGACGGCATTCCCGAAGGAGCATGTGTCCAGTTGGCCTAGCCTCTACTGCGACCCAAGTCATGTCACTCACTGACAGCAAATCACAAAGAGAATAGGTACAGTTGGCCTAGCCACTACTGCGACCGGGTCTATCAACCAGCACACGACAAATCATTATAGGCTTCCGGACATTCCACAATTCATTCACATACTTCAATTTCAATAGCAAACCTTAACAATCGAATTTTTGCATCAAAATCCAACACTTGGGTTTTTATGGCTAAAAACCCTATTTATCACAATCAACACTCAATTTGCCATATACATTCATCAAATTCAAATTCTAAATGCACAGCAACGATTAACACGAAATTCTAAGCAATTGGGGTCAAAAATAATTTTTCGAGTTTTTTTTTTTTTTTTTATAATAATAATCAACACTCAATTTGCCACATCCATTCATCAAATTCAAATTCTAAGAGCACAGCGATGATCGGCATGAAATTCTAAGCAATTGGGGTCAAAAATAATTTTTCGATTTTTTTAAAATAATAATATTTTAATGATTTTCAAAATATAATATATTATCCCATTTTCTAGAATTTCGAAACATAACAATAAATCAAAAATAAAACCATTTAAGTCACATCAAGGCTTATATTAAATAAACCTACTTAACCTTAAACTAAACACACTTAATACTAATTAAATCTCTTAATCCAAATCACACTTAAATAAACTAAACTAACCACCTAAACACAATTAACTTAGGCTAAGCACACTTAGGACATCATTAACCCTCTAATCAAGATTTAGTGAGCTAAACTCACCGGATTAGCGAGCCGAGCGCACCAAAACGACGGGGCCGACGCGAGAATCAACTTTCCTCAAGGCGGGTTGAGCAACCGGGGTCGAGAAGCCGGGCAAAACGAGCCCCAAAGTTCCAAATCTTGGCTAGAACTTCAGCCAAGGGGCGGCTTGGGCGCGGGACGGCAGAGGAGGGTGGCGGCGAGCTGGCGGCTGGCCTCGGTGAGCCTCCGGCGAGGTGGAGCGGCGAAGGGGGCGGACGGAGGGGCGGCGCAACGACGGGGCGGAGCGGCGCGCGGGCGTCGCGGCGCGGCGACGGTTGGCGATGGGCGGCCGGCGCGATGGCGAGCGGCTCCTCCGGCTGCGGCTGCGACTGCAACGGCGGGCGGCTGGGCTCCGACCCAAGGCTCCCCGGTTGCTGGTTTTTGAAGCTTCAAGGAGAAAGAAGATGGAGGAGGAAAACCAATGGGGAAGAAGAAGAAGAAGAAAGAGGAAGGAGAGAGAAGGGGGGCCATTTTTTTTTTTTTTTTTTAAAACTAACCAAAAATGGCCCACATGACCTAAGATGACATCATCTTCCACTAACTTCAACCTCCCATAATCTTAGTCCAATGGGTCCAATTTCATTTTCCGCTGGGGCATAAAATCTCGTACCTTAAATTTTTTCAATTCCAATCAATTCTCGTCCAATTGAGCTCAATTAAAATCCATAAAATTAATACATGATCTTCATAAGGTATGTGACACCCCAGGACTTCCAATTTCTTAATTCAGTCACAATTTCACGGTTAATTTCATTCTGGCACGATATTAGCGCGTCCCCGACCTCTTGGTTAGCTTTTAGAAATTTTTATGCATTCGACCTGTGGTTGATAAATCTCAAGCCACAATGTGCATCTTTGACACATTGGTGACTCTCGGTTGTCGTGAAAATCTCAAGATTTCAAATACGGACACAAGAGACCCAATCGACAAAAAAGTCGGACCAGTGCCAACCGATAAGAATAGTGTAATCGGGTGGAATCACTCACACTCGATCACATGCCTCTGTCGAGCCAACCTATCTCCGGCTTCCAATTGATTTTTAACTGTGCCATAATGACCCTTGCAAATTAGCTCGGTCGAAATGTCGTTTCCTTGTCAAATTCTCGAGTTTGATGCATTAGAATCTTTTACCGGCTTCACCTGATAGATTGGTTTTCACATGATAGATTGGTTTTCACATGAGTGGCCAACTCAAGGAAAGGAACTATATGCATGCAGATGAAATGCCCGTCTCAATTTACTAAAAATAAAATCGGAAAAAATCGAGATGTCACAAAAGCTCTACAAATAGTTAAATAAAAAATTTTTGAATGTCACACTGTACTGTGATCCATAAAAAGACTTTTTTTGTTCATTGATAAAAAAGTGCATCTTCGATTTTTAAAATCAGATAAATGAGAAATTAATAAAAAAAAGAAATGATAATAAAGATTTTTATGGGGAACGCTTCAAAGAACCTATAATTTTAACTTAATCATTAAAAAGTTGCGAAGTCCCACTAATTAAGGTCTACTCTTTTTTTTTTTTTTTTTTTTTTTTTTTAAAGTGGCAAACTTGAGAAGTTGCTAACAAATGCAACTAAAGGTTTATAAACCACACGAAAAGTTGGAAAATTAAAAATAAGAATATATATATTTATATATATTAATATCGAAAATGGCAAAGCCCAAAAGTTACAACAAAACTCGCCTAACTAAACTGGATCCAACCTAATCTCCTATCAATAAAGGAATCGGACCTCTTGGTGGCCTATCCAAGATTAAGGTGTCATTCACATCATAAGAGTGAATGGCCCAATTTGCTAGCCCGTTAGTACATGAGTTTCCTTCCATTATACAGAATTCTAACATGCTGGAAATACGTTAACAATTTCTAAATCTAAGAAATAAGCATGTCACCAAAGTTGAGAGTAAGAGTTAATTTCTGAGACAGTGAAATAGCGGCTTGTGAGTCCATCTCCATGTTAAGTTTGGGGATACCCAAAAAAATTTCTATTTTAAGACCCAAAAGGATTACCCGATAGTTCTAAAGGAAATGTATCTTTATTAATTGATCATGGAGCTGTCGGATGGATCCTTGCCCATTTGACAGTAAGGGTGAGCATGGTCCAGGTTGGTCCGGGCCACCCCCTAACCCTAGGACCAACCCGTACAGTGTCGGTTCTCAATTTTTAGGACTGAGGATTGACCCTATTGAGCCTAGGACCAAGGACCGGAGCGACCCAATGGGTTCGGTCCGATTCCAGTGTCAACCCGGGACCAATCGATAATTTTTTTTGTCTTATTTTTATACTCCCTAAAAAAGCAAACCTACAAATTCAAATTACACATCCATCGACAATACGACATTGTGCAACTAAATTATAAATACCAATACATATTTAGCAAATTTAAGATGACATAATAATAGAAATTTCGTACCTGCTAACCGCTCATTGAGATATGGGACAAGATGGAAAGTTCTTGTAATCATCTATCTTTAATATTCATAACACCATATGCAAAAGCGTTTTCCTGCATTTGATCATGTAAAGTCCACTCAACCAAAAAATGAGCTTCACAACACTTGACTAGCAAATCACCGTAGCAACTGTAGTACTACTCTACTCTTCAAAAACTTCTACCATTTGACACAAATTGAAAAGCAAAGTGCAGTTGAAATTCATTAGTAAAATACAATTAAACCATAAAAGTTCAAAATACTTAATATAAACCATGAATATATAACTTCACATCTTGTTAATTCACTTGAACTTCTAAACACCTGAAAACAAAACAAATGACACTTAATTAATACTCAACAAAAGTTTTAAATTGAAATTACTATTAGTGCTATTGATAGAACATCTCAATATAATATAATATAACAAACATTTTACTTAGGTTTGAATATATAAAAGAATTATAAATAATATAATATAATATACAGGGTGGGTACAAGATTGGACCGACCCAAAACTCTTAGGACCAAGAATCAACCCGCATAGTGTTGGTTCTGGAATTTCAGGACCAAGGACCGACCCAATCCCCTTGGAAACTGGACCAGGACCGACAGGGTTGGGCCGGTCTAAGATCGGTCCAGAGTCGACCCTAGACCGCTGCTTACCCCTATTTGGCAGTATGAGGATTATCCAACGCTCATGCACCTGATCCCCACCAATCTCCTGTTGGATCAAGGACAATCACATGTCAACATATATGGAACCAACCCACTTGTTATGCCGAAGACTCTCTATTGGCTAAGGAATAAATGTTGATAAGTAACTAAAATAAGAGTTGAGGACACAAAAGTGGTTGGTAATTTAATGGAAGAAAAGTTGGTAATCTCTGAAAAATAGTTAGTAAATGTAAAGGTTATTAATTAAGCTAGAAAAAAGTTAGTAATACAATAGAAAAGTCGGTAAACTTGAAAAAATTAATCACTGTCAAGTAGCTTAGATAAAAGTCCATAACAAAAAACTAGTAGGTAATTTATTTATTTTTAAAAAATTGTAAACCACTTTATGTTCGGTTGATAATTACATGTAAGATTTATAAAATTTGAAACCTTAGTAATTTGCCAATCATAAAAAAATAAAATTAATAATTCCATAAAAGTGTTAGTAACTTACCGGTAAGTTACTTAGGAAAATAATGTCACCGGTCAATCTTTGGACCAATGATTTTTTTTTTTTTAATACATATCAACACTTAGGGAAATTTACCCGCACGAAAAATAATCTGCATCTTTTTAGCACAGAACGATAGAATTCCGTCCTATTCAACCAGGACAATGTATCAGAATATCTTGATACAGTTTGACAATCTCTTTTGCTAGCAAACAATATACTTCTCCATCTGCTTCATGGCTGTGTTACTTCCATATATAATTTTGCATACATGTACATTGGTATGCATATATGCAATGGTGCTATACATACATGGAGGACCACACTTAGGGGTACTGAATGCTGCAAAAAGCAGATCTATGTTTATTTCGCTAGAACAAGGGTGGGGGAGAGCCCCAGATTATGCCATGCAATTCATCCACCTGACTTCAATATTGCATATCAAAGATATAGCAGCAGAAGTTTCCCTTTATGTCAAAGCTTTAATTGAGATGGCGGAGCATCCACGGAGGAAGAAGTGTACCAGCCCGAGGCTGAGTCAGGATCTCTCCGTCATTGTGTCCGTCGTGTCTTGCTTGATAAGAGCCGCTGCATAATTTCACATATATCTTATAGCTTAGAACAGGCACCAGAAACCAGCTAATCTGTCGAACTACTCACAGCACATAGTCTTCAAAACTTAGATAATTGAAACTGGAGATTTATCCCAATCGTCAACTGCACTAGATGCATTCACTTGACTTACTACAGGAACTGCATTCAATCTGAAATACTAGACTCAGGACCAAAAAGAATTCTCATACCGAACCCTTTACTGTCATAAGTACTTAGAAAAGTGCTATACTGTTGTATGGGGAAAAATAGCACGTTTTGAGATTAGCTTATTGGTTTCAACATGGCGTAACTAGTGTCAGTGTGTAGACACGAGTGAATCCTAGCATGTGTCCGCATATGTGTCTGCGTGAGTGAGCACATACACGAGAGAGAGAGAGAGAGAGAGAGAGAGAGAGAGACTTGATGTCGAGAGATGGCAAGTTGTGGGGTAGAACAACAGGTGAGTCAAGGGCATGGTCTTGCTGCTCCCACTGAGCTTGCTGCGCTAGTGCCCTCTCCTTCTCCTTTACCTGTTTTCAGCAAAAAAAAAAAAATTCAAAAATACATAAGCTTGTGCTATTTTTCTAATCATATATCTCCAAAAGCATGATTTTTCTTAAAAAATATAATAATAAAATTTCTTTAGGCAAATTCATTTCATATCGGGAGCTCTCAAAACAGCTCTCGGAATAGGCCACTCTTTGAAGCAATGCCAATGCTTCGCAAGATTTTGAGAAATTTTGCTATATCAATACAATTACCAAAAAAGAATAGAGTCATGACTCACACACAACCATTTGCCAAGTCATGGCTAGCAAATATATGTCTATGGTCAAGAAACGGTGAAATTTCGTCATCGTATTCTGGAACCTAGTTCTTGGACAGGTTATAAAAGCAAGCTCGAAAGACTACTGACTTCTTTTAATTTGTTATATGTCCAGATGAATTTGACTGAAAAGGTGAGTCCCTTGAAGAAGATTAATTACTCACTTTCTTTATAAGCAGGCTGTTTTGCTCCTGCAATGCCCTATCCTGTGTGAAGACGAAAACGGTCAGCAAATCTTCGACCAATATAATAATATCTGGAAAAACGGTTGCAGGGTTTTAATCTGTTGTTGACGTGAAGAACATAGTCAATCACGGCTCAACAATCAGGTAATGGTCAATATCTCTCACCCATCTAGGGCGCGTATCATAAAATTTCTACTTCTCTATTTCTCTGTTCCCCAGAACGGGTTTGGAACAGAAATCCATTTGGTAACGCAATTTGATTTTTCTATTTTTAGAACAGATTTCTATTCTATAAATAAGTTTGAACAAGAAATCAGAAGCTAAAATTTTTAACTTCTCAATTTCTGTTCCAAAAAGTTTGTCATGCGCACCCCTAAAGTTCCATCTACCCCATTTATATGGTACGATATCATAGTTCTTCTGTTTGTGCTTGGACCACCCCAAATACAGTCACTAGATGTGTCTATCTACATTAAAAAGACAGCCATTCATGTTCCGAGTTTAATGTGAAAATTCTAATATCGTGCCAACAAATTTAATAAGCATACCTTTTTCTGAAGCACTGAGATTGATTCATGCATGAGCTGATTCTGTTCAGTAAAGTTTAGAGTGCAATCAGCCATATGCAGGACCTGATAAGGGTAACTTTGGCTTTCAAATGGATCTTGCTTATGTACCTTTCTCGATCTTATGTGTTTAAGAGCAGACTCCAGTTGCTGCTCCAAATTTTGGAGGTCCTTGAGACTCAAAGAATCAAGATCTTCTCCCATGAAATGCCTGTAACAATCAAGCAAATATCAAGATTTGTTAGCTTCGATGAATTTTCAGTTCTTGCAGTAAATTCGTCTCAGTATATATATACATATATATACCTATAATTTCTCTGTAAAACTTCAAGTCTGGCCTTGAACTTAGCATGCTCCAAAGTCCAGCTACCCTGAAACCCATGATCTAGGATTTAGTGCTAACTGCTTTGTCATAGCAAAAGAAGCTCTTTTTATTATATATGAAATTGCAATAAAAGGCCATTCTTGCTACTATGGTTCTTGTAGATCTAATTTATGAGCAGATCGAAAGACTTGCACGTCCAGTGATTTGCACAGGTTCGGGGTCTGCATATTGCAGCTCCATGGGTAAGCACTGAACGTTGAGCCACAATGATTTGTGGAGAACGTCGTGTATGTCACACAAACTGGAACTCCATTGGTCTATCGTAAGTTTTTGGTTGGGTGTCTTACAATCGATTCCGTCTCACTTGCAAGAACTTGGTGCTCCGCATATGAGTATCTTTCATAGCGTTCGAGAATTCTCTCCATGCTGCCAAAGAAAAGAAGCAGAATCGAAACATGTCATACGAAGTTAGTCAATGTGATAAGATGATGCTCCTATAAGATAGAAAATTGAAATTACTCTTCTAAAGAAGATCATAACCACATAGGCAGATGCATGTATGGTATTACAGCTCCCTCACTAGTCAATGTATAAGTAGAATCTAATGAAAACCATTTTGGATTAATCTACATTTCTTGCTCTGGCAAAAGGAAAAGAAGTCTATAGTTTGCCAGAACATGGTAGAAGTTTTGTTTTTTGGTTGGAAAACATGGTAGAAGTTTACTAGGCATAGAAAGAGGCACAAACCATGTCATCAAATAAATCTGAAAGAAGTAAGAAGAAGAAGAATACATAGTTTGGCTATAGCTATACGATTCGCATCACGATAACAAGATTATTATCAGATCAGACATGTACTTAGCCTCACAAACTAATTAATCATTGTCGACGAGCACTTGGAAGCAAGGCTCGAGAATGGATTAAAAGCTGTTAATCGACAAGATTATGAACGAGTATAGCGAGCAAGTTTAGTTATAAGCCATGCTCATACCTAGAGTTTTTCTCTACCACAAAAGGAAGATCATCGAAAGGGACAATATGAGGACATTGAACATAACCCATCATGGGAAAGGAACAGAAAAGGAAACTTTTCCTGTTTCCTTCTCTCGTGTCAACATAGAAATGCCGGCTGTCTGTCAACTAGGTCAAATGGTAATTTCGCTCGCACCATCATCACCCTTTTGTGTCATCATGTTCGGCAGGTGACATTGCCACCGTTTCGAGTGAACGCATGTTCCAAAGAAATAGGAGCATCCTTACATCATCCTTCCCTAAATTTGAGACTCACAAATTAAGTATTCTCTGACCAAAAAAATTAAGGATTCGAGCAGCTGCTCTTCATTTTTTTAATCCTTCCCGGCCCTATCTTTTCACGGCTGAATCTTTGTTTTCAGTATTGATAAAACCTGTCAGATGAAGTTCTTAGCACAATTCCTAACATACTGCCCCGAAAGCAAGTTAGTTTCATTTGTTCTAAGCTGCAAAACCTGTACTTCCTACGAGGACTCAATTGAGTCCGACCAATTCATACTATACACCTTGACGCTTGAGGTTAGACTCGAATCCAGCCAACCCCACGATTTATATTGCATATTCAGCCTCTTCTTTGTACAAACTATAATTAGAGTTCTAACTGCAGTTGTTATATAGAGGTTTTGCCAACACTTCTATATCCCTTTCCCGCCATTGATCAAGAATACATTATCACTAGAATGATTGATTCAAATCAAAGATAAAACCACAGTGAGAAAAAGCATATACTTACTTGGCATCCAAAAAAGAAACACAGCAAATTGCGACACATGGAAGCAGAAGCATATGATCATTTTCGCTTGAAAATGAGATTCTTGTCTTTTCATTGCAAGAACCAAACCAATCACAACAATTTCCAATTTCTACTAGGATTCTCAATGTTCTCCAGGAGAGCGGTGTGGTCCCATAGCTACAGACTAAAGTGGTGAAAGAAGATTAATTGTACCATGACCTGTCTCTTCAACCGGGAAAACACATCGTATCGTGATTTAGCTTCTGGGTTATCCAGAAAGGAACTTTAACTGCGTGATTAGCCCTCCCTATGAAGAGATCCAGCTGGTGATTAGACAAAAGGAGTTCGCATTTTCCACAATCTCTTCTTTCTCCAACTTTCGACGAGGAAAGCTGATCTCCAAAGTCGAAAAGGACAAAAAAGGATTGTAGAGTCCAACGAGTTAAACAGTAGACGATATACCCGACGAAAAAAAAAACGGTAGACGATATGGAACTTCGAAAAACCACGTGTTGGAATGCTAGTGAACAGATCCGCCATAATCCGCAACCTAACCTCTTCTTTTGTGCACACGTGTTACTGCGTATACAGTAACCATCAGTCCACTCGAAAGTTCAAATTACAGACACGAATGCAGCTTAGATCAGAGAGTCCCCTAACATTAGTTAACAGTAAGCATGCTTTCTTCGTACGCAGTTCTGACTCTATATAACATCTTCGTTGTCCAAGAACTAGAACGTCGGGATGAATTAATTCGTTTTAAAATGAGCCCTTTTATCCACATTAAGAGCTCTTTCACTGCATTACAATTTGAGTTCATATTCGCGTTGCACCTCCGCACTTCATGACGTGTGGATCGAGCCACGGAGGCAAGAAAGCTTAATGCTATATCAATCTCACATTCGAAGTACGGTACCTTCGATGCAGGATCGATCGTAAAGGATTTTCACAGGAAAAACGCGGTCTCCCTAAAACAGTCGTGACATGCTTTCTGCTTCGTAAGCACAAACGGAAAAACTTTTCCGGAATTGGCAAGAAACAAGAATTACTGCACCTTCAAATGCGCAAACCCGAATACGCACAAAAAAAGAAACCGCGACCCATCAAACCTCATCAAGAATCGAAGTAGAACCCACTAATCCACGAAGCTAGACGATATTCAAAGAAATCAAGAAGCCCTGAGAACGGAAACGCCGGAGATGGCGGCGAACGAACGAACGAATGGTGATCAAGCGAACGTTACCAGGAATCGGTGGAGTACTCGAAGAGCTTCCCCTTGGTGGAGAAGATGATGAGGGCGACCTCGGCGTCGCAGAGGACGGAGATCTCGTGGGCCTTCTTGAGCAGACCCGCCCTCCTCTTGGAGAAGGTGACTTGCCGGTTGATCTTGTTCTCTATCCTCTTCAGCTGCAGCCTCCCCCTCCCCATCCTCGCTCCAATTCACACAACCCAACACACACCCCAACACACACCCCAAAACGGCAAGAAACAAAAGAAAGACAGCGCCAGAGAGAGAGATGAGAGATGGGAGATGGGGTGTTGTCTTGCCTGGTCGCTGCCCTATATTCTTAAAGAAGAGCCTGGAGGAGCAACAAGAAAGACAGAGAAAGAGAGAGAGAGAGAGATCTCTGGTGAAGTCTGGTCTGGTGGTGGGTTCCTTGGTGCTTTGGTGCTATATGTGGAAACGGAAAGGCCTAAGAAAAACCAGGGTGGTTTCGTCAAGAGGCGCTGTCTACCGCTGATTGGCTCCGCACCGCTCGTGAATAGTGTCAGTGGTATTCACTCCCCACTCTGCTCCCCTCTCCATGCATTCGTGCTCCTTATATTCGCCTCATGTTTTCACCTGTACGTCTCGCGTCTTTCCTGTTCTCCCCTCTTTTCTTGTCCTTGCGAAATCTAATATCTGCAATCATCACGTACTATAATCGTATAAGCTAACAAGAATATATATACACATACACACAACAGCGGAGATCATGACCGACTACAGAGAAGAAATATACATTTCGAAACTACGTATTTGTATTAGCCCATATATATTCTTGTTAGGTTATACCGTTGTAATACGTGATGACTGTGGATATTATACACACACGCTAGCTGAGATCATGACTGACTAAAGAGAAGAAATATATGTCTCGAGTCTACGTATTTGTGTTAGCCCATGTAGTTTATTAGTGATTAGCTGACAAATTTGAGTTCAATTTAGTATAAAACATAGCTGTTGATGGTAGGTAGAGATCTCAAAAACCGAACCGAACCGACCGAACTGAAAAATTCGATTTTTTCGGTTTGGTTTTTATTCAGTTCGATTCTCATTAAAAATCGAAATTTTTTTTATCGGTTTAGTTTTTATCGGTTAACCGAACCAAACCGAACTGATAAACCAATATTTATTTCTTGGAAATACAACATAAAAAAAAACGAAAAAAAAAATAAAAAAATTGAAAACCAAAAATCAAAAAATCGAACCAAACTGAACCAAACCGAACCAATTTCGGTTTGGGTCTCATTCGGTTTGGTTTGGAAGTTTTTCCTAATGATTTGGTTCACTTTGGTTTTTCAAAAAAATCGAATCGAATTGAACCGTTGACACCCCTAATGATAGGGTGAGCAAAAGGAATCGATCAAACTGGTGATTTCGATCCAATTTCTAGTTCCAAGGATGAAACTGCACCGGCCAAACTAGACCAATTTTATTTTTAATTTTTAAAAATTATTAAATAAATAATTTGCACTCTTAGGCTCCGCTCGTTCAAGAAAACACTTTCTAGGTTTTATGGTGTTTGTTTCACAAAAAATGAATGGATTAGAGAAAACATTTTTCAAGAAAGAAAAAAAGTATTCTAAAATGAGGGAAAATGTTTTCGATGTTTAAAATAATGGAAAACATTTTCCTAAGTCATTCTCTCTTATTTGAGACCCCTACTAACCCCCACTTTTTATTTTTTATTTTTTATTTTTTACTTTTAAAAAATTCGAATTTTTTTATTCATTTTCCTTTTTCAAATAAGTAGAAAGAAAATAAAAATTTTAAAATCTACTTTTTAGAAAAAAATAAATAAGAAAATAAAAATTCATTAAAATGAGTGCACGGAGTAAAATTGAATCAAATTTTTCATACCAAATAGTAGAGAATATTTTCTAATCATTTTCAAAACTCAACCTAACAATGAAAAACATTATCATTTTCCTAATAATATAAAACATTTTCTAATTATTTTCAAAACTCAACCTATCACTAAAAAATATTATCATTTTGCTAAAGAACGAACAGAGTCACCATCATTCCAACTTTTCTCAATGTCGTTGAGATGCAAACATTTCATTTTACGAAAAGTCAACAAACGCATGCTTTTGATGGGTTCATGACTTGGATTTTATCGACATCTCATTTTACGATCTCTGTGTGCCCGTCCGATGTGGGACTCTCGGCATGTCTAGCTTGTCTCTCTTGGACGGTGTCCAGCCTTTCATGCAAACAGCTTCAATGTGGGACTCTTGGTTTGTCTTTGTTGTTTTGTTCCAGCATTTCATGCGAATGCTAAGAGTCTCATATCGAATGGGCAACAAAGATCACAAGTGAGATTGTAAATAAAAATCAAGTCATAGAACCAAAACATGTCTTTCTTGGCCTTTTGGCTAAGATTTAGTATATGTTTTGTGTGTAATGCTCCTATAATTTTTGAGTCATTTTGGTCTTCTTGTGAATAACGAGCAAATGCTTGAGTTTAAAGAGGAGGGGCAGCTAGTTTATCATCGTAATTCGCTCATCCCATTTGATTGCCCGGCCCCGGGACTGATGGATTGGTCCGGTTCTTAGTTCCACCAATAGTCGAACTTGAGTTTAAAGGGGAGGGGAAGCTAGCTCATTATTGTAATTCGTCAATCTCATTGGATTGCTTGGGAATCGGACAAGACCAATGGATCGGTCCAATTCTCAGTTCCATCAATAGTCGATCCAATTCTTGGTCCTAAAAACGAGGAACTGGTCCAAGTTCCTAGATGGCACCAGATCGGACCGTTTACTGATTACCCCTAATTAATAGTTTATTTGTAAAATGATCTAAGAGTTGTTTTGTCCCACTTAGAAAATATACGAATGATAGTTATATTACAGTTATTTTTTAGTTTTGAATTTATATAAAAGAAAAGTTGCCCTTTAGAAATATTATGTTTGTTATATGAAAAGTTTCACTATTATATATTCAATGTTCCTAGTTTGATACCAAGCAAATATCATTACAATCATCATCATAATTCTAACAATTCCAAGCAAATATCATTTCCTTTACCTTGCAAGTTTGTTTATGAATTGAAAAAGAGGTTGTACCTCAAGCAACCTTCTTTGACTTTTCTACAGCATCGTCTGCAAATCTCAAATCAAATTTGTCTAAGTCTTTTATATTTACGTCAAGACAACTTTTTAAGGACTGCACTATTAAATATATTATATATATATACCTGGAACCTATTCTACATATCTAAGAACACGGAACTTACTATATCACAGGTTCTAAAGTCGGTTTCAAGTTTTACTCAAATCCACCTATGTTATTAATTGAATGATTATAATGAATTATTACTTTTAATGACCATCACTTGTTTCTATAATCCATCGACCACAAATTATAGATAGATACACCAATAATAAGAAATATTAACAAAGAAAAAGTTTGGTCATAAAAATTATATTCATATTATATGCTCATTATCGGATGCCATGGAATATTGCAAAATCAAAAGATATAAATCAAGAAAAATACAAAAACTTGTTATAGGTTATAGGTGGATGGAACCTAAAACCTACTTGCCGAAACAGGTTCCCCAAAATTTGGAACTTATCCTATATATCTTGAAATCTAGAATCGGACAACTTCCCACTAGCCCGATTCTTCGGCTTTAAGTTGTACCTCGAAACCATGTTCATCCTTACTTCATATGATCATATGAGAATTTGAGGTCCGTATCAATTTCATTATATATAATGCACACTCACTTGATAAATTTTTGTATATAGCATAGACCTATTGTAGCTGATTCTAAGGATTGTCAAAAAACTCTTAAACCTATTGTACGACAACCAATTCAGTTCTAAAACTTTCAACCGCGTCAATTTAGTCTTAAACCTTTTGATAATCTACCGATATAGTTTTTCTAGATAATTTTGGCCAAAAATTGCAAAGGACTATGCTAGCAAATCATTAAAAGATTTAGGACTAAATTAGCAAATCGTCAAAATGTTTAGAACTGAATTGATACAATTAAAATGTTTATGATTGAATTGGTGGCCGCATAATAAATTTATGACTTTTGGATTATTTTTCGACATAACTTATGTTATGAAGTAAAGAATATGGCTAATTCTATGTCGATAAGACAGTACAATGAGATTATGAGCATAGATGCTAAGGTTGTCGCTAGGACCACCTAAGTGTTGAAATTTTCTCCATTGAAGATTCTCTATGTATAGTCTGACTACTTAACTAAATTAAAGAAAAAAATAACTCTAATTAGTCCCACGCAATTTTTTCTAGGAAAGAGGAAAAAAATTTTGAGTGCCACGGAGGTAGGTAGCAAGCCAAAATATTTTCTTGTCGCCATTAGCTGGATTTTATCTCCGTACCATATTGGTGCCCTCTGGATTTCGAGGGATCCAAAATCCACCCTCACAACGTGCATGGGAGTAAGCAAGAGATTTATCATAAATTATTTCATTCGGATTTTTCGTTGCGGTCTAGAGTTTCAATCGTGACACATCTAGAATAAATTCGATACGCTCAATATCGAATAAAAGTCGAATATCGCAAATCCGACGCTCCACGAACCCATATGTGGATTTGAACACCGAATCGAGAGGCCCACGAGGCCATTGAAAGAGAGAGGCCGGTTTTTTTTTTTTTTGGGGGTTGGGGGACCGCAGCCCGGCCCGGCAACGGCATGATATTTGCAAGCAATTTGATTCTTTGCTTTTGTCGTCGACATTGACAGTTTGATTGGCCAAATTTGGATAGAGGTGAGAGGAGAAAGGAAATGCCTTCGGAACAACATAGGGGGGATGGTCCAACACCAAGCTCCACATGACCACATCACTACATTATTCTTCTTTCTCTCGCGCACTCGAGCAGCTTGTCACCTTTCCTTTGTCGAGAGAAAGCAATATATCGACGTCGCGTCGTGTTCGCCGCCTAAAGCCGACTGCACACAGAGCGCCTCGAGAATTCGATGCGCTCGAGCTCGACTTGTCCGAACGTTTCGTTCTCTTAATGGGTCCTGAAGATTCTGTGGGCATCGCTAGAGATCGCACACGACAACCGCTCCAGCGCGGGACGGATTGTTTGAGCATCATATCGATCGGAATAATGGAAAGAACGATGACACGGTGAGCTGAATCACGCGCTTTTAAGGTATCATGTGAGCATTCTTTTGTTCTCGATCATGTTTGGGGTAAGGGTGGTCGGTTCTCGGTCCCACCCAGTTTGGCCTGGTTCTAAGATGGAATCGAAAACCGAACTGGGAGGACTAATTCGCACAAATGGAACCAGGAAACTGGGGACGGTTGGTCACCTGGACCAAGAACCTGACCGCACCATGGTATGGTCCGATTCCGGTCCGGTCCAATAGAATTGATCGCTTTTTTTTTTCCCGTTACTTTTTTCCCATTATTTGGAATTGGAGCAAGATAGTGTTTAGTTCACATTTTACTAATTTTTCTTGAAGAAATAATAAAATAAAATAAAAAGTATATTTAGTCGGTCCGATCCAATCTAGTCTAAACACTAGTTTTACTTTTAGAAACTAGGAATCGGATCAAACTAGCCAGTTTGGGCGGTTCCCGATTCAAGTAGTTGGTTTTGCACATTCCTAATTTGGGGAAGCTCTGATAAATAAATAAATAAATAATTGAATTCACAAACTAGTAATTGCTTGTCTTTTCATCTCATTAATTATTATTATTATTGTTTTGGTCAGACATCTCAATAGTTGTTAGAATTCTTAAAATCGTATTCAATCATACCACATGTTATGGTGAAGCTACCTTCAATGTGCTGGCAAATTAAACTAACGGAGGAAATTGATGATTGTACTGATCATTGGAGTGGCGGTCCGCCTTTCGAGTTTATACAATGTTCGCGCATTGCATGCTGCCATCCACCAGGCCACCACTGACGACTCTCTGCCTCCCCCTGCTTAGTGTTAGGGAAGGAGGAGCTAAAGCCTAGTGGTCGAGGTCATTGACCTTGATTAACACAGGCAAAGGTCTGTCGATAACCACCGAAGACCTTGGATATGAGGTCGTTTGTGGGGAAAAGTACCAAAATAATCATAAACCTTTTCACATTGGTACTAATTCAGTCCATTCGACTAATTTAAGCCGGAAATTGTTGATGTGGCCGCCAGCGGTCTTATGTGGCGCCACGTGGACAAAATTTATAATTATATATATATATTTCAGATTTTTAATTTTTTTTTCTCCTTATCCCTTGGTTGGCGAGGTCGCCGGCCACAGGCTGGTCGGGGCGAGGGGCCTTGCGCCCTCACCGGCCACTGGTGAGGGTCGCCGCGCCCTCGCCGGCCACAAGCGAGGGCGTCGGCCCCCGCCTAGATCCAGGCGAGGGCGCAGCAGCCCTCGCTCATGGCGGGCGAGGGTGCGACAACCCTCGCCCGGATCTAGGCGACGGCCACGGCAGCCTCGCTTGTGGTCGACGAGGGTACCGAGCCCTTGCCAACCAACAGGCGAGGGTTTCGGCCCTCGCCTAGATCTAGGTGGGGGCCGACACCCTCGCTTGTGGCCGGCAAGGGCACGGGCCCCCGCCCCAACTAGCTTATGGCCGGTGATGGTTGGCCGGTCGGTGACCTCACCGGCCAAGGGTTAAAAAGAAAAAAAAGAAAAGAGAAAAAAAAAAAGGAAAAAATAATTTTAAAAAATTAAAAAAAATAAAAATATATATATATTTGTCAACGTGACACCACATAAGACCGTCAGTGGCCACGTCAGCAATTTCTGGCTTAAATTAGTTGGATGGACAACGTGAAAAGATTTAGGACTAAATTGGTCCAATTAAAAAGTTTAGGACTGAATTGGTACCAATAAAAAGGTTTAGGACTATTTTGGTACTTTTCCCGTCGTTTATGTTGTTGACGACTTCCACGACCTCAAATCTAAGGTGAGAGAGAGAAAGGCAAACGTGCTCTGATTTTGTGAAAAAAAAAAAACCCTAAGCCCCTACTCGGTGCTCCTCTCAGTCTGGATTGAAACCCTAACATTTGGCTTGGAAACGAGGTTGTTTTTGTTTCATGTGGTCAACGTTGTTTCGATTTAAGGGATTCGCTTTCACAAACATGGCACTTGCCTAATCATGTCAAGTGTCTGTTTGCCATTTTAGATGCCACGCGTACACATTTCAAGAAAATCTTTGAAGTGGCCAAAATTGTCCCCAAGATAAAAATTAGTGCCTTTCGACGTGACACCTGAAAAGCTAAGCCAAAGTCATCTCCCAAGTGATAATTTGCGTCTTTGCATACGTCAACTGAAAGTTGAGGATTGAGGCCCAGATGGCCCCCAGACAAAAGTTGGTGCCTCTTTGTTGTGAAAAGTCTCACTGATCTTGCTACCATTTCAAACCCTTTGTCACTCATTGTCGGAAGTTCGTATAAGGACGAGCTCTTTTGCTATCATTAAGAATCCTTTGTCATTCAATGTTGGAAGGTCTTATAAAGATGAGCTGTAATGAATACTAAGTAAGCCAAAATGTGATACGTGACTAGTGATATAATCGTGGCCACATAAATGCTTCCCTATTGATTTTTTTTTTTTTTTGGTCGATCATACTCTATTTCTATTCCAACGCTCACTCTTAGACTTTTACCCTGCCTCCTTGCAGGGTGTGGGAGTCGAAACTCACTCCTGAAACTACAGCATCCCCACCTCAACCCCCTGAGAAGGTAGAGATTTGAACCCCCACCCCTATTCCAAGTTGAAAGGTTGGCCACTGGAGCAATCCCAATGGTTGCTTCCCTATTGATTCACACAACAATGAGAGGCCGAGTGATCCCCTATAGAATCATTGGTGGCAAAAAATTTTTCACTTTGACAAAGACATCAGCATCGACAATCTGATAACCAAGGCAAACCGTGCTTTCTGGGTGAAAGGAGCTAATTGATCGGCCAAACTTCGCGTACTGAAAAGGAACATTTGAGGGAATCATTCAAATCCAAGCAACGGATAAAGGGACTCTAAAGTGAGCGCTACGTTCGACCATACATTATGACAGTAAGCTATGCAGCTCAATATTGCAGGCTTTCGAAAAGAACTACAAAGCAGAGACCGTTTCAATTGCAATATAGGGCCATACAGACATTATCAAAGTTCTGATCATGAGAGAGGAAAGTGTGGCCTTCCTCTTTTTATGTCATCACAGCTCCAAAATATTATGTACTTATTGTCTTGCAGATCGCAATTTTACAAGGGACACATGCACAAATTTCACCAGCTCGATTCACACTCCAAGTTGATGTAGTAAGTTCAAAGCATCCATCCCGGAATGAATCCGGCAACATTTTGGCTCGAAACTGAAGCATTCATCTCGTCCAGACGTGTCAGATTGTATCTGCAAAATAAGAACATAAAAGAGAAACAAAAGAAAATCCACTCCGTTGTTCATTGTGTCACGACCACTGAGATGTTTGTACACGTAGTGTTTTAGTAAGTGGGAATAAGGATGCCAGTAGTTACCCGATTTGCAATGAGAGGTTGCCGTCCATTGGGTTGAAGAACCCTTCCGATTGAGGAGGAAAGAGGCCATATGGAATGTCCCCGCCCCCAACCCCGCCCCCGCCGCTGCCGCCGCCACCACCGCCGCCGCCACCGCCACCTTGACCTCCGACTTCCCAGGCAAGTTGAAAGGGAATTTGCGGACTTACTTCTTCCAGCTAATTGTGAAGTACAGAAAAATCCAAATCCAATCAATAAGTGTATTTGAAGCAGTGGCATCATGATGAAGAATCAAATATAAGGTAGTCACTTCTTGTATTTTGCCACTAATCCACGATGCTTACTGCATCAATTAGGCTGCTTGACATCGAGGTCTCTAAACTAATGTGAGGACTACACCGGCAAGCTCAGGGTTAGGAAGGAGATAACATGGCTATTATACAATCACAACCATAAGTTTTCAGGAAGAGCAACTTCTAATGCTGTCTACCAGTGCTATAAGCTTGGCAACCAAATGAATGGCTATGAAATAGCTCTACTTAAGATTTCATTATTTGAAGAGAATGTGATCATCACCCTGACAACATCCTATCTTGTGACATCATGAAGTAAGTTTGTGTGACTGGCCCCAAAATGCAACTTAAAAATACTGTGATAATCTTTGGTATGGTAATTTTATTCGAAGAACAGTTCGGCAACTCTAGAGAGAGAGTATGTGTGCATGCGCGTGTGTGGAAAATGCTGCACAAGAAACAAGATTTAGGGTGCTAAAATAGCAATAAATTGTAACAGAAGCTATCGTTTGCATGTTCAATTGAGTCCATCCTAGTTTCTTAATCCATCGATTGATTGCAGGAAAACAATTTTCATTGCAATTATCAGTAACTTTGCATTTGCAGCCCCTAAGAACAGTGTGTTACCCCCATTTCTAAGAACTCATAATTATCTGAGCTCTATGAACTCCATGCCCGGTTAAATTAATTGAAACATTCAACAGTACTCAGTAAAAAGCATGAGTTTCTCCTTAATACTTGGCCAAAATGGACAGCAGGAAAGATTCAAGAGAAAATTACTGCCACATGAACAGAAGGCAAGGTGTGTAATTAGGTGCGATACCTTCCTGCTAAGGATTTTGTTGGTCTCCAGTAGCACTTGCTCCTAAGTAGACATGCACCATCCAACATTGAGCAAGGAGAAGAAGAAAGGAAGGAAGCGAAACCAACTTCCATTCTAAAATAGTCGATAATTAATTAATCCATACCCTGTTTTGAAGATTGGTGAGTTGATCGAGCATGAACTGGGTCTGCAAGATTAATTAAGAGCAATTCATCGTCCAAGTGATAGAGGGTTACGTTAAAAAAATATGCTCATTACTCATGAGAGCTTCCTTTCTGATAACCATCTCTCTTTTCACAAGTTACCTTTGTCGACCGAATGTGCTTCAATGAACTCTCCAGTTGACGCTCCAGATGCTCAAGCTCTTTACCGTCTAGTGAACCCAATTCTTCCCCAAGCAGGTTCCTGTGGCTCACTCACATTTAAACTCCAGTAAGTACGCCAGAGAATTTCAAGCACATTAATAAGTGCAATGTTATTTCGTGAATGTAGTGGGAGTTGGTAGATGTAGAAACTGAAATTAAAAGAGCAAGACAAAAAAATTCGGCCAATCTTATTATGAGTTTCTGATGGCCCAAAATAATTGAAACCAAACACAAAGTGACTTGAACTATTGCTACTACACGAAAGCAAATTGAAACTTGTGGAAATAATGAGCAGATTCACAACTGCAGATAGAGAGAGATTCAAACCTTTGAGATTGCTGGAGGACCTCAACTCTTGCTTTCAGCCTCAAGTATTCCTGGTAGCTGCTCTGCTTGACAATATAATTAGGATTAAACCTTCATATACTGAACAAGTAAGCACAACAACCTGATAAACTCTTGCCCTAGTAGGTGAATGAGCACCATTCTATGGATAAATCCTGCTCTGATCTTTTTGTAGTGGTCAGGTGGTATACTCTAAGCCATTTTTTGCTCACCAAATGAAGTTCTTTTCGTTATTGCCATCATTTTCATAAACAAAGCATATATAAATGGAGTTCTTGAAACAAGATTTCTCTCTCTCTCCCCTCATACACATGCACACATACACGTGCGGGCAGGCACGTGCACAAAGAACAAAGAAAGAAAAGACCAAAGGTACCTGTGTCTCCTCGATTGAGCGGCTTGGGTTGAGCTGAGCACCATAGCTGCACTTTTGGTACCTTTCAAGTGTTTTCATCATGCTAGGGCAAGAAGGTGAATGGAAAGAGGAAATTAACATAAGATTGAGCAAAAGAACACTAGGTTATTACAAGAGATAGAGAATATGGGAGATGAAACAAAACCATATCATGCTTCAAATGATGCCTAGTTCAAATCCAAAAGCACATAGAAAGGCACATGAGTCTATGTAAACGGATACTTAAGAGATGTCCCTCCTTCACTTCTCGTCGCCTTCAAAGAGAAAAAAGATTTCACATACTCTTAGCAATCCTCATTGATGATTATGTTAGATCTCCCTTTGTTACCATATGCCAATGCCAATAGAAAGGAAGTATGATAATTATAAGACAATCAATAGAAAGGAAGTATGACAATTATAAGACAATCAATCACTTTTAGTGCTCTTGATCAATCGATGTGAATATTAAGGTTGATTCCACTTAGTATGTTGTCAAATGATGGTGAAATAACTCAAGCTGAACGACATATGCTAAACATCTTGAGGAATAGCGTTTGACAATCCAAAAGAGCTATTATTGGGGATGGGAGGGATAGATAATGTGAGCCAATGGCGAGGTGGAGAATGATCTATCTGATGAATCTCGCGTGCCCTATGTAAATAGTAATAGATCCTTGTTCTTTATACGGTAATTCTCATGTGTGGCTTTAGGATTCGCTCGTTTTCTTTTTCATTTGGTGAATAGATAAGATATAAAATGTGTGTTGTTCTCTGACAGCTTAAATATTTAGAACAAAAGATTGCATATCCGATTCTCTAACACACCGTTAAAGAATAAGTTTCCAGTTCCTTGATTCTTTCCCCACAAATATCAAGTTCGCATTCTTAATTAAAGAGTCTTCATCCTACTAGCCTTCACATTCTTAACAAATAGAATGAAATTAGTTCTCTAACAATTTTAGTTTTTAGAATAGATAGTTGCGCATTCAATTCCAACACTTAAATAATAGATAAGCAAGTTGATTATGAATAAAGAAGCACGTATTACATGTCTAAAATCCATCTTGTTATTTGATTTTCCCTTACTCTATCAACCTCATTAGTGAACTCCAAGTTTCAAGTTGCATTCAGTAACAACCAAATAAAGGGAAAATGTTTACTTCAAGATGGTTGATCAAATATCAAGAAAAGAGTGTGAATCTTGATTGCAACCCATGCACAGGTGCATCCTAAACAATATATGATAGAAAAAGGCCTTAAATCAGGATAGTTCATGGGTAAAAATCTGAACATGTTCCATTAAGTCGGCTGTGATGTTTTAGTACATTACAAAATATAGGGAAACAAAGAGATATCCAGGACTCTAGTAAACACTGTTTTATTAGGGTCAAACGGCGTTAATGTTTTCAGAGTAAAACAGAAAACAAGGATACCCATATGTACTACTACAGAAAATATTGGGCAATCCGACCCCTCCACATCTGTAATGTTTTAGTACGTTACAAAAGTAATTTTGCATAAAAGAGCAGCCAGCCCTACTCATTGACGGGGCTCCAAGTATCGCTTCCTGATTGGTTCAGAAACGCTGACATGGAGTGGCTAGACCACCTGATATTTTTGCTCATTTGATATATAGTTACTTGAAGAAAACATCAATTTGCAATGAATTTGTAGACAGATTGAGTTGACTTTTTCCGGTTGTTTTAGCTTGTATATGCAATGAAGCCCCACGTTGTCTCTATACGTGCTGCTAGGGTTTTCATTGGGCATCAGACCAAAGAAAGAGCAGCCTTTTCTCTGCCACTGCAATTGTGTCGAATTTGACAGCACATGTGAAATTCTTTAGTGAGACTAAGAGGAAAAAGTATACTAAGTATTGTGGATATTTTTGCAGGAGAAGCATCCATCTTGAAATGAACTTTGATGGCGATCGTTAGCGGAATTTACAGGGAGAACATATCATACACGACGCTACTGAAATAAACCCTTTGAGAGGCTGATTATCATTAATCCTGAGAACCCTTTCCATGAGCACAAATGAGATAAATTAAATTATAGGGAAAAAATATAGCAAGAAAAGGAAAAACAAGAAGAGGTGAGATCTGAATCTGATCTTTAGTGGACCGAAGAAGAACACTTTTCTTGAGAGCTTTCCGTTGCTTAAATTTCTTTTCTAAGAGGATCAAATACCCCGAAAACCCAAAAAGCATAGCAAAAGTTTGAGAGGTACTTAAGAGTTTTAAAAGACATGATCCAACACCAAGAGATCTAAACCCTTGATAAAACTGAAAACCCTTACAAAAAGAAATCTAGAGAAACAATAGTTTCTTGATTATGAGGTGCTCGTGTTGGAGAGCATCAAAAGTAACCAAAATAAAGCAATGATCAGATTTGAAGACCTCAAGAAAGAGATCCAGAGCTAGAGCAGGGAGACAAAGAATACCTAGAGCTGCTACAGAACTCGCAAAGCTTGCCCCGGCTGGAGAAGATGATGAGAGCGACCTCAGCATCACAGAGGACCGAGAGCTCATAAGCCTTCTTGAGGAGCCCATTCCTTCTCTTGGAAAAGGTCACTTGCCTGTTGATTTTGTTCTCTATCCTCTTCAGCTCAACCCTCCCTCTTCCCATTTTTAACACCCTCACCCACTAATAAACTCTCTCTCTCCCTCCCTCTCTCTCTCTCTCTCTCTCTCTTACCAGTCTTAGTTAAGAGATGAGGAAACTTTATGAAAGGACCATTAGAACAGAGAGTACCCAAAAAGAGATAAGAAAGGAACGGTGCATTCTATGAAGGAAATGGAAATGGAAACCCTGGGAAGACTTGCATATGTCTCTGGATGTCTGTGTGTTTGGGTATGAAAGGTTATATATATATACACTCACATGTGCCATGTACTGCACAACACACAACCACTAGCTTGTATTACCAGTATATATATTTGTCTCTGCTGCCGGTGTGGATAGATATATGTCTTACATTGAAATTGTGATGTACTTTTGTTCTTGCTCAGTCCACCACAAAGACTCAGAACTCTCTGGAAGCCTAGGGTTTTCCACGGTGCAAACATAAATCCTGTATGATCCGAATTCATGCATCGGTTCCTTCTCTCTCCTCCCAGACCTATTCAATTATATTCATGTGCATCGGCCCAAAATTTTTATCTATCTAAGATGAGCTTTCTCATTGTGTTAATCACATTAGATCCCTTTGACTATGCACCAAAATCTATATGTACTTCTACTGCTGCATCGTATGTGACAAGGTACTATAGAGATGAGCATGTATAAATGTTATATAGTCACTAGATTTACCTCAATGTACATAAAAACTTATGTTTCCAAAAAGTTTATATCGTCATAAGAATTAATAAAAGATTATAGCGAAATAATATCCCGAATCAGAGTCATAAGAATTTAATAGTACAAATATATTAAAAAGATTGGAAAGACTCAAAATGGATCCAAAAGCGTGAGAACGAGCAGGACATGCCATCGAATTTCATCTTATCAATGTTCAAACCTTCATGACAAACAAGTTTGCTGCTCACCGGGACTGGAGTGATTAAGTTAGCAGCCCCCACAGCAGTTTTGGTCAGTGATTTTGAATCTCTTCCGGGGGCTATATCAAGATGAAAGAGATGGGAGAGGAGACTCCATGCAGATTATCCAGTCATGTCATCCGAGATGCCCATGCTGTCATTCATCGTGTCACGTCATGCGTTATTTTTTTCCTCCTGTACGATAGCACAAAAAGTGGTTCATGGGATTTGTCCAAGGTTTGCACCTTGTGTCTTTTGGATGAAAGCATCATCCTTGAGAAAGCAACTAAACAATGACTGGACACGTGTCAAAAACCCATTCGGTTTCTTCACTAAGAAATTTTGAAATCCCTCTGCTCCTTTTTTGTTTTTTTCACATTCAAGTTTTTGGGATAAATTGTTGTCCATTCAACTTTAGCTTATGTCACGGATTTCTTTTTCAGTTCGCAAAATGTAATGCACTAACTTATCTATTGACAAACCTCAAATCATGTAATTTACGACAACCTTAATCATATGCCCTAAGAACGACATAATTTCAATCACATATAAGTAGCGTGTGGATTTTTCTCATTAGTAAATATAAGCATGTTTGATGAACTCCACATTTCACATATGGTACGATACGATAGAGCGCATTCATTTCGAGTGCATGATGTAATTAATGATATGGTAAGTGTAAGAGAAATATCATCACGTAATATGTAACCTTAAAATAACATATGCACCCACACGATAACTATAATTAAAGTCATAGGGATGTCTATCTCGAGGTAGGAAATTAAAAGCACGCCGCTCCATTAACCCAACTTAGTGCCAGAAGAAACAAGGAAGTTCGAAGACTCGACAAGTCAAGACAAGAATCTCATTTCCTACTCATCTAACTTGGATCTTCATTATTCAACCATCTATTCTCTATTTAGCCTATACTTTGTAGCTTCTTTTTTTTTTTCAGCACTTACCCAAAAACAAACCATTTGAGTTTTGTCAACCCTTTGAAAATCAAATTAAATATATTATTATTATTATTATTATTATTATTATTATTATTATCTTGTTGAAAGATTTCTTGGTAAGTGCTTCTACTAAGATTCACAGAAGAGACCAAAGGACAAAGGGCGACTCTTTTTTCCTGCTTTGTCTGTGAAATTGGCTTGCACGGTCAGAAATCTGTCACTGAAGTAGACTTTGATTAATCGAGAATTGCCTGGGACACAGTTAAGGAGCCGCAGTGGTCGCACACGTGTCGCCCCGTGACTGGTGGGTCGCGCACTTCTGCTCCCACCTCGGCGTGAAGAACGTAGGCCGACTGGTGTTTGGAAAAAGTAGCGAAATTACGGCTTCTCGATCTGCCAGGGACACGTGTCAAGATGGGGTCCCGGCTCTAATCCAGCGGTAAAAGAGAAGCAATAAATTTATTTTATTTTTTAATTACAAATGATGGTCAGTGCTCTGCCTAAAAAAAAAAAAAAGATTCTTACGTGAAAAGTACCTTCGGATTTCTTTTCAGTAATTTTTTAATTTTTCACTGACTTCTTATTTGTTATCAACTTTATGGCTCTCCCAATTTGATTCCGGTTTAATCCATCAAAACTTTTAATATTTAAGCATTGAAAGATTAAACCTTATATAATTTTCTTATAAGTTTCTCAAGTTTATAATTATCTTTTATTAAGTTCTAATCTTGAGGAAACCATAATTAGGAGAAGTGGAAAGTAACTTTTTTTTGGCTTTCATATAGGTAATATTGTTTGGCAAAAGTTAATATACAACTTTTCCATCAAAAGAAATGTACACGTACTCCCTTTAAACACACTATGAAAAGTAGTGGATGATTTTAAACATCAGAATTAGTATATTTGTAAACATTTGAGGTACTCAATATTAATAAAATTTAAATATCAAAAGACAAAAGGCGTAAAAATATTTAGAAGTAAGATGCCTACATTGGCTATTTGTAGCATCACGATTCTTCACCTTATCATGAACTAGCTAGGATTAGTTAGTTTTCAAATTACTTTTTCAATGTTACCGTGGTGATTTGATGTCGACGTGGTAGTTATGTGAATGTTTTACAAAAGTTAAAAGCCTTAAGTGTATGATATTATGTCTCATAGGTGTTGTGTAATCTAGAATAGGATGTGAGTGTCTTTTTCTAAGTTGCACCTTTCGAGGAACAAATTAATTTTTTTTTTTTTTTTTTGTTGGTAACACAACTTGACTATAGATTTGCCAATTATATATTTATACCTATGATGATTCCCCAAATGTAATTTTATGATGAAAAACCATTTCTCTTGGGATAATCTTCACTAAACCAATCAGCTATCGCCATCGCAATGAACTCATCCGATTGTCAAAAGCTGAATGAAATTCCAAATTCCTATTACATCTTACAAATCACATGCAATTTTTTGTTTGCCATATAAAGAGGAACTTTAACTAGAATTCGATTGTATATTCCAAATCCCATGAATTTCAAATGCAAGCGTAGTTAGTAGTTAGTTCCATTTGAATTAGCTTCTATTAGCTAAAATCATTATCTAGTTAGGGGAATAGGGCCCGCGATTCAGCTACATCAAATTTAAAGATATGGTTTCAGATTCTCCTAATGGAGCTGGCACATATCAATTGTAGGAATAGACATCTCTAAAGCGACATGAGCAATAGCTACTGGTCTTTGTGCATGTGCGGGTAGATCAAGGTCATTGTCAAGGCCATGTTCAGCTATTCCATTTGTATGGACACGAAAAAAATATACAAAAAAAAAAAAGTACGAATTTTTCTTCTTTTCGTACCCTTTTAATTTTAAGAATTCTGGGTATCTGTTAATATTCCTGAAAATTGTGTCTTTTTTTCCATGAACAATATTTCAGGACCTTAGGACATGTTTTCTGGTGTATTACAATGTGGATTTCTGTGCGGAATTGGATTGAGAGGTCTATTATGCAGATTTGAACCATCTTATTGTCATCATAAATAACCTAGAAAGACATGAACAACGTGATGATCTGCATTTAGTCTCCTTCCCCAGTTGAAGATCTTCCTGATACGCCTCGCTGCATGGACTCAGAACATTGGTCCCAACGCGAAACTAGAGCCTTTTCTAGTCGACTTTAACTAGAACATATCGAGTTCACTTGATGACACGAAAAAGAAAGAGCTCCTGCAAACTTCGGTAAGGCTAAGTGAGATTTCAAACAAGTCCCCTCTTTGATTTTAATCTCTTCAACAAACATCCAAAATGATCACAGTTTGGTTAAACAGGAAGACGTGCATGTTTACAAAGGCGATTGGCATGGACCACCGTGTTAGGAAAGTTTCAGTTCTCGGTCAAGTAGTTTCAGGGAGAGACCAGGCTAGGCTCAAAGCCAGGAATTGCGTTGAACATCAGCAAGTGCTGAGCTGGAGAAGATAAGAACCCGGGGTCGCCAGACGTGAGTGTTGTGCTCTTTCTGCCAGTTGATCTTGACGACTTTGAGATTCTCTCCGGTCACTTCCAACATCAGCATTCACTTCTCCTTATGTTTGACCACGATCAGGGATCTCCCCGAAGCCAACCTATTCGAAATGCTTGGTCAGGTGCTCTACAGGCCAGCGGATATGCGGGAAAGGATCCCCTGGAGGCGGTGTAAATTGACATCCCCAAATTCTTCAGGAAAGTCAGAGGATGTGAAATTCCTCTTTGCATATGTCGAAGGATAGGATGAAGTCAGATTGGAACCTGAAGTTCATCTTCCGCTGGATGGCCATGTTCCAGGGCATCAGATCGCATTCATGGTGGTTCCACACATTGTCGGTAATTGGCGATGTACTCCACTTATTTTTCCTGAGCGTAATCACCTTGAACCGCAATGTCTTGCCTTCGACCTTGACATCAGTTCACAGGATTTTGCACCGACCCCGTGATGGCAATAAATGAACCTTCTTCTCGACGTGGGCAATTGCCGGTACTCACTCATTACGGGGTTACAAATGAAGACAGGATCCAGCGACCAGGGAAAACTAGGCAAAGCAATCCCCGGCAAGACCCCATGACCAATAGTCCCTGAAGCAGCTTGTTCTGAACCCCGCGATCGCATCCATTGGGATCCACCCAATGGAGCAAACCCCTCAGTTGGTCGCCTGGCACACTGAGCGACTGGACGATGAGCCCTGGGCGTAGGGGATACTTATGTTGTTGCCATAGCTCGCTTTCTTTGGATTCGCCATTGGAGGGAAGAATACATCGAATTAACGTTTTTAGTTATGTTCCCACGATCTACCTGTAAATGAAACAAATGAATTAGGTACCACAAGCACAATAAATCGCGCACAGAGGATATCATAGAGGAAAACCTACTAGGAATGTAAAGTGCAATCCATCCTTTCCATCTTTGTTTGGTGTTCCGTTGTTCAATTTCCTTTATTGCGGTTGTTGTTCCACGGTTAGATCTCAAGAAGCCCAATAATTTCACATGTTCCTGTCGTGACCTCTTTTTTTTTCGGCGCCCAATCGGGGCGGGCGCTGAAAAGAGGCTAATGGCTCGGCTGAAATTAGTTATGCCCGGACTCTCCCAAGTCCACCAATTCACGACTTTAATAATTTGAGTTTTTAACCTGTAAGTTAATTTTTAAAATGGAGTCGCCACTAATCAATTTGGGGTGGGTTGATTAGAAACCCATGCGAAATATTGGGAGAAATACTCGCTCCCGCGCAAACTGCAGAGAAATTAGGATCGGGGGACTTGATTACACTAGTTAATCACTAATGCCCTTTCGGTACCTATTCTTGTTTAAACCCCGAGGTTTTTGGATGTTTTAGGGATTTTCCACGCATTTTGGGGGAAAAAAAAAAAAGAAGACATTTTTGGGGTTCTTTTCCATTTTTTTGGACATAAAAAGGACTTCTGGATTTTTTTTTTGGATTTTTAGAAAATATAAGTCTTTTTGGCCTTTTTTCTGAATTTTTGGTTTTTTTTTTTTTTTTTTAAATATAAAATATTTTTGATTTTTTTTTTTTCGGAAAATAAAATATTTTTTTAAATATTTTTCGGAAAATAAAATATTTTTTATTTTTCTTGATTTTTCTGGAAAATATATATTTTTTTATATTTTTTAAATATTTTCTGGTTTTTTTTTTTTTTCTGGAAATTAAAATATTTTTTAATGTTTTTCGAAAATAAATTATTTTTTGATTTTTTTTTGGAAAATAAATTATTTGCTTAATATTTATTTATTAAAACATATTATTTAAAATAAAATAAGCCCGACTCGGATTTTTTCATCTTTTTTTTTTTTTTTTTAACTTTGTTGAAACGACACCGTTTTGGGGGAACCGGTGAAACCCTACCTGGTTCCCTCGACCCGGGTCGACCCAACGACAGGTCGCGACCCGAAAAAATCGGGAACCCTAGGGTTCCCGATTAGCGGCACCGAGGAGGGAGAGGGGTGAATCGACGCGACGGCAACGGCGGCGATGGCGGCGGCGTGCAGTACCGAGGACCGGACGACTAGGGGGGCTGCGTTGGTGACGGTGGCAACAGTGGTACGTTACCTATCCGTGGCGGCTTGAGAGACGAACGGCGACGACGGCGGAGAACGCTCTAACCCCTCTTCGATCTGGGTTTGCAAACTTCGGGGCTGCGGTGGATGGCGAGTAGCGGTCGGATGGCGTCGATGGTCGAGTGCTGCGGCGAAGGGCATTCCCCCTCTCTCTCTACCCCGCTCGACCCTCTCTTTCTCCCTCGGGCTCGCTCGCTGTCAGCCTCCTCCGAAGTCTCTCGGAAGGAGGTTGGCCGAGCTTGCGACCCGATCCCTCACGCACTTGCTCTTTGATTTCCCCTTGAAGTCTCTCAAAGGGGAGATTTCTGAGCTCGCCGTGGTCGTCAACGGAGCTTGCGGCGGCCTATTTATAGGCGAGGGGAATCCGGCCGACGAAGAGCTTCGGCCGCCGACCGGTCTTCCTCGGCTGAACCGACGTAAGCGCCTGGCATTGAAGGCGACCATTAATGGCGCCTGTGATCTGTCGTTTCCGACCGACGTTGGCCTACCCTCTTGGTCATAAGCCGTCCTTCGCGTGTCGCCGACCACCGCGCGTGATGCACAGAGGCGTGGAGAGGAAGAAGGAAGGAGAAGAGGGAAGGGGAAGGGCTTTGGTTGCGCGGGCCGGGCCGTGAGGGCCCACGCGAGGGAGAGAGCCCGATGGGCTGCTTGTGCTGTTCTTTTTTTTTTGCTATTATCTTATTTATCCGAAAAGGATAAAATAAAAACTTAATTAATAAAATAAACCTAAATAAAATTAATGCGTCAACAGCTGCCCCTCTTTGAAGGTGAGCTCGCAGAGGTTGCATTCAAAGACAATCTGATGCCTAAATTTTATCCATGCATACGTAGCAGATTATATTTTATTTGGGACTTATTATCCTATGTGGAAAAAGAGCAATATAACTTTACATATACTAAGACATATAAGAAGATACCTGTAGTTTCTTACCGGGAGTGAGTGAGATAGGGTGTGAACCCCGAGTTTGGCAAGTATCAAGGCGTCATCTTACCTGGTGATATGAGGAGGTTGCTTTTCCAGGACTCAAATCATTCTTCGGTCGCCTGTTAAGACAATTAGTAATTTGTCTAGGACCCGAACTTTTCTTCGGTCGCCTTGACAGAAATTGTCTTTCCAGGACCCGAACCATTTTCCGGTCGCCTGTCAGAGCAGTAAGTGGTTTGCCTCGGACTTGAACCTTTCTTTGGTCGCTATGACGATAAAATGCTTTTCCAGGGCTCGAACCATTCTTCGGTCGCCTGGCAGAGTAGTAAGTGGTTTGTATCGTACCCGAACCTTTCTTCGGTCACCGTGACAGGAGATGCACCGACCTTTCTCAGGGCATCTATTTGTGGGCGCCTGATCTGTATCGAGGACACCAGTTGGTACCCGGCCTTTCTTGGGAGATGCGCCGACCTTTCTCAGGGCATCATATTTGTTGGGGTGTCTGACTTCTGTCAAAGACACCGGTAGGAACCCGACCTTTCTCGGGAGGATGCGCCGACCTTTCTCAGGGCATCGGTTTGTGGGGTGTCTGACTTTTGTCGAAGACATCAGTTGGAACCCAACCTTTCTCGGGAGGATGCACTGACCTTTCTCAGGACATCGATTCTGGAAGATACCTGGACATTCACAGGCATATCAAAGAGTACCTGGATATTCACAAGTATTAACCTGAAGGATTTTTGGGCCTTTGGAGGCGTCAAAAGGGTGTTTGATTGATCATAAGCATTGGAGAGGTACTTGGATGATCACAAGTAAGAATTCTTGAAGGATACCTGGACGTTCACAGGTATTGAAAGGGTACCTGGATAATCATAAGTACCAAACTCTGGAGAATACTTGGTCGTTTTTTTTTAAATCTCCTGGTATCGAGGACGTACCTGGGATATTCGTAAAGGTTTCTCACTTTCTGGTAATTGGGAATATCGAGGATGGGTCTCGCATATTCGTGAAGGTCTCTCACCTCCTGGTATTATAAACTTGAATGTGGTATGAGGCTTACCTGGATTTCCGCAGGCACTTAAAAGGGGTGGAACACCTAGGTAGCCGCAAGTGTACAAAGTACTGGAATACTTGGAAGAACACAAGTATTTAATGATACAACCTGGGACCACTCAGTTGGTCCAATTGTAAGAAAGCATACCTGAGTAGGTGCTGGACAACGGTGGGTACTTGACGATATGGGGATACCTAGACAACAGTAGGTATTCCAAGAGATACTTGGTCAGTCACAAGTATCAATACTCTGGGGACAACTCGAACAGGTCGAGTGTCAGGAAAAGGGAGTATCCGAACGGTGGCCGGTACTCAAAGACAATGGGGATACCTAGATAGCAGTAAGCACCCAAACTCAAAGGACGACTCAAATAGGTTGAGTGTCAATAAGAGAGTACCTGGATAGTGGTAGGTACTTTAAGACAAAAGAGGATAGAGATATGCTTACCTGGCAATATCTCTGATCTCTGAGAGTATGTCTGCTATTTACACAATATGCACACATGATTGTATATGCTGTAAATTCATGAGTTCAAATGAGATTCATGCATGATAATTTTGTCAATTTTGCATCATCTGATTTCCACTGGGAAAGATTTTGAAAGACAACCTTCATTTAGAATGTAGATGTCTTGAGCATGCCAAATGAGGGACTTTCAGTCTGAAAGGACTTTTCACTCACTCTCATGGAAAAGTTGTTTTATCCTGACCATTGATGCAGGATTTACAAGGATCACACTTCTCACTGTCATTATGTCAGCAAGGGTCCAAATATTCTCGCAAGTAGTACGACTTTACTAATATGAGAGGTCTTTGTTGAAATTGTGATGAAGACTTGGTTATCAGCTCATCAAAGGGGACCATCAAGGTTGAAGTCGATGGACGAAAATGTTGCACGATCATCTCTGGGCTTATAAGTCAGGGACCCTGTGAAAAGAGATAGATTAATCTTGCTCATACTTCTTCGAGCGATACTTATGCACATATGAAATCCTACGTTAATTGAAGTGCCCCTAGTTTGAAGAGACTTTTTACAATGGGAATATAACGTAGACTCGGCTCACATATAGAAGGGTGAGAGTTGGTGATTGTCTCGGCATTTGTCACTGGTCTTTCTTCTTACTGTCAAATGGAGATTTTACAACCACAACTTTTTCTTGACTGTATTTTTGACTGGGGGGCATTGGCCTTGCTTTTACCAGGCACACTGCTTTTCTATGCCCCTGCTTTTATTCCAGTTCCTCATTTATGAGCATTGACCTTGCTTTTACCAGGTACACAGCTTTTTTATGCCCCTGCTTTTTCATTTTTGTTGCTTGAGGAACTGATCTAGACGAGTTCAATCGAAGCACCATTATTTAGACTTTGAGTCTTCATCTCAGCCAGGGCAAGGTTATGGCAATGACTTCTGCTTTGTCTCAATGTGAGAGTAAAATTACAGACTCACTTAGGTTGTACAATGTATACAAATGCATAGAAAAGGAATTGTTCTTCGTCATTCTAAGGCACTTAAATTAACGCGAGTGTTCATATGCAATAAAGACACCCGAAGATTGATGCAAGTGCGAGCAAGAAAATTTCTATCTCTTTTCTCACCTTGTGATGCTGATTTGCCTTGTCTTTGACATGCTCCAGTGCGGGGTGATTCTTGATGAGAGAAGATTCACCAAAGTGTACGGGCTCAAAAGGGGGTGAGCAATGAAATGCCTCTCACTATTTTGGTTATCGTACCATTCGCGAGAAAACTCTTTACCCTGCCGTTAGTCATGGAATTTTCTGCGCTCATCTCACAAGTGTATAGATGGGGACTGTGTGTAGGATATGGCTTGCCCGCCATCATTCGACGCGCCTCATCCAGCATGCTCAACTAATCTTGTATTCTTCACTTGGCTGTCTATTCTAATAATTCTCAATGGAATCGGTGATTTAGACAGACAAAATAATTATGCAAAAATCCACTTGGAGAAAGGCATGCATCATTTTTTTTTTTTTTTTTAAGTATGAGAGAGTTTGTATTCTCAAAGTAAATGAATTATTTTTACTCAAGAAACCCTATTGACAACTTTAGGGGTGTTTACTTGGTGAAATTGTATTTACAAATGTGTTGAATTTTGAACATCAAAAGAGTTATTCACAAATTGCTATTTACAGATGAGTGTTGATGGGTTGTCTCCATAAGGAGATAATACACGAATGATCAGCTAAGGGTTGGGACTCTGAACAAGCATCTCTGCTTTCGCCTCGGTTTATGTAAATTGATCTGGATCACTTGATTTGCCACTATTTAACCATCAAGCTTGGATCTTGAATCCCAACGCCCCCTGTCAATATGGCAAAAAAAATGAGTTCAGAGAGTGAGTGTTGGGGAATGATACCAAATTAGTTTTTCCCCAGCATTTATATGTGCTGGCCTCCAGGAATATTTGAATGTTGGTGACGGCCTCTTTACAGTTCAACATTTTTTGATTGGCCTTTCTTATTTGTGGCCACGCATGCCTGATTGCTGGTCGTTGATTTATTTCCAACACCTTCTTTCTGTGGAATTTCTCCTTCTGCCTTTGATTATAGCAGCATGTGGATAAAGTCGTGTATTTCTAGCTTCTATGGAATCTGAGATAGATAATCAAAACCTCTAGCTTTTGTTAACTATTTCCTGAGGGAACATGCATCTGGAACAAGAAGTGAGGTTTCCCAGTTCCAAGGTTATCGTCTGGGATAGAGGGCTCCTTTTATTTAACTGGACCGGTTCTTGAACAACACGTCTTTTATGCCAAGTTAGGTGAATTTGGCATGGGTCACTCCTATGCGCTTGCTTGGGTAGTATTGATTATTCCATCAAGTTTGTTGCCTGATTCTCGACACTCCCTTAAATGCTAGTGATTACCATTCATTCTTCTTTGCTGAATCAACCAAACACATTTTTATGATGGTGTAAATACATCACTCTCAAAAGGCGCATAGGCATTTTCATTTTGATAGAGAAATGCTTGGCAATGCCAGGCAATGAACATTTTTCAAGGGTAGTACTTTTTTACAGCATCAGAATTAACCGGCTTGGAGAATTCCCGCCCATCCATTTCAGTCAGGATCAAGGCCCCTCCGGGGAGTATCTTCTTTATCACATAAGGACCCTTGTAATTCGGGGCAAACTTGCCTCCGGGCTCCGGGAAGATTGGCAGTGTCTTTCTCAAGACTAGCTCATTTACCTCAAAGTTCCTAGGTCGCACTTTCGATTGAACGATCGGGCTACCTTCGTTGATAACACTGACCATGACAGAGGGCTTTTAGTCGTTTTTCATCGATCATATTCAGTTGCTCGAGCCTTTGTTGTGTCCACTCTTCTTTAGATAATCCTACCTGGGATAAAATTCGTAGGGATGGGATTTCTACTTCTATGGGCAAAACTGCTTCCATGCCGTAAACCAGGGAAAAAGGGGTTGCCTCGGTGGAAGTTCGAATCGAAGTTCGATATGCTTTGTTAGTGCGAAGGGTAACCTTTCATGCCGCCGCGGTAGTTTTCAGCTGTCTTGGCTAGGATTCTCTTGATGTTCTTGTTGGCGGCTTCCACGGCTCCATTCATTTGTGGACGATAAGGGGACGGGTTCAGATGTTGGATTTTGAACTTAGAGAACAATTGATCAATCAACTTGTTGTTCAGGTTTGACCCATTGTCGGTGATGATAGCTTCTGGCACGCCATAACGGGCGATTATGTCACTTCTGATGAACTTCATAACGTTCTGCGCAGTTACACTTGCATAGGATGTGGCCTCGATCCATTTTGAGAAGTAATCGATTGCAACTAAAATAAACCGATGCCCATTTGATGCCTTCGGATTGATTGGGCCAATTACATCAATGCCCCACATTGAAAATGGCCACGGCTCAGATAATTGATGCAGTTCGGTTGGAGGGACATTTATCTTGTTCCCGTGAATTTGACAACGATGACAGCTTCGCACATGTTGGGCACAATCGCCTTCCAAAGGGAGCCAGTAATAACCTAATCTCATTATTTTCTTGGCCAACATGCATCCATTCATGTGAGGGCCACATACTCCCTCATGTATTTCCTACATTATCTGTGTGGCTTCAGTTGCATCAACACATCTTAGCAGGACTGAATCATATGATCTCTTGTACATATTTTCACCGCTTACGAAGAACCTTGAGGCCATTTTCATTAGGTATTTTCGATCAGAGTGAGTGCTTTTTTCAGGGAATTCCTGCTTCTGGACGTATTTCATGATATCGTAATACCAGGGTTTCTCGTCGGGTTCTTCGGTTATAGCCATACAGTGGGCCTGTCTTGTCAGAACTTCGATCTTCAAAGGTTCTACTTCTAACCCTTTCATTACTTGCAACATAGATGACATCGTTGCTAGCGCATCAGCGAACTGATTATGAATTCTAGGTAGGTATTCAAACGAGATGTCCTGAAATTCTCCCACCAATTTTTCCAAGTAGTCGTGATAAGACACAAGTTTGGTATCTCTCGTCTTCCATTCACCCACATCGGAGGATGATTAAGGCGGAGTCATCGAATACTTTTACTTTTGTCACTTCCATTCCAATAGCCGCTTGCAGGCCGAGGATGCATGCTTCATATTCGGCTATATTGTTGGTGCATGGAAAAATCAATTTTGCAGCCACAGGATAATGTTGCCCATTAGGGGATATCAAAACCGCCCCAAAGCCAAAACTTGACAAATTTACAGCTCCATCGAAAAACATAGTCCATGCGTCTTCTTCTATTGTTGAAATCCGGTCGTCTGGTGTATTATCCTCGTGTACCTCCTTAGGGCGATCTGCTAACATATCAGCAATCACTCAACCTTTAACTGATTTTCGCGACACGACTTGGATGTCGAATTCTGAGATCAGGATTTGCCATTTGGCCAATTTTCCTACCAAGGCCGAGCGACCGAGCAAATACTTGATCGGGTCACTCTCAGTTACGAGGAACGTTTAGTAGTGCAAGGTATATTGCCGAAGTCTATGCAACACCCATACCAATGTAGCACATGTTTTTTCTAATTTGGAGTAGTTTTGTTCCGACGTGGTGAACTTTTTACTTAAATAGATGGCTCGCTCCTTCCTGTCATGGGGTCCTTCCTGTGCGAGCATTGCGCCTAAGGATTGACTGTTGATGGTAAGGTAGAGGATTAAAGGGTGCCCCGGGACCGGAGGTACCAGAATCGGGGCTTCATCGTGTCGCTTTAGATTTTCGAATGCCAGTTGACAATCATCATCCCATTTAATTTGTGCATCCTTCCTGAGAAGTTTAAAGAAGGGTTTTGCAGCTTCAGAAAGTTGGGAAATGAATTGCGCAATGTAATTTAATCTTTCCAGGAGGCTCCGAACTTCCTTTACAGTCGAGGGATGAGGCAACTCAAATATCGCCTTGGTTTTTGACGGGTCTACTTCTATCCCTTCACAGCTCACAATAAATCCAAGTAATTTGCCAGAAGTTGCCTCGAACACACATTTTGCTAGGTTCAAGCGCAACTTGAATTGGCGGAGCCGGTCAAATAATTTTTCCAGGGTTTTCACATGGTCTTCTCCATGTCTGGTTTTGGCAATCATGTCATCGACATATACTTCAATTTCTTTGTGTATCATGTCATGGAAAAGGGTGACCATGGCACGTTGGTAAGTTGCTCCAGTATTTTTCAAGCCAAAAGGCATGACCTTATAGTGAAAAGTTCCCCATGGAGTAATGAATGATGTTTTTTCCTTGTCTTCTTCCTTCATTTTTATTTGGTTGTATCCTGAGAATCCATCCATGAAAGAGAAAAGCTTAAATCCAGCCATACTATCCACAAGAACGTCTATATGAGGTAGCGGGAAATCATCTTTTGAGCTTGCTTTGTTCAAATCGCGGTAGTCGACACAAACTCGGATTCGACCGTCTTTCTTCTTTACTGGTACAATGTTTGCTACCCAACCGGGGTATTGCGAGACTTCGAGGAAGCCTACTTCCAGGAGCTTCATCACTTCTTCTTCAATCTTTTTTGACAATTCTGGTTTAGTTCTTCTTAGCCGTTGCTTCTTAGGGGCTACATCAGGGTTGGTTGGCAAGCTATGCTCCACAATCATTGGATCGAGGCCTGGCATATCGGCATATGATCATGTGAATACATCTTGATATCTCTTTAGGAGGGTGATTAAGCTTGCAGCTTCTTCTTTAGGAAGGTTCGCGCCGATCCTTATCTCCCTTGGATCTTCTGTGCTGCCTAAATTGACAGCGACGGTGTCTTCAGTAGTAGGGGGCTTTGTTTCTTCGTGTCACTCTCAATTCCGTTGAATTTCGTCGGAATCATCAAAATCGTCATTTGAGCTATCAAAATGGTTACTTACGGTGTTGGTTTGGACCGTTCTCGTACCCTTGCCTGCTTCTGCTTCTAGATTACTCTTGTATCATATAATAGATAGGCTAAGGGGACAAATAAGGTTAACAGCATGCATGCTTCTTTCTTTTTGAAAATGGGGATGAATTGTTTTTTTAAGATGAGGAAGTATGAGGAAACCCGGGCCTCAGATTTCTTCTTTCATTTTACAGCTGAATATCATCAACGTGCCGGTTTGGTGTGTCTCCTCATGCTCTCAAAATGTTTTCAACTTTATTTATTAGTATACGGATTTACAGAGTGGTTTAAAAAAAAAGGGTTCCCTTGATGTTGAAAACAAAACAAGCCAGACTTTTTTAAAAAAAAAAAAATGTACAGGCTCTCGTGTAGGGGAGTATGCAGAGGAAAATAAAAGGATTCTACTCGAGCGGGTCTGCACCCATTTCCCCTGACGATTCTTCGTTGATAGCGCCCACGAAGAAGTCTTCATACCAATCGCCGGTCATGTCTCCCTGTGCTTGTGGCTTTGCGAATTTCAGATCATCCATGCCTTTCCATCCATCAGGGACAATGTGGTGATGATGATCATAGAAACTTTGGGGGATTGAATAATTGACATAGTAGTCAAATTTACCACTTGGTTGGCCCAAAGTGTCCATGATCGCCTCTCCTTTACGTGCTTCCTTAGAATGCTCAGGGAACATGGTACGGGTGCTGGGTACTACAAGGAGGTGATCCTCGCTAAAACACAGCCACAGAGAGCGAAACGTGAATACCCCAGCATCCAAAAGATCCTGAACCTTGTCTCTTAGGATGGTGCAATCATCTAGCGAGTGTCCTAATTCCCCTGAATGATAATCACATTGCTTGGATGGATCATAACCAAGGAAGTACTCAGGGGTAGGATGACTCAGTTCCTTAGTGATTATCCCTTGCTCTAAGAGAATGGAAAAAATGATGGCCATCGATTTAGGAAGAGGCAAATACGACCGCGTGCTTCTTGAGGACTGGGGTAACCGAGCCCCATGCCAGCTCGTGTCAGTAAGGTCTTCTTCACCTACTTTGGTTGCCAACTCCTCATTGTGACGAGAGAGGAATGTACGGGCAACTTGGGCGAAATTTTCTGTCAAGTGGTGTACTGTCTCGTGTAGCTCATCGACTTGACGTTGAAGCTGGGTGAACTAGAAGTTATCGCCTGTTTCTTCTAATTATTCCTCATCAATGGCACCCACGAAGAGGTCTCCAAATATGGTGGTCACGCCATCTGGCCCTTCTTCCTTCTTAAGTACGGGCTGAATTGTGTCTTCCTGGATTATGGGTGATTTCGCGCTTCCAGAGTTGAACCATTTTGAAGTATTCACTTCTTCTTCCTCATGCATCATCCTAGCTGGGCCTGGGAAAGTTTCCTCGAGACGGGGATATACAAGGCCGATTTTTTTCTTTGCTTTTCTATCCGGGGGATATCCTAAACCGATAGTATAAGGTCTCCTCAGGGCTTTAATAGGCTGACGGATGCCCTGGCCTCTCCTACCAAGCCCTTGTCCTGGAATGAAACCGTGTCCAACCATGATTTTTCCTACCATGATTGCAGCGCTTGATACCTCGGGGACGAGGGGCAAAGTTCCTCGAGTTTCGTGTATAGTAGACACGAGCTCGAACGATTGATAGTTGGCTTCGCTTTTGTCACTAGGTTCAACATAAGGGATGGCCGTCTCGTGGTAAATGCGGTGATCTTCTTCTCCTCGGATCGTGATCAATTTTCCTCCAACCACGAACTTCACACTTTGGTGGAGGCTTGAAGGTACCGCTCCTGCGACGTGGATCCATGGGCGCCCTAAGAGGAAATTGAATGCAGTGGGGATATCCATCACTTGGAATAAAATTTTGAATACGGTTGGGCCTATTTGAACATCGAGTTCGATTTCTCCTACTGTTTCCTTCTTTGTTTCATCGAATGCTCGAACGGAAGTCTTGGGTACCTGGATCCATGATCTCTCTATTTTAAGGCGACAGAGTGTCGCTAGTGGACATATGTTAAGAGCAGATCCATTGTCAATCAGCACTCGAGCGACGTGAGATGCGTTGCACTTGACTGATATGTAGAGGCCATTGGTGTGTCCTCTATCTTCCTCAGGAATTTCTTCATCAGAAAATGCCATTTGATCTTTTAAAAGGATGGTATTGACAAATTCCTCGAGTTTGTCATGATCAATCGTTTCAGGGACATGTACCTCACTTAGTACTTTCATGAGGGATTTCTGGTGCTTGAGAGATGTCTAGAGCAATTCCAGCAGAGAGATCTGTGCTGGTGATTTTCGCAACTATTCCACCACATTATATTCGCTGGCCTTAACCACAGCCAAAAACTCCTTGGCTTCTTCGTCAGTGACGGGCTTCGCAGACTGAGTGTTTGTTTGAGCATAGGTTCGTCCAGATCTCGTGACTAAACCAACATCAAGGTCATAAGACCATGGTATTGCATTGTTGTATTCGTATTTGTAAGGCTGGGGAATCTCGATGACTATAGCTGTTTCTGCTGTTAATGCTTGAACAATGGCTCCCTTCCTTTCAAAGACGCTCTCAGGTGAGGTGGAATCTTTCTTCTCCTTTTCCGCTTTTAACGCAGCAAATTCTTCCTCCTAATTGATGAGGACTTGCGATATGGTAGAAACTATGTTGGCGTGGCCAGAGTATACGATTATTCCGGTCTTTATCATTCTTAATACCATTTCCTCCATTATTGCAAAGGGTGGTGTCTCATTGCTTGAATAATACCCAGCTTCTACCAGCCCTCGATAGATGTCAACAGTAGGTACTTTGACATTTCTGATTTGACCGGCCTCTGAACTGAATATTGCATTTACCTTGTCGGCGTGATCAGGGAGCGGATTGCTTTGGATATTTGGTTTTGTAGTTTGGAATGAGAATGCCTTAGTATCCAGCAAATTCTGGATCCGATGTTTAAGGGTGAAACACTCATCAGTTGAGTGGCCTACTTCTCCCATGTGATAGTCACATTTTTTGGAAAGGTCATAGCTGGGGAAGCTTTCAGCGTTGGGTCGCTTTGGTTCGGTTGAGAGGAGATTCTTGTTCCGGAGGATTGCCAGAACTTGTGATGGAGATCCAGGAAGCGGAGTGAACTATCTTCTGTTGTTGTAGCGCTGAGGCGGTTGACAATTGGTGGTCTGTCGCTATCCTGTGCTTGTCTGAACAGTTGGGAGGTGACCGGTGCTTGTAGTGTAGGTTGCATTAACATCAACCAGGAGTTCTTTGTCTTTTTTTATGTTGAGCCTTCTGCTGATGGGTGCAGGTTCAATGAACCAGCCATCCCTTAATCCTATCTCAATCTGTTCTCCTACTGGAATGAGTTGATTGAATGATTCAGCGATCGTAGTTACCATACAGTTGCGGTATTCATAGGGGAGGGTTTTGATGAACATTTTTCTTAGTTCAAAATCAATTGGTTCAGGACTGATCTGGGCGGCCGGATTCCTCCATCTAATGGCATATTCTTTGAAAGATTCATGCTTTTTCTTTTCCGTGCGCTCTAGATCCTCACGAGAAGGGATAATGTCCATTATAAACTTGTACTGCTTGAGAAATGCCTCACTTACTTCACTCCACGCTTCGAGGAGGTTTATATTTTTTGTGATGTACCATCTCAGGGCAGGGCATACTAGACTTGACTGGAATAACTGAATCATCAATGGCGCATTATTAACGTATTAGGTCATTCGAACCAAGTATATTTGCAAATGAGCCCTTGGGCAAGTCGTGCCATCGTACTTTTCAAACTCAGGTATTTTGAATTTTTCTGGCATTTTGACTTTGGAATAAATGGAGAGATCTGTCAAAGTAGGATCCTGGAGGCCTTGCAGTTGTTTCAATCTTTCCTCAAGCTTTTCGAGGCGTTTGTCATGCTCGATTTTAGACAAACTGCCCGGCTTAGCTTTCTCAATCATGGTTTAGTGTGGATCGTCTTCCAATTCAGGCATGTTATCATCGGTATCTCTTCCTTGATCACCTCGAATGGATGATTGTGGTAACAATACTTCGATTGAGGCCGGGGTAGGAGCCAGCTTGCCCTGAATGGAATCTATCTGCTTTGAGAGTTGCTGGAGCACGTTGAAGACCTGCTTCATTTCATTTTCCATGATCTCGACACGGCTTGGTACGTTTTCTTCAGCCATTCTGGCTTTTGAATGCAGCTATGTCGTAATTACCTGTATTTTCGCAAAATGGAAAGAACATAAGCGAGGGAAACAAATGGAACATTGGCCCATGGCAAGGGTTGAGTCATTTTTATTTATTAACAGGGAAAATATACAATGCCGAAAGGGCTCTTTAAACAGGGCATAAAAGATAGAATGACCCTAACTATTCACATTTAGACATATTTACATTAAAACCGAACTGCCTATTTTCATATGTGATGGGAAGCTCCAATCTTGTAAAGCCGCTTGCTTTTTCGTGCTAGCTTAGATATGCGTTTCCTGCTTGTCTCCAAACTTTTTTCAAGAGATTCAATTCGTCCTTGCAAAGTAAGCTTATCAGCCACATCGGGGATTACTGGCCGCAGTTCCTCGGGAATTATGTGGTTGAGGATGTAGAATGTGGATGCATGATGAGCTTTTTCTTGCCCCTTCAATCTTCTGGGTATGACAATCTTTTCTGTGTGACATTTACTCCATACATCTTGGATTATACGGATCTCCTCCGAGTAGTCATAGCTAGTATGGGTGAAAAGGATTCAGAACGATCCTAGTTTGAGCGGCGGCGGAATTTCTTGGAGGACCCTGTACTAACGAGCCACCCTATGTGGATAATATGAGGTAACTCCGGAGAGGCCCAGCAGCGGGATGGGGTCGTGATAATCAAGCGCAAAACGCACCTCTCCTACAATGAACCATTTAGTTCGCCATAGGAATGTCTCAGGGACAGGGTTTTTTTAATAAATTAATCCATCGAGAATATTCCTCGATGGGAGAGTATTTTTCCAAGTTTTGAAACTTTTGAAGTGGATGTTTGAATTTGTTGATTTCAAATATTTGCATGAGGTGCCCAAATCCTTTGATATGGGAAAAGAACCACATTTGTAAAATTTCCGGGGCGGCCCTCATGATCTTTCCTTTGTTTTCCTTAAAACGATTAAGGGATAAAAATGTTTCGGCTAAAACCATGTTCACGTATCCTGCTCCAAAAGTGACTTGATTTATCACCCCCGCCATTGAAGGATTTATGGCATTTTTCCTATAAGGGAAGATAATAAATCCAAAGAACGCTAAGAGGAAGATCTTGCTTTTTTGATTTCAAAACATTCAGTTAAAGATGATAGCGGGAAAGCATTGTTGTTGGCTTCAACTATTTCTCTTACCGAATGATTTTTTAAAAACCGTGATAGACTAACCACAGGGTCAATGTTGACCAGTGGCTTGGCAAGCTCCCTCTCCAGAGGCATTCCTATGGCAACACTGTATTCTTCCAGGGTCGGAGTCAGTTCAAAATTGCCGAACACGAAGGTGGATGTTTCCGGACACCAGAAATGTGGTAGTGCTTGCATGACTCCAGAGTGGATATTGATTTGGAGCAATGGAAGGAGATGACCGATGCTTGCTTTGACACGCTCCTGGCTGATTTGATCTAACTGATTCCACCATTTGAGGAGCTCTTTCTTGGGAGTAGGAATGAACTGGATGTCGATTCTTCCCATCACATATGAGAAAGGGAGTTACACGACCCGATCCTATGCCATGAGCCAATAAAAAGACTGAGTAAAAGTAAATAAATTACTTTGCTTTTAAAGAATATGGCAAGCACAGAAACATGCACATGGGACGTGCAGTTCGATTTCTAACTGAGAAGGCTTGTTGAAATTAAAAGGGTATCCGCCCATCGCAGCCTCGCGTTAGCAAAGATACCCTTCTAACCTCGGCTAGAGAAATTCGGGAAAAGAAAGGCAACCTCTACATCGCAGTCTTGCGTTCGAGGTCGTATCTTTCCTGACACCATCCTAAATATCCTATGGCGGCCCAGGTCTGGTGGCCGGGTTGTGTGTGTCGTGTGTAGTGCTGAAACAGTAAAATATACACAACAATTCATACTCACAGGAAAATCTATTTTAAGCTAAATTAAAATGAATTTCTGAGCTATTGACTTGCATAAAAAAAACCTAAGTCAGTAAAGAATTTAAACAAGACAAAAAGGCCTAAGTCCTCCAAGTCCCCAGCGGAGTCGCCAAGCTGTCGCGACCTCTTTTTTTTTTCAGCGCCCGATCGGGGCGGGCGCAGAAAAGAGGCTAATGGCTCGGCTGAAATTAGTTATGCCCGGACTCTCCCAAGTCCACCAATTCACGACTTTAATAATCTGAGTTTTTAACCTGTAAGTTAATTTTTAAAACGGAATCGCCACTAATCAATTTGGGGTGGGTTGATTAGAAACCCATGCGAAATATTGGGAGAAATATTCGCTCCCGCGCAACCGAGAAATTAGGATCGGGGACTTGATTACACTAGTTAATCACTAATGCCCTTTCGGTACCTATTCTTGTTTAAACCCCGAGGTTTTTGGATGTTTTAGGGATTTTCCACGAAAAAAAAAAAAAGAAGACATTTTTGGAGTCCTTTTCCATTTTTTGGACATAAAAAGGACTTTTGGATTTTTTTTTTTTTTCGGATTTTTTAGAAAATATAAGTCTTTTTGGCCTTTTCTGAATTTTTGGCTTTTTTTTTTTTTTTTTTGAAAATATAAAATATTTTTTATTTTTTTTTCGGAAAATAAAATATTTTTTAATATTTTTTCGGAAAATAAAATATTTTTTATTTTTCTTGATTTTTCTGGAAAATATATTTTTTTATATTTTTTTTTATATTTTCTGGTTTTTTTCTGGAAATTAAAATATTTTTTAATGTTTTTCGAAAATAAATTATTTTTTGATTTTTTTTTTGAAAATAAATTATTTTCTTAATATTTATTTATTAAAACATATTATTTAAAATAAAATAAGCCCGACTCGGATTTTTTCATCTTTTTTTTTCTTTCTTTTTTTTTTTTTTTTACTTTATTGAAACGGCACCGTTTTTTTTGGGGGGGGAATCGGTGAAACCCTACTCGGTTCCCCCAACCCGGGTCCGACCCAACGACCCGGGTCGCGACCCGAAAAAATCGGGAACCCTAGGGTTCCCGATTCGCGGCACCGAGGAGGAAGAGGGGTGAATCGACGCAACGGCAACGGTGGCGATGGCGGCGGCGTGCGCACCGAGGACCGGATGACCGGGGGGCTGCGATGGTGACAGTGGCAACAGTGGTATGTTACCTGTTCGCGGCGGCTTGAGAGACGAACGGCGACGACGGCGGAGAATGCTCGAACCCCTCTTCGATTTGGGTTTGCAGACTTCGAGGCTGTGGTGGATGGCGAGTAGCGGTCGGATGGCGTCGATGGTTGAGTGCTGCGGCGAAGGGCATTCCCCCTCTCTCTCTACCCCGCTCGACCCTCTCTTTCTCCCTCGGGCTCACTCGTTGTCAGCCTCCTCCGAAGTCTCTCGGAAGGAGGTTGGCCGAGCTTGCGACCCGATCCCTCACGCACTCGCTCTTTGATTTCCCCTTGAAGTCTCTCAAAGGGGAGATTTTTGAGCTCGCCATGGTCGTCGACGGAGCTTGCGGCGGCCTATTTATAGGCGAGGGGAATCCGGCCGACAAAGAGCTTCGGCCGCCGACCGGTCTTCCTCGGCTGAACCGGCGTCCCATCCAAGCCTTCCAGCGAAGCGCCTGGCATTGAAGGCGACCATTAATGGCGCCTGTGATCTGTCGTTTCCGGCCGACGTCGGCCTACCCCCTTGGTCGTAGGCCGTCCTTCGTGCATCGTTGGCCGCTGCGCGTGATGCACAGAGGCGTGGAGAGGAAGAAGGAAGGAGAAGAGGGAAGGGGAAGGGCTTTGGTCGCGCGGGCCGGGCCGTGACGGCCCACGCGAGGGAGAGAGCCCGATGGGCTGCTTGTGCTGTTCTTCTTCTTTTTTTTTTTTTTTGCTATTATCTTATTTATCCGAAAAGGATAAAATAAAAACTTAATTAATAAAATAAACCTAAATAAAATTAAGGCATCAACAGTTCCAAAATTGGAAGTACGATTCGTTGCACAAATAGTTTGCATTAGATCTCTCTTTCCTAGAACTCTTTTGTGGATTTTAATATGGTACAGTTAATGAAAGTCTGTTTAGGATATCACCTATGAAGCATGGGACCGATGCACCACGGCAACCCAATGTAGTATGGTAACCATTTTCAGTATCTTATTCCATTTAAGCTTTTGGATCGTAAAGATAATCTGATCATTATAGAACACCTACCTAACAGGGCGGATTGTGGGGATGCAACTTCAATTACCAATGTTTCCAAAGCGATCACTAGAACGAATATATCAACCTACACGAACACCCTTCAACAATATCAACACCCCTAGAAACCATCAATGATCAGATCAGTCCTTCAATTAGTGTTGCATTCAGCGTTGAGAAAAGGCGCACACATTATTCAAAGTAGAGTCTAAAATGAATCCTACTCTTATATAGTGCCTTCACAATGATATTGTCACCATCCACACTTCTCGTTCTTCAAACAGACGCAATGAAAAAAGAGAAAAAAATTTGCTCTCATTTACGCACTCTACTCAATGGCTACAAACGAGAAACAATTTCTAGATTTCAAGAAACAACGATTCGTGTTCCCGTACAAGGGAGAGAAAACCACAGATGCACATTTTTCAAATGCCGAGCATGAACTTCAGCCAGCAACTCCTTATCATCAGCCCTTGGGAGCTTGTAAGAACAAAAGGAAAATGCCCAAATGAGTTCAGATCAAATTAAATGCAAGGTGCATTGATGCGATCGGCAAGATTCGTAGCTCAGGAAGCCATTATTTACAGAACCCAAAAGGAAAAAGAAAAACAAGAACAAGAGACGAAGTGAACAGTCATGTAAAGTTTCAATCATTTCCAATTCAAACAGAGAGATTCTCAGAGGGAAAGGAAGGGATCGACAGTACTACCACTCAAGAGACCGACTTTGCTTAACCGAGCTCTGTCCCAAGTGTGGTATGCATGAACGCTTGTCCTTGTATAGTGGACATGACTAGACCTGCCATATGGTCAAAGCGATTTAGATGCGTTTCGGACCAAGGTTTTGTGCCATCTAGGAACTTTGTTTGAATCTTGATCCTTCATTGTATATCTCTTGAACTCCTAATTAACTCCAATCGATAATATGTGCGGTAAATTCCTATCTCGGTAAAAGTTTCGGGGTGTTCATTTCAATGCGGAACTCTTCACACATCCTTTTACATGTAGATATTATCAAACATGTAACTAATAGTGATAGTAGCCCTACTTTGATCCGGCGATCAATCGATTTGATTCACCTTTTCCCCGAAATTGAAGGCTGTAAGACGTTCTTTTAGTCGCTCGTGCCCTAGGACAATGGCCAAAACAGTCCTTCCATACAATTTACTTAACGATAGACTGCAATGTCAGCCCTCAATCCCCGTCAATCTAGTACTTGGCACTAATGGCATAGTAATCCCCGGTACATGCATTCCTACCGCACAGCGCAAACTATTGTTTCTTCTTACAACAGGAAGTTCACCTTAAGATATTAGACCATATAAACATGTTGTGTAGCAAATGTCGGGCGAGTGTTGAAATAATGAAGTGTTTGCATTTGGTGATGACGCAAAGGAATCAGATCATATTCTTGTGCCTCAATGTCGTTCTCTGACAGGTATTGAGCATACCAGGTATATCAATAATACCCAATCAAGCATGATTAACTTGGTCATAGTTCCCAACGATTTATTTTATTTCTTTTTAAGTGCATGGGCTAAATATTTCTGCCTGCACAAGTAGATTCATTTATAGTATAGATTCGATCTCCCTCATCCTACTAACTTTCGTTTACTCTCCTTCTGAACCAAAGAACCCGCTGTAATAATCTCTGCATGAAATTTCCAATGACTATGGGAAGAACATAAATGAATCCACAAAATAGCACAAAGAATCCTTCAGTACTTGCAATTGGCAATGTTAAACGAAAACAGTTATTCCTAGACTACTGGTACTTATCCCTTGCAACATTTCTGCAAAGCAGCTGCTCGAATAATTACAGATACAGCTAAATGGGGGAGAAAACACAGTACTCACAAAGGGTCAGACTGAAGACAACAAAAAGTTTAGCTCCAGGAGATAAAAAGAGCAACCCTCAATCACAGAGTTTCAGGTGATACAAGGCTAGGCTCATAACCGCGTACCGTAATGAACATTGGAGGGAGGCCAAGGATGTCCAGCGGCAGGTAATTGGCCCTTTCCGGGAGGAACCATGTGAAGTGCTTTCTTCGGTTCTCAACGTCACCATAACAAGTACTCACCTCTAACAGAAAACATTCTGGGCTGAACCTACCGATGACTTTATAAGTCATGTCGGGATTCCACAGCACGTGAGTATCATGTTCATCCCAAAACCAGATGGAAAGGTCTTCGAGCTTGTCCCCCGTCACTTCCCATAGTCTCATCTGCTCGTCATCATGTTCGACTATAGTCAAGCATCCTCCAAATCCTAGCAGCTCAAGTTCCGTGGGTTCGATGATTGACGCGAGGTCAGGGACAAAACCTTGGGGGGGTAGGAACAATTCACCATCATTATCGTGGCGTACTTCAAGGCCGAATTGGCCAACATCTTCAGCACGTGGGCTGATGCCAAAGCTGGCAATTCCTTTGGGAAATGAAATTTTCCGAAACTTCTCATGACATACGTCAAATGATAAGAGGAAGTCACATGCTGTTGTAGAGGCTTTCCAGTGAATGGCCCTGTTCCAGAATACAGGTTCATATACAAAATAATCCTGCCAATGATCAGGTACATCCAATTTCCTCCACGAACTCGCCCCCAGTGTAGTCACTTCAAAGCACCTTTTTCCTTCATCAACATATGTCCGCAGAACTTTGTACTTTCCTGTTGAAGGATCAAAACCGAGTCCAACTTGATGATCATCAATATCTTGTTCTCCTGATGCTGGCAATCTTCTGTACTCCCTCGTTATGGGATTGAAAACATAAACAGGATCAAGAGCTGACAGAGAACCTACACATACCAATCCTCGGCAAGTGCCCATGACCGAAAGTTCTTCTAGCAGATCAATGCGAATGTGTCTAACCCTGCGTTGCTCAATATCCACCAAAAGAAATGGCTGTGTGGATTCATTCTCTACACAAGACGTTTCAAGGATAAGAGCTGGTTGCTTGTCAACATTGCTACTCAAAAGCTGCTCGATGAAAGCGGGAGATTTTGTCAGGTAACGCCAGGCCTTGCAAACACATCTGCAGCGTAGGACTGAGTCGATAGGAAGCTTGCATAATATTTCTGATATAATCTCTGGAGACAAGTAGGGAATGCTGTCGTTGCCACTGCCGCTTCTTTTCTCTGATTTCTCCATTTTAGGCCAGAATATATCAATTTCTTCTTAGCTATGTTCCTGCAAGTTACCCACAAATCAGTACCCCAAGCTTAAAAAAGAAGCAGAACCAAGGGGTTAGAATTTCAAGTCGATGCACAATCCATCACTTTTACTCAAGCTCTATTTATTAGAACTCTTTAGCAACAACTTTCTACATTGCGCAAGATAATGTAAATTCACGTGAGATAGATGACCGCTTGGTATCGCTGCCGAATAAGGTAATGCTTTCAACTTGTCAATAACGGCTTATCTCAGGACATCCACATAGTAACAAAAAATTATAAGGACAACCTTGATTATATCAATGTTTCCATATAATAAACCACTCAAATGACAATAGCTAATTATATGAATACCCTTCAGCGATATTAACACTTCCCAAAATCGTTGATAGTCACGTCAACTTATTACCATGCAATTAACACCTCTCCTTCTCTCTCTGTAGAAATCTCTAGGGCGATCATAACATACATCACTCTAGTATTCTCTCATACACCTAATTAGACTTATTACCATGCAATTAACACATCTCCTTCTCTCTCTGTGGAAATCTCTAGGGCGATCATAACATACATCACTCTAGTATTCTCTCATACACCTAATTAGCTTCCCTCGGATTTTCCTAGTTCACTGCCATATCGGACTTACCAGCTTGTAGATGCAGATGTCTAGAACTCTTGAGCAGGTAGAGACTACCATAGACACCAACACTAGGATCTAGGCTACCATTTGGAGCAAGTGTAAAATGACTGACAGAGGGGAAGAGGGAGTGAACTGAGAGATCAATGCATGCGAGAGACGTGTCCGCTAGTGAGTACTTTGTGAAATGGTGACCGAAACAATAAAGTAAGGTCTTGCGAGCAAGCAACAATAAAAAATTGTAAAATCGAACTTGCGTTTCTTGTTGCGATAAAATTTGAAATCCTCCTCCAGTGCTCATCTCCTCCTACAACAGCTTACGCTTCCCTTAACCTCCATTTCTACTTGATTTGAACTATTAGCCGGAGATCATGAACTAATTGTGAGGTCAAAGCGTAGGATTTGACATCACAAAAATCCTTGTTACTATTGCATCTTCACTTTGATGCAACGACATGAGAAAAAATTTTGCTCTCATTTTCTATACTCCGCCTGAACAATAAAAAGGCAAGATGCGATTTTTCATGAGCGAAAATAAATCGGAACTCCCAAGAACAAAAGACGAACTCTCTTTTGACGGAGACAACTACAACGAAGCAACGAAAGAGAACAACACAATATGCATTCGGATCATCAATCACACAAGCGAGAGAGACAAAATTACAGATATAGCCAGCAAGTACCGATTCGGGGAAGGAACAAGGACCCACCAAGAACAAGAGGAAAATGGTCGATCAAATCCGGATTGTAGTTCACTGCGAGTGCGAGATGCATCAGCACGATTAGACATATCTCAACTAATACGAACGTCAATGAATGAGCGACAGAAAGATAAGACAAAAAAAACATCGAGAAACAGAGAAGACAACTGTGAGAACCATAAATCTTTTTACTCCAACACGAATTTAAACGAAAAGAGATGGAGAGGAGTGGATTGTTCTACCGTCAAGAAATCAACTTTGCCGGCTTGATTGTTGAAATGGATCCTTCAAGTGCTTGGAGCTCAGCTTCTTCTCTTTGGCAAATAAACCCTAAACTATCCCTGCTAGAACATAAATACCTATACTTTTTTTTTAATATCAGTAGAAACCCTAAAGTTGTCCATTGTCACATAAATACCCCAAACATTTTTTTTTTTATCATAAAAAAACCCTGAATTTACACTAAGTGGTGCTATTTCTATGCCTTATATGACCAAAGGCAACCCATTTTCGTGAAAAAGACAAAGTTACCCTTGATTATTCAATTGTAATTTAAAGTGGTAGCACCCAATTTATTCATTTTCCTTTTTTGTTAGTGTTTTTATTTCTGTAGGATTTAGTTGCCATAATTAAGAATACCACACCTTTTGTTCTTGTTTTTATGGTGAATATTCCTTATATATGATATGCATTATGTTTTCTCTTTATTTTTTAGATTTTACTTCCATAAAAATTAGTTTTGTCCAAAAGAGAAATTTTGAAGAAACTTGGTTATTTTTTACATTGTCAAGCAAATTTATGGATTAATTGCCCAGTAAAATTTAGAAAAGATTTCGGTCACCAAAAAAAAAAAAAATTAGAAAAGATTTAGGGCGCGTTTGGTAACGATTCTTTTTGGAGAACAAATTCGATAAAAAATGATTATTTTTTATTCTGTTCCTGGGAACTGATTCCGAGTAAAAAAATGTGTTTGGTAATTGTCTAAAATTTCTGATTCTGGAATAGAATTGCGTTTGGTAATGTGCTAATTGATTCCGTTCCAAATCAATTTCTTTTAATTTTTAATTTTTTTTTACTTTTTTACTTTTTTCTTTTTTTTTTTTTTTCACCTATTCTTCTTCTTCTTCTTCTTCTTCTTCTTCGGGTCGCCGGACCGGCGATTGGCTAGACGAGGGCCAGCGACCTCACCGGAGCATTGCCGGCCCTAGGCGAGCCTCACCGAGGCTGGGCGAGCCTCGCCGAGGCTAGGCGAGGCCTGCCTCGCCGATGGCTGGGCTTGCCTCCGACGAGCTCGCCGGATCTCACCCTAGCCTGGCGAGCCTCCGACGAGCTTGTCGAACTGGCGGGTAGTGACCGGCGAGCTCGCCGAACGATGGCGGCGGGCGGTGGTGGACGGCGGTCGCGGGATGGCGGAAGGGAAGAAGAAGAATAGTTGGTTTTTTTATTCTCAAATTTGTTCCTGGAACAAGAATCAACTTTTTTTTTTTTATTCTTGATTCCACTCCAAATCTATTCTCGGGAACAAAAATTTTACCAAATGCAATTTTGTTCCCAAATTACTCCCGAGAACAAAGAATAAGAATTTGGCCCTATTTGGATGGTTACCAAACATGGCCTTAACATAGATAACTTTTTAACATGGTCATGTGTTTATTTGTTGTGTTTATCACCATAAAATCTTTTTTTTTTTGTTTTCTTTATATACATGTACATTTTATGGGATGATTGGACGCAAGCACCCAAAAAAAAAAAAAAAAACTCTTTAAATCTTTTCCAAGACAAATCATGGTTACATTCCCGTTCATGAAATTTCAAAAGAATGAGTTTAATTATATCATAACTTTGCATAAAATAAGAAATTTTTGTAAAATACCATTGAAATTTCATTATTTTGGATTGATAAAAAATGAATGTCATTTGCGGGTTGTTTAATGAACAATACCAAGATGCCTCACTGCACATAACTTTTTTATGCCAATATTTTTAGTGTTTTTGTAAACACTGCTATAATGTTTTACACACTCCCTGTCAAAGCGTCTCGTCAATAGTAATGCAAAATGACAAATTATTTGATATAGTAAATATAGAGATTTCATATATAGTTTAGATTAATGAAATTAAAAATAAATAAATAAAAAGGTCACCAAGAAAGTAAGCTTTTGAGAGATGAGTTGTTATAAGACCAATGATGCGGAAGAGACTAGTTTTTATTTTCTAAATAGCAACAATTTCAAATTTGACAAAAAACCATAAACAACAACAAGCATGTGATACTCTTAATTATGAAAATTAGACCCTACGTAGAATAGTTAAAACTAAAAAAAGGAAGGAAAGTAAATAAATATGGAGCCACCACTTTAGATTGCAAATGAAACTGAGGATAATATAGTCTTTACAATGAAAATGGGGGTGGATTTAGTTATATAGGGAGTGGAAATAGTATAGTCTTTATAATAAAAATGGGAGTGGATTTAGTTATATTTGTCATTTTTTCATATCAAGATTTTGCGATAAAAATTAAAAACTACAAATAATAAAAGACTAACAAATATTTACCTCAAACTTATATATTTAAGCAAAGAGAAATGATTGGTTGATAGTTTTTAATCTATGGGAGAAGAACCGTCTATTTTAGACCACAAAAATTAAATAATAAATAATTATAAATTGTTATGAGGCTCATTCCCTCAAGAATTTGTGGCTCAAAACAAATTGTTGTTCTCATAGTAACCCAAAGATTGTTATGCTAGCAAAGTCCTTAAGCAAAATATGTTCCATTGATATTGCTGCATTAAACAATAGAAAGTCAATAAATAAAGGCATAAATATAGTTAAGCACATTTTTTATACTACCCACCACTTTAATAGATTATTATTCAAGGGGGTCAAAAGCCAAAAGTAGGATGGAAAAAGTGTAAAGCTAAATTTAAATAGTGGTAATGGCATAAATGGTCCATGAATTTTGATTTATTATACAATGTCATCTATGGACTTTTAATTTGTGTGATGTGATATCTGAGCTTTGACTCAATATACAACGTTGTTTCTAAATTTTAAATTTTTCAATGTGCTCCTTAAACTATATGTAAATGATCGATGTAGTTCCTAAATTAAATGAAAATGTTTAAAAGTTTATGGATAACGTTGAACAAATTAAAAGTTCATGAATAAGATTACACATTAGACCAAAGTTCAAAAGCCATATTAAATAAATTAAACAATATTGTACTTTGAACCAAAGTTAAAACACCATCAGTGTCATTTTCCCATTTAAATATATCATTTTAGATTCTTCAACTGAAATTAACACCTATCAATTAGAGGAGTAGTCATCTCAAAATGACATTAGTAAAAGCTCCATGTACCAATAAAAAATTTAGCAGTAGATGTGTCAAAATAGGTTGAATCATTTATTAACCCATATATGATAGTAGGGTCATGAATGGATTAGCTAAATTTTGATAATTGGGTTGGTAAGTGTTTGAGTAATAAAGTTTAATAGAACATGGGTTTTTGAAGGGTCTAAAGCTCAATCCACCCCAGTCCTTCTTCACTTGTATTTAGGTTCAGGTTGGGGTTTTCAAGCGGGGCAACTTATATTCTAGTTTAATCCTCTACTTATGATCTTTTTCTTCTTTTTTGAAAATTGAAAAATAGTAAAAAAATTTATCATTCATGCTTTTAAAAAATGTGAAAATTAATATATGATTATAAATGTCAATATTGATTGACCTATTGGTTTTAAGAGATGTCGGATACTTCATTATAAAACTCGAAAATTTTGTAATAAAGAAAAGGCAGCTAACTTTTTGGAACCTCATAAAACTACTAAAATGTTTAATCTGTGTAATGCGGTATCGGCTCAATGTATAATGTCGTTTCTAAATTTTTTTTATTTTTCAATATGCTCCCTAAACCATTTGTAAATGGTTGATGTAGTTCCTAAATTAAATGAAAATGTTTAAAATTTTACGGATGGCTTGAATAAATTAAAAGTTCATGGACGAGATTGCAAATTAAACCAAAGTTCAATGGTCGTATTATATAAATTAAACGACATTGCATTTTGAACCAAAGTTGAAGGACCATTAGTGCCATTTCCCATTTAAATATATCGTTATAGATTCTGTAACTAAAACTAACACCTATCAATTATAGGAATAGACATCTCAAAAACAACATTAGTAAAAGTTCCATGTAGGAATAAAAAATTTAGCAGTAGATGTGTCAAAATGGATTGAAGACCCATTTATTAACTCATATATGATGAGTTGGGTCATGCATGGATTGGCTAAATCTTGATAATTAGGTTGATAAGTGTTTGAGTAATAAAGTTTAATAATATATGGATTTTTAATGGGTCTAAAGCTCAATCCATTCACAATCCTTCTTATTTACGTACTAATAGGGGTTGAGCATAATATTGGGAATATCAAGTGGTGGATTTCATTCATGCTAGCCCAAGATATCTTTTGCCTTTTAGGATTGACGCATATAAATAAGAAGAAAGATGATGATCTCAAGGGGGGGCCACACATTGAATACACGGCCACAATTGGGGGTTTTTATTTGATCAGGTCGAGAGGGGTTCTTTGGGTTTTCTTTTTGTCGAAAATTGAAGACAAAAGGAAAATCACTTTCATCGGTTGGTTTAGTTTTTTTTTTTTTTTTGCATTCTTGATACGAGAGAGAGAGGCCAATATCATTGGTTTGCCAGTGAAGCAATTCCTTGGGAATTACAACGTTGGGTGTAGATCTGCTTCGTCCCCTTCCAATCTCTGAAGATCCCAACGTGGGCGCGAGGTGCCAAAGTTTACGTTTTCACTGTTTTGCAGGCCTCGTGGGAAGGAAATTTGCAAGTGCTCATGTGTGATCGTGGAGAGAGAACGAGATAAGGAGAAGAGAAAAATTGCAGCTAAAACCAGGAGACTCCAAATGTGTTGCGGCCATCAAATTCTCGATGTAACTCGCAATTCCGGGGATGCTGCTGTTATCTATTGATATGGCCTTACTTTTCTGGAAACTCCATTTGGCCACATCAATGAGTTCCCTGGCGTTCTTGCATCCCCATTCGACACACCAGTCCTGCCCCCAGCCATCGTGATTGAATTTGCTCGTGTGTTTTCGATTGTCGCGCCTTGTATCCCCGAAGCCATCACGGACATCGGTCAAGTTTCTAACGGTGTCCGCAACACGTTACCATTCTAAGCTTCTCAGCGAACTTTCCGGTGAACTACTTGCAATCCGGAGAGTTTCTCCAATTGTTGGCGAGCAACCTAACATGCGTTGGACAAACCTTTTTTTTTTTTTTTCTTTATTTCTTTTGCAGGTCTTCAAGTGATTAGCAATTTTCCAACAAGCAATAATACCCAGGTGTTTGCGCTTGTTATCGCCGGCTGAATTTGGTGCCACTGTTGAAGTTCCAAGTCATCCTTGGCTTGCTTGATTCTCCTATCATCGCCAAAATTTGGCGGATTGACCATGGATGGGGTCTTAGTGGGCAAGAGACAGTCGTGAAGAGAATCACATGGAAAATGGCTCGCGGACGATCGTGAGGACTTCGGGCACACCAACAAAATCCTGCCTTATCTCACCGAATTCTCCATGCGAGCCTTCCATCATTCAAATTTGGAAACAATATCTGAGCGATATTGTAACTTAGGTGATAATTTTCATCAAGTTGATCTTCATATATTTTTATTGCCTAATTTGTGAAATTGCTATCTCGTATGAATCTTTAAATGATGCTATCGTATCCATAAATATCAAGTATCTTTTTAAATTGGGAAGTCTTCCTAATTTCACAATGTGCATATGATTGACAGTCCGATTTTCGCGCCCGAAATCCGACTCGTAATCGCACCGAAAAATCGCCAATCCGATCTCACACCCGAGATTCGATTCGCGATTTTGTCTAGTTTGGCCAACCCGATCTCATGCGCGAGATATGGTTCGTCAATTTTTGGATATCAATTTTATCTTGTTTGATTTGATGTTGTGGTGTTTGAGTCAGTTTTATTTTAGTAAAAGAAAAAAATCCAAAAGAGATTAGGTTTTTTTTTTATCTTGCATGATTAGATTAGGGATTTTATTTTGAGTCATGAAAAAAAAAAAAAAAGTGCATTCATTTAGGATGTTAGTTTTTTATTATTATCTGAATTGCATGTTTAATTTTAATTTCGAATTTCACAAAAAAACCATCATGTATAATTCATGTAGAATTAAGGCATTCTTTGCATGTCATTGCATTTTAGAGTAAGATTGCACGTAATTTAATTCTAGATAATAGTTTTTAATTTATTATAAGTTTAGATAAAAAATTTTAAGTAGATTGCATTTTAGTTAGGGATTTCTAAGTTAGGATAATATTCTAGTTTAAATTAGCAATTGTCTTGTTAAATTAATGTCTCGAGTTTGAATTTGGATAACGATTTGTTAAACCAAATTTATTGATAAAGATTTCCCAAGTAACAGAAAAGTTTCGTTAGACTCTTGAAGATTTACAAAAGAGGAAATAAAGATAAAATAAAGGTTTCTTCTTTGGGCACACGCATATAAAAGGGAAAAGAAGCCCTACGTAGAAGAGTTGCTGCTGAAACCCTACGAGGAGTTGCTGCCGCACAACGTCAAGTGAAGCCACCCACGCAATCAAGAAAAGGAGTTCTTGTTTTCGGCGTTTGGTTTTGAGCTTGAACGCGCAGTAATTTTGTGCAGTAAGTTTATCTCCCAAGTGAGTTGTTTATTAATAAACACTTTGGGTTTATGGTTAAATCTAAGTGTGGGAAACACTTGAGCGTGTTAGTGATGGTAAACTATGATTCTCCAATTATATTGGATTATTTGCTACTGGCTCTCTTCGTGGACGTAGATACCGATACTCAAACCTGAACCACGTAAATTTCTGGTGTCTTTATTTTTCTTGTTTATTTTTCTGGTAATTTCGCGTTGACGTAAATTGCAAGATCCTGTTGTTTCCGTATATTATATCCCAACATGTCTTTAGGGTCAAGTTGGGGTTTTCGGGCCTGGCAACTCATATTCTAGTTTTATCTTCTACTTATGATCTTCTTCTTTTTTCAAAATTGATAAATAACAAAAAATTTACTATCACTCATGCTTTAAAAAATCTTGAAAATTAATATATGATTTAAAGAGATATTTATTGACTTATTGATTTAAAGAGATGTTGGATACTTCACTATAAAACTCAAAAAATTTGTAATAAAGAAAAAGTAGCTAAACTTTTTTGGAACTTCACAAAACTACAATTTTTTTTAAAATATTTTACACACTACACGCATAACATAAAAGTTATTGTTTTCAAATATCCATGTGTTTTGCTAATATCAGTTGGGCCAGGTATAAGTCGTTAAATTATTATTGCATATATATGGATTAAGACAGGTTAAATGGGTCAATTTGGATTAAACCATTATTGACCCGACCTACCCATTTGACAGCACTATTTTACCACAATCCTTGCTTTCTCAATCAGAGCTCTAGATCAAGGAGTTACTCGAAATGCTACCACGATATCAATACTGGTTATTTGTCATGTGTGTGTGGAGGTATCATGGTCATCGTCAAGGCCACGTTCAACTATTCCATTTGTTTGGACAAGAAAATATTATTCATAAATGGATGAAAAGAAACAACTCAGTTCTTTATCGTACCATTTCGATTTTTAGAATTTATGGGTATTTGTTTATATTCTTGAAAATTGCTTCTTCTTTTTTTCCATGAAAAATGTTTTGAGGACCTTAGGACATGCTTTACAAGTCAGAATTGGATTGAGAGATCCATTATACAGATATGACCCATCTTGTTGTCATTATGAATGGCCTAGAAACACATGAACTATATAAAGAGTTCATCTTTGAAGTACTTCTTGATATGGCCTCTCTGCATGAACTTTGGAGCATCGATTCAAATACGAAGCTAGAGCCTCTACTTGTCGACTCTACAAAGAACATATCAAGTTCACTTGCAAACTTTGTTTATACTAAGGATGTATTTGTTTCACAGAAACTCAATGATATAAAAAAGGGTTATTACCCTGAAAACCTCCAAACTGATACACTTGTGACAAATTTATCTAAAACTATTTTTTTGACCATGAAAAATCCTAAACCGGTACACTTGTGACAAATTTATCCCGATTGACCATAAAAAACTATAAACTAATATATTTATGACAAATTTACCCCCAAACTAATTTATTCGACTACAAAAAACCCTAAATTGGTTTTGTAACAAATATACCCTCCACTAAATTGGATTAATATCACAAAAAAATCACAAAAATTGTAAACTGTGACAAATGGAGCATAAAATCCCAAATTGGTATACCAGTCAACTATCACATGTCATTTAACTTAATAATTTGATAGTCAAAATTAAACGAAAACTAATAGAGGGTAAATTTGTCACAAGTGTACTAGTTTTTGGTTTTTTGTAATCAAAAAAATAGCTTTTGATAAATTTGTCATAGGTGTACTAGTTTGGGATTTTTCAGGGTATTAATCCTATAAAAATGCTTTCTAGTAAATATTTTCTAGAAATACGTTAATTTTTCTTTGTTTGGTGAGATATGATCGAAATGTTTTCTGTTGTTTGGATATTATTAGAAAATGATTTCAATTTCTTGACTTAATTTTGCATAAAAAAAGTTCAAATTTTTAAAAAATTTAAAAAATTTTGTCTTTTAATTATTTTTTAAATTTCTTTTTTTTTTTCCTTTTCTTTCCTCTCCTTTTTTTCCCTTCCTCAGCCACTACCAATCGGCAATGGCCATAGACCAGGCGAGCCATGAGCTCGCCAGCCTTGATCAAGCTCGAGCTTGCCAGCCTTAGCCAAGCTCGGGCTTCGTCTACCATAGTGAACATCATGGGGAAGTGACCTTTAACGGGCCTACCTTGTTTGCTTAGTGAATGAAATATTTGTGAGAGATTTTGTCGGGTAATGCCAAATCTTGCAAGACACATCAACAACTGAGTCAATAGGAAGCTTGCATAGTATTTCTATACAATATCTGGAGACTAGCAAGGAATGTTCTAATTGCCACTACCGCTTCTTTTCTCTAATTTCTCCGTTTTAGGCCAAAATATATCAATTTCTTCTTTGCTATGTTCCTGCAAGTTACCCAAGAATCAATGCCCTAAACTTAAATTTTTTTTTGTGACGTAAAATTTCTTTAAATTTTTTTAATGATTTTCTTAGATTTTTCTCTTTTTCTTCTTTTTCTCTCTCTTCTTCTTCTTCCTCCTTTTAGTTGATCGCCGGGTCTCGATGATGGCTGGCGACTAGCCAAAGACAAGAGCCGACAAGGTCAGTAGCCATGGGAGGCTTTGGTGACCGGTTAGAAGAGAAAGAAGAATAAAAGAAAAGAGAGAAAATGACATATTCTAAAAATTGTTCTCGGGAGTAAGAAGCAACTTTCTTTTACTTCTTATTTCTATTCCACATCTATTCTCTGGCCATTTTTCTATTTTGAGAAGTGGAAAATTTGTTTGACGTTATCAAATGAATTTCTATTATTTTTCAGTATTGGAGAATAAAAGAACCAAAATTTCGAGAAATAAAAACGATAATAAATAGACCCTAAATGACCCTACAAGGAATCTTCAAAGGATCCTTGCTTTAATTTTCATCAATTGCAAAAAGAACTATTTTACAAATGGGTTTTTCTTTTGTTTCTTTGTCATGGTGTCGCAGTTGGATTTCAAGAAGTCTCAGAGCCACACAACAAAATGTTATTCTAATTTTAAGTACGTCGATGCACAAAGCAGTGGGTAAAATGCGTCACACTTACTCAAGCTCTATTGAATTCTTTCGCAGCAACTTTCTATAGTGCACTAGATAATAAAAGTTCACATGAGATGTAATTCATAAATGACTACTTGGCATCGCTGCTAGATAAGGTAATGCTTCTATTTTGTCAATGACGGATTATCTCAGGATAACCACATAGTCAAAAAAAGATAAGGACAACCTTGATTATATCAACGTTTCCAAAAACGATAAATCACTTAAATGAGAAAAGTTAAATATACAAATACCTTCAGCAATATCGACACTTCCCAAAATCGTGGATAGCCACATGGACTTGTTACTATGCAATTAACACCTCTTCTTATCTCTCCACAGATATCTCTAGGATTATCATGACATATATCTCTCTAGTATCCTCTCATACACATAATTAGCTCCCCCCATATCTCTACCTAGTTTAACACCGTACCGGTCTTACCAGCTTGTAGCTGCAAATGTCTAGAACTCTCAAGCAAGTTGAGACTACCATAGGCACCAACATTAGGATCGAGCTGCCATTTTGAGCAAGTGTAAAACGACTAACAGAGGGGAAGAGGGAGTGAGAGTGATCAATGCATGCGAGAGGCGTTTGTGCAAGTGAGTGCACTGTGAAATGGTGACAAACGATGAAGTAAGGTCTTGCGAGTCAGCAACAATAAAAAAATTGTACAATCGAATTTGCGTTTCTTGTTGCGATGAAGTTTGAAATCCTCCTTTGGTGCTCATCTCCACCAACGATAGCTTACGCTTCCCTTAACCTCCATTTCTACTTGATTTGAACTATTAGCCGGAGATCATGAACTAATTGTGAGTTTAAAGCGTGGGATTTGAAATTACTAAAAACTTTAATACTATCACATTCTTCACTCTGATGGAACGACATAAGAAAATTATACTCTCATTTTCTAAACTCGGTCTGATCAATGAAAAAACAAGACACGATTTTTCAGCGAAAAGATATCGGAACTCCCAAAAACTAAAGATAACTCCCCTTTGATGGAGATAACCGCAACGAAGCAAGGAAAGTAAACAGCAAAATACGCATTTAGATCGTCAATCACACAAGTGAGAGAAGCAAAATTACATATATAGCCAGCAAGTATGGATTCGGGGAAGGAAAAAGGACCACCTAAAGAACAAGAGGAAAATGGTTGAGCAAATTCAGCTTATACTTCATTGCAAGTGCAAGATGCATTAGCACGATCAGACAAATTCTCAATTAATGCGAACATGAATGAACGAGCGACAAAAAGATAAGACAAAGAACATCGAGAAAAAAGAGAAGACAACCGTGAGAACCATGAACCTTTTCACTCCAACACATTCACTTTCAACTCGAAGGGCACACCAAAGCGAACAGGAGGGGTATCCATACCTACAAACCTAAAAAAGAAGGAAAAACAACAACAATGAATCGAAGCTCATTAAATAAAACCCTTAATCCTCGTTTAGGAGTATGCTTCGTATCGGAAACATGCGATTCTTGACACTAAAAATGTTGATGGCAGAACAATAGTTAAAACACTTACTTCACCTTGGTTAAAACATGCGAGAATCTTTGACTACTTATAAAACAAGCATGACCAAGATCAAATAATAGCATATAAAATATACATGTGCCAAACAATAGCATCTAAAATATGCATGTGACTCTCAAGACCCAAATAATAGCATATAAAATATACATGTGAGTCTCAATGCCTAAATAATAGTATATAAAATATGCACGTGAATCTCAAGGCCCAAACAATAGCATATAAAATATACACGTGCCAAATAATAGCATTTAAAATATGCATGTGACTCTTAAGTGCGTAAAATGCAAACATGATTAAGAGCCACATGATATTCCATAATTTATGCACGGGGGCATTTATAATACATCAAACAACTTCCAATTATTATGTCACATAACCGAAGTCCATTGGTTCTTCTGGAATTGACCGAGTATCGTCCCGCTCCATCAAGCATGGCATCGTCCTGAAACTTATCACAAATGACATTTGAAATCCATCGGGCTTCGTCTCGAATTCCATTCGTGAACAGCATCCTAAATCCATCAGGCATCATCTCAAAATCCATCCGTGATGGCTTAGTTCCTTGTGTTATTATATGTACAAGCAAGCACACAAATCGATTCTTATCTTTAGCTTAAGCCAACGCCAGAAGCCTCAAAGGTGTACGATGCAAAGTGAGCGTCATGACTTATCAGAACTGTATAAAATATGCCGAGCACGGGGCAAGAACCATGGCTTGGTTCGATACATTGGAGCACCGACCTAGGCCAAATTTGATTCGAAAACGTTAAGCCTAAATAACATCGAACCAAGAGAGTCCGGGTTCGTCGTGCATTCCATGCATGTTCAAGACCAACGAGACCTCTTTCCAAAACTCAGGGCATGCTTTCAAGCGTAGAAATTAATATATGAGCAAATCGTATAAATAAACAATAACATCTCCTCGCAAGCACAACAAGCACGTGACATGAACCCAACACATTTCCGAATCTCATATCCAATCAACAACATGAATAAACCATACAAAATTAGTACATGAGTAACCTACGTGAGTTCACACAATAAGAAGCAAGTAATAGCAAATTCCTACAAGCACAACAAGAATAGAACCCATGTCCGGACTACACAACGGAATGCCATATCCAACGATTAAGGGATCTACTTACTAGTCGACCGGAACGAGGGTCCACAGCGGTGGCAAAGGCAGGTGGGCAGCGGCTCACGATGGCGAGAACAGTGGGTGGAGAAGGGGCTGAGAGAGTGAGGGCAGGTGAAAAAGAGAGGGAGAAAAGTGGGGGTTGTGGCAAACCTTAGAAATAAGGGGTTGTTCTCCCTATTTGTAGCCAAAGCTTTCCCCTTCTCCTCTTTTGAAGTGACGCCTCTTATGTTCTTGCAAGACCTCAATTATTGTCTTAAGTAATAATTTCTAATGATGACCCTAATTGAAAATGTGACTAGTCTAAGGAAATGAGGTGGCTTGCCTAATGGTCTTGCAAGATCCTTCCTTATCCAAGTGTCACTGCAAGAACTTATCTTTAGGCATTATTTATCCTCCAAGTCTCAAGATAAGTTAATCTGGCCTAAGTCTAAGGGACACATAAGCTCATTGACATTAATTGGCTAACACTTGGTCCTCAAGTAGCTCTTCCCTTTCTCTTCTTAAAAGTGGCGCCCCTTCATGAAAGACCGCCAATTATTGGTCTCTTCCTTGTTTTACCTTCCAGAAGCTTTCTAGAGGAATAAACTTGATTGGCAAGTCTCACTTTAGGGAAAATCATTACCTATGCCCCGTAAGTGGACACATAAACTCTTGACTCATCTATGGCCTTAATGGACTAGCTTCCAAAGACTAATGATGAAACTTGTTATAGGCAAGACAACTTATTTCCCAAGTTCTTTCACCTTAAAGCGGCGCCTCCTCCTTGTGCTTCAAAGCCGCGAATAATTGAGCTGTCTTGCCTTGATCTCAAGAAGCCTTTCTATAGGAAACTTTATGGGCAAGTCTTATTTCTTGGGTAATGATGGCCTAAATCTCTAAATTGGACACATAAGTATGTGACTCACACTTCAAATGATGACTCTTACCTCTTATCCATTAAGAAGCCAAGCTTGTTCTTCAAGTTTGCCATGTGAGTCATCTAAGCCTTAATGTACTATTGTCCAAAAGAAATGATAGCTTCAAGAACCGATATCCTAATTTGACACTTGAATGATGAGTCACCTTCTCTTGAATTGACCAAAGTCAATGGAACTAAAGGCAATTATGAGGACTAACTAAGTGTTGCCTTAACTAGACGGGAATATCTCATGTTTATCCACAATCAACACCTGTAATCGGATCGAGGTTTGTGGCTAAATTTCGACCTGAAGTGACCTTAACATGGCCTACACAAATTGGGTGGCTTTGGGGCATTGCTCGCGTGGCCAAACTCAAGTAGGGTTCAGCGCCTATCCAAGGTCCCATGCGTGAGCCATGATTGGTTTGAAACCAATTCATGTTTGAGCCTAGTCGATCTATGGACGACCCTCTGTTGTCATGTAATCGTGTGGAATCAATCGACTTACCTTGGTACACGGTCGCACAGAATTGATTTAGGGTCATTCACATTCAGTATAGTAACTGTATGAAATCACTTGCGACCGGTACACACTCGAGTTGAATTGATCCATACTTGTCTATTAATCAATTCGTGACATTGGGTGATCGTCCCACATCGATTTTTATGGTCAAGCTATCTTTCCATGGTCAAGTGCCCTGGTTGAGCATATTCTCGATCCTTAATCGTCTTTCCCAATCAACTAGTTGACTCATGAGTGATTCTTGGATCGATTCATGGTCTAGTCCCATTATCAGTGCATTGATCCTTAGTCCATTCTTCATGCCTGAGATAGAAGCCCGAATTAAGGATGTCACAACTCTTCCCATCTAAAAGAAATTTCGTCCTCAAAATTTAAATACATACCTAGTTCCTCGAATAAATGCGGGTATTAAAGCCTCACTTTCTCGGGTTACTCATTCCGTTCCATGATGTTGCCAAATAACCTTAACAAAGGGAATAACCTTATTCTACAACACTTGCTCTTTCTTATCCACAATCCACATCGGCTCCTCAGAATATGACACTCTATCATCCACTTCGATCTCTTCAAGTTTAGTATGTGTGCTGGATAAGTTCGTATTTTCTTAACATTAAGATATGAAATACGTCATGTACTTGAAAAAGTCTAGGCAAAAGTGCCAACTGATAAGCCAAACTCCTTATTCTTTCTAGAATTTCGAAACGTCCTACGTACCTTCCTTTAATATTCTTGCATTAAACGATAGAAATTCAATGAATAAGGGCTTTAATATAGTTAAGCACATCTTTAACATTACCTACCACTTTAACAAATTATTATGAAGGGGTGTCGGAAGCCAAAGGTGGAACAGTCAAATTGTAAAACTAAATTTAGATAGGAATAATAGCGTAAAGGTTCATTAACTTTGATCCATTATGTAATGTGGTCCTTGAGATTTGGCCTAATGTACACTATCATTCCTAAAATTTTAATTTTCAATGTGCTCCCCGAACCATTAGTTAATAGTCAATGTAGTCCCTAAATTAAGGGTTCATTCATTTCATGAAAAACAACTTCCGGGAAAATATTTTCCAGAATTTCCGGTGTTCGAATGGCAGAAAATAAATGGTCAAAGAAAATATTTTCAGGTCAATGGAAAATCTCCTTATAAAATTGTGGAAAATGATTTCCTCTTTTGAAAAAGGGAAATCATTTTCCCCATCCTTACACGCTCTCACACAATCTTCTATTGCCCTCCTTATCTTACTCATTTACTTTGTAAGCTGCCATTTCTGCCCTCTTTTCTTATGAAACCTAGGGTTTCTGATCTCATCCTCATCTCCTCCTTCGATACACCAACGATCAGTAGTGGTGGAGCATCCCCTCATCTGGCGGTGCTGGATCTCCGCCCTTACAAAGCCTAGGGTTTTTGATCTCATCCTCCTTCTTCAATGCTGACGATCAGCAGCAGCCGAGCACCCTTGAATGAAGAACGAGGGTTTCTAATCTCGTCCTCCTCCTTCTTCAACACCGATGACTAGCAGTGGACAAGTGTCTCGGCTGATTGCCCTTGGATGAAGGACAAGGGTTTCTAATCTCATCCTCCTCCTCTTTCGACACCGACGATCGGCAATGAAGGAGCGTCCCCCTTGTCTAGCGGTGCTCGATCTCCGCCCTCATGAAGCCCAGCGTTTCTAATCTCATCCTCCTTCTTGATGTCGACGATTAGTAGTAGGTCAATCGCCCCCGGACAAAGGACGAGGGTTTCTAATCTCGTCCTCCTCCTCCTTTGACACCAACAACCAATAGCGACCAAGCATCCGGCCAATCGCCCTTGAATGAAGGACGAGGGTTTCTCATCTTTCCTCCTCCTCCTCCTTCGACGTCAATGCCAGTAACGGGTGAGCGCCCCCTCGTTTGGGTTACTCAATCTCCACCACCACCGCCTCCTCGCCCCCCTCGCAACACCTACTAGCAGAGACACAATTTCTGAGAAGTTGCGGCCTCTATTTTGTCCCACGAGACACAATTTTTGAGGTAATCACTGTAATTAGTTTATCTTGTTATGAACTTGAGTTTTAGAAGCAATTTTCGAGCATAAGGTTTTTGCTTTGAACAAGTATTGGATGGTGATATTTTTGTTTTTGGTTTTGAATGTGGTGCCATTGGTTTTTTGTGACACTTTTCCAGCTTAAATGTCTCAATTTGAATGATGGTTCAATGGTTGAAATGTGGTTTTAACTTAATTTCGAGCGTGTTTGTCCATGCCTATTGCTTGTATCAACGCAATGCATATCGTGGCCCTGTAAAAAAGAGAGTTCCTTTGGGCTTCCTTTGCGGAAGATGAATTGCATATGATGTCATTGACATTGCTAGAGTTAGGTAATACAATTAAGTGGTGCTTTGATGAAAACCTGATATAAAACTGACAGATGCTAGTGCTTAGTCGGTGGGTAACCAGTTCTAATATTCTAATTTTGTAGTTTGAATGTCAAGTTTGCATTGAATAATCTAGAATTGGTCATTTGGTAATTAGAGAATATATTGTAACAACTTGCTACTACTTTGCTGTAATAAGCACTTTGTTTCTATCATTCGTATATGTACATATCTAAATTCTCATCAATCTATGTTCATATCAAGTTATGCAATCATAATGCCTAAGTTCTCTTGTCATTAGCCGTAGTTCATATAGAGTGGGAATTCATTATTAGAATCATGCGTAATAGGACATCCTTATTGTATTCAAAGACATTTAGAGCTAAACCGAGTTAATTGAGGTTTGAGTATTGTGATGACATGATGGTGCTTAGAAATGGTTTATTAATAATCAAGAGAGGTAATGCAAGCATACAAAACCGTATAAATATGTAATGAAGAGAAGCAGAAGCAAATAGAAGACAAAATAAATAAATAACATGCTTTGAGAGCATCAACAATAGCGTCTTCGTGCGTCTTCATGAAATGTTGGTACTAAAAAATAGTGGCGATCGCATCACAGTCTGAGGTGATGTATCTGAACTTAATACTAGTTTAAGGTTTACATAATAAGCTCAAAGCATCAGTAATTGACCTGAAAGAGCTTAACGATCTTACCCTTTAAAGCCCCAATCAACTCTAGCTTTCTATAAGAGATCTTGCATAGCATATGTAGGCACCCCATTGACTTCGTTATAGGCGCACATTAAGCAGTTTGCTTTCACTTGTTGAATGCAACTCCAAAATGGAGGCTGAAATGTGTCTTGCAAGTCCTGTTGTGTGACCTACAAAGGAAATGGATTAAACTAGACATCCACATTGACAATGACAAAATGAGGTAATATATTCTTATAATATAACCCTAAGTTTTCTAGTTAAGAGCTAACTCCTTCATAGTAGACAAGCTTAGTGAATGATTCATTTGGTCTCATTCATTTAACTATAATTATTCATTTTATCTTGTTCTTTCATAAGAAATATGTGCGTTATATACTGGTTTACCCTCTTAACCCCTTCTACCATGTTTATAGATGGTTGGTTAAACAAGTTATCATGTATATCGGTTGACCTCTTAATCCCCTTAAATATCATTTGGATGAAAATAGTTGAGCATGTTATCATCTGCTATCCCTTATTTTTTTGGCTCTTCTAGTATTGCCCTTCTTGTATTTCACACACATTTTGTGTTTCATGATTAATGTGTTCCAATATAGATGGATAACAAATTCGAGTGGTGGTAAGGGGTGCAACTGCAGCGATTATGACACTTATCACATTAGTTATGGATGATTATGATCATTCGGAGAATCACATACAAAGAAAGCCTCATGTGAATCGAGATTATGAGAGATAGTTATATATGAATCGTGTGTTATATAGTGGTGATACTCATTGTATAGATCAAATACGGATGACATCGAATGCTTTTTTAGACCTTTGTAAGGTACTTGGTGCAAGTAACTTGTTGTGTTCTACTGTAAATGTTTCTATTAGGGAGCAAGTTATGGTATTTTGTCATATCATTGGACATAATGTGAGGTTTAAGTCATTGGGGGAAGATTTTATAGATCAATAGACACCATCCATAGATATTTCAAAATCGTCTTGCAAGCGATTTTGAAATTATACAAGCATGTGGTGAAAGAACCAAGCAATTCCACTCCTCTTGAGATAAGTAACAGTCGAAGGTTTTATCTGTATTTTAAGGTATGGAATATGAAAAAACAAATCTATAAATTGCTTGAGAAGTTTCATTAGTATTTGGTTGGTAACTATATTGATTATTTTAGGATTGTGTTGGAGCAATAAATGGAACTCATGTACGTGCATCGGTTCCTCTTGAAATTCAAGGAAGATTTCGTGGTTGGAAAGATGGAACAAGACAAAATATATTAGTTGCTGTTATATTTGACTTGAGATTTTCTTATGTATTAACTAGTTGGGAGGGCACAGCTCATGATTCATGTATTTTATTTGATGCACTTTCAAAGCTAAATGGATTGAACATTCCTAGAGGTAAGAAAATGGAATTTACACACATTATTTGAATTGAGATTAGTAACTTGGTAATAAACTTATTTATAACTTGTAGAAAAATATTATCTTGTTGATGCTGGTTATGGAATCGAAAATGGCATCATCTCTCCCTATCGTGGTGTTAGATACCATTTGAAGGAGTTCAGTGATCGCCCTCCTGAAAACAAGAAGGAACTATTCAATTTGCGGCATTAATCTCAAAGAACTACTATTGAAAGAGAATTTGGAATTCTAAAGAAGCGTTTTTTAGTATTGGATTCAGAACCTTTTTGGTCATTTAGAACACAAGTCGATGCTGTCTTAGCTTGTTGTATCATTCACAATTTTATTATGGGAGTTGATCCCAATGGCACTATCATGGAAGAGATGAATAGACAAATGAAATCTCAAAAAGAAAATTCAAGATCAAACTTTCTCAAAGGGAGGAAAAGGAGGAAAATAGGACATGGGCATCAAAGAGGGATAGGATTGCATATGCAATGTGGATTAGTTATCAGAATATTAAAATAAGCCAATAGTTTTTCTTTTATTTCTTTTGAGTGCTTTATTTTGAACATGTGGTTTTCATTCCTTTAATGATAATCATCTTTAAATATTTACTATGTGTCCGTCTTCATCATATTTTTTCTTATTCTACTATTTAAAGTTGTTACGTAGTTATCATGATGGGTAAAAGTAAGGCAAACAATAAGAAGGTCAATCAATTTAGATGGTCGAAGCCTATGGAATGTGTTTTACTTGAAATTCTCACCGATGAAGCTAGTAAAGAAAACAAGCCTTCGAGTACATTCAAACCCTCTTCAATTACTCAGAGCTGTCAATACAATAAATGAAAAGTTTGGTATTTGTTGTGAGCCCAACCATGTTGAGAACCATTTGAAGACAGTCAAAAGCAATTGGAAGACGATTCAAACTGTGTGTGGCAAGAGTGGATTCAGTTGGGATGACAAGTTGAAAATGGTCATAGCTGGGAAAAATGAATTTGATCAATATGTATCGGTAATTTTTCTCATCACTTGCTCAGTACATTCTTTTAGCCAATGTTTCACGTAAGCAGTTTTAAGTGTCTTTATGTACTTACTCAGCATATAAGGGATAATTTCCTAACCATCTTAGCCAAGATTATTAAACTTTAATGCGTTTGCTAACATGCTGGACTGAAGGGCAAAAAAAAAAAAAACCAGATTATTAACTTGTTAGTCACCCCTGTTTCACTGAAGCCATAGGTGTTAGAGAAGACTCCTTATTGTTTTGAAGCTGACAAAACCTTTCCAATTAGTCTAGTCTAAAGGGTTGAAGAACTCAAGACTCTTCTGTCAAAGTCTGAAGACTGTTAGACTTTAAGCTCAAAGTCTGACCTCACTGGTAGATTCTAGACCGATGAGAGAAGACTTATACGGATGCGAGTTTATCTTCAAGGATTCGATTCATACGGTTTATGAAGATCTTACGGCTGGAGATAGCACATTGTGATAAATTATTCTTATTGGAATCAATTTGAATAATCGGATCTTTTGAAAGGCGAAGTATACTTGGAATGTTCTACTTATAGAAACCAAAATTCCGATTGTATGGGCGAGCATGATTGATGGGCTATCATCACATTCCTTAAATGACTCGAGATCTCCTTGATTGATTCTGTCCAACGAGTAGATTGGAGGAACTCATTTGAAAAGTGCCAATGGTTGTAGAGGCATGGAGGAGTATATAAGGAAGACTCTCAAGTTGTTCGAATGTGTGCGTGAAAGAAAAATTCCAAAGTCTGGAGCTCTTAGTTCTTTGCTATTTCAATCGTTAAGTTTATCTTGTACTCAAAAGAGAGAACAAACATTTGTGAGACTTTGTAAGAGTGTAGTAAAGTTTCTACACTGTGAAGTCAAGGACGTGAGACTGTAAAATCTCTTTTGATTCATAGTAAAATCTAGCTAGTGAGCTGTCAGTGCGGGAGAATGGACGTGGGCTTGGTCTAAGTCGAACCACTATAAACCGTGTGCTTCTATTCTCTTTCCCTAAACTCCTTACTTTAATTCGTAGCTTTATATAACTGTTTGTAGTCGTTACATCTTCAGTCTGTTATCTTCTAAAGACGATTTGATTTACTAAGTCTTGCGAAAATTTCTTTTAACACCTATTCACCCCCTCTAGGTGTTCGTACTAGCCTTAACAATAGGTTATCTTGTTGGTGTTGTTTATGTTTTTGTTACAAATGCAATGCATAATTTAATATTGACTTTCATACCGGCAACTTATATGTTTGGAAATTTTCTCAATGTCTTTTGTTGCTACGATTTCGATTTCGATTGTTAGGTATCTCTGGAATGTGACTAGGGTTAGTAAAGTTTGTTTCTTTTCTCTTTATCTTCTGCAATTTAGGTGGGGAGAGCCTAAGAAGGCACCATGTAAGAATGTCCAGAGCTTACTGAGTTAGTACTAAGCCTGGTTGGACTCTAGGCATGTTACAATGGGTTAATTGCCTAAGATCGTTTTGGGATTGCTTGAAAATGTGATATTGAATATGCTTTAAGACATTACTTCTCGAGCCTCATTTGAAGAAATGAGTAGTAAAGAAACTAGAGAAGGTCAAGTAGTGATAGCATTTTGCCTCAATGATCAAGAAATGAATTGGAATAGTGTGTTGCCGAAGACTCTTATGCTTTCTGGTCTGTTTTGATCTCAATCTATGCTGGTATAGAAAGCACATTAATGGCTCCACTTCAAAGCATTGTCGCAAATGAGTTGCTAATTTTGACATCGATAGGCATTTTCGGAATCTCATGCTTCGGATCTTATTGACTCGCATCTCTTGCAAAGATGGATTGACAATGCAATTTCTATTCAAGCGTAATTGTGAAGGGAAAATGACTAAAAGAACAAACAAACGAAGGGCTTCAAACATGTTTCTATCATAGCTTGAAGCCTAAGTGTTGTCTGTAAACCACCGACACTCTTCAAGAGCCTTCGTGTCGTATCGGACACTTCAACACGTGTCTAACACTCTTTGACACTCGGTCAACGCATGTTGAAAAATCCGACACCTGGTCAACTTTCTCAACACTCGAGTTGGAATTCTGACATACGAGTTTTCGATACGTGATTCCGATATCGAGGTCAATTTTAAAAATTCAATAAATGAGATGTCAATATATATATATATATATATATATGTGAAAAAATAAAACATAAAATTAATAAATTGAGAAAGAAGAAAAACATAATCTTCTCTTCTCTTCTAACTTCCACTTCCCATAATACACAATTCACCCCTTAAGTTTTTTTCTTTTCTTCCAACATATCTAACATGCGAGTCCAAAATATGGATCGCTTGTTTTTTCTCCAAATTTTATGAATTATTGAAATAGAGTTGAATTTGTCAAATTAAAACAATGAATGATATTAATAAATGATGGATTAATGGTTTTAGTGTATATTCATTCTAGCTTTTTTAATTATTTATTTATTCATGAATTTGATTGAAATAATCATAAAAATGATAATTTATTATGTATATATAAAAATATGTATTTAATATACAACGTGTCCCAACGTGTCGGAATTTTCTATTTTTTTATAAACGACGTGTCGACGTGTTGTGTTGTATCGTATCGCGTGTCGCGTGTCAGTGTCGGTGTTACTTAAAGTGTTGTCTGCTTAATAGCTTCTTTTCATATCTAGCTGTAGAACTAATAATTGAATGAATATTGTGCATTTACAAGTTCATCCTTCTCATGAAAAGTATATGAATAAGATGATTGACATGTATGATGAGATGGCTATGGTGGTTGGGAGAGATATGGCCACCGGAAGCTTTACTAAGCAGTTCGAGGACATCGATGCAACAGAAGTTGACTCCTCACCTGTCGACTTAGGCGATGACTTCGATGAGTTGATGAAGGGCTCAAAAAAACATCTTCCTCTACTGTGCATTCAAAAAAGAGGTCTCACAAAAGGAGAAAATGTTCCGACAATGATGACAAGTATGTTGCACTTTCAACACAACTTGGAGAGATGGCCTCGGCAATTAAGTCATTGGGTCAAAGCGATGTCGATCACTCTCAAGTCTATTACTCTCAACTCTTCAATGAGGTGATGAAAGTGGATGGATATGATGAAATTACCCTTGGATTAGTTTTTGACCATCTAATTGAAAATGAAAAAAATTGGAAAAGCATTCATGGTGAAGTGTGCGACTCTTCGCAAAATATGGATTGATAAATTTCTAAGCAAAGGAGATCATCATCAGTGATATATTGTATTGAGTTTTACCGCCAAAAGATTCATGTGTTCTTTCTTTCTATGTTGTTATTGTCAATGCTTCATGAGATGAAATTTGATGTAAGGTTATTTTGTATTGGCATTTCTATGACTAGTGATCTTACTGTGGACTTTGCATTCAACTTAAAGCCCATACACTCTTGCTTATCCTTTTATTTATTTACTCTATCCTACCATTGTACATTGTTCAAGCAAAGGGTTCTATATGCTTTACTTCTTTTTTCTTTTGTTTATTATAACACAAAAGACGCAGGGGGAGAACATGCTACTCAATTGGAAGATTCTCATGAGGGTTGTATATGCTTTGCTTCTTTTCTCTTTTGCTTTTTTTTTTCTCTTTAGTTCAAGATTGTAGATTTTCAATAGAAGTTTAAAATCCATACGAACATTTTTTAGAGTAGATGAGCGTTTGACGACAATGAGGGAACAAAGATGTGGAACAAGTTTGCCTGGCTTTAAAGGCAAGTTCATATTTGATGGATTTATAAGTCGGTAAGTGATGCATGCCTAAGTGGTGAAGTCTTAGAGAATATTTCCTTTACCAAACACCGGAAAATATTTCTCGAAACATTTTCAGGTTTTAGTTGAACACCAGAAAATATTATCATTTTCCTGGAAAATGACTTTTAGGAAAATATTTTCCAGAAATGACCAATTTTCCGTGAAACAAACAGACCCTAAATGAAAATGTTTAAAAGTTTATGGACGACATTATACATTAAATTAAAGTTCAATAACCATATTTAATAAATTAAATGGCATTACACTTTGAACCAAAGTTAAAGGATTATTAGTGTCATTTTCCCATTTAAATATATCATTTCAAATTCTCATACCGAAACTAACGCCTATATTTAGAGGAATAGACGTCTCAAAAATGACATTAGTAAAGCTCCATGTTGTTGGAGAAAACTTCCTTATTTATTTTGAAGTTGACAAAACATTTACATTAGTCTAGTCTGAAGACTCATAGACTCTATCGTCAAAGTCTGAAGACCTCCAGACTCAAAATTCAAAGTCTACCCTCACTGATAGTTTTTAGACCGACGAAAAGAAGACTTATCCAGATACAAGAATATTCTTAGGGATTTGATTCGTACGGTTGAAGAAGATCTCACATCTGGAGATAGCACTATATGATCTACTATTCTCATTGCAATCAATTTGGATAATTAGATCTAGTGATTGACGAAGTATACTTGGAAGATTCTACTTATGGAAACCTAGATCCTGATTGTATGGGTGAACAGGATTGGTAGGCTATCATCACATTCCTTAATTAACTCGAGATCTCCCTAATTGATTATGTCCAACGGTATGATTGGAAGAACTCTTTTGGAAGGTGCCAACGGATATGAAGGCATGGAGGAGTATATAAGGAAGATGCTCAAGTTATTCGAAGGTGTGCGTGATAGAAGAATTCTAAAGTCTGAAGCTCCTAGTTCTTTGTTATTTCATTCACTGAGCTTATACTGTATTCAAAATAGAGATAAATACTTGTGAAGCCTTGAGAAAGTGTAGTAGAATCTCTACACTATGGAATCAAGGACGTGAGATTGTAATATCTCTTTGATTCTTAGTGAAATCTAACCGGTGGGCTGTCAGTACAGAAGAGTGGACGTAGGCTTGGTTTAAGCCGAACCACTATAAACTCTGTGTTCCAAGTTCTATTTCCTTAAACTCTTTACTTTAAGTTTATAGTTTAAACATATCTATTTACTGTCTTTTACATCTTCAGTCTATCTTTATCAAAAGATGAATTAAACTATTAAGTTTTAATAAAAATCGTTTTAACACCTATTCAGCCCCCCTCTAGGTGTTCTTACTAGCCATATCAATTGGTATCAGAGCTTGTGTACTCATTTAATTGAAGTGTTTTTACTTTTGAGTTAAAGATTTATAGCTAGTATGTTGGCTCTAGGTTTGGTTAAAGGTCAAAGCTGAAAGGGGCTAGAGAATACACCTAGAGGGGAATGAATAGGTGAAAGTAACAATTTTCGCAAGACTTAAAAAGATATTTTGATTTTAAAAGATGTTGATCACAAGACAGATTTCAACTTTAAATAAATGAACAACTAGTAAGCATGAATAAGAAGTTTAGGGATAAGAGAAAATAAACACAGAGTTTATAGTGGTTCAGCTTAATCCAAGCCTACATCCACTCTCCCGCACTGACAGCCCACCGGCTAGATTTCACTATGAATCAAAAGAGTCGTTATAGTACACATCCTTGATTCCACAGTGTAAAGACTTTTGCTACACTTTCTCAAGGTCTCACAAATATCTAAACTCTCTTTTGAGTACAAATTTCTCGCTCAACAATTAAATCAACAAAGAACAAGAAGTTTCAGACTTTGAAATTTTTCTATCACGCACACACTCAAATAACTAGAGCTTCTTCCTTATATACTTCTCCATGCCTTCATGTCCGTTGGCACATTCCAAAGGAGTTCTTCCAATCTACCTGTTGGACAGAATCAATTAGGGAGATCTCGAGTTACTTAAGGAATGTGATGATAGTCCATCAATCTTGCTTGCCCATACAATCAAGATCTAGATTTCCATAAGTAGAACCTTCCAAGTATACTTCGCCAATCAACGAATCCAATTTACTCATATCGAATTCAAAACGAATAATAGATCTTGAGATGCTATCTTCAGCCATGAGAAACTTCTTTAGCCATTTGAATCAAATCCTTAAATAAATACTCGATTCTGGATAAATCTTCTTTGTTGGTCTAGAAACTGTCAATGAGGGCAGACCTTAAAAATTAAGTCTGGCGGTCTTCAGACTTTGACGAAAGAATCTGCAAATCTTCAGACTAGACTACTGGAAACGTTTTGTCAACTTCAAAACAAATAAGGAGGTTTTCTCCAACAAAAGTACGCGAGATCACTTTACTTCGATAGAAAGGATTACAACATATGGAAAAACAAAATGAAAACTTTCCTAAGATCGAAAGATCCTCTGGAATGGGAAGTGGTAGATAAAGAAATCATTCCTAAAGCTGCATCAGTTTCAGAAAGAGGAAAAGAAGCTGCAGTTTCTAGCAAAATGACTCAAGAAGAAATAACCAAGAGACAAGCTCTTGATGTTAAAGCAATTTACTCTTTATACTTGTGCTTTATTTCCTATTGAGTATAATAGAATATCTTCTTGTGAAACAACTAAAGAAGTTTGGGATAAGCTGCACATTACTTATGAAAGAACTGATCGAGTGAAGGAGACGAGGATTAATATTCTACTCGAACATTATGAAACCTTCAAGATAAAATCAGGAGAACCTATCACTGATATGTTTAGTAATTTTACTGAGATAGTAAACGGTCTAGAATATCAGGGACAGCCAATCTCAAAACCAATGAAGGTCAACAAATTGTTGCGTGGACTCTCCAAAGACTGAAATCACATAAAGACTTTAATAAGGGAAACACAGAGGATTATGCCACTTTTTGTAGATGAACTAGTTGGCACACTTCAGTCCTATGAAGTGGAGAAAATTAATGAAGAGGAATATCCTAAAGGTAAGAAGTCAATTGCTTTGAAATCTAACGATAATTCTGATATTACAGATTTTGAAGATGATATGGATGATGAAGAGTTAGCCCTTATGATAAAGAAGTTCAGGAAACTGAATAAAAAGGGAAGAATGTTCAATTGGAAGAAACAGAACACTCAAAGATTTCAAAACAAATCTACTGAGGATGATGAAATTAACAAAGATGTGATCTGTTTTGAATGCAAGAAAAAGGGACACATCATGCCCAACTATCCTATGTTGAAGAAAAAGAAAGGAAAAGCTGAGAAATACAGGAAGGCTCTCAAAACAGAGACATGGAGTGATACTGAATGAGAAGAAAGCGATAAGGATTATGCCAACATCCGTTTAATGGCAAAATCATATTCAGATTCAGACTCTGAAATAGATACAAACTCATACTCAGATAGTGAAATCGAGGTAAGCAATCTAAAGATTCCTATTAAAGTCTCAAAATACATCGATGAGCTTTGTCTTAATCTCAAACCTCTCTTAAGAGAATTTTTGAGCTAAAACGGGAGAATTCTGCACTAAAGCAACAGGAAAATTCTTGAAAAGAAAAGTTTGATAATTTAGATAAAAGCTTTGTTGTTTTAAAAGAAAATGCATACTCTCTTTCAAAAGAAAATAATCTTTTAAAAATTAATATTTCAAACATTTCAAAGAGATTTTCAAAAGGATCTGAAAAGTTAGAAAAGATTCTTTCGGTTCAAAGACCTTATTTCAACAAATCGGGTTTGGGAATGACTTCAGAAATTGTTCATTTAATCGATTTTCCAAAAGTAAATGAACGAATCAAACAAAGACCAACAAAGACTTTTTACAGGAATCATTTTCAAAAAGTTTTTATAAAACCTGTTGGTTGAAGTGCTCTCAAATGTTCAAATTGCAACAATTCAGAACATTTTGAGAAAGAATGTCTTATGGTTTGGAAACCTGTTAAGAAGGAATTGGCAAAGATTGCATATTGCATTAACTCTTCTAGACCCAAGAAAATATGGGTACCAAAGAAAGCTTGAGTTTCTTTTCTAATTGCAGGTTACTATCAAGAAAAAAATTAAATGGTATTTGGATAGCGGTTGTTTAAGACATATGACTGGAGATTCATGTTGTTTTATAAATCTTGTTTAAAATAATGGTGGAAAAGTCTCTTTTGATGGAAATAACAAAGGAAGAATTATTGAATGTGGAACTATAAAGATTGGAAGTCTCACAATCAATAATGTCTCATTGGTGGAAGGTTTAAATTACAATCTACCCAGTATTAGTCAACTGTGTGACACTGGATTCAAAATCAATTTTCAAGAAGGAATATGTTCGGGAACTAATAAAGATTTTTCCCAATCTTTTACTGGACGAAGATATGGGAACATCTATCTTTTGGATATAAAACCAGAAAGTTTGCAATGTTTGGTTTCAATCCAAGATGGAGAAAATATTTGGCATCGAAAGCTTGGCCATATCAATATGAAGCAAATTATCAAGATTTCTTCCAAAAATCTTGTTCGTGGACAACCTAACCTGAAGTATCAAAATTCTGACTTATGCACACTCTTTTAAACCAGTAAATCAAGTTTCTACTAATCGTGTTTTACAGCTTCTGCATATGGATTTCTTTGGACCAATCAGAACTTAAAGCATTGGTGGAAAAAGATATTGTCTAGTAATTGTGGATGATTACTCTCGATTTACTTGGGTCTACTTTCTAGCAAGTAAATTTGAAACTTTCTCTCACTTTTCAAAATTTGTCAAGAAAATTCAGAATGAGAAAGGATATACTATTTCAAGCATACGGACAGACTATGGAGGTGAGTTCGAAAATCAAGACTTTACAAAATTTTGTGATGATTTAGATTTTCAATATGTTTTCTCTTCTCCATATACTCCAGAGCAGAATGTAGTTGTGGAAATGAAGAATAGATCTCTACAAGAGATGGCAAGAACTCTTTTAATATAAAGTAATATTTCTTCTCGTTTTTGGGCTGAAGCCATTTCTACAGCTTTCTATATTATTAACAGAGTATTCTTAAGGCCTATTCTGGAGAAAACTCCCTATGAGTTATTCAAAGAAAAGAAGTCAATTGTTTCTTACTTTCATGTGTTTGGTTGCAAATATTTTGTTTTGAAAAATGCAAATGATCGATCTGGTAAGTTTGAAAAAAAATCAAATGAATGAATCTTCCTTGGCTACTCAACCTCAAGCAAAGCTTACAGAGCATACAACAAGAAGACTCAGACCGTGGAAGAATCTATGAATGTCAAATTTTAAGACACTCTGCAAAGAGAACTAATTCAAACTTAACCTAAAGAATCTGAATCTTCTTCACAACTTACAAAGTCTACTTCCCCTGAAGTGGGTCAGTCCTCTGAAGATCATCAACAAACAAGAGATGAAGAATCAACTGAAGAAAAGGATCAACATGTTGTCGGACCAACCAGCAACTGGGAAGCACAAGTCTAGTCATCCCAAAGAACTTATCATTGGTAATGTTCATGAAGGGATTCACACTAGATCCAAAAAGCAAGAAAAGTCTAGCGCTGTGGCACTTATTTCTGAGATAAAACCCAGAAGTATAGAAGAAGCTTTAACTAATGAAAGCTGGATTGAGGCGATGCAAGAAGAACTCAGACAGTTCAGCATCAACGATGTTTAGAAATTAACTCATAAACCAAAAGGTAAAACCATTATTGGAGTTAAATGGGTTTTCGGGAACAAGATAAACGAAAAGAGAAAAGTGGTAAGGAAAAAGCAAGACTCGTGGCCAAATGATATACGCAAGAAGAATGGATAGATTATGATGAAACCTACGCACTTGTAGCCAGGTTAGAAGCAATTAGATTATTATTTGGTTTTGCATGTTATAAAAATTTCAAGTTATTCCAAATGGACATCAAGAGTGCATTCTTAAATGGATTTATTCAATAAGAAGTTTATGTGGAACAACCTCCTGGATTTGAAGATCCAAAGAAACCAAATTCAATATTCAGACTGAAAAATGCCCTATATGGTTTAAAGCAAGCACCTCGAGCATGGTATGACAGGTTAAGTAAGTTTCTAATTCAAAATGGTTTTAACAAAGGGAAAGTGGATACTACCTTGTTTATTAAAAGGGAAAGTAAAAACTTTATAATTGTTCAAATCTATGTTAATGATATTATATTTGGATCACCTAACGAAAGCCTATGCATGAAATTTTCTAAGACTATGTAGGACGAATTTGAGATAAGCATGATGAGCTCTCCTTCTTTATCGGATTACAAGTAAAACAATTGAAGGAAAGAATTTTCATTCACCAAGAAAAATATGCAAGAGAACTCGTCAAAAAATTTGGTTTGGAGAATTGCAAAAAGACTGAGATACCAATGTCAAGCTTTTCGAAGCTGGACAAAGATGAAGGAGGAAAGAAAGTTGACCAGAAGTTCTACAGGAGTATTATTAGTTCACTTCTTTATCTTACTACTTCTAGACCTGACATTTTGTTTAGTGTTTGCATTTGTGCTAGATTTCAATCCAATCCCAAAGAATCTCATCTAAGTGCTGCGAAACGCATCATCAAATATGTTGCAACTACCTTGAAGTTAAGTCTATGATATCCCAAAGAATGAGACTTTATTCTCCTTGGATATTCAGATGCAGATTTAGCAAGTTGCAGGGTTGATAGAAAGAGTACATCAGGTACTTGTCAATTGCTAGGAAATAGGACAGTATCTTGGTTCTTAAGGAAGCAAAGCACTGTGGCTTTTTCAACAACAGAAGCAGAATATGTGGCCCTTGGAAGTTGTTGTTCTCATATCTTATGGATAAAACAACAACTAAGAGATTTTGGAATTGAAGACTCATGTACTGAGATCAAATGCGACAACACTAGTGCAATCAATCTCACAAAGAATCCAATTCTTCATTCTAGAGCAAAGCACATAAAGATTCGACATCACTTTATTAAAGATCATGTTCAAAGTGGTAAAGTTCTGATCCAGTTCATCGACTCAAAGAATCAACTAGCGGATATATTTATAAAGCCACTAGAGAAAAGCTTATTTGAGTCTATTCCCACTAGACTGAACATCACATTCTTTGATTATTAAAGTCTGAAGATACTCAGACTCAAGGTAAAGTCTAAAGTTGCTCAGACTTAGAAGGCCAAGAGAATCAACTCGTAAGTTTTTTTTTTGCAATTTAAAATTCTTAGAAAGGTACGTTTACTTATCGCTATTGATTGGATTTATTTCGATTCGATAACTTTTATTCGTTTTCAAAAAGCCAATTATTCAAAAAGGCAGTTATCTATTTTTCAAAAAGGCAGTTATTCATTTTCAAAAAAGGGAAGTTATTATTTTCAAAAAGGCATTTCTATTTTTCCTTTTTGCGACACTTCGTTTACCTCGCTTCACTCGCTTTATATATTGTAGAATTCCATCTCCTTTGTTTTCCACTTGTAAACCCTAAACTTACTCCCACTTGCTCTCACTTTTTCCGTTGTTTATTCCAAAAAGTTTTCATCTTTTTTAGCAAAGCTATGAAATTCTCCTTTGAATCGACAATGTCTTCGAGAAAGTCGTCAAGAATCGTAAGCAGGGGATCATGCCATTTGCCTAAGGGTCCTACCCATTTTGACTTGACCGAGGAAGAAGCTTCCTCACCGCAAAAGCAACCAAGCCAGCAACAACATTCTCGGCAGCACCAAACTCCTCCACCGACTCATCCTGAAGAAGAAATTGTTGAAAATGTTGAACCGGTAAGGACTCTTACTACTAAAGTCACTTTCAAGCTTTACTCTTGCTTGAAAAAGGGTGGTACTGCTATGTCATTGATTGATGAATTCCTAAGAGAAAGAAGATACATAAATGAAACCATGTTCTTGCGTGACATGGAAAAGATGGGAATTACTGAAAAAAGGGTCAGCTTGAAAAGGCTTTTGCTAACTTTCCTAACAACCCACGTTTTGGTATGGCGAATCAACTAGAAAGGCAGGATGACGATGAAAGGATGTTTACACATTTTCAGCCTAGATCAGGTGTGGCTGCAAATGTTGCGGAGATAGTTCGAGTTTTTTTAGATCAAAGAATCACAAAAGGGTCTATCTGGATTTACTAAAGAGAGGGGTCATGAACCTTAGAAGTGTTGATTTCGATTTTCTTGATTTTGTGAAGGTTAATCTGCGTGAGAAGTTTGCTCTGTTGCAATTAAAGCATTTTTGTTCTAAATCAATTGCTACTTATCCAGAATTAACAGCTTACTTCTATTCGAATCTATCTTTTGTGAATGCAAACAGTTTTTCTTTTACTGTAAAAGATAAGGAGTTTGTGATGAACATGGATACCTTGGCTGATCTAATTGGGGTGGAAAGAGGAAGTTTCCAACCAATTAATGTATTTGTTACTCATGCTATCATGACCTTGGTGAAAGACAGGATTCCTGAAGGCAAGATATTCTACTCTAAGATGAATGCCACCAATATCCTTCTGCACAAAATTGTGATTAACTGCATCAGACCAAAATCAACATCAAAGACTGACGTGTCTCGGTCTGAAGCAAAATTGATGCATGCTATCAACATCGGCTACAAGTTCTCTCTACCCCCACACTATTCTATTTCACATGTACAAGACTGTTGTGAAAGATAAGGGACAACTCCCTTATTCTAGTCTTATTACGCGCCTTTTTAGATATTTTCACATTCATATTCCTACTCCTTTGTGTCTAACCAGCATTAATTCGATGGTGATTGGTTTCAAAATGATCACCAAAATGCGATTAAAAGAACTGAACAAAGTGTTAGAGCGGATGAAGGAAAAGTCTCTAACAAAGGCAAAATCAGTTCCTACAAGGGCTAAGAGGAAAGGTAAGGAGCCCATGGGTGCTTCAGCAAAGAAGAAGAGAACTCTCGTCTTGGAGGATGAAGAAGATGAGGATGAGATGACTCTTTCTGCCTTGAGGAACTTGAAAAGTTTTGTCAATTTTCGTGAGACTGAGAAAAGAGATGCAGACATAAGAGCTAAAGAAGAAGCAGAAGAAAGAGAAGAAGAAGAGGAAAGAACAGAAGAAGCGGAAGAGGAAGAGGAACGAGGAGTAGAAGCAGAAGAAGAAGAAGAGAAAGAGAAGAGGAAGAAAGAGAGGAAGAAGTGGCTCGGGAAAAATCATGTGAGCCTACTTTAGTTGTGTCTTTGTCAAGCCATTCTGAAAAGACAAAAAGTAAAATTGCTGGTGAACAAGCTCAAGAAAAGGATCACACTCCTACTAACGCAGAACAAGAAGAAGAATCTATCTCTCCTCCCAAAGGCACTCATTCAAGGGGAGATGTGGTTAGACAAGGTGGATCTACATCTGGACTTGACTTAGCTGGACCTAGTTCTACCACAGCACATCCCGCAGACTTTTCACGACTGCTAGAAATTCCATTGGATGTGAGGAAAGAACAATATGCTTTGAGCTATGAATTGCAGGTTTTCAAGAATATCTTCATGTCTACCTCAGTGTCTCTTCACGATCAGTTAAATGCCTTAAATACGCTAATGCAAAATTCTATGAAGGGTGCAGATTTTATGAAGGAGGCTATCAAAAAACTTGAGAAGACAATGCATTCAATGGAGGAATTCTAGCTTGTTCGCTTGCTCAAACAGCCTTGACTTTCTTCATTCTTAAAACAACTCTTTTTATTTTGTTCTCCACTTTTTGCTGTTGACAAAAAGGGGGAGAATGTTTGATTTGCAGCAGATTTGATATTTGTTTTGTTTTGATATTTTTTTTTTACTTTGGATTTCTAGGTTTGTTTGGTTGTGGACTACTTTTAATTTGATCTTTTCATATTTGCAGTTATTTAGGCTCTATTAATGATTATGAAAGAATAGTTATTTTGCAGGACTAACATGTTATTTGTGGTTGCAGAATCGATGCTATTCATATCCTAATCATTTATGAGATATTTTGTTTTGCCTAAGTGTTGGTGTGCAGGACAAAAGTATTCAAATCTGCAGGAAAGTTTTATCATCATAAAAAATGGGGAGATTGTTGGAGAAAACTTTCTTATTTATTTTGAAATTGACAAAACGTTTCCATCAGTCTAGTCTAAAGACTCATAGACTCTATCGTCAAAATCTGAAGACCTCCAAACTCAAAATTCAAAGTCTACCATCACTGATAGTTTCCAAATCAACGAAGAGAAGACTTATCCAAATGCAAGAATATTCTTAAGAATTTGATTCGTATGGTTGAAGAAGATTTCACAGTTGGAGATAGCACTTCATGATCTACTATTCTCATTACAATCAATTTAGATAATTAGATCTAGTGATTGACGAAGTATACTTAGAAGGTTCTACTTATGGAGACCTAGATCCTGATTGTATGGGCGAATAGGATTGGTGGGCTATCATCACATTCCTTAATTAACTCGAGATCTCCTTAATTAATTATGTCCAATGGTATGATTGGAAGAACTCATTTGGAATGTGCCAATGGATATGAAGGCATGAAGGAGTATATAAGAAAGACACTCAAGTTATTTGAAGGTGTGCGTGATAGAAGAATTCTAAAGTCTGAAACTCCTAGTTCTTTGTTATTTCATTCACTGAGCTTATACTGTATTCAAAAGAGAGATAAATATTTGTGAGACCTTGAGGAAGTGTAGTAGAATCTCTACACTGTGGATCAAGGACGTGAAACTGTAATATCTCTTTGATTATTAGTGAAATGGGCTGTCAGTGCGGGAGAGTGAACGTAGGCTTGGTCTAAGCCGAACCACTATAAACTCTGTATTCTAAATTCTCTTTCCTTAAACTCTTTACTTTAAGTTTATAATTTATATGTATCTATTTACTGTCTTTTACATCTTTAGTCTATCTTTATCAAAAGATGAATTAAACTGTTAAGTTTTAAAAAGATCGTTTTAACACCTATTCACCCCCTCTAGGTGTTCTTACTAGCCCTATCACATGTATCAGTAAAAAATTTAGCGGTAGATGTGTCAAAATAACGCATTTTAGGCTCAGATATTTCAATTTCTTGTTAGCTATGTTCCTGCAAGTTACCCACATATAACTACCCCAAGCTTAAAACCGAAGCAGTACAAAGGGGTTATAAATGATCCTACAAATAATCTTAAAAGCATCCATGTTTTAATTTTCATTGATTGCAAAAGGACCAGTTTTACAGGTGGGATTTTCTTTTGTTTCTTTGTCGTGATGTCATCATTGGATTTCTATGTATAAAGCAGGGGGTAAAATGCATCACACTTACAAGCTCCATATATTAGAACTCTTTCTCACCAACTTTCTATAGTGAATGAAAGTTCACAAGAGATGTAATTTATAATTGACCACTCTGCATCGTTACCAGATATGTCAAAGCTTTTAACTTATCAATAACGGATTATTTCAAGACATCCACGTAGTAAAACAAATTAGAAGGATAACCTCAATCATATCAATATTTCCAAAAAATGATAAACCAATTGATTTATATAAATAACCTTAAGTGATATTAATACTCCCCAGAACCTTGGATAGTCACGTCAACTTGTTATTTTACAATTGACACTTCTTCTTCTCTCTCTACGAATATCTCTAGGACTATCATAACATACATCTATCTAGTATTCTCTCAAATACCTTATTAGCTTCCCTCAGGTTTCTACCTAGTTAACCACCATATAAAGCTCACCAGCTTGTGGCTGCAAATGCCTAGAACTCTCGGGCAGGTTGAGACTACCGTAGGCACCAACATTAAGATCTAGGCTGCCATTTTGAGCAAGTCTAAAACAACTGACTAGGGTAAGAGGGAGTGAACTTAGTGAACAGTGCATGCGAGAGGCGTGTGCAAGTGCGTGCACTATGCATTGGTGACTGAAACAATAAAGCAAAGTCTTGTGAGTAAGCAATAATAAAACAAAAAAAAATTATACAATCGAACTTGCATTTCTTATTGCGATAAAGTTTAAAATCATCCTTCAGTGCTAATCGCACTTTCTAAGCGGAACTTTGATATTCATAAGGTTCCCCTTCTCCATCTACAACAGCTTGCACTTCCTTTAGCCTCCATTTCTACTTGATTGAACTATTAACCAGAGATCATGAACTAATTATGAATTTAAAGCGTGGGATTTGGCATCACAAAAAACCTTGATACTATCACATTCTTCACTCTAATGCAACGGAATGAGGAAATTTTGCTCTCATTTTCTAGACTATGCCCGATCAATAACAAGAACAGATGCGATTTTTTTGGAGAGGAAAGAAATCGGAACTCCCCAGAAGCAAAGATGAATTCCCCGAGATAACTGCAACGAAGCAAGGAAAAAAGTGTTACGAAATCACACGTCGATTCCAGAAAAATAATGCTCGCAAACAAGTCACCAAGCAAAATATAATAATAAAATAATATAATCAGAATAAGACGCCAAAAAATTTATTAACGAAGTTCACCCAAACCTGGGCTATGTCTCCGCGCAAAGACACTCTACGAATCCACTAGATTTCGAAAAAAATTGGAATATAACGATGATCTTTTTTCAAGATTAAGGCACAAAAAGATTGAGAACTCTCATAAAGAAAAAATTCACTTTTTTTCTTTTCTCTTTTTCTTGCCTCTCTATTTTCTTTTTCAGCGTATTGATTGCCAGCGTGTTGGAAGATATGCGAACTATCCTTGTAATATATCAGGATCTTAGATTGATACATATTCTGATTATAGAAAATCAATTAGACATTAGATTGATTTGTAGAATATTACATTGCCTTTTCTTGTATATACACTCTGTATTATAAACAGAGAAGACTGGTACATCGAATACAAGAAAAATCTTCTACTTCAATTCTTCTCCTCTTCATTCGTTTCTTGCTTGCCTTCAATTCCTGACATGGTATCAGAGCATAGGCTTTAAGCTCCATTTTCCGCGATCGATTACTTTCGAAGCTGCAAGACATCAAAGTCTTGATTAACGAAAGAATCAAATTCTGAAGGAAGAAGAAACAGAATCTTACCATGAATCCAGAGAATTTGCTCTCTGGAATATCTGCTCCTCCTCATACAGGCGAAGCCACAGAAGAGACACAAGGTCACGCCCCTGCAATACCTACAATTTCCACAACCCAGCAACCAATCCAGACTCAATGGCATACATTACCGGCTCAGGCGAATATGGGGCAACCCATTCCGGGTCATCCTTACCATTGGGTACCTTTTCCATGGTACATCGGGCAAGGGCCGAATCCATCATTGCCGGGGGTAACGAGTTATCAAAGCAACGTTCAACCTGACGGGAGTCTACCAACCGCAAGCGGGGCAAACTCAGCCGCCAAGGCCAACGAGCAAACGGGTCTGGAGAAGCGGGTTCCGGAACAAACCCCCATCCGGGATTTTTCAATGCGGGTCTTGGGACCGGATTCAATGGGTCGGGCGCAGGGACGAATCCCTACCCGAATCTATCACCCGGATTCTTACCGTTTCCAATTGCGGCCATCACCGGCCGACCGGAGCCAGGCGATCCATTGCACGTATCAACTGCCGACGGTCCAGAATTGCGACTGATTAGCCTGCAATTAACCGGGCCAGAAAAATACAACAAATGGTCGCAAGACTTCCGGCGAGCCTTGGTAACCAAAGATAAAGACGAATTTCTTGACGGAACGATACCCATTCCGTCGGATGAGAGGCTAGCAAGGCACTCGCGAAAGTGCAATCACCCGATCCGCACATGGATCGGTAAATGCGTCTCACCAGACGTCGCAGCAGGCCTCCCACCGACGGAAGATTCAAAAACCATGTGGGACAACATAAAAGAAATGTATGGAAAGCTCGATAGAGCGAAAATTTTTTGTCTCATGCAGGAACTCATGGATCTGAAGCAAGGAAATCTATCTGTCACAGCAGTATACAATAAGCTGTCATCGCTCTGGAATGAGCTCGAGGCTACAGAAGAAAAACTCGAGGGAACCCCAGAAACCCTCAGGCAGTATAGATCCATAAAGGAGAGGGAGAAATCCACTCGCTTTCTCTTGATTTTGAACGAAACCTACCTCACCTTTCGTTCGCGGATCTTGGCGATGGACCCCGTGCCGCCTCTCGGCGGATCTTCCAGGTGGCCGTCCAAGAAGAGAGCCAACGGCTCACAAGACCGGAGACGACACGGGGAGCGAGTCCGTTGCCCTCGCTCTTCGCGGAGAACGCCGCGGACGGAATGGGGGCAAGAACCCTAGCCCGCGAGAGAGAAATTCGTGAGGGGCTAGGGTTCGCAAATGGCGAAAGAGGGTTTAAAAGAGAGGGAACCAACGGCGGGGATGCAATCCGAGATCGATGGTTCAGATCTCTCGCGAAGATCCGATGGTCTTGATTTCGCGCGGAGATCCGACGGTCTCAATTACCCGCGGAGATCTGACGGTCTTGATTTCACGCGAAGATCTAACGGTCTACAAGGAGTTGATCCATACGCTGCATCGGACGGTGGAGATTATTCCACGATTAAATCATCCGACGGCCAGATTTATTCCGCATCAATTCGGAATTTTGGCCAAAATTCCAGGGGGCGAGGTAAATTATACGTGAGCATTGCAAACGTCCACATCATACCATAGATAATTGCTGGAAATTACATGGAAAGCCAGGAGAAAAAGGCAAAAAGAAAGAATATTCTGCAGCTTATCAGGTGACTGGACTTACTGGATCAAACACTGACCGGCCAATTACATATGGGCAATATCAGCAATTGATGCAGGCATTGCAGAAAACAGACATTGGAAATAAGGGAACAAGTTTTTCAGGTATATCTCATTGCCTCGATTAATTCAATTTCCAAAAGGGCATGGATAGTTGACTCGGGAGCTAGTGATCATATTATTTGTGATATCAAGTTTTTTTCAAGAATGCATAGGCAATTGGCCACGCCTATATCTGTGCAGCTTCCAAATGGGAATATTACTCATGTCACATTGACGAGGGGACTGTTCAACTTAGTCATCAAATCATCCTGAAAAATGTCCTTTATGTCCCACAATTTCAATTCAATCTCATTTCCGTATCCAAAGTCTGCAAGGAAAATTCCTGTCAAGTTCTCTTTAATGCTGACACATGTTTTTTTCAGGCCCTTTCGACTAGGAAACTGATGGGCTCGGGTAGTCTTTCTGAAGGTCTATATTTCTGGACCAGTATTCCAAGTCATCTAGATTTGAATTCAATTCCTTTCAATAAATTGTCATTGTGTAACGCCATTGCCAATGATAAAGACTTTCTTTTACATTCAAGAATGGGACATAGTATTTTCTTTCCTTATTCTAAATGTCCTATTTGTCCACTTGCCAAACAGTCTCGCACATCTTTTCCCTTGCATACAACGCGTTCCACCACTGTTTTTTCTTTAATTCATGTGGATGTCTGGGGACCATATCACACACCACATCGTGATAATTCCCGATATTTCCTAACAATTGTGGATGATCACTCCCGGGCAACATGGGTGTTCTTGATGCAATCGAAGGCACGGAGTTCCATTTCAATTGAAAACGTTCATCACTCTGACTAAAAATCAGTTTGGGAAGTCGATCCAGCGGATACGAACTGACAATGGGAAGGAATTTTTTAGTCATGATTGCATATCACTTTTCTCACTTCATGGTATTCTACATGAAAGCTCCTATGTCTATACTCCACAACAGAATGGAGTGGTAGAACGCAAACATCGTCATTTGCTGGAGGTTGCTCGTGCTTTGAAGTTTCAGGGATCTATTCCGGAAATATATTGGGGAGATTGTGTCCTCACTGCAGCTTATCTCATCAACCGTATGCCTACTCGAATATTAATTGGTAAATCACCTTTCGAATTACTTTATAACAAAAAACCAGCAATGGATCATCTACGAGTTTTCGGTTGTCTTTGCTATTCTCGCAATGTGGGGCCTCGAGACAAAATGAGTCCACGAGCAAGGCGGTGTATTTTCATGGGTTATCCTACCCTCCCGAAGGGTTATTATGTTCTCGATCCATCTACGGGAGATTTTTTTGTAGCGGGGATGTCATTTTCACGAAACTACCTTCCCATTTCGTGAATCTTCGAGGAGGCGATGGATGTCTCCACCAGCCTCCCTAGATCCTCTATTGAGGAGAATGTATCACCTGGATATTTTGTTGCCGTATCACCGGAACAAAATCTTCCATCTTCCTCCAACAACATTGATCAATCAAACATGCCAGCAACATTGATCAATGACCCTGTTATTCCAATGACTGTTGAAGATGATTCTAGCAATCCCACAGCTGTGGAACTTTCTTCACCTCCACCACCTATGGATCACCCAAGACGTTCGGGACGCGCTACGAAACCGCCCACATGGACAAAGGACTATGTTTGTGCCTCACTTAACGGACCAGGTATTCCCTATCCAACATCTTCTTATGTCTCCTTTGACAAACTTTCGTCGAGCATAGATGTTGTATTAGTCGTATATCCGATGAGAAAGAACCATCTAGTTATGATGAAGCATGCAATGACCCACGTTGGCAAAAGGCCATGAATGCAGAATTACAGGCCTTAACTGATAATCACACTTGGGAGATAGTTCCTTTGCCAACAAACAGGAAGTCCATCGGGTGTAAATGGGTATATAAAGTTAAGTATCCAGCTGATGGATCCATTGAAAGATATAAAGCTCAATTAGTGGCAAAGGGATATACGCAACGAGAAGGTTTCGACTATCACGAAACCTTCTCTCATGTTGCTAAAGATGTCACTGTCCGATCATTCCTGTCAGTTGCAGCCATCCATGATTGGTCATTGCACCAAATGGACGTTCATAACGCTTTTCTTCATGGTGATCTAGATGAAGAAATTTACATGGATATTCCTCAGGGATTACGGAGACAAGGGGAGACTAGAGTATGTCGTCTCCGCAAGTCCCTTTATGGGCTGAAACAAGCTTCCAGACAGTGGTATGCTAAATTCGCTACTGCTCTCACCAATGCAAACTTCAAACAATCCAAGTATGACTATGCTTTGTTCACATGGACCGGTAGGTACGTCATCTATTTATTTGATGATATATGTAGATGATATTCTCATTATGGGAAATGATGAAGTTGCAATAAAAGAGCTGAAGAAATATTTGCACACTACATTTCATATAAAAGATCTGGGAGCGCCAAAATATTTTCTTGGGATTGAGATCGCTCGATCTCATCAAGGAATTTCACTCGCCGAGAGGAAGTTCGTGTTGGAAATTATATCAGAGGCTGGATTATCAGGATGCAGGCCATCTGTCATCCCAATCGAGCAGAACATCAGGTTAACTACAGTGGATCACACTGAAGGAATTTCTCCGGATGATCCCATATTAAAGGATCCGACAAGTTATCAAAAGCTCGTTGGAAAACTTATTTATCTGACTATGACCAGACCGGACATATCATATGCAGTGCAAAATCTTAGTCAATTCATGCACAAACCAAAGGAATCTCATATGAATGCCGCTCTAAAGGTGGTGAAGTACTTGAAGGGATGTCCAGGACTCGGGATACTTCTGTCTAGAAGATGTAACATGGAAATGACAGCATATTGCGATGCAGACTATGCGACATGCCCTATGAGTCGAAGATCCATTACTGGGTTTTGCATTATGTTGGGAGATTCTCTTCTTTCATGGAAAACCAAGAAGCAAGCGACGGTTTCTCTATCCTCAGCTGAAGCAGAATATCGGGCTATGGCGAAGACCACGTGTGAAATTGTGTGGATACGAGGTCTACTTGGTGATCTTGGAATACAGCTAAAGGGACCGACGAGATTATTCTGTGATAATGAATCAGCTCTGAAGCTTGCAGCGAATCCCGTAATGCACGAAAGGACCAAGCACATAGAAGTGGATTGCCACTTCACTCGAGAGAAGATTCAAGAAGGGATAGTCGAGACAAGAGGGATTGGAACTACTGAACAACCTGCAGATGTATTTACCAAAGCCCTATGCCAAAGACAACATGCATATCTATTAAGCAAGCTAGGTGTCTTGGATATCTACAAGCCACCAGCTTGAGGGGGAGTGTTGGAAGATATGCGAACTATCCTTGTAATATATCAGGATCTTAGATTGATACATATTCTGATTATAGAAAATCAATTAGACATTAGATTGATTTGTAGAATATTACATTGCCTTTTCTTGTATATACACTCTGTATTATAAACAGAGAAGACTGGTACATCGAATACAAGAAAAATCTTCTACTTCAATTCATCTCCTCTTCATTCGTTTCTTGCTTGCCTTCAATTCCTGACACAGCGTCTTGCCATCGCTAATATAAATGTATCACTTTTAACTTAAAAGCAAATCTGATTGAAAAGACAAAAAACCCTAAAGATATCTGGCCTCATCTATAACAAAAAGAACAGCAAAGTACGCATTCAATCATCAATCACACAATCGAGACAGAAAAAGATACAGATTTAGCGGCCCAAAACATATTCGGACCACCCAAGAACAAGAGGAAAATGGTCGAGCAAATTCAGATCGTACTTCACTGCAAGTGCGAGGCGCATCCGCACGATCGGACAGATTCTCAAACAATGCTAACATCAATGAAAGAGCAACAAAAAACAAAAGGGAAAGAACGTCGGAAAACAGAGAACACGACCGTGTTAACCATGAATGGAAATTTAAACCGAAAAAGACGGAGAGGGGTCGACAGGTCTGCTGCCAAGAAACCAACTTTGCTTGCGTTCGTGAGTTGAATCATCGAAATGGGTCGTTCAAGTGCATCGACCTCAAGTTCTTCTCTTTCTTATTTACAACTACTTCTTGTCTTTTTTGGTTATTCTACCACGTCTTTTTTTAGCTTTTTATTTCAATTAAGGGATTATCATACAAATGATCTCTAATTTTTGATCCAATTTGTGATGTGGTCTATAAACTTTTAATTTGTTTAATATAATCCCTGAACTGTAATCCAATGTACAATTAGTCTCTAAAATTTTAATTACATGTTTAATTTATTCTCTCAACTATAATTTTCATATAATTTGGGGACTAAATTGAATATGTGCCAAAAGTCTAAAGATTATATTTAAATTAAAAATTTATGGACCACATTAAACATTAGGCCGAAGTTCAGAGACCATTTGTGTCATTTTTCTTTTCATTAATGTGTTGATGGTAGTTACCTAAATTAAGCTTTGGCAATAAAGATAAAAAAAAAAAATACAATAAAACCTTTCAAACTGAAAATTATATCTATGTTTATATATTTGAGTCAAACACATCATTTTTCTAGCTTGTTTAACCTTCCCTTAATATGACTGCATTAAACAATCGAAAGTGGAGAAATAAAGGCATAAATACAATTAAGCACATATTTAACACCGCCCACGACTTAAAAAGGTCATACTTTGAAAGTGTAATTTTCCTCGCTTATCCGGCCTTCTTATTAGCTATTACCCCTAAATTAAATAATAGAAAGCCAAAAAAACGAGGGCATAAATATAGGTTAATTTTTTATATTTGTAATGATTATAAATTAGGAACATTCAAAATTAATGGCACGTTCGCTTTGCGTGCGGTTGAGATCTCGTTCAATTCAAAGCGATTTCCATTTTTACCTCTTGCGCCTCGGTCTTGGGCTTTTGATTCGGGCCCAAGATGCTCGAATGGGCGGGCTGGACATGGCCCATGAGCTGACCCAACTTCATTCCAAACCCAAAAAAAAAAAAAAATTGCCTAGGAACTTTCGGAGCAGACCAAGCCTTGATCGGATTCCATAGGTTTGGCTCACAATGAAGATCTTCGCCGAGACACTCGAGTTGCTCGAAACACGATGCAGGATCTGCTTCCCGACTCGATGCCCGACACATGCCGGAAAGCCGGACGGAAAGTCTCGTGAATCCAGCATGTGTTGGTGGAAGCTCCGATCAGCTCAGCTCAGAGACTCAAAAGCTCGAAATCGAACCGGCGATTTCCGAAGACGATACCGTCCTAAAGTCGAACGACGCGACCGTTCTCTCCAAGAAAATTGAAACCGAAACCGAAAAAAAGAAATGAATTGATTACAGTTTTTGGACATTAGTTAAGAGTCGAGGTCTGATGAATGCGAGAGGCGTGCATGGAAATGAGCAAAAACCCTTTGATGTGATGTTGCCTTTTGACGCTTTACATGTGTCTGAGTCAGAAAGTACCCAAACCCGGGTGTCACTTGTATTCTTCCTGGGTGTGTGCGATCGGAGGGAGACGTTCCCAAGTCAATTTTTACTGCTTCGATGGAAAGTTCTTGCAGCGAAAGCAAACAAAAAAGACATTGTTTTCCCAATGGGGTCCCTCCCCACACAGCTTCAACCCCCCCTCCCCATCTCTCCACGAATTCAATGCTTCACTGCATGTGACAGCTGTGGGATCATTTGGACAACTAGCCTGCTTCGGACATGATATGCTACATTTTGTCGAGCCTTATTTCAAGGCAATCATTTGAGATTTCCCATGACATTAGCCAGTGTATTGTACCCCATTGGAATACTTCATCATATATAAGTATAGAAACATTTTAAAATGTGAATTTTCTTCTCTTTTTTCTGTTTAACTTGTATAGTAGAACATTATACCATAGTTGAATGATGTATAAATTACCTATCTTGAGTGCACTCGTGCATAAATTGAATTGAATGTGTTTCTTTTCATGGTTAAATGATGTGTGGGCTAACTTTTGCATGCCTCAACTAATCCAACTCTCCAAGTAATTTTAAAAACACAATTCTCCGCATCAGCCCAGTGCACTTTCAATGACTTTTCAAATCAACTTTCTGTATGAAGCACTACTAAGAAAGAACAATCATTTCCCCCACGTGTGGTGAATGGTGATCTAGCCATGTTTGTAGTGAAGCCGACATGTGAAATGGCTAGTGTTCGAGTATGCTCATGGACAAATCTATCACATGTGACAATTTCTTTTTTGCAGCAACAGTGGACGAAATTAATTTCACTCTAAAAATACCACCGAAAGGACTATAAAAGAAGGTCAACTTAGATCCTCTTTTGGAGTACTCTTTGGCCTATGTTGCATCTTAAAAGCACATGGACTCCATATAATTCATGCATATCATTCACTTTACTCACCAAGTTAAAGATAATAATACTCAAGCATGCTCAAATCCTTGCTAGACAACAAAGGGCCAAAATTGCAACCATCACCCATTTGGCCTAGGGACTTAAATGGAGTGGGGTCTTCTTCAACGTGGGCTCATTGCCTGCTCCCCATCAACGCCCTCATGTGCCCCATCACATCTCTTTCTTGAGAGGGACAAATGAGCTAGGGTTTTTTTGAGGAATCACTTTTCTCCTTTCTCTCTTTTTTTTTTTTTGCTTCTTTAAATTTTAACTTTGATTGATTGAGAGGAAGGGCAGTGACAGTGGATCTGCCATTGGGCCCTTTCTTGGAGTAGTGGGTGGTTGTTTGTGTCAATCTCTCTCTCTCTCTTCTCTCTCTCTCTCTCTCTCTCTCTCTCTCTCTCAGCTTCAATTGCAGGTGGCATCCACATCTTTTGCTCCCTCTTCACCCATCAAACCCCACATGGCGGATTTCCAGTTACAAAGCAAGAGTTACTGCAACTTGGGGTTTCTTTCTTTTGCCAATAGTTCAAAACTCAACGCACCCACCATCACCTCACATTCATATCTTCCTCATACGCATTGGCTAGTTTTTCAGTGCCACTTCATCTCTTTTTTTCCTTTACTCTAAACCAAACAAGCGTCACTTCACCTTTTCCCTCTCCATTGCCCAATACATGCCTCGAACTTAGTGACCATTCCCCTCCCTAATATCAATTTCCATTGGAGTGTATTGTCTATTGCTTCTTGGACGCACAACACCTCTAAGATCAATTATTCCTTATAGAGCAGTCGACCTTTATAAGTACCAACCCAAGGAGCAATTGCTTTTCAAGTATATAATTTTAGCATACCCTACTGGCACATTGGCGTGTAACGAATTCTAAGAAATCTTGTTGGATACAAACGATATTTTAAGAATACACGTGTCCTATTCTAGATGGTACTCATGGAAATTAGTGTACATCTCTAACAACGGCGCATAGAACATTAATTCCATGACCGTGAGTACAACTTCTCATAATTCTCGCAATAGAGAGAACTATAATGGCACCGTCATCCGTGCCTTTTCTCATAATTTTCTGCTAAAACCAGGTGGGGGTTGAGTTGTCCAACCATATTTAAGAGCATTGGGGCTTCGATCTTGCCATTCTACAGATTACTTATTGCTCTGGCATTTCGTTGTGACGAAGGGACCCAACACGCAAACGAGAGCCAAGTTTCCTTAATTGCAACCCCCATCTGTTTTACTGAATCTGATGCAATAATTACAGTTGTCGACAAGTCTCCTGGAAACACTTGGTAAATAGCAACAAATTTAAAAGATTTTATATCTTTTAATACACTAATATCTTTTTTGTCACTTATAATCAATGCATTCTAATCAAAGAATGAGTGGACACGTTCCAAATACTTATTAAACATGCTCCATAAGGGAAATCTCAATATTGAAAACACCAACTACACGCCTTGCAAGAATAGTTGATGCATTGAAAAAAGAGGTTTCCTTAATATATTACTCATAAATATCCGAAAACACCCGTTAAAAAAAAAATTTCTAATTTTTTTCCTTTTATCAAGTGCCTCTCATATGCTCGTTAAAAAGATCCAAGTATAAATATACCCTAGCGTGAACTGTTGAACAGTCTTTTGAACTGATCCAAAACTCTTGGATCTCTTTTCGACCACACAATCCAGCAGTACAATTTCTCAGCAGTCAACCACTTCCCTCTGAGCCAAAATAATTGAAATCGGAAAATAGGTTGCACCGGTGAAGGCAGATAGCGTTGACCCATTTTCTATACTCTTGACGCTGAGATTGAGAAAATTGATTTTCAACTTAGGTTAGAAAATAACCTAAATTGAGTCATTTGAGTGTTCATCAGATTGGGTGGACCAACCCCAACCCCAAAACCCATTGAAATATGGGGTTTAAATGTGGAGCATGCGTGTGATTCAGAGCTATGATGTAGGAGGGAAGCTACCGAAGTTCATCCACAATTTCTATGCTACACAGGTGGCAAGACATGATTTAGTGACTTTGTTTGATGTAATGTAATAAGCTGCCCGATGCTCGTAGAACCAATTCATGAGGTCACTACGGATGAACCACTATACTTAATTAGAAGTTTGCTATCTAAATATCTAATTAGAAATTCATTATAACTTGAGAAAATGTAACCAATCTGAATTGACGATAGTACTTTAGACCGTCTACATATCCTAGACTAAATTATAATGCACAATAAATTTTTCCTGTTTCTCATATAATGAATAGTTGTTAATCATATTTAAGATCATTGGCATTAATTAACATAGTAATCTGGGAGATACCTAAATTGTGGGCTGTGAGCTGAAATAACTCCCTATATGAAGGTATAATTTCACCTTTTTCCTTCTATTTTTGAGAAGAGATAGAACCGTGGAGAAAGAAGGGCGGTTCACTTGAATGAATGAAAGGTGCGAAGTTGTAGGGGGACCAAGCTACGACCCCATAGGTGGTTGGCTAGAAGACAGCTTTCTACTTGGGAGGGTGGCTGAGCATGATTTGGTGTCCATCTATCGACCAAGAAAAGATTGTTGTGGTTGAGCTTGCAATTGCTCCCTCCCATCCATTGAGAAGTATTATGATTCCGTTCTTTAGGAGAAATCACGATTCACTCGATTGGTCCATGAGTCGTAGAAAATTATGTGTAGTGTATCACTCTCGTGCCACTCTTACTACTGAATGTTATTAAAAAGATATTGTGAAATGAGTTGAACTTAAAGATCGGTAATGGTACATGTCGACCCGAGCACGGGCCTGTTTCAAACAAGGTCGTGCCCGAGTTGTGGCCTATTTTGGGCTTGGGCATGGGCTCATTTTAACTCGACATCTAATGATTATTAGAGTGAACACAATGCCGTCGAGTCAATACCCTATGATACCATCCATACCTTTTCTTTTCTCTTTTCTTTTCATTTTTCGGAAAAAAGCCAAAAAAAAAAAAAAAAAACCCCAAATTATATCTATTATGGCACATCTAATTTGGAACTTTTTTTTTTGTGACGTCCATAAGATTTTGTGAGACCACTGCCAACTATTTTAAAAACTTAAGTTGTTAGATGAAGGTGTGGTTATTATTTAAATATTCTAACACTTCCCCTTACGCTTACTGTCTTTTGCCTAGTACTAAGCGTGAAAATTTAATTAGGGAGGCAAATAGGAGCTTGGAAAATTCGAACTTAGGACCTCCTAGCTCTAATACTATGTAAGATTTTGTGAAATCACTACCAACTATTTTAAAAGCTTAAGTTGGTAGATGAATGCGTGATTTATTATTTAAATATTATAACAAAATCCAAAAATATACTTGTTTTGACATATCTATTCAATTTTTTTCTTATCACATCAAAATCCCAAAACTTGTACTCTGTGACATATTTATTTTCCACCAATTTTCTATTAGATGATTTTCTAGGTAAAATGACATCAATCTTATTTTACTTAAGTCGCGTAGGCATCATTTCAACACCATTTGCCTTTTGCCGTTCATGTAGGCCAATTTTTCGATAGTGCTCATGGACAGAAGGTAAATAAGTTTGGGATTTTTTGTATCACAAAAAGAAAAATTTAGTGTAAATGTGTCACAATGAGCATAATTTGAGAATTTTTTTTTTTTTTTTTTTTTTACTTTTTCCCTTTATTTTTCTTACTTTTTTTGCCATGTGGACTCATAATAGTTCCCTACTTACTTTCTAAATGTGTTTTGCCTGTATTATGTTCTTTATTGAGCGGTAAAATGGTGGCCAATCTATAGCTCATTCTTTATCACCAAAGAAAAGGAACATTGGCCTTTCGTCGTAGTTTCTCTTTAACCGGTTTCATCATGCAAAGTTTATACCCTCCGCTTTAACCTTTAATTCCACTATTGTTAAAGTAATCGACCAACGATCGTGCACACCCTTATAAAGGTTCATCTCAGGAAGATTGAACCTTATCGAACAATCAATGCAAAATCGCTTTGAGGCTGAGTCCAGTTCTGCTGGCATTTTGCGAGGATCTAATTCTTCTCCTTTTTTACGAAGATTTTTGTACTCCAATCAGGTCCCATTTGTATGGTTGGAAAGCCCTATGTGTCTAGCTTTAATCGTGACATGCGTCGTGCAACTTAAAGCCTTCTAGAAAAAGTTATGGTCAAATTAATATATGCTGCTTAATTTTATTCCACAATGAGTCTTTTGGTATTTCTATGTGTTTGTTGAGCCGATGCTTTGTTTTCTGTTTGTAAAGTCATTTGAGTCGAGAGTCAATGTTCTAATTTACATCTTGGCTAATTTCTAGTCTTTTTCTTGGAAAATTGAAGGTTAGGAGTCTTGAAATTTGGCTATGCTTGAAGTGTTGTTCCAGGTCGAATCTATTCAAACCCTTTTAAGGCTTCCTCGAGGGCGAGACTGTTTTGATTAATGAATTCAATCATTGAACTCTTGGTTTGTTTGTAACTTTGTATCTTTTTGGTGAATTTCATTGAGTGTCGAGTCAGATGACATGTATCCTAGGGTGAATATTTCGTGTGGTAAGCATATCTCTTTTCGCATTTGGATTTCCTTCTCAATCTTGCATCCCTCCGGTATCACACGTGCTAAATAGAATATAAAATAATTAAATATTAAAACATACATTCATTTAATAGCTTAAACTTTTAGAGCTGCCACCAAATCTCACATTGTATTAGAACTAAAGGTCTTAAGTTCAGATACGTCTAGACCCTATTTGTCTCCCCAATTAAATTTTGACACTTAGTACTAGGTGAAAAGATCGGAGTAAGTGTGAGGACAAGTATTAAAATAATTTAATATTAAACCATGCCTTCATGGAGTAATAAAATAATATATGTCTTCATTTAACGGTTTAAATTTTTAACATAGATCCTACTAAATCTCACAACACTACTTTATAAAAATGAAAGTAATAGGTAGTTTTAGTTTTTTATGAATGGGTAATTTTAGAGATAATAGAAAGTCAAATAAAAGTCGGTTCTCACTTCAATATATAAATATCTCTATCGGACAATGTTCTCCTCCAATCCTAACCCAAAGGAAACTCTTTTCAACTATACTTCTAATTGATTGGTTATAAGTTATGGACATCCTTCACGTGTAAACTCAATCGAAATTAATACGGGTTGTGTAACTTATAAGTCACTAACCAAAAATATGATTAAATGGAGTTTCCCCCAACCAAGTTCGTAGGAAAACATGGCTCGTTCTCTATTTTAGTCTTCCTCAGCCGTGATCCCCATGCAATGCATATAATTAAATTTTTATGTACTATATTTTGTTTGGTATCTCTCTGTTTATTCTAAAAGTCACGACATCAATAGAGCATGCTAGTACAAATAGAGCATGCGGTTGTAAAGTCCAATTCCAAAAAAATAGATGCCACACCTGAATTTTCACACTTTATTTTAATAAAGTGTCATTTACTTTAACAAAGCTCCACTCATCCATGTTTTTTTTTTTTTTTTTCCATTTCCTTGTTTCAATATCTCAATTGAGTACTAAGTGAAGAGAGTCAAACGTTTGTTTTCTTTGGCATGGACGTGTTAATGATTTTTCCATTCTATTTAATTTCAATTTTAATATCTCATTACGATTAGAACTTATCTTCTGAATTATTGTTTGTGATTGTATTCTTGGCTAGTCTCACTGGAATGAATGTGATACTTGCACTATAATCCAATAAGAAGCATAACAGGTTTTAAATCAATATATTCAGATTCCCCAATTTTATTTTATTTTGTTGGTTCCTTTTTTCTAGTTATAGGAACCTTTGACCGTACAGAACATCTAAATTAAGACTTTACTGGGAAAAGATGACAAGATCGCATGTTAATCATCTTGATTACTTCACCAAATTTAGTTGAGAGCTGGATCTCAGGCAGGCGTGCAGCACGTAATCTTCAAAGTGGGAACAGATGGTTGTCTTTAATCAAGATGTATGTACTTCCCTTTAGCCAAAGCAGATATTATGTACATGGATTGCATTTGTTCACAAGGTCAACTTTTTTATTTTATATGTCGAATCTCTTGGGTTGTAATGATTGCAATTGCATGGAAAAAGCAAAAGTGCAGCATCAAATTCCAACTTAATTTGTTCCCTTGACTTAATTTGACCATTCAAAGTCTCTATTCCCATGAATTTTAAGGTTCTGTCTTGATATTTTCTTCTTTTTTATTGTCCATCCTAATTTCTAACTTGGCCATATTTTCTTCCTCTACCCAATCAATTTTTTAATGGGCAAAAGCCACCAAAAAGTCCTAAATTATACCTTGTGTGACACATTTATATAAACTTTTTTCTATGACATCAAAAATCTTAAACGTGATCTGCATGATACATTTATCTTGCGTCAAAGTTATGTCTATGAAAACCGTTAAAAATCTACATACATAGACACCAAACACCAAATGATCTTGACATGGCACTCGCGTTGCTTAAGTGAAATAAAAACAATGTTATTTTAGCTGAAAAATCATTTAAAAGAACTTAACGAAAGATAAATATGTCACATAAGTACACATTTTGGATTTTTGATGTCACAAGAAAAAGTGTAGGGTAAATCAGTCGCAATGAGCATAGTTTGAGGCTTTTAACGTCACAAAAAAATTCATGACATAGTGAGTATAGTTTTGAATATTTTATGACTTTTCTCAAATTTTTATCTGGTTAGGTTTTTGTATATCGTGTGGTCCATGTATTCCATTTGTTAAACAACCCACTTCCATTACTATCAATATGGATGGTTATAATTTGGAAAATAGGCTTAATATCAAACTGTATATATCATTTCTTGCACTGACAATTGATTTAATAAGAAATCAAGAATTAAATTATACTTAAATGTCGCCCACACGAAAGTTTGAAATGCGGGAGACACCATATACAAAGGGGAAAGAAGAAAAAAAGACAAAAATATTTTCTTCCTCTTCTTTTATCTCTCCAACCAGTCCTTAAGCCATGAACACCACACTCCCATCGCCTCGTTTAGACCATGCCATCACGTCCATCGCCATCCTCGAAGCTCGGTTCGGTCACCACCTATAGCAAGGTCAAACCTCATCGTCCTCTCCAACCATCACTCTCATCTCTGTGTTAACATGAGGTTGCAAAAACCTAATGGATTAGACAAAGAGAAATTGAGCTAAGGTCTTATTTGTGAGTCAAAATTACGAGCGATATACTTTTTTCGCAATTCCTAATTAGAGAAGCTTCATCTCACCATGTCTCAATTTGACAAGTTAATCATGATATCGCCTACATTTGTATTGATTAAGTTTGCATATGAGCAATGTCTAGTGTAATTCACCATTCTAAAATATGGTCAGACAATTACATTGTCCTAGTTATATATTCTAAAATTTTCAAATAAAACTTCCACTCAATCATCTAGAAAAGGAAAATTTCCTTTAAAAGAAAATACGACTGTTTTTATTTAAGTATTACTTTTTTAAGACATTCCTTTTTTCTATTACTCCCTTTTTGGGTTCTTTTGTGACTTTCAAGTTGCATTTTCCTCGCCATTTCAAATAGTAAATTTTATATATATATATATATACTCACTCGGTGAGGAAAATGGGATGAGAGGGATCGAAACTTAAAAAAGCAGGCATAAAATCATATAAAAAGAAGATTCCAATCCTTGACTTGCTTTAAGGATATGTGCTCTTTTTTCTCCAATTGAACCCTGTCCACCCATCCCACGTTTTCTCAAAAAAAGTGGATACATGTTCACACTCTCATTATGAATTGAGTGGAGATAATCATTTCTGCAGTCTCTTTCCCTCTCCTTCTCTTTCCTCTCTCTCTCTATCTATCTCAGCCAAATATAAAAATGTGATCCCCACGCATGCACTGATTAAATATTTTGTCAAAGATCTTGTGTTCGGCAATTCTTTCCTTTTGACTTGTCTGCCTTAGGTGATCCATGGTTGATGTGTCTCATTCTCCTGCTAATTTAGTAAGAGCTTATTAGATCTGCTCTGAAGAATCATTGCATGATTTGGCTTAATCTATGTCTAAGCCCTCAGTAGATGGAGTTGGCCTCTTTGCGGAAATGTCTAAACCCTCAGCATGACACACGATACAACACGACATATCGATATATCATTTCTCCAAAAATAGAGAATTTCGACACATTGAGATACATTGTATATTAAATGTATATTCTTATATTCCACAAATAAATAAATAAAGCCTAAAATAAATTTACACTAAAAACATTAATCCACCATTTGTTAATATCATTCATCATTCCATTCGAGGAAGAAAAATAAACAATCCATATTGTGGACCCGCATATCAGAACGTGTCGAAAGATAAGAGAAAAAAACAAACTTGGGAGGATGACTTTTGTATCGCAGGAAATGAAAGTCGGAATAGATGAGAAAACTTGATTTTTCTTATTTTCCCTTTTATTTTTTTATTTTTTACATATTTACACTTTAACCTTTTATTTATTGAAAATTTTAAAAATTGATCCATATTTGTCGGAATTCTGAACTCGCATGTCAAAATTCCAAATTTGAGCGTCGGAGAGTATCAAGAGAATTGATCAAGTGTCGAATTTTCCGACACGTGTGTTGGAGAATATCGGACATGTCGAGTGTCCGGAGAGTGTTAGTGTTTTATAATATGTAGCTTCATATAGTAACTTGTCAAGTCATGGAACAATCAGTAGTAATGTTCAGCTAATACTTCGGTGTATGTCATCTAAACCCAACATTATGATTATAAACCATTCAAATTCGTTAATATTATAATCATGGAGACCGCGTGTGATTACGTGGGTCGTGCCCTATTAATACGATTGTAGCGATAATCCTTTATAAAATTCTAGAGGACCCAAATCATAATTTTTAACCACTTCCATCAATTTGGTTGAAATATCATGAAAAAGCCCTTCTTGTAGAGCCAATAGTGTCCACTAGGAAGAAACACTGGACATGTGTTGTGAATTGTGATGTAGACACACACACAAATAATTGGAGTTAGATTTCAATTTCAACAGAGGATGGGGGACCGTTAGGTGGAGTTAGAAGTGAGGTTAATGATAACTGTGGGGCCTGTCTTCTTGATCCCAACATAATTGAGAGGTTGGAGTTGAGATTGACACTGCATAGAGATCCCCTGTGCATCACTCTCACCCTATAATTCCTCTCTCTCTCTCTCTCTCTCTCCTCCCTAATTTGCATGGAGCCTTGTGTATGTTTTTCTTGCTCCCAAGAGAGGGGAATATTCTTTCTTTATGGTTTTCAAGAAGGATTGTTCTACTAATAGTATGGACCTTTTCCCATAAATCGTCATTTAACACCACACCCTTGTGCCCTCTTTTTGCAGCCCCAAGGGATCTAAAACCCAGCAGTGGAGTGGATAAGCTTATGCTGTTGCCCTTCTTTTTTGCTTCATTCCAACACGAAACCACACTGCTTGCTTCCACCTATTCCTTAAAAAAGGCAAATACCTGTTACCTATTCACTTAAGTTGTTCACCAGCTTCGCCTCCAAAATGAGAACTCAATGTGATTTTTTCGATTTGGCAAGTTAATTATTTCATTGAAGCGTTAAAAGAAATAAGACCGTGATCTGAACCTAAGACTTTTAGACTCGTTACGAGATGCCTGGGTTTTTTGTCTCACCTGTGATTTGTTGTGCGACGTCAAATATCAATTTTTAAATTGGAGAACGAACAAATCAATGGTCTTAACAAGTGATTGCTGTTCAGGATTTGGGGTAACTGTCATTTAGGATTGTCTTTTAGTGAGGATATTGCAAAGGGACCACTGTTAAGGTTTGGGCAGGGGGAAAAAAAAAAGGGGTTTCTGCATATTATCTGACAAAGTGTGGGAGAGGAGATCGAGTTCCGTACTTTGTCTAAACAAGGCAAAAAGGAAGTTTAACTTCCATCATCTTGATTTGTTTACTCTCTCTCTCTCTCTCTCTCTCTCTCTCTAGAAATAGCAACCACCATACTGATTTTCCCATGAAGCTTGGGGGACATCAAATATCTTTTCCCTGATATGCTCTCCTCAGTCTCCCAACCCTATGTTCTTCTCTCCCCGTCGTTCTCAGTCCTACTGTTCACTCTACAGTGCTAAAGTTCTCGTCTTTTTCTCTGATTACTCTCTCCCTACGCCCCTCCCTTTCTTGCCGCTTTTGATAGCCTCCCTCTCTCACCGTCCCCGTAATTACCTTTCTCGTTCTGTTTTCTTGAACAGCAGCAACCCCCTTCCCTTCCTTTTTTTTTTTTTTTTTTGGCTGGATTAATCTACCGTTCTTGGACTGGGCAGATACACTTTCTTGGGTCTGTTTCTTGATTAGATACAGCTTCGAGCTTTTTGGGAGCTTCTGTGCTCGATCTTTCTGACATGGGATGCTCTTTTTATTTCAGTTCGATGCGTATTGTTTGTCTTTTCCAGTCCAGTTCTGCTTGAGGCTCAAGTATTCATTCTTTGGTTAATTTGTCCGCTTTTGTTGGAGCCACTTTCTGTGCACGGGTAGTCACTTGACTGTTTCGTTACTTGGCAAAAGGGAGTTCGAGGGGCTATTTAGTGCATGCCATGGACAGTCTTCCTTGGTGGAGTCTGATGTGGGTCAGTATGCATTGATTTCAACTAATCTCGAGTCTGTTCTCTCTCCATCTCTATCCCTCTCTCTCTCTCTCTCTCTCTCTCTCTCTCTGACTCTCTCCGGTTCTCTTATGGAATCCTGGAGTTTCAATTCTGGGGGGAAGGGGGTTCAGTCAGAGGGGACAATGTCATCCTCTGATGCTCTTGCAAGGAGCAAAAATGCTTTCCTGGGTTGGGAATTGAGAACTCCATCTGGGTTTAGTAATAACGGCATGCTTGTCTCTGCCCAACAGGCAAACCATAGCATCAGTCCAGGTTTTGGTGAATTGGGATTTCAAGACATGACCAAGCAAGTCCCAAGGGATCCAATCCGGGATGTCTGGTGCCACAAAGCTGGAGGAGGAAGAGACATCAACTCAATCATGGCCTCTCCAATCACTTTCCTGTCCGATGAGGAGTCCTCAAAATTCACAACCTTTGTGATGGACTCCAGTAGTAGGGACTCGTCACTCTTTGATTTGAAACTTGGGAGGTTTTCCGATAACAGGGACACCCCTAAATCCAGACTCCCGGTGTTGTCGTCGTCCGACTCGTCCACGCCGCTGAAGAGAGCTCGACCCGCCGGGGCAAATTTCCAGAACGCATGTTGCCAAGTTTATGGCTGTAACAAGGACCTTAGCTCCTCCAAAGACTACCACAAGAGGCATAAAGTCTGTGAGGCTCACTCAAAGACTTCAAAAGTCATAGTGAACGGCAAAGAACAGAGGTTTTGCCAGCAGTGTAGTAGGTTGGTCTTATTCATCAATCCTTATTTTCTTGCTAGATTTTCTATATCACTAGCATTCTTTTTCATTCATGGCACCACATCTGTACATTCAAACATCTGGCTAGTATTTTGGTCTTTTTTGGTTTACCTTTGCTTCATCTAGGTCTTGTCAGTGATCTAATAGTGCATTCATAACTCTGTACTTGTCTCCTTTTAACTCTTTAACAGTTTGCTTTTTGCAGCATGAGCATGAAGTGGACTTCTCTCGCCTTTGAAATTGATTTCTCTTGCTTGATCAAACTATTTAGCGTCAATTGCTTGCGTTTGAGCTAAAAGAATGAAAGACAAATCTGACATTCAAATTCATAATTTGGTTAGATGCCTCTCATTTGTGCAGTTGGAGGTCTTGTTTCTCACAAAAACTATTCTTTAGCTTTCTCTTCACTGAGATTCTGCAAAAGATAATTTCTACTGTAAAACTAAGCCAATCATTCAAAAATGCAATTATATGAAATATTCCATAGGGCGTCTCCACTTTGATCTAAATCTCTATGACTTTCCCTTGTCCAATTGCTTCTGTACTTTGTTCTACTATAATGTGTTCAAGCTTTTGACTATCCAGGTTCCATTTGCTGGCTGAATTTGATGATGGTAAGCGCAGCTGTCGTAAACGTCTTGCGGGCCACAATGAACGTCGGAGGAAGCCCCAAAACGGCATTCACCCTGCAAAGGCTGGAAAACTCATGCCCCCATATTGTGGTATGAGCATAACTTCTACACTTGAGAATCTCAACTCTCTCTCTCTCGCTGTGTGACAAGTATTGCATGTTCATATCTTTCGCCTGCACAAATCCTCATCATATCATCCTTTATCTGATTGTATTATCCTTTCCTCATCCTGAGAACACCCCTACAATTCTGAATTCCAGTAATGTTGACCTGAGCTGATGTTGTTTGCTTCGGAATTCATCAATAAATATTGGTTTCTCCTACACTTGTTTGCTTTGGAATTCATCAGGAAACATTGAATTCCACCGAGTGTAAAGTGCCATTGACAGCTTTTTTTGGATTACGTTGCAAAGCTTAGCTGTGGCCTGAAGGTCCAGTAAACGGAAGGTGGTGAAACTGATAGGTGATAGCTGATAGCTAATAGCTGCAATTGAACAACTTATCCACTCTGCTATTGTGAGAAATTGATCCAAAAAATCGATTAATTTATCCCAATTGGAGAATAGATTTAGGACTCACTTTTAGGAGTAAAATATCTACCAACGACTCGTTATCCGTGGGCACCAGAGATTCCTCTAACACTCCTCCTATGAAGCCAGCAAAATTTCACAAGAGCAATCCATCCTTTTGATCACGCACTCGTCTGATTCCCTTGTCAAGATCAACTTGCGGGGCACCCTTATATAGTAGTGAAATACAGAAGTCTTTCAGGCAATGCAGTAATGATTGTCGTTGACATGCTTAGTAACACTGGTTCATTTCTGCTAATATTTTGGTAGTTTGGCTGCCTCTTGATTCTTCATAATGACAATGAATCTTTATGCATGGTTTCCAGGAAACAGGTTTCAAGGGAATGTGTTCGCGACTACGTCCTTTATTTGCCAGGACATACTTCCTAGTGGCGGCCATCTGCATCCTGAGAAGTTTAAAGCCAATGATTGGGGCAACCGTGTTAAAGCGGAACATGGAACTGATTATAGTACACTATCAGTAGTGCATCCCAGATCGCCTTTCCCCTCTTATGGCTTTGGGAAACAGCTGTCTCCGTTCCTTGATAATAGAGGTAATTCCGCCTCAGTGGGCATTTTCGGCGAAGCTAGCCGATTTCAGCATGAAGGACAAAATTCTGGTTCACGTTCCTTGTTTCCAGACCCCTTGGGGAGTGAAGACTATGGCATTTTCGACACCGAATCAACGGTTCAAGGATTGCCGGGAGTTTCAGAATCTCGTCGTGCTCTCTCTCTTCTGTCATCTCACTCTCAGAATTCTTCTAGCCAAACGTCTGGAATTCCCATGGATCAGTCCCTGATCATGCACGGCGGCCAGTCGCGATATGGCGTGGGCCCGGTGTCTGAAAACCTAATGGGCTTGAGCTCGCTCGCTCTGGAAAATGGAGGGTCAAGCAAGTTCCCTTCATCAGGAATCCATTCTGCAGAAGCAAATCAAGGCCCGATCCTAATCTGTGACAACGAAAATTCCAACTACACGATCTCGGGTGGGTTTGTCCATGGATCGGGTCTTTTAGATGCAAAAGACCATCTTCATTGCGGAGATGATGAACCTACTATCAATTTGCTTCAGCTGTCTTCACAGCTTCAGCGCGTAGAGCATCAAAGACAATCCATGCACGTGAAGCAGGAAAACAATGCTTTCTCTTGCCTTCAGACTACTTAAATCTTCCAAAATGAACCTTAACGAAGTGGCAAAGGCAGTACTACAACGTCCTGGTGTTTTTCCTCCCTCCGTCGGGTTCCTCGAAGTCCGTTTAGAATGCAAAAGGATGAGACGAGATGTAGATGCTAGCTCTGTCTATGCAATTCAAGTTTCTTCAAACTGACGGTGCCATACAACTGTTCTTTGAGTGCCATTATCTGGCGGATAACTCAACTAGTTTGACTCCGCTCGTATGAATTTTCAGATTTCAGTTTCAGGGTCGAAGATTTTTGGATGGAACGTGTTCCACTTCTGTGGATGCAGACAATTTCATCCCCCCTGTTTTTCTGTTTCACTCACCAGTGTTGCTTATATTATCTAATGGAAGTCAGCATACCAGGCATCTGTTGTTTTCTCTGTTAACTAGAAATTGTGTATGCAAGTTTTCCAGTTTATACTGTGTTGGACCGTTTTCATTTTCTTGTTTCCTCATTGCACAGTCCTACGCACCAACGTTTAGCAAGACCTCACTCCCGGTTTGACGGGCTTCTTGAGAATTAGATTCTCCATGACTAAAAGCCATCAAAGTTCTGAAACAAGAAGCACTACTGCCTATCTGAGTACACCCCTTTCGATCTCTCGGAGTTTGCAGACCGAAATTTGTCACGCTGCACCTTCACTAGCTCGATTTTTGGATATTACGCATCTTCCCTCTTAACGTGCGAACGCTCCTGGAGAAATGTCCAAGTCATAACAGTGCAAGACAAGCTTCGGATAGGAGCATGTCTTTCTTGCGTCATGATGCTACGTTATCACTTTTCTCCCGGTCCTGCTCTTATATATAACATCCCATGCTGTCAACTCTTTTTCGCTTTTGCTTTCGAGACACTGTAGGAGCTATGCTGCTGAAAGAAAGGCACTTCCTGACAATGAACTTTGTACCGTGATTGCGGCTTCGACTTTAGGCCACGTCTGTTCAGTTAGGATCAAGATGCCGGCAGAAAGGAGAGGGTCAGTGAGGTGACCTTCTCGTGAGTAGTTTCTCTAGCGTGGTTGCTATCGAGTGAAAGGAGGAGTATGGCTAAGTACGGAAACGAAACAAGTATAATGATTTTGCTCCTTAAGAGCATCAAGGTCGTTGTAGTATAGTGGTAAGTATTCCCGCCTGTCACGCGGGTGACCCGGGTTCGATCCCCGGCAACGGCGAATTATTTTTTTTCTCTCTCTCTCTTTTTTTTTTTTTTTTAAATATTTTCCGTTGCAACGATTTGAAATTGCACCCACTAACTTGTGAGTTTAGTGATAAATATATTTCAAATTCGAATCATCCGTCAGCCAATACCATGCTTGTATCCTCAACATCAGTCGACTAATGCCTTGGTCATACCGTCAACATCAGCAAAGGAGAGAGATAGAGAGAAAGATCAGGCTATGCAAGTTCAACTGAGCCTAGCACAGGAAAATTCATTTCTACAAGACTACCAGCAGAATAAGGAAATTGCATTTGAAATCAATGCGAGTACAATTTCTTAGTAGATCACCAATTTGCACGTATAGCAAGGTAAATGTTTGTGTGTACCGAATCAATCACAACCGTTAATTCTGTCATGTGGAAAGCTGAGGGACTGTTATGTGCATACTACATAGCAATCTCGACCAACGTTTCACCGCATACAATGTGCATAAATCCCTTGGATTTTTCTGAATTGTTGCCATGACAAAAAGCAGACCTGAAAATTCCAACTTCAAAAAAATTCTTGAGGATAACACTTACAGAAAGCTACTCACCAAGCTCTAAAAAGCAAAACCTTTGAATCGATATTAGACAATCTATGACTCAAACCAGATATTCTAGTCACCTGGATAGAGCTCGCTAGCATTTCTGGACGGTGGTGCAATCCTTAGGAAGGACGACGGATTGGAAGAAAGGGATCAGCTCTTCTTGCCAGTAGATTCCTTTATACTCTTTCCTGAGGTTGACGAAGGGATTGCCCGCTTTGCTGTGCCAGATGTAAGGCAATCCGGTCTTCACTTCCAAGCCTAGATGGTCGCAGATGACCTGCGATGCCAATGGAAGTAAGAACTGGTACAGGCTTTTGGATGATACTGCAAATCAATTAGGTCTGTTAAGGAGTGATCCAAAGATGCACCAGGATGGGATACCCACGTAAACTTTGGGAAGTAGTCTTTGAATTGTGTTCTCAAGCTAGTTAGGGGAAGAAAACGCATATTGTGCTCGCCACTGTAGCATGTCAGGCAGATAGAGATTGGATAGATGTTTCCGTTAAGTATAGTAATTCGATCATGTTTTATTCTAGTTCGATGTCAGAAATGATCCTAGAACACTCTCTATGGGTTTTCCGAATTGACTGTGTTAATAATAACCTGCAAGCTTATATTCAGACATCAGTTTTAAAAGACTGTCTGAGAAAAGATTGAAATAAATCTCCTTGTCTTATGCTGCAGGAAAATGATGTTCAGGACACGTTCAAAACAGTTGCTCCAGTACCTTTGTGCACCAGCCAGCCAACATGTCGCCGTACCGCCCAATTGGCTGACCGTCGCCTGTGAGTCCAAAGTACATCGCCGGACCGATCAATTCTCTGTTGAATGCTAGATTCATGCCACGCATGGGGAAAATAATTCCTTTAGGGATTGTCATTACTGCATCTACATACCTGGGATTCAAATCGCATGCACCAGGGATCCAGCAGATATGCAATGAATTGAACTGCTCCGCTTCACTATGTGAAGAAGGGTGCAGATGTACCTTGAGTTTCTTTCAAGAGGCTTAACTAGCTGGGTTGGGGCATCATAGTCTGGAATGTTCAACCAGAGGCCATGAGACACTGCAGTCAGAACACCCGCCTGAAGACTAAACGGGTATCCACGGACAAAGTCGGCACCGTCTCTGTAGGGATCATACAGCGTGTTGAAGAAAAACGGCATCGAAGGAGTCAGGAGGTTCTTCATGTGCTGCTGGAGTGCATCAATGTCTTTTGCACTCGGATCTTTGGCAACCTGAAATAGACCAACAGAACTAAATCCATGCCAGATGATCACAGGTCCTAAATTGGGCAAGATCCGGAAGTCTAATTAAGCAGATGCTCAGCGAGGAGAATCCAAAAACGTTTACTTCACAGACCGACAGGACTCAAACCGTGCGATTACTTGCGCACCCAATTGTCGAAAGGGTCCTAAGGCATGTTCATGAGTCAGTATCACACAGCTACATCTCTTGAGGATGGCGAGATCAAGCCGCGAAACCATCTCAAGGCTCGAAAACTGTCAGCCAACAATCAAATTCAATTCAGCCTGTAAAGCAAGACGAGAAGGGAGGTCCAAAGTGTCTTTCTTCTCAAAACTAGCCAAGTCATACTAATTTCTCTAAATTAATAAAGACGCAACAATCTCAACTTCTGCTAAAATCTAAACAAACCGACAGAAATAACAATCTAATCGTATCTTCAAACAAAGACAAAAACAGCATCTTAATTCTATCAAAGATCAAATTACACGACACCAAAACCACATCAAGATCAAAACTTTCCATCCCAAGACGCAGAACCCACATGCAAAAGCTCAACCTTGGCCCGAACCCCGACCGGGTTCGCGAGAATTCAGGCTGTCCGGTGAAACTTACGAAGCAATCGTCGTCGATGGTGAAGATGTACTTCTTCCTGGACAGCAGGAAGCCGAAGCACCGGCAGGCGGAGTCCCTGAATGAGATGCAGGACGCCCTGGGCCCGAGGAAGTCGAGGTTCCTCATGGTCGGGATCACTATGTCGAGCTCGTCCTTCAGGAGCGGCGTCGGCTCTGGCGCCGGCGCCGCCGTGGAGGCCGATGAATCCGCCATTGCCGGAAAAAATCCCGGAGAGAGAGGTGGCGGGAGAGGCATTTGAAACGCTTGGATGGCGGCACGTGACCAGGCACGTGAGTGAAAGAAGATGTTTGATGTAATTCTTTTTTTTTTTGTCAGTATGTAATCTTGTTGATTTGTGCACAAAAAACAGAAAAAAGAAAACATTGAGATGAGAACAACTCTCTAATGAAAGTTCCAGTAAACCACAATTACAAGAGGGTCACGGAATATCTAAAACTAATAAGCAGGAAAAATATGAGTAATTTGGTAAACTTTTGGATAAATCACAATTGGCCTAATTCCCTTTAAAAAAAAAAGAAATCAAAACTTTAGTTCAAATTCCAATTTTGTCCAGAACTTTTTTTTATCTAAAAATAATAATTAACCTTCACTTTAGTCTCAAATCTGTTCACATGTCTAAAAATCACTACTAGTTTTTTCAAAATCATCAATGTCGGGACTAGTTAGAAATTCATCAACTAAACTTGTGTCTTTATCAATACCCTTACATTCGTATAAATTTTAAAATAATAATAGCCTCCTAACATTAAAAAAAAAAAAAAAAAAAAAAACAGTAGAGATTTTTGGATGGTGGGTAGAATTGAGATTAGAGTGAAAATTTGAGGATATTTTCTAGATAAAAGAAAAGTTTGGGAAAGAATTAAAATATACTCCAAAATTTGGGATTCTTATTAGGAAATTAACCCTAGATAATGAGAAGGTGTTGCAAGCTTGGCGGAAGATTCAGAGTGGTGGTGGGAACCTCCTTGGTCTGTGCTCGTTTGGATAAAGATCCTGAAATCTCTTAGTTTTCTTGTGCAATGACTTTTGGGTCTTGGTTCTCGCTAACAAGGAGATCCTTTTAGACGACAATGAATCTTAAGTCATGAATTCCAATGTCGGATCTTAAATTATCACTAGATTTGCACGATATTGCTAAGCAATGACGCGAGGCTAAGAATCCAATTCTCCTGAGATTGGCCTTTCTTTGCTATAGGATCGGGTCCAAACCCAAAATGTCCATCCATTTCCTTAGAAGCGAGGGTACGATCCCTTACGGGTTTGTTTATTATCCATTGTTATTAACAGATTTGAACACTTCGAGGTGAAAATCAAATGTTGTCATGCAAGACAATCCTTATTGGATTCAATTTGAAAAGCAAAACAAGGTTTGATATGGAATGACAAAACAAAACTTAATATTTGGCGTGACCTTTATTTTTCATGAATTATTAAATTTGATCTATATCTGATGTAAAGCACATGAATCGTATTAAATGTATATGAAGCATATGAACAAATGTTTCATATGGAATGATAAAACAAAAGATAATGTTTGGCTTGACCTCTATCTTTCATAAATTATTAAATTTGATCCTATCTAGTGTAAAGGACACAAAACGTATTAAATGCATATAAAGTTTATAAACATTAATATATATAGCTATGACTTTATATAATTGCCCTTTAATTTTTTGGACGAGAACAACATTATTCATCTTCTTAGGCTAAAACAAAGAAACTTCAATTGAGAACGTTCCATATTTCATCCCCTCCTTTTTCCTTAGTTTCCTAAGAGCATCTCTCTCTCTCTCTGTCTCTCAAAATCATTTCATCACATAAGTCAAATGTTTACAAAAATATTCTATCTTTCCTATCCTACAACATTATGAGATATTCCTCATTTGATCATCCGAATTTGCTATTAGAATAGGATTAAATAGGATATGATACGAGATTTTGCCTATCCATTATTTAGTTAATCGCAATAATAAAATCAGATATAGTCACATCATACTGTGTATATTTTTTGATACGAATGGCATATCAGTCTAAATGAACCTAAAAGTTTATAAACAGAAATGGTAAAAATCTCTCGGGACACTATTCCCTAATTTTTTTATTTTATTTTTTCTCTCTTTTTTAATTATTTTCTTTAGTGTTCCTTTTTTTCCCCTTCCATCATTGTTTAATAAAATTCTATTAAATAGTAAACTTATACCTAAAATACAAAAAATACCTAGAATATATAATAAATATTAATACATATTTATATTTATAGATTGAATGTCTATTATAAAATGGAATTAAAGTCGAATATATAAATAAAAATAAGATTAAATAAAAAAATATAAATTTTTATTTTTTGTTATTTTGAATTTCTTGTATTAGAATTCAAATATTATTTATATTAAAATATAATCTCAATTTTGTTAATTTAATAAGTTTGTTATTCGAAAAAGAAATAACTTTTTTTATTATGAACATAGAAATCCTATACACATTTATCAAACCTCCTCCATGGGATAATTTTATCTGATTTATATTCCTCTTATATCTAACTTTATATTGTCTTAAGTAGGCACTAAACGTAGGATAGTAATCATATCGTATCTCGAATTTTATCCTGACTGTCAAACACAGTTAAGATCTTATATCTTATCTTGAATTTTATCCTGATTGCCAAACACAGTTAAGATCTTATTATTTTACGATTCAATCTTACAATACAATTTTATGAACTCTCTCTCTCTCTCTCAAAAATTTCTGTCTTTTCCTATCCTACAGCATTTCCAGAGACAATTCTCAATATCTCTAAGATCTTACGATTTTACGATTCGATCTTACAATACACCGATCTGAGTTAAAAAAAAAAAAAAAAAAAATAGCGATTTTGTTTGACTACCCTTGCTCTCTACCATTTTCTTCACTGCTGTTCCGAGACGGACAGGTGGGACAATGGACTTTTGGGCTTTGGGCTTTGGACTTTGGGCCTCATCTTCTTTCCTTTGCGATGTGCAAGATGAGCCCAGTTAAACCAGAATGGGCTTAAAAATGGCCCATGAAAGCTTTAGCAGTTAGCATGGGTCAAATGGACCAGATCTTGGAGGTTCACAGGTCACTTTTGCAACTGGTCAAATCAAAGATTCTCCCCGAACAGAAAGTTGTAATAAAGATGATAAAAATACATGTGTTTCTTGCAATTAGCATGAGATCTGCATAACCCATCTAGAACTCGTTAGTCATTGCATCTGACTGCGGCACCCAAGTGGGCTAAATTGAAGACAAAATCTTGTTTTGATGACTAAACCAACGACATCTGTTCAGTGATAAATTTCCAATTAGACCCCCATCAGCCTAGAGTTGGTGTGGTTTCCATGCTGAGCCATCTTTGTGGAATTCTAGACAGTTGACGAGTCTTCATCACAGGGGGAGTTGAGGAACTATTCCAGCTCTCACCTCACCCAGCAGCCAGCTCAAAAGTCTAACTTGATACCAGAAGCCAGAAGACCTCTGGTTAATCATTGCTGGAATATGCCTGAGGCAAGTGAGGAGCTGTTTTCATTCTGTTGCTGAATATTTTAATTAAGAAGTCAAGTGATCACACCCGTTTCGTGTACTTTGTGCTAATAATATTCACATGTTACGCTCCCGTGTCACGAGAAATTCACTTCGCATTATGGCATCAGATGGTATGTGTTTAGGTAAAATTATGCAGACTCAAGTCAATACTCGTCATGTACTTTCTTTTTCTCCCTCGTCGTGTGGCGATGTACAATCATTTTAGGTACTATACCGATACGGTTTTTGAGTAGGCCAATGTGACAGCTGCAAATAAAGAATTAGATTTGGCACTTCCCACTTTGCATCTGTCAAGAGCCTGTGAGAAGCCGACATCAAAGGGAGTTGACCAAAGGGGCGATTATGATTCCAGACATTATGATTTTAATATCTCCCGTGTGCTCCGAGTCGTTGATCAGCTGAGTTGGCTTCGCAAAGTCTTAATCGATTGCAACAGACATATCGTACGCAGAATACTAAGCATTAGTCAAGAAAACGACCTTTAACATTTCACACGGTGTGCAACAACTCAGTAGGTGAGCCATCTTTTCTAAAATCTCCAGTTTAAACAGCATAATTTGCATAAATAGTGAAATACTGAATATTGGACCCGACAAATCTTCACTATCGGCATTCTGTGGAAGCCAGGAACATTGGGGAACCTGAAGAATGGTTCGCAGAAGCAAACTTCACTACATTCTCCTTTCTATAATATGTGTGATCCTCTTTTCCCATGCAGGTGAGCGGCTAATTTTAACGTGCTTCTTATGTTACAACATGTTAATCTTCTTCATGCTCGATTACAGGGATTTTGCTGACTTTTGGTTTGGCATGGCCTGATTATAGGGGCTTATGATTCTCTGGATCCTAACGGGAACATAACAATGAAATGGGACATCATGTCCTGGACCGCCGATGGTTATGTCGTAAGTAATCATCTCCACCAGATCATGCATAAGATATACTGATAAAGTTGCACACACAAAATAGTATTGCCCAAATATAGGGAAACTTGAAAGATAGTAAGATTGTGACGCACTGGTCAAGTAACGGACTTTGGACTAATACGTGCAAGCATTCTGGTTTTTTGTCGATGATATCAGGCGGTGGTGACAATGACCAATTTCCAAATGTACCGACACGTAATGAGCCCCGGATGGAAACTGGGGTGGGGCTGGGCTAAGAAAGAAGTGATCTGGTCCATGGTGGGAGCTCAAGCCACTGAACAAGGAGACTGCTCCAAGTTCAAGGGGAACATACCACATTGCTGCAAGAGGAATCCCACTGTGGTCGACTTGCTTCCTGGGGTACCTTATAACCAGCAGATTGCTAATTGCTGTAAGGGCGGAGTCGTGGCATCATGGGGACAAGACCCTTCAGCTGCAGTCTCGTCGTTTCAGATCAGTGTCGGGCTTTCCGGTACTTCGAATAAGACAGTGAAACTGCCCAAGAACATCACACTGGCGGCTCCTGGAGGGGGCTATTCTTGCAGCCAAGCAAAGATTGTTCCATCATCGATTTTTTGGTCGCCAGATGGTCGCAGAAAAACTCAAGCGCTAAGTAAGTCTAGTATCGACATTCTTATAGCTGAATTGAATCGTTCAATTAACTAAGGAGAGAAGAAAGCAATGAAATCAAAAGAACACGTTGAAAGTTATGGCTTGATTGCTTAAAAACGAAAAATGTGATGCACTTGCTGGTGTCTGAAAGAGCATACATGAATTAGGACAGTCACTTCATCTGAGATTGCAGCATCGCCCCTCTGAAATTTCCCTCGGACGGCGGACCATCTAATATTTTGCCGGGATTTGCAGTGACATGGAATATCACATGTACATACTCGCAGCTGGTGGCATCTCAGCACCCAAGATGTTGCGTCTCCATGTCATCTTTCTACAACTCCACGATTACTCCTTGCCCAACTTGTGCTTGTGGCTGCCAGAACAAAAACACATGCGTCGAGTGAGCTCATTCCCTATCTCAAAAGCATCGAGTACAGAGATGCATCAACATTCCATTTATTTTGTCCTATAGCGTAGCATGCGATCTTGCATATGTAAGTTTGAGTTACATTCTAGTCCGGGAGATACAAATTCTCACTCATCTCTTGATGCAGGAGCGCTCCAAACATACAAAGCGTCGTTACCCGACAATCGACAATCCGATACTACATTGCACACAGCACATGTGCCCCATCAGGGTCCATTGGCACGTCAAGACCAACTACAAAGAGTACTGGCGCGTGAAGATGTCCATCATCAATTTTAGCTACTTCGTTAACTACACTCAGTGGACACTCGTTGCTCAGCATCCAAATCTGAACAATGTCACCCAAGTTTTCAGCTTCGTCTACAAGCCGCTCGTCCCATACAAATCCATGAGTAAGTCTCAGAGAAGAAAGTTTTGCTTCTGCCCTATGCATTTTCTTTGGGAAAACGGTCTTCGGCAATGTTATTTAACCGTAAGATCTTCTACAGATGACACTGGCATGTTCTATGGGACTAAGTTCTTCAATGACCTCATCACGGAAGCTGGGCCGGACGGGAACGTGCAGTCCGAGATCATTCTGCAGAAAGATGCTTTCACGTTCACACTTAACGAGGGCTGGGCTTTTCCACGGAAAATATATTTCAATGGGGAGGAATGCATGATGCCGTCTCCGGATCAGTACCCGCATTTACCGAATTCTGCCCCTGGGAATCTATTTCCAGTGTCATCACGAGCTGCCCTCTTGGCCATTTGCTTTCTAGTCTTCTGGTGACATCTTGATAATTTTAACGATTACAATGGAAGGATGACAAGAGTCTAGTACTGGGCTTCAAGAGCGTCTGATTCAGAGAATTCAAACGGATGAAGATCCACACAAACATGATGGATAGCTATTATTTATTAGGGACATGTATGAAATTGATCTGGCTATTGTTTGAAGTACAAATGAAAGATTGGGAGGCCGTTGTACACTTGTACGGGTACTGATGCGACTGTTTCGACAGAGCATTAGGTCATCAGCGGATGAGCTTGCTCCGAATGTTTAAGAATGGGCTTATCTTTATATCATTCCTCTCCCTTGATGGAATAAGCTCCAGACATGTTATGTCACCTTCAGTATGCAACTAAGTCTTTCCACAAAGCTCAGGTGACGAGTTCATTGGTTTCTAATGGTACTCATGCTATTGCTAGCCAATTTCGGTAACCTTATCGAAAGATTCGCATAGCGCAATTGGTGAAGCAAAACATATAGATGCTATTTCTTCATCAAATCGGTATCACAAAGCCAGATACGCTAATACTATGATGCCATGTACTCAAGAACATTGAGTTGACATAATTTTGTAAGGCGCATTTAGCAGTTACTGAGAAATTGGCAACTGATCCTAATCTCATCCGTATAGCACGCCAAACTAAATGTTAAATAAAACATGTATTTTGCACCCGAATTTCGGTTTTGGCCCCCTGATCTACTGGCAGAAGAAATAGCGATAGTCCTCTCGGTATAGAACAGAACTCCGTAGCAATTTTAAAAAATTTCACCGCAATAGCATATAGTTCCTAATCTGAAACTCATCGATGAGCCCATAATAGTGAACCTGACACCAAGATCATCGCCACTGAATATAGAGTCGAGATAACTGATCGTTGACTGGAATTTGGCAACCATGGGTAAGCATCTGGAGGTGGCATGACGCAGTCATCGCCATTGAAGTATATTCTACGAGGGAAAGCCCATCCTTTATCAAATGTGAAGCTGGACTTGTCCTTCCAGAATAAGAGCTCCGATTGCACATTCCCAGAAGGACCTGCTTCCATGAGCAGATCATTGTAGTACCTCACTCCCCATAACATGGCAGTATCATCTGCGGAAAACAGAAGATCAACTCCAAAACTGTTCATCAAATTAGCGACATTAACAAGGTCTTTAGAGGCTTGACATACTTAACCCGGCATAAGGAGTCAGCGGCTTGTAGTTGAAGCTAAAGATCTGGGTGAGGTTATCAAAGTTGGGATGCTGTGCGACCAGGTTCCACTGGGTGAAATTCATTCTGTAGTTGAAATTTGTGATGGTGATCTTCACTCGCCAGTACTCCTTGTAATTGAACTTGACGTGCCAGTGGACACGGACCGGGCACATATGGCTGGTGCATTGTAGTAGAGGAGCGTTAGCGGATTTGCCCGGATGAGAAACAACAGAAGCCAAGTGCGGCGAATCAGCCCTGTAAGAATGTATACCGGAAAGCAGATGGATGAGTTAAAAGCAGGTTGGTACGAGATCCTGCATGGAATTCTCAAAAAGACACAATTCAAAGTACGAAAGTACGAGAGCTCACTGTATGCAGCTCCCGGAATCCGTTGCATTGTTTCGGCAGCCACACGTACACCGTGGACAATTCACAACTGTATCATTATAAAACGATGAAAGGGAGACACAACAGGTAGGCATCTTTTGCGCGAGAAACTGAGAGTATGTGCAGGTGACATTCCAAGTCACTGCCAAAAACAAGCGATTCAAGCGTCAGATAAATTCAGGATGAAGCATTGCTGCTTAATTTTATATGAGAATTGGCTTACTCATTGCCTGGGTCGCTCTTCTTTTATCAGGCATGACGAATCTTGTCGGCCGCACTAGCTTCGGATTCCCGCAAGTGTACCCAGGCCCCGGGGCTTTGAGGGTGAAGTGTTTGGGCAATCGCACAGTCTTGTTAGTAGTCCCGGCGAGGCCCACAGTGATCTGAAATGTGCTCACAGCATTTAGTGGGTCCTGAACCCATGAACTTAGCACTCCTCCTCTGCAGCAATTCGCCGTCTGCAGGTTGTACGGAGTCCCGGGCAGCAAGTCGACAACCGTCGGATCTCTTTTGCAGCAATGCGGGATCAACCCATGGAACTTTGAACAGTCGCCTTGCTCCGTGGTTTGGCCTCCCGACATGCTCCAGATCACTTCTTTCTTGGCCCATGTCCACCCCAATTGCCATCCCGGAGCTTGAATATGGCGATATTGCTGGAAGTTATACATCGAAACCATGGCCTGTTTAAACCAGTGCAGACACATCAGAAAACGCAGGAACAAGAGGTATGTCAAATCATCCTTGCACTCACCACATAACCATCCGAGGTCCAGCTCATTATGTCCCATTTGATCGTGATATTTCCTATAGGATCGAACGGATCATACGCTTCTGCAACGACAAACGATCCAAGAGAACATGAATTTCAATCCTGAAGAGCGAAAAACTCGGTCACGTCTTGATAGTCCAGTACTCTTTCAATATAAACCATAATTATTGCCCGTTAAGGAACTGCACTTTTTCTTGCTGATATCATGCCGAATGCACTCTAGGACTAAGTCATGCAAAATGTATATAGGGTACATCGCCTCCTGCACCGGTCATCCGAATATAGTGGTATTGTGGACGTCTTGAATTTCGCATGCATTTCTCTTAATCATCAAAAGTATGTTTACAAGTGATCATGGCGAATGGATTTTTGGTTTAAATCCTGAGAAAATGTTCCCATAAGCGGAATGCATATCTGCTTTTTCCTTGGCTAATTGCACAAGAACACGAGAAACTTTTCCTCAAACACAGTTCCTCTGAAAGTCAGCTTCTCTGATAAAAGAAAGAAACGTGTCTGGAAAAATCATTCAGTTCTCTAGTACTAGATTTACTCAGCTCTCTCCAGGAATCATACAAGATGGAAACGAACCGAAACCTCATGAAAATAGGGCCGCATCACCAAAAGAACAAACGCATCAAGAAACAGGTCGGACCATTAAAATATCATCAAGAACCGCCCCGACCTGTAGGAGAAATGCTGAGACGAGAAAGCAGCAACAGAGAAACGATGGCTGAAGCCACGGAGAGAGGCGACCCCATCCTCGAGCAACGTTCAGTTCTCTGCAAGTTCATGATGTCCTTCACAGAGAATAGAGTGAGAGAGAGAGAGAGAGAGAGAGAGAGAGAGGCAAAGAGCAAAGTTTATGGTACAGACTTCATGGCTTATGCTTAGTCACTGATCGTGGAGGGGCATGCTAATATAGTTCCATCTTGAATCATTAGTTTCTCTTTGAGGCCATCCCATGCAAATGCTAGTACGGCAAAGAGAGAGGAGAGAGAGAGAGCATAATGAGAATTCATTATCAGTTCTTGATTCTTTACGTAAGGTGGTCACTGGTCACGATGTAGGAGTAGCATCACCTATTTTCGCCATAGCTAAGATATCCCACTGATGCTTTTCACACGAATTGCTTTTTCCTTACCGGGCCAAGCCTTTACTCGCCGCCTTCGGCCGATCGTGAATCTAAACCGGGCGTTTAGATTCTGGAAAATTGGGGGGCTCAGGGAAAAAAAGATAGAAGAAGAAAAGGCCGAAGCTTTCTGGAAGCATGATGCATATTGGATGACACTCACTAATCAAGAAAATTATTTAAATAATCATAAATATTTTATACGGATGTCAATATATTTATAAAGTTTTCAAATTCATTAATTTAGATCTAAACATTCTGATGATTTATCAATGTAATCATTTTGGCTAATTTTGAAGAAAAATCAATGATGTTGACAATTTTTGCAATTTTTTTTGAAAAAAAAAATTCATAATTTTTTTTTTTTTTTTAAGAATTGTAAAAATTGTCAATGTCATAACCAATCATCCTATGCAGGCCATGCCATGTAGGACGATCAACGTTTACAATTTTCAATCAAAATTTATCAAAATAACTATATTAACAAATCATTAAAAGATTTAGTATTAAACTAATCAAATTTAAAAGTTTTTGACTAAATTGATATTCATACTATAAGTTTAAGATTTTTTTTTTTTTTTGGTGAGTGATCCACAAGGGTAGAAAGCAAAAGAATGCCTGATGCAATGTATCAATCAATGTTAGTGTTGACCAAGATAATAATTCAGTGCAGTCCATGGGCAGGCCTACCGTTGGTCATTGGCAGAGTCCTTGCATAACCCTTTGATGTGATTTTTTGATTTGATTGGTGATAAGGATTTAATTCTCAATTTCCCTTTCGAGGCAGGAATAATTTTGCTTGCTAAACAAGGGATTCACTCTTTCTTCTGCATCATCTACTTCCTTTTTCCCCCCATTGGACGTGGTTAGAGAGAGGGGCTTGCTTTTGTTGGGGAATAGTTTAATCATTCTTTCCCTTGGACCTTGAATTATCATGTCCCTACTTTAATGCTGCGCACATAAATTGGGGAAATCTTGATTGGGTTTGTGGTCCATGTAATGCCATTTAGGTTCCCAAATGAGCTTCCTTTGCTTAAATAGAAAGTTTATGAGCTTAGTAGACAGCTAGCAACTTCCTTAAACCTGAAGAAATCATAGTTGTCGACCATGGTCCATGTGGTCAAAGGCTCTGATAAACCCTGGTCCACAGGAACATGGATTCAGACAAGAACTTGCCTCTTTAGAGCCATTCTATCTTGATAATTTCTTGATTACAATAGAGCCAAAGAATGTGTCTCGGTAAGATTAACTTAATTGGCTTTTTCTTTTTTGAATCGTGTTCTTATAAATGGATTGTGTCTTTAGGTGGTATTAATAAAAAATTCTCAAATGTCACAACCAAAATTAAATATCAATAGATGAACATTATTTTGCCTATTTTTTCCACATCAATCGCCCTTTTCGCCATTGGTCTCCATGCGTGACTTCTCCATTTGATATTGAAGCTCTCCATACAAGAATTACTTCAATAATACACTTGAATAATACTTGATCACAAACATGATTACACTTGATGCCCAAGCTTACTAAAAAAAAGCCTTCCAACTGTCGTAACTATGGTCGGATTCGATCACGAGCATCATCACTAAGTGAAGATGTCCGCGTCTAATGTCAATCTCAAATCATAACTTGTGTTGTAAGGCTTGTTCTGGGCCACATTCCTCGGTGATCAGAAACGGATGGGCTTTTTGAAGGCCTCGGTTGTTGGGCTTGTCGGTAGAAGGACATAAGAAAAGAGCTCAATCTGTTGCTCTTGACAAATGGGCCTGAGCTCAATGCAGTTGATGCTGGGCCTGGCAAGCAATGGCCAACGGGCCTTGCCGGCCCATCCACGGAAAGATTGGGCCCAAGAAAATTAATGGGCCTCAAAGGCCTCAACGGTTGGCCGGCCAACTAAAAAGGAAAATCAGAAATTATTTTTTTTTTCACCTTCGTCACTTTCTCTTAAATTCTCAAAAACACCGACTTTCTAACATATTCCCACAAAAAAGTTTTCACTATGAACTGTATGCCAAAACTACACACTTGTTGCCATACAAATAGCATTGTTCCAATCGATAGGGAGGTGACCGTGTCTAACAAGAGAGGGATGTGCACAGACCCCGGCCATTAGACGAGGTATAGCCATGGAATATCATATTTCACCTTCTTCTCTTCTTCTTCTTTTATTAGTAAACATATGCGTCTTATGTACTGTATATTTGTACTTTATCTTTGATATTGTAAAATCTTGTCTCGTTGAATTGGTGCGATTCTCATTAAGCAATTTATGACGGGTAAAGTATAATTCAAATTATAAAGTTTTATAATTTTTTTCCCTGAATTCTTTAAGTTACTGAGAATTTATAGATGGAAGAAAAGAGTTTCTTTAAAAAAAAAAAAAAACCAGGCCCAGGCATAACATGTCAGGTTTGAGCATGTGGGTCGACCAGGCTCGTTGGCCATAACTAGGACTAGCCTAATTTTATGCACTTAGATTCCATTTGTTTTCCAAAAAATGATTTGAAAATTATTTTATTTAAAATGGTCATTGATATTACTTGAAATAATTAGTCGATTGGAAATATTTTCTCTTTAGACAATAATTTATGTCTGAACATTTTCATACATAATGAATATGTTTTCTGTTAATTCATTTTTGTAAGTAATACATACGATCATCTTCAAGAAAAAAAATTTAAATCATTTATTTTTTGAGAAATCAACGAAATCTTAATCTGGACAGCGCCATTTTCACCCTCTATATGACTAAATCCATCCCCATTTATACTGAAAAGACAAAACCGCTGTCAATCTTTCAATTACAGTTTTGGGAAATGGCCCCACTCCTCCTCTTTTCCATTTTTTTTTTTTTATATAGTTACCATAATTAAGCATTTCACAAGTTTTTTTTAGTGTATTAAAGAAAAGTAAGAAAAGTGAATTCTCAAATATTCCTATAACATTTTACATGCTCCATGTAAAATTATTTTCCTAATAGTAAGAGAAAAAAGATATTCTTTTATATGCTATAAAACTAAAAAGTCTCTTCTTCATCATTGATCGTATAACAACATATTTGTTTTTTGTCATTCTTATATAAAAAGCTCATGTTCTTGGTAAACTATCTATTAATTTCATTAGTTTAAAATATATATCAAGTCTCTTTATTTACCGTACAAAAAATTTAATATTTTTTCCTTACGATATTGGTGAGATATTCTTATACATAGCGTGTAATACATTATAGGAATATCTAGGAATACACTAAAACTAATATATACAAGGAGATATCTTGATATTTTTTTGTAAATAGTTCATATCAATTTTCGTCAATCCAAAATAATAAAATTTCACTGGCATTTCCCAAAAAAAAAAAAAACATTTCTTACTTTATGCAACGTCTTGATTTAATTAAATTTCATCTACTTTCATAATTTTAATTGAGAATGTAGAGAAGAAGTATATATTTTTTCAAAATTTTAGTTTTCAACAACACAAATTTTTGTGGAAGTAATATCTTGCAAAAAAAAAAAAGACAACGTGCCTTTAATATACTTGAAAATCTGCAATAAAAAAACTAAACATATGAAATTCTTAACTAATGATAGGTAGATCCTACATAGTTTAAAAAAAAAAAAAAAAAAAAGAGTAAATAAATTTGGTACCACTGATTTTTTTTTTTTTGTCGGTTGGTACCACCGATTTGAATTGCAATTAAATATAGAGGGTAATTTTGTCTTTTTGGTGAAGATTGGCTATATCTAGTCATATAAGGGATGAAAATAGTACCATTTTTAATTAATTCTTTCTTTTCCTTTTGTTTTTACCAGCTAAATGATTTTCCCTTCTATGCAAGTAAATACACTCAATTCTACTTAATGATGAAAGATATGTCTATAAATTACGCTAGTGGAGCCTTGAGGCCATCGCTATGGAGCTTATATCTTTGAAGGGATAAGGGTGTCCTATGAACCCTAAAAACTTTAGAAAAGCAACATCTTTTTTGTTCGTCGGATTTGATTCAAGAGACATGATGCTAAACAAACTCATTGATTGAAATTTACTTTAGCAAGTAACGAAAACGATATTCGGTGACAGAAGCCCCACTTTTAGAATCAGATAATGAAAAAAATTAGTAGATAATCTCAAAGCATGTGAGTTCTTGTGCGAGTCCACATGAGAACTGAGAATTTTATAAATGTACCCATTAGAATCTAAGATGCTTTAAGGTCGTAATGAATCGTGCTTTGCGAGCACCTAGTCTTGTAAAGCCATCATCATGGCCAAAAAAAACAAATGTTGGTGGAGAGAGCATATAATTAGGGCATGCGGGTGGATCCCATTTTCAAAGTAAGTAGGGGTCCTCTCTAATGGACATGAATGAACATGAGAAAATTGATTTTTTTTTTCTTTTAGGGACAACGCAAAATTTATAAATTATTATTTTGCCATATCATATGATTGTTAAATAATGAGACCTGTATAAGGCCATGGTGGCCTGGTCTTCTGCTTCAATCTCAGATGGCAAAGGACCAGCTAGTGGTTAGGGCGCATAAATCAACGTCAGGCATCTCATAATTAGACCCAAAAGGGGGCAAGTGCTCATAAGTCCTCCTCTTTCTGGTCCAAACGAGAACATTAGAACAAGGGCAAGAAACGAGAAAAAGAATGGAAATATAAACGAAGGGTTTTCGTACAAGGTCTCTTTAACGTGCTTAAAGCTGGTGTTGGAGAACCATCCAACAGGGGAATATATGTATGATTACGATCCATGAATTATCATCCTCATTATCATTCATATGAAGCTTTGCTAGGCACGCAAGTGTGGAGGATGTTCTCTTTTGTGTGTGCAGGAATCTCCCTTTCCTCTGGCCAAGAATCGATTCATCGCTCCCTTTCGAGTTCTTTATGAAACCGATTTGTCGTACCAAATGGGGTTTTTGTAATAATTGGTGATGATGACGACGACGGGGACGACGGGGAATTGCTTTGTTCCCATCTTTAGGGCTCTTGAGCCTCAAGCTGTCTATTCATGCATCGACTTTGCGCAATTATCGCGAGTCGAATTCGTTCCTTATAATTAATAAAATTCGAACGCATATATTTTTTAACGAAATCGATTTGTGGTACCGAATGGGGTTTTGTAATAATTGGTGATAATGATGACGAACGGGATGATGAGGAATTCGAATGCATGACATCAAATGCATTTTTGTTAGGTTATTTGATTAGTCAAGAACTTTTCTTCGATAACTACCATTGATTTTATGATACTAATGAATTCTTGTTTTGTAAGGTGATACATCAACTTTATCACTCGTCTGATCCTCTCTTTGTTGGCCAATACCTCAAGACCGTCGCTATGCATTTGATGGTCTTTTGGGGTGGCATCAAATAGATATAGGACTTGAATCTACGTATCCTCGATTAACCCTAAAGCGCTGGATTAGGTCAATGGAAAATTCTTGGTATGATATGAGTTGGGGCTCTTTGATCTAGATTTTTTCCTAGGTCTTATTTCAAATTGATCGCATATACTACCTTTTTATAAACAAGGACTACACTCTACTGGCGAGCACCACTATTCATCATGTTAAGACGGAATTCCGCTTTCTTTTCTATTTCGATTTCTTTTCTAGATTATTATATGATGATTTTTTAACTTTCCATATATAGAAATAGAAATATATAGACTAGAAACGACATCTCTTATAGTATTAGATTAGTATAGTTAGTGATCCCGGCTCAGTGAGTCCTTTCTTCCGTGATTCACTTTTGGCACACAAGACTCAAAATCTCGTGCTAAAGAGCATGGAGGTTCGAGTCCTCTTCAAGGCATAATATTGAGAATACTCATTGAATTGGAATAAGTTTGGCAGCGGATGACAAAATCTTGGCAATCTTCTCTATCTAATGAATGGAAAGTTCGCTTTGAAATCGTCCGCCCTGCACCCACCCTCCCAGTATATGCTTCAATAGGAATCCCACAAGGGTAGATTGATCCAATATAAACCTTTGGTATAATGCCTCCGTTTGGCTCCCCGTGGAGTATAGCCCACATCCAAACATCTGATTGGGGAACGGGGCAACGCCCATGAAGCTCCAGTAGAAAGGGAAGGCCTACCAAGCCTTATGCCCATGGGTGCAGGATTCTTCGAAAAAGCACGGGCTAACTCGGAGACCTAGGACCTTGGCTTAGCAAGGGTGAAGGGCCTTTTACTAGTTAGTCCTAATAAAGCCCCAAGACAGCGTATTTTTTTGAAACAAGGCCCCCGGTAACGCGACATAAAGACTCCTTTATTTTTGAAATTTCATAAACCTAAAATAAAACTGAACTAAATTAAATGATAAATCAATAAAAATAAAAAGCAAAACAAAAAAGTAACCTTTGAAAAAAGGGGGAAAAAGCCATTTCAATGTTCTTTGATTTCAAAAGGACATTATCAATCATGTGAAGATTCAATAAAGATAATTTCTCAAATGATTGTGAAAAATGAAACCATCACAGCGTTGTGATGAATTGATGGAGTATATATGCTTTTATTTTATTTGGATATCTATATGTTCCAAAGACTAATATTAAGCGAATGACCTCACAAGTTGGACGGATTCAATATTTAATTTGGGGCTGCAGGCAGTTAAGGAACTGCCCGTTAAGGAACTGCACTTTTTCTTGTCGATATCATGCCGAATGCACTCTCGGACTAATTCATGTAGAATGCAAATGAAGTACATTGCCTCCTGCACCGATCATCCGAATATAGTGGTAAATTCGACGTCTTTAATATCGCATGCATTTTTTATGTTCAATATCTCTTAATCATCAAGAGTATGTTTACAAGTGATCGTGGCGAATGGATCGAATTTTCGGTTTAAATCATGAGAAAATGTTCCCGAGAGTGGAATGCACATCTGCTTTTTCTTTGGCCAATCGCATAAGAACATGAGAAACTCTTTCTCAAACGCAGTTCCTCCAAAAGTCAGCTTCTCTGATGAAAGAAAGAAACGCGTCTGGAAAAATCATTCAGTTCCCTAGTACTGCAGTCACTCAGCTCTCTCCAAGAGTCATACAAGACGGAAACGAACCGAAACCTCGTGGAAATAGGGTTGCGTCGCTAAAAGAACCAACACATCAAGAAACAGGTCGGGATTAACGAAAGAACTGCATGAAGAACCGCCCCGACCTGTAGAAGAAATGGCTAGACAAGAAAGCAGGAACAGAGAGGAAATGGCTAAAGCCGCGGAGAGGAGAGACCCCGTCCTCGAGCAATGGTCTGTTTTCAGCTAGGTCATGATGTTCACGTAGCCGTTTACCGGCAAAAGCCTTCACACAGAGAGAGAGAGAGAGAGAGGGAGAGGGGGGGATCAGAAGCCATTATCACTTCTTGATTCTTTACGTAAGGTGGTCGCTGGTCACGACATAGGAGTTGCATCACCAATTTTCACCATAGCTAAGACATCCCACGGATGCTTTTTACAAGAATTGCTTTTTCCATTCCTGGCCAAATCTTTACTCGGCGCATTCACCCAACCATTGATATACATACAATAGATTTGAGACTTTTTTTTATGATTATACCTTCTTCGATGATTTGATTATAAGAAAAGCGAAAGGATGCCTATTGCAATGCATCAATCAATGTTAGTGTTAAACCAAGATAATAAGGCAGGCCTACCCTTGGTTATTAGCGGACTCCTTGCACAACTCTTTGATATGACTTTTTTAATTTGATTGGTGATGAGGGTTTAATGCTGAATTTCCCTTTTGAGGCAGGAATAATTTTTCTTGCTAAACAAGGCATTCACTCTTTATTCTGCATCATCTTCTTCCTTTTTCCCCCCATTGGAAGTGCTTAGAGAGAGAAGCTTGCTTTTGTTGGGGAACAGTTCTATTATTCTTTCCGTTGGACTGTGAACTATCATCTCCCTACTTTAATGCTGCGCACATAATTTGGGGAAATATTGATTGGGTTTGTGGTCCATGTAATGCCATTTTAGGTTCCCAAATGAGCTTTCTTTGCTTAAATAAAAAGTGCAGATGCTCGGTTGACAGCCAATGAATTCCTTGGAACCAAAGAAATCATAGCCATCAATCACACGAGATTCATGTAATCAATGACTCTAAAAAACCCTGATCGATGAAAACCCATTTATAAACTAGAATTGGCCTCTTTAGAGGCCTCCTATCTTGATAATCTCTCAGTTATAGGGGGATTGGAGGATGTGCCTCAACGAGATTAACTTAACCAGATTTCTTCTTTTTTGAACCATGTTTTCATATGGTATTAATCAGTTCTCAAATGTAACAATCAAAAATAAATCAATAAATAGACAAATGGATTCATTATTTTGTCTATTTTTCCAACACAATCACCCCTTCTACAATTGGTCTCCATGTGTGACCTCTCCATTTGATATCAGAGCTCTCCGTATAAGAATTACTTCGATAATACATTTAATCACAGACATTATTATTCTTGTTACCCAAGTTTACTACAAAAGAACCTTCTAACTGTCATAACTGTGGTGGATTCGATCATCGCCATCATCACTAAGTGAAGATGTCCACGTTTAATGCCAATATCAAATCATATTATCCACGACCAATCTCAAAAATGATAATTTCACACACAAGAAGTCATGGGATATCACTTGTGTTATAAGGCTTGTTCTGGGCTTTTTGAAGGCCTCGGTTGTTGGGGTATCAGTACAAGGACACAAGAATAGAGCTCAATCTGTTGCTCTTGACAAATGGGCCTGAACTTGTTGCAGTTAATACTTAGACTGGCTGGCGCTAACGGGCCCTGCCGGCCCATTCTCCCCAAGATTGGGCCCAAAAAAATTGATGGGCCTCAAAGGCCTCAACGGTCGGCCGGCCAACTAAAAAAGAAAATCAGAAAATTTTCTATGACTCTAGAGGTCTGTCACCCTCTTTTTCACCTTCGTCACTTTCTCATAAATTCTCAAAAATTCCTACTTTCTAACATATTCCCACTTTATATATACGGTTCCCTCGCTATTTATGACACGTGGCCATTTTTAAATTTGAGCGACAATGGACCCAATTTGGGTAAACCAACCAAAAAGAAGTGATGTATGAGAATTTTTCGAGATTATAAACCATCATACAGTTCGGAAAAGTGTCGAAAGAGTTGTCATTGTGATCCATAGGCCGGAATTGGACATCTTGTTGCTGCACGAATAGCATTGTCCATCGATAGGGAAGTGACCATGTCCAACAAGAGAGGGATGTTTGTAGACCTAGGCCGTCAAACAAAGTATAGCCATGGAATATCATATTTCATTTTTTTATTTTATTAGTAAACATATGTGTTGTTAAGATTCTGCACACAATCACAAGGATATGGAGAATAAAAGCGAGAAAAAGAAATCAATACATAAAGTTTTTATCATAATTCACCCTTAATCTAGGGCAACATCATATAGGATTCCACTATAATTAATACCCCACACCTCTCTATGACATTCATCAATTATAAAAGAAATAGATTATATATACCCAATAGCCCAAGCCTAAACCACCAATAAAATATTAGCTCAAACTATAAAAGCTCTCTTACGGCTGAAGAATACTATCCCCATCCACTCACCGGGGAGCAAGACTCTCGTGCCTCCTTATCGATAAAGAGTATGAACCACATCCAACATTTGTCTTATATACCGTATATTCATTCTGTCTATGATATTGGAAAATATTATCATGTTGAATTGGTGCGATTCTCATTTTGAAATTTATGATAGAAAGTTTTATAATTTTTTTTTTCTAAATTCTTTAAGTTATTGAGAATTTCTATATCAAAGAACAAAAAAAATTTAAAAAGAAAAGAAAACCAAGCTCGGGCATTACGATTCGGGGTCAAGCATGTGGGTTGGCCAGGCCTATTGGCCATAACTAGGACTAGCTTAAAGTTGTCAACTGAGACTCCCTTTATTTCAGAACAAATAATTTGAAAATTTGTTAGAGTATTTGAAATAATTAGTTAATTGAAAATATTTCAATTATTAACAACAATTTATTTCTAAACATTGTCATGGACAATAAAAAATATTTTCTATTCATTTATTTTTGTTAGCGATACAAATGATTATTTTTAAGAAAGTGTTTTCCAAATCGTTCATTTTTCGCAAAACAAATGAAACTTTACTTTCTTTTGTTTTTACAAGCTAAATGATTTTCCCTTCTATCCATATGAATCCACCAATTCTACTTAATGATTAAATGTGAATGACTTGTCATACCAATGTAGTTTATGTACTATTGAGAATTTCTTTGAAGGGAAAAGGTTGTCCTATGAACCCTAAGAAAATCTAGAAAAGCAACGTCTTTTTCATTCTTCAAAGTTGATTCGGGAGACATAATTCTAGACGAACTTATTGATTGAAATGAACTTTAGTAGGTAACGAAAATGATATTTGACAACGGAAGCCCCTTTTTTAGAATCAAATAGTGAGAAAAAATTATGAGATAGTAGTGGAGCATGTGAGTTTTTGCGCGCGCCCACATGAGAACTGAGAATTTTATAAATGTACCAATTAGAACCTAAGATGCTTTGAAGGTTGTAATGAATCGTGCTTTGCGAGCACTTAGTCCTGATTCATGTGATCGCTACAGCCATCATGATGGTCAAAAAAACAAATGTTGGTGTATAGAGCATATAATTAGGGCATGCAAGTGGATTCCATTTTCAAAGTAAGAAGGGGTCCTCTCTAATGGACATGAATGAAAATGAGAAAATTAATATTTGTTTTTTAATTTCTTTTGGGCACGCCGCAATATTTATAAATTATTATTTTGCCATATCATATGATTGTTAAATAATGAGACCTATCCAAGACCATAGTGGCCTGGTCTTCTGCTCCAATCTCAGATGGCAAAAGACCAGCTAGTGGTTAGGGCTTATAAATCAACGTCAAGCATCTCATAATTAGACCCAAAAGGGAGCAAGTGCTCATAAGTTCTCTCCTCTTTCTGGTCCATACGAGAACATTAGAACTAGGGCAAAAAATGAGAAAAAGAATAGATAAATAAACGAAGGGTTTTCGTATAATGTCTCTTTATCGTGCTTTAAGCTGGTGTTGGAGAAGCATCCAACAGGAGAATATATATATATGATTACGATCCATGAATCATCATCCTCATCATCATTATTATTCATATGAAGCTTTGCTACGCATGCAAGTGTGGAGGATGTTCTCTTCTTGTGTGTGCAGGAGCCTCCCTTTCCTCTGGCCAAGAATCAATTCATCTCTCCCTCTCGACTTCTTTAATGATACCGATTTGTGGTACCAAATGTGGTCTTTGTAATAATTGGTGATGATGATGACGAACGGGATGACGAGGAATTGCCTTGTTCCCATCTCTAGGGCTCTTGAGCCTCAAGCCGTTCGTTCATGCATCGAGTTTGTGCAATCATCGCTAGTTGGGTTCGTTCCGTATAATTAATAGAATTTGAACACATGAATTCTTTAACGAAATCGATTTGTGGTACCAAATTAGGTTTTGTAATAATTGTTGATGATGATGACAAACGGGATGACGAGGAATTACTTTGTTCCCATCTCTAAGGTTGCTAATGCATCGAGTTTGCTTGATTATAGTGAGTCAGATTCATTCCATAATTAACAAAAATCAAACGCAAGACATCAAATGCGTCTTTGTTAGGTCATGTGATTAGTCGAGAACTTTTCATCTATAACTACCGTAGATTTCATGATACGAATGGAAATTCGATTAAGATAATTTCTCAAATGCTTGTGCCAAATGAAACCATCATGGCGTTGTGATGAATTGATGGAGTATATATGCTTTTATTTTCTCTGGACAACTGTATGCGCCGAAGCCTAATATTAAGAGAATGACCTCACAAGTTGGACAGATTCAATATTTAAATTGGGGCTGCAGGCAGTGTATAGCGTTGTTAAATGTGGGGCTGTGCTTGTTTTGTACTGAGCAAGTTCGGATGTGATGAAATTAATTAAGCACAAAATATGCCTTAGGCATCTGAAAAATCAAGTTCCCTTTTCTTTAGGCCACCTCTGATCACTTTATAGCTAAAGCTTAAAAGTGGGGCATCACCTAAGCCAGGTATTATAATGTGAGATGAAAACTTATTGCGTGTACCCGATACACGCCCTAGTTCGCATATGGACCATTGAAGAAAACAGAGTTTCCGAGCTCGATTATGTACATATGATGCGGAGCTTGGTGCCCCCCTACATACACGCGATAATCTCTCCTTGCTAGTCACGGTTTCTCCTTCGTTTTCTTATGGTGTCTGCTTATGCAGCACAACATCTCTCGTTCCATCAAAACCGCCGAATAGATCGACTCATGACGATTAAATTTGGTGGATGAGAATAATGACTAGGGAGCACCTAAAATTGTTCTCCTATGATTGTCGAAATTTCAGAGATTTGTCTAAGACCCAAATGAAGGGATGGAATCTTAGATATTATAATAGCCGAAATTAATCATCGCTAGGATTTTAACTAGGTACAGCTTTCGTACGGCTAGATGCACTTGGCTTCAAGAGAACACTTGAGGCCACCACTATAGATTCTTGCATGTGTGTAAAAAATTAGAGGTGTTGCGAGAGAGAGAGAGAGAGAGAGAGAGAGGCCAACGGAAAGGGAATAAGAGGAAGATATGAGTGTGGATAGGAATATTAAAAAACAAAATGATAGTACCCAAGAACCAAAAAAATAAATAACTTAGGAATAAAGACAGTATTAGTATCATAACTTTTAAAGAGCAATTACTTAAGGGCCCCATTCTAATTCAATGTTTGGTGAATATCTCAAGGAACAAATCTGATGACCAACTCGATTTCTAGGTAATGGGCATTGTGATACAGCTGTGTGGGCCTGATGACAAACTTCATGCTTCAGTCCGGAGAAAGAGACAATGGATAAAGTTGGGCATTGGATATTCAATTTAAGATAGACTGATGCAGAAGGATACCTGAATTAGGGAGAGTAAACTTAACACTAGAACCCACATGTGAGAAGGAAATTATTAAGTTATTAAGATGCATGCATGAGTTGTGTTAGAAAAGAGTCTCAATTTGATATGCCTCATCGGAGTCACTTAAATAAATGCTTTTAAAATGTTTTTGCTTTAAATTGATCACTCATAACGTTTTAGCATCCAACTGATTGTTCATAAAGTTTTGGCACAAAACATTTTGTAGCATTGGAACTACTATGTAGGCTTTTTGTTTATCGATGGTTCGAATCCAAAATTTTATATTCTGACATTGTTAAATATATCAATTTTTCACAAATTGAGTAACTAGAATTAAATTGGTTCCCAAGCGTTCTCTAGCATTGATCCTCGTAGTCAATCTAAGAGAAGTCCTCCATTTCCATAAGGCTCCAAATTCCACCATTCAATCTAAACACACAAAGCTGGTAATAGAAAAACCAAATGCAAAATTACGAGAGATATAAAAGATTTTACTTACTTCCTTTTTTCTATAAAAACAAGTAGATCTTTGTGATTTTAGATGAAATTATTTGGACGAGAATATTTGCTCCATGATTTTTCTTTTGAGTTGAACAAAAACAAAGAAAAATAGTGGCAGAGTTAGAATATTTGCTTTTGACTCGTGTCGTTATTTTGTCAAATTTCTAACTTAAAAATTTCAGAGCAAAATTCTTACAAATGATAAACTAAGTGTCAATAAACTTTATGAACCATCACATTCATATCACGATTTTTCCAAAAAGTTTCATTTAAGTGACTTTGACTAGTGACGTCAAATTTTCTAGATAAATTAAGTTATCAGAGCCACTCAAACCAACGTTTTTCAAAAGTTGCGATACGTAAATGGTCATTTTAGAAGTTTCGATATCAAAACGAGTGTCACACGAAAATCATAACATGAAATACCGTCTTTTTTTCCCTCGAGAGTTTGGTACAAGGGTATAAATAACGATAAAATAGACGGGTTCGCATGAATATTCAAATCCCGCATGCATCAATCTTTTATCCTTCTAGGGTGGCCAAAAAGGGGCAAAGCTTTTTTCCCCAGGACACCTTCCCTCAGATAATTATTCTCTGAGGAGGATTTGCATCTGCCAGAGCCCAGAATAAAAAGGAGAAAAAGTGGGTGGGAGTGTGTGAGATATGATATGAATGAGCCATATCATCAATGATTTTGTGTTTAGGTTCTTATTCCTCAATCATTCAAAGGTCCCTATTCAAGTGATGATATAATAAAGTGGAAAGCTACGAAAATTCGCCCAACAACAAAAGTAACGATAAAAAAAAGTGGGCATTCTTAAATGTTACGATAGCACCTTAATTAAGGAATCATTGTCTAGGAACAAGCTCTTTTGTTCCTATCATTTTTTATTAATTGGAGCTACAAAAAAGAGCTTTTGCAAGGGATAAAGATGCACAAGGGAGTGGCATTGAAAGAGAAAGGAGAGCTCAAATTATTATAATATGTGATGGGATCGAATGAATGAGGAGAACGGCCAAACAATCCAAACCCTAAAGTTTAAAAAACCTAATTAAACCCTAGTGCTTGCTACATGCTTACACACACGCTTACGCATGCATAATTAATTAGCTTAAGGGAGCACGCTTTTATTCTTATCTTTTTGTCATGTGAATCCTAGCCATCTTTATGAAAATATCCTAATACATTAGGCTTTTGCCATTGGAGTAGCGTTTAACGGCGCAAGACCAGACTCTAAATTTAGGCTTCGGCGACATGGCTCTTATCTGAACCCAATAAACTCTCTCTTTAATTGCTTACAGACACATGCAGAATCAATTAGTTTAAGTGATCATGCTTTCATTCTTATCTTTTGCATGCGAATCCTCGCCATCTTTATGGAAATATCCGAACTCCCTCGACTTACGCCATTGGAGTAGCGTTTAACAGTGCACGACCCGACCTCCAAATTTAGGCTTTGGCAACGTAACTCTTAGCCAAGCCCAATAAACCGAGATCCCTCTCTCTCTCTCCTCTCTCAGAATAACACGGGCTTGAGTACGTGTATATCTATGTTCGATAAAGATCTCTTAAAAATGATCATGTCCGAAGGGACCTAGAGAGTGACGGGGACGGATTAGTTCCGATGGCATACTTGGATAACCCCGGAATATATACACATTCCAGGCTTCTATAACACAAGTCATCGGGCCACCTTATGGCCCTTAGCTTTTGCACGCATCGTCTTTTACAAGAACCTTGAGTACGGATCTTCTGCACATGCGCTAAAAGATTAGAACCGGACAAAACCTGACGGGATGGCAAAGAGTTTTTTTTTTTTTTTTGAACAGAGGATGGCAAATAGTTATTCGATCAAACATTCTGGAGAGAAAGACAACATGTGAAAATGGCGCAACATGCTCAACAACTGAAGAGAGCCCGAACGCTGAATATAGTAAGCATTATACAACAAGGGACGAGCACTAGAAAAGCACATTTTCCTTACACACTCCAGCACCGGCAGAAAACAGGAAAATAAAGAAAAAAAAAAGAAAAAAAAAAAAAAAAGGCAAGAGGTTTAGTATGGCAAAATATAGAGAAAACGCTAAAAAGCCAAGTCTCTTATAGACATCCCCATAAGAGTTCACAAAATTATGGAGACCCGAATAGATAATCCCATCATATTTGTAATTTCGCATCACTCAAGACAAACTCTCAGGGATCCCAAATCAAACTCGCACCCTCCCTATGGATGGCCCTGCAGACCAGGGACTGTTTCATCTCCATCGACAGCTTCAGCCGCTCCGACATGTCCACCCCCCGATCCGACCCGACCCACTTGTAGCTCTGCAGCAGCTGGGCCAGCCAGAGCTCCACCGTGGCCAACCCCATGGCTTTGCCGGGGCACACCCTCCGCCCGGCGCCGAATGGGGCGAGCCTCAGGTCTGAGCCCATGATCGGGAACTCGCCGCCCCCCTGCACGAACCTCTCCGGCTTGAACTCTTCCGGGTCGGGCCAGACCGCCTCGTCGTGGGTTATGGCCCACATGTTCACCATGGCTGTGGTCCCCGCCGGGACGAAGTGGCCGCCGACGTGGGTGTCGTGGACGGCGAGCCTGGCCCAGGACAGGAGCGGGCCCGGCGGGTGCACCCTTAGGGTCTCCTTGACTATGGCCCGGAGGTACGGGAGCCTCGGGAGGTCGGAGTCCTCCACGGGCCGGGCCGACCCGATGGCGGCGTCAATCTCGGCCTGGGCTTTCGCTTGGATGTCGGGGTGGAGGACCATCCTGGCCAGAATCCACTCCAGAAGGATGGACACCGTATCAGTGCCTCTGAAGATCATCTCCTGATCGAAAACAACACCACAACAAAGAAAAAAGATTTCAACTTTTCGCTTTCATCGAGCAAAGAATGGCTCCCCATACTGTCCTCGCAATGCCGCCACCATACGAGATCGCCAACAGGGAAATAACAAAGCAAAGCAAAGCAAAAGGAACATGCCGCAGCAGATAAAACGAGATGGATAAGGAATGAGAATAAGATAAAAAGGAGGTGATGGGGGGAAAAATATTCAGATTCTCGACACCTTGGACGTCCCCGACAACAACCCAAAAACACAAAACAAAGCAGAGCGAAATGCAATATGCAGCATCAATGATATACACTGAAAGCATCCACCCACAATGAACCCTGACAAAAGGAGGCTCTCGCCAGGACAAACTACAAAGCATTCCCGCATGAAAAAGAAAGATGAAAAAAAACAACCTAGGAAACGCATCTGACGCCGAAAATGTCCCGACCACAAAGTTTTTCAATCGCATGTTTACTGTTTACTTCCAGACCATGAAAAAGCAAGCAAACACTACTATAGAAACACAAGGTTTTTTCTGGTAGAAAAACTAAGCAAAAGCAAACCGTATATGATAACTCAAACCTGGAAAGCGGTCAAAAAGGACTTACCCACAGAACAGCAATCATGTCGGAGTCGCTGAGACGGTTCTCCGTCTGCAAGTCGAGCAGGACGTCGACGAAGTCCCCGGCGCTCTCGTCGTCGTCCTCCCCGTCCCTCCTCTCGTCCTTCAGCCTCCTCCTCATCCTGTGGTCCTCGACGATCGCCCCCACGAAGGCGTTCACCTTCTCGCAGAGCCGGCGGCACCTCCTCCTCACGCCCTGCAAGTCCAGGGAGCGCAGCAGAGGGAAGTGGTCGCCCCAGTTGAACGTGCCTAGCAGCTCGTACCCTTCGCCCACCAGGCGCTCCAGCTCGACCCCGTTGCCGCCATTGCGGGCGCCGAAGTCGTACGACCGCCCGAACACGGTCGTCATCACGTTGTTGAGGGAGCCGAAGTGCAGCACCTTCCTCACCCCGACCTCGCCGCGCTCGTCCATCAGGGCCCTGATCTCCCCCACCATCTGGAGACCTATCCGGGCCCGGGACTTCCCGAACGCGGCGATCCTCCTGGGGCTGAACAGGTGGGTGGCCGAGATCCTCCTCAGGTTGCGCCAATACTCACCGTAGAGGGCGAACCCCATCGCCCGGTGGAACAGGAGCTCGTACGCCGACTCCTTCACGGGGCGATCCGCGAAGGCTGAGCTGCTCAGCATCTCTTTGGCGGTCTCGGGCTCGCTCGAGATGACGAAGCGGGTGAACCCCACCGAGAACGCCATCAGCTTCCTGGCCCCAGAGCTCCTCGACAGCTCGTCGAGGACGCGGTGCGTGAGAGACCCGGTGAAGGCGAAGACAAGGCCGAGTACGGGGACGCCGGACGGGCCCGGCAGGGAAACCGCGGCGCCGCCGCTGCTGGCGGGGCGGACCTTCGAGAGGGCCCACGCGAGGCCGCCGGGCGACAGCCAGAAGGCGAAAATGGCGGCGAAGAGGACGAAGCAAGTGGCGAGCTGGAGGCTGAGGACGACGTGCGAAGGGCCCGCGTTGGGCCCCAAGACGGTGAAGAGCTCGTCGGTCGGCACGGCCATGGGAGCAAGGAGACCGCAGAGACGGTGCCTGTTGCGGTAGCAGCGGAGAAGGGCGGAGGACGGAGGAGGAGTAAGAGGTGGGGTGGTGAGACGAGAGTAGGAGTGGGAGGGTGGTTTATATAGGCAACTTTTTAACTCTGGTGCTTTACATCTTTTAACCATGGGTCCGATTTGACCAATTTGTCCGATTTGATTAATTTGACAAAATGTTTGATAACATAATTTAATTTTTTTATTTGTAAAATAAATTTTTATTCTAAAAATAAATTTGAACATCGGTGATTCTTCTTGTCTGTAGCTCTTCTGTTCCAACGTTCTTTTCCCTTGTCTCAATTATCACTTTAGCACTCTAGAACCTCCCTTCCTTACTTAGACTGAGACCAAAATGCTTTCGCGGATAAGAGTCCTTCGCTAACTATTACAGTGGATCCCGCGTGCGCTATTTAGAAACCCTTGTTGGAGCCCTTTCTGCCGGAGGAGATGGGGAAAGACAAGATCAGAGTCCAATACCACAGAAGCTATGACTACCGAGACCGGTAGCTTTCTCTCATTGGCCAGACTTTTAAAAATTGAGATATTAATTTCTTTTTCTAAATCAATTTTTATTTTAGAAATTGAGAATTCGATTTCTTGCCAAAAATCAATTTCTATTTCAGAATTGAAAAATCGATTTCTTGTTAAAAATTATTTATATTCTAGAAATTTTATTATCCACGCTCTAAGCCGTTGTCTTATATATAGAATGCGTGTCATATATGGGAATTTGGCAAATCAAATTTGGAAGTCGTTGTTTAAGCTGTCCTTGGATTTGTGTCCATCTAAGAATTTGTTTGGCTTAGCTGGATTTGTGTCCATCTAAGAATTTGATTGTTTAAGCCGTTACTTCTTGTAGAAGACGTTTGTCCATATGGGAAGTGTGCCCATATTAGGAATTTGGTTGATTGAAAATGGAAGTACAATCCCATTCTGATTGGAACGACTAATTGGGCCACTCGGGTTGCCGCTTATTAGAAGAAGGCGTAATGACATTAATGGAGAAAGTATATGTGCTTGCCTGCTTGGTAACGCTCTCGTACGTACTTTGGGAAGCATATCCGAAGTTGTTGCATTGTTGGGAGGATGTGTGTTCTCAAGGGATTTAGGTTGTCAGCTATGTATACCATACTCGAGTAGTTTGCTTGGGTCTCCATCGGGAAAATTGGTCGGGAGCTTCTTGATTTTGATCTTTAAGGATGTCATCAAATATAGAAGTACACCCCCAATCCAATACAATGGTTTAATCGGGCCATTCGGATTGCCACTTATTAGAAGAAGAGATAATGGCACATATGGTTTATGAAGTTTGATTCGATATGCAATATCATCTTCGAACTTTTAATCAAGTCAATGCAATCCATGAATTTTAGTTTGGTGTGCAATGCCATCCTTAGACTTTTGATTCGTTCATGTTATCTATAAACTATGAATAAATTTTCAACATAACCCATTGAATATATGAAAATTATTAAAAAGTTCAAGAACTACGCTAAACATTAAATCAAAGTTTATAAATTATATTGAACAAATTAAAAATTCACGGATGACATTGCATATTGGACAAAAACATTATATCAAAATTTAGGAACAACATTGTAAAAATTAAAAGTATAGAAATGACATAGCGTATTGGACAAAAGTTCAAAGACCATTTGTGTCGTTTTTCCTTCTAAGAGTCGTATATTGGGGTCAAAATTTGAACAATTGACGAGCCCGATTTTAGAAATATCAAGAGACCAATAAGATTCGCGGATATTGTATTTGCCACGTACTTGGAGGCTAAGTTTAGCAAGAAATATATTGAAGAGCTAGTGCTGGGCTAGCCAAAAATCAAAGTTTATCGAAAGCTTGATATAGTGTTTGAAACATCTCGTGCTATCATCTCGTTATTTGGTCGTTGTTCTTGAATTCATCCACATTAGTTTTTCAAATCTGGTCACAAAATCTCATAACTAAGCTTAATTGATTAATTATTGTGTGAATTCAGAAATTATTCTACTCACTATTCCTAAACATAATAAAACTTGAAAATGGACAATAGAAGTTTCTCTCTCTCGCAAATAGGGGAAAAAGACAAAAAAAAAAGAAAAAAAAAGACCACCATTCCCATTCTACTAAAGTAGTTGCATTTTTTTCACTGTTTTTTCTTCTTTTTTTTTTTCTACTTTTGAGATTCGGTAATTTAATAATTTAATTTTCAATATATTAATTTAGTGTGATATGATTCGTAGTTTGAACTTTGAAGAAAGTTTTAAGCCATTCGCTCACCATAACTTCATCTTTTGAACAAAAATTTGTTAAATCCTACTAAAAATGCATCTTGTAATGGGATCAAGGACATATAGACACCCATCTTTTTGTAATTGCATTTGGAAACATATCACGATTGTGCTGCCCCGCCGCCATCAAAGCCATAGTTGCACCACCATCACTAACCATTTGCCATCCGTTGTGATCTCTCCATTCCACGGTCAAGTCACTATCGCCTCTCTGCCACCTTCATCCTCAATAAATATCACGGCTATCACTTAAGTATCATCCCAACATTCTAAATTTTACGACTACAATTGTAGACATAACCGTCACCACAGTAAATCTCATTAGTAATGCCTTGATCCCACGACCTCATCGCAACTCGTTGCAAGAGATTCTAGATAGAGGCGAGCACTATCGAGGCAATGTCAAATCTAGAATCTAGATTTAGAGAGAGCAGGCAGATCATGTCTTCTAATTGCTATCGAGGTGGCAATGCTAGGATCAAATGTCTTTGAATGTTGGTGGCAATATACATTAAGCTGGTGACCCTAATGGAAAAAGAAGAGAGGATTAGAATACATTTGATAATCATTTTGTTTTGGGAATAATTTATATTCAGAAATGATTTTTTATAAGCATGTTCCCTAAATAAGTTTATAAGGAATTAAATGTATTTTTTAATTGCATAAAATTTCTATTACCGGAACAGAAATGCGTATGGTAAGATATCCATTTTTTTTTTTTTTAATTTAAAATTTCTTTTAAATTTTAAATAATTTTACTAATTTTTTTTTTCTTTTTTTTTGTTTTTTTTAAAGTCAGTCGTCAACCACAATGATGACCAGCGACTAGCCCAACAAAGGTCAGCAACCTCATTGGCCTCAAGGGAGCCTCGTGGGCCCCACCATGGCCGGGCGAGGTCAACCCTCAGCAAATTTGGGTGAGGTCACTCATCATGGTTGATCACCCGTCGTGACTATGGATGACGATTGGTTGGAGAAGGAGAAGAGGAAGAGAAAAAATAATTTTAAAAAATAAAAAAATGATTTGGGCTTGGGTCCGAAGTTATTTTACAGAATAAAGAAATATATATATTTTTTTAAATTCTTAATTCTGTTACCAAGCAGATCCATATTTTATTTTCAGGCAACTTCAACATCAGGCAAATGAATTGTTTAGTCACAAACCGTTCATCGGAGAAGTATATGAAGAAGAAACAGTGAAATATTATGAAGAAGCAAAATCTATGATCGCTCCCCACCTCCTGTCGTCTTTTCCTCCTTCCTGCAAAGACCCCAGTTCGCATCCCTGTCGTTGTTTATTATGGGAGGTTTGACCAGGGTTGCCGAAAAAGCATGTCAGAGAGATTTTCCAGAATCAAGCAAGAGAGAGAAGAGAGAATATCTGGAGCAGCCTTTTTTCGTCTCGTGGCTTGCGAGAGTTGCTAAAAGATCTGATGCTGCTCCACCAGGTTGGACTATTGTAGGGAAGAGAGAGAGAGAGAGAGAGAGTGGGCACGAACCCATGTACATCGCCGCCGTCGTCATCATCACCACCACCAGCACCGCCGTTGCTCGTCGGCCTGGCCGCCGTGGCCGAGAGTGGCGCGTCAGACATTGTCATGATTAGCCGCGCGAGAGATAGAGAGAGAATCAAGTTTTGCTTTTCGGGTCAGGTCTAGTTCTGCTGCTGCAGCACGACCGCCAGCGCCCCAACCATGGGAGAGAGAATCAGCAGGAGGAGATTCACTTTCCCTATCTCGGGCCCGGCTGAACTCCACACCGACAGCTCTCCTCTCTCTTCTCTCTCTCTCTTCCGGCCTGCCCTGTACTGCAAATCACTGCTGTGGGGTGGAGTGGAGACGCAAAGGTCAGCCTCGTCTCAGTCCTCTCCAACTTGGATGGGCGTAGCTGGGTTCAGGCCTAGACCTATCTGTTCTTCCTCCTTCCCCATTCCGCGTGGTACAAATGATTACAAAAAATATCTCTAACTAGGGAAGCTTAATAATTTTATTACACATTCTCCTTTTCCTTTTTTTTCTTTTTTTCTTCTTTTCTTCTTCTTCCTTTCCTATGAGCGGTTCCTAATCTCGGCGGTAGCCGACGACCGGCCACACGAGGGCCGCGGGGGGAGTCTTGCCCAGCTGCTACGAGGCTTGGCCTCACCTCGTTAACTACCGGCGAGGCTTGACTTGGCCTGGCAAGGCTTAGTTGTGACGAGTTAGAGAAATAAGAAGAGAAATGGAAAAGAAGAAAACAAAACAAGAAAGGATAATGATTTGGCTTTGATTATAGAGTTACTAACTTATTTTTTACTTATGATTATATTTAAATCTCTATCTGTGAATAAAAAAGATATCAAATTAATTTTTTTATTATAGGGAATAAAAATAAATAAAATCAAGTACTTTTTAGCACATTACCAAATATATTTCAAATAAGCCATGACTATTCTTAGTAGCCTATGATCCAAAAGTTCAAGTTTTGCAAATTCGTGGTCACAATTCAACCTATGTACTAGCAGCCAAAGTTATGGCACAAGATTTGGTACGGCTAGAAGTGAGCTCATAGTGTCATGAAAGATGGGGTCAGCTAGTTTGATGGGTTTTTGTAATCTTACCTGAAAATGACATAGTATGACCTTCTAGCGTATCTTGTCGTGTGCAAGCCGACCTAAAATTCACGAGGAAGAATGCATGTAACTTTAAAGAAGGTGAAGTGTTCTTCCACATGAATTATATATGGATTTCAACAGGTCTTATACACGTATGTTCCTTTAAATGAATAATTTAAATTTTTGGATTGAACGTAACGAGAGCTACATTACACTTTATATTTGAAGTTTATTTCATGTTTGCGACTCTTTCCTCTATGCATGGATGTTGGAGTTTTATCTTATCACTCGAATACAGAGTTTAAAAAAAGTCTATACAATCATAACTATAATTAGAACGAGATAAAAAAGGATACAAAAACAGCTTGCCCAATATCATTAATTTGTACCAACAAGTAGGGAGAGTTATGATTTCCAGTCAACTGAATCAATGCCATGTGATATCAAACAAAGTAATTTACTGGTAAAACTAAATGGAAATTCATATAGAGTAAATGTGTCATTTGTATACCAATTTGATAAATTTTAGTAATTTAAAAATTAATTTAAAGTAAATTTATTAAGGACATATTGATTTGAAATTTATGTTAAATTTGTCTCAAGTGTATTGATTAAAGATTTTTCATGATAGTAATTATAATTAACATTTCTGAAAATCATATTTTTTCGAAGTCATATAGAATGTTTATAATTTAAAACAAAAACATTATAGCAAGGATTTATCATGACTCCTTTCGAGCATTTTCACTCATTAAAAAAACACTTCATCAGTGAGTGACCGGTACAAGAAGATGTTTATATTTAAATATGTTTGAAAATAAAATGTATTTCTTTTTCTCATATTAAATTCTAGAAAGGAGAAATTGGAATTTATTATTTTTCCCAAGTCCCATGAGGAGTAGGGACAAGCCATAATTTTTCTTTTTCTTTTTTGCAGCCGAGAATGATTTGGTTTCGCAGCAAGCGAACCGAACGACACAGATCCTCTAGTTCCAACCTATGTAGCACGGACACTCTCCGGAAACCTTCGTGTCGTGTCTGACACTCCGACACGTGTCCGACACGCTCCAACACGTCCCGACACGCTCCGACACGCGGTCAACGAGTGTCGAAAAATCCGACACGTGGTCAACTCTCTCCGACACGTCCCGACACGCGAGTCCAGAATTTTGACACGTGATTCCGACACGCACGGGGTCAATTTTAAAAATTTCTAATACTTGTGGGGTCAAAATATAAATATACACAAAAGAAGTAATAAAAGAAGTAATAAAAATGCTATAAATATACACACACGGGGTTAATTTTTTTTTTTCTAGTTTTGTTTTTTTAGAATTGTTTTAGTTTTTTAAAAAGTCTTTTACTACGAAAGAAGTAATAAAAAAATGCTATATATGATAAATAAATAAATTCAAAAATATCATTTCAGCATTTTTCTTTAAACACTATTTTTTCCTCTAAGTTTTATGTATTATTGTAACAAATTAAAATAATGAATGATATTATTTAATATTTTTCGTGTAAATTAATTCTAGGTTATTATTATTATTATTATTATTTATGTATTTATATATAAAAATATATTTAATATATAACGTGTCGGAACGTGTCGAAATTCTCTATTTTTAAGAAATGACGTGTCGGCGTGTCGTGTCGTGTCGTGTCGCGTGTCGCGTGTCCGTGTCGGTGCTACATAAGTTCTAACACAACCATCTAGTCACCTCTCCCACCTCCACCTGTCGCATTCCCGTGGCGGCATCGCAATTCTGTTAAAAGATTGTTTTTTTTTTCTTTTTATGTAAACCGACATCGAAATGGAAAAGAGCTCCGGGGCAAGTTTGTCATTTTCCGTCCGGGTGGGGGAAATCAACTTTTCACCATCACCAAAGTTACCTCTTTTCAATCAGCTCAACCCAAGTTAAATTCTGTTTGGATTTGCTCTGTCTGAGGAAGATTTCACTTTTTATTTTTTACAAATTTTGAAAATGAAAAGGTAATGTTTTTTGAAATATCATAAAAAATTAGATGCCAATCCCATAAATTCAATGCATTCTAAAACACGATATCATCGGACATACTTGCTCGACTGAGCAAAATGATGGGTTTGATTTGTATGAAAGCTAAATGGAATTTTAATGATGGTGTAGGATGAAAGACGTAATCACACTTTGACTAGAGATCAGGGTAATGCAGTTTTATATACGATGGGTGATCCCCTCTCGGTTAGTCATTGGCTGAAGAGGTCGGTGAAGGATTGGCACGAAATGATGAGACACTTGTCATTTTCAAAGCAGAGTGATCTTTCTCTCTTCTTCTCTTTTGTATTCTTTTTTTCCAGTGGGCTAAAGGGTGGGATGGGCTCCTCTGTTTCGAGTTATGGCTACTCAGTTCACCTTAGGTGTTTGAATCCACCAGCGTAGTCTCTCCAACGTACCAAAAGTCAAGAAGAAAGAGCAAATACCAAAGGCACGACCTGGTCAAAAGCTTACTCACACATGATTCGAACTTATAAAATTTTGAACCCTTTAAACTCATTAAGTGCGACCCTTTTGCCATTAGATCCATCACACTAGGTGGTCACCATTTCTCTATTATGGATCGTTTTGACTTTTTGCAAATTAAAGAGAAAACGGTCACGTTCACATAGATCGATTCATGTTAATACGCTTGGAGGACTCAAAGATGAAAAAAAAAGCATGTTGAAAATTGCAAGATGTTCTCAATTAGCCACTTAACAAATGCCTTTGAGGCATTGCAAACGGTAGTTGGTCGAAGGGTGCGGATCTTGATTTACTAGCGGAAGGACAGGGGCAGGATTTCTCCATCCATCCTCGATTTCGAGAACTCTCGTTTAATTTGCAAAAGACATGCTCGAACTCAAGTGATGCACTCACAAATGGTTAGTGGTGCGCGAGCGAATCTGAAACCTCAAACATCGTATTCTCGTCGTACCAAAGGCTAAGGATTCACCACCACATCGAACCTCAAAATAGTTCTTTTTCACTCCGACCTTTCCAGAAATCATCGCTACGGAATGGCTTTTTCTGGAGAATTTGCTGCCTTTCTTCTCGGGTTCTTTCTTCTTTTCTCGGTTTCCTATTCTTCCCCCATATGCGGCATCTTGATATATTTCGAACCCCGTTTGCCATGGGAAGAACATCTTCGATCCAATTCTCTTGGTTTCTTTTCCCTTTTCCTTTGGCTTTGTCTCTCTTGTGTCGCCATTTTGGCCCTTTGAAATGATTGTAGGCACAGGAAGTGTGGTCTTATTCTGTTCTTGGCGCGCACCCTATGTGAACTGAACCCTTCGAATCTGAATATATGTATGTATGTATGTATATATCCGCCATAGCCTTTTTTGGCATGTCGACCAGTATACTACACTGTCCGTGTCCTATCCTGCGTTTTCCATTTGTTAACACTATAGGCTGCGTTTGATCATTCGGATATTTTTACACGTTAGTATGAGGTTAGATAGAAAAAGGATATAATCAGATTTGCAATATATTTAGTAAATGTTCGTCTATAATATAAATATAGAGATGGTGCCATTTTGTTTGAACACAAATTCTTCTCTCTTCTCCCCCTACTTCTGCGCGATTTTCATCGACCCTCGGTGGATGTCATCGATGCCTTCTGCTGCTTCTTATTAGGTCAACATCGACACCGAGCGCTGTCGGTATCATCCGTCTCTCTCTCTTTCTCCGAGTTTGTGTGTACGTTGGCCTCCTATCTTGTGGTCATTGAGCTCCATGGCCATCAAGTTGATTTCAACCAAGGAGGAGCTCCAGAGCTCCTCTGTGGCCAAAGTCGAGTCGAGCTTCGCCATGAAAGAACTTTATATCTGTTCGTTTATGTCCCACCACATTGTAATTAATCGGTGAACTTCAGATCTCGACATGATCCTAATTGCACCTACTAGATTTGGGCCGAGATCTTGACATCATCCTCTGGAGCTTGACGCCACGACAAGCCTCGTCGATGGCAATGAGATGGAGCTCGGGCTCATCAGCAAGCTCGGCACCGGGGCGACCTCCCATCGCCACCGTGCTCTCATGGAGACGGAGCTAGAGCCCGCCGAGGACACGAGGGACAAACGTTGTCATTCATCGTCTCGACTGTCGGCGGCAACGGTGGCAATGGGGAGGTCAAAATCATGGAGACAATGGTAACTGCATGCATGAAAAAGTGTTGACGGAAGGTGGGGTCGCATTCATGAGTGGATGGTGGGGACACAGAAGAGAAATAAGCGTTACGACAACACCTGAACCTAGTTGAGACCTTTTTATTTGGACCATGTTAGGTTAATATCCGGACATCAAAATTTTGCATTGCCACGAAATATCATATAGGATATAACATAGAGTCATATTCAGCTGACTAAATACATCCTAAAATTCCTTTTGTTTCTATGTTTCGCCTTTATTCAGGAATAGAGTTAGCAATTGCAAACAAGAAATGGTCTTTTTTTTTTTTTTTTTTTTTCTTTTATATTATATTTTGCCATCTTGTTAATAAGTCGAGAAATGGTGTTCCCTCAAGCCTGCGAGCTCAGACATTATCTAGAATTTATTCCCAACTTATCAATTTTAGGAGAGGAAAGTTTTTGCAGCTACAGAAAGGAAATAATCTTTGGTGGGAGGATGGGCTGGACATGGCGGTCAACTGATCAGTGGCGGTCATCGGGAATACATACGCCTGAAGTGGATGCTTGGACTGGATCTTCAATGGGCCTGGCCCGACAGTTATTCGGCATGGATCTTCCGAAAGATGCTCGGCCTAGAGCCGATTCCTACTTGGGCTTGGCTTGCAGCACAAAACCAACACAGGCCGGCACCTTGTTCCCGCCAGTACACAGCTACGCCGGCCATGTGGGCCGTAACCTACAATAAGACGGCTCGGCCAGATGCAAACCAGTTTGATCCTGGAGAAGCTCGCGAATCGATCGGCAAATAGAGGGTCGGATCCACCCTGGTAAGCCCATGAGCTTGTCTGAAGTTGAGATCTGTCTTGATCAGCATCTTCAGATTTTGTTGTTTGCTGTGCTGACTACACTCCCAGTTGAACCGTGCGCTCCTGAAAACCAGCATTTTTTAGATGCATTACATACGGACAGAGGCTCAAATGGTTGATACCTACCCCGCATGTCTCATGACAGATCAATTGTGTAGAGTGGTCAATGCGAATGTCGTATATAGTCTTGGCAAATATCAATATGATTCTCTGGGACAAAGGTAGGTTTAGATAGATAGAATGTCATATAATGCAATGCAACAAAAAGAGATAGAGACCTCGTCATGGTGGAGCATATTGTCGAAGCAACTGACAAGATCAATGAAATCCCTGAACACAAACACAGTTATACAACTTCATGACTAACTACCAAGAAAGATAGATTACAACTTCATGACTAACTATCGAGAAAGATAGATTACGTACTGACCATGAGCTAGAAACTACGGTCTTTATTTACTCAATTGCAAGAATCGGGCATTGAGAAATTGGCAAATTCATGTTTAAATTAGGGAAAAAGCCACAAAAAGTTACAAGAATTGATGTCTTAGGAAGCTAATGAAGCCAAGAGCAACAGATCATTGATAATTAGCAGTTTGAATTATGGCTAAGGGACCATGTTGATATCAAGTCATGAAAGGCGTTGTTCATCTATTCATTTGATTGAAACGTTGATCAAGATGAAAGTAGCCACTACAAGAGCTTGAAGTTTGCATCAGAAGCACCAATGATGAATCGGAGCTTGTCTGACTAGTTTGGGAAACTGACACAATTAGAAAGAGTTGTTTTGATGTTGGCAAGTGTCAGAGAGTTGTTCTAGCAAAATAGTAGAACCAATGACTATTTCATGGAGTAGAGTTGCAAATATTCATCTAAGGAATGGATGGTTATACATTTGCAATCTAAGAGAAGTAGTGAGGTTTGGTGGAAATGAAAAGCCAAATTTGTAGCTCTTGAGTGTTCTTTTTTACTTTTTAGCAGCTTTGATGCTATAATGTCCCTGTGAGGTGTTATGGAGTTATAATCATAGTAGAGTTAAGTGTACAAGTGTAATCATAGTTGAAACTTGCAATGCTGAAAACTAGTGAATTCCAATCTTGTTGTGGTTGGCAGTATTTAGAGTGGACATGAGTTTGAGGATAAAGTTGAACCAATCTTAGTGTTCTATTTTATATTGCTTTATTATCAACACTTCTAATTATGTTGAATTGTTTCTGATGCTGATGAAATTTAATTTGTTATGTTCCACTAAAGTTATTCATAGTTTCTCATTCAACTTATTCACCCCTCGCTTGTATTGTTAGCCCCAACTTCACGCTTGTTGAGCATCACAAAACATCATATTCAAAGCACTTTTTTTCTTTCCAAATCACTCCAAAATATTCTCACTCCATACTACATATCCCGTCCCTCTCTAAACATGCAAACTCGTTTAGGTGTTGGTGCCCACACACACTCACTTTCTTTAAGTTAAAAAATATTCTCAAACTCCACCGTCAATAAAGTAATCACCACGATCATCGACCCGACCAAACTACATGTGACGTTCTCAAAGAGGCGCAAGGGACTCTTCAAGAAGACCTCTTCTCCCTATGAATACACTGGCGCTAGCGCTGCTGTGCTTTTTTCTCCACCACAAGCAAACCCTACTCTTTTGGTGCCCCCTTAGTCAAAAAGTTAATTTCTGATTGCCTAGGTCACAACGACAATGTGATGCTAATGAAGGGTCTAAGAGACTGATTGAAGTGGGTCAAGAAATAGAGTGATTCTTGCTCAATGGATGAGGACTTCAAATCCTTGATCGTGAAGTGCAAGGCCATTCTCCATTGTGTGCATGAGAAATTGAAGGATGTCGGTGTTGGTGGTGATTTTTGAGTTGGAGTTGGAGTTGGTCCGGATAAAAGTTTTGTACTACGAGATTTATTGGCTTTTAGAGAGTTTCCAAACTCCTTATCCTTCATGTTTGGCTCTCTTCAAGGACTGCACTTGTGATGGTGACCAAGGTGGTTTGTAGACATGGTTGGTCCACTCAACCACTGGTGGTGGAAGTTCTGGATTGGAGTCCACCCCAGTGTGCTCCAATTTGGAGGGTTGTGGGTTCAATCCGGACGACTTTCTTAATCTCTTCTAGGACTTCATCTACAATAGTTTCTTAACTTTATTGGAGGACTTAGCCATCGGAGGTGGAAGCTCAAGAGAGGAGTCCACGTGCTTCGATTTTGAGAGTTATGCATATAATCCCAATGGCTTTGTTGCACTTGAAGATTTGGATGTCTCTTTTGTGATATATACTCATATTTGTTGTTTCTCTTAAGCAAAATTTGCATGGGATTCATTCAAAATAGTATAAGATAAAACACAAGTTTGTCCTCCTAACAATGATCTCACTACTAGTTTTCCCTTATGTTAAGTTGAATTTTATAATTTTGTAAATTTTTTCCCCACTTTCCGAATTGTAATAGTGTCATTCCGAATGTTAATGGCAAAAGGAATCGGTTGATGAGTCTTTGATTTCACAAATCATGAAAGTTAGAGTATTTAATTAACACAAATAAAAGTTTATGTATCTATGATGATCTAAAGAAAACCCGAAATGCCCATAAAAAAGGCTTTGATGAGACAAGTGGGCCTTTGCTCAATCAAATAGGCTTTTCTGCTATAAAGAATAGTTCCCATATATCGGAGAAATGGGCCAACAGATCCATACACTCAATTGATAGTCTTACTGAATTGCTAGCAATGGAAGTTCAGGAGTGGAGTCCAACCCACGCACTCCAACCTTAACGGCTATGGGTATATTCCTGACGATTGACTTTGTTTCTTCAAGGACTGTGATGGTTTCTTGGTTTCGCTGGAGAACTCAACTGTCGGCGGTGGAAGCTTTGGAGTGGAATTCATGTGGCCCAATCTTAATGGTGATGAATATAATCCTGATGACTTTATTATATTTGAAGATTTGGATGTATTTCTGTGCTTGTTACACCACATTGTAAAGGAGACACTAGGAACTGAGTTTCAATGCTAGTTGTTCAATTATTTGGTTCATATCATATCAAATACATATTTAGATCTACCGATGACATTTTTTTCTCTTGAGGGTGGACTAGTGAAGAGAGATGATTGTGTTTGCCATTGTCTTGGCAGCCTCTAATAGGAGCACTGAGCTTCTAGGCATGGTTCAAGAAATGAAGGTCACGATCAGGGAATGTTGTGGCCTTGCTGAGAAATGCATGGCTCATTCCTAAGATGGGAAGCTATTGACACAGAGCAATTTGGACATGGTCTTGACAAAGTTCCATTGCCATGTCAAGAGTCTCTTTGTGATGTGCAAAACTAGTTTTTTATCTCATGGATATGGCATTGTTACTTTTATGCTAGGGACTTGTTGACAAGTTGAGGAGGAACCACACATGAAGTGGCAAGCACTGGCTAGTTTGCGTGAAGTTGTGAATGAAGATGAGAAATTATGAAGGGGGTCATGGAAGTAGGTGAGGTCATTCTCCTCTTGGTCTGCTTTCTTGATTCTCCGGAGATAGAAGTTCAAGAAGAGGTTGCAAGAGTGCTCTTAGTGCTTGTAGGGTTTGATTCATGCAATTGTGTGGTGAACGCCTTGTGTGTTGCCACCTATATGAGAAATTTGATAGAATGCTTCATATATATTTCTATGAGCCCTCATTGTTGTAATTATGGTTGTAATTATAGGTTTAAATGGCTCAATATTAAGTGATGTGTCTCTTCAATTAACTTCACTTTTCGTTCTACTGTAGTTTCTAAATTTGATATTGTTCTTATTTAGGGTTAATGACTTAGCTAGTATAAGCATAACCAACACGACTCTTGAGATAATGTCCTAATTTTCTGCAATTGTTTTTCCCTGAGACGTGTCTTCTTAGTTCAAACACACAACATAAAATTTCTCAAAGTACTCTAGTTTTAAGTAGTAGTGCTCTTAGTGTGTTGCTTTCAAGAAGTATTCCATAGAGACTTGTTCATATAGTGTTGATACAAACAGATTCGAGGTGTTGTATATTGTGAGACATTGTTCGTAAAACTACTTGGCACCATTGCCGGTACCTCACCTCTTGTTCAATTCCTTTGTGAGTTTACAACAAATTTAATTGGTTTGTAATATTTATTTGTAAAGACTTTGTAAACAATGGCTTGGTTGTTATTATATTTGTTATCGTTTTCTTAGAATTTTTGTCTCTATTCTCGTAACAACAAACAATGTTATGTATTTTTCCATCAATACGTAATATCTTTTCCAACAATCATGATACACTTAACTGAAGGTGAGATATACTACGTAAGTTGCTCTCTAGGGTCACACAAACTAGCATTAAGTAACTTCCCTTGATTAAGATTTGTGGTTTCAATCATCTCGTGGAAACACTTGGTTAAGATTTTGTCTTCCCATCTGCTGGAAATCATGGTTCAAAAGGATAATAGTTGACAACATGATTTTGGGGTTGTTTATTGCAAAAGTTTTTGTTTTCATGCTATGGTAGATCGCAGATTGTAGTTTTGTGATGAAAACCTTCACTGTAACATCTTTGTCCTAGAGCTAAAAGTCTCCAATAAGACTTGACTTGACTTATGCGTGGATGTAAATTATAAATTTTCGCAATCCAAGTGAATCAAATGCAAATCTCCTTGGACAGCGTTAAGAATGATTGTCTTTACATGCTGATAACAAATGTCAAGTATTGATACCTAGTTATATTTTGAAAAATGATTTTCCATTTTTGAAAGAGTAAATTATTTTTTCTTTTGAATTTAAGCTACGATGTGTTTGTTTGGGAGAAAACTCCATAATAAAAGAAAATATTTTCTAGTAAATCATTTTATAGCATTTTCCTTTGTTTGGTGATGTTGCAACCAAAATTTCGGGTGCACCATCTAAAATTAGGTTAATGGATTGCTAAGCCTAGACTTAGCTCAGGTTCTCCCAAGCCCATACCAATTTGCGACTTAGGTTCAAATATTTAGCATGTAAAAGGGAGTCGCCATTAATTAGTTTACGGTAGGTCGATTAGACATCTAAGTAAAATAATGGAAGAATTATTTTACTTCTACGAACCAGAGACCTTGGGTACGGAGACTTGATTACGTTAAATTTCAATAATGCCCTTTCGATACCTTTCTCTTTTATTTTGAAAAATGTTTGGCAATCAGTTTGAATTGATTTTAATATACTTCCTAACATGTGAGGTGATTATGCGGGTGTGCAAACCATCAATTTAACACTCTAGAAAGCAAATGAGTAAATTTCAAAATTTACCTTATACCAACGAAAGCATCTGCAATGTTAGATCAGAATTCACATCAACGATTCTAAATATAATTTCTAATTAACACACAATTTCTTTTTTTTGTTTTCACTCATTTAATAAGAATCATGATTTATGCAATGCATGTCACTAATCTAACATGAAATGATATGACATGGCAACATGACCTAAACTATATGACATAAATAAGCATGTGGCCTATTGTGAAGTATCCAATGAATTTATTCTAAAATATATATATTTTTATTTTGTATTTTCCATGAAAATTCGAAATTAAAATTGCAAAAATTAAACGTGCAATCTAATTTAACCAAATGACCTAATTCTAATGACGGACAATTTCTAACTAAATGAACCTAGCAACAATCACTAGATGATGGACATTCCATGAACCTAAATCTATATGACATGAGCATAAATTTTTTTTTTTTGTTTTTTTTGTTATGAAAATTCGTAATTAAATTTACTAAAATTAAAAATCTAATTTAAGTGAGAATCTATTCTAGATACCTTCTAAACATGCATTTTAAAAAAAATCTAACTAACCTATCATGCAATCAAATTCTAATCTACATGGAATGCAAATGTAATTTTTTTTTAAAAAATATTTTTGGGATAAACAAAACAACTAAAAGATAGGCACCAAACCATTCACAATCATCAAAGATATTATCCATCATTTGAATTTGGAAACGATGTCTACTCGAACTTGATTATTTCACTAGTAAAATCGATAAATTGATCTTAAAGCCTTAAAGATCAAGATATTAATTCCATTCCCGCGTGATTAATTATTCCATTCCCGCATGATTAATTATTCCATTTAAAGTCATATAGATGGAATAAAAAATTGTATGTAGTTGCGGATTAAGCATAGCATCGGAGACTTCAATCATGCGCATCACCAATATTTCAAATAAGGAAACTGAATATTCAAAAATTAAATTAGATAAGATTTTTACCTAATTCGAATATTGACTTCCAAATTCGGATCCTTGCAACTCGACGTGGTGGTGCTAAGCCCGATGGCTCATGGACGGTATTTAATTGAATCCCAAATTTGATCTGGTGGAACCGTCTCGTTATGAGGATGTGATCACCGGTGGCTTTGCCTCCTTGGACACTAATGATTCTCGGTGTGACCTTCCCGGATCAAGATTGGCTCGGTGGTCGGCACAAGGGCTTCTTGTCGGTGAGGCAAAGAGGACCAGATACATTGGGCAATTACGGTGCTCGACTAGGAACCGGTTGTTAGGGAAATCCCTTATAATGTTTTGAAGATGACAAAATAAATCAAAAGCTACTAACATGTTTAATGGTTAAGTAATAGACCATGCGGATGATTGAACATGTAAATGATATTGTCAAAGTCTGAATACGGCCAGAAGACTGAACGTAACACATGTCTAAAGTATATTTTGAAGATTTCCAGACTTCTGTATCAAAGTCTGAGGACTGCCAGACTTTAGTGTCAAAGTCTGTTCTACATAAGAAGTCTGCACACTCAGACAAATTCTAGACTGAACGTGAATGAAGAATCATAAGACAGACTCAATGCTGAAGCTGAACTGGGTACGGACCTTAAAGCTAAATCTGTTCAGAAGCAGAATTTGTTCAGACTCAGATTGCAAAGTCTATCGCACTCAGACTTAGATTGTAAAGTCTATTGCTCTCAGACTTTACATCCAGATTCGATAGAATGTAACACAAGCCCCGAAGATATGACGGCTAGTGATCTGGTTTGGATTCCACATCAAGATTGATTTAATTGACTCAATTTAATTGATTGACAATTGGATCTTGAAGACAAGAACTTTCTATACGAAGAAGCTTTACTTATGGAAACCAAGATTTCGTTTGTATGGGCGATCGGAATCAATTTGGGATTCTACTTTTGTCACTCAACGGCTACTAAATCTTCTAGATACAGAGCTGTCCAATGGGTATATTGGAAGACGATCCTCAAGATGCTGTCCAACGGCTAGTTTGGAAGTGGAGGAGTATTTAAGGAGATGAAGGACCGATGAGCAAGTAAGAGACGGAGCGTAGAATTTATAATTCCAAAGTCTGAGCGACCTTCGATCATACACTTGTCTCTCGTGAGCTTAAACATTTGTGATCTTGAGAGAAATACCAAAAGAGTGACTTAGTGAGATAGTGTGATCTACTACTAAGTGTTTGCACTCAAAGTTGTAATCTCTTGTTGATTGCATAGTGGAATCCAGCCAAAAAGGTTGTTAGCGTGGGAGAGTGGACGTAGGCTTGGATTAAGCCGAACCACTATAAACCTTGTGTTCTTATTCTCTTTCTTGAATCTCTTTATTTTGTTTGTAATTCTATTTAACTGTTAAAGTCTGATCTCGCTCAAAGTTTGCTGCTATTCAGACTCAGTTTCAAAATTCTGTTGTTATTCAGACTCAGGTTAAAAGTAAAGGTTTTCACTGCATTTTGTAGAATCTGTTTTTACACCTATTCACCCCCTCTAGGTGTTCTTACTAGCACTTTCAATTTGTATCAGAGCCAAGTGTTCGGTTTATAAAAGTGTTTTTACTTTTGAGCTAAAGATCTTTTATGGCTAGTATCTTGGCACCAGGACTTATGGAGGGAGAAAGCAACACAAGGCAAACATATTTTGATGGAAATGAATACAACGTGTGGAAGAACAAAATGAAAGCATTCCTAAGATCCAAAGATCCCTTGCAATGGGATGTTGTGGAAAAAGGAATCAATCCCACTACTGCGTCTACATCAAATAAAAATGGCAAAGACAAAGAAAGCAAACCCCCCGCTCTTATGTCTCGAACGGAGATGTCCAAAAGAGAAGCGCTTGATGCAAAAGCCATTTATTCTTTATATTGCGCATTGTCTCCTGCTGAATATAATAGAATCTCTTCATGTGAAACGGCAAAAGAAGTTTGGGATAGACTTCATGTTACATATGAAGGGACTGATCGTGTGAAAGAGACAAAAGTAAACTTCTGCTTGGCCAATATGAATCCTTCAAGATGAAGCAAGGAGAGTCGATTGGAGATATGTTCAGCCGTTTTACAGAAATTGTAAATGGTTTAGCATATTAAGGTCAGCAAATTTCTTCACCAATGAAGGTCAACAAACTCTTACAAGGTCTCTCAAAAGATTGGAACCATGTCAAAACCTCAATCCGGGAGACTCAGAGGATTATGCCACTTTCCATTGATGAATTGATTGGCACTCTTCAATCCTACGAAGTGGAACAAATCAACGAAGAAGATCCGGAAGGTAAAAAGTCCATCGCTTTAATATCTAATGTTGATTATGTTGATATAGACTCAAAAAATGACATGGACGACGAAGAACTTGCTTTTATGATCAAGAAATTCAAAAAGCTTAGTACAAAAGGAAGGAAATTCGGTGGAAGAAGACAATACAAGCAGAATGGCCAGAAAAGAACAATAAAATAAGATGATGAGCAAGGAAATCTATGCTTGATGGCACATTCAGAATTTGAGTCTGACTCAAACACAGACTCAGAATCCGATGAGGAAATCGAGGTAAGCCTTTAAAAAATTCCTCTCAAAGTTTCAAAGTATATAAATGAGCTCTGCTTAAATCTCAAATCTTCTCTTAAAATGATCTTTGAACTTAAAAAGGAGAATTCTCGGCTTAGGCAACATGATCTTTCTCGAAATGAAAAATTTGAAATTTTGCAAAAAGATTTTATACAAACAAAGAAAGTCAAGATTTACTTGTCAAAGAAAATGATTCTTTAAAGAAAGAATTTTCAAATATTTCGACAAGATTTTCAAATGGATCAAAAACATTAGAGCATATCCTTTCCATACAGGTACCTTACTATAATAAGTCGGGACTTGGCTTCAATAAGGAAAGTGATTCTCTAATTGATTTTTCTAAAGTTAAGGAGAGACTTAGACAAAGACCTCCTAGACTTGCGTATAAGAAGCATTTTCAAAAGATCTTTACAAAACTTGTTGGTCGAAATGTCCTCGAGTGTTCAAATTATGGAGATTTGGAACATTTTGAGAAAGAATGTCATAAAGTCTGGAGACCTATTAAGAAATATTGGATAAAAGCAACATATTCTACTACCTCTCATGGACCCAAGAAAAAATGGGTACCAAAGAAAAGATGAGTTATTTTTTGTAGGAAATAAAGGAGAAGAAGAAAGAGAATTTGGTAAGGAATTTTTATTTGGGCAATAATTCTCATATTCGACTTATCCTTGATTGATTTAGATTTTATTATGACCGAATTCTATGATTTGAAGAAAGAATCTTGTGATTTTTATATTTTGGTTACAGACAAATGAATTTATTTGGTTTGATTTGATACTCTCAGATTTTATCATATTTTGCCAAGTAAAAATCTGTTTTACATGATATTAATTTATTATGCAAAATATTCTTTCTTTGAATACTTTGTTATGATGAGTTTGGAAAGAATATTTGTTTATGGAGATTTTATATTTTACTCTAACGGAATGGAAGGATCCAAATTGATGGATACCAAAAAAAAAAAAAAAAAGAAAAAAAAGAAATGAGTTGATTGCAGGAAATTCAATAAGGCAAGAATAATTGCGAATCTATGCAGATTTTGGTGCAATCAAAAGAAAAGCATCTCCTACAAAGATTGGTAATGATCTTTTTTAATCAATGATATATTTCGAACTTATACCTTGGGTAAGAGATTTTTTTTAATCATCCCGCCTTGCAAATTTCTACGTGCATTTATCTTGATTTTGGACGATTGCTTATCATTTATATTGCAAATATTTCTTCTCATAAATATAAGGCATTGCAATATATATATTTTTTTACTTGATTTGGCACGTGATAGCAATATCATCTTTCTTTTTGTGAAATGCATTTATAATATATCTTTGAGATCTATGCTCAAGGAAATCCCTTTGATCTCAAAATATATTATTGCATATTCAAGGACACTCTTGCTATATTCTTAGAAGATATGTTATATCTAGCAAGTTTGATATGCAAATCAAAGGAAGATATTACGTGACATTTTTGTAAGGATTATTATCGGTTATACAAGAATTTACAGGTCACAAAAGAATCTTCCATATGGATTTTGGAAAGCTAGATTTGAGAATCATGGAGATTCTATACTATCTTTTGGAGGTTCAAAGATTCACTTCCTTGTGCAAAGTTTTTGCAAATTGTTGAGGAAATCCCTAATGTGTCGTACGAAAGTTTGTTAAGTTTATGCAGGTTGAATTCGAGAATAACTTGATTGAAGAAAATAAATTTTTTGGCTCGAATTTCAAAATGCAAGTGATCGTTGCGGATGTTGTTGCTACAAAGGGAATAATGGAAAAATTATTATGTTCAACGTGCACAAGCAACAATTGTTTCTATTTGCAAATATTGTCATGATGACAGGGGGAGGAAATGAATCCAAAAGGAAAGGAAAAGAATCGTGATCACCTCAAAAAGGCAACAAATTGAGGGGGAGCTTTGATCAATTATGGAAAAATCTTATTAGATTGATCGTGATCTTGATTATTATGGAAAAGGTAAATGTGTCAGAATTTGTTCTAAAAAATCCGGTTAGTGCATCTTTTATTACTTTTTGTCATTAATAAATCTTGTATTGATATTATCATTTTATTATGACAAAAAGGGTACGTGAATTTCATGATGCATCGGTGATTTTTATTGGATATTTGCTGATATACATGATCGAAGTGAGCTATATTGCTTTTACTTTATAAAAGATGATTTTTGGAAATTATGCAAAACACATTTGTTATCGTTTTATATTCTCTACATCATACTATTTCTATTGTTATCGCTTTTTGATTATGACAAAAAGGGGGAGAGAATATGAATATGCATATGTGTTGATTGTTTGATTTTATTTATTGCATAATATTGAGCTGCAATTATTTTTCTATATATTGTTATGCTCAATCTATTTGCTATCTTCTGATATCCCTTGATTTAAATTAATATTTTTAAAATTAATATTTTTAAAATTGTGTTTACAAATCTGCATATTCAGAGATTGTTTTGTCATCATAAAAAAGGGGGAGATTGTTAGGAAAATCCCTTATGATGTTTTGAAGATGACAAAATAAATCAAAAGCTACTAACATGTTTAATGGTTAAGTAATAGACCATGTAGATGATTAAACATGTAACGGATATTGTCAAAGTCTGAAGACGGCAAGAAGACTGAACGTAACACATGTCCAAAGTATATTTTGAAGATTTCCAGACTTCTGTGTCAAAGTCTGATGACTGCAAGACTTTAGTGTCAAAGTCTGTTCTACATTAGAAGTCTGCACACTCAGACAAATTCCAGACTGAACGTGAATGAAGAATCAGAAGACAGACTCAATGTTGAAGCTGAACTGGGTACAGACTTTAAAGCTAAATCTGTTCAGAAGCAGAATTTGTTCAAACTCAGATTGCAAAGTCTATCGCACTCAGACTCAAATTGTAAAGTCTATTGCTCTCAGACTTTACATCCAGATTCGATAGAATGTAACACAAGCCCCGAAGATATAACGGCTAGTGATCTGGTTTGGATTCCACATCAAGATTGATTTGATTGACAATTGGATCTTGAAGACAAGAACTTTCTATATGAAGAAGCTTTACTTATGGAAACCAAGATTTCGTTTGTATGGGCGATCGGAATCAATTTGTGATTCTACTTTTGTCACTCAACGGCTACCAAATCTTCTAGATACAGAGCTGTCCAATGGGTATATTGGAAGACGATCCTCAAGATGCTGTCCAACAACTAGTTTGGAAGTGGAGGAGTGGAGTATTTAAGGAGATGAAGGACCGATGAGCAAGTAAGAGACTGAGCGTAGAATTTATAATTCCAAAGTCTGAGCGACCTTCGATCATACACTTGTCTCTCATGAGCTTAAACGTTTGTGATCTTGAGAGAAATATCAAAAGAGTGACTTAGTGAGATAGTGTGATCTACTATTAAGTGTTTGCACTCAAAGTTGTAATCTCTTGTTGATTGCATAATGGAATCCAACCAAGAAGGCTGTTAGCGTGGAAGAGTGGACGTAGGCTTGGATTAAGCCGAACCACTATAAACCTTGTATTCTTATTCTCTTCCTTGAATCTCTTTATTTTGTTTGTAATTCTATTTAACTGTTAAAGTCTGATCTCGCTCAAAGTCTGCTGCTATTCAGATTTAGTTTCAAAAGTCTGTTGTTATTCAGACTCAGGTTAAAAGTAAAGGTTTTCACTGCATTTTGCAAAATCTGTTTTTACACCTATTCACCCCCTCTAGGTGTTCTTACTAGCATTTTCACCGGTGAAAAGTGTCAATTACTCATTAGTCGCTCACCTATAAACCTGCAAAAACGGACATCGAGAATTTAAGGAACAACGAGGTTTTGCTGGTGATATCAAGCAGTAGAAAGTGCTACATAGGATGATGGCTTAAACGAGTAGCAGCTGAAGTCAACTCTTGTCTTTTTCCTCTTAAAGCTTGGACCAACAAATGGTGCGCTCCTAAATTCTGGCACTTAAACTTCCTCCAGCTATAGGACAAATTTCCACCGGTTGCTCCAGTTTTGTTTTCTTGTGTCAATTGTAGCCCTCGGCGTACATGCGAGTAATCGTTGGAATTGCTATGTGAGCTCGTTGGAAATTGTTGGGATTGCTTGGAAAAAACCAAGGAACCTGCAAAATCAGATTTGGATATAGCTACGATGATTGAGAGGCAATGGGACTGGTGATCGCTCGTCGGTTCCTGGAGTGATGGATTTGGAGGTGCTGGCTTTAATACAAAAACTCGCTAGGCCCATTGGAAAACAAGGAGATCTCTCTGAACGTAGGGCAGCGAGGAGCAATAAGCAGCAGCCGAGTGGTCCGAGTGTTGAAGGACTGGTCCGAATCGCCGAGATGGCTGCGTGCAATGGACTAAGAGCGGTGAAGACTTGCCAGGTTAGGCGGATGCCGACACCGAGCTGCTTCACGGGAAACACCACAGAAAATTCGTTACTTGGTGACAAGACGGGCGCGATGTGGGCTCCCATGAGAGGCCTCGTCAGAAGCGACCTTGGAGCTGGTTCACTAGATGTTCACTTGGAGGTTGCTGGACTGTCTTTGGGAAGCCCGTGTGACTACTGGAACGCTGGCGCTGGCTTGAAAACTTCGTTGATGCGGTTGAGATTTGCTGAAGACTGCGCCAGGATGCTGCCGGAAAGCTTCGCCGAGACTGATAGTTTGCTACATGAAAACTCGGTGCACGCTGAAAACTTGTTGGCTAAAAGGAATGGCCTTGCTGAATTTGCTGGGACTTACGGCTAAAAGGTGTTGGGCACCTTGTATGCAGGAGCAACGTGGAAGTGAAAGTATGGCAGCAACAGTGATGATTAATGGATCTTGGGAGGCGGTGATAGAACAATCCCAGAGTCGGGACCGAAAGAGCATAAAGAACTTGGGTTTCTATTTTCTATTGGATCCCTCTCATACTCTCTCTCTCTCTCTCTCTCTCTTTCTCTCTCTCGTCTCTTAATGTGGCCGTGTTTTCAATATGTGTGCCCTCTCTCGAAACCCTACGCGAACAACCTATTTACAGGCCATCGATTAGGGTTTCAATTTTTCCAAATCAATATCCACGAAAATTCTTTTTCCAAAAGCAATATTCGTTTTGCCGAACGCATTATTCACTTTTTCCACTTGCCCTATCCGAAAAATTCCATCATATTTCGGAAAATTTCAAATTCTCATTTTCACGAGATAATTTTTGATTATAAAAAAAAACGGGCTTGGACCAATTTGCTCACTTCATGGTGTTGACACAAAAATTTTGGAGTTCATTTTGCTAAATAATAAAAAATCACATGGCATATAGTTTATGAAAATTTTATTTTTGTTGTTAAGATTTTTTATAGATTTAGGTAATATACACTAAGGGATGCATATTTTGCGCGAAAAGGGAATTTGTTTCTGATCGAATAAAAAATATATTGCGCGGGGTGAAATGATATATTTAATGGATTTTATGCGAGCAAAATTGACAGTAAAATATACCGCGATGATACATTTTTTTGGTGTATAAAAGAGTCACGTACGGTAGGGTGAAGGGGACTCTCTTTTCGGTTAGGTGAAAATAGCACAAAAAGTGAAAAGTGAAAAGTGAGTTTAGAAAAAAAAAGAAAAAAAAAAGAAAAAGAGGGGGAAACCCTAATCGGGGGACTGTTCATCTTCCCCGAGGGTCCCCCGCCGGCGCTCGAAGCCCCCCCGCCGCCTCCTCTTCGTTCATGAAGCCCCCGCCGGCGCCCGACGCCCCGCCGTTGCCTCTCCATCCGCCCCCTCCCGTGAGCAGCACTGCCGCTCGTCCATTGCCGTCGTGCCGATTCCTCGTCGCTGATTTGCGCCGAGGTTCCGGTGCCCCCTCGCACCTCCGATCTCCTCCGCCGCGACAGATCTGCCTCGAGATCCGGCATTCTATCCCGCCGCGACACCCCGCCTCCGTGCGCCGCCACCCCGTGCCGCCCGAGCCCGGTGACCAAGGATGACTCCGCGACCTCTTGCCTGCCCGTCACCACACCGGAGTGCCGCTTGATCCGACGCCGGAGCTTCTCGTTGCGTCGCCCCGACGCAATCTCCGCCTCCACCCCCGCTCGAGGTCTCCTTGCCCGCGCCTCGCCGCACGACTCGTCGTCCGCGCTCCGCCTGCAGATCCGCGCGCCCCTACGCTCGTCGGAACCCTAGCCGGCGAGATCCCCCACCGACCGGCCACCCACTTTTTTTTTTTTTTTTTTCTTTTTTTTTTTTTTAGAAAAAAAAAAGAAAAGAAAAAGAGAAAAAAGGGAAAAAAAGCAAAATAGGTAATTTTTATTTTTTCTTTTCTTTTGTTTATTTATCTTTTTTTTTTTTTTTAAATTATTATTGATGTTCCATATTATTTGTTTTTTAGTGTAATTACCCCTTTAATGCAGAATTGAAAATTGCATGATATGAAATTACCTTGAAATTTAGTGATTGTCAGTCCGATTTTCGCGCCCGAAATCTGACTCGCAATTACTAAAAAATTGCCAATCCGATCTCCCGCCCGAGACCCGATTTGTGATTTATGTGAAAAATTGGCCAATCCGATCTCATGCGCGAGATATGGTTCGTCAATTTGGGTATCAATTTTGCTTGATTTGCTGGGTGTTATTTGAATTAATTTTCTTTAAAAAAATCAAAAAATGTAGTTTTAGGGTTTGCATGCTCATGATAGAAATTTCATTCTCATTTTTTTTAAAAATAATAAAAATGTCAAAAAAAAATCAATTGACTTAGGTTGTTATTTTTTTTAATTGCATGTTTAATTATTAGGCGATTGTTAATTTCAAAAATTAAAAAGAAAAAGGGAAATTAGGTTTAGGTTTGCTTTCCTTATTTTGCATGTTTAGGATAGAGATTTTATTTTGAATCATGAAAAAGAAAAAGAAAAAAAGTATATTCATTTAGAATGTTAGTTTTATTACTTGATTTGCATGTTAAATTTTAATTTCGAAATTAATAAAAAAATCATGTAGGATTAGGGCATCTTTTGCACATTATTGCATATTAGGTAAGATTGCATGTCTAATTTTACTTCCTAATTAATTTTAAGTTTAGATAGATTTTTTTAGATAGATTACATTCTAGGATTATTTGGGTTAAGATAAGATTTTAGTTTAAATTAGGATTTAGTTTAACCTAATTCCTATTGTAAATTGAATAGGATCTTAATCTAATTAGATAATTTTCACATTTTGTTTTAATTCCGTATTTCATAGAAAAATACAAAAATACCTTAGGCTAGATTAGTTTTTTTAGGATAGGTTGCATTCTTTTTTTTTTAGGAAAGAGAAAAAATAAAAAATGTCATGAATATGTCATTTAGTATTAGATTAATTGAAATGCACGTCATTTAGTCCTTTCTTAGGCCCATTTAATTAGAAATTGCTTGTCAATAAAATTAGGTTATTTAGATTGCATTTAATTATTGCATCTCTTTAGGATTTACTCTATTCATGTCATATAATTTAGATCATATTGCCATGTCATGTAATTTAGGTCATGTTGCCATGTCATATTAGATTACTAGCATGCATTGCATATAGATTAAGTTCCCATTAAATAAAGTGAAAATAAAAAAAAGAAATTGCGTGTTAATTAGAAATCATATCTAGGGTTGATGATGTGAATTTTGATCTAACAATGCAGATGCTTTCGTTGCTTTGAGGTAAGTTTACAATTTATTCATTGCTTTCTTGGGTGTTAAATCGATGGATTGCGCACCCGTATGATTGCCTCATATGTTAGGGAAATAGATTTAAAATCAATCCAAGCTGCTTGCAAAACATTTTTTTAAATAAAGAATGGTACCGAAATGGCATTAGAAAAATCTAGCGTAATCAAATCCCCGTATCCATAGTCTCTGGTTCGTAGGAGTAAAGTAAACCTCCCGTTACTTTACTTGGGTTTCTAATTGACCCACCAAAAATAGATTAGTGGCGACTCCTAATTGAAAATTAGTGGCGACTCCTAATTGAAAATCATTTGCATGTTAAGAACTTGAACTTAAGTCGTGAATTGGTATGGGCTTGGGAGAGCCCGAGCTAAGTCTAGGCTTAGTAATCCATTAGCCAAATCATAGGTGGTTCACACCCGAAAAACTTGGTCGCGACACATGGGCTTAGTCCGGCCTGTCAATTTAAAGCTCAGAACCATTAATTCAAATCCACCCGTCATCAGTCTAACAAATAAATGCAAAGCATGCAAACTAAAAATAAATGCACCTAAATATATATACTATGCAATTAATATTTTTTCCAGGGATAAAATTAACTCATAATTTTTTGTGTAATAAATAAATTACTGGATCGCCAAAATTTAGGTGTTAACATGTGATTTGTGACTGAATTTTTTTTTTTTATTGTTTAGATATAATTTGTAAAAGGGTTAATATTATGAAAAAACCCAAAAAACCTTAAGCTAGTAAACTTATGACAAATTTACCACAAATTAATATTTTGACCACAAAAAATCTCAGACTAGTATGTTTGTGACAAATTTACGCTCCGTTAGTTTCCGTTAAATGAATTAATAGCATGAAAACCACAAAATTAGTGTACTTGTAACAAAAGGAGGGTAAAACATCAAATTGGTACACCCTTCGATTATCATGTGTTATCAAACTTATTAATTTGACAATAAAATTTAACGAAATTAACGAATGGTAAATTTATCACAGGCATACCAGTTTGGGATTATTGGTAATTAAAAAATTAGTGTTGAATAAATCTGTCAGAGACATACAAGTTAGGATTTTTTGTAGTATTAACCTTTGGAAAAATGATTTAGAACATTTTAGGAAAACACATCTCAACCGTTAAGCTCCATATTTTCCCTTCTTTTTTTTTTTTTTCATTTTTCTGCTTTTTCTGTTCCCTCTTCTTCCCCTCCTTGGCCTAGGTTGCATAGATATGCCACTCACCCATCGCCGTGTCACCACTCGACTATCACTGCCATGAGCCCTTGCTATCCAGCCTCCATTCGCCTACCACACCAGTTCGTCGGAGTTGTCATTGCGTCCATCCATCCCTCTCTCTCTGTCTCTCTCGGTCACTATGCGCGAAGTTCATGAGCCTTGGCCACAAAGGGCATAACGGGGGTGTTTGGTAGGGCATTCCCAATTCGCAAGGGGCTTTGGGCCCCCAAAGCCTCTTGGGGAAAATTTTTGGTGTTTGGTAACATTTTTGAAAGCTCCTTTGCCCAAATATGAGCATTCCAAATGCTCAATGCTGAAAGCTGGGGAGGGGCAGCATTGAGCATTGAGCATTTGGGAAATGCCACGCCTACTGTTCATCTCCTTCTTCGCCTGAGGTCCCTCGTTGTCTTCTTCTTCTTCTTCTTCCCGGCCACCGGACTTCTCCGGTAGCCACCACCGTCGCCGCTACCTGAGGGTCGCGACACGCGACCTAGGCGGCGCGGACCTCAGGCGGCACTGCCTGGGTTGCGTGGACCTCAGGCCGCCGGATCGGCCGCCGGACGGCCGGATTCGCGCCTCTACGACCTCGGCACTTGAGGTCGCTCCTCTAGGCGGCAGCGGCGTTGCCTGAGGTCGTGCCACCTGGGTTCGCGCGACCTCAGGCCGCCAGATCTGGTTGGCTAGCGCGACCTCAGGCTGCCAGATCCGGGGGTCCGGAGGCTAGATCTAGCCGTCGGACGGCAAGATCTGGCCTCTGCGCCTCCAGGTGCCTGAGGTCGCGGCGACGGCGTCGCCTGATCTGGCCGCCGGATTTGATTTTCATATTTAAAAAAAAAAAATTAAAAGCAAAAGCCCATTTGTAATAAGTTTTGCCAAACGGTATTTTCACATAAGCCACTTCCCAATGCGTAATTTGCCAAACATCCGAGCATTCCCGAAAACCCGTTTAGCCTAAAGATATTTGCATTTGGTCAAATGCATTCCCCAAAAGCCGAACCAAACGGGCCCAACCTCCTTCGATTGGCTTCATTGGAGGTCGCCGGGCTCATGCTACCCCAGATGGCCACGGTGGCATGGCTCGTTGATTCCATGACCTCCGTGACGTCCATGGCTATGCTCGAGTTTTGAAGTGACAGAGAAAGACGTTTGTAGGAGCAGTGCTCTGTCAATTTGCTTTAATGGAGGTTGCCAGGCTCATGCTATCCAGATCTGTGGTCACTCGAGGCTGGCAACCTCCATGGCCATGGTGGTGTGGCTTGGTGACTCCAAGACTTCCATGGCTACGCTTGAGTTTGAGAGAGAGAGAGAGAGTTGTAGGAGCAGTGCTCCGTCAATTTGCTTCAATGGAGGTCGTCAGGCTAGCGCTATTTAGATCTGTGATTGCGCGAGCCTAGTGACCTCCATGGCTGCGGTGGTGTGCTTGGTGACTCCATGACGTCCATGGTTGCGCTGGAGTCTCAGAGTGACAGAGAGAGACGTTTGTAGCGGTGCTCGGACGTGCGAAGAGGAAAGGTAGGGAACATGGCGATGGCAGCAGTGATGAACACAGTCAAAATCTGTTCGTTTCTCTTTAGTAATTTTTAATTTTTTATAGTAACATTTTTCAGGTCACTTTTTCAAAAAAAAAAAAAAATAGTTGCTTAGCTCGGAAAAGTGTTTTCACTTCTCTAATTTAATACATTAATTTTTCGTTGACTGAAAAATGTTTTCAATTGATTAATCATGTTCAACCAACCAAATAGGTAAAAGTTTGGAAAATTAATTTTCGAAAAACACTTTTACTCAAGTAAGGCATCATTTTTTGTTAACTCTTTTTTCCAAACAAATCAGATGTTGAAAAATGATAAAAATATTTTCTTGTAATTTTATTTTTGTGAAACAATCGGAGCCCAAGAAGAAAAAAGAGAAAGCAGAAGGAAATGGGAGTTTTATGGTGCCATTCGCAAACAAACTAGCTTGTCTTTTGATCTCTCGATAGAGAGCTAACAAAACCATAGTGCAGACCCACCTACCAATCCATCATTCACAATGAACTTAGCTCAATCAAACCCGAACCCTAGGAATGGCCTTACAGACCAAGGGCTCTTTCGTCTCCATTGACAGATTTAGGTACTCGGACGAGTCCTCCCTGCGATCCGAACCGACCCATTTGTAGTTCTGCAGCAGCTGGACAAGCCAGAGCTCCATTGTGGCCGGGGCAGACCCTCCTTGCGGAACCGAATGGAGCGAGCCTCAGGTCTAAGCCCATGATCGGAAAATCGCTGCCGCTGGCCTCCTCCAAAAACCTCTCCGGCTTGAACTCTTCCGGGTTATGGCCCACATGTTCACCATGGCCGTGGTCCCAGCCGGGATGAAGTGGCCACCCGACGTGGGTGTCATGGATGGTGAGCCTAGGCCAGGACAGGAGCGGACCCGGCGGGCACATCCTTAGGGTTTCCTTGACGATGGCCCGAAGGTGCCAGAGTTTCGGGAGGTCGGAGTCCTCAACAGGCCGGGCTGAGCCGACGGACCAGGCTTTGGCTTGGATGTCTGGTTGGAGGATGATCCTGGCGAGAATCCACTCCAAGAGGACGGCCACGGTGTCGGTGTCTCTGAAGATCATTTCCTGATCGAAACAGGACCAGAAAAAAGATTTCACCTTTTCGCTTTCATCAAAACGGAGAACACACCTTACAATGCTCCATATGAGATCGCCAACAGGAAATAATAAACAAGCAAAAGGAGCATGCCGCAACCGATAAACAAGATGGATAAGGAATGAGAATAAGATAAAAAGGAGGTGATGGGAAAAATACTCAGATTCTCGACATCTTGGGATGCCCCAAAAGAAACGGAAGAAATGCAATATGCAGCATCAATATACACGCGAAGCATCCATCCACAATGAAACCAAAGAAACAAAAGAGGCTCAACAGCACAAACTGAAAAGATTCAACCCAAATTGAGTTTTCCATCGACTATAGATTCAACCCATCTTCCGATCCATCTTTCTCAGGGGCATAACTCATAACCACATTCTGCAACCTCTCTTCTCTGAAGCCAAATATGAGCATCCATTGCTGCTTGGGCCAATCCGGGCCTCACCAGAACCGATAAAAACAAAGCATTTTCTTCCATATCTTACCCAAGAACTAATTAATTGCAATTTGACTGAGTTTGACGTGAACCCATTTAACCAAAATTCCAGAAGGCAACCAATTCATTTGCTTTCCAAAATTTTTACCAGAACGATCAAAGTATTGCACTCAGCTCTACTTGGCAAACGCCACCATAATTAACCAGGATCTACTCCTTTAACCAAATGGAAAACGCAATGTACTTCCAAATCTGTTCCGTTTCTCCACTGAAGTTGAAGGGAATTAAACCGCGCAAATCAAGAATCGCAAAATCAGCAAAGTTAGCCATATACAAGAATCAATTACCAAAAAACAAACAGGAAAATTGTTGGAGCTGGGGATTGGAAATGGAGGGGGGTGTTGGTGTGAAACGCAGTCCCCACCTGCCTTCATAAAGGAGTGCAATAGACAATGGCGGCCATGAGGAAGACGATCAAGGGGAACGGGATGGCAGTTTGCCGCACTAAGGGAAGTGTTGGAAGTGGCGGATGGAGATGGAGCAGCTTGTTTTTAAAGATTTAGGTGCACCAAATATATAATGGGATATTCTACAATCCTTTCTAATCTTACTTTATCCTATCGCATCCCAATGCAAATTTGGACAATTTAAAGAGCCTAAGGTTTTGCCTTGTATACGGGATATGTTTTCCAGAAAAAGCATATAAACAACTTGACCAGAATAAGGAAGGACAGAATGTGTCTTGTTCAACGTCTCCTCCGCATTGGCAAGAACAAACTGATACATGGTGATGATGTATTTCCTAGAGATGCAACAATTGAGCGCTGAACCCCGATTAGAAATGACCATGCTCCTGCAGTACCTCGAGATGTAACATCCACGTGCCAATTCCTACTCTGGTCAGATCGAGGTTCTAAAGAACTGGTTCCGACTTCAGAAGATGCCACATGCTGTGTCCTGTGTAAAGTTAATTTACATACCTGTAGATGTTTCAAATAGATGTGAACCATTCAAGATCCTCAGTTTGAAGTACAATAATGGATGAGAGGCTACAACTGTCCCATCCTAACCACCCAACTCCATAAAGGACCTTATTTTTTCTGCATCGTCCTTGGACTGGGGATACTTTTGTGGTTTGAAGAGCTTCCACAGACCCACCGGATGCTGCTCCTCAGCTTCGTCTACTTCACATCTTCTGAAAATCTTTTCGCACTCTGGATATGGCTTGACATAGGAGTTGTAAAATTTAAGTGTGCTAGGCTTTATCAAATTTTGCAAGCCTATCGGATCGCCTAGTCCCCCAATGGATCTTAAGTACTTGATCACATTGTATCGAGGAAGGATTTGTTTTTCAAAATTCACCCCTAAATACTCAGGCACCTCGACTAGACACTCCACTTCATAGTTCATATCGCTCAACAAGAAATCAATCTTTCTCTCAATCTCCCCTATTTGGTATACAATCAACCTCGGCTCTTTCCACAACACTTTAAAAGCATCTCTGCGAATCAAACCATGCCTGCACAAGCAGTCGAGTTTCAATTTCACTATGTTGACACCTAAATTTTGACGATCTGGTCATTTATTTATTGCATAGAAAATTATGGGTTAACTTTATCCCTGAAAAAAATATTAATTACATAGCATATAAATTTAGGTGCATTTATTTTTAATTTACATGTTTTGCATTTATTTATTGGATCGGTGACGGGTGGATTTGAATTAGTGGTTCTGAGGTTTAAATTGACAGGCCGGACTAAGCCCATGAAGCGAGCAAATTGGCCCAAGCCCTTTTTTTTAAATGATTGGAAATTATCTCGTGAGAAACTAAGAATTTGAAATTTTCCAGATATGATGAATTTTTCGGATAGGGCAAGTGGAGAAAAATGAATATTGCGAATATTGTGTTTGGGAAAAAGAATCTTTATGGATATCAATTTTGAAAGATTAAAAACCCTAATTCGTTGTCTATAAATAGATTAAAGCAAATAGGTTTGGGGGGGCGACATTACATATAATACACCGCCACAATTCATGAGAAAGAAGGGGTTTCTTTTCGTTGGTTTCTAGGTCAAGAGGTCGAAGTGAAAATAAAAAACCTTTTTCCTTTCGTTGGAGGGTTTTTTTTTTTTTTTTTGTTTTCTTTGGGTAAGAGTCAAAAGGGGTTGTGCTTTTTTTTTTTTTTTTTTTTTTTTTCTGAAATAGACAAAGTGCAGAGAAAGGGGACTGCCGAGAGGGGACGTGAGGGAAAAAAAAGAAAAAAGAAAAGTGAAGACAAGAGGAGAAGAAGAAATATTGTTCTTCTTCCTCGTTGGCCCCTCCGTTGCCGCTGCGGGTCCGCCGATCTCCTTGCGCCACCACCGTGCCGGATGCCGAACCTCCTTGCCGTTCCACTCGACAACCCGCGAAGCTCCGCCGCGCATCCATCTCTCCCTGCTGCCCCACCGGACGCCTAACCTCCTTGCCGCGACTCACCGAGTGATGTGAATCGTTGCGGAAAGATCCTTCTACGAAGGCCCAGATGATGTGAATTGTGAATCTCGACCTCCAATCAAACCTGTGATTGGCAACCTCGGTATGAACGTGACCTGTTGACGAACACGTGTCAACCAACCAACGTTACAGACGCCACGAGCGAAAGAATTCGCTATCTCGCTTGATAAGTCGAATCAACCGTCACAAGGGAACCTTTATTAGATCAAGTCCTCAAAAGAACAATAGAAGAGAATTTCTCAATTTTTTCTCAAATTAAAAATATATCTGTCCCCAAAGAAATTCAATCAGTCTTATATATATGCCTTCTAGTCGCCACACAAACCCTAAAACCAACCCTAGAAATATAATGCGTCATATTCTAGAATATTCATAAACAAGATATATATATATATATATATAAATATTTATTTGACTTGGTCAAATATTTGGTGTCCATATAATCAAATTGCACCAAGATTTCCAAGATTATTCAAGATTTGATTCAAGGTCATCTCCACGCCGAAGATCACGAACCATGACGCCAACAGCTTGTCTGAATTGCTTGGCCCACGCTCGAGTAATCAAACCAGTAGGAATAGACAATGGGTCTCTAGCACCTCTTCCTCGATATAGCTCGATGTCTACATCATTCCCTCCCCCATGCAAAGGATTTGCCGTCAAATCATCACTGGCATTGAAAAGAGTCAAGTCAGAAACATTAAATGTGGCACTAACGTCATACTTACTTGGAAGATCAAGCTTGCAGGCGTTATTGTTAACTTTTTCCAAAACCATGAATGGTCCATCCCCTCGCGGTAATAACTTAGAATGTCGTTGCTCAGGAAATTGCTTCTTGCGCATATGAACCCAAACCCAATCGCTGGGTTCAAACACCACTTCCTTGCGCCCTTTGTTGGCTTGCCTTGCATATTGCTCAGTCTTGCGCTCAATATTTGCGCGCGTCTTCTCATGCAACGCCTTGACAAATTCAGCTTTCTTTGCTCCATCTAAATCCACATGCTTATTAACAGGTAAAGAGGTTAAATCTAATGGAGTTAACAGATTAAAACCATAGACAACCTCAAATGGTGTAAATTTAGTAGCAGAATGCATGCTTCTATTATATGCAAATTCAACATGTGGCAGACAATCTTCCCAAGATTTTATGTTCTTTTTAATAATAGCACGCAACAATACCCCTAGAGTTCTATTAACTACCTCGGTTTGACCATCGGTTTGTGGATGACAAGTAGTAGAAAATAACAACCGTGTTCCTAGTTTTTTCCACAATGTTTTCCAAAAGTAGCTAAGAAATTTAGAATCTCGATTTGTAACAATTGATCTAGGCATGCCATGCAAATGTACAACCTCCCTAAAGAACAAATCAGCAACATGAGATGCATCATCAATTTTATGACATGGTATTAAATGAGCCATCTTTGAAAATCGATCAACAACCACATAAATAGAATCTCTACCATACTTAGACCTAGGCAATCCTACACAAAATCCATAGAAATATCAATCCAAGGATGCGTTGGAATAGGTAATGGTGTATACAAGCCATGCGGTTTAGTTGTAGACTTCGATTGCTCACAAGCAATGCATCTCTCACAGACACGTGTAACATCTCTCTTCATATGTGGCCAATAAAAATGTTCATGCAGCACTTCATAAGTCTTATTAATACCAAAATGCCCCATTAAACCACCACTATGCACTTTTCGCACCAACAATTCACGCAAAGAATAGTTTGTTTTCACGGAAAAGATAACCTTCACGCCTATAGAATTTATCAAATGCAACATGCTCACATGCTTCAAACACTCTCCCAAAGTCATCATCATCAGTATATAAGTTCTTGATATGCTCAAAACCTAAACACTTTGCTTCTAAATTAGTTAGAATCGCATACCTTCGAGAAAGTGCATCGGCTACCACATTTTCCTTACCTTTCTTGTACTTGATCACATATGGAAAAGTCTCAATGAACTCCATCCATTTGGCATGTCTTTTATTCAACTTTTGCTGCCCTTTCAAGTACTTCAAGGTCTTGTGGTCGGTGTGGATCACAAACTCCTTCGGCCATAAATAATGTTGCCAAGTCTCCAAAAATCGCACTAAAGCATACATCTCCTTATCATAGGTAGGATAATTCAATGTTGCTCCACTCAATTTCTCGCTGAAATAAGCTATGGGACGCCCTCCTTGCATAAACATGGCTCCAATTCCTGTACCAGAAGCATCGCACTCTATCTCAAAACTAGCACTGAAATTCGGCAAAGATAACAAATAAGCATTAGTTAACTTATCTTTTAGCAGTTTAAATGCTTTCTCTTGCTCTTCTCCCCACGTGAAACCCATGTGCTTCTTGATAACCTCAGTTAAAGGTGCAGCAATGGTGCTAAAATTTCTCACAAATCGCCGATAAAAACTCGCCAATCCATGAAAGCTACGCACCTCTCCTACGGTCTTAGGCATTGGCCATTCACGAATTGCTTTGACATTTTCTTTATCAACCTGTATACCATCAGCACTAACAACAAATCCTAGAAATACTAATTTGTTGGTAACAAAAGAGCACTTCTTTAGATTAGTGTATAATTGTTTGGCCCTTAAAACCTGCAAGACAGCTCGCACATGCTCAATATGGTCATTAGGGCTTTGACTATATATCAAGATATCATCAAAATAGACAACCACAAATCGACTAATAAAAGCACACAAAACATGATTCATAAGTCGCATAAATGTGCTCGGTGCATTAGTTAATCCAGATGGCATGACTAACCACTCATATAACCCATACTTGGTCTTAAATGCAGTTTTCCATTCATCACCTTCTTTTATCCTAATTTGATGATAGCCACTTTTCAAATCGATCTTAGTGAAAATGCAAGAACCATGCAACTCATCCAACATGTCATCTAACCTAGGAATAGGATGTCGATACTTTATCGTAATTTTATTGATTGCTCGGCAATCGACACACATTCGCCAAGTTCCATCCTTCTTTGGCACCAACAAAACAGGGACGGCGCACGGGCTAAGACTCTCACTCACATACCCTCGTTCCAATAGTTCGCTAACTTGCCACTGAAGTTCCTTTGTCTCCTCGGGATTGCTTCGATATGCGGGTCGGTTAGGTAATGGCGCACCAGGAATCAAGTCAATTTGATGTTCTATGCCTTGATGGTATCCCTCCAGGAAGTTCATCAGGAAAGACATCTTCAAATTCGTGCAATAAAAACACAATAGGACTAGGCAAACTTGGGTCAAGATTGTTAGTAGAAAACAAAACATCCTTGTACAAAAGTACAAGCATCGGTTGGTCTAGAACTAAAGATCTCCTCACCTTACTTGATTTTGCATAAAAATTCTTTTGCCTATTTTCTTTCCTCTCTTCTTTTCCCTCAGTTTTTACCTCAATCCTTCTCTCGGCCTCTCCTTTTCCTTGCGTCTTAGGCACACCACGCAAGCCCTCGGATTTCTCACCTTTTCTCTCTCTCTTGGCTTCTCGTTGTAACTTTAACTAATCATGATACACCTCACTAGGTGTCATTGGTACCAAGGTATAAGTCTTTTGATTCATCACCAATGAATAACGATTAGTATACCCATCATGATGTACCTTTCGATCATATTGCCATGATCTTCCAAGCAAGATATGACCCGCTTGCATAGGGACAACATCACACTCTACCTCGTCCTTGTATCTCCCTATCTCAAATGGAATTCGAACTTGCTTCGACACTTTCACCTCACCACTATCATTTAACCATTGAAATCTATAAGGCCTAGGGTGCTTTGTCATCTTCAAACCTAACTTATCCACCATAATACAACTTGCCACATTTGCACAACTACCTCCATCAATTATCAAACTACAGATCTTACCATTTACCACACATCTTGTATGAAACAAGTTATCTCTTTGTTGGTGATGCTCCTCCTCCTTTACTTGCACACTAAGAGAACGCCTAACCACCAATAAGTCTCCTTTTATAACTACTTTTCCATCACTACAATCCTCCAACAGCGGCATCTCATCATCCTCTTCTTCCCTTTCACTTTCGGACTCAATAACAACATGTCCAGTCATGATCATCACCCTCCTATTAGGGCATTGATTCGCCATATGACCCCTACCCAAACACTTAAAACATTTAATTTCACGAGTTCTAGTGTTAGGGTTTTCGGTTTTACCTAAAACCGGATTCGTTCCAACTTTACTGTCCCTCTCCTTCTCCTTTGAGGTTTCGGTTTTGGTGTTGTTTCCTCTCCAATTTGGCTTTTCATATCTCTTCCAATTGGATCTCCAATTTTGATTTGAACCTCCTCCACTTTTGTGATTTCGGTCTATCTTCAATTGTCGCTCAACTTTGAGGGCTTTGTCCACCAATTCCTCCAATTCAACATAGTGTTGCAGCTCCACCACCCTTGCTATGTCTCGGCTCAAACCACTCAAAAATCTTGGCATTGTGGCCTCACGATCCTCCACCACATTAGCACAGATCATGGCAATCTCCATCTCCTTATGATACTCTTCCATGCTCTTATTGTCTTGTGTGAGATTTTGTAACTTTTGAAACAAATCTTGATGGTAATGACTTGGCACAAAATGCCTCCTCATCACCTCTTTCATCTCATCCCACGTCTCTATCGGTCTTTCAACATTGCGCCTCCTACTAGTCACAAGTTGATCCCACCAAATTATAGCATAATCAATAAATTCAACAGCTGCAATTTTTACCTTTTTGAGCTTGGAGTATCGTTGGCAATCAAATACCATCTCGCTGATGTTGCGGCCTTCCCCGAGGTAGCTCTCGGTCATCATCAACCCTCATGTCATTCCCCATCATTTGGCCACTAAGCTCCTCCATTACGGCCCTCAATTGCTGGATTCCACGGGCGCTTCATCCCTTCGTATGGAGTCAATCTCCCTTTGATTTACACTTTCTTCGCGCGACAAATTGTAGACCTGCAAGTAAACGTTAGTCACAAAAATCCTCACCAATTGCTCCCTCACGTGCTTCTCTTAAGGTGTTTGTCACTCCCCTCGTGTTTAACTCAAGTCTAGGCTTTTTCCACCCTCAATTAAGCTTACACACTCTTGCCTTTTTCCTCTTGTATTCTCTTTTCACAAGCTCTTTATTGGACTCAAAACCTGTCTCTCAAGCCCCTCACAACAATCAATCAAACTAATCAAACAAGATTAGATCACCATTGATTTTGTTTAAGCAAGTAACAATTTCAAACTAACAAGTACAACTTTTGAAATTCTAATTGAAATGCAAATCACTACTGATTTTGTTTCAATTTGGTCTACTAACAAACGAGTCGCCTTCTTGTTTTTTTTTGTTCGGCTATTTTTTTTTTCTGCCGAATCTGTTTCTTTTTTCTCTTGCGCACTTTTTTTTTTTTCGTTTTCTTTCTCTTTTTTTTTGACGAAATTTCTTTTTTTTTCTTTTTTTTTTATGAACTCTGATACAATTTAAGATGCTAGAAATTTTTTTTTTAAAACTAACAACAAACAACTACGTATGGAAGCACAAAAGCAATCATATCCCTAAATTAGCTAGAATCGAAACCCTAGTTCAATAAATCTCAAATTGCTGAATATCAATAGAAAATTAAAGATAAATAGACCTTGTAGAAGCAAGCTTTGATACCAATTGATGTGAATCGTTGCGGAAAGATCGTTCTACGAAGGCCAAGATGATGCAAATTGCGAACCTCGACCTCCAATCAAACCTGTGATTGGCAACCTTGATATGAACTTGACCTGTTGACGAACACGTGTCAACCAACCAACGTTATAGACGCCACGAGCAAAAGAATTCGCTATCTCACTTGATAAGTCGAATCGACCGTCACAAGGGAACCTTGATTAGGTCAAGTCCTCAAAAGAACAATAAAAGAGAATTTCTCAATTTTTTCTCAAAGTAAAAATATATCTGTCCCCAAAGAAATTTAGTTAGTCTTATATATAGGCCTTCTAGCCGCCACACAAACCCTAAAACCAACCCTAGAAATATAATGCGTCATATTCTAGAATATTCCTAAACAAGAAGACACACACACACACACACACACACACACACACACACACACACACATATTTGACTTGGTCAAATATTTGGTGTTCATATAATCAAATTGCGCCAAGATTTCCAAGATTCTTCAAGATTTGATCCAAGGTCATCTCCACGCCGAAGATCACGAACCATGATGCCAACAGCTTGCCTGAATTGCTTGGCCTGCGCTCGAGTAATTGAACCAGCAGGAATAGACAATGGGTCTCTAGCACCTTCTCCTCGATATGGCTCGATGTCCACATCACCGAGCCTCCGTCGGGAGCATCTCGTGCCAAATCTGGACACCCTTCGCCGGTGGTCCGAGTTGCTCCGCCTTGTCGCTCTACTACCCACCACTCTTGCAATCAAGATCGAGCATCGCCCGTCGCCCAGTAGCTGCTCCGCCTCCGATCAGTGACCCAGATCGAAGCTAGGCGGACCCGCGACACCCTGTTCGCCTCCGGACGCCGCACGCACACGTAGATCGCCAGAACAGGACCCGAGTCTTCTGCTCCGCCCCTGTGTTGTTGCCACCACCACCAGCTCACCTCGTTGGAGCCCCTTACCGGATTGATGGCCAGCTCTCCCTTGGAGACCCACGAGCCAAGCCGTGGAAAAAAGGGAAAAAAAAAAAAAAAACAAAAACAAAAAAGAAAAACCTAATTAGGTAGCCTTTTTTTTTTTTATTTGCTTTATTCTATTTTTTTATGTTATTTATTTTATTTTACTTTTTTAGTATAATTGTTCCTTAAATATATGATTGATATTCCAACATGAAAGAGCTCCTCAGATTAGGGATTGATAGTCCGATTTTCGCGCCCGAAATCCGACTCGCATTCTCTTGCACAAATCGACAATCCAATCTCACGCCCGAGGTTCGATTCACGATTTAATTTTAAAATTGGTCAACCCAATCTCATGTGCGAGATATGGTTCGACAATTTTTGAATATCAATCTTATCTTGTTTGATTTACCGTCATGGTGTTTGAGTCAATTTTATTTTCGTAAAAGGAAAAAATCCAAAAAATTGAATTAGGATTAGGTTCATTTTAGAATATTCCTAGTCTTAGGGTTATCTTGCATATTTAGAATTACAATCTTATTTCAAATTTTTAAATAAAAAATCCAAAAAGATGTGTTCATTTAGGATGTTAGTTTGCACGTTTAATTATGTGTCAATTTTAATTTCGAATTTCAAAAAAAGAAAAAAATTAGAATTATGGCATTATTTGCACATCATTGCATATTAGGTTGATTGCATGTTTGATTTTATTTAGATAGATCTTTTGAGATAGATTGCATTATAGATTAGAAAATTTCAAGTTAAGATAACATCCTAATTTAAATTAAGATTTGACCTAACCCAATTCTTAATGTAAGTTGGATAGAATCTTAATCTAGCTAGATAATTTTTGCATTTTTCTTAATTTCGAATTTCATGAAAAATCCATAAAAATTGTCTTAGAGTAAATTCATTTCATTCTCTAGGATAAAATTGCATGCTTTTTAAGGAAAGTAGAAATGTTATGTGCACGTCATATAGAAGTAGATTCATTTAGCTATTGTTGCTGGGTCCATTTAGTTAAAAATTGCTCGTCATTAGAATTAGGTCATTCGGTCATATTGCCACATCATTTCATGTTAGATTGGTAGCATGCATTGCATAAGACATTTTTTTCATTAAACAAGAGAAAATCCTGAAAAAAGAAATTGTGTGTTAATTAGAAATCATATCTAGAACTCTTTATGTGAATTCTGATTTAACATTGCAGATTCTTTCGTTGCTTTGAGGTAAGTTTTGCAATTTATTTATTGCTTTACTTGGGTGTTTAATTGGTGGTTTGCGCATTTGCATGATGACATCACATGTTAGGGAGATAAATTAAAATCAATTCAAGCTGCTTGCCAAATATTTTTTCAAAAATAAAAAATAAAAGAGAAAGGTACCGAAAGGGCGTTAGAGAAATTTAACGTAATCAAGTCCCCGAACTCACAAATCTCTGGTTTGTTGGAGTAAAATAATCCTCCCATTATTTTATTTAGGTGTCTAATCGACCTTACCGTAAACTGATTAGTGGCGACTCCTAGATAAAATCCACTTGCATGTTAAAAACTTGAATTTGTCGTAAATTGGTATGGACTTTGGAGAGCTCGAGCTAAGTTTAGGCTTAGTAATCCATTAGCAAAACCCTAGGTGGTTCGCTTGAAAATTTGGTTGCGACACACTTCAAACCCAGCTCTAAATTCACCTCCCTTTAAAATCTTCTCTTTAATCATCTCTCGGCATTTTAAAGTCCGTAGCAGTTCCAAGCAACGTGAGAGTTCCCCAAGTTCCATGCCGAGAACTCTAGGCTCCCTAAGAATCTCATCTTGAGCCACGCCGTTACCAAAACCCAAATGCGTAAACTCAACAATCAACGGCTTCAATCGACCCTCCACACTCAATCCCAAAATGCCAGGAAAGGCGCGAAACACACCGTTCACCGCATCTTTCGGTATGCCGATTCCCTCCAAGAACTCGACTTTCCCCGAAATTTCACCCTCCCCCATCGCAATAACTCCAGGAAACTCCTCCAATATCCTGCAATAAGTGCAATCATGAACTCCTAAACCCTTCAAAACCTTGAAAGTACTACCAAACCTCTCCGGACCTACGTTGAATGTCCTTGATCCCATTACAAGATGCATTTTTAGTAGGATTTAACGAAATTTTGTTCAAAAGATGGAGTTATGGTGAACGAATGGCTTAAAACTTTCTTCAAAGTTCAAACTACGAATTGTATCGCACTAAATTAATGTATTGAAAATTAAATATTAAATTACCGAATCTTTAAAATAGAAAAAAGAAGAAGAAGAAGACAAAACGGTGAAAAAAATGCAACTACTTTAGTAGAATGGGAATGATTGCCTTTTTTTGTGTCCTTTTCCTTGATTAGCGAGAGAGAGAGAAAAAAACTTCCATTGTCCATTTTCAAGTTTTATTATGTTTAGGAATAGTGAGTAGAATAATTTCTTAATTCACACAATAAATAATCAATTAAGCTTAGTTATGAGATTTTGTGACCAGATTTGAAAAACTAATGTGGATGAATTCAAGAACAACGACCAAATAGCGAGATGATAGCACGAGATGTTTCAAACACCATATTGAGCTTTCGATAAACTTTGATTTTTGGCTAGCCCAGCACTAGCTCTTCAATATATTTCTTGCTAAACTTAGCCTCCAAGTAGGTGGCAAATACAATATTTACGAGTCTTATTGGTCTCTTGATATTTAAAAGATCGGGCCAGACTACATATGAGAGCATTTCCAAGCACATACACATATTTCCATTCGTGCCATGTCCCCCTTTTTTAATAAGTAGCAACCTGAGTGGCCCAATGACGCAAAGAAAGCTATGCTTGTAAAGAATTCCAAAAGATGATGTTTATTTTGAATAAATAAGTGGAGATTACAATAACTTAGGTGCATTTTTATGAGGAGGTCGCCATCTAGAAAATAACAAAATAATTTAAATCTAATAAAAGATATTGGTAACAGGGAAAATTATTAAAGCACAACTAGAAAATCTAAAATCTGAAATCTAATAACAAATTAAGGGAAATGCGTGAATCAAATATTGTAACCCATTTGTAATATCGAAAATCACGTAATAAATATTTTAACCAATTTGTAATCTCGAAGATCACGTAATAAATATTATAACCCATTTGTAATATCGAAAATCACGTAATAAATATTGTAACCCATTTGTAATCTCGAAGATGAGGCAATCCTATTTGATTTGTGGGACCGCCCACTCTTATGATGACCTAATGTTACGCAATTCTCTTTGATTTGTGGGACCCCCACTCTTATGACGCCCTAATATTTTCATAAAGGCATTTGCATGTTATTCTACATCACCCAATTAGTTAATCCTATTGGAATGAGGGCATACTTCCAAATTCGATTAGCCAAATTCCCATATATATTAACGCATTCCATATATAAGGCAACAGCTTAGACAACCAAGTTCACTATTATGGGTACACATCCCGTTTGGACACACACCATCTATACAAAGTGCTGTTCATAGGTGACCTATAGTAAGCAAAAAGCATCACATACATCTCTATCAAATTATTGCTGGAGTATATTTGAGAGCATTTCCATGCACATACTCATTCTCCACTCTTGCCATGACCCCTCGTTCTACTAAGCGGCAATGCATGTGGCCCCAATAGTTATTCGAATTCTGTATTTGACCGCCCAAATTTCCATTTATGAACGCGTGTATATAAGGTGATGGCTCAAAAAATCGAATTCATATATGGACACACATCCTCCATAAGATGCGATGGCTTCAAGTCCGTTGCCGAAGCACATACGAGAGCATTTTTAAACAGTCAATGGAATCCAATCCGGGGGGTTACATTTCCCCATGAAGCACACATCCTCTATAGAAAAGGAGAAAATATTGGGTGGTCCGGGACCGCCACGTCAACGTGGGCCCAGACCACTCACGCGGCGCCACGTGTGAGGGGAGGGGGACAAAGGATCGGGACCGGGCCCACCTCTCTGACGCTCTCTCTCTCCTGTTTCTCTCTTTTGTCTCGCTTATGCGCGCTAGAGAGACTGGGGAATTGGGAGAACAATCCATTGGCTAAGGCCGGTGATTCTGGAGTTAAAGTGGATTGTGAAACTGAGGAAATGACCGGGGCGAGGGGATCGATTCCTTTTGAAGAGTTCCGGCCATGGTGATTGCGAGAGTTTCTGGACTTCACTGGTCAACTTGACTACCGGCGGTGCGTCCGACCCCACAAGCTCCGGTCTTGATGATTGTGAGTTCAATATGGATGACCTCCTTTGCCCGGAAAACTCGGCCATCGGTGGTCCGTCCAACCCCACGTGGTCCGATCTTGATGATAGTGAGTTCAATCCGGATGCCTTTCTTAATCTCTATCAGGATTGCATCGACGACTTTCCTGAACTTGAAGATTTGGATGTCGATCTTGATATAGGTGACTTTTGAGCACATGTGTCAAGTCTTGTGAGGTAGAATTGCACAGAATTCACTTAGAAGCAGCAACGGTACTCTGTTTTCTGCCCTTTGGAAGGGAGTTTTGCCTCTCATATTGAGTCGAATTTTACAATTCACTACAATTTGTCCAGTTTCTAGTTATAATCGTGTCCTTCCCTTTTTTGGAAGGGAGTTTTGCCCTTTATGTTGAGTTGAATTTTACAATTCATTACGATTTGTCCAGTTTCTAGTTATAATTGTGCCCTTCCCCTTTTTGGAAGGGAGTTTTGCCCTTATGTTGAGTTGAATTTTACAATTCAATACGATTTGTCCAACTTCTAGTTATAATCATGCCACATTGTGTGTTAATAACAATCGAAATGGATCGCCTGAATCACATATCTAAAGGAAAATTCAAATCGCCCATGAAACAAGAGCCATTGTCGGGGGAGTGTTAATAGCTCAAGAAAAGGGGATCGATCGGACGAAGCACGCATCGCACGAATCGGGAAGGCAGAGTCATTAATTATTAACGTAAATAAAAAAGGTTGGAAAAATACCTAAGAGCCCATGAAAAAGGGCTTCTTGATGAGATTAGAGCCCATATGGAAAAAAAACTTCTTTTTTCCTGTTAAAATGTATTGTGAAGGAGGGATTTCATAATGGGTTTCAACCCTGGTTAGTTCAATTTTCCAGTTCAAATCATATCCGATGCATGTTTGGATCTGTTTAATGGTGAAACTGGTAATGTATCATATGTACTTTCTTTTTGTTTGTGATTTCTGGGGGCTTTCATTACCGAACCAATGAAGAGAGATGACTCTTTTTGTCGCTGTCTTGTTACCAAAAATTGCTATGAGCTGAACATCCGTTTTCGTATCTGTGTTATTTCTGCTTTTTGACGTTGGAATGCCGATGTTCGAGAATAAGCCATTGCAGAAAAGAAAGTTGTATCTGTCCGAGGAAATTTTCAATTTGCAAATTATGAAAAGGAAATATGCGGCCTTGGATTGGTTTTGGAATACGAATTTACCATTTGCAATTCAATTTGACTGTGTTTGTCTTACAGTTTTAGGAACTGTCACTTTTACATGCAACCCAGTCCAAATACTCAAGTTCTTGTGTTGAAATGAATGAAGACGCAAGTTGATTCAGCTTCTTCCAAAAATTAAAGATAAAGTCTCGTCCTCTTTGATCCCTCTCAAATTGCAGACACTGTCTCCATAAATTGTCCTTCCACAACAACTAATAGATGCAGAAATGGGGGAAAGAGGAAGAACCAGAACAAATTCAAATACATTCACTCCAAGAACAGAGTTTCAAATGTAGGATGCAAATTGTGCAATCCTAAGATCACTATAACCAGAACATGAACACACATAATTGAGTAGAAAGATTAACGCACCTATTTTGGGATCCATCGTTCTTAAAGTGGAAGCGGAAAACTGATGTTCCACGCACAAGTCCTTCTTTTCTATTGCCCTTCGTATCACTGGGTCAATGAGGTGGCCCCCTCACCTTTAGCGTTAGGTTAACGCTGCTTATATGAGGATACATGTGAGAATTATAGTTAGAGGAGAGAATTGTGCACTATTTATAGAGTTTTTAGCCAGGCCCCCTCATTACGGGTCGGGCTCAACTCAGCCCATACTAACCAGCCCCATAGACTAATTAAAAAACCTTATATCTCACCTTAAACCAACCCCGTTTTACAATAACTATAAAATGGTAAATTACAATATCAATTAATGTAGTCCACATTAGAATAACTCTTACATTCTCCCACTTGGACTATATTAATTGAAATCGTACTGTATGTGCGCACCTTGGTCTAGAGATAATTCTTAATAGTGAATCTTATCCCATAAAACCTCAAATGCCGAATCATGGCGGTAATTGCATATATACACACAGAGCCTTCCATGGTCACAAGTGCTTTCGACTTTATTGATATGGATTCAATATGGTAATGTGTCAAATGGATAACATCTCTCGTAGAGAGATCTCATTTGTCAGTCACCATTCTCTTATCTTAAGCATCACAAAAACTTGTGTCACTAGAGAATGTTTTTATGGTTCCAATGAACTCACATATGCATTGTTTTTACGGTTAACATTTCTTTATGTATAACAAGGCATATGCACAAGGCTAATAACCGGATGCCTCTAGCCTTTACTCAAGGTTTTTACAATACCTTGAGACTTTATCAATATGTATTCAACATAATAACAATACATTCAAAAATATTTTATTGAATGCAAAAGTTGATACATATTAAACTGTTACAAAGTGTAATGAACACAGATGAAACCTTTATCAGAGTAAAGCCAAAATAGCTCTCACTAAACAATAGCATCTCATGATGCTCCTAAGCCCATGTTAATGACATGTCGCTCAAATACACATGGGCGTAGACCTTTAGTTAGTGGATCTACAACCATATCATCTGTGGAAATATGTTATATTATAACGTCACCTTTCTATACCGTTTCTTTATGGTCAAAAAATTTGACCGCCATATATTTAGACCTCTTGAGACCTCTATCGTTAATAAATACTACAAATTTATTGTCTTAAAACAACCGTATGGGTCAATCCATAAAATTAAAAACAGTCAATTCCTTAATGAGGTTCCAGAGCCTAATAGCCTAAGTAACAGTCTAAAAGAATGTTACAAACTATGTTTACATAGAACTTTATTTACTGCATTTCCTGTTAACATAAATATGTATTCTGTTATTCATCTCATGTCATTCTAACAGCCAGCAAAGTTTACATCTGAATACCCCACTAGCTGCAAGAATTGAACATGTCTATAAAACAACATATAATCTCTTGTCCTATTTAAGTACCTTAAAACATTCTTGGCAGTCCTGAATTTGATTGATATTTACCTAGAAATCCCATCGCAAAGACGATATTTAGTATAGTGCAAATTTGAACATACATTATACTTTTAAGTGCACTGACACAAGGTATACCCTTTAACTAGATTTCTCAATATTTAAATAAGAACAATGTAATGGATTTGGTCCATTACCCTTAACAACGGGAGCAATTTCTGGCTTGCAATGATGTATATTGAATATTTCCAAAATACAATCAGCAAATGTCCACTGAGATAAATCTAATAAAATATGGCGAGAACAATCCTTATGGACATCAGTGCAAAGAACAAGAGATGCCTCAATGTCAATACTTGTAAATAAAATATCTTGTACATTGAGTATGAGAAAAATAAATTTCCTTCCAATGAGCCTAGAAGTATATTGAATTACTTTATTCTCAATTGAACAAAATAACAACACTATGAAACTTTAATAATATTGTCTGGAAATTTGTTTAAAATCATGAATAAGACTTTTCAGTCTACATACAAGTTTACTTGAATTTGCTGCAAAATCCTCAAGTTGCACTTATATAGATTTTGTATCTCTTTGACGTAACTCCATATGTAAAAAATAAACTATTAATACCACATTCACTCTGAAAGAATCTTTAAAAAATACTATAAAGAAACAATTATTTATTCATTAACTATCCACTCCTCTTTCATAATGAAAACTTTAACTATCAATTTGGTTTTAAATTCCACAATCTTTCTTTTAAATTCTTTTAGTTTTGTACGACCAATTTGCAACTAATGAACTTGTGAACTTTAGGCAAATCAATAAGTTTCCAAACACTGTGATGTTTCATAGATTGTATATCGCCTTTTTATGGCATCTAATCACATACTTGATTGAGTATAAAAAAACATTTATTTATGTCGCTAAATCAACCATGTAGTGGATATTGCAGTTATGCTCTCACAAATAAACTATATAGTCAAATGAAATAACTGATCGTTTTTCCCTAACAAATCTCCCGAGTAAAGCTACAACCACTTCATTCTATACTTGAGAGGTTTGAAAAAATTCCATCATAAACTATATCAAGAATAGTACCTTAAACCTCAACAAGTTTAGTCTATGGTATAGGAGATTGCATAATTGTCTGTACCACAATTATCTGTATAGGTAAAGACAAAGACACTGATTTTCCATCATACTATTATCCTTAATAGTCTGAGAGCAGCTATCCTCTACAATTACGTCGAACTGTAGAAACTTTATAGTATGTGATTCCATAATACTCGTACCTTCTTTAGGGTCATAAAATCAATACCCCTTTGAACAATCTAGGTAAGATACAAAATAACCTAACTTCTGCATGACACCTCTAAATTTCATATGATTCAAGTAATTTATGTTCAGTCTATAACTCAAAAGATGTTCCGGGAACAACTTTGGTAAGAAATACATTTTTGTATGTGAAAAAGGTTACATTCAAAATATCAAACCACAGTAGCAGTAGACTAGATAAATTAGTCTTGCTTATCACTATGTTAATTATGGTGCAACTATGCCTTTTGGCGAAATTATTTTGTCAGGATTTTCAAGAATTGTAAATTACGTTACCACCCCAGAATTTACTAAGTATTTGACAAATGACCCTTTAAGCTATTCCACATTGTCATATTTGCCAAAATACTCATGGTCACTATTAAGCTCGACAACCTTTAAGACTAATTCTAATCGATTTATTCTTTACCTTGGTCAATTTACTTCCACAATAATCAATAGAAGTCTTTAGATAATTGTTAAGAGTAGACAAAATATCAACATTATCACATTTTCTACTCTTTCTTTAAACATATTTAAGATTATTCTTTAGACAAAAACTTTTGAAAATAACCTTTTCAACCTTATACAAGATGTAAGATATAATCTCAAGCTACTAAGGCTTCCATCATCTTTTAGCAGTGCAGTCAGCAGACAAATCACTTTTCATGTGTTCCTGAATGGAACGCTTCATGGACAGTAATTAAATTCGATTGCTATTTTTCTAAGCAGCAAATCATATGTCCATAACTTAAAATTTGCAGCAGTAAAAACCTCAATAATAGTGGAGTTATTAATTATAGAAAAGGTGATTGAAAAAACAAGCAATGTATATAATTAGTATCATGTGAGCACTGTGTATCTTGACGTACAAATACACATCCAAAGAGTTACATGCATAATCATATAATCACCTTTGGGCAGAATACATGACATGCGGTTGTACACTCCCCACATGATAGCGATTATGAGAATATATTCAAATCTTCGTGAATTCATCACCTTTGGGTATATGAACCACTAGGATCAGTCACTCTTCTACCACACCATCATGTATCCCTTCATGAACTAATACACAATCACCTCCTTTGGGAGTATGATCATGCATTAGACCAGGAGACATCCCAATAATTATATGAGACCGAAATTTTTCAAACCTAATCAAGCGTGCCACTTTGGCGGTCAGTACTCAATTGAATAATTGAAACTCTCTCATACTAGGGATATAAACTTTACTTCTCACATACACCATATACATGTAATTTTAACTTTACTGATAGGGGCGGTAAATCACTAAAATCACATATCATGCTAATTACATTCCTTTATTCATTAATAAAAATTAATCATACATATAAATAAATAAATAAATAAATAAATAAATAAATAAATAAAGACACACACACACACACACACATAGCGAACCTGAAAATTAGATTCCAATGAGATCACCAATCACAGCAACACAAGAAACTTCTCATAACAGAGAAGAAAGCATCTCTTATGCACCTCGATTACATATTACCAGAACAACATAAAAAGAATGCTGATTTAGAAGATCTCACAAATTAACATCAATAGTAATACATGATACACCAAATTGACAAGCCTGACAGCTGATCCATTATCACTCATGAGTTTCATAAGGCAAAAAAAATGACTCCAAGGCCAACAACTGATTTATTAGCCAATTTTTAAGTAACAAATTATCATTGTTATCAACCAGTGGCCTATTAATTGAGTCAAACCAAAAAACCAAATATCTAAAATTTAACAGTAGATACTATTGCTCTGCGTAAATGTTGTCATACTCATTAATCATAAAAAATATTCAACTTAATGGACATTAACTAGTGACCAGATGAGTTTAGGTATAATATGCAATGACTTAATTGACATGCATTACCTACATTCAGCAGATGTGTTAATTAGTACAATTTGTTTGGTCACAGGTTCTTAAGATGTCCATCATTCAAAGGTTACCAATGTGTAAAGGAGTATGCTTGAGCAACAAAAGTTTCATAACTTTTACCGTTTCTCATCATCTCAATACATAGGTCAATTACTATCGCATAATGGTTGTATCTCATTAAGCCATCTTCGGTTCACAATAAAATTTAATTTTATTAATGAATCACACATTTATAATGTCTATGTGATAACATATCTATAACCCAACACTTGTATTTCCAAAATCATAGAAAAAAATACAAGAAAAATACGCGAAAATACGCTAAAAATACGCGTATTTAGGGTTCCGTATATATTTTCACATCCATAAAATCATCAAACATATAAAATAAATACACCACAAGATAGAGGAGGATCATACGAATCCAATGCCGCCACCCATGGATTTGCTCATCTCGTCGAGCCTAGTCCGAATTTGTGATTTAAGTTTATTTTTATTCAAAAAAAATCACGAAAATCACGAAATTAGGGCAAAATTCTATGCGTTCAAGTTCTAGGGTTATGGAGGCTCTAATACCACATGTAGGACGCAAATTGTGCAATCCTAAGATCTCCATAACCAGAACATCAACTGTGACATTGTAATTTTCAGGTTTTAATTTCAATTGGATAAGTTGAGCCTTTCATCAACATGACTATAGTGTTTTTATCTGAGTTGGCCACTCAGGAGATAACTGACCTATCTGGTGAAGCCATTAAGGGATTTTAAATGCAATGGACTTGAGAATTCGACCAGGAATCGATTGCTCGACCGTGCTAGTCTGCAAGGATCATTACGGCACAATTAAAAATCGATCAGAGATCGGAGATAGGTCAATTCGATCGAGATGGTGATCAAAGTGTGGGTGATTCCACTTGATTGCAAAATTCTCGTCGATCGGCACTAAACCGATTTTCTATCGTTTTGGGTACCATGTGTCCGTATTTGAAATCTTGAGATTTTCACAACCACCGAGAGTTGCCAATGTGTCGGATGGGTTCATCGTGGTTTGAAGAAAATCGACCACGGGTTAATTGCACCAAAAATTCCTAAAAGCTACCCGGTAGGTAAGGTGACACTAAAAGCGCGTTCGATTAAAAATAACCGCGAATTTGAATTCGATTTCAGAAATTAAAAGTCATGTCATGTCATGAGTCATTTTAGGAACGTCGACTCACCTTTTTAGGAAATTCCGTCGAGCTCGGGATTTTTACGAAAAATCATTGCGGACTATATGGAAAATTAACGGAAACTCGGGTTGGCTAATTTGAAGAGACTTTTGGCATATGGGGTAAGTGAATCGGTGAATGGAAGTCGTTTGGGCTTTTTCTGATTTCAAATAAGACCTCAATCGGAATTGTTTGGTCAGAAAATTGGATACTGAGAAAAATGAAATGGAAGGCGGTTTCGAAGAAAATTCGTGGGGTAAAGGACCGTCTTCATTTGGATTTCAAATGTTCGAGTTGGTGAAGAAATTAATCCTAAAGTGACCAATTGACACAATGGTTTTTGAAGTGCATCAAGAATGGTATTTGTGGTTTTGTTTTATTTTCCTTCTCCTCTTGGGCTCATGTCATCCGTGCACCCACTCAACCTTCCTTTTCAGTCACATATTTCTCCTTTCTCCCTCTTCTTGACCGACGGTCCCATGTGAGTATTCTCTCTAAATTTGTGGGTTTTAGTCTTCCAGTTACCTTGAATGGTTGACCATTGGGGGCCCACTTCCCCCTTATCCTTGGACGTGCATGCCTTTTTCTTTGGTTCATGTGACGCACGTTCCTTTTTATTTTGTCCACATCCTCATCCTTTAATTTTTGTTTATCTCTTTCTTGGTCCTCCTAATGACCGAAATGACAACGACACACCCCCCCTCCCCTTTTTGTCTATTTCTCAATCTCTTTCACGATTCTTCTTCCCAGCCAACAAGGTCTGCGCCCTTATCCCCAACTTGTTCTTTTTGTTTCTGCTTTGGATATTTTTCCCCAGCTGGCTTCGACGATGCCTTCATCTCTCGGACTCACTCGGTCAATTTACCGCTAGTTGCCTTGACTTTCTCTCTCATATCTCGGTCTCTTTCAGTTGTATGTGGGCAGCGATCAACAACTTCTGTTGGCTGCTTCATTTCCCGCTTCTTCCTTCGTTTTCCAGTGTTGCACATCTACACCGCTTGCCGAGCCCCCACCATTTTTTGTCTTGAGTTGCTGCTGCTTCACGTGTGACTTTCCACGAGTTCACCAACCGCACCCAACAAACGCGGGGTTGCCTCATCCTACGTCCACTTTGACCTAGCTTTAAAGTCTGCTTTCGCTTTTCTTGGTCTTCTCTAGTCCACCAGCGTGGACGACACTCGTCTCATTTGGCTTCTGTCCCATTGGCTGTCCCACGAAGACGACAAGTTTTGCTTCCTTCTGTTTTGTCGCCATCCCCTTTCTTTCACACGGCCCGCCCCACCGAAATGCCACTTTTGCCCATCTCTCTTGGTTAGCGTCTCCAGTGAGCTACTCTCCCACGTTGATGCCGTGGTCCTCTGCAAGCTTCAGCCGAGTGAAATGTCCAGTGTAACGGCCCATCTTCAGTCCTTCAATCGTAGCCCAGTCCAGCGAAGTTAGCCACAAGTTCAACAGCCCACGGTTTCAGACAGCAGCCCACAATCCATTAGGATTCGGCCCATCTCCAGCAGAATTTGTGGCCCAAGTGATTTCAGCCCAGAATTTCAGCAGGCCCAACCCAATTTGGGTCCAGCTCAAAAGCAAGAATAAATCTCATTTGGGCTGAGATTTGTTGGCCAAGTGCAAGGCCTGGTCGAAGCCCGCCGATGTCATCGAAAGCTCGATTTCGACCGCCGTCGCGGTGTCTCGGTCTTCTCTTTTATCAAGTAAGTTTTACTCACTAATGCTTTCTTACTTTGCTAATTATACTTAGGGTTGGTTAGATTTAATTAAATACAATTAGGTGGTTAGATTAATTCAGATAAATTAAATTAGTGACTTATTGATGCATGTTAGGTAGTTAGATTTAGCCATTAATGAATAGAAATGTTATATTATTTATTGAACGAGTCTTGGTAATTTTCGGGGCTCGTCTCGACCTCCAATTAGGCATTATGGGCATAAATTGGATTTTAATAATTATTTATTTAATTTTTGAAATTAATTAATTAATTAATTATTTTTCCATAAATTCAATTGGGATGGCCAGTGACCGGAATTTCGTGCTGATTGTCGTGGTACGCTCTGTCTATTTATTTGAGCTTTATTTGGTGCTAAAGTAATTTATGAGTGATTTTAAGATTCATTCCTAAATTGAATTGTGAAAGGGTTGGGTGGGACCATAAAGCCACTAGATCTTGAAAGGGTCGGGTCGGACCGTAAAGCCATTGAATCGTGAAAGGGTCGGGTGGGACCGTAAAGCCACTAAATCTAAGAAAGTTGCTTGGTGTGGGATGAATGACCTAGAAGTGGTCCGACTCACATGTAATCGACTAGTTCGATTGATCGATAATTCGATCCGTATGGTTTAAATGGGTGCCGATATTAAATTGTACTAACTTGCAGATAGAATCTGAGGCCAATGTAAGTCCTCTAACCTGTACGTGTTTAAGCAGCCCATAGTGTATTGGTTTACTAATTAGGTCTTAGGGGGTAGAACTTGCTGAGACGTAGTCTCACCTCGTCGTGGGACAACATTTTCAGGTTTGGAGATGGCGGATCCCCCTAGCCGGTATGGTCATCCTATGAGAACGACCGATCGGGTCTATGCTTTTCCTGATCCAAGGAGCGTTTGGACATATGAGTTGGTGGTAACTTCAATCTGGGTAGAAGAGGCCCTAAATCAAGAGGTACTCGATCTTTTTAGAACTTGGTTTCGAACCACTCCATACGGTTTAAGGATAGGTCCCCTTTTAAGCTTCGATGTCCCTGCCAAAGTGATTGATGCGGCCAAGGATGTGGAACAAGTGGACCTACTTGATGGTGATGTGGAAGACCCGTCGTCTCGCCCGGATCAAGTGGACCCTGAGGGTTTAGAAGTCGGGTTTGAATAGTTGGTCCTAGGACAACAAATTTTGAGAACCAATCTTTTTGTTAGGCCTTGTAAATATCGACTGGCGATGTAAATGAATTAGCCTAGTGTGTATAAAGGTATGTCCTAGTTTCTATGAGTTGCGGTCTTGCCTTTCTATCCCATTGAATTTTGGTCTGGGGATTTTTATATCTGCTTCCGCATGCACATTTAAAAACAAAGGGTCGGCGATGCGTCCTGGGAAGTCGCTATTAATCGACCAGGTGAGGGATGTGTACGCATTCGGAGATCGGTGCATGACATGAACACACATAATTGAGGAGAAAGATTAATGCACCTGTTTTGGGATCCATTGTTCTTGAAGCGGAATCGAAAAACTGATGTTCCACGCGCAAATCCTTCTCCTCTATTGCCCTCCGTATCACTGGCTCAATGAGGTGGCCCCCTCATCTTTAGCGTTAGGTTAACGCTCCTTATGTGAGAATATATGTGAGAATTATGATTAGAGGAGAGACTTGAGCACTATTTATAGAGTTTCCAGCCAAGCCCCCTCATTACGGGCCAGACTCAACTCAGCCCACACTAGCCAGCCTCATATTAGACTAATTAAGAAACCTTCTATCTTACCTTAGACCAACCCCGTTTACAATAACAATAAAACGGTAAATTACAATATCAATTAATGTAGTCCACATTATAAAAACTCTAACATCAAATACTCAGCCACCCCAAACCCCACCCTGCAAACAAGCCATTAAGTGAATTTCTTTGTTGGCCTCCCTCTCTCGCTCAATCATGGTCGTCACCATGAGATGATAACTCATTCGGAACAAGTTGATGGAGATATCTTATGCATTGGGGGTGTCTCATGAGAGCACTAAGCTTGCAGGCATGGTTCAAGAATTGATCTTCACAGTCAGGAAGTGCCGTGGCCTTGCTGAGAAATGAATGGTGCATTCCTATGGGATGGGGGAAGCTATTAATGCAGAGCGATTTGGACATGGTCTTGACAAAGATCCTTTGCCATGTCGAAACAATCTCCTTGGGATGTGCAAAAATAGCTTTTTCCTCCATGGGTATGCCATTGTTGTCTCAAAGCCCAGGTTATGGGGTTGTAAGGAGGACATGAGGTTTTATGTTAAGGATTTGTCGATAAGGACTAAGATTGAGCAAGACCCAGAAACGAAAAGGCAAGCTCTGGCTAGTTTGCACGAAGTTGAGAAATTTGCGAAGGTGGCCATGGAAGTTGGTGAGGTTATTCACCTCTTGGTCAGCTTCCTTGATTCTCTGAAGATAGAAGTTTAAGAAGAGGATGCAAGAGTGCTCTCAATGGTTGTGGGGTTTGATTCATGCAGAGGTGTGGTGGTCGCCTGGTCTGCTGCCACTTGTGGATGAGAAACTTAACTGAAGGTGAGGGTTACTGCATAAGCCGCTTTCTGGGATCATACAACTTAGCGATCATTGACTTTCCTCTGTTAGGATTTGTGGTTTCGATCATCTGGTGGAAACACTTGGTTATGATTGAAGTTTACTTGATTGTAGATTCATGTAGCTGAAGCATAATTTTCAAGAATATTTTGACTTCCCATCTGCAAAAAATCATGGTATAGAAGGCTAACAGTTGACAGCGTGGTTCTGGGGCTGATGATTGCAAATGTTGCTGTTTTTATGCTATGGCAGGTTGCTGATCATAGTTTTATGATAAAAAAATCGAGAGTAAGATCTCTTTTCGAGAACTGAAGGTCTCCATTGAAACCAGACCTGACGATGCTGGTCTAAATTATGAATTTTCATTTCTCATTCCGAGTGAGTCTATGATTCTTGGGTGCAGTTTCCTTACACAACGTTAAGAGCACTCGTCTGCAGATGCTGATGACTTCTTTCAGCCATTTGACCATCGAGCATGCAATCTATAACATGATTACTTTTCAGGGTAAGGTGTATGACCTAACATCTTTTCAACTTCTTATCTCCTTTGAGATAAGATGCGTTTTTCCCTTAAATGTTTTAGTTTTCCAGACCATTTAATGGTCCTGTGTATTTGAATCTCGAGAACTGCTTATATTCATTCAGAAGTTTTGACAATAGAAAGACTGTAACTTTTATGCATTTCTCATGGATGGATGGCCAGTTTTCTGGTGGGGCAGAGAGTGAGGGAGATATTTCTTTCTCTTTTGTTTATGTTTACGATGGGGACCTTTTTCCGAAGTATGTTAGGTACAATTGTGCCATTTGTGTTCTTGTGCCTCAGCATAAGTAGATACCTTGCTTTGGTGGTTTTCTTTTTCTGTTTGTTAGATAATATCCTGTGTTCTACTTTTTTTTAATTAATTGTGTACCTTTCAATCGGGTTGTACTGTTAGATTGAGAGAAATTTTGGACCAGAATTTTTGTTAATGTTGTTTCTGGCTGGGGCTCTTGGTAGTTCAATATTCTACTTGGTGCACCATGCTTTCATGCGTTCACAGTCGAAAGGCAAACTGAATTTATGGAAATATGTGCAGCACTATTTTGTGGACTTGTACCTTAAGCCAACTTTTATTATCTCAAACTTTGCAGGGTCAAGGAATGTTTGACATAGACCCTTCGAGAATGCCAGGATTGGTATGTGTAAATAGGGCAATGAACAATAATTTTTGTAAAATCTACTAGTCGTGCCCCTCCACTTTAAGTTTATTCCAAGTCTTTGAATGTCAGTTTGTCGACAATCTGAAGTGGTCTATAGAAGTCGTGCTTTACTCTGAGATAGTTGATTGCAGTTTCCAGCCCCAAAACGTGAAATCGCGCTTCCTCAATAGATTATGTCGTGGTGCATTATCTATAATCCGAAACAATGCTCATTGACATGATCAGAAGAAAAGCATGTTTCTTGATGCTGCAAGTGCGTGATACTATTTTCTAGAAGATCCTTGGCTCGATTTAGGAAATAGCCTCGAAACCTGCAACTTTTATGAAATGCAACTGGTCTGGTGAACGATCAAGTTTATCTGAGTCTTAATATCCTTTTAGGGGGCTAATAGAGCCGTCAATGCTATCGTGCTGCTTGATTTAGTTCTCTGTCCAGAACCCACACTTTACTTGGAGTTGATCATTCCAGTTCCTGCCACCTTACTGGTAATACTTCCATGGCTTTGATATTAATGTTGTTTGTTTTGAGGTTTGGTTTCCATATCTCTCTGAATCAAGTTTTTATTACTTGTTAGGTAATTTTTCTAGTCGGCAAGGATGTGTTGAGGATAATCGAGGTATGCGTAAATTCTTTTTTTTTTTTTTTTGGGTAAATTTTCTATACGATCACCTAGTCTTTTTGTTGAAGGACTTCACTCTTTCTATTATGATCAACATTAAATCCCTCAACTGGATCTACCATGACTATTGTGCGTTGAGCATTACCGTGGGCACACACACTATTAGACAATTTTTTCACAATTTTAAGCTCACTAGAGCTCTTAATTGTAGCTGTTATATATCTACCGCATGCATGGCATGACCCTAAATACTTATTGAGATATTCTCTTGATTTCACGTTGGGAAGTATCGGTCTTGTTAAATTAATGTATTGAGTTTGAATTCGGATAACGATTTGTTAAACCGAATTTGTCGATGAAATTTTTTTCTTCCAAGGATTAAAAATCAGATGAAGAAAGAAGTAACAATTTTGATATGCTTTTATACGGGACATGCAAAGCAAAACAAAAGAATAAAAATAAAAGAAAAAAAGAAAAGGAATCCTTGTTGTTACGGTTTCCCTTTAAAAGGAAATCAGGTCGTGGGGCCAGAGTCAAAGTGTTGACTCTGGGCACAGACACATCCGAAGAAAGAAGCCGCCTCTCTCCCCCCAGGTCAAAGTTTTGACCTTTTGGGCACACATGTATAAAACGGGTCTTCTTTCTTCATTCCGAAACTGCCGCTGAAGATCTAAAAAGTAGGGGTGAGCGGTTCCAGGTTCCGGTTCGGTTCCGTCTGGAACTTGGAACCTACTATCGGCACGGTTCCTCAAAATGAGGAACTTGGAACCTACTCGTCAAAACCGAGAACCTAACCTACCTTGTCACAGTTTCCGCGTCGGTTCCGGTGTCCGACAGTTTTTTTTTTTTTTTTTTTTTAGATTTGAACTATAGCGTACGCGCACGTTACCAAAAAAAACTATAATGTACGTGCACGTTACCAATATATATATATATATATATATATATATAATGTACATGCACGTTACCCAAAAAAACTATAACGAACGTGCACGTTACCAAAAAAAAAAAAAAATATAACGTGCTGATTTTGTGAAGAGATTGTTGAACAATGATTACAAAAGACCAACTGCTGCCCAGGCTGTGTGTAAGTCTATAAAGCCATTTAAACAAAGAATAAGATACGAAAGAACAACAATCAATTTGTAATTGCCAACCTGGCCTTATTAGTTTGCTAAGTTTTATCCCTAATTAAAACCACTAGCAAGGGTTGCAGATTAATATTGCTTTTGATCTTCGAATTCCCATAATTTTCATTAGATCATCCTTGGCTGGCTTTTCACCACGATGTCAAGATACCGCTGGATATGATGGTGTGTAGGCTTGTAATAGCCTATATTAAGTCATCTCTTCAACAAAAAGCAGCTTTGCGGGCAAGTGGTGATTCGACTAAGTAGTAGACAGACAGAGATTGCATCAAAATAATCATACACTGTGAAATAGTTCTTCACTTTTCTTGACGATAAACACAAGAAAAGTCTAACATTTCGTATCACCAATGGTAGGACTCATCAGCAAAAAGAAGCCCTTCCTGGTCTTTTAAATGCCCTCAAAGTAAGGATAAAGTGGAAAGGCAATCCTACATCACAAAGAGACTTCCCTGACAAACAGATGCTAATGCAGAAAAACAGGAATGGTTATATCTCTTGAAGTGAAATTCAGACAATTTCCAGATCTGATCCTTAGGCATCATAGCTACATTAAGTTTGTCCAATGACATCTATAGAGTAAATAGTCAATATAATATGCTTCAGAAGTTTCATCTCAAACCAAGTAATGCATCTCACAGAAAGGGGAAACTCAAAAGCCAAGTGAAGACAGGTGAACTAACCATAAGTAGAAAAGATATTTAGGGCTCATCCATTTTAATGAAAAAGATCTGCTACGGCAGCCCATACATAGCAGAGCTTACATCATTACTTGTTTTAGAAGAGGAACCACTGAATCCAGAACATTAATATTTCAAAAGTGGAAAAGCATAATGTTTGAGACAATATAGAGTAAAAACACCTCAAGCTTCAGTATCTATGCATACATTATACATATACAGAACATTATTGTAATTGACACTTATATGCGCTAACTTTTTACTTTGAATATTGCAAAAGAACCACACCTTATTCTCTCAGATTTTGTGCACTATTAACCACCAAAATAGGACATTTTAAATTATGTTCTGCAGTTCTTTGCCCCATCCTGGCTTCATCACTCAATCGTCATCAAATAATTATTACTCAGGAAGTCAAGATGTACCCAAAGATCAGAACACAAGAAATTTCACTACTAGTCATCTTACAGTCAAAACAAATACTCAAGAAGAGCATTCTGTGCATGAAAAAGCAGAAAAAGCAAATCAACTCCAGGAGGGAAAAGAGGAACAAATAATGATATCATCTTATTGAGATGCTTCAGCACAAATATGTTAGTCTTGTGCATTCACTTCTTTAAGCAGCCCTAAGCGAGGGATTTTCTTGAAAGGATTGGGAACTTAGATGCCATCTTTCTCACTCCCCGAGAAGAAGAAAGTAAAATGAAATAGAGACCCAGCAAAGGTTATGATCAAATGAGTTTGTCATGACAGCAAATCGAGAGAAACTCCATATAGACCTTGGCCCTCATCTAGATGGAGAAAGCAGACGTACCTTAACTCTCAAACATCACTGATATATACAACATGCAGTACAGAGCACCAATTAGGATTTATCAATAGATTGAAGACTAGGATTTATCAATAGATTGAAGACAATATACATAGAAAAATCCTTCCAAATGGGTCATCCTAGACATACCTCTTTCTGGCATCTGGTTGCAGCGGAGGTGGAGTAGAGGACGGTGGTCAAGCGGCGTCCGGCGGCTGGCGTTTGGCGTTGAGCAGTGAGCAAGGACGTCGAATCGTCGATTGTTGGTCTTTAGGGCAACGCAGGTGTCGCGAATGCGGGCGTCGAGCGACGTCGGCGATTGGCGTCCGATAGTGGTGGCCTTCAGGGTGAGCGGCGTCCGGTGGCGAGCGGCGTTCGGCGAGAGTTTCAAAGGGTTGGGAGTTGGGCCTCAAGGAGCAAAGCACTGTGACTGTGAGTGTGAGTGTGACTGTGAGCTGAGGCGAGTGGGGGAGGGGTTCCTTTTGGAACCCTAACCGGTTCCGAAACCGGTTCCGCGACCGGTTCCGGTTCCGGTTCCGCGACCGGTTCCGGTTCCGCGACCGGGGAAAAATGGAACCCCGGAAAATGGAACCGGGAACCGGAACCGGTCCTTTAAGAACCGGGAACCGAACTGGAACCTCCGGTTCGGTTCTTTGGTTCCCGGTTCTACCCGGGAACAGCGCTCACCCCTACTAAAAAGGAGGACGAGACGAAAAAGGCTGCTGCTGCAGATTCTGGAAAATCTCAATGACATGCTTTTTCGGCAGCCCTGGTCAAACCTCCCATAATAAACAAGGACAGGGATGCGAACTGGGGTCTTTGTAGGAAGGAGGGAAAGACGACAGGAGGTAGGGAGCGATCCTAGATTTTGCTTCTTCATAATATTTCACTGTTTCTTCTTCATATACTTCTCCGATGAACGGTTTGTAACTGAACAATTCATTTGCCTAATGTTGAAGTTGCCTGAAAATAAAATATGGATCTGCTTGGTAACAGAATTAAGGATTGAAAAAATATTTCTTTATTCTGTAAAATAACTTCGGACCCAAGCCCAAATAATTTTTTTTTCTTTTTTAAAATTCTTTTTTTTATCTTCCTCTTCTTATTCTCTAATCAGTCGTCCGTCACAGCGATAACGGGTGACCAACAAGACGAGGTCCCGTGACCTCATCATGGCTGTGCTCACCCAAATCCGACGAGGGTTGACCTCGCTTGGCCATGTTGGGGCCCATGAGGTTCCCTTGAGGCCGATGAGGTTGCTGACCTTCTGATGGAATTCTAGTTGGCGGAAGACGACTTACCTGATTCCGATGCGCAAAAAGCAAATAACCCCGGATCGAACATTGAATTGTGATTCAATCACGAACAACACTGCCTCACGTTGGTCTGGATGCAATCACAAGCAAAACACCCAATTTCCACAGCGTAAATGCCGATCGTTCTTACAAAATTGAAGATGGAACGCCTTCTTCCTTGATGATGGAAATTGGGAGAGATTTTGGTGCAAATGATCTGACAACACTCCCAACGGTTCTGTTCGGGAGATTTTATACGTCTCCCTTCGTACCCCTCCATTGGTGACTTTCCATCGTAACGCATCAAGACGAAACGGTGCGTTCCGTTCGCACCCCATCATGGACGTACCAGCTGAAAGAACAACACCTTCATTGGGCTACTCGTTGGTCATCGCCGTGGTTGACGACCGACTATAGGAAGAACAGGAAAGGAAACATAAAAAAGAAGAAAAAATGTAGTAAAATTATTTAAAAATTATAAGAAATTTTAAATCAAAAAGATATTTGAATATCATACGAAACGCATTTCTGTTCCGATAATAAAAATCTTATACAATTATCAATTACCTTTAAATCCTTAAAAACTTATTCAGGGAACGGGATTATATAAAACCATTTATAAATATATATTATTCCCAAAACAAAATGGTTATCAAACGTATTATAATCCTCTCTTCTTTTTCCATTATGGTTACCGGCTTAATGTATATTGCCACCAACATTCAATGACATTTGATCCTAGCATTGCCACCTCGATAGCAATTAGAAGACACGATCTCCCTACTCTTTCTAAATCTAGATTCTAGATTCGACATAGCCTTGGTAGTGCTTGCCTCTATCTAGAATCTCTTGCAACGAGCTGCGATGAGGTCATGGGATCAGGGCATTACTGACGAGATTTACCGTGGTGGCGATTATGTCTACGATCGTTGTTGTAAAATTTAGAATGTTGGGATAATACTTAAGTGATAGCCGTGATATTTATTGAGGATGAAGGTGGCAAAGAGGCGATAGTGACTTGACCGTGGAATGGAGAGATCACAACGGACGGCAAGTGGTTGGCGATGGTGGTGCAACTATGGCTTTGATCGCGGCGGGGCGGCACAACCGTGATATGTTTCCAAATGCAATTACAAAAAGATGGGTGTCTATATGTCCTTGATCCCATTACAAGATGCATTTTTAGTAGGATTTAACGAAATTTTGTTCAAAAGATGGAGTTATGGTGAACGAATGGCTTAAAACTTTCTTCAAAGTTCAAACTACGAATTGTATCGCACTAAATTAATGTATTGAAAATTAAATATTAAATTACCAAATCTTGAAAATAGAAAAAAGAAGAAGAAGAAGACAAAACGGTGAAAAAAATGCAACTACTTTAGTAGAATGGGAATGATGGCCTTTTTTTGTGTCTTTTTCCCCGATTAGCGAGAGAGAGAGAAAAAAACTTCCATTGTCCATTTTCAAGTTTTATTATGTTTAGGAATAGTGAGTAGAATAATTTCTTAATTCACACAATAAATAATCAATTAAGCTTAGTTATGAGATTTTGTGACCAGATCTGAAAAACTAATGTGGATGAATTCAAGAGCAACGACCAAATAACGAGATGATAGCACGAGATGTTTCAAACACCATATCGAGCTTTCGATAAACTTTGATTTTTGGCTAGCCCGGCACTAGCTCTTCAATATATTTCTTGCTAAACTTAGCCTCCAAGTAGGTGGCAAATACAATATTTACGAGTCTTATTGGTCTCTTGATATTTAAAAAATCCGGCCAGAGTACATATGAGAGCATTTCCAAGCACATACACATATTTCCATTCGTGCCATGTCCCCTTTTTTAATAAGTAGCAACCTGAGTGGCCCAATGACGCAAAGAAAGCTATGCTTGTAAAGAATTCCAAAAGACGATGTTTATTTTGAATAAAGAAGTGGAGATTACAATAACTTAGGTGCATTTTTATAAGGAGGTCGCCATCTAGAAAATAACAAAATAATTTAAATCTAATAAAAGATATTGATAACAGGGAAAATTATTAAAGCACAACTAGAAAATCTGAAATCTAATAACAAATTAAGGGAAATGCGTGAATCAAATATTGTAACCCATTTGTAATATCGAAAATCACGTAATAAATATTTTAACCCATTTGTAATCTCGAATATCACGTAATAAATATTATAACCCATTTGTAATATCGAAAATCACGTAATAAATATTGTAACACATTTGTAATCTCGAAGATGAGGCAATCCTATTCGATTTGTGGGACCGCCCACTCTTATGACGCTCTAATGTTACGCATTTCTCTTTGTTTTGCTCTTATGGCGTTCTAATGTTAGGCAATTCTCTTTGATTTGTGGGACACCCCACTCTTATGACGCTCTAATATTTCCATAAAGGCATTTGCATGTTATTCTACATCACCCAATTAGTCAATCCTATCGGAATGAGGGCGTACTTCCAAATCCGATTAGCCAAATTCCCATACATATTAACGCATTCCATATATAAGGCGACAACTTAGACAACCAAGTTCACTATTATGGGTACACATCCCGTTTGGACACACACCATCTATACAAAGTGCTGTTCATAGGTGACCTATAGTAAGCAAAAAGCATCACATACCTCTCTATCAAATTATTGCTGGAGTATATATGAGAGCATTTCCATGCACATACTCATTCTCCACTCTTGCCATGACCCCTCGTTCTACTAAGCGGCAACGCATGTGGCCCCAATAGTTATTCGAATTCTGTATTCGACCGCCCAAATTTCCATTTATGAACGCGCGTATATAAGGTGATGGCTCAAAAAATCGAATTCATATATGGACACACATCCTCCATAAGATGCGACGGCTTCAAGTCCGTTGCCGAAGCACATACGAGAGAATGGAATCCAATCCGGGGGGTTACATTTCCCCATGAAGGACACATCCTCTATAGAAAAGGAGAAAATATTGGGTGGTCCGGGACCGCCACGTCAGCGTGGTCCCGGACCACTCACGCGGCGCCACGTGTGAGGGGAGGGGACAAAGGAGAGAAACATGAGAGAGAGCGTCAGAGAGGTGGGCCCGGTCCCGATCCTTTGTCCCCCTCCCCTCACACGTGGCGCCGTGTGAGTGGTCCGGGACCACGCTGACGTGGCGGTCCCGGACCACCCAATATTTTCTCCTATATAAACCACCCTCCCTCTCATTTTCTCCTCACCACCCCCTCCTCCTCCTCCTCCTCCTCCTCCGTCCTCCGCCTTTCTCCGCCGCTACAGCAATAGTCACCGTCTCTCAGTCTCCTCGCTCCCATGGCCGTGTCGACGGGCCGAGCTCTTCACCGTCTTGGGGCCCGACGTCGGCGCTTCGCACGCCGTCCTCAGCCTCCAGCTCGCCACCTGCTTCGTCCTCTTCGCCGCCATTTTCGCCTTCTGGCTATCTCCCGGCGGCCTCGCGTGGGCCCTCTCGAAGGCCCGCCCCTCCGGCAGCAGCGGCGCGGCGGCGGTTTCCCTGCCGGGCACGTGCGGCGTCCCCGTCCTTGGCCTTGTCTTCGCCTTCGCCGGGTCTCTCACGCACCGCGTCCTCGACGAGCTCTCGAGGAGCTCGGGGGCTAGGAAGCTGATGGCGTTCTCGGTGGGGCTCACCCGCTTCGTCATCTCGAGCGAGCCCGAGACCGCCAAGGAGATGCTGAGCAGCTCGGCCTTCGCGGACCGCCCCGTGAAGGAGTCGGCGTACGAGCTCCTGTTCCACCGGGCGATGGGGTTCGCCCCCTACGGCGAGTACTGGCGCAACCTGCGGAGGATCTCGGCGACCCACCTGTTCAGCCCCAGGAGGATCGCCGCGTCCGGGAAGTCCCGGGCCCGGATAGGGCTCCAGATGGTGGGGGAGATCAGGGCCCTCATGGAGAAGCGCGGCGAGGTCGGGGTGAGGAAGGTGCTGCACTTCGGCTCCCTCAACAACGTGATGACGACCGTGTTCGGGCGGTCCTACGACTTCGGCGCCCGCAATGGCGGCGAGGGGTTCGAGCTGGAGCACCTGGTGAGCGAAGGGTACGAGCTGCTGGGCGTGTTCAATTGGGGCGACCACTTCCCGCTGCTGCGCTCCCTGGACTTGCAGGGCGTGAGGAGGAGGTGCCGCCGGGTGTGCGAGAAGGTGAACGCCTTCGTGGGGGCGATCATCGAGGGACACAGGATGAGGAGGAGGCTTAAGGTTGAGAGGAGCGACAAGGAGGACGAGAGCGCCGGAGACTTCGTCGACGTCCTGCTCGACTTGCAGAAGGAGAACCGTCTCAGCGACTCTGACATGATTGCTGTTCTGTGGGTAAGTCCTCCTTTTTGATCCCTTTCCAGGTTTGAGTTATCATACATGGCTTGCTTTTGCGTCATTTTTCTACCAGAAAAAACCATGTGTTTCTATAACAGTGTTAGCTTTTTCACGGTCTGGAAGTAAACATGCGATTGAAAAACTTTGTGGTCGGGATATTTTCGGCGTCAGATGCGTTTCCTAGGTTGCTTTTTTTTTTCATCTTTCTTTTTCATGCGGGAATGCTTTGTTCAGGGTTCATTGTGGGTGGATGCTTTCGGTATATATCATTGATGCTTCATATTGCATTTCGCTCTGCTTGGTTTTTGTTTTTGGGTTGTTGTCGGGGAAGTCCCAAGGTGTCGAGAATCTGAATATTTTTGCCCTCCATCACCTCCTTTTCTTTTTTTTTTTATCTTATTCTCATTCCTTATCCATCTCGTTTTATCTGCTGGGGGCATGTTCCTTTTGCTTTGCTTTGCTTAGTAATTTCCCTGTTGGCGATCTCGTATGGTGGCGGCATTGCGAGGACGGTATGGGGAGCCATTCTTTGCTCCATGAAAGCGAAAAGTTGAAATCTTTTTCCTTCGTTGTGGTGTTGTTTTCGATCAGGAGATGATCTTTAGAGGCACTGATACGGTGGCCATCCTCCTGGAGTGGATTTTGGCCAGGATGGTCCTCCACCCCGACATCCAAGCGAAAGCCCAGTCCGAGATCGACGCCGCCATCGGGTCGGCCCGTCCCGTGGAGGACTCCGACCTACCGAGGCTCCCGTACCTCCGAGCCATCATCAAGGAGACCCTGAGGGTGCACCCGCCGGGCCCGCTCCTCTCCTGGGCCAGGCTCGCCATCCACGACACCCACGTCGGCGGCCACTTCGTCCCGGCGGGGACCACCGCCATGGTGAACATGTGGGCCATAACCCACGACGAGGCGGTCTGGCCCGACCCGGAAGAGTTCAAGCCGGAGAGGTTTGTGGCGGCAGACGGCAGCGAGTTCCCGATCATGGGCTCAGACCTGAGGCTCGCCCCGTTCGGCGCCGGGCGGAGGGTGTGCCCCGGCAAAGCCATGGGGTTGGCCACGGTGGAGCTCTGGCTGGCCCAGCTGCTGCAGAACTACAAGTGGGTCGGGTCGGATCGGGGGGTGGACTTGTCGGAGCGGTTGAAGCTGTCGATGGAGATGAAACAGTCCCTGGTCTGCAGGGCCTTCCATAGGGGGGTGCGAGTTTGATTTGGGATCCCTGAGAGTTTGTCGGGAGCGATGTGAAGTTATGAATATTATGGGAATATGCAATAAAAGACTGAATTTTTTTTAGCTTCTTCTCTATATTTTGCCATACTAAACCTTTTGCCTTTTTTTCTTCTTTTTTCTTTCTATCTCCCTGTTTTCTGCAGGTACTGGAGTGTGTAAGGAAAATGTGCTTTTCTAGTGCTTGTTCGCTTGTCTTTTTAGCCCTTGAATAATGCTTAATATATTCATCGTTCGGACTTCGGACCTTCTTGTATAATGCTTGATATATTCATCGTTCGCGTTCCCTTCAGTTGTTGAGCATGTTGCGCCATTTTCACATGTTTTCTCTCTCTCTCCAGGATGTTTGATCGAATAACTCTTTGATTTGTTTTTTCATTGGAGCGAATGGCTAAGCACGGATGCTAGGTATACGCTTTAAGAATAATAAAATGAAAAACATTGCATTAAAAGAGAAAAAGGTGCCACAAGTAGGTGTTAGACCTACCTAGTGTAATCAAAGCCTAGGTTAGAAAAGGTAATTTCCAAAGCAGGAAACGATACACGAGCGATCGGGAGGCGAAGAACACGACTCTGCGGGCGTTGGACCAGCCACGAAGGAAAGAAAATACAGACTATCAACTGCGCAGCACGTGGAGAATTCAGTAATTCCCTAATTTACTAGAAATTCAACATTTTACAAGTAGGATACCTAGTGCATATTATGCAAACAAAGTTTGATACGATATAATGGATGGAAGGTACATGCATGAACCAAGAGAAATAAATGGTTCGAGTCATCAAATCCTTTCCACGTCGTTACCCCGTCTCTCGTTGAGCATCTCAATCTCCGATTGGCTTTTGCTTGTTTAGGGTGCGTTTGGTTGATGGAAGATACATGCAAGAACAGAAATGCATTTGTTTACGTTTTTGTTCCCAGGAACAAATTTGGAACATAGACAAGAAATAAGAAAAACTTGTTTCTTGTTCTCGGAATACTTCCGAGAAACAATTTTCTTTCTCCTATTTTTTTCTTCTCTTTCTTTTTTTCTTCTTTTTTCTTTGGCCCGTTGCCCGCCTCGACCATGCCGTCGAGGGCCGGCGACCTCACCGGAGTGTCGCCGACGAGGCCAAGTGTCGCCGGCCCCTGGTGAGCTCGGGCTCGCCCAGCCAAGGCTAGGCCGAGCCTCGCCGGGGGCCGGCAAGCCTTGCCGTGGCTAGGCGAGGCTGCCGGCCCTCGTCAACCGGTCGCTGGCCATGGCCGAGGCCAGCGACCAGCCAAAAGGAAGAAAAAAAAAAAAAGAAAAAAAAAAAATATTAAAAAATTTTAAAAAACAAAAAAAAAATTATACAAGTTGACCAAATGTGTTTCTATTCTTTTTTTTATTCCAGAACAAGGTTATCAAACGCGTTTTTCTATTCAAAAATTGTTTCCCGAAAAAAAAATAGTTTTTCTATTTTTGTTCCTTGGAACAATTTTTGAATAAAACGTGAATATCTATAATTCTCTGTATCCGCCTTTCATGCATAATCGTGAACGGCCGCATACTTCACAATCAAGGACTCGACAGCATCCTCCTCCGTCGTGACGTGAGATGGACTTTGGGAATATGTTTCGTGATCTAATGGTGGATAATTTCATAGACCTCAATTGTCTTCGGTAGATGAAATGATGGAACCTCAATCGAGACACATGATATTTCGAGAATTTTACTATCTATTTTAGAATAAATTCTCTAGGTCGACAAACGCATCCTAGGAATCAAGGGTTAAGGTGCCCTAAAGCTTTTAAATTTTGTGCCTTGTGCCTTGTGTTTTTAATTTAAACTACAAGCCCACCGTGAATATCTATAATTCTCTGTATCCACCTTTCATGCATAATCGTGAACGGCCGCATACTTCACAATCAAGGACTCGACAGCATCCTCCTCCGTCGTGACGGGAGATGGACTTTGGGAATATGTTTCGTGATCTAATGGTGGAGAATTTCATAGACCTCAATTGTCTTCGGTAGATGAAATGATGGAACCTCAATCAGAGACACATGATATTTCGAGAATTTTACTATCTATTTTAGAATAAATTCTCTAGGTCGACAAGTTTTCCTTTAATTCCGATTTTTTTTTTTTTTTTTATCGTGCGGCTTATTAGGTAGGTTGTCTCAATATCTACTTGTCGATATGGATTTAAAACAATAAGAAAATAGCGGGAACTAATATTTACCGAGGGAAAAAAATAAAAGAAAAGAAATAGGTAATGAGCAAGTTGCACATTTTTTTGACTCTTTTCATCCCTTCTTTATCCAAGCGCCTACCCCTCCACGCGGTCATAGATTCCTTCCTTAATCCCTTTTTAATCCCTTTTTACTGGCGGTGCAAGCCATTTCCCAATCCAGCCACGGACCATCTATGTATGTTCCCACACCGGCCTTCGTCCGAGAATTTCCGAAACCAGAAATCCTGACGTTCGACCATGCCTTCGTTTTCGGACCATCTATACACACGGTCCCACCCCGGCCTTCGCCCGAGAATTTCCGGAGCCGGAAATTTTCCGATCCGATCATGGCGTGAGCTTGTCTATGCCGACTCTTCCAAAAGCTTCCATCAAGAACTACTCTTCAGATCACCTGCAAACTCTCTCTCTCTCCGTCTCTCTCGCTCTCACCCCCACCCCGCCCCAAACTCCTCTAACGCGCGCCCCCACACACATTCTGAAGACAATGGGCAAAACTCCGCAAACCCAAAGCACCAGGATTGCTGACCCGCAGAAGCTGCGCGTGGCGTTCTCGAAGAGGTACCCGACCGTCTTCAAGAAGGGCTGGGAACTCTCCGTGCTCACCGGCTCTGACGTCTCCGTCCGTGTCCGGTCCCCCACAAGCAGAACCTTCTTCTGCAGCTACCGGGAGGGGAAGCTGATAGACACCAACGTTGCTCATCGCAAGGGCAAGGTTAATTCGTCGGAGGGTCCGAGAGAGTGGGAAGAGGGCTTGGTCAAGCAAGAGTGCGATGCCTGCACGGCCAAGGAGGATTTACAGTCCGTGATCGCGAACTACGAGGCCTGTCTCGCTTATGCGCGCGAGAGAGACTGGGGAATTGGGAGAACAATCCATCGGCTAAGGCCGATGATTCTAGAGTTAAAGTGGATTGTGAAACTGAGGAAATGACCGGGGCGAGGGGATCGATTCCTTTTTGAAGAGTTCCGGCCATGGTGATTGCGAGAGTTTCTGGACTTCACTGGTCAACTTGACTGCCGGCGGTGCGTCCGACCCCACAAGCTCCGGTCTTGATGATTGTGAGTTCAATATGGATGACCTCCTTCGCCCGGAAAACTCGACCATCGGTGGTCCGTCCAACCTCACGTGGTCCGATCTTGATGATTGTGAGTTCAATCCAGATGCCTTTCTTAATCTCTATCAGGATTGCGTCGACGACTTTCCTGAACTTGAAGATTTGGACGGCGATCTTGATATAGGTGACTTTTGAGCACACGTGTCAAGTCTTGTGAGGTAGAAATGCACAGAATTCACTTAGAAGCAGCAACGGTACTCTGTTTTCCGCCCTTTGGAAGGGAGTTTTGCCTCTCATATTGAGTCGAATTTTACAGTTCATTACAATTTGTCCAGTTTCTAGTTATAATCGTGTCCTTCCCCTTTTTGGAAGGGAGTTTTGCCCCTTATGTTGAGTTGAATTTTACAATTCATTACGATTTGTCCAGTTTCTAGTTATAATCGTGCCCTTCCCCTTTTTGGAAGGGAGTTTTGCCTTTATGTTGAGTCAAATTTTACAATTCAATACGATTTGTCCAGCTTCTAGTTATAATCATGCCACATTGTGTGTTAATAACAATCAAAATGGATCGCCTGAATCACATATCTAAAGGAAAATTCAAATCGCCCATGAAACAAGAGCCATTGTCGGGGGACTGTTAATAGCTCAAGAAAAGGGGATCAATCGGACGAAGCATGCATCGCACGAATCGGGAAGGCAGAGTCATTAATTATTAACGTAAATAAAAAAAGGTTGGAAAAATACCTAAGGGCCCGTGAAAAAGGGCTTCTTGATGAGATTAGAGCCCATATGGAAAAAACTTCTTTTTTCTTGTTAAAATGTATTGTGAAGGAGGGATTTCATAATGGGTTTCAACCCTGGTTAGTTCAATTTTCCAGTTCAGATCATATCCGATGCATGTTTGGATCTGTTTAATGGTGAAACTGGTAATGTATCCTCTGTACTTTCTTTTTGTTTGTGATTTCTGGGGGCTTTCATTACCGAACAAATGAAGAGAGATGACTCTTTTTGTCGCTGTCTTACCAAAAATTTCTATGAGCTGAACATCCATTTTCGTATCTATGTTATTTCTGCTTTTTGACGTTGGAATGCCGATGTTCGAGAATAAGCCAATGCAGAAAAGAAAGTTGTATCTGTCCGAGGAAATGTTCAATTTGCAAATTATGAAAAGGAAATATGCGGCCTTGGATAGGTTTTGGAATACGAATTTACCATTTGCAATTCAATTTGACTGTGTTTGTCTTACAGTTTTAGGAACTGTCACTTTTACATGGCAACCCAGTCCAAATACTCAAGTTCTTGCTCTGGAATGAACGAAGACGCAAGTTGATTCAGCTTCTTCCAAAAATTAAAGAGAAAGTCTCGTCCTCTTTGATCCCTCTCAAATTGCAGATGCTGTCTCCATAAATTGTCATTCCACAACAACTAATAGATGCACAAATGGGGGAAAGAGGAAGAAGCAGAACAAATTCAAATACATTCACTCCAAGAACAGAGTTTCAAATGTAGGACGCAAATTGTGCAATCCTAAGATCACTATAACCAGAACATGAACACACATAATTGAGTATAAAGATTAACGCACCTGTTTTTGGATCGATCGTTCTTGAAGCGGAAGCAGAAAACTGATGTTCCACGCGCAAGTCCTTCTCCTCCATTGCCCTACGTATCACTGGCTCAATGAGGCGGCCCCCTCACCTCTAGCGTTAGGTTAACGCTCCTTATGTGAGGATACATGTGAGAATTATAGTTAGAGGAGAGACTTGAGCACTATTTATAGAGTTTTCAGCTAGGCTCCCTCATTACGGGCCAGGCTTAACTCAGCCCACACTAGCCAGCCCCATATTAGAGTAATTAAGAAACCTTCTATCTCACCTTAAACCAACCCCGTTTTACAATAACTATAAAACGGTAAATTACAATATCAATTAATGTAGTCCACATTAGGATAACTCTTACATTCTCCCACTCGGACTATATTAATTGAAATCGTACTGTATGTGCCCACCTTGGTCTAGAGAGAATTCTTAATAGTCAATCCTATCCCATAAAACCTCAAACATCGAATCATGGCGGTAATTGCATGTATACACACAGAGCCTTCAATGGTCACAAGTGCTTTCGACTTTATTGATATGGATTCAATATGGTAGTGTGTCAAATGGATAACATCTCTCATAGAGAGATCTCATTTGTCAGTCACCATTCTCTTATCTTAAGCGTCACAAAAACTTCTGTCACTAGAGAATGTCTTTATGGTTCCAATGAACCCACATATGCATTGTCTTTACGGTTAACATTTCTTTATGTATAACAAGGCATATGCACAAGGCTAATAACCGGATGCCCCTAGCCTTCACTCAAGATTTATACAATACCTTGAGACTTTTCAATATGTATTCAACATAATAACAACACATTCAAAAATATTTTATTGAATGCAAAAGTTGATACATATTAAACCGTTACAAAGTGTAACGAACACAGATGAAACCTTTATCAGAATAAAGCCAAAATAGCTCTCACTAAACAACACCATCTCATGATGCTCCTAGGCCCATGTTAATGACATGTCGCTCAAATACACATGGACGTAGACCTTTAGTTAGTGGATCTGCAACCATATCATCTGTGGAAATATGTTATATTATAACGTTACCTTTCTATATCGTTTCTTTATGGTCAAAAAATTTGACCGCCATATATTTAGACCCCTTGAGACCTCTATCGTTAATAAATACTACAAATTTATTGTCTTAAAACAACCGTATGGGTCAATCCATAAAAATTAAAGACGGTCAATTCCTTAATGAGGTCCCGGAGCCTAATAGCCCAAGTAACAGTCTAAAAGAATGTTACAAACTATGTTTACATAGAACTTTATTTACTGCATTTCCTATTAACATAAATATGTATTCCGTTATTCATCTCATGTCATTCTAACAGCCAGCAAAGTTTACATCTGAATACCCCACTAGCTGCAAGAATTGAACATGTCTATAAAACAACATATAATCTCTTGTCCTATTTAAGTACCTTAAAACCTTCTTGACAGTCCTGAATTTGATTGATATTTGCCTAGAAGTCCCATCGCAAAGACGATATTTAGTATAGTGCAAATTTGAACATACATTATACTTTTAAGTGCACTGACACAAGGTATACCCTTTAACTAGATTTTCTCAAAATCTAAATAAGGACAATGTAATGGATTCGGTCCATCACCGTTCACAACAGGAGCAATTCTTTGCTTGCAATGATGTATACTGAATATTTCCAAAATACAATCAGCAAATGTCCTCTGAGATAAATCTAATAAAATATGGCGAGAACAATCCTTATGGACATCAGTATAAAGAACAAGAGATGCCTCAATGTCACTACTTGTAAATAAAATATCATGTACATAGAGTATAAGAAAAATAAATTTCCTCCCACTGACCTTGAAGTATATTGAATTACTTTATTCTCAATTGAAGAAAATAATAACACTATGAAACTTTAATAATATTTTATGGAAATTTGCTTAAAATCATGAATAAGACTTTTCAGTCTACACACAAGTTTACTTGAATTTGCTGCAAAATCCTCAAGTTGCACTTATATAGATTTTGTATCTCTTTGACGTAACTCCATATGTAAAAAATAAACTATTAATACCACGTTCACTCTGAAAGAATCTTTAAAAAATACTATAAAGAAACAATTATTTCTTCATTAACTATCCACCCCTCTTTTATAGTGAAAACTTTAACTACTAATTTGGTTTTAAATTCCACAATCTTTCTTTGAAATCGTTTTAGTTTTGTACGCCAATTTGCAACTAATGAACTTGTGAACTTTAGGCAAATCAATAAGTTTCCAAACACTATGATGTTTCATAGATTGTATATCGCCTTTTTATGGCATCTAATCACATACTTGATTGAGGATAAAAAAACATTTATTTATGTCGCTAAATCAACCATGTAGTGGATATTGCAGTTATGCTCTCACAAATGGACTATATAGTCAAATGGAATAACTGATCGTTTTTCCCTAACAAATCTCCCGAGTAAAGCTACAACCACTTCATTCTATACTTGAGAGGTTTGAAGAAATTCCATCATAAACTATATCAAGAATAGTACCTTAAACCTCAACAAGTTTAGCCTATGGTATAGGAGATTTCATAATTGTCTGTACCACAATTATCTGTATAGGTAAAGACAAAGATACTGATTTTCCGTCATACTATTATCCTTAATAGTTTGGGAGCAGCGATCAACAGCTTCTGTTGGCTGCTTCAGTTCCCGCTTCTTCCTTCGTTTTCCAGTGTTGCACGTCTACACCGCTTGCCGAGCCCCCACCATTTTTTGTCTCGAGTTGCTGCTACTTCACGTGCGACTTTCCACGGGTTCACCAACCGTACCCAACAAACGCGGGGTTGCCTCATCCTACGTCTGCTTTGACCCAGCTTCAAAGTTTGCTCTCGCTTTTCTTGGTCTTGTCTGGTCCACCAGCGTGGACGACACTCGTCTCATTTGGCTTCTGTCCCATTCGCTGTCCCACGAAGACAACAAGTGCTGCTTCCTTCTGTTTTGTTGCCGTCCCCTTTCTTTCACACGGCTTGCCCCACCGAAATGCCACTTTTGCCCATCTCTCTTGGTTAGCGTCTCCAGTGAGCTTCTCTCCCACGTTGACGCCGTGGTCCTCTGCAAGCTTTAGCCTAGCGAAATGTCTTATCCAGCGGCCCATCTTCAGTCCTTCAATCGCAGCCCAGTCCAGCGAAGTTAGCCACAGGTTCAACAGCCCACGGTTTCAAACAGTAGCCCACAATCCATTAGGATTCGGCCCATCTCCAGCAGAATTTGTGGCCCAGGTGATTTCAGCCCAGAGTTTCAGCAGGCCCAACCCAATTTGGGTCCAGCCCAAAAGCAAGAACAAATCTCATTTGGGCTGAGATTTGTTGGGCCAAGTGCAAGGCCTGGTCGAAGCCCGCCGGTGTCGTCGAAAGCTCGATTTCGACCGCCGTCGCGGTGTCTTGGTCTTCGCTTTTATCATGTGAGTTTTACTCACTAATGCTTTCTTAGTTCGCTAATTATACTTAGGATTGGTTAGATTTAATTAAATGTAATTAGGTGGTTAGATTAATTTAGATAAATTAAATTAGTGACTTATTGACGCATGTTAGGTGGTTAGATTTAGCCATTAATGAATAGAAATGTTCTATTATTTATTGAACGAGTCTCGATAATTTTCCAGGCTTGTCTCGGCCTCCAATTAGGCATTACGGGCCTAAATTGGATTTTAATAATTATTTATTTAATTTTTGAAATTAATTAATTATTTAATTATTTTTCCGGAAATTAAACCGGGATGGTCGGTGACCGGAATTTCATGCTGATTGTCGTGGTGCAGTCTGTCTATTTATTTGAGCTTTATTTGGTGCTAAAGTAATTTATGAGTGATTTTAAGATTCATTCCTAAATTGAATTGTGAAAGGGTTGGGTGGGGCCATAAAGCCACTAGATCTTGAAAGGGTCGGGTGGGACCATAAAGCCATTGAATCGTGAAAGGTCGGGTGGGACCGTAAAGCCACTAAATCTAAGAAAGTTGCTTGGTATGGGATGAATGACCTAGAAGTGGTCCGACTAACATGTAATCAACTAGTTCGATTGATCGATAATTCGATCCGTATGGTTTAAATGGGTGCCGATATTAAATTGTACTAACTTGCAGGTGGAATATGAGGCTAAGGTAAGCCCTCTGACCTGTACGTGTTTAGGTAGCCCATAGTGTATTGGTTTACTAATCGGGTCTTAGGGGGTAGAACTTGTTAAAACGTAGTCTCACCCCGTCGTGGGATAACATTTTCAGGTTTGGAGATGGCAGATCCCCCTAGCCGGTATGGTCGTCCTACGAGAACGACCGATCGGGTCTATGCTTTTCCTGATCCAAGGAGCGTATGGACATATGAGTTGGTGGTAACTTCAGTCTGGGCAGAAGAGGCCCCAAATCCAGAGGTACCCGATCTTTTTAGAACTTGGTTTCGAACCACTCCATACGGTTTAAGGATAGGTCCCCTTTTAAGCTTCGATGTCCCTGCCAAAGTGATTGATGCGGCCAAGGATGTGGAACAAGCAAACCTACCTAACGGTGATGTGGAAGACCCGTCGTCTCGCCCGGATCAAGTGGACCCTGAGGGTTTAGAAGTCGGGTCTGAATAGTTGGTCCTAGGACAACAAATTTTGAGAACTAATCTTTTTGTTAGGCCTTGTAAATATCGACTGGTGATTTAAATGAATTAGCCTGGTGTGTATAAAGGTATGTCCTAGTTTCTATGAGTTGCGGTCCTGCCTTTCTATCCCATTGAATTTTGGTCTGGGGATTTTTATAACTGCTTCCGCATGCGCATTTAAAAACAAAGGGTCGGCGATGCGTCCTGGGACGTCGCTATTAATCGACCAGGTGAGGGATGTGTACGCATTCGGAGATCGGGGCGTGACATGAACACACATAATTGAGTAGAAAGATTAACGCACCTGTTTTTGGATCCATCGTTCTTGAAGTGGAAGCGAAAAACTGATATTCCATGCCCAAGTCCTTCTCCTATATTGCCTTCCGTATCACTGGCTCAATGAGGCGGCCCCCTCATCTTTAGCGTTAGGTTAACGCTCCTTATGTGAGAATACATGTCATAATTATGGTTAGAGGAGAGACTTGAGCACTATTTATAGAGTTTCCAGCCAAGCCCCCTCATTACGGGCCATGCTCAACTCAGCCCACACTAGCCAGCCCCATATTAGACTAATTAAGAAACCTTCTATCTCACCTTAGACCAATCCCGTTTACAATAACAGTAAAACGGTAAATTACAATATCAATTAATGTAGTCCATATAAGAAAAACTCTTACATCAAAGACTCAGCCACCCCAAACCCCACCCCGCAAACAAGCCATCGAGTGAATTTCTTTGTTGGCCTCCCTCTCTCGCTCAATCATGGTCGTCACCATGAGATGATAACTCATTCGGAACAAGTTGATGGAGATATCTTATGCATTGGGGGTCTCTCATGAGAGCATTGAGCTTGCAGGCATGGTTCAAGAATTGATCTTCACAGTCAGGAAGTGCCGTGACCTTGCTGAGAAATGCATGGTGCATTCCTATGGGATGGGGGAAGCTATTAATGCAGAGCGATTTGGACATGGTCTTGACAAAGATCCATTGCCATGTCGAAACAATCTCCTTGGGATGTGCAAAAATAATTATTTCCACCATGGGTATGCCATTGTTGTCTCAAAGCCCAGGTTATGGGGTTGTAAGGAGGACATGAGGTTTTATGTTAAGGATTTGTCGATAAGGACTAAGATTGAGCAAGACCCAGAAACGAAGAGGCAAGCTCTGGCTAGTTTGCACGAAGTTGAGAAATTTGCGAAGGTGGCCATGGAAGTTGGTGAGGTTATTCACCTCTTGGTCAGCTTCCTTGATTCTCTGAAGATAGGAGTTTAAGAAGAGGATGCAAGAGTGCTCTCAATGGTTGTGGGGTTTGATTCATGCAGAGGTGTGGCGGTCGCCTGGTCTGCTGCCACTTGTGGATGAGAAACTTAACTGAAGGTGAGGGTTACTGCATAAGCCGCTTTCTGGGATCATACAACTTAGCGATCATTGACTTTCCTCTGTTAGGATTTGTGGTTTCGATCATCTGGTGGAAACACTTGGTTATGATTGAAGTTTACTTGATTGTAGATTCATGTAGCTGAAGCATAATTTTCAAGAATATTTTGACTTCCCATCTGCAAAAAATCATGGTATAGAAGGCTAACGGTTGACAACGTGGTTCTGGGGCTGATGATTGCAAATGTTGCTGTTTTTATGCTATGGCAGGTTGCTGATCATAGTTTTATGATAAAAAAATCGAGAGTAAGATCTCTTTTCGAGAACTGAAGGTCTCCACTGAAACCAGACCTGACGATGCTGGTCTAAATTTTGAATTTTCATTTCTCATTCCGAGTGAGTCTATGATTCTTGGGTGCAGTTTCCTTACACACCGTTAAGAGCACTCGTCTGCAGATGCTGATAACTTCTTTCAGCCATTTGACCATCGAGCATGCAATCTATAACATGATTACTTTTCAGGGTAACGTGTATGACCTAACATCTTTTCAACTTCTTGTCTCCTTTGAGATAAGATGCGTTTTTCCCTTAAATGTTTTAGTTTTCCTGACCATTTAATGGTCCTGTGTATTTGAATCTCGAGAACTGCTTATATTCATTCAGAAGTTTTAACAATAGAAAGACTGTAACTTTTATGCATTTCTCATGGATGGATGGCCAGTTTTCTGGTGGGGCAGAGAGTGAGGGAGAGATTTCTTTCTCTTTTGTTTATGTTTACGATGGGGACCTTTTTCCGAAGTATGTTTGGTACAATTGTGCCATTTGTGTTCTTGTGCCTCAGCATAAGTAGATACCTTGCTTTGGTGGTTTTCTTTTTCTGTTTGTTGGATAATATCCTGTGTTCTACTTTTTTTTAATTAATTGTGTACCTTTCAATCGGGTTGTACTGTTAGATTGGGAGAAATTTTGGACCAGAATTTTTGTTAATGTTGTTTCTGGCTGGGGCTCTTGGTAGTTCAATATTCTACTTGGTGCACCATGCTTTCATGCGTTCACAGTCAAAAGGCAAACTGAATTTATGGAAATATGTGCAGCACTATTTTGTGGACTTATACCTTAAGCCAACTTTTATTATCTCAAACTTTGCAGGGTCAAGGAATGTTTAGCATAGACCCTTCGAGAATGCCAGGATTGGTATGTGTAAATAGGGCAATGAACAATAATTTTTGTAAAATCTACTAGTCGTGCCCCTCCACTTTAAGTTTATTCCAAGTCTTTGAATGTCAGTTTGTCGACAATCTGAAGTGGTCTATAGAAGTCGTGCTTTACTCTGAGATAGTTGATTGCAGTTTCCAGCCCCAAAACGTGAAATCGCGCTTCCTCAATAGATTATGTCGCGGTGCATTATCTATAATCCGAAACAATGCTCATTGACATGATCAGAAGAAAAGCATGTTTCTTGGTGCTGCAAGTGCGTGATACTATTTTCTAGAAGATCCTTGGCTCGATTTAGGAAATAGCCTCGAAACCTGCAACTTTTATGCAATGCACCTGGCCTGGTGAACGATCAAGTTTATCTGAGTCTTAATATCCTTTTAGGGGGCTAATAGAGCCGCCAATGCTATCGTTCTGCTTGATTTAGTTCTCTTTCCAGAACCCACACTTTACTTGGAGTTGATCATTCCAGTTCCTGCCACCTTACTGGTAATACTTCCATGGCTTTGATATTAATGTTGTTTGTTTTGAGGTTTGGTTTCCATATCTCTCTGAATCAAGTTTTTATTACTTGTTAGGTAATTTTTCTAGTCGGCAAGGATGTGTTGAGGATAATCGAGGTATGCGTAAATTCTTTTTTTTTTGGGTAAATTTTCTATACGATCACCTAGTCTTTCCGTTGAAGGACTTCACTCTTTCTATTATGATCAACATTTTGGTCAGTTAATCCCTCAACTGGATCTACCATGACTACTGTGCGTTGAGCATTACCGTGGGCACACACACTATTAGACAATTTTTGCACAATTTGAAGCTCACTAGAGCTCTTAATTGTAGCTGTTATATATCTACCGCATGCATGGCATGACCCTAAATACTTATTGAGATATTCTCTTGATTTCATGTTGGGAAGTATCGGCCTTGTTAAATTAGTGTATCGAGCTCGAATTCGGATAACGATTTGTTAAACCGAATTTGTCGATGAAATTTTTTTCTTCCAACCATTAAAAATCAGATGAAGAAAGAAGTAACAATTTTGATATGCTTTTATGCGGGACATGCAAAGCAAGACAAAAGAATAAAAAAAAAAAGAAAAGGAAAGGAATCCTTTCTGTTACGGTTTCCCTTAAAAAGGAAATCAGATCGTGGGGCCAGGGTCAAAGTGTTGACTCTGGGCACACACACATCCGAAGAAAGAAGCCTCTGCAGCGCCTCTCTCCCCCCAGGTCAAAGTTTTGACCTTTTGGGGACACATGTATAAAACAGGTCCTCTTTCTTCGTTCCGAAACTGCCGCTGAAGCTCTAAAAAGGAGGACGAGACGAAAGAAGGCTGCTGCTGCAGATTCTGGAAAATCTCACCGACATGCTTTTTCGGCAGCCCTGGTCAAACCTCTTATAATAAACAAGGATAGGGATGCGAACTGGGGTCTTTGCAGGAAGGAGGGAAAGACGACAGGAGGTGGGGAGCGATCCTAGATTTTGCTTCTTCATAATATTTCACTGTTTCTTCTTCATATACTTCTCCGATGAATGGTTTGTAACTGAACAATTCATTTGCCTAATGTTGAAGTTGCCTGAAAATAAAATATGGATCTGCTTGGTAACAGAATTAAGGATTGAAAAAAATATTTGTTTATTCTGTAAAATAACTTCGGACCCAAGCCCAAATCATTTTTTTTTCTTTTTTAAAATTCTTTTTTTTTATCTCCCTCTTCTTATTCTCTAATCAGTCGTCCGTCACAGCAATAACGGGTGACCAACAAGACGAGGTCCCGTGACCTCATCATGGCTGCGCTCACCCAAATCCGACGAGGGTTGACCTCGCTTGGCCATGGTGGGGCCCACGAGGTTCCCTTGAGGCCGATGAGGTTGCTGACCTTCGTTGGGCTACTCGTTGGTCATCGCCGACTATAGGAAGAACAGGAAAGGAAACATAAAAAAGAAGAAAAAATGTAGTAAATTTATTTAAAAATTATAAGAAATTTTAAACCACAAAAATATTTGAATATCATACGAAACGCATTTCTGTTCCGATAATAAAAATCTTATACAATTATCAATTACCTTTAAATCCTTAAAAACTTATTCAGGGAACGGGATTATATAAAACCATTTATAAATATATATTATTCCCAAAACAAAATGGTTATCAAACGTATTATAATCCTCTCTTCTTTTTCCATTATGGTTACCGGCTTAATGTATATTGCCACCAACATTCAATGACATTTGATCCTAGCATTGCCACCTCGATAGCAATTAGAAGACACGATCTCCCTACTCTTTCTAAATCTAGATTCTAGATTCGACATAGCCTTGGTAGTGCTTGGCTCTATCTAGAATCTCTTGCAACGAGTTGCGATGAGGTCATGGGATCAGGGCATTACTGACGAGATTTACTGTGGTGGCGATTATGTCTACGGTCGTAGTTGTAAAATTTAGAATGTTGGGATAATACTTAAGTGATAGCCGTGATATTTATTGAGGATGAAGGTGGCAGAGAGGCGATAGTGACTTGACTGTGGAATGGAGAGATCACAACGGACAGCAAGTGGTTGGCGATGGTGGTGCAACTATGGCTTTGATCGCGGCGGGGCGGCACAACCGTGATATGTTTCCAAATGCAATTACAAAAAGATGGGTGTCTATATGTCCTTGATCCCATTACAAGATGCATTTTTAGTAGGATTTAACGAAATTTTGTTCAAAAGATGGAGTTATGGTGAACGAATGGCTTAAAACTTTCTTCAAAGTTCAAACTACGAATTGTATCGCACTAAATTAATGTATTGAAAATTAAATATTAAATTACCAAATCTTGAAAATAGAAAAAAGAAGAAGAAGAAGACAAAACGGTGAAAAAAATGCAACTACTTTAGTAGAATGGGAATGATGGCCTTTTTTTGTGTCTTTTTCCCCGATTAGCGAGAGAGAGAGAAAAAAACTTCCATTGTCCATTTTCAAGTTTTATTATGTTTAGGAATAGTGAGTAGAATAATTTCTTAATTCACACAATAAATAATTAATTAAGCTTAGTTATGAGATTTTGTGACCAGATTTGAAAAACTAATGTGGATGAATTCAAGAGCAACGACCAAATAACGAGATGATAGCACGAGATGTTTCAAACACCATATCGAGCTTTCGATAAACTTTGATTTTTGGCTAGCCCGGCACTAGCTCTTCAATATATTTCTTGCTAAACTTAGCCTCCAAGTAGGTGGCAAATACAATATTTACGAGTCTTATTGGTCTCTTGATATTTAAAAAATCCGGCCAGAGTACATATGAGAGCATTTCCAAGCACATACACATATTTCCATTCGTGCCATGTCCCCCTTTTTTAATAAGTAGCAACCTGAGTGGCCCAATGACGCAAAGAAAGCTATGCTTGTAAAGAATTCCAAAAGACGATGTTTATTTTGAATAAAGAAGTGGAGATTACAATAACTTAGGTGCATTTTTATAAGGAGGTCGCCATCCAGAAAATAACAAAATAATTTAAATCTAATAAAAGATATTGATAACTGGGAAAATTATTAAAGCACAACTAGAAAATCTGAAATCTAATAACAAATTAAGGGAAATGCATGAATCAAATATTATAACCCATTTGTAATATCGAAAATCACGTAATAAATATTTTAACCCATTTGTAATCTCGAATATCACGTAATAAATATTATAACCCATTTGTAATATCGAAAATCACGTAATAAATATTGTAACTCATTTGTAATCTCGAAGATGAGGCAATCCTATTCGATTTGTGGGACCGCCCACTCTTATGAGGCTCTAATGTTACGCATTTCTCTTTGTTTTGCTCTTATGGCGTTCTATTGTTACACAATTCTCTTTGATTTGTGGGACACCCCACTCTTATGACGCTCTAATATTTCCATAAAGGCATTTGCATGTTATTCTACATCACCCAATTAGTCAATCCTATCGGAATGAGGGCGTACTTCCAAATTCGATTAGCCAAATTCCCATACATATTAACGCATTCCATATATAAGGCGACAGCTTAGACAACCAAGTTCACTATTATGGGTACACATCCCGTTTGGACACACACCATCTATACAAAGTGCTGTTCATAGGTGACCTATAGTAAGCAAAAAGCATCACATACCTCTCTATCAAATTATTGCTGGAGTATATATGAGAGCATTTCCATGCACATACTCATTCTCCACTCTTGCCATGACCCCTCGTTCTACTAAGCGGCAACGCATGTGGCCCCAATAGTTATTCGAATTCTGTATTCGACCGCCCAAATTTCCATTTATGAACGCGTATATAAGGTGATGGCTCAAAAAATCGAATTCATATATGGACACACATCCTCCATAAGATGCGACGGCTTCAAGTCCGTTGCCGAAGCACATACGAGAGAATGGAATCCAATCCGGGGGGTTACATTTCCCCATGAAGCACACATCCTCTATAGAAAAGGAGAAAATATTGGGTGGTCCGGGACCGCCACGTCAGCGTGGTCCCGGACCACTCACGCGGCGCCACGTGTGAGGGGAGGGGACAAAGGAGAGAAACATGAGAGAGAGCATCAGAGAGGTGGGCCCGGTCCTGATCCTTTGTCCCCCTCCCCTCACACGTGGCGCCGCGTGAGTGGTCTGGGACCACGCTGACGTGGTGGTCCCGGACCACCCAATATTTTCTCCTATATAAACCACCCTCCCTCTCATTTTCTCCTCACCACCCCCTCCTCCTCCTCCTCCTCCGTCCTCCGCCTTTCTCCGCCGCTACAGCAATAGTCACCGTCTCTGCAGTCTCCTCGCTCCCATGGCCGTGTCGACAGACGAGCTCTTCACCGTCTTGGGGCCCGACGTCGGCCCTTCGCACGCCATCCTCACCCTCCAGCTCGCCACCTGCTTCGTCCTCTTCGCCGCCATTTTCGCCTTCTGGCTATCTCCCGGCGGCCTTCGCATGCGGGAATGCTTTGTAGTTTGTCCTGGCGAGAGCCTCATTTTGTTTGTTCAGGGTTCATTGTGGGTGGATGCTTTCGGTATATATCATTGATGCTTCATATTGCATTTCGCTCTGCTTGTTTTTTGTTTTTGGGTTGTTGTCGGGGACGTCCCAAGGTGTCGAGAATCTGAATATTTTTGCCCTCCATCACCTCCTTTTCTTTTTTAATCTTATTCTCATTCCTTATCCATCTCGTTTTATCTGCTGGGGGCATGTTCCTTTTGCTTTGCTTTGCTTAGTAATTTCCCTGCTGGCGATCTCGTATGGTGGCGGCATTGCGAGGACGGCATGGGGAGCCATTCTTTGCTCCATGAAAGCGAAAAGTTGAAATCTTTTTCCTTCGTTGTGGTGTTGTTTTCGATCAGGAGATGATCTTTAGAGGCACTGATACGGTGGCCATCCTCCTGGAGTGGATTTTGGCCAGGATGGTCCTCCACCCCGACATCCAAGCGAAAGCCCAGTCCGAGATCGACGCCGCCATCGGGTCGGCCCGTCCCGTGGAGGACTCCGACCTACCGAGGCTCCCGTACCTCCGAGCCATCATCAAGGAGACCCTGAGGGTGCACCCGCCGGGCCCGCTCCTCTCCTGGGCCAGGCTCGCCATCCACGACACCCACGTCGGCGGCCACTTCGTCCCGGCGGGGACCACCGCCATGGTGAACATGTGGGCCATAACCCACGACGAGGCGGTCTGGCCTGACCCGGAAGAGTTCAAGCCGGAGAGGTTTGTGGCGGCAGACGGCAGCGAGTTCCCGATCATGGGCTCAGACCTGAGGCTCGCCCTGTTCGGCGCCGGGCGAAGGGTGTGCCCCGGAAAAGCCATGGGGTTGGCCACGGTGGAGCTCTGGCTGGCCCAGCTGCTGCAGAACTACAAGTGGGTCGGGTCGGATCGGGGGGTGGACTTGTCGGAGCGGTTGAAGCTGTCGATGGAGATGAAACAGTCCCTGGTCTGCAGGGCCTTCCATAGGGGGGTGCGAGTTTGATTTGGGATCCCTGAGAGTTTGTCGGGAGCGATGTGAAGTTATGAATATTATGGGAATATGCAATAAAAGACTGAATTTTTTTTTAGATTCTTCTCTATATTTTGCCATACTAAACCTTTTGCCTTTTTTTCTTCTTTTTTCTTTCTATCTCCCTGTTTTCTACAGGTACTGGAGTGTGTAAAGGAAATGTGCTTTTCTAGTGCTTGTTCGCTTGTCTTTTTAGCCCTTGAATAATGCTTAATATATTCATCGTTCGGCATTCAGACCTTCTTGTATAATGCTTGATATATTCATCGTTCGCGTTCCCTTCAGTTGTTGAGCATGTTGCGCCATTTTCACATGTTTTCTCTCTCTCTCCAGGATGTTTGATCGAATAACTCTTTGATTTGTTTTTTCATTGGAGCGAATGGCTAAGCACGGATGCTAGGTATACGCTTTAAGAATAATAAAATGAAAAAGATTGCATTAAAAGAGAAAAAGGTGGCACAAGTAGGTGTTAGACCTACCTAGTGTAATCAAAGCCTAGGTTAGAAAAGGTAATTTCCAAAGCAGGAAACGATACACGAGCGATCGGGAGGCGAAGAACACGACTCTGCGGGCGTTGGACCAGCCACGAAGGAAAGAAAATACAGACTATCACCTGCGCAGCACGTGGAGAATTCAGTAATTCCCTAATTTACTAGAAATTCAACATTTTACAAGTAGGATACCTAGTGCATATTATGCAAACAAAGTTTGATAGGATATAATGGATGGAAGGTACATGCATGAACCAAGAGAAATAAATGGTTCGAGTCATCAAATCCTTTCCACGTCGTTACCCCGTCTCTCGTTGAGCATCTCAATCTCCAATTGGCTTTTGCTTGTTTAGGGTGCGTTTGTTTGATGGAAGATACATGCAAGAATAGAAATGCATTTGTTTACGTTTTTGTTGCGGGGAACAAATTTGGAACAGAGACAAGAAATAAGAAAAACTTGTTTCTTGTTCCCGGAACACTTCCGAGAAACAATTTTCTTTCTCCTATTTTTTTCTTCTCTTTGTTTTCTTTTTCTTTTTTCTTTGGCCGGTTGCTCGCCTCAACCATGCCATCGAGGGCTGGCGACCTCGCCGGAGCGTCACCAACGAGGCCAAGTGTCGCCGGCCCCTGGTGAGCTCGGGCTCGCCCAGCCAAGGCGAGGCCGAGCCTCGTCGGGGGCCGGCAAGCCTCGCCGTGGCTAGGCGAGGCTGCCGGCCCTCGTCAACCGGTCGCTGGCCATGGCCGAGGCCAGCGACCAGCCAAAAGGAAGAAAAAGAAAAAAAAAAAAGATTTTAAAAATTTTAAAAAACAAAAAAAAAATTATACAAGTTGACCAAATGTGATTCTATTCTTTTTTTATTCCAGGAACAAGGTTACCAAATGTGTTTTTCTACTCAAAAATTGTTTCCCGAAAAAAAAAATAGTTTTTTCTATTTTTGTTCCTTGGAACAATTTTTGAATAGAAACGTTACCAAACGCACCCTTACTATGCCCACCGTGAATATCTATAATTCTCCGTATCCGCCTTTCATGCATAATCGTGAATGGCCGCATACTTCACAATCAAGGACTCGACAGCATCCTCCTCCGTAGTGACGGGAGATGGACTTTGGGAATATGTTTCGTGATCTAATGGTGGAGAATTTCATAGACCTCAATTGTCTTTGGTAGATGAAATGATGGAACCTCAATCAGAGACACATGATATTTCGAGAATTTTACTACCTATTTTAGAATAAATTCTCTAGGTCGACAAGTTTTCCTTTAATTCCGATATTTTTTTTTATCGTGCGGCTTATTAGGTAGGTTGTCCCAATATCTACTTGTCGATATGGATTTAAAACAATAAGAAAACAGCGGGAACTAATATTTACCGAGGGAAAAAAAATAAAAGAAAAGAAATAGGTAATGAGCAAGTTGCACATTTTTTTGACTCTTTTCATCCCTTCATTATCCAAGCGCCTACCCTCCATGCGGTCATAGATTCCTTCCTTAATCCCTTTTTAATCCCTTTTTACCGGCGATGCAAGCCATTTCCCAATCCAGCCACGGACCATCTATGCAAGTTCCCACACCGGCCTTCGTCCGAGAATTTCCGAAACCAGAAATCCTGACGTCCGACCATGCCTTCGTTTTCGGACCATCTATCACAAGGTCCCACCCCGGCCTTCGCCCGAGAATTTCCGGAGCCGGAAATTTTCCGATCCGATCATGGCGTGAGCTTGTCTATGCCGACTCTTCCAAAAGCTTCCATCAAGAACTACTCTTCAGATCACCTGCAAACTCTCTCTCTCTCCGTCTCTCTCGCTCTCACCCCCACCCCGCCCGAAACTCCTCTAACGCGTGCCCCCACACACATTCTGAAGACAATGGGCAAAACTCCGCAAACCCAAAGCACCAGGATTGCTGACCCGCAGAAGCTGCGCGTGGCGTTCTCGAAGAGGTACCCGACCGTCTTCAAGAAGGGCTGGGAACTCTCCGTGCTCACCGGCTTTGACGTCTCCGTCCGTGTCCGGTCCCCCACAAGCAGGACCTTCTTCTGCAGCTACCGGGAGGGGAAGCTGATAGACACCAACGTTGCTCATCGCAAGGGCAAGGTTAATTCGTCGAAGGGTCCGAGAGAGTGGGAAGAGGGCTTGGTCAAGCAAGAGTGTGATGCTTGCACGGCCAAGGAAGATTTACATTCCGTGATCGCGAACTACGAGGCCTGTCTCGCTTATGCGCGCGAGAGAGACTGGGGAATTGGGAGAACAATCCATCGGCTAAGGCCGGTGATTCTGGAGCTAAAGTGGATTGTGAAACTGAGGAAATGACTGAGGCGAGGGGATCGATTCCTTTTTGAAGAGTTCCGGCCATGGTGATTGCGAGAGTTTCTGGACTTCACTAGTCAACTTGACTGCCGGCGGTGCGTCCGACCCCACAAGCTCCGGTCTTGATGATTGTGAGTTCAATATGGATGACCTCCTTCGACCGGAAAACTCGGCCATCGGTGGTCCGTCCAACCCCACGTGGTCCAATCTTGATGATAGTGAGTTCAATCCGGATGGCTTTCTTAATCTCTATCAGGATTGCGTCGACGACTTCCCTAAACTTGAGGATTTGGACGTCGATCTTGATGTAGGTGACTTTTGAGCGCACGTGTCAAGTCTTGTGAGGTAGAATTGCACAGAATTCACTTAGAAGCAGCAACGGTACTCTATTTTCCGCCCTTTGGAAGGGAGTTTTGCCTCTCATATTGACTGTGTTTGTCTTACAGTTTTAGGAACTGTCACTTTTACATGGCAACCCAGTCCAAATACTCAAGTTCTTGCTCTGGAATGAACGAAGACGCAAGTTGATTCAGCTTCTTCCAAAATTAAAGAGAAAGTCTCGTCCACTTTGATCCCTCTCAAATTGCAGACGCTGTCTCCATAAATTGTCATTCCACAACAACTAATAGATGCAGAAATGGGGGAAAGAGGAAGAAGCAAAGCAAATTCAAATACATTCACTCCAAGAACAGAGTTTCAAATGTAGGACGCAAATTGTGCAATCCTAAGATCACTATAACCAGAACATGAACACACATAATTAAGTAGAAAGATTAACGCACCTGTTTTGGGATCGATCGTTCTTGAAGCGGAAGCGGAAAACTGATGTTCCACGTGCAAGTCCTTCTCCTCTATTGCCCTACGTTTCACTGGCTCAATGAGGCGGCCCCCTCACCTTTAGCGTTAGGTTAACGCTCCTTATGTGAGGATACATGTGAGAATTATAGTTAGAGGAGAGACTTGAGCACTATTTATAGAGTTTCTAGCCAGGCCTCCTCATTACGGGCTAGGCTTAACTCAGCCCACACTAGCCAGCCCCATATTATACTAATTAAGAAACCTTCTATTTCACCTTAAACCAACCCCGTTTTACAATAACTATAAAACGGTAAATTACAATATCAATTAATGTAGTCCACATTAGGATAACTCTTACATTCTCCCACTCGGACTATATTAATTGAAATCGTACTGTATGTGCGCACCTTGGTCTAGAGATAATTCTTAATAGTCAATTCTATCCCATAAAACCTCAAACACCGAATCATGGCGGTAATTGCATGTATACACACAGAGCCTTCCATAGTCACAAGTGCTTTCGACTTTATTGATATGGATTCAATATGGTAGTGTGTCAAATGGATAACATCTCTCATAGAGAGATCTCATTTGTCAGTCACCATTCTCTTATCTTAAGTCTCACAACATCTTGTGTCACTAGAGAATGTATTTATGGTTCCAATGAACCCACATATGCATTGTTTTTACGGTTAACATTTCTTTATGTATAACAAGGCATATGCACAAGGCTAATAACCGGATGCCCCTAGCCTTCACTCAAGGTTTATACAATACATTGAGACTTTATCAATATGTATTCAACAAAACAACAACACATTCAAAAATATTTTATTGAATGCAAAAGTTGATACATATCAAACCGTTACAAAGTGTAACGAACACAGATGAAAACTTTATCAGAGTAAAGCCAAAATAGCTCTCACTAAACAACACCATCTCATGATGCTCCTAGGCCCATGTTAATGACATGTCGCTCAAATACACATGGGCGTAGACCTTTAGTTAGTGGATCTGCAACCATATCTTCTGTGGAAATATGTTATATTATAACGTCACCTTTCTATACCGTTTCTTTATGGTAAAAAAATTTGACCACCATATATTTAGACCCCTTGAGACCTCTATTGTTAATAAATACTACAAATTTATTGTCTCAAAACAACCGTATGGGTCAATCCATAAAATTAAAAACGGTCAATTACTTAATGAGGTTCCGAAGCCTGAAAGCCCAAGTAACAATCTAAAAGAATGTTACAAACTATGTTTACATAGAACTTTATTTACTGCATTTCCTATTAACATAAATATGTATTCCGTTATTCATCTCATGTCATTCTAACAGCCAGCAAAGTTTACATCTGGATACCCCACTAGCTGCAAGAATTGAACATGTCTATAAAACAACATATAATCTATTGTCCTATTTAAGTACCTTAAAACCTTCTTGACAGTCCTGAATTTGATTGATATTTTCGTAGAAGTCCCATCGCAAAGACGATATTTAGTATAGTGCAAATTTGAAAATACATTATACTTTTAAGTGCATTGACACAAGGTATACCCTTTAACTAGATTTTCTCAATATCTAAATAAGGACAATGTAATTAATTCGGTCCATCACCCTTAACAACAGGAGCAATTCCTGGCTTGCAATGATGTATATTGAATATTTCCAAAATACAATAAGCAAATGTCCTCTGAGATAAATCTAATAAAATATGGCAAGAACAATCCTTATGGACATCAGTGCAAAGAACAAGAGATGCCTCAATGTCACTACTTGTAAATAAAATATCATGTACATAGAGTATGAGAAAAATAAATAGACTATATAGTCAAATAGACTATATATTAACGCATTCCATATATAAGGGGATAGCTTAGACAACCAAGTTCCCTATTATGGGTAAACATCCCATTTGGACACACACCATCTATACAAAGTGTTGTTAATAGGTGACCTATAGTAAGCAAAAAGCATCACATACCTCTCTATCAAATTTTTGTTGGAGTATATATGAGAGCATTTCCATGCACATACTCATTCTCCACTCTTGCCAGGACCCCTCGTTCTACTAAGTAGCAACGCATGTGGTCCCAATAGTTAATCGAATTTTGTCTTCGACCGCCCAAATTTCCATATATGAACGCGTATATATAAGGTGATGGCTCAAAAAATCGAATTCATATATGGACACATATCCTCCATAAGATGCAACGGCTTCAAGTCCGTTACATTTCCCCATGAAGCACACATCCTCTATTGAAAAGGAGAAAATATTGGGTGATCTGGGACCGCCACGTCAGCGTGGTCCCGGACCACTCACGCGGCGCCACGTGTGAGGGGAGGGGACAAAGGAGAGAAAGAGGAGAGAAAGCGTTAGAGAGGTGGGCCCACGGTGGGCCTGGTCCCGGTCCTTTGTCCCCCCTCCCCTCACACGTGGCGCCACATGAATGGTCCGGGACCACGCTTACATGGAGGTCCCGGACCACCCAATATTTTCTCATAGAAAAGTAGCAGCCTCAACGACCAAATTCTCCTATGGACACATCCTCCATGCAAGGCAAAAATAGCTTTAGGCATGTTGCCAAAGTACACATCCGGAGGGCATTCCCCCCACTGCCTATTGGACCACCACCACAACCTTCCCATGTAGGTCCATGAATTTCAAAAGCGAACGGGTGTCACATTTACAAAAAAAAAATTCGATGGAGGGTCAAATTATATAGGGGGGGTGGGGGGACAAATTGGTCAAATTGGTCAAATCGGACCAATCGTTAAAGATGGTAAGCAAGCACCAGGGTCAAAAAGTGGTCTATATAAACCACCCTCCCTCTCCTTTTCTCCTCACCACCACCCCCTCCTCCTCCTCCTCCTCCTCCTCCGTCCTTTGCCCTTCTCCGCCGCTACAACAATAGTCACCATCTCTGTAGTCTCCTTGCTCCCGGCCATGCCAACAGACCAGCTCTTCACCGTCTTTGGGCCCAACGCCGGCCCTTCGCATGCCGTCCTCAGCCTCCAGCTCATCACCTGCTTCATCCTCTTCGCCACCATTTTCGCCTTCTGGCTATCTCCCGGCGGCCTCGCGTGGGCCCTCTTGAAGGCCCGCCCCTCCAGCAGCGGCGGCGGTTTCCCGGCCGGCACGTCTGGCGTCCTCGTCGTTGGCCTTGTCTTCGCCTTTGCCAGGTCTCTCACGCACCGCGTCCTCGACGAGCTCTCGAGGAGCTCGGGGGCCAGGAAGCTTATGGCGTTCTCGGTGGGGCTCACCCACTTCGTCATCTCGAGCGAGCCCGAGACCGCCAAGGAGATGCTAAGTAGCTCGGCCTTCGTGGACCACCCCGTGAAGGAGTCGGCGTACGAGCTCCTGTTCCATCGGGCGATGGGGTTTGCCCCCTATGGCGAGTACTGGCGCAACCTGCGGAGGATCTCGGCGACCCACTTGTTCAGCCCCAGGAGGATCGCCGCGTCCGAGAAGTCTCGAGCCCGGATAGGGCTCTAGATGGTGGGGGAGATCAGGGCCCTCAAGGAGAAGCGTAGCGAGGTCGGGGTGAGGAAGGTGCTGTACTTCGGCTCCCTCAACAACGTGATGACGACCGTGTTCCGGCGGTCCTATGACTTCGGTGCCCGTAATGGCGGCGAGGGGATCGAGCTGGAGCGCCTGGTGAGCGAAGGGTACGAGCTCTGCGCTCCCTAGACTTGCAGGGCATGAGGAGGAGGTGCCACCGGCTGTGCGAGAAGGTGAACGACTTCGTGGGGGCAATCATCGAGGAACACAGGATGAGGAGGAGGCTTAAGGTTGAGAGGAGCGACAAGGAAGACGAGAGCACCGGAGACTTCGTCGACGTCCTGCTCGACTTGCAGAAGGAGAACCGTCTCAGCGACTCCGACATGATTGCTGTTCTATGGGTAAGTCCTCCTTTTTACCCCTTTCCAGGTTTGAGTTATCATACATGGCTTGCTTTTGTGTCATTTTTCTACCAGAAAAAACCATGTGTTTCTATAATAGTGTTAGCTTTTTCACGGTCTGGAAGTAAACATGCGATTGAAAAACTTTGTGGTCGGGATATTTTCGGCGTCATATGCGTTTCCTAGGTTTTTTTTTTTTTTTAAATCTTTCTTTTTCATGCGGGAATGCTTTGTAGTTTGTCCTGGCGAGAGCCTCCTTTTGTTTGTTCAGGGTTCATTGTGGGTGGATGCTTTCAGTATATATCATTGATGCTGCATATTGCATTTCGCTCTGCTTGTTTTTCGTTTTTGGGTTGTTGTCGGGGACGTCCCAAGGTGTCGAGAATCTGAATATTTTTGCCCTCCATCACCTCCTTTTCTTTTTTAATCTTATTCTCATTCCTTATCCATCTCGTTTTATCTGCTGGGGGCATGTTCCTTTTGCTTTGCTTTGCTTAGTAATTTCCCTGTTGGCAATCTCGTATGGTGGCGGCATTGCGAGGACGGTATGGGGAGCCATTCTTTGCTCCATGAAAGCGAAAAGTTGAAATCTTTTTCCTTCGTTGTGGTGTTGTTTTCGATCAGGAGATGATCTTCAGAGGCACTGATACGGTGGCCATCCTCCTGGAGTGGATTTTGGCCAGGATGGTCCTCCACCCCGACATCCAAGCGAAAGCCCAGTCTGAGATTGACGCCGCCATCGGGTCGGCCCGTCCCGTGGAGGACTCCGACCTACCGAGGCTCCCATACCTCCGGGCCATTGTCAAGGAGACCCTAAGGGTGCACCTGCCGGCCCGCTCCTCTCCTGGGCCAGGCTCGCCATCCATGACACCCACGTCGGTGGCCACTTCGTCCCGGCAGGGACCACAGCCATGGTGAACATGTGGGCCATAACCCACGACAAGGCGGTCTGGCCCGACCCGGAAGAGTTCAAGCCGGAGAGGTTCGTGGCGGCAGATAGCGGCGAGTTCCCGATCATGGGCTCAGACCTGAGGCTCGCCCCGTTCGGCGCCGGGCGGAGGGTGTGCCTCGGCAAAGCCATGGGGTTGGCCACGGTGGAGCTCTGGCTGGCCCAGCTGCTGCAGAGCTACAAGTGGGTCGGGTCGGATCGGGGGTGGACTTGTCGGAGCGGCGGAAGCTGTCGATGGAGATGAAACAGTCCCTGGTCTGCAGGGCCATCCATAGGGGGGTGCGAGTTTGATTTGGGATCCCTGAGAGTTTGTCGGGAGCGATGTGAAGTTATGAATATTATGGGATTATGCAATAAAAGACTGAATTTTTTTTAGCTTCTTCTCTATATTTTGCCATACTAAACCTTTTGCCCTTTTTTCTTCTTTTTTCTTTCTATCTCCCTGTTTTCTGCAGGTACTGGAGTGTGTAAGGAAAATGTGCTTTTCTAGTGCTTGTTCGCTTGTCTTTTTAGCCCTTGAATAATGCTTAGTATTTTCATCGTTCGGACTTCGGACTTTTTTGTATGATGCTTAATATATTCATCGTTCGGGCTCCCTTCAGTTGTTGAGCATGTTGCGCCATTTTCACATGTTTTCTCTCTCTCAGGATGTTTGATCGAATAACTCTTTGCCATCCCATCAGGTTTTGTCCGGTTCTAATCTTTTAGCGCATGAGCAGAAGATCCGTACTCAAGGTTCTTGTGAATGACGATGCCTGTAAGCTTAGGGCCATAAGGTGGCCCGATGACTTGTGTTTTAGAAGCCTAGAATGTGTATATATTCTGCGGGTATCCAAGTATGCCATTGGAACTAATCTGTCCCCGTCACTCTCTCGGTCCCTTCGGACATGATCATGTCGAAGAGATCTTTATCGAACATAGATGTACATGTACTCAAGCCCGTGTTATTCTCAGAGAGAGAGAGAGAGAGTGAGAGAGAGGGAGAGGAAGAGGGATCTTGGTTTATTGGGTTGGGCTAGGAGTTACGTTGCTACGTCGCCAAAGCCTAAATTTGGTGGTCGGGTCGGGCGCTGTTAAACGCTACTCCAGTGGCGTAAGTCGAGGGAGTTCGGATATTTCCATAAAGATGACTAGGATTCGCATGGCAAAAGATAAGAATGAAAGCATGATCACTTAAACTAATTGATTCTGCATGTGTCTATAAGCAATTAGAGAGAGAGAGAGATCGGTTTATTGGGTTCAGCTAAGAGCCATGTCGCTGAATCCTAAATTTAGAGTCTGGTCTTGCACCGTTAAATGCTACTCCAATGGCAAAAGCCTAATGTATTAGGATATTTCCATAAAGATGGCTAGGATTCACATGACAAAAGATAAGAATAAAAGCGTGCTCCCTTAAGCTAATTGATTATGCATGCGTAAGTGTGTGTGTAAGCATGTAGCAAGCACTAGGGTTTAATTAGGTTTTTTAAACTTTAGGGTTATGGATTGTTTGGTCGTTCTCCTCATTCATTCGATCCCATCACATATTATAATAATTTGAGCTCTCCTTTCTCTTTCAATGCCACTCCCTTGTGCATCTTTATCCCTTGCAAAAGCCCTTTTTTGTAGCCCCAATTAAAAAAATGATAGGAACAAAAGAGCTTGTTCCTAGACAATGATTCCTTAATTAAGGTGCTATCGTATCATTTAAGAATGCCCACTTTTTTTTATCGTTACTTTTGTTGTTGGGCGAATTTTCGTAGCTTTCCACTTTATTATATCATCACTTGAATAGGGACTTTTGAATGATTGAGGAATAAGAACCTAAACACAAAATCATTGATAATATGGCTCATTCATATCTACGGCTATAGTGTGTTGCAGTTTTGCTGTTGTTCACTATCACCGACTTCAGAAACTGCGGTTTCATTTGCAATCTCAACTTCCGTTACCTTTGAGGTCTCAGGAGTCTCCACCTGAAGCTCCACCTCACTAATGACACCATGATTTGTCTTCTCTGTTAGTTGTGTCTTAGAACTCCTCTGTTGAAGTGTTGCAATCTCGTCGAAGATCATATCTCTATTGATTAGAAAACCGGGTGATCTGGGATCGGTGCACCACAGTTGGTAGCTTTTCACCCCATGTGCATAATCCAAAAATATGCACTTCTTTGCCCTCAACTCAAGCTTATCATCACTTGCATGAGCATACGCAAGACATCCGAATATATGTAATTGGAATAATCAACATGTTTCCCCAACCATACTTCCTCAGGGGTCTTCCACTCGATAGCAAATAATGGAGATCGATTAACTAGGTAACATGCTATGTTCACTGCTTCAGCCCAAAATTCCTTGCCAAATCCTGCATGTGAGAGTATGTATCGAGCTCGCTCAAGCAAAGTTCTGTTCTTTCATTCTGCCAAGCCATTCTACTATGATGTCCCAGGTAATGTGCGGTATCTCACAATACCTTCTTTCTCGTAGAACTCAGCAAAATCTTTATCGCAGAACTCCATGCCATTATCGGTTCTCAGGCACTTGATCTATTTATCTGACTGCTTCTCAATTAATGCCTTAAATTTCTTGAACCGATCAAACACATCATATTTGTGCTTCAAAAAATATACCTATACCTTCCTTGAATAATCGTCGATAAATGTCAACATATATTGGGCACCTCCTTTCGAAGGAATCGAAGACGGTCCCCAGACGTCTGAATGAATATATTCAACTAGTCGTTTAGTCAAATGAATAGCTGTAGTAAACTTAATTCGGTATTGCTTCCCAAAGATACAGTGCTCACACAAGTCTAGCTTCCCTGTCTTTTGAGCCTTCAACAACCCCCTTTCACTCAACATCGTCATATTTGCCTCACTCATGTGCCCTAGATGCATATGCCATAACTGAGTCGAGTTAGAGTCCAACTCACCTGATGAAACTGCAGCGGTTCTTGTCACAGTCTCTCCCAATAGATGATAGAGAGTATTCACTTTCTTTCCTTTCATCATTGTCATGGCACCTCGAGAGATCTTCAATACTCCACTTTCAACGATGAACCTACACCCGATGTCATCGAGTGTCCCCAGAGAAATAGAGTTCTTCTTGAGCTCTGGTACATGCCTCACATCTGTCAATGTGCGTACCACCCCATCGTGCATCTAAATCTGAATTATCTCTATCCCCACAACCTTACAAACTACATTATTCCCCAAAAGAACTCTACCACCATCTATAATCTGGTAAGTAGTAAACCAGTTCTTATGAGGCGCCGTATGATAAGAACACCTCGAATCTAGCACCCATTTGTCTCCTAACGAAGCATTAGTCACACATAAAATAGCTTTTGTATCACTAGTGCTCCCATTGGCAATGTTTGTCACACTGCTTGTGGCATTCTGCTTATCAGTTTTATTCCTCTACTTTGGACAATCTCTCCTGATGTGCCCCTCCTCGTGACATTCAAAGCACTTCACATGTCCCTTGGACTTTCTATGGCGTGATTTCGATTTGCTTTTACTTATATTACTACTAGGCCCTCAATGTTGTTCTTTACCCCCAATTGTCAATGCTTGCGCTACTCCTTGCGCCAAACTGTCATCTTGCAACTTTCTCTATCACTCCTTAGAGAATAAGGCGGACTTCACCTCTTTTGAGGTAATTGTAGTACACCCCTGCAATAGGAATTGGTAAAGTGCTCCCATGACTTTAGTAGAGAGGCTAACAATATTATGCCCTATTCTTCATCATCAAGTATCTTACCGACGTTCTTCAGATCCATCATAAGTTTATTAAATTCATCTAGGTGGGTTCTGATAGACGTACCTTCAGTATATCTAAATTGAAACATCTTCTTCAACATGTACAAGCGATTGCTTAAATCTTTCTTCACATAGAGTGCTTGAAGTTTTGCTCATAATGCTATGACATCCTTCTTCTCATCAACCTCCATTAAGACCTCATCCAACAAATTTAACATGATTGTGCTCTTTGCTTTTTTCATTAGCTCTACCCTCTCAGAGGCTTTCATTATAATAGGCAACTCATCTTCACCATCCAATGCCTTGGCCAAACCTTGGGTTGTCAATTAAGCCCACATCTTGATGCTCCATAACACAAAGTTGTTACTCCCGTTAAACTTCTCAATTTCAGATTTCCTCTCAAACATTATTGCAATAACAAAATTTCTGGATAATAATTAGATAAGCAAAAACTCCAAATCACAATCAATAAATCCAACCCCAAGCTCTGATACCAATTGTTGGGATATAATATGCGAAAATGACAGGATCTTGCAATTTACGTCAACGTGAAATCACCAGAGAAATAAACGAGAAATAATAAGGACACTAGAAATTTATGTGATTCGGTTCGAGTATCGGTACCTACGTCCATAGAAAGAGCTAGCAGCAAATAATCCACTATAATAAGAGAATCAAAGTTGAAAGGCGTTCATTTATTCATCTAATTGAAATGTTGATCAAGATGAAAGTAGCAATTACAAAAGCTTGAAGTTCACATTAGAAGCACTGAAGATGAATCGGAGCTTGTTTGACTAGTTTAGGAAACTGTTACAAATAGAAAATGTTGTTTTGACGTTGGTAAACGTCTATGAGTTGTTCTGCTACTGGCAATAGTAGAACCGATGATTATTTTATGGAGTTAAGTTGCAAACATTCATCTAAGGATTGGATGGTTTTATATTTGCAATCTAAGAGAAGTAGTGAGGTTCGGTGGAAATGAACAAGTTGAATCTATAGCTTTTGAGTGTTCTTTCTTACTTTTTAGCAACTATGATGTTGATAATTTTCTACGAGGTGTTATTGAGTTGTAATCATAGTAGAGTTAAGTGCATGAGTGTAATCATAGTTGAAACTCTCAATGCTCATTATTAGTGAATTCCAGCCTTGTTGTGGCTGTCAGCATTGAGAATGGATGTGGGCCCAGGGATAAAGCTGAACCAATCTCAATATGCTAATTTCTATCTCTTTATCAGCACTCCTAGTTATATTGAATTGTTTCTAATGCAGATGAAATCTAAGTTGTTATATTCTACAAAAGTTCTTCATAGTTTCTCATTCAACTTATTCACCCCAAGGTTGTATCGCTAGCCCCAACTTCACCCTTGTTGAGCATCAAAAACATCATATTCAAAGCACTTTTTTCTTTCCAAATCACCCCAAAATATTCTCACTCCATACATATCCTTTCACTCTCCCTTGAAGAAACTCAAGAACTATGCAAACTTGTTCATCACACACATACACATAAACAAAAACACACACTACCCCCCTTCTCTCTCCCAAGAAAACCAAGAAACATGCAAACTCGTTTAGGTGTTGCGCCCAAACACACTGATAACTTTATAAAAATAGAGTTATTTTACTTATTTTAGGCAAGAATTAATGCAATATCTATGAGAAAATATTTGGATTTCCTTCTGATTATTTGAATTTTCCTTATTTATGCAGAATAATGAGATATGGAGAAGATAAGGAAAAGAATGGCAAAACTCAGGAATTCAAATCAAAAAGCAATGGAAGATGGATATCAAATTAGAAAATCCTTGATTTTGTTCCTTAATGTTATCTGCAAGCGTTGGGAGCTAGATATATTGGATATATCCTATAAATAGGAGAACATTGAGAGCTTGAAAAAAAAGCTAGGTTTTCTTGTTAGATTGTTTTTTTTAATTGTTTTGAGAATTTTTCCAATATTTTGAAGAGAAGACAAAAGTAGTAACATAATTTTTGTTCTTTGATTCAAAATGCTAAGTTTGATTTTTATTTTTATTTTTTCTTCTACTATGTTCTAATTTTTTTTTTTTTTTTGTTAGGGCTACGATGTAGCCTAGCTATGATGATGTGAATTTCATAATTTTTATGTTTTACAATTGATTTCATTCATGTGAGTTATATATTATTGTGCATAATGCTTTTGAGTGACTGGCCATCACTTGAATGATCTGATGTGCGTGTTTGAGATTGAGAAGTGATAATATGCAATTACTCATTATAATATATAACCATGAATTAAACATGGATAGAGATATTCCACCTTATTTGTGTAGCTTTTGGTGATAAGGTGATCCAAAAGACTCATCATAAGTCGAGAATATTCATAGTTATTAATGCACTTATGTTTATTTTAATTCACATAGAGATATAATGGATTAATAAACTGAGTAAGTTTGCTATACCTAGAGATAGGATAGTAAATAGATTAGGAAATTCCGCTATCACATGTTTGATATCGTTTTTGTATCCACAACAATCTGAAATTCATATTTAGTGGTTATGGTGAAATTGGATGCTCTAACATATTTATCTAATTGATTTACTGCATTTAATCTCCAAATTTTGTTTTTAATTTATTCTCAATTATATTTTGATCTGTTAGATAAATTTTAGAATTAATCTATGGGACAATACTCTTTCTTATCATTATATTACTTATTTAACACGTTCACTTGCGTTTAGAATTTTATGAACACACACTCACTTTCTCAAAGTAAAAAAACATTTGCGAACTCCACCATCAATAAAGTAATCACCAAAATCACCGACCCCACCAAACTACATGTGATGTTCTTGAAGAGGCACAAGGGACTCTTCAAGAAGGCCTTCACTCCCTACGAATGCATTAGTGCTAGCGCTGCTATCATTTTTACTCCACCACAGGCAAACCCTACTCTTTCGGTGCCCCCTTAGTCAAAAAGACAATTTCTGACTACCTTTGTCACAACGACAATTTGATGCAATTGAAGGGTCTAAGAAAGTGAATGAAGCGGGTCAAGAAAGAGAGTGATTCTTGCTTGACGGAGGAGGACTTCAAATCCTTGATCATGCAATGCAAGGCCATTCTCCACTATGTGCATGAGAAATTGAAGGATGTTGGTGCCAATGGTGATTTTGGAGTTGGAGTTTATCTTGATTATGAAGTTTTGTATTGCAAGATCTATTGGCTGTTAGAGAGTTTCCAATCTCTTTGTCCTTCACGTTTGGCTCCTTTTAAGGACCACGCTCATGACAACCAAGGTGGTTCTTAGACTTGGCCGGTCAACTCAGCCACCAATGATGGAAGTTTAGGATTAGAGTCCACCCACATGTGCTCCGATTTGGAGGATTGTGGGTTTGATCCCGATGACTTTCTTAAATCTCTTCTATGACTTCGTCTGCGATGGTTTCTTAACTTTGCCAGAGGACTCGACTATCAGAGGTGGAAGCTCAAGAGAGGAGTCTATGCGCTTCGATCTTGAGAGCTATGGGTATAATCCCAATGGCCTTGTTGCACTTGAAGATTTGGATGTTGCTTCTGTGATATAAAAATGAGTATATTTGTCATTTCTCTTAAGCAAAATTTGCACGAGATTCGATTCGAAATAGTATAAAATAAAAACACTAGTTTGTCAACCTAACAATGACATCACTATTATTTTTCTCCTATGTTAACTTGAATTTTATAATTTTATAAATTATTTCTCCACTTTCCAAATTATAATAGTGTCATTCCGAATGTTAATAGCAAAAGGAATTGATTTATGAGTCATTAATTTCACAAATCATGAAAGTTAGAGTATTTAATTAACACAAATAAAAGTTCATGTATCTATGATGATCTAAAAAAACCCGAAAAGCCCATAAAAAAGGCTTTTGATGAGACAAGTGAACCTTTGTTCAACCGAATAGGTTTTTCAGCTATAAAAAATAGTTCCCATATATCGGAGAAATGGGCCAATAGATCCATACACTCAACTGACAATTTGACTCTATTGCTAGCAATGGAAATTCAGGAGTGGAGTCCAACCCACGCACTTCGACCTTGATGGCTATGGATATATTCCTAATGACTAACTTTGTTTCTTCAAGGACTGGGATGGCTTCTTGGCTTTGTTGGAGAACTCAACCGTCGGCGGTGGAAGCTTGGGAGTGGAGTTCATGTGGCCCAATCCTAAGGGTGATGAATATAATCCTGATGACTTTATTATATTTGAAAATTTGGATGTATCTTCGTGCTTGTTATACCACATTGTAAAGGAGACGTTAGGAACTGAGTTTCAATGCAAGTTGTTCAATTTTTTGGTTCATATCATATCCAATACATGTTTAGATCTACCGATGACATTTCTTTTTCTCTCGAGGGTGGACCAATGAATAGAGATGATTGTATTTGCCATTGTCTTGGAAGCCTCTAATGAGAGCATTGAGCTTCTAGGCATGGTTCAAGAAATGAAGGTCACAATCAGGGAACGTCATGGTCTTGCTGAGAAATGCAAGGCTCATTCCTAAGGTGGGAAGTTATTGATGCAAAGCAATTTGGACATGGTCTTGACAAAGCTCCCTTGCCATGGTTTTGACAAAGTTCCATTGCCATGTCAAGAATCTCTCTGGGATGTGCAAAACTAGTTTTTTTCCTCATGGATATGGCATTGTTACTTTTATGTTGGGGGCTTGTTGATAAGTTAAGGAAGAACCATAAATGAAGAGGCAAGCACTAGCTAGTTCGCATAAAGTTGTGAGTGAAGATGAGAAATTATGAAGGGGGTCATGGAAGTAGGTGAGATCATTCTCCTCTTGGTCAGCTTTCTTGATTCTCTGGAGATAAAAGTTCAAGAAGAGGTTGCCAAGAGTGCTCTTAGTGGTTGCAGTGTTTGATTCATGCAATGGTGTGGTGATTGCCTTGTCTATTGCCACCTATATGAGAAATTTGATAGAATGCTTCATATATATTTCTATGAGTCCTCATTGTTGTAATTATTTTTGTAATGGTAGGTTTTAATGGCTCAATATTAAGTGATGTGTCTCTTCAGTTAACTTCTTTTTTCTTTCTACTGTAGTTTCTGAATTTGATATTGTTCTTATTAAGGGTTAAAGACTTAACTAGTCTAAGCACAACCAACACGACTCTTAAGTAGTTGTACTCTAAGTGTGCCAATTTCAAGAAGTATTCGATAGAGACTTGTTCGTATAGTGTTGATACAAATGGATTTGAGGTGTTGTATGTGGTGAGGCATAATTCATGAAGCTGCTTGGCATCGTTGCTAGTACCTCACCTCTTGTTCAATTCCTTTGCGAGTTTACATCAAATTTGATTTTGGTTTGTAATCTTTATTTTTAAAGACTTTATAAACAATGGTTTGGTAATTATTATATTTGTTATCGCTTTATCAGAATTTTCATCTCTATTCTTGTCACAGCAAATAATGTTACATATTTTTCCATCAATATATAATATCTTTTCCTAGAAGATCTCTGTCGCAAGCTGTAGTTTGTGGTGAAAACCTTCACTGTAAGATCTCTATCCTAGAACTAAGAGTCTCCAATAAGACCCGACTTGACTTGTGCGTGGATCTAAATTATAAATTTTTGCAATCCAACTGAATCAAAAGTAGATCTCCTTAAACAATGCTAAGAATGATTGCTTGCACATGCTGATAACAAATGTCAAGCATTGATACCTAGTTATATTTTAAAAAATGATTTTCGATTTTTTAAAGAGTAAAACATTTTTTTTTTTTGAATTTAAGCTTACGGTGCATTTGTTCGAGGGAAAACTTTGATAGAACTAGTACAAGCACCTAGAGGGAGGTGAATAGGTGATCAAGATGATTTTTATAAATCGTAACAGAATAAATTGATTTTTAATGAATGATAGACTAAGAGATTGAAAACAATAATAGACATATGAAGATGCAATGTAAATTAAAATGATTAGGGATAGAAAATCAAGACTCCAAGTTTATAGTGGTTCGGCTTAAACCAAGTCTACGTCCACTCTCCCGCACGGACAGCCCACTGGCTGGATTTTGCTAAGAATCAAAAAGAGAATTTATAGTCTCACGCCCTTGATCCCACAGTGTAGAGACTCTACTACACTTCCTCAAGGTCTCACCAAAATTCATTCTCTCTTTTGATTACAAATATAGCTCGAAGAATAAGATCGCAAAAGAACAAAGAGATTCAGACTTTGAAATTTTTCTATCGGGCACTCTTCAACAACTTGAGCGTCTCCCTTATATACTTCTTCATGCCTTCAATACCATTGGCACATTCTAAAGAAGTTCTTCCAATCAACCCGTTGAACAAAATCAATTAAAGAGATCTCGAGCTCTTCAAGGAAAATGACGATAGTCCATCAATCATGCTCGCCCATACAGTCGGGATCTCGGTTTCCATAAGTAGAACCTTCCAAGTATAATTCACGGATCTAGAGAATCTAGATTATTCGAATATGAATAAAAGATCTTAAAGTGCTAATTCCAGTCGTGAGATATTCCTTAACCATACGAATCAAAACCATACTTGAATTTATCCGAATAGAACTTTAACTTCGTCGGTCTGGAAACTGTCCATGAGAGTAGACTTTGAATCTTGAGTCCGGAGGTCTTCAGACTTTATCAAAAGAGTCTGCAAGTCTTTAGACTAGACTGATGGAAACGTTTTGTCGACTTCAAAATACCTTAAAAAGATTTCTCTAACAATCTCCTCCTTTTTTATGGTGACAAAACTTTCCTACAGATTTGGATACTTTTGTCCTGCAATACAACATTTAAGCTAACAAAGATATCTCATAGTAAGTTAGGATAAAGATAATGACGGATCTGCATCCACAGAAAACAAATTAGTCATGTAAAGATATTTATCAGTTATATTTATCGAAATCAATAACATAGCTTAAAGTACTGCAATAATAAGCAATCCAAAGTTCAAGTCAGTCTCAAAATCCAAACAAAAGATAAAGTCAAACACAAACACATCAAAAATTGAAATTTGTCCAAAGAAAGTTTCAAAGTTTAAAATCTGCAACTTCTCTCCATTTTTGTCAGCATTAAAAAAAAAAAAAAGATGAGAAAGTTAAAATCAAGATGCTCTAGGAATGCGAACGAGCTGAAAATCTCTCATTGACTTGATAGTGTCTTCCAGCTTCTTCATATCCTCCTGCAGTTGTGCTAGAGCCATTTCTTTTACAATTGCCTGAATCTAAAGATGAATATCTCGAATCTGATCTTGCAAAGTGACGGAGATGGCACGATTCTCATTCTGCAGAGAGTTTGAAATTCGCATCCTAATGCATAGATCTGGCCTTTAAGCTCCAAAAGAATTTCAAGCAACCTTCCAAAGTTTCCAGATTTATCAGTCTGTGTGCTTACTTCAGCATGGTCAGATTGTGGAGTAAAGCTAGTTAATCGAACATCAGCACGAAGATCCACATTTAGAGATGATGCCTCATGGTCTTCTTCGGGAAATTGAGAGGCATATACATCCTCTGCATCAGCAGGAGAACGACTGACACTTGCACTTGTAAAAGTTAGAATGATTGACACTTGCACTTCTTCAGAAAACGACTGATACTTCTTCAGTGTCAAGACGTTCTTGATCCTCCTTTTCTGCTGGAGAATCTCCACGACCTTCTTCTGCAGTTTGTTCTCCTGTCTGCTTATTTGTGTTTGCTCTTGTTGTGTCTTCTTCTTTCCTTAATGATTCCTTCTCCTTACCCCTTTTCTCAGTCTCTCCTCCGACTTGATGTTTTTGTTCTTCCGACTCAGGTACAAGACACTGGGAAGCAAAAGCGGATATAACAATGTCTTCCTCATCATCTTCATCTTGTAAGATGATTGCTTTTCTTCTTTTGGTAGGAGCAGTCATGGGATCTTTGCCTTTTCTCTTCGCAACAACAGAATCTTGTCTAGATTTGATAGGGTTTTCTCCTTGAATTGCTCTGGCCTGTTGCTTAGTTCTTTCAGACGCATCTTTATAATCATTTTCAGCCCTATTACCATTTGATCAATGGCTCTCATACATAGAATCTTGGGAGGCTGAATATTAAGGTGTCTGAATAAACGAGAGATAAGAGCAGAGTAAGGAAGTTTGTCCTTGTCCTTTGCCATGGACCTATACATGTGAAACATTATAGTGTGAGGCAGTGAGAACTTGTGACCAATTTTAATGGCGTACATCAATTTTGCTTCAGAGTTTGAGACATCTGTCTTTGATAATGACTTTGGTCTAAGGCAGTTAATCACGATCTTATGGAGCAAAATGTTGGATGCATTCATCCTCAGATAAGAGAGTTGCCCTTCTGCAATTCTATCTTTAGTAAGCTCCAAGGTTGCATGACTAACAGACATAGATATAGATTGGAAAGCTCCACTTTCCACACCAATTACATCAGCAAAAATATCCACGTCAACCACATACTCCTTAACACTGAATGAGAAACTATTCACACCAAGAAAACTAAGATTCGAATAGAAATATGCAGTCAGTTCAGAATGTGCAGGGTCTATCTCAGTACAAAATCGATCAAGTTGAAGTTTTTCAAACTTCTCTCTCAAATTGATGTTTAGCAGGTCAAGGAAATCGAAGTCCACAGTTCTTGGGTTCATAACCCCACACTTCAGCAACTTGGTGTAAACCTTTTTATGTTCCTCAGAACGAAATAATTCTTCCCTCTTTCCTCGAATATTTGCAGTCACATCTATTCTTGGCTTAAAATGCACGAACATTTTTTCATCGTTGTCTTTCCCTTCAAGCTGATTCATTCTTCCAAAACGTGGATCACTCGGAAAATTAGCGAAAGCCTTTTCCGTTGTTCCAACAAGAACCACTCCCGAATGTTCCATCACACTTAAGAAGTGAGTCTCATTCTTATACCATTTTTCTTTTAGAAACTCATCGATAAATGTCCTTGTAGAACCCCTTTCTTTCAGAGTAGAGTAAAGCCTGTAAGTGAATGCAGGCTTAAGAGATCTTACTAGTTCTATATCCTCGATGATGTCTTCCTCTACTTGTTGAGGGTCACGATCATGTGATCTAGCAAGTGAGGAATTGCGCGGTTGAGAATGTTGACACACTTGTCCACTTGGAGAGTCTCATTCTTCGATTAGATCGAAGTGCGTAGGCCCCTCACGCAAAACTTGTGGTCCCCTGCTTGCTATTCTTGATGACTTCCTTTGATGTGACATTGTCACAGTCTTTGAGAGAATTTTCACACTCGAATCACGAGAAAGGTGAGAGCTTTAAGGGTTAAACTTTGAAAGAAAGTTTCAGAAAGTGAAGATCTGTGCTCTAAGGTTTTTAGGTAAAAATAAAGAGGAATAAGAACTGTATATAAAACAATCGATACGAGGTATTTGAAGCGTCACAAAAAGGAAAAAATAAAAAATGTCTTTTCAAAAATAACTGCCATTTTAAAAATTGATAACCATCTTTTTCAAAAAGATAACAGCCTTTTTAATATCAATTATAGATTAACATGCGGTCTTACATTTTCGAGATATCGGTTTAAACGATTAAAAGCACTATAACCAAAATAACTTACAGTCGTAACCTTTTGGTCTTCTAAGTTTGAACTTTTGAGTCTGATCCTTTTCAGATTTAGTTCCTGAGTCTGAGCTTCAACAGTTTTCAAGAGATAAGATGTTGAGTCTTGAACGAATAGACTCAAATAAACTTTTCTCAAGCGGCTTTGTGAATATGTCCGCCAGTTGATTCTTTGAGTCAATAAACTATATCAAGACTTCTCCATTTTGAACATGATCTCTAATAAAATGATGTCGAATCTCTATATGCTTTGCTTTTGAATAAAGAATTGGGTTCTTTGTGAGATTAATTGTACTGGTGTTGTCGCATTTGATCTCGGTGCCTGAGTCTTCGATACCAAAGTCTCGTAGTTGTTGTTTTATCCAAAGTATTTGAGAACAACAGCTTCTAAGAGCTACATACTCTGCTTCAGCTATTGATAGAGTTACGGTACTTTGCTTCCTTAAAAACCAAGATACTGCCCTATTACCAAGCAATTGACAAGTGCTAGATGTGCTCTTTCTATCAACTCTGCAACCTACAAGATCTGCGTTTGAATATCCAAGAAGAGTAAAGTCTCTTTCCTTGGAATACCATAGATCAAGCTTAGCAGTTGTTGCAACATATTTGATGATACGTTTTGCAGCACTTAGATGAGATTCTTTAGGATTTGATTGAAGCCTAGCACAAATACAAACACTAAACAAAATATCAGGTCTTGATGCAGTAAGATAAAGAAGTGAACCAATGATACTCTTGTATAATTTTTGGTCGACTTTCTTTCCTTCTTCATCTTTGTCTAGCTTCGAAGAATTTGACATTGGTATATCAGTCTTTTTGCAATTTTCCAGTCCGGACTTTTTAACAAGTTCTTTTGCATATTTTTCTTGATGAATAAATATTCATTCTTTCAATTGTTTCACTTGTAGACCAAGAAAGAAGGATAGTTCAGCCATCATGCTTATCTCTAATTCATCCTGCATAGACTTAGAAAGTTTTTTTGCACAAAGTCTCATTAGATGATCCAAATATAATATCATCAACATAAATTTGGACAAGTAAAAAGCTTTTACCTTCCCTTTTAATAAATAATGTAGTATCTATTTTTCCTTTAATGAAACCATTTTTAATTAAAAAGTTGCTTAACCTTTCATACCAAGCTCAAGGAACTTGTTTTAATCCATATAAAGCCTTTTTCAGTTTGAACACAGAGTCTGGTTTGTTTGGATCTTCAAATCCAGGAGGTTGTTTCACATAGACTTCTTCTTTAATAAATCCATTCAGGAATGCGTTTTTGACGTCCATTTGGAATAACCTGAAATTCTTATAGCATGCAAAAGCAAGTAATAATCTAATTGCTTCTAACCTTGCTATAGGAGTGTAAGTCTCGTCATAGTCTATTTCTTCTTCTTATGTATATCCCTTAGCCACGAGTCTTGCTTTGTTTCTTGTCACTTTTCCTTTTTCATCGACTTTGTTCCTGAAAACCCATTTAGCTCCAATAATAGACTTACCTTTTGGTTTAGGAGTTAATTCTCAAACATCATTAATGCTGAATTGTTTGAGTTCTTCTTGCATTGTGTCAATCCAGCTTTCGTCAGCTAAGGCTTCTTATATATTTTTGGGTTCAATTTCAGAAATAAGCGCCACAACACTAGACTCTTCTCGTCTTTTGGATCTTGTGCGAATCCCCTCATTAACGTCACCAATAATGAGTTCTTCAGGATGACTAGACTTGTACTTCCAGTTACTGGAAAATTTGATAGGTTGTTGATCTTTTTCTTGAGTTGATCCTTCATCAACAACTCGTTGTTCTTCTTCTGGAATTTGAATTGTTTCAGGGGAGGTAGACCTTGTGGAGTCTAAAGCAGGTTCTGATTCTTCAGTCTGAATCGGTTGAGTTTGTGAAGAGTCTTGAAATTTGACGTTCATTGATTCTTCCACAGTCTGAGTCTTCTTGTTGAATACTCTATACGCTTTGCTTGAAGTTGAGTATCCAAGAAAGAATCCTTCATCCGATTTTTCTTCAAACTTACCAACTCGACCATTTGCATTTTTCAGGATAAAGCATTTATAACCAAATATTTGAAAATATGAAACAATTGATTTCATTCCTTTAAAAATTTCATAAGGAGTTTTCTCAAGAATTGGCCTTAAAAATATTCTGTTAATAATATAACAGGCTGTAAAAACAGTTTCAGCCCAAAAACGTGAAGGAATATTACTTTCAATTAAAAGAGTCATTGCCATTTCTTGTAAAGATTTATTCTTCCTTTCAACAACCCCATTTTGTTTTGGTGTATATGGAGAGGAGAATTTATGCTGAAAGCCAAATTCATCACAAAATTTAGCAAAGTCTTATTTTCAAACTCACCTCCATGGTCTGTCGAATACTTGAGATAGTATAACATTTTTCATTCTGCACTTTCTTAGCAAATTTTGAAAAATGAGAAAAAGTCTCAGACTTACTTGCAAGAAAGTAGACCAAGTAAATCGTGAATAATCATCCATTATTACTAGGCAAAACATTTTTCTATCAATGCTTTGAGTTCTAGTTGGTCCAAAGAGATCCATATGCAGAAGCTGCAGTACACGATTAGTGGAAACTTGATTTATTGATTTAAAAGAATTTCTAACCTGTTTTCCCAGTACACATGGTGTGCATAAGTCAGACTTTTGGTAATTGAGAAATAGGTAATCCTCGAACAAGCTTCTTGGAAGAGATTTTGGCAATTTGCTTCATGTTGATATGGCCAAGCTTTCGGTGCCATAGATTAGCTTCATCTTGTACTGATATTAAACATTGTGATCTTTCTTGATTCACATCCAGAAGATAGATATTCCCATGTCTACGTCCAGTAAAAGATTGAGAGAAGTTTTTACTGATTCCTGAACACGTTCCTTCATGAAAGTTGATCTTGAATCCAGTATCGTACAATTGCCTTATGCTGAGTAGATTGTAATTCAATCCTTCCACCAGGGAGACATTGTTAATTGATAGACTTCCAATTTTTACTGTGTCGCGACCAATAATCCTCCATCTGCTGTTGCCACCAAAAGAAACTTTCCCTCCATCTATTTGGACAAGTTTTATAAAACAACTTGAATCTCCTGTCATATGTCTTAAACAGCCACTATCCAGATACCATTTGATTTTCCTTTTGATAGTGACCTGCAATTAAGAGAAAATTCAAGCTTTCTTTGGTACCCATATCATCTTAGGTCCGGTTGAGTTAGAGCAATAAACAATCTTTGCCCAATCCCTTTTAACAAGTCTCCAAACCATATGACATTCTTTCTCAAAATGTTCTAAGCTTTGACACTTTGAACTTTTGAGAGCGTTTTGGCCAACAGGTTTTACAAAGACTTTCTGAAAATGACTTTTATAAACAGCTTTTATAGGTCTTTGTTTGATTCTTTCTTTCACCTTTGGAAAATCAATTAGTGGAATAGTTTCAGAAGTCATGCCAAGACCTAATTTGTCAAAGTAGGGTCTTTGTATCGAAAGAATCTTATCCAATTTTTCATAACCATTTGAAAACCTTTTTGAAATGCTTGAAATATCATTTTTCAAATAGATATTTTCTTTTGAAAGAAAGTCTGAGTTTTCTTTTAAAATGGTAAAGTTTTTATCTAAATTTTGAAATTTTTCTTTCCAAGATTTTTCCTATTGCTTCAATGTAGAATTCTCCCTTTTTAATTCGGAGATCCTCTCAAGAGAGGTTTTGAAACTAAGACATAGTTCATCAATATATTTCGAGACTTTGATAGGAATTTTTAGATTATTTACCTCAAGCTCACTGTCTGAGTTTGTATCTATCTCAAGGTTTGAGTCTAAATCAGATTTTGCCATTCAACAGATGTTGTCATAATCATCATCATTTTCTTCACATTCAGTATCACTCCATGTTTCTGCTTTGAAAGCCTTTCTGTATTTCTTAGCATTTCCTTTCCTTTTCTTTAATAAAGGATAGTTTGGTCTGATGTGTCCCTTTTTCTTACATTCGAAGCAAGTCACTTCTTTATTGGAATCATCTTCTTCAATTGATTTGTTCTGAAATCTTTGAGAGCTTTGTTTCTTCCAATTGAATTTTCTTCTCTTTCTGTTCAACTTTCTGAACCTCTTTATCATGAGTGCCAATTCTTCATCATTTAGATCTTCTTCGGAGTCCGTAACATCAGAATAGTCGTTAGACTTTAAGGCAATAGACTTTTTACCTTTAAAATCTTCTTCATCGTTGGTGTGCTCCACTTCGTAAGACTGAAGTGTTCCAATCAGTTCGTCTACAGAAAGTGGTGCAATCCTTTGTGTTTTCCTTATCGAAGTCTTTATATAATTTCAGTCCTTAGAGAGTCCATGCAGCAGTTTGTTGACCTTCATTTGTCCTGAGATTGGGTGTCCCTGTTATTCTAGACCATTCACAATTTCAGTAAAACGGCTAAACATATCAGTTATTGATTCTCCTGATCTCATTTTGAAAACTTCATATTGTCCCAAAATAATATTGATCATTGTCTCTTTCACTCGATCAGTTCCTTCATAAGTAATGTGCATAATATCTCAGACTTCTTTTGCTGTATCACAAGAGGATATTATGTTATACTCAGTAGGAGATAAAGCACAATATAAAGAATAAATAACTTTAGCATCAAGAGCTTGTCTCTTGGTTATTTCTTCTTGAGTCATCTATATAGGAGCATCAACTTTTTTTCCTCTCTCTGATACTGATGCAGCAGTAGGAATGATTCCTTTTTTTACCACTTCTCATTCCAATGGAACTTTCGATCTTAGGAATGCTTTCATCTTGTTTTTCCATATACTGTAGTCTTTTCTATCAAAGTATGGAGGTCTGGTGTTGCTTTGTCCTTCAACCAACCCTGTAGGCAACATACTAACCATAGATCTTTAACTCAGAAGTAAAAACACTTCAAATAAATGAGTACACAGGCTCTGATACCAATTGATAGAACTAGTACAAGCACCTAGAGGGGGGTGAATAGGTGATCAAGATGATTTTTTAAATTGTAATAGAATAGATTGATTTTTTTAATGAATGATAAACTAAGAGATTGAAAACAATAAATAGACGTATGAAGATGCAATGTAAAGTAAAAGGATTAGGGATAGAGAATCAAGACTTCAAGTTTATAGTGGTTCGGCTTAGACCAAGCCTACGTCCACTCTCCCGCACGGACAGCCCACTGGCTGGATTTCACTAAGAATCAAAAAGAAAATTTACAGTCTCACGTCCTTGATCCCACAGTGTGGAGACTCTACTACACTTTCTCAAGGTCTCACCAAAATTCAGTCTCTCTTTTGATTACAAATATAGCTTGAAGAATAAGATCGCAAAAGAACAAAGAGATTCGGACTTTGAAATTTTTCTATTAGGCACTCTTCAACAACTTGAGTGTCTCCCTTATATACTTCTTCATGCCTTCAATACCGTTGGCATCTTCCAAAGAAGTTCTTCCAATCAACCCGTTGGACAAAATCAATTATAAAGATCTCGAGCTCTTCAAGGAAAATGACGATAGCCCATCAATCTTGCTCGCCCATACAATCAGGATCTCGGTTTCTATAAGTAGAACTTTCCAAGTATAATTCATGGATCTAGAGAATCTAGATTATTTGAATACGAATAAAAGATCTTGAAGTGCTAATTCCAGTCGTGAGATATTCCTTAACCATACGAATCAAAACCATATTTGAATTTATTTGAATAAACTTTAACTTCATCGGTCTAGAAACTGTCCATGAGCGTAGACTTTGAATCTTAAGTCTAAAGGTCTTCAGAATTTGTCAAAAGAGTTTGCAAGTCTTCAGACTAAACTAATAGAAACATTTTGTTGACTTCAAAATACCTTAAGAAGATTTCTCTAACAAACTTCATGATAAAGGAAAATATTTTCTAATTAATCATTTTATAGCATTTTCTTTTATTTGGTAATATGTGATCGAAAATGTTTTTTTATTGTTTGAATATAATTTGTAAAAAGGTTAATATCATGAAAAATCCTAAAAAATTCTAAATTGGTATATATGTGACAAATTTACCATAAACTAATATTTTGACCATAAAAACCCTAAACTGGTACGTTTGAGATAAATTTACCCTTCGTTAGTTTCCTTTAAATTGAATTAATAACACAAAAAATAACAAAATTAGTGGACTTGTGACAAATGGAGGGTTAAACACCAAGTCTGTACATCCATTAACTACCATATGCCATCAAACTTAGTAATTTGACAATAAAATATAACAAAAACTAATGAAGGGGAAATTTATTATAAGTATATCAGTTTTAGATAAATTTGTCAAAGATATATCAATTGGGATTTTTTTGTGCTATTAACCCTTTGAAAAATGATTTAGAACATTTTATGAAAACACAGCTCAGCCGTTGAGCAACTACTCAATGGTTGAGATGTGCTCCATATTTTTCCCTTCTCTTGTTCTTTTTTTTTTTTTTTTGTTCCTTCTTCTTCCCCACCCCGCCCTAGGCTGCATAGATCTGCCACTCACTCGGCATCGGCAGCGTTGATAGCGATGGTTGGTGGCAGTGGACGGTGGTTGGTGGCGGCGGGTGACGGTCCATCGTTAGCGGTCATCAATGGCTAGCGGCAATGGTTGGCGACGGCGGCGAGCGGCTGCGACAGTTGGTGGTGGCAATGATAAAGAAGAATAAGAAAAATTTAAAAAAATTATACATTGTGAATCATACCAAACACATTTCTATTTTTTTTTTTCATTTCAATAATAGAAATTTTATATAGTTACCAAACGTATTCTTTTATTGAGAAATTGTTCCCGGGAATAGAATTTAAAAAAAAAAAACTAATTCTGAAAAGAAATTGCTTTCCGGAATAGAAGTGTTACCAAACAGACCCATTGCGCCATTCACAAACAAACTAGCTAGTCTTTTGACCTCTTGATAGAGAGAAAACAAAACCATAGTGCGAACCCTCCTACCAATCCATCATTCACAATGAACTCAGCTCAATCAAACCCGAACCCTAGGAAGGGCCTTACACACCAAGGGCTCTTTCGTTTCCATTGACAAATTCAAGTACTCGGACAAGTCCTCCCTGCAATCCAAACCAACCCATTTGTAGTTCTGCAGCAGCTGGGCAAGCCAGAGCTCCACCGTGGCCAGCCCCATGGCTTTGCCAGGGCAGACCCCCCTCCCGGAACCGAATGGAGCAAGCCTCAAGTTTGAGCCCATGATCGGAAAATCACCGCCGCCGCCCTCCTTCAAAAACCTCTTTGGCTTCAACTCTTCTGGGTTGGCCCAAACTACCTCGTCATGGGCTATGGTTTGCCATGGCCGTGGTCCTGGCCGAGATGAAGTGGCCGTCGACATGGGTGTCATGGATGGCGAGCCTGGGCTAGGGGAGTAGACCTAGCGGGCACATCCTCAAGGTTTCCCTTGATGATGGCCCGAAGGTACCGGAGTTTCGGAAGGTTCTGTCCTCGACAAGCCGGGCTGAGCCGAGGGCAGCGTCGATCTTAGACTAGGCTTTGGCTTGGATGTCTAGGGTGGGGGATCATCTCGGCGAGAATCCACTCCAGGAGGACGGCCACTGTGTTAGTGCCTCTTAAGATCATTTCTTGATCGAACCAAGACCAAAAAAAAGATTTCACCTTTTCACTTTCATCAAAATGGAGAACACACTTTATAGTGCACCATGTGAGATCACTGATAGAAATAACAAATTAGCAAAAGGAACATGCCGCAATAGATAAACAAGAGGGAAATGCATTGAATGCCAAAAATATCCCGACCACAAAGTTTTCAATCGCATATTTACTTAAACACGAATCGGACATGACTCGAGATCTTGAAAAAGTTGACACTATTCTGAAACATATGGCTTGTTTTTCTCGTATTAAAATGGAGCAAAGCAGACGATGTATTATAACTTAAATTTGGAAAGCAATCAAAAAAGGACTTACCCAGAGAAAAGCAATCATGTCGGAGTTACTGAGACATTTCTCCTTCCTCTAAGTCAAGCAAGACAATGACGAAATCTCCAGATCTCTCGTCCTCCTCATACCTCTCACCTTTCAGTCTCCTCTTCATCTTGTGATCCTCAATGATTTCACCCACGAAGATGTTCACCTTCTGGCGAAGCTTGCGACACTTGTAAGAGTTTTCCTAATGTGGACTACATTAATTGATATTGTAATTTACCATTTTACAATTATTGTAAACAAGATTGGTCTAAGATGAGATAGATGATTTTTTAATTAGTCTAATATGAGGCTGACTAGTGTGGGCCGAGTTGAGCTTGGCCCATAATGAGAGGGCTTGGTTGGAAACTCTATAAATAGTGCTCAAGTCTCTCCTCTAACCTTAATTCTCACATGTATCCTCACATAAGGAGCGTTAACCTAATGCTAAAAGGGTGAGGGGGCTGTCTCATTGAGCCAGTGATACAGAGGACAATAGAGGAGAAGGATTTGCGAGTGGAACATCGGTTTTCCGCTTCGCTTAAAGAACGATGGATCCCAAAACATGTGCATTAATCTTTCTACTCAATTATACATGTTCTTGTTCTAGTTATGGAGATCTTGAGGTTGCGCAATTTGCATCCAACATGTGGTATCAGAGCAACCATAATTCTAGAACTTGAACGCATAAAGTTTTTGCCATAATTTGTGATTTTCGTGATTTTTCTTCAATAAAAATTAAATTTAATCACAAATTTGGACTAGATTTGTCGAGACGAGCAAACCCATGGGCGGCACGTCGCCAGGGGAGACCGTACGTGCCCTAACGCGCGGCCACATGCCACCAGGGCGTCGGAGACACGCCCCACACGCGATGACGCGCCCTCACATGCTCCCGCGTGTGGGCGCATGGAGCGTTAGATCGGCACGTGGCTGATGGCCTTGGATTCGTATGTTCATCCTCTATGTTGTGATGTATTTATTTTACATGTTTGATAATTTTATAGATGTGAAAATACATACAAAACCCTAAAAACCGTACTTTTAGTGTATTTTTGTGTATTTTTCTTTTATTTTCTGTGATTTTGGAAATACATGTGTTAGGTTACAGGTATGTTATCACATAAACATTATAAATATGTGATTCATTAATAAAAAAAAAATTAAACTTTATTGTGAACTGAAGCTAACTTAATGAGATACAACCATTATGGTATAGTAATTGAGCTATCTATTGAGGTGATGAGAAACAGTAAATGTTGTGAAACTTTTGTTGCTCATGCATACTCCTTTACACGCTAGTAACCTTTGAATGATTGACATCTTAAGAATTGGTGACCAAACTAATTATACTACTTAACACATCTGTTGAATGTGGGTAATGCATGTTAGTTAAATTATTAGATGATGTTCCTAAACTCATCTGGTCACTAGTTAATGTCTATCAAATTGAACATTTTTTGTTAAGGGTTAGAGTGATAATTTGTTACTTAAAATTGGCTAATAAATCAGCTGTTGACCTTGAAGACATTATTTATCTTATGAAACTCATAAGCAATAGTTGATTAGCTGTCAGGCTTGTTAATTTGGAGTACCCTATATTGCTATTGATGTTAACTTGTGAGAGATTCTCTAGATCAGCATTCTTTTTATGTTGTTCTAGTAATCTGTAATCGGGATGCACAAGAGATGATTTCTTCTATGTTATGAGAAGTTTCTTGTGTTGCTATGATCAGTGATCTCATTGGAGGTTGTCTTTCAGGTCCTTAATATACATATATATACATATATAGACATATATATGTATTTATGTATGTATGTATATATATGTATATATATGTATATATATATATGATTAATTTGTTATTAATGAATAAAATAGTGTAATTAGCATGATATGTGATTTTAGTGATATACTACTCCTATCACTAAAGTTAAAATCTCATGTATATGGTATATGTGAGTAGTAAGGTTTATATCCCTGGTATGAGAGAAGTTTCAAGGATTCAATTGAGTAGTGACCGTCAAAGTGGCACGCTTGATTGAATTTGAGAAATTTTGGTTTCGTATATTGATTGGGATGTCTCATAGTCTAATGCGTAGTCATACTCCCAAAGGAGGTGATTGTGTATTAGTTCATGGAGAGATACATGATGGTGTGGTGGAGGAGTGACTAATCCTAGTAGTTCATATACCCAAAGGTGATGAATTCACAAAGATTAGAATATATTCTCATAACCGCTATCATGTGGGGAGTGTACAACTGCATGTCATGTATTCTGCCCAAAAGTGATTATATAATTATGCGTGTAAGATTCTGGATGTGTACTTGTACGTCAAGTTACACAGTTCTCACATGATGCTAATTATATATATTGCTTGTTTTTCAACCACATTTTCAATAATTAATAACTCCATTGTTATTGAGGTTTTTACTACTTCAAATTTTAAGTTGTGGACATATGATTTGCTGCTTGGAAAAAGAGCAATAGAATTTGCTTACTGTTCATGAAACATTCCATTCAGGAACACTTGAAAAATGGTTTGCCAACTGACTGCACTGCTAAAATATGATGGAAGCTTTAGTGGTTTGAAATTATGTCTTGCCTAATATCGAAATTAGGACACATTTGCAAATATTGTGTTTAAGTCCTAATGATATATACGTCTCATATAAGGTTGAAAATGTTGTTTCCAAAAGTTTTCTGTTTAAGGAATAATCTCACACATGTCTAAAGAAAGAGTAGGAAAGTTCATAATGTTAATATTTTGTCTACTCTTAATGGTTATTTAAATTTTCTATAGATTATTGTAGAAGTAAAATGACCGAGGTAAATAATAAAACAGTTAGAATTAGTCTTAAAGATTGTTAGGCTTAATAGTGGCAGTGAGTATTTTGACAAGTATGACAATGCAAAATAGCTTAAATGGTCATTTGTCAAATACTTGGTAAATTCTAGGGTGATAACTTAATTACTATGCCTGAAAATCCTGACAAAAAGATTTGGCCGAAGGCATAATTGCACCATAATGAACATGGTGATGAGTATGATTAGTAAGACTAATTTATCCGGTCTTTTATAGGCTGATTTTTTGAAGGCAACATTTTCACATACAAAAGGTGTTTCTTACCAAAGTTGTTTCATCAACTTCTTTTGAGTTATGGACTTGACGTAAATTGATTGAATCATATCAAATTTAGAGGTGTCATGCATAAGTGAGAGCATGATTACAATATCCACTACATGATTGATTTGGCAACATATATATATATATATATATATATATATATATATGTCGTTTCTTGTTCTCAATCAAGTATATGATTAAATGCCATAAAAGATGATAAAGTTTTCACTCTGAAAGAGGGGTGGAATAGTTTATAGTAAATAAAAAATTATTTCTTTCTAGTATTTTTAAAGATTTTTTTAGAGTGAACATGGCATGAATAGCTCTTTTTGATATAGAGTTACGCCAAATAGATACAAAATCTATATAGTGCAATCGAAATATTTTGTAGCACATGTTTTAAGTAAACTTGTGTGTAGACTGAGAAGTCTTATTTATGATCTTAAGCAAGTTTCCAAATAATATTATTAAAATTTCATAGTGTTGTTATTTCGTTCAATTGGGAACAAAGTAATTCAATATATATATACCGCAAGATCAGTGGGAAGAAATTTATTTTTCTCATACTCTATGTACATGATATTTTGCTTACATATAGTGACCTTGAGGCATCTCTTGTTCTTTGCACTAAGGTCCGTAAGGATTGTTCTTGTGATATTTTATTAGATTTATCTCAGAGGACATTTGCTGATCGTATTTTGGAAATATTCAATATACATCAATGCAAGCCAGGAATTGCTCATGTTGTTAAAGATGATGGATTGAATCTATTACATTGTCCTTATTTAGGTATTGAGAAAATTTAGTTAAATAGTGTACCTTATGTCAGTACATTTAAAAGTATAATGTATGCTCGAATTTGTACTAGATTAAATATCGTCTTTACGACGGGACTTCTAGTCAGACATCAGTCAAATTTAAGATGCGATCACTAGGTTACTGACAAGAAGGTTTTAAGGTACTTAAATAAGACAAGAGATTGTATACTGTTTTATAGACATGTTCAATTCTTGCAGTTAATAGGGTATTTAGATGTAAACTTTGCTGGCTGTTAGGATGACATGAGATCACTAACAAAATACATATTTATGTTAGCAGGAAGTGCAGTAAATAAAGTTTTATGTCATCATCTACTATGTAAGTAGAGTTTGTAACATTTTTTTAGATTGTTATTTGGGTTATTATGCTTTGGAACCTCATTAAGGAGTTGACCGTTTTTAATTTTATGGATTAACCCATACGATTGTATTGAGACAATAAATTTGTAGTATTTATTAATAACAGAGGTCTCAATTGGTCTAAATATATGGTAGTCAAATTTTTTTTACTATAAATAAATGGTACAGAAATGTGACGTTATAATATAACATATATCCACAGATGATGTAGTTGTAGATCCACTAACTAAAGGACTTTATTCTTCTGTTCTTGAATGACATGTCATTAATATGAGCTTAAGAGTATCATGAGATGCTATTGTTTAATGGGAGTTATTTTGGCTTTACTCTGATAAAGTTTATATATGTGTTCGTTACACTTAGTAATGGTTTGATATGTATCAACTTTTGCATTCAATAAAATATTTTTTGAATGTGTTGTTATTATATTGAATACATATTGATAAATTCTCAAGGTATTGTATAAACCTTGAGTGAAGGTTAAGGGCATCCGGTTATTAGCCTTGTGCATATGCCTTGTTATACATAAAGAAAGGTTAACCATAAGGACAATGCATATGTGGGTTCATTGGAATCATAAAAACATTCCCTAGTGGCACAAGTTCTTTGTGACGCTTAAGGTAAGAGAATGGTGACTGACAAATGGGATCTCTCTATGAGAGATGTTATTCATTTGCCACACTACCATATTGAATTCATATCAATAAAGTTGAGAACATTCGTGACCATGGAAGGCTATGTGTGTATACATGCAGTTACTACCATGATTCAGTGTTTGAGACTTTATGGGATATGATTGACTATTAAGAATTATCTTTAGACCAATGTGCGCACATACAGTACAATTTCAATTAATATAGTCCAAGTGGGAAAATGTAAGAGTTTTCCTAATGTGAACTACATTAATTGATATTGTAATTTACCATTTTATAGTTATTGTAAAACAGGGTTGGTATAAGGTAAGATAGATGGTTTCTTAATTAGTCTAATATGGGGCTAGCTAGTGTGGGCCGAGTTGAGCCCGGCCCATAATGAGGGGGCCTGGAAACTCTATAAATAGTGCTCAAGTCTCTTCTCTAACTCTAATTCTCACATGTATCCTCACATAAGGAGTGTTAACCTAACGCTAAAAGGGTGAGGGAGCCGTCTCATTGAGCTAGTGATACGGAGAGCAATAGAGGAGAATGACTTGCGCATGGAACATCGATTTTCCGCTTCCATTTAAAGAATGATGGATCCTAAAACAGGTGCGTTAATCTTTCTACTCAATTATGCATGTTCTTGTTCTAGTTATAGAGATATTGGGGTTGCGCAATTTGCATCAAACAACACCTCCTCCAGGAAACACATGGGGCCTATCCTCATCCATACATTAACTAGGATTGTCTCAATCCCTCTCTTATTTTGACCTCTAATCGTAATCATAGACTCCACTCTTCTTAATCAACATAAAGTAAGCACAATCAATCACAAGTCAATTTGTCATTTTCGCAGATTATTGCAATGAACACGTAAAATGATTCATGAAGCTTCTTTATCAGCTTTAAAAATAGTCAAGTCAACTCATAATACACAATTTATAGCATTATTCGATGGTCGATACCACAAAAAAAAATCTAGTGCGAAGGCAGATTTTATGTGAAAAGAAATAAAATTGAGACTTATAACTTACATATTAAATTGAGTGGGCACTGAAGTCCCAAAGCATAGATGCTGGAAATGAACCACGTGACGCACGTGATCTTAACTTAGTAAGTCTAGTCATGCATCGGTCTGTTCTTGTTCTTATTACATTACTTTTTTGGTTAAAAAACAGTTGCCCGGGTCAAAAAACTAGAAATATTGGACGTGCGATATAAAAGGGTCATATGTTTCCGGAACCGCACAACCGATAAATGGCCGGAAAACCAATGGCAAAGTCTATCTCCTTCTTCCTCACCAGAGTCCTGTTTGGAAGAACCAAAGCAACCACCGATATCGAAGCAAAACGGACCCAAAGGTCCTGTTTGCCGAAACATCCCTCGAAGGCTTCCCTTCAGAAACGCTCGTCTTCGACTTTGAGGGCACGCTCCTTCGGTCCTCTTCCCTCTTCCCTTACTTCATGCTCGTGGCCTTCGAAGCAGGAGGCTTCTTGAGAGCTCTCGTGCTGCTTCTCACGTACCCTTTCGCGTGCATGCTCAATCAAGAAACGATGCTCCACGTGATGGTGTTCGTATGCTTTGCTGGAGTCAGAAGAGAGAGCTTTAGGCTCGGAAGAGCCGTTTTGCCCAAGTTCTTCTTGGAAGACTTGGGCCGCGAGGCGTTCAATGGCGTGATGGGTTTCGGGCAAAGAGTGGCGGTCACAAGGTTGCCGAGGGTCATGGTGGAGGAGTTCTTGAAAGAGTGGTTGGGGGTCGACATGGTGGTGGGAAGAGAAGTAGCGGTGATCCTGTTGGTAATTTGTTTATAAAACAAATGAAGAGGTGCCTTGTCCCACATCGAAAAGATGTGAGTACGCACGTGGATAAAATTTGGCACTAACCGACGATCGTTAATTTTATTTATTGAAAATTCGGATTTATTTTTATAAAAAGTTAACTATAAAGTATTGTTGAAACGGTGCGATTGTTCATGAAAAGTTACGGTTATTTTTAATTTTATTTATTTAATTTCGAATTTTTTTATGTCTTTTCAATGTAAACTTTGAGACGTACTTGTTCATGAAAGGTTGCATTTGTTCTTTTGCAATCTTTTGAAGAGTTGCCTCTATTCGAAAGACAGAGATAAGTACGTTTGTTTTGAGATCAAACACATATATTCTTCAATTTTTTATTTTTTTTTTCGTTTTCTTTCAAGAGAAACTACAGACATTATTTCTAATCGTTTCCCATGAGAGATCCTGGAGAAATACTAGAATTGCTATCTAGTATTCTCATTTGAGACTTTGTTGTATCCAGGAGGAAATTTGCCGATGACCATTAACAACTTATTGGGGCAAGTAAATCCTTAAAGAAAGTGATATCACTCCTCAAAGTCTGACTCGAGTACTTTAAAGATCCGACTTTATTATCCTACCCAATTCAAAGCCATATTTTCCCAACAGATCCGAGGGTGGTTCACAGGTTTGATGGAGAAGAACAAGGCGAGACAAGAGCTGATTCTGCTTCTTGGAGAGGGAAGTTTAATGGGTTCTCGTGCAACTTGTGTCGGATGCTTCAGCAAGCCATGGCCTTTTGATCATCACCAGCTTGCTACATTCTTACACATGAATCCTAGCCATCGTTACAAAAATATCCTAATACATTAGGCTTTTGCCATTGGAGTAGTGTTTAACGGCGCAAGACCAGACTCTAAATTTAGGCTTCGGCGACATGGCTCTTACCTGAACCCAATAAACCGATCTCTCTCTCTCTCTCTACTTGCTTACAGACACATGCAGAATCAATTAGTTTAAGTGATCAAGCTTTCATTCTTATCTTTTGCCATGCGAATCCTAGCCATCTTTATGGAAATATCCGAACTCCCTAGACTTACGCCATTGGAGTAGCGTTTAACAGCGACCAACGTCCAAATTTAGGCTTTGGCGACATAACTCTTAGCCGAGCCCAATAAACCAAGATCTCTCTCTCTGAGAATAACACGGGCTTGAGTACGTGTACATCTATGTTCGATAAAAGATCTCTTCGACATGATCATGTCCGAAGGGGCCGAGAGAGTGACGGGGACGGATTAGTTCCGATGGCATACTTGGATACCCCCAGAATATATACACATTCCAGGCTTCTATAACACAAGTCATCGGGCCACCTTTTGGCCCTAAGCTTACATGCATCGTCTTTTACGAGAACCTTGAGTACGGATCTTCTGCTCATGCGCTAAAAGATTAGAACCGGACAAAACCTGATGGGATGGCAAAGAGTTATTCGATCAAACATTCTGGAGAGAGAGAAAACATGTGAAAATGGCGCCACATGCTCAACAACAGAAGGGAGCCCGAACGCTGAATATATTAAAGCATTATACGAGAAGGTTTGTGAAGATGAGGGCTTCAAGGGCTAAAAAGAAAAGCAACAAGCACTAGAAAAGCACGGTTTCCTTACGCACTCCAGTACCTGCAGAAAACAAGCAGATAGAAAGAAAAAAAGAAGAAAGAAAGGCAAAAGGTTTAGTGTGGCAAAACATAGAGAAAAAGCTAAAAAGCTAAGTCTCTTATCAACATCCCCATTAGAAAAGTTGACAAAATCATGGAGAAGACCACCATGCACGATCCCAAATTTATTTATAATCACATCATATAATATAATTTCACATCACTCGAGACAAACTCTCAGGGATCCCAAATCAAACTCGCACCCTCCTATGGATCGCCCTACAGACCAGGGACTGTTTCATCTCCATCGACAGCTTTAGCCGCTCCGACAAGTCCACCCCCCGATCCGACCCGACCCACTTGTAGCTCTGCAGCAGCTGGGCTAGCCAGAGCTCCACTGTGGCCAACCCCATGGCCTTGCCGGGGCACACCCTCCGCCCGGTGCCAAAAGGAGCGAGCCTCAGGTCTGAGCCCATGATCGGGAACTCGCCGCCGCCCCCCTCCACAAACCTCTCCGGCTTGAACTCTTCCCGGTCAGGCCAGACAGCCTCGTCGTGGGTTATGGCCCACATGTTCACCATGGCGGTGGTCCCCGCTCGGACAAAGTGGCCGCCAACGTGGGTGTCGTGGACGGCGAGCCTAGCCCAGGACAGGAGCGGGCCTGGCGGGTGCACCCTCAAGGTCTCCTTGACGATGGCCCGGAGCTACGGGAGCCTCGGGAGGTCAGATTCCTCCACAGGCCGGGCCGACCCGATGGCGGCGTCAATCTCAGACTGGGCTTTCCCTTGGATGTCGGGGTGGAGGACCATCCTTGCCAGAATCCACTCCAGGAGGATGGCCACCGTATCAGTGCCTCTGAAGATCATCTCATGATTGAAAACAACACCACAACAAAGGAAAAAGATTTCAACTTTTCACTTTCATCGAGCAAAGAATGCCTCCCCATACCGTCCTCGCAATGCCGCCACCATACGAGATCGCCAACCGAGAAGTGACAAAGCAAAGCAAAGCAAAAGGAACATGCCCCCAGCAGATAAAACGAGATGGATAAAGAATGAGAACAAGATAGAAAGGAGGTGATGGGGGGACAAATATTCAGATCCTCGACACCTTGGGAAGTCTTCGACAACAACCCAAAAAAAAAAAGAGCGAAATGCAATATGCAGCATTAATGATATATACTGAAAGCATCCACCCACAATGAACCCTGAACAAACAAAAGGATGCTCTCGCCAGGACAAACTACAAAGCATTCCCGCATGAAAAAGAAAGATGAAAAAAAACAACCTAGGAAACACATCTGACGCCGAAAATATCCCGACCACAAAGTTTTTCAATCGCATGTTTACTTCCAGACCATGAAAAAGCTAACACTAATATAGAAACACATGGTTTTTTTCTAGTAGAAAAACTAAGCAAAAGCAAGCCATGTATGATAACTCAAACCTGGAAAGCGGTAAAAAAGGAGGACTTACCCACAGAATAGCAATCATGTCGGAGTCGCTGAGACGGTTCTCCTTCTGCAAGTCAAGCAGGACGTCGACGAAGTCTCCGGTGCTCTCATCCTCCTCGTCGCTCCTCTCAACCTTCAACCTCCTCCTCATCCTGTGTTCCTCAATCATCGCCCCCACGAAGGCGTTCACCTTCTCGCACAGCCGGCGGCACCTCCTCCTCACACCCTGCAAGTCCAGGGAGCGCAGCAGCGGGAAGTGATCGCCCCAGTTGAACGCGCCCAGCAGCTCGTACCCTTCGCTCACCAAGCGTTCCAGCTCAAACCCCTCGCCGCCATTGCGGGCGCCGAAGTCGTAGGACCGCCCGAACACCCGAACACGGTGGACATCACATTGTTGAGGGAGCCGAAGTGCAGCACCTTCCTCACCCCGACCTCACCGCGCTCCTTCATGTGGGCCCTGATCTCCCCCACCATTTGGAGCCCTATTCGGGCCCGGGACTTCCCGGACGCAGCGATCCTCCTGGGGCTGAACAGGTGGGTCGTCGAGATCCTCCTCAGGTTGCGCCAGTACTCGCCGTAGGGGGCGAACCCCATCGCCCGATGGAATAGGAGCTCGTATGCCGACTCCTTCACGGGGCGGTTCGCGAAGGCCGAGCTGCTCAACATCTCTTTGGCAGTCTTTGGCTCGCTTGAGATGACGAAGCGGGTGAGCCCCACCGAGAACGCCATTAGCTTCTTGGCCCCCGAGCTCGTCGAGGACGCGGTGCGTGAGAGACCCTGTGAAGGCGAAGACAAGGCCAAGGACAGGGACGCTAGACGGGCCCGGTAGGGAAACCGCCGCCGCTGCTGGCGGGGCGGGCCTTCGAGAGGGCCCACACGAGGCCGCCGGGAGATAGCCAGAAGGCGAAAATGGCGACGAAGAGGACGAAGCAGGTGGCGAGCTGGAGGCTGAGGACAACGTGCGAAGGGCCAGCGTCGGGCCCCAAGACGGCGAAGAGTTCATCGGTCGACACGGCCATGGGAGTGAGGAGACTGCAGAGACGGTGGCTATTGCGTTAGCGGCGGAGAAGGGCGGAGGACGGAGGAGGAGGGGCTGGTGAGAAGAGAGAAGGAGAGGGAGGGTGGTTTTTTTTTTTTTCACATAGAGATGGTGGTTTATATAGGCCACTTTTTAACCCTAGTGTTTACCATCTTTATCCATGGGTCCGATTTGACCGATTTGACCGATTTGTCTACCCCCTTTATTATTTGACCCTCCATCGATTTTTTTTTTTTTGCAAATGTGACACCCGTTCACTTTTGAAATTCATGGATCTGCATGGGAAGGTTGTGGTGGTGGTCCGGTAGGGGGTGGGGGGAATGCCCCCCGGATGTGTACTTTGGCAACACGCCTAAAGCTATTTTTGCCTTACATAGAGGATGTGTGACGTTGAACAACATGCAAATGCAGAGCGTCATAAGAACGGGCGGTCCCACAAATCAAAGAGGAATTGCGTGATCTTCGAGATTACAAATGAGTTACAATATTTATTGCGTGATCTTCAAGATTACAAATGAGTGGACAATTAGCTAGAGCAGCGAGTGCTGTAGCGAAACTGATTGCAAAAGAGGGGAAATCGGCCACATTAAAATTACCTTTAAGGAGGTCCGTTTGATATCCAAAAAATGCTCAGCAACAGTCAAACAAGTGGGGAATGTTGAGATGAACCGGAAAAAGTTGAGTAGAGCCGGATCTAAATATTGACTAGGTAAGCGTCTTGTAGTAAGAGAAGTGGTTATGAACCTGTAGACCATCCTCATTTCCCTTAATTTGTTATTAGATTTCAGATTTTCTAGTTATGTTTTGATAACTTTCCTTTTTATCAATATCTTTGAACAACATGCAAATGCCTTTTATGGAAACATTGGAGCGTCATAAGAGCGGGTAATCCCACAAATCAAAGAGGATTGCGTGATCTTTGAGATTACAAATGAGTTACAATATTTATTACATGATCTTCAAGATTACAAATAAGTTACAATATTTGATTCATGTGTTTCCCTTAATTTGTTATTTGATTTCAGATTTTCTAGTTGTGTTTTGATAACTTTCCCTTTTATCAATATCTTTTCCTTTATTTTGTTATTAGATTTCAATTACTTGGTTATTTTCTAGATGGTGGCCTCCTTATAAAAAGGCACCTAAGATATTGTAATCTGCACTTCTTTATTCAAAATAAATACCATCTTTTGGAATTCTTTTCAAGCATAGCTTTCTCCATGTTAATGTGTCCATAGGAGAATTTGGTCGTTGAGGCTGCTGCTTTTCCATAGAGGATGTGTGCTTCATGGGGGAAATGTAACCCTCGGCTTGGATTCCATTGACTGTTTGAAAATGCTCTCCTATGTGCTTCGGCAACGGACTTGAAGCCGTTGCATCTTATAGAGGATGTGTGCCCATATATGAATTCGATTTTTTGAGCCATCGCCTTATATTCGCATGTTCATATATAGAAATTTGGGCGATCAAATACAGGCCGATTAACTATTTGGGCCGCATGTGTTGCTGCTTAGTAGAATGAGGGGCCATGGCAAGAGTGGAGAATGAGGCTGCGCATGACAACGCTTCTTGGCTGGGAAAGAGTTTTTTTTTTTTTTTTTTCAGAAATTAGTTCTTTTCTATTTTTATTCAATGAAACAATTTCTGAGTAAAAGAACCCGTATGGTAACTACACAAAATTTCTACTCTTAAAATAGAAAAAGAATATAAATGCGTTTGGTAACGCAACGATTCTTTTTTGTATTTATTCATTTTTTATTCTTGCTCACGGATCGCCGATCGGTGGCGGCGGTGGCGGTGGCGATGATGACAACGGCGACGGCCGGAGACCGGCGACCGGGGGCGGTGGCGGCGGCGGCGGCGGGGCGGCTGGCGACCGGCGATGGTGGTGGCAGGCAGTTAGAGGTGGCCACGACAAGAGAAAGGAATAAAAGAAAAATTAAAAAGAAAATTAGCTTAATACTAGAAGTTGTTCTCGGGAACAGAAGCAATTTTTTTTTGTTTCTCGTTTCTATTCCAAAACTATTCTCGGGCTAACTTTCTATTCCGGGGAATTGAAAAACAACTTGGTATTACCAAACGAGTTTCTGTTCTTTTTTTGTTCCGGGAAACAAAAGAACAGAAATTCTAAGAAATAGAAACGTTACTATGCACAACCTGAGTGTGTGCTTGGAAATGCTCTCATATATACTCCGGCAATAATTTGATAGAGAGGTATGTGATGCTTTTTGCTTACTATAGGTCACTTATAAACAGCACTTTGCATAGATGGTGTGTGTCCAAATGAGATTAGTGCCCATAATAGGGAATTTAGTTGTCTAAGTTGTCGCCTTATATACAGAATGCGTGTTCATATATGTGGCACCCCCACAACCCGGTAGGGTCACCACAGATACTAAGCATTTAACTCTAAAAACATACACAATACTTATTTAGCGTTAGTAAAAAGGAGTTATAAATTTGACCGAGGTTTAGGCGTAAAACTTTTTTTTTTTTTTTTGAAAAGGCTTTAGGATTTAGCGCGGCTCTCAGCGAAAAATAAGAGGCAAGTCTCACCATCTCTCCACTTCCTTAACGACAGCACAATGCACACCAACTATTGCAATTGAAAGAAAACACAAGGCCGAACCACTTTTATTTACATATATATTTTTACGAAGGGTTTTCACGAGTCGGTACATCAAAAGGTAGGCCAAGACTCCTCCATACGCTCGGCCGTCAACCTCAAAAAGGAACACTCGACCCACTATAATCAACGTGTATAATCCTCCCCTCAGACTGCTAGTGTCGGCTATATCTCAAAAAGTTGCAACTCCTACTCCTCACGCGCGAGCCATCACACCCACCCTGGTGCGTCAGGTGGTGGGGGTGGCAGCATCCCCATCATCACTCCATCGCGGCGAACGTGGACAGACACGTACTCCTGAATGACCGGGCCCCCAGACAGGCCCACGTCATAAGTCATGATCGCGCTAACCCGTATGAACGTCAAACCAGGAATGGCGGGACAATCGATCTCCATCAACTCGACCTCCACATCAGAAGGAAGGCCGTAAAATACTCCCCGCGTGACGGTAGGGAGTGGCATCGTACTAATCTGGAATGTTGGTCCCCGAAGGAGTGAGTACAACCACTCAGTAGGTAAAGGAATCCAACAACCACTCAATGCATCATACAATACAATCATCACATCATACATGTCGTTCATGCATTCAAGCATACTTACCTCGAAGCTATGTATATAACATCATACATCATCATAACACGTACATATCATCAGGCCATGAATGATCATCATCGTATCATATTGTTTATGCATATCATCATCATCTCTTATATACATGTCATCATGTCATAGGTGATCATCATCATATCATGTCACATATATGCATATCATCATCATATCTTGCATACATGTCATCATGTCATAGGTGATCATCATCATATCATGTCACATATATGCATATCATCATCATATCTTATATACATGTCATCATGTCATAGGTGATCATCATCATATCATGTCACAAATATGCATATCATCATGCCATAGGTAATCATCATCATATCATGTCACATATGCATGATTCAATTTCCACTTTTAACTTTTAATTCGATCACCACATCACTCTTTCTCGGGATCATCAAATTTATCCCATACTTTTCACTCGCATCCCATCCTGGCATCGCGAGAGAAAAAAAAAAAAACTCCGGCATTCAGCCATTCATGGCCACCGGGCATCCGGCACCCCCACATCCCGGGCATCTCGCATCCCAACTAGCATCACGAGGCATCCCCTCGAGCAAAGACCTCCGAGGCTTCCGGCACCCAACCATTCCGAGCATCCTGATACTCCCAGGGCCATCCGGTCATGTATCTCTATACATTCCGAGCATTATCATCCTCCACAAACAGCTCCCTCATTTATCATTGTTCATGTTTGCCAATTTAGGTCTTAATTTACCATGCACATGATGTAATGGTAAAACAAAATTACCTTCATTCTTATACATGCATCATCAATCATTAATATACGTGCAGCAAAATGCAATCTCTCATAGCAATTAGATTCTTATGGAATGTATGCCACTCAAAATAATTTACTTACCAAATTCATTTAGAATTTATTTAAATTCCAATTTATCCTATTTTGCAATTATTTAAATTAAACATTCACACAAATCCCAAAATCATGAGATTAAAGCATATGATAATTTAAGACAATAAAATAGTGATTTCCTAAAGAAAAGCACATGGCAAATCAAGTTCTACACAAAAGATAATGTTCACAAAATAAACGCATGGAATCTCGGACAAAGGCAGAATGTGCAGTTTTCTAAGTAATTCAATTAAAATACCCAAACGACCTCCGAAAATTATGAAATTTTACCAAGTTATAGTTAAGACACTAAATTAGATTTTTCATGAAGGATTCTAGGCCAAATTTGCTTTAGATAAACTTCTATAGTCATTCGAAGCTACGGGTCAGATCACCGAAACGTCCAGGGTCCCTATGTCCGAAAGATTAAGGTTTAACCTACCTATCCTTCTTCGTTTTCTCTAAAATTTGGATATGTTTTACTTCTAGAGGTCCCCTACAACTTTCATGAAGGAACTTAAACCAAATTTCCAAAGAATAACCTCCATATGAGTCCATGAAGTCTCGGGTGTCCTGTACCGTGTCTCCAGATTTACCACCTTCAAGAATAGGTCGATTTCCTAAGCTATACTTGTTCATTTTGCTTCAAATTTGAGTATGTTTATCTTTAAGATCTTTTTCAAAATGATGATGCTCTACAAGTTTTATGAAGGAGTCGAAGAGGGATTCTTGGTAAAAATCAACATGCAGCCACAAATCTACCACAAGGTCAGCAAGGTAGTTCCAGATCTAGAGTCTCCGTAGGATGGGGTTTTGACCCCTTAAATCTTCATCATTTTGCACGAACTTTTAGTATGTTGTATTTTAAAATGTTAGCTACAACTTTCATGAAGAGATCCAAGTCAAAATCGAACTCCAAATATGCATTCAAGCTCCCACAAGATTCTGACTCCAGTGGCTCATGCGAAAACAGCAAGGTTCTTCAAAAATAAACCACACTAGCTTCGGTTCCTAGCTTCTAAACATCCAAAAATTCAATCATACATGCGAGACACACATGCAAGAGTAGAAATGGACCCTAAACTTGCCTCTAACTCAAATGGAAACGGCGGCACACGGCGGACGAACGGCGGCGAGCGGCGGCGACGGACGGCTCCTCCTCCTCTCTCGGCCCCCTCTCTCTCACACACACACACTCTCTCTCTCTCTCTCTCTCTCTCTCTCTCTCTCTCTCTCTCTCTCTCTCTCTTTGGGCGACACTCCCCCCCCAAACCGGTCACTCTCTCCTTTAATTTCCCCAAAAGGCAATCATTAGATTGCCTCCCAAGGGCCAATGCATGTTTGGCCCCCTTGCCACTGGCAAGGCCCATGAAATGGGCTTGGGCTTTGGGCTTTGGGCTTTTGGGAGAAGTGGGCCGGCCACTCCTCCCCCCTCTTGGTCGACGGCAGCCCTCTTGTGGGCCTTAATGGGCCGGCCAACTTGGCCCATTAAGGTCCACTCTTGGGCCTAAGGCCCAATCAAATTCCCTTCCCTTTCTTTTTTTTTTTTTTTTTTTTATCTTTCTTTTTAGGGACTTAATTACTAAATTCCACATAACCAAAATCCTATAATATTTTATCTATGGAAACTTAGTCTATAAAATGCATGGCCAAGCATAGACTATTCTCATTAATTTACCCTATAATCCAAATTTCAAATTAAATTAAGAACACAAGCACAAAACACATAGCCTTAAGAGAAAACTAAAGGCTAAAGCATAACCCATAGGTAAATTCATTACCTATTTAAGAGCTTTAAGACACCTTAAGGCTTGCCCCTAATTTCTGGGATGCCACAATATATGGGAATTTGGAAAATCAAATTTGGAAGTACACCCTCATTCCAATAGGATTTGACCAATTGGGCCACTCATGTTGCCGCTTATTAAAAAAGAGGGGACATGGCACGAATGGAAAAATGTGTATGTGCTTGGAAATGCTCTCATATGTACTTTGGCAACATACTTAAAAACCGTTGCATTTTACGGAGCATTTGTATCCATATGGAAATGGTTGTTTAAGCTGTCGCTGGATGTCCATCTAAGAATTTGATTGGCTTAGCTGGATTTGTGTCCATCTAAGAATTTGATTGTTTAAGCTGTTACTTCCTGTAGAAGACGTTTGTCCATATGGGATGTGTGCCCATATTAGGAATTTGGTTGATTGAAAATGGAAGTACCAACCCCATTCTGATTGGAACGACTAATTGGGCCACTCGAGTTGCCGCTTATTAGAAGAAGGGGTAATGACATTTATGGAGAGTGTATATGTGCTTGGTAACGCTCTCATATGTACTTTGGGAAGCATATCAGAAGTTGTTGCATCGTTTGGAGGATGTGTGTTCTCAAGGGATTTAGGTTGTCAAATAAGTATACCATACTCGAGAAGTTTGCTTCGATCTCCATCGGGAAAATTGGTTGGGGGCTTCTTGATTTTGATCTTTAAGGATGTCATCAAATATAGAAGTACACCCTCAATCCAATACAACGGTTTAATCGGACCATTCGGATTGCCGCTTATTAAAAGAAGAGTGATAACTCTATAAAAGTAGAGTTATTTTACCTATTTTAGGCAACAATTAATGCAATATCTATGATAAAATATTTGAATTTCATTCTGATTATTTGAATTTTCCTTATTTATGCAGAATAATGATATATGGAGAAGATAAGGAAAAGGATGGCAAAACCGATGAATTTAAATCAAGCAGCAGTGGGAGATAGATATCAAATCAAAATCCTCTGATTTACTCCCTAATTTTGTGTGCAATTGGTTGGAAATAAGGATCTTGGATATATCCTATGAAGAGGAGAATAAAGAGAGGGAGAGACCAGTTTTTCTGTTAGATTGTTTTTTTCATTATTCTGAGAGTTTTTCAAGTATTTTGAAGAGAAGACAAAAGTGGTGATAGAATTCTTATTCTTTGATTCAAGATGCTAAATTTAATTTTTATTTTTATTTCTTCATCTACTATGTTCTAATTTTCTTTTGTTAGGGCTATGATGTAGCTTAACCATGATGATGTGAATTTCATGATTTTTATATTTTACAATTGATTTCATTCATGTGAGTTATATATTATTGTGCTTAATGCTTTTGAGTAACTAGCCACCACTTGAATGATCTAATGTGCATGTTTGAGACTGAGAAGTGATAATATGCAATTGCTCATTATAATATATAACCATGAATTAAATGTGGATAGAAATATACCGCGTTACTTGTGTAGCTTTCGATGATAAGGTGATCCAAAAGACTCATTGTAAACCGAGAATATTCATAGTTTTTCATGCATTTATGTTTATTTTAATTCACATAGAGATATAGTGAATTAATAAACTGAGTAGGTTTGCTATACTTAGAGATATGATAGTAAATAGGTTAGGAAATTCCGCTATCACATGTTTGATATCGTTCTTGTACTCACAACAATCTGAAATTTATATATAGTGGTTATGGTGAAATCGAATGCTCTAACATATTTATTTGATCAATTTACTACATTTAGTCTCCAAAATTTGTTTTTAATTTATTCTCAATTATATTTTGATTTGTTAAATAAATTTTAGAATTAATCTATTTTAGTATTTAATTAGTTTATTAATCATTGATCTCCGTGGGACGATACTCTTTCTCATCATTATATTACTTGTTTGACACGTTCACTTGCGTGTATAATTTTATGAACAAGTTTTTGGTGCCATTGCCGGGGATCGTTTGTTTAATACTAATTAATATTGATACTAGATAATTCTAAATTTAATCTAGCTTTCGTTTTGTTTTATTTTTCAGGGTGTACATTGGTTTATGACACGTAGCCAACAAGGGAAACTTGTTGAGCTTGATCTGGAAATCGAGCATACATTCAAAAGGCGACTGAGAGAACAGAGATATCACGCTAAGAAGATGGCAAACGGTGATAATGAAAATCCATGTAACTATGCTACGCCAACAGTTCAAGGCGCCACATCAAGTATCAGAAGACTTGCAATTCAAGCAAACAACTTTGAGATCAAGCCATCACTCATTCAGATGCTTCAACAATCAATGCAATTCAATTGGCTACCAAGCGATGATCCAAACACTCACATCAATGCTTTTCTTGAAATTTGTGACACCATTAAATATAATGGAGTTACAATGATACTATTAGATTGAGATTATTTCCATTCTCTCTTAGAGACAAAGCTAATAGTTGGCTTTCTTCTCTTTCTGCAGGATCAATTACTACATGGAATGATATGGCTCAGAAATTTCTTGGTAAGTTCTTTCCACTTGCAAAGTCCGCAAAGATGTGTAACGATATTACTAATTTTATGCAGATGGATAATGAATCATTATATGAAGCATGGGAAAGATTCAAAGAATTTCTTAGGAGATGCCCACATCATGGACTACCCATATGGATATAGGTACAAACTTTTTATAATGGCTCTAGTACAAATCTTCGTTCTATGATTGATGCAGCTGTAGGAGGAACTCTAAATAATAAAACACCACAAGAAGCCTACAATTTATTAGAAGAGATGGCATCAAATAGTTATCAATGGCCTACTGAGAGACTCCTAACAGGAAAAGTTAGTGAAGTTCACGAAGTGGATGCTTTTGCTGCACAATTTGAAGCACTCAACAAAAAACTAGATAATATGAATGTTTCAGTCATGAAAATTTAGAATTTGACATGTGATTTTTGTGGTGGAGGACATGTTAGCACAGAGTGTCAGGTAGGTAATACTTTTAAACAATCTCATGAAAATTCTAACTTTGTTGGGAATTTTAACAGGTACAGAATAATCCCTACTCCAACACGTACAATCCGGGATGGCACAATCATCCAAATTTTTCATGGAATAATCAGAATGTGATGAGACCACCAGGATTCAAACAATCAGAAGAGACAAAGTCAAATTTGGAAGATTTAGTCACCAAACTTGCTAATATAACTCATGACTTCATCAAAAGCACGGATGTGAGATTTCAAAATTTGGAAATGCAAGTGGGTCAGTTAGCAAGCATGATGTTAGGGAGACAACAAGGTTCTTTGTCGAGCAACACAGAGAAAAATCCAATTGAAAACATAAAGGCTATTACCCTGAGAAGTGGTAAACAAGTGGGAGAAGAAAAGATTGTCAGAGACAAGGAAGATGTGGTCAATAAACAATCAAACGAGACAAGCAAGAATAAACTTTTTCCAAATAATCCCAAGCCATATGTGCCGCCAATTCCATTCCCTCAGCGACTCCAGCAGCACAAAATAGATAAGCAATTTTCTAAATTTCTTGATGTATTTAAAAAATTGCACATTAACATTCCTTTTGTAGATGCTTTAGCGCAAATGCCTAGTTATGCAAAAATTTTTAAGGAGATTTTGATAAACAAAAGGAAGCTGGAGGATTATGAAACTGTGAAGTTAAATGAGGAGTATTCAGCCATCCTACAAAACAAATTGCCTCTGAAATTAAAAGATCTAGGGAGTTTTACTATTCCTTGCACTATTGGGGATTTTTACTTTGAAAAAGCATTATGTGATTTAGGTGCAAGTATTAATTTGATGCCTTATTCAGTTTTCAAGAAATTAGGATTAGGCGAGGTAAAAGCAACCACAGTATCACTTCAACTGGCTGATCAATCAATTAAATATCCGAGAGGTATTGTGGAAGATATTTTGGTAAAGGTTGACAAATTTATCTTTCCTGCAGATTTCATAGTTCTTGACATGGAGGAAGATTTTGAGGTACCACTTATCTTAGGTCGACCTTTTCTAGCAATATGAAGAGTTCTTATTGATGTACAACAAGGAAAGTTGATTCTTAGAGTTCAAGATGATCTTGTTTCATTTAATGTTTATAAAGCAATGAAATATCCATCTGATGATAATTTTTGTTTTAGAGTTGAGACAATTAACAAGTTGGTGAATAAGGTTTTTCAGGAAAATATTTTTAAAGATCCACTTGAAGCATGTCTGATTCAACCAAGGGACAAAGATATTCAGAATGATGAGATAAAGGAGTACGTAAATTTCATGGAGGCAATTCCACCATATTCAAGGCAAAATGCAATTAAATTTGAGGATTTGGGACAACGAATTACAAAGCCTAAACCATCATTTGAAGAGCCTCCAATTCTTGAACTCAAACCCTTACCGTCTCATTTGAAATATGCTTATTTAGATGGAGTTTCTTCTTTACCAGTAATTATATGTTCTTCTTTTAGAGATTTGATGGAGGAACAATATAAACCCACTATCCAACCTTGGAGGCATTTGAACCTAAAGATGCAAGAAGTAGTGAATGATCAACGTTTGAAGCCCTACTTTGAAGGTGGTTACAACAAGCAGAAGACCACCTTTGAACTTTATCCTCTAGATTAACGACATCTAAGATAGTTTGGCTAAAAACTATAAAGCAAGCACTTCTTGGGAAGCAACCCAAGCATTTTAATTATGTTTTTTTTTTTTTAAATTTATTGTTAAGTTTATTATGTTTTGCAAAAAAAAAAAAAAAAAGATTAACTTTTCTCTGTTTTATCCAGGTTAATTTTTAGGGAGCACCTTTCAAGAGTTTAATCCTCTATGGACTTATCCTACAACCAACAAAGTTTTCTTCTTCCTATTCTATTTTTTGCATTGAGGACACTACTTCATTCAAGTTTGGGGGGGAGACAAGTTTTTTTTGGATAATTTTTTTTATCACGATTGCATTTTTGGTTGTGAATTTTTGCGATTCTTAGGAAAATTTAAATTTTATTTAAACTTGCAATTGATGTGTGAGTTAATCTTAATTCTGATTATGTTAATCCACTTACCGAGCACTAAAAGTCCTTAATTTTTGAATTGTGTGTAAATCTAGAGAACATTCATGTGAAGTATGTGATTTTCTTAAATTTCACCAAAATCTTAGAATTTGTTTGATTTTCTCTTAAGGCGAAATCCTAAGATAAATCTAACTGAGAAAATGATTTAGGCAATTTTTGGATTGATTGAGCCTTTCAAGCTAACCCTGTTTATTTATCCATAGTCACCCCATCGAGCCTTAATTACTACCCAATTTTTCATTGGCATCCATATATATTTTGCCTAGCCATTATCAAATTACATCATTGTCCCAGGCCCTATGAACATGTTGATTTTTTTTTTTTTTTTGGGATAAAAAATTATTTGAGCTTGATAGAAATTTGGGAGGAAGGATGGAGTACGAAAAAAAAAACAAAAAAAAAAAGTGATTGCTATGGTTGTTTGGGGTGTATTATGAAAAAAAAAAAATATTAGCTTTTATAGTTCCACCATAAAGCAATTCAAAAGAAAAAAAAAAAGAGAGAAAGAAAAAAAAAGAAAAAAAAGAAAAGAGAATGAATTCAATTTGAGTGGCAAAGCCTTTTTGGATACTCAATGGGTTGGAAATTTTCATGTTATATTAGCCCAGGGACTTTATTTTTGATTGAGAAACTCCATTAGTGGAAGGAATAAAAGCAAACCTTCAAAAATTATTGAAAAAAATCAATGTGAATTTATCTGGAGAAAGAAAAAAAATGCGGACTTTTAAAACATAGAGAATGAATGATGATATTTGGTGGCAAAGAAATTATCTTTCATGAAGGTTGTTAGCTTGAAATTGTCTTAATTTTGCTCGACAATGACATTGGCTCTAAAAATAGAGTTATTTTACCTATTTTAGGCAACAATTAATGCAATATCTATGATAAAATATTTGGATTTCATTCTGATTATTTGAATTTTCCTTATTTATGCAGAATAATGATTTATGGAAAAGATAAGGAAAAAGATGGCAAAACCGAGAATTTAAATCAAGCAATAGTGGAGATAGATATCAAATCAAAATCCTCTGATTTACTCCCTGATTTTGTGCACAATTGCTTGGAGATAAGGATCTTGGATATATCTTATGAAGAGGAGAATAAAGAGAGGGAGAGAGCAGTTTTTCTGTTAGATTGTTTTTTTCATTATTCTGAGAGTTTTTCAAGTATTTTGAAGAGAAGACAAAATTGGTGACAGAATTCTTGTTTCTTGATTCAAGATGCTAAGTTTAATTTATATTTTTATTTCTTCATCTAATATGTTCTAATTTTCTTTTGTTAGGGCTACAATGTAGCCTAACCATGATGATGTGAATTTCATGATTTTTATGTTTTACAATTGATTTCATTCATGTGAGTTATATATTATTGTGCTTAATGTTTTTGAGTGACTGGCCACCACTTGAATGATCTTATGTGCATGTTTGAGACTGAGAAGTGATAATATGCAATTGCTCATTATAATATATAACCATGAATTAAACGTGGATAGAAATATACTGTGTTATTTGTGTAGCTTTCGGTAATAAGGTAATCCAAAAAACTCATTATAAACCGAGAATATTCATAGTTTTTCATGCACTTATGTTTATTTTAATTCACATAGAGATATAATGAATTAATAAACTGAGAAGGTTTGCTATACCTAGAAATATGATAATAAATAGGTTAGGAAATTCCGCTATCACACGTTTGATATCGTTCTTGTACTCACAACAATCTGAAATTCATATCTAGTGGTTATGGTGAAATCGGATGTTCTAGCATATTTATCTGATCGATTTACTACATTTAGTCTCCAAATTTTGTTTTTAATTTATTCTCAATTATATTTTGATTTGTTAGATAAATTTTATAATTAATCTATTTTAGTATTTAATTAGTTTATTAATTATCGATCTCCGTGGGACGATACTCTTTCTCATCATTATATTACTTGTTTGACACGTTTACTTGTGTGTAGAATTTTACGAACAAAGAGATAATGGCACGTATGGTTTTTGAAGTTTGATTCGATGTGAATACTTGCATAATTGGTTTATATCGATCCTTCCTGGTTGAAACCAGGCATAAAAATGATATCATCTCCCAACTTTTAATCAAGTCAATGCAATCCATGAATTTTAGTTTGGTGTGCAATGCCATCCTTAGACTTTTGATTCGTTCATGTTATCCATAAACTATTAATAAATGTTCAACATAATCCATTGAATATATGAAAAATTTAAAAATTTCAAGAACTACACTAAACATTAAATCAAAGTTTAAATCATACCGAACAAATTAAAAGTTCACAGATGACATTACATATTGGACCAAAGCATTATATCAAAATTTAGGAACAACATTGTAAAAATTAAAAGTATAGGAATGACACAACATATTGAGTCATCCTCACACCCAGCAAATCCAGCAAGCACAGAAGAGGGAAGTGATCGCCCCATTTGAACACGTTGATCAGCTCGTACAACTCGAGCCGTGTGCTTCCATGGCCGCCATTGCGAGCGCTGAAGTCATAGGACTTTCCGAAAGTGTGTGGCCCTGTGTGGAAAGTGTGTGGTCCAGTGGGAAAATGCTCTCATGTGTACTTTGGCAACATACTTAAAAGCCTTGGCTTCGCATGGGGGGGTGTGTCCGTATGGAAATTCGGTTGCTTGTGTTGTTGCCTTCAAGGAGGATGTGTCTCCATATGGGAATGTGGTTGTTCGAATATGGAAGTACACCCCGATTCGATTCAATTCGATTGACTAATTGGGCAACTCGGATTGCCATTTATTAGAATTAAGGGGTAATGGCACGAATGGAGAATGTGTACATGCTTGGCACGCTCTCGTGTAGACTTTGGCAACATACTTAACGCTATTGCCTTGTATGGAGGATGTATCCATATGGAAATTTGGTTTGTTTAAGTTATTGCCTTCTGAGGAGGACGTGTGTCCATACGGAAATGTGGTTGTTCGAATATGGAAGTACACCCTCGATTTGATTCAATTCAATTGACTAATGGGACTACTTGGATTTCCGTTTATTAGAAGAAGGTGTAATGGCACAGATGGAGAATATGTATGTTCTTGGAACTATTCTCATAAGTACTTTGGGAACATACTTTAAAATTGCTTTAAATCTGGATAGGATAACAAATTATCATACCCTGCTGTCATAACCTCTTTTTTTCTGTTCGGGGGAAAAGAAAAAAAGGTTTAGGGGTATTCGCCTAAAGAGGCGGACCAATAGCCTAGATTAGGCGCAAGCTCTCCCAAGTCCATACCTCGCACAACGTTGGATTTTGTATTTTTATTCTTAACAACCTATGTATTTCTAGGAGTCGTCACTAGCCTATTGGGGTCGGCTAGAAACCAATCAAGACACGGGAGTGTTGTCTCAATTCCTACGCAACCAGAGATTTCTAGGAACGGTGACTTGTTTACGCCAATGTTTCTATTAGCGTCCTTGCGGTACCACTAACTTGGAAGGTTATTCATCTAAATGGCCACACAATCTTGATTACCAATTATAATCCTTATAAAACCACTAAGCGTCCATGCACATGTTTTTGTATGTTTGTTTTCCTTGATTTCTAGACTAATCCTAACATAATTTAGAAGATAAATTTACACTCAAATTAATGAAAAGCGGTGTATAAGTAAACATCAAAGAAATTGAAATAACTTGAAAATAAATGCAGAAAAGGAAAACCCGATACAAGTCAGGCAAATAATATCACATGGCCTTATTATCACGCCCCGAGACAGGACCCTCGTGAGCGAAATGAGAATTTAAATATACATGAAATTACTCTAGATGCATGAAATTACGTTAAATAATTTTAATCTACGCAAAATAGATTTTTTACAAAAATGATTATAGAATATCAAAATAACATTAAATTAGGAAAAATGACCTTATAAATTAATAAAATTTCATAGATGTCATTTTTACCCTAGTTTGATACTATCTAACATTTTTTGATATTTTTGAAATTTTCAGATTTTTTTCCCTTGTTTTTATTATTATTTTAAAAAATAGTTCCTTAAACGAATCTATGCTAACATGGAATAGCACAGCACATGAATATCACAATAATCCAACTCAAATCGATCATTTCAAGATCGAAACTTGGTTTGCGCATTTCGTCGAACACTTGGCGTACATCAAATCATCTCAAATCAGCTTCCTCGGGCCATGTTTGTGGCCTCAATCTTGACCCATGAGCAATCTTATGTGGAACTAAAGCATCAAGATTATACTACCACATGCAATGAGTAATATTAGATAGAAATCATAGCCTACAACGCACAAGAACCAAGCTAAAATCGGCTTCAAATATGTGGGTTGAGCTAATTTTGGAATATGGGTTTGAACCCAAGTCAAGCAAACAAGTTGCATGCCCATATTCAAGCCCCAACACTCATCACATACGAGATCTAAAGGAAACATTACTTGATCCAAGTGAAAGTAGGTAACATGAGCTTTCAAATGCAACAAACATCACAGAGAATGACTAACTGAACACATCAAAACAACCTCTCCAAGAAGCCCACATGTAAAGTCTATACTGACCAGCCAAGAACTAATGTGGATAGGCTTGATTTTTGACAATCTCATAGTTCACACGGGGATTTAAAGACCAAACCAAGCTGACCTATGCATCATTTGTACTCCCATATAACATTAATCAAGCTCGTGAAGATAGAAAACACATGCAAAGGGGAGTAGCAAGTCAAACATGTATGGCTCTTGAAAAGGTTTCAAACACTTGGAAAATTTCAGTCTTAGAAATCAGTTTTCTAGGCTGGTTTTCCTCTTGATTTTTCACTATTAAAACACGTTCAAAATCGAACAAAAATACATCTAAGATACTTACCTTGCTTACTAGTTTCTTTTTCAAGTGTCTCTTGGCCGAGGAAGCTGATAAATTATCCTTGGGAGCCCATGGAAGTTGGCTTCTTCAACTGGAAAACGATATCTGCAAAAAAAGAACTGATAACGAAGGTTTTCATTGACCTCCAAAATCAAGTTTCAGAACATCTTTTGTTGGCCAAATTAAAACCAACCCAAACTATATATATTCTAGTTTGGTTTTCCAATCATGTATTTCCTTATTTGTCTCTAAAATTTCTCAAAAACACTCAGTTTCCCTCACTCGTGACCAACCAGGCTCAACACTTGAAAAATTTTCAGACTTTCTTGACCCGTCAGGAGGGTGGATTTCGGGGGGCTTTAGGAGACCTTCCCGAACTCTATTTGGGACGTGCAACCTATGGATGGAAAGATCTTTGAGTGAAGTTTCACTCTTTAGTTGAAGGTTTTGGATAATTTTGGCCATAGGTATGTGAAAATTTTACTTTTCTCTCTCGAGGTCAGTATGGATTTTCTAGGTTTTCGATTTTCTAGAGTTGCTTCTAAGGACCTGTTTGGGGGACGGCCGTGAGCTCTCCCCTCTCCCTCCTCGTCTCCCCTCTTTCCTTGCCTGAAAAAGCTTGCTTCATAGATCTTATCCCCTGAATTAAGGGATTTTTGGTCGGTCTTTTGTCCACCTACCAAGCCTGTCAACAGGGCTACTTCAACAACTTTCTGACTTAGCCATAATTTTCCACTTCTGCAGATGTTGAGTGTGCGGACTTTGTTGCGATTTTCCCATGCTTTCAGCAACTTATCCCCGGCCAATTTCCGTCCTATTGCAGTACCAATAATGGTCTTCTATCACGTGCAGAGATCGGGCTAGTTGGGCAGCTGAGGAGGATATGGTGGGGCCACCAAGTTGCTCAACTCCGAATTGGGACCAACTCGTGGACTAAGTTTTGGTTGCTAATTTGAGTGCTTCAATCCATTAATTTGGCTGTGTTTTTTTATCATTTAGTAAGCTCATGTATATTAGTTTAAGATCTTGACCATTTTTCGCAATTGTCTCCACCCAATTTTCCAAGAAAATCCCTTAAAGTTGGCCATTTTATTGCCCGAAAATGCCAATTTCAATGCAATTAGATCTTTTTTGCTTGATTCGATTAATTAGACCTTACCCAAGTTCAATTTCAACTCAATTGGGGGCCAAGATGATGATTTAAGGGTTCGGTCAAAATTTTGCAAAATTTGCAAATTGGTCCCTCAACTTTTGGAAATTACATTTTGGCCCCAACTTGCTGTTTTGATTACAATCTGACCTCCTGGGCTTAGCTAGTCACATTCAGATCATCAACTCCAACTTTTTTTTCTTCTTTTTTTTTTTTCTCTTTTAAATATTTTAAATATTTTTAATTTTTAATGAAAAACATCTTCCATTTAAAAGAAAACTATACTAAACACCTAGATAATTTGACATGAAATATTTTTGTGGAAAAACAAGTTCTTATTTTATTTAAAATGATTTTTGGACAAAAATTTATGTGTTGGCAATGTCCTTCGAATTGGATAAACTTGAATAGAATGCTAGATAAAAAAATCCAAAATAGGGTCGAATAAACCTGATTTGGATTTTAAAAAAAAATTGTAAAAAATGCCAATCGTCGTCCCTTCTGACCTTGCACAATGATTGTCACCTCCGACTACTGCCGATCGTCAAACCCAGATTGGGTTTTTGCATCGTCGACAGATTCGAAGCATCTTCCGATCCTTCTTTCTCAGGGGCATAACTCATAACCACATTCCGCAGCCTCTCTTCTCTGTAGCAAAATATAGCATCCATTACTGCTTGGGCCAATCCGGGCCTCACCAGAATAGATAAAAACAAGGCGTTTTCTTCCATATCTTACCCAAGAACCAATCAATGACAATTTGACGGAGCTTGACGTGAACCTATCTAACCAAAATTCCAGAAGGCAACCGATTTCTTTGCTTACCAGATCTTTTTTCCAAAACACTTTTGAACAATCTGAATCACTCTTGTGCCATTTTTGCAGCAGAATGATCAAAGTAGTGCACTCAGCTCTACTTGGGAAACGTCACGATAATTAACCTGAATCTACTCCTTAACCAAATGGAAAACGCAATGTTCTTCCAAATCTGTTCCGACTCTCCACTGAAGTTGAAGGGGATTAAACCGTCCGAATCAAGAATCACAAATTCAGCAAAGTTAGCCATATACAAGAATCAATTACCAAAAAACAAACAGGGAAATTGTTGGAGCTGGGGATTGGAATTGGAGGGGTTTGGTGCGAAACGCAGTCCCCACCTGCCTTCGTGAAGGAGTACAATAGACAATGGCGGCCATGAGGAAGACAATCCAGGGGCCGACGAATGGGATGGCAGATTCGCCGCACCAGGGGAAGTGTTGGAAGTGGCGGGTGGAGGTGGAGCAGCTTTGGCGCAGAGGATTTTTAAAGATTAAACGAGCCTAACTTGTTGCCTTGCATACAGGATGTGTTCTTGTGGGCATTTGGTCGTCAACTATATTTGCCATTCTTGAGGAATTTGCTTGGGTCTCTATTGGGAGAATAGGCTGGGGGTTGCTTGATTTTGATCTTAAGGTAAGTCACCAAATATAGAAATAACCCTAATTTGATCCAATTGATTAATTAGGCTACTCAGATTGCACTTGTTAGAAGGAAGGCACGAACAATCTTTCAATTTTAATATTACTCCTAAACTTTTAATCTGTCTAGTAGAGCTCAAACCTAGTTCAGTGTACAATATCATCCATAGATTTTTTTATTTATTTATTTGGTATGGTCCCTAAACTATTAGTAAATATTCAATGTAACCTTTAAACTATATAAAAATATTTAAAAGTTTAGAAATCACATTGAACATTGGATCAAAGTTTATGAGCCATAATAGGGAAAATTATTTAAAAAGTTCTAAACTTATTACAATTTTTCCACTTTAGTTTTAAACTTTTTTTTAGGCCATTTCAATCCTAAACCTTTAACAATTGTACTAACTCAGTTCATTTGACCAATTTTGACTAGCCGACACTAGCTATCTGATTAACATTGACATAGACAATATTTTAATAATATTTCATTTTTTCACATTTTTTATTGATTTTTTCTTTTTCACCCTTTTCTTTTTCTTTCTTTCTTCACTTCCTCCACCTTTCTCCAGCCAGTTGCTATTGGCAACCTACCAAAGGCAAGTTCAATGTCTTGGGGAAGCCTAGCATTGCTAGGTGACCTCGCCCAAGCTGCTTGCTAGGTTGGCAATGTCGTTGCAAGGGCTGCCAATGGCTAGGCAAGGCTTGCCCTTCCTAGCAAGGCTCGCCCTTGCCAAATCTAGCAACCATTGAGCCTCGCAATGCCTAACCTTGCCAGTGGTTGCAAGGTTGAAGGCCGTGACCTCACACAGACCTCGGCCTTGGTGAGCCTTGCCGGCCATGGGCAGGTCGTGACCTCGCCAGACCTGACAGGGCCTTGCTCAACCATTTTTCTAGAAAATAATTTTTATAATTTTTTGGAAAATATTTCTCAAAAACGCTACATTTTCCGCGAAACGAATCAACCTTAATAATACAATTTTCAACATAACTTGAACTCAGACAAAAGAGAGGGACCTCGTCATAGCGGATCATCTTGTCAAAGCAAGCGGCAAGATCAATGAAATCCCTGAACACGACACAATTATATAACTTCACGACTCACTACCAAGAAAGACAGATTATGTACATACCATGAGCTAGAAACTGTAGGCTTCATTTACTCAATCACAAGAACCAGGCATCGGGACACTGGCAAATCTCCATGTTTGAATTATTAGAGGCATTTTCATAAACAAAATCCCAGATGCCAGACCAATCATCCACGGAGATGTTGAATTCAATAAGTCCAGTATCTACTGACTCCTAACTCTATGCAAGTTAACCTCCGAATGAGCTGCTGTCCCATGCCCATCGGAGAACAAAGCGAATAGAAATAAACTCGAGATGCAAGGCGATATCTAGTTCTCTTGTACCACAGGGTTATTGCAGCCTTCAGCCACCGAGGGCGCTTTAGATTCAAGATCTCCATGGCCGAATCCGTGGGATCTGCAGCATATCACAGGATAATGTTAAGCAAATAACTTCTGCAATTTATAACTGAATGCACCAGAAATAAGTATATGGTCATTCCAGGGAGGCAAAAAGTGGCTGCCAATGGTCACTTGAACCACCCAAGTGACGTCAGAGCGATTGGCCAGTTCACTTCGCTACGTCTCTCTTTCGTTCAATAATTAAGTCAGAATCAACTGCATTTCAGATAGATCTAGTCCGAAAAATCCAAATATTTTTCCCTTTTGTTTTACCTAGAATCGGGATTTTTGACATCACCCAGTCAACAAACTGGTCCGGGTTTCTCCCAACACCCAAACTGAACAGGACACTGCAAGTTTCCTGGCCCTGAAACAGAATTTTCTCACCCGACCTGAACCAAAATTATCAGTTCAAGTCACAACTAGGTAAGGTCAGATTTCCTAGCCATGCTAGTAAATTAGACACCATGAGTTACAACAGCATTTACAGGTGACTCCATTTGAATATTCGTTTGATTTTTTTTCCGTACAGAGTATTCAGCAGATTAAACAAATCCATTTGCTTCATATAAGTTCCCAATTTGCTTTTGCATGCATTAATTCATTATCTTCTACCTAATTTGGGCAGCATCTCCATATAATGGGAGTAAAGAGATTGCAGTAACAATGGCTCAATGCAAAAAGCTAAAAGCTCTGCATAGTTATACCTCGACTCCATGAGGGCCAATATGTTGCAAGAAATAAAATTAACCATCAGAGTAGTGTATTCATCAGGTAAACTTTCCCGTATATGGTTCACAATAAAAGTTTCAATATCGTAAAGACAAATCTAGACTAAAAAGCAATATAACTTTAGGAGTCATGTAAACCTAAATGGCATGGCCAGGATGCCTGACAACCACCATTTGGATCTTCCCTTGCATCAGTTGTAAGAAGTCTATACAATTGAAACCTCATCAACATATACCATAATGGGATTAGGCAGACTAAACAACCAGATCAGGTTTATCAGGTCTAAACAGTTAAATATTCACCATATTATCTTAATTTGAAGAAAAAGCCTACACACTCCAATGTAATTATGCAGTAAAGATTCCTGTCTCCAGAGTACATTGCACTTATGGACATTTTATTAGGCTGACAGCACAGTTATACGTGTATATGGGCCATCAAAAGTTAGTAAATAAAGCTGCAAATGACAGAAAGCAAAATAAAGAAAAATCCTGCCCTGTTATTAAGCTCACATTATCACTTGCAAGCATTATTCAATCAGTCTATCCTGCTTGGAGAAAGGACTCAACGCTCTAAGAAGCCTTAAAATGATAAGACCACATGCAAAGCTACTCCTACATGAATATCAGGAGCTGCGCCTATTGATATCTATCATCAATAATACACTTACTGAACAGTAATAAATTTGTTGCATTTGCATGTTTTGTATATACTTCATTGTTTATTTTCTTGATATGGGATCATACCTCGATAATTAATACAATTGTAAGAAAAACATCAAGAGTATATTGAACTTAGAAACAATAATAACAAGAGAGTTTGTACACTGAATACTGTTTTATAGAAGTAAAGATACAGATATATAAGCCGTGATAGACATAAATATCACAAACAACTTCATCAGAAATGTATTTAAACTAACGTATCTAGTCTATTAGTTCCCACTAAAGCAACAGTTTCAGAAGCAGGCATTTTAAATTTTCTTTCTGAAAGGCTTCATACCTGCAACAGAATTGACATCGTCACCAATGGATTTTACAAGAATAAACTTTGCTATAGGAGCAATGCCAGCTCATGAAAATTGATAAGGTAAAGGAAACAAGGAGCAACTCCATGAGACAAAATTTGACAAGGTAATAAAGGGCAAAACAAAGGACAAGAGTTTAGGGCTCAACATATCTATGAAATTAGTGCTGCGGATTTAAACTAGAAAATCAAAATGTTCTTCACGATCCACCAGCATAAATATCGTCAATATTGTGTTACATAATGACTTTTGACTTATTTTATCAGTTTCACATAGTTTTGCAGAAAGCAGTATATAAGCAACTTGACCAGAATAAGGAAGGGCAGAATGTGTCTTGTTCAACGCCTCCTCCGCATCAGAAGCAACTTGACCAGAATGAGGAAGGGCAGAATGTGTCTTCTTCGACGTCTCCTCCATATTGGCAAGAACAAACTGATACATGCTGATGATGTATTTCCTAGAGATGCAACAATTGAGTGTCGATCCCCAATCCCCAATTAGAAATGAGCATGCTCATGCGGTACCTAGAGATGTAACATCCACGTGCCAATTCCTACTCTGGTTAGATCAAGGTTCTAAAGAACTGATCCCGACTTCAGAAGATGCCACACATGCTAGTGTCCTGTGTAAAGTTGATCTACTTACCTGTAGATGTTTCAAATAGATGTGAACCATTCATGATTCTCAGTTTGAAGCATAATAATGGATGAGAGGCTACAACCGTCCCATCCTAACCACCCAACTCCATAAAGGACCTTATGTTTTCTGCATCAACCTTGGACTGGGGATACTTTTGTGGTTTGAAGAGCTTCCACAGACCCACCGGATGCTGCTCCTCAGCTTCGTCTACTTCACAGCTTCTGAAAATCTTTTCGCACTCTGGATATGGCTTGACATATGAGTTGTAAAATTTAAGTGTGCTAGGCTTTATCAAATTTTGCAAGCCTACTGGATCGCCTAGTCCCCCGATGGATCTTAAGTACTTGATCACATTGTATCGAGGAAGGATTTGTTTTTCAAAATTCACCCCTAAATACTCAGGCACCTCGACTAGACACTCCACTTCGTAGTTCATATCGCTCAACAAGAAATCAATCTTTCTCTCAATCTCCCCTATTTGATATACAATCAACCTCGGCTCTTTCCACAACACTTTGAAAGCATCTCTGCGAATCAAACCATGCCTGCACAAGCAGTCAAGTCTCAATTTCACTTCAAACCCAGCTCTAAATTCACCTCCCTTTAAAATCTTCTCTTTAATCATCTCTCGGCATTTTAAAGTCCGTAGCAGTTCCAAGCAACGTGAGAGTTCCCCAAGTTCCATGTCAAGAACTCTAGGCTCCCTAAGAATCTCATCTCGAGCCACGTCGTTACCAAAACCCAAATGCCTAAACTCAACAATCAACGGCTTCAACCGATTCTCCACACTCAATCCCAAAATGCCAGGAAAAGTGCGAAACACACGGTCCACCCCATCTTTCAGTATGCCGATTCCCTCCAAGAACTCGACTTTCCCCGAAATTTCACCCTCCCCCATCGCAATAACTCCAGGAACGTCCTCCAGTATCTTGCAATAAGTGCAATCCTGAACTCCTAAACCCTTCAAAACCTTGAAAGTACTACCGAACCTCTCCGGACCGACGTTGAATTTCCTAGAAAACTGGAGGGTACTTACAATGCCAGCAGGAGAAACACCAAGAAAGCCAAACTCCCGAAACACCACCTCCCATTTCCTCAGGAACTCATGCTCCAAAACCCCGGGACACCGACCCATCACGGAGACCACCAGTTCATTGGGTATCTTGAGCGAGGACAAAATGCTCAGTGATCTTTCGGTGTCGCGCAAGCTGGCATCGAGCAAGAACCGGTTCTTCGCGAGGATATCGGGCGACGGGGACGGAGAAAGGCCGTACCTTTGGAAGAGACTCGCCAGGGAGGCCTGCTTCCCGTGCTGGGACGGCGAAAGGAATCGTGGGTTCGGGCCGGAGGAGTCGCCGCCGACTCTTCCGGAGAAACAGCGGCGGCCCGTTTGGCGAAACGCCAGCAATGGCAGCCGCGGCCTCATCTGGTCAAAAGAGGATGATGGGGTTTCGTTTTCTTCTCGCGTGAGCTCGCTCGCCGCGATGATGGCCTGTTGCAGGTTCAGCTGTACGCGGACACCGAGCTCCCGGTCGGTCTTTTTCCGGCGGCGCTCTCCACGCGAACCGCCGCCTAAGATGCGCAGAGAGCTCAATTGAGAAGCTACAGTGTGTTTCTTTTTCTTTTAACCAAAAATTGTACCTTTTATTAGTATTGTAATCGTGTCCCTATATTTTCAACTATTTCCAATTAAATCCTCTTATTTATATAGAATGTCTAATCAAATCCATTTCACATTAAATCCGTCCAAATCCAACATCGTTAGAGAGTGATCGATTTTAGGATGAGATAGGTTCCGGACTTAAAACTTGGAACCTGCCCTACTAGAATTGATTTCCAACTTTTGAAGCTGGAAACTTACCTTATTTTCTTTGGAACCTATTTCATTTTTCTGATCTATTTTGAGGGTTTATTCAAAAATCTATTTTTCATTTCTTCCTTTCTTTTGTTTCTTTTTTTTTATACCAAAATAAATTAATAACAAAACTATTCAATATAAAAGATGAATAAAGGTCAGCGAGCAAAGGCGAGTCAAGAACGAGCAAAGATTAGGAGATTTGAACTAATTAGGGTGAGCCATGAAAAAGCGAAGAGCAAGGTCACTAATGAGAGAGAAAAAGATAGAGAAAAAGATGTTGAGAAAAAAGTTAGTTTTTGGATTTTATGAAAATAATTCCAAATTCAATGTGATTTTTGATTGGTTCTCTACTTAAAATTGAGATCAGATTGATTCTCATTTGCTTCAAAAATTTGGAACTAGAAACTAGACCGATTCCAATACGTCAAGGCAATTTGGTCTGATGGCACAGCCCTAACACCAACCACGAGTAATGATGTAGTGGAAGCAATGAAGACAAATTAAACAAGGTTAATCCAGCCACCATCTACAACTTATGTTGGTGTTTATGTAGGCACTATTTGATTTTACTTCACACTACGAGGGTATCTCAATTGGAATTGGCCATATTTTGAGCCAGAGAGATTCGATTATATATTTTGTTTAACTACGAGCACTTGATTAGAAAAGTAGAAATTACAAGAACCTGATTAAGGAAATAACAAATACAAGGTGACAAAAAGTAGATTTTTTAATGACTTTTTTCCATTTTTAGAAATTCGACACATTTATCTAAGGTCCGATATCCTTCGTTAAGCCAATTGTTTGTGCTTGAATCTTAAGACCTCATGTTTTCTTTTCATGGTCCAATTTGCAATCTTTCTTCTAATGACATGCTAGAAATTAGTGTAATTTCTAGAAGGCATTCAATTTCAATTTGTTAGAACATTATATTATGATTAGGATTAATACTATGAAAAATCCCAAATTAATATACTTGTAATAAATTTTTCCTCCGTTAATTAGGTGACATGTTGGAGTTGACGGGTTCTACCATTCGTATTAATTTATAGTTTTTTCGTGATATTAATTCAATTTAAGGGAAACTAACAAATGGTAAATTTGTTATAAATGTACTAGTTTAAAAATTTCGATTGTCAAAAAATTAACTTGAAATAAATTTATTATATATGTATTAATTTAAGATTTTTCATGGTATTATATTCTTTTGCATTCTTGGTTAATCTATCGACTCAGCATTGCACAACGCTTGCATTCAAGAACAAGAAAGTTCATTAAACCTTAATTTCGTTCGTGCCCAAAATCCCGACCCTTATAAAAAAATAAAAACCAAAACTTGCACAGTGAAATGGCTCTGTATTCTCTTAATCGAAATTCTTGATTCAAAAGAAACGCACTTTTGATCCAGAGGAACGATGCAGAGGCTCGTCTTGTAAGAGTTTTCCTAATGTGGACTATATTAATTGATATTGTAATTTACCGTTTTACGGGGTTTGGTCTAAAGTGAGATAGAAGGTTTCTTAATTAGTCTTAATATGGGGCTAGTTAGTGTGGCCCAAGTTGAGCCTGGCCTGTAACAAGGGGGCCTGGCCGGAACTCTATAAATAGTGCTCAAGTCTCTCATCTAACCCTAATTCTCACATGTATCCTCACCTAAGGAGCGTTTACCTAATGCTAAACGTGAGGGGGGCCGCCTCATTGAGCTAGTGATACGAAGGGCAATAAAGGAGAAGGACTTGCACGTGGAATATTGTGTTTCCGCTTCCGCTTTAAAGAACGATAGATCCCAAAACAGGTGCATTAATCTTTCTACTCAATTATGCATGTTCTTGTTCTGGTTATGGAGATCTTGGGATTGTGTAATTTGCATCTAACATGTGGTATTAGAGCAACCATAACCCTAGAACTCGAACGCATAAAACTTTTGCCCTAATTTGTGATTTTTGAGATTTTTTATTCAATAAAAATAAAATTAAATCACAAATTTGGACTGGGCTCAACGAGACGAGCAAATCTGTGGTCGGCGTGTCGCCGGAGGGGGTTGCACGCGCCCCCACGCACAGCCACGCGCCCTCATGTGCTCCCACGCGCGGGGCACGGCTCGCGCGTGCGCTCCATGCACCACGCACTCAGGCGGCATGTGCAGGCGCGTGGAAGCTCCAATGGGTGCGTGGCTAGCAGCGTTGGATTCGTATGTTCATTCTCTATGTTGTGGTATATTTATTTTACATGTTTGATGATTTTATGGATGTGAAAATACATACGACCCTAAATATGTGTATTTTTAGTGTATTTTTGCGTATTTTTCTTGTATTTTTCTGTAATTTTGGAAATACAAGTGTTGGGTTACAGATATGTTATCACGTAGACATTATAAATGTGCGATTCATTAATAAAATTAAATTTTATTATGAACTAAAGTTGGCTCTGAAATACAAGCATTATGGGATAGTAATTGAACTATGTATTGAAATGATGAGAAACAGTAAAAGGTTATGAAAATTTTGTTGCTCATGCATATTCATTTACATGCTAGTAACCTTTGAATGATAGACGTCTTAAGAACTTGTGACCAAATTGATTATACTAATTAATACATCTGCTAAATGTGGGTAATGCATGTCAGTTAAGTTATTGCATATTGTACCTAAACTCATCTGGCCACTAGTTAATGTCCATTAAGTTGAATATTTTTTTTATGATTAAGGAGTATAACAACATTTACGCAGAGCAATAGTATCTACTGTTAAAGTTTAGATATTTGGTTCTCTGGTTTGACTCAATTAATAGGCCACTAGTTGATTACAATGATAATTTGTTACTTAAAAATTGGCTAATAAATCAGTTGTTGGCCTTGGAGTCATTTTTTTGCCTTGTGAAACTCATGAGTGATAATGGATCAGCTGTCAAGCTTGTTGATTTGGTGTACTATGTATTACTATTGATATTAACTTATGATAGATCCTCTAGATCAGCATTCTTTTTATGTTGTTCTGGTAATTTGTAATCGGGGTGCATAAGAGATACTTTCTTCTCTGTTATGAGAAGTTCCTTGTGTTGTCGTGATCGGTGATCTCATTGGAATCTGTTTTTTTCAGGTTCGCTATATATATATATATATATATATATATATATATATATATGTATGTATGTATGATTAATTTTTATTAATGAATAAAGTAATATAATTAGCATGATATGTGATTTTAGTGATTTACTACCCCTATCACTAAAGTTAAAATCATATGTATATGGTGTATGTGAGAAGTAAAGTTTATATCCCTAGTATGAGAGAGTTTCAATTATTCAATTGAGTAGTCTTGATTGTGTTTGAGAAATTTTGGTCTCGTATGCTAATTGGGATGTTTCCTGGTCTAATGCGTGGTCATACTCCAAAAGGAGGTGATTGTGTATTATTTCATAGAGGGATGCATGATGGTGTGGTGGAGGAGTGACTGATCCTAGTGGTTCATATACCCAAAGGTGATGAATTCACAAATATTAGAATATATTCTCATAACCACTATCATGTGGGGAGTGTACAACTGCATATCATATATTCCGCTCAAAAGTGATTATATAATTATGCGTGTAACTCTCTGGATGTGTATTTGTACATTAAGTTACATAGTGCTCACATGATGCTAATTTTATACATTGCTTGATTTTTCAGTCACCTTTTCTGTAATTAATAACTCCACGCTGAGATTTTTACTGCTTCAAATTTTAAGTTGTGGACATATGATTTGTTGCTTGAGAAAAGAGCAATAGAATTGGTTTACTGTCTATGAAACGTTCCATTTTGGAACACTTGAAAAGTGGTTTGCCTGCGGACTGCATTGCTATAAGATGATGGAAGTCTTAGTAGCTTGAAATTATGTTTTGTCTAATAACAAAATTAGGATACATCTACAAAGATTGTGTTTAAGTCCTAATGATATATACGTCTCGTATATGATTGAAAAAGTTGTTTCCAAAAGTTTTCTGTCTACTCTTAACAGTTATCTAAAGACTTCTATTGATTATTGTGGAAGTAAATTGACTGAGGTAAAGAATAAATCGGTTAGAATTAGTCTTAAAGGTTGTCAGGCTTAATAATGACCGTGAGTATTTTGGCAAGTATGACAATGCGGAATAGCTTAAAAGGTTATTTGTTAAATACTTGGTAAATTCTGGGGTGGTAACGCAATTTACCATGCTTGAAAATCCTGACAAAATGATTTTACCAAAAGGCATAATTGCACCATAATGAACATAGTGATGAGTATGATTAGTAAGACTAATTTATCTGGTCTTCTGTAGGCTGATATTTTGAAAGCAACATTTTCACATACAAAAGGTGTTTCGTACCGAAGTTATTTCATAAACTTATTTTAAGTTATAGTCTGGACAAAAATTACTTGAATTATATTAAATTTAGAGGTGTCATGCAAAAGTGAGGTTATTTTATATCTTACCCAAATTATTCAAAGGGGTATTGATTTTATGACCATAAAGAAGGTACAAGTATTATGGAATCACCACCCACTGCGGTGGCGCAGTTGGCTTGAGCTTTGTGCCTCCCGTGAAAGGTGCCAAGTTCAAATCCCAGCGGCGTTACTTGGTGACTTAATCGCTGGCGTGAGTGTGGTGGCCAGTTTGCGTCAGCCCCAGGTTCTTCCCGCCGGCTGTCGGCTTTCGGGGTTTCCTGGGTTACCAAAAAAAAAAAAGTATTATGGAATCATATACTGTAAAGTTTCTACAGTTCGACGTAATTGTAGAGGATAGCTGCTCTCAGACTATTAAGGATAATAGTACGATGGAAAATCACTGTGTTTTTGTCTTTGCCTATACAGATAATTGTGGTACATGCAATTATGGAATCTCTTGTGCTATAGACTAAACTTGTTGAGGTTTAAGGTACTATTATTGATATAGTTTATGATGGAATTTTTTCAAACCTCTCAAGTATAGAATGAAGTGGTTATAGCTTTACTCGGAGATTTCTTAGAGAAAGACAATCAGTTATTCCATTAGACTATATAGTCTTTTTGTGAGAGCATGATTGCAATATCCACTACATGGTTGATTTAGCGACATAAATAAATATTATTTTTTTATCCTCAATCAAGTATGTGATTAGATACCATAAAAGACAATATACAATCTATAAAACATCATAGTGTTTGGAAACTTACTGATTTGCCTAAAGTTCACAAGTTCATTAGTTGCAAATTGGCGTACAAAACTAAAAGGATTTCAAAGAAAGATTGTGGAATTTAAAACCAAATTGGTATTAAAGTTTTCACTCTGAAAGAGGGGTGGATAGTTAGTAAAAAAAAAAATAATTGTTTCTTTATAGTATTTTTTAAAGATTCTTTCAAAGTGAACGTGGTATTAATAGTTTATTTTTATATGGAGTTACGTCAAAGAGATACAAAATCTATATAAGTGTAACTGGAGGATTTTGCAGCACATGTTTTAAGTAAACTTGTGTATAAACTGAAAAGTCTTATTCATGATTTTAAGCAAATTTCCAGAAAATATTATTATAGTTTCATAGTGTTGTTATTTTGTTCAATTGAGAACAAAGTAATTCAATATGCTGCAAGATTAGTGGAAGGAAATTTATTTTTCTCATACTCTATGTACATGATATTTTGCTTACAAGTAGTGACCTTGAGACATCTTTTATCCTTTGTACTGAGGTCCGTAAGGATTGTTTTTGCCATTCTTATATTAAATTTTCTCGGAGGACATTTGCTGATCGTATTTTGAAATTATTCAATACACATCATTGCAAGCCAGGAATTGCTCCTGTTGTTAAGGGTGATGGACTCAATCTATCACATTGTCCTTATTTAGATATTGAGAAAATATAATTAAATGGTGTACCTTGTGTCAAAGCACTTAAAAGTATAATATATGCTCAAATTTGCACTAGACTAAATATCGTATTTGCGACAGGACTTCTAGACAAATATCAATCAAATTCAGGACTACCAAGAAGATTTTAAGGTACTTAAATATGACAAGAGATTATATGCTGTTTTATAGACATGTTCAATTCTTGCAACTAGTAAGATATTTAGATGTAAAATTTGTTGGCTGTTAAGATGATATAATAACAATAATGAAATATATATTTATATTAGCAGGAAGTGCAGTAAATAAAGTTTTATGTCATCTTCTACTATGGAAGTAGAGTTTATAACATTATTTTAGACTGTTACTTTGGCTATTAGGCTCTGGAACCTCATTAAGGAGTTTATCGTTTTTTAATTTTATGGATTGACCCATACGGTTTTATTGAGACAATAAATTTGTAGTATTTTTATTAACTACAGAGGTCTCAAGGGGTCTATATATATGACGGTCAAAATTTTTTACCATAAATAAATGGTACAGAAAGGTGACGTTATAGTATAACATATTTTCACAGATGATATGATTGCAGATCCACTAACTAAAGGCCTACGCCCATGTGTATTTGAGTGACATGTCATTAGCATGGGCCTAGGAGCATCATGAGATGCTATTGTTTAATGGGAGCTATTTTGATTTTACTATGATAAAGGTTTTATCTGTGTTAGTTACACTTTGTAATGGTTTGATATGTATCAACTTTTGCATTCAATAAAATATTTTTGAATGTGTTGTTATTATGTTGAATACATATTGATAAAGTCTCAAGATATTGTATAAATCTTGAGTGAAGGCTATGGGCATCCGGTTATTAGCCTTGTGCATATGCCTTGTTATACATAAAGAAATGTTAACCATAAGGATAAGGCATATGTGGGTTCATTGGAACCATAAAGACATTCTCTAGTGACACAAGTTTTTTGTGACGCTTAAGATAAGAGAATGTGGGTTCATTTGAAACATAATGATATTGTCTAATGGCACAAGTTTTTGTGACGCGTAAGGTAAAAGAATGGTGACTGACAAATGTGATCTCTCTATGAGAGATGTTATCCATTTGCCACACTACCATATTGAATCCATATCAATAAAGTTGAAAGCACTTGTGACCATGGAAGGCTCTGTGTGTATACATGCAGTTACCGCCATGATTCGGTGTTTGAGACTTTATGGGATAGGATTGACTATTAAGAATTATCTCTAGACCAATGTGCGCACATACAGTACGATTTTAATTAATATAGTCAAAGTGGGAGAATGTAAGAGTTTTCCTAATGTGAACTACATTAATTGATATTGTAATTTACCGTTTTACGGGGTTGATCTAAAATGAGATAGAAGGTTTCTTAATTAGTCTTAATATGGGGCTGATTAGTATGAGCCGAGTTGAGTCTGGCCCGTAATGAGGGGGCCTGGCTGGAACTCTATAAATAGTGCTCAAGTCTCTCCTCTAACCCTAATTCTCACATGTATCCTCACCTAATGAGCGTTTACCATTCTCACATGTATCCTTACCTAAGGAGCGTTTACCTAACGCTAAACGTGAGGGGGCCGCCTCATTGAGCCAGTAATACGGAGGGCAATAGAGGAGAAGGACTTGCTTATGGAACATTGTATTTCCGTTTTTGCTTTAAAGAACGGTAAATCCCAAAATAGGTGTATTAATCTTTCTACTCAATTATGCATGTTCTTGTTTTGGTTATGGAAATCTTGAGATTGTGTAATTTGCATCCAACACGTCTCTCTCAAGCTCGCCTCCAGCCTCCCAAGAAAGCTCTCGGCCACCGCTGCCACCGCCTCAACGTCTTCGTCTCTTTGCCATTCTCGCCTCTGTGCCTCCTCCGCCGTCGCCGGCCCGAGCTGCGCCGAGCTCGGTGTCTCTTGGCCCCGTTCCTTCTTCCCTAACAACACATCATGGCGGCTCCTGGCGAGAAACGCCCCGGCGCCGGCTTATTTGAATGCCCTTCTTGGGTTGCCGCTCAAGAGCCTCGCGAATTCCAGAGCTGGGTTTTTCCGGGCGCCCTCGCCTTTCAACTCATGTTCGGGATTCGGCAGCGGTTTCGACTCCTATAGACGCGGCTGGTCAGTGTTCCCTAGTGTTCTCTGTTTTGTCATTCTTGGTTTTGGGAAATTCTTGATCTTTGTTAGGTTTTGTATCTCTAGGGGCGAGATGATGATGATTGCATAGAGTTTTGGTGATGGGTTTCTGCGCTGGTTGTTCTATTTTTCAGTTCAGATCATATCTGACACAAGTTCGGATTTGTTTGACGGGAATTTGGTGATGAATCCTCTGCATTTTCCTTTTGCTCGGGATTTCAGGGGCTTCCATTACTGAACTGACCTTTTTCGTTTACTCCCGAGAGTGGACCAATGAAGAGAGACGACTGTGTTTGTCCCTGTCTTGCTACTGAAAACTGCTATGAGCTAAACCCACTTTCAAACTAACTATATTCGTTGGATTCTAATTCTTATGTAAGGGGAAAATAAACGAAAAGGGTGAATATCCGTTCCTTATCTTTGTTTAGTTCTGCTTCTTGACATTAGAATGTCATCTTCATGTCCCAGAGTAAGCCAAAGCAGAGAAGAGAGTTATATCTGTCTGAAGAAGTATTCAACTTGCGGAGTATGACAGGAAATTTGCAATGTTTCGGAATATAAATTTACCATTTGCCATTCAAGTTCAGTCTCATAAGCTAATTGGATCATGATTTGCCTGTTGCACTATCAGGACTCAAACTAAACATAGTTGTCAGAGGGGAGTCATTTTCGACATTTGGAATAAGGATAGGCCAAGTGGATTTCTCACCGCTCGCAATGAAAATATCAATGAATCAATTACTTTTAGCTGTCTGGGCATGCTTAACAATAAGAGAGTGAATGGTATGGTGCAAGAAAAAGAAAAGGAAGATCGTAGCAAACTTGTAAATTCTGTTGTTTCTTAGCCTAGGTGACAGACAGAGAAAGGGAAGGCTAGTCGGATACAGTAGTTTAGGTGGTCGCTTTGTCTGGTGCCACTTATTGATGAGAAATTAAATGGCCACTTTAAAAGAATGCTTTGTAAGTGTTTCTCTTCGCCCTCATAACAAACCTAAATAAAGGTGAGCGCTACTGCTTAAGCTGCTTTCTAGGGCTGTACAACTGAACGTTCATTGACTTTCCTGGGTTAGGATTTGTGGTTTTGACCATCTGGTGGAAACATCTCATTATAATTCAAGTTCACTTGATTGTAGGTTCATGTAGCTAAAGCATAATTTTCCAGGGTATTTTTTTCTTCCCATCTGCAGGAAATCATGGTTTAGAAGGCTAACGGTTGACAATGTGGTTCTGGGGCTGATAATTACGAATGTTGCTGTTTTTATGCTATGGCAGATTGCTGATTGTAGTTTTATGATGAAAAAGTTCACTGTAAGATCTCGGTCCTAGAATTAAAGGTCTCCAATGAGACCAGAGCTGAAGGTGCTGATCTAAATTATGAATTTTCATTTCTCAATCTAACTTAATCTGTGATTCTTCAGTGCAGATTTCCTTAGACATCCTTAAGAACGCTCGTCTGCACACGCTGATAACTTCTGCTTTCAGCCATATGACTATGGAGCATTTAATCTACAACATGATTGGACTTTACTTTTTCGGTTACAATGTATGATGTAACACCTTTTCATCTTCTTATTTCCTTTCAGATAAGATGCCTTTTTCCCTTAAAAGTTTTATTTTTTCTGACTATACAATGCTTGTGTTAATTTAGATTCTGAAGCTTTCACGATAGAAAGACTATAACTTTTATGCAATTTTCATGGAAGGATGGCAAGTTTTCTGGAGGGAGGGGGAGAGAGAGAGGCAGATAGAGATTTCTTTCTCTTCTGTTGTGGTTACGATTGGGACCTTTTTTTCTTTTAAATAAGGTAGGTAGAATTGTACTGTTTGTGGTCTTGTGCCTCAGCATAAGTATATACCTTACTTTTGTTGTTTGATTTTTCTATTTGATGGATAATATCTCGTGTTTTTTTTTCTGATTAATTATGTACCTGTCAAATGGTTGTATGGTTAGATTGGGAGAAATTTCGGACCAGAATTCATGTTAAAGTTGTATCTGGCTGGGGCTTTTGGTGGTTCAATATTCTATTTGGTGCACCATGCTTTCATGCATTCACAGTCAAAGGTAAATTGAATTTATGGAAATATGTGAATAATTATTTTGTGGACTTGTAGTTAATGCAAATTTTGATCACCTCAAACTTTGTAGGGTCAAGGAATGTTCAGCATAGACCCTTCAAAAATGCTAGGATTGATGTGTAAATAGAGCAACCAATATAGAGATTGACAGTAATTTATGTAAATCCACCAGTGACATCCTGTCCACTTTAAGTTTATTCAAGGTCTTTTGAATGTGAGTATGTTGACAATGTGAATAGGTTAAGAAAAGTCGTGCTTTACTTATAGGTGATTGTAGTTAAGAGATAGGTGATTGTATTTAGCCATATCAACAAGAAGATGATGACATTTTTGCACTTATCTAGCCACGTCAGCATGCAAAACGATGTCGTTTTATACTTACCTTGCTAGAAAATTGTCATGTCAATATTTTGGTCAGATTTTCTCATCATTGATACTTAACTGATCTATTTTGCTCCGATTTTGACACTTAAGTATCACTTTCCTAATTTTTGATATTTAAATATCTTCTTAGTCAAGTTTTTGACTCTCCAAATATCTAGACTCCTCCTTTTTCTCCTGTTTCCAAATCAGTGCTGAAAAGAAGCAAAGTGTAAAACGTCTAATCGTGGGTTGAAAGAGACCATGACTTATTGCCTTATCTCCCGTGTACGCACATAAACGTCCAAGTTGTCAACCTCATCTGCCTCTCTCTCTCTCTCTCTCGTGTTCGGTGGGTTGGAATCTGCAAACCGGAATTGTAACTTTTGCCAACATAAGCATTAAGAAATTGACCTCGATTTTTTTGAGCCGTTGCCGAGGCATGCTCCGTCTCCCCCTCCGGACCTTTAACTCAATTTCTCTACATTTGCACCGGAATAGTTCTTCCATGGTAGCGTTAGCACCACCTAGGAATAGCAAATTATTTTTTTTCCATTAGTTAAGGACAGAGTAAAAATTCTTAATTATCAGCTCTTCGTTTATGGTTTTGTCCATTTATATATGGGATGAGTCGTCGGTGTTGATGCTATTCGAAGGGTGATAGCTACGCTCTCTCTCCCTCTCTCCTCCTAGCACGTTACTATTTTTTTTCCCTGATCTCTTCTCCTAACCTGTCACAAACCCAAGTCCCATTCCTCTGTCAAGCTCAATGTTATACTATATGTTAAGATTATTAGCTGACCAGCACGGTCAATTACTCAAAAGAACTTCGAAAAAAAAAGGAAGAAAAATCCAACTGACATGATTTTCTCAATTAAGATCCCATGGCTTGCTATTATAAAGCACTCTTTATGAATATTGTCATGTATGTTAGTTGAGATATAGGAAAAGAGATTTTTTTTTTTTTTTGGCCAGTTACATTTGTTAAAAAGTTGAGATAGGTGCACATTTGATGTAAAAGTATGTTAAATTTGGAAACTTACAAATATTATAATCGAGTTCATAAATAATGCAATCAAAGACTTCCAGTTAGCTTCCCGTACCTCATTCCCATCGCTTGCGGCCAAGAAGCATAACTCAAAATTCAGATGGTAATTTTAGAAGTTGGAATTTTTTTCTTTTGAAATTACAATTACCAAAAAGAAAGAAGGAAAGAGCATGCACCCACCTCCGACAGACAAGGACTTGCATGGACCGTCCGCGTCATCAGCGAGCTTTTTCCACTTCGACTATCTTATTTTGGGATCCTTGGAGTTCATGTTTCATGTGGGATTGGACCGGTCCATCCACGCACGTGGCGACTGGCGTCTCTAACCTAGGACGAGCACAAAGCAAGGCCTCGTTTAATTTTGGCTCCTACGGCTCGGGTCATCTGATTCGATCTCTTTATTAAGTGAATATCTATGCCCGAATGAACACTAGATACATGTTTTAAGGAAAACATAAAAAAAATTGCATAAACTATTTTCATAAAAGAGAAAAAAGGTGACAAAAGTAGGCATTTGATACACTAATGAATCTCTAGTTCGCGGGGATAAGCGGACTTTGTCCCTAATCGGCCATAATTGATTAATGGTGACTCCTAAATCAACAATAAAAAAAATAGAATAATTAATTGAGAAACAAAATTGCAATCGTTAGGGCTTAGGAGGACTCGTGCCAAGTGTAGGAGCCCCACCTTGCAAGACAGATCATTTGTGTGCACTTGACAATCTGTCAAAGTATAACGGGATTTCACCTCGGGATGATTGCAAAAATCATATCTTTTACTCAAAGGTTATTCCATTTTTTAATTTTTGAAGAGAGTAAGTAAAAGGAAAAAAATCATAAAAATTAATGTAGACAAAAGGATTGACATTCTTTTATAAGTCTTGAATGAAATTTTCTGAAAATCCCCAAGCTCGAATGCAGACGTCGTTCTTGAAAAAGGTAATGTCGTGATCAATGGAATACGGCAATCAAAGGACAGTCCCGATGCGTTTTCGATGTTCTTTAACTAAACATGCAAGACTTGTCTTGCTCATAGGATGACAGGAACGATGGCGTCAGTCCATGCTACAAATCTAACCTCAAACTCACCCAACTTCTCATCGACATGTTGCAAGAGAAATAATGCACGTGAGCTCTCGTGCCGTCACAATTCATGAATGATTTCTTATCAAGATTACAAACGTTTTCGGAGATCTAGACTTATTATGATACCTAAATGTTAGTACAAAAACTTCTGTAATAGCATGATAAAAACGGGGTATGTCTTCCTCAATCTCTAATCAATGGGTTATAAGCATTGACGTTATTCATATTTATTTTCAATCTCAGCTTCCTTCCCTCATGCAAGATTAATTCAGATTTTGTGTGTTTACAGAAGAGTCATCCCCACAATCTCTTCGTGTTCCAAAACAGGAGTATTGTTATTAGATGCCAACGAAGAACAATGATCTTAGACGTACAATGACAAAAATTGATTTGGATTTAGCCAATGTCAAAGGGTCTATCCTGGCGACCTCAATATCGGTTTTTTAGCTTTTCTTCGCGTCCCACGCAATTCACAATCAATGCTACAAGTGCAAACATTGCAGAGGTTGAGGTGAAAATCAACTTCCTTTTCGGATCATAGTTTTGTCCTCCTCTCTCCTTTTTTTTCTTCCTTCTTATCTTGTACTAGATTGAACTTTGTAATTTAATGCAAATTCTTTACTTTTAGGTACCTGCATCGGGAGTTAATGGATAAAGGAATTCGTTGGACAAAGTACCAATTCCACATATCATGAAAGGCGGAGTATTTAAGTGAAACAAGTGAAAAGTTCGAGTACCCGATTCTACTATCTACATAAGTCAAGTTGAAAAGATGAAGAATTAGAACTGTGTAATTTTCGACGTTCAACTCCAAAACTACCACGGGCACCGGCCTTTGACTGATGTAGATTAATTCTCTAACTCGATAGGTTCTCTTCCAAATTGGACGATATTTTGCCCTTGAGATGCATCGTATTTGTAGTATATTAGGTTGTCTTAATATCTCATTCGGCTTTATGTTTAATACCTAGTGAATAATGAACAATGGAAATTAATGACTAAAGCGGCATAGACGAGACGGGGGAAAAAGGATACTGACACCCGAGTACCAGAGAATACAACAGAAGAAGAGGAAAAAGACAAAACCCCGAAATGCATCCCAAAATACTTTATTCAGCCGGCATTTAGTATTTTATGCTGACAGCTCTTATCAATTTGGTCCATGCCATCTCCCAAGTCATGTGGATGAACGAAAGTGAGGTCCTATTTAGTTTCTATGACTCACCAAAATCCCTCGGTGTCTTGAAAAATTGTGTTTTGATGAATCTGGGTATGAATATGTTGATTTGTGCTGATCCAAAAGCGAGAGGCAAGTGGGTGCTCTAGGGTGCCTATGACAAAATTTCTGAAACAGAAATTGATTTCTCAATTTCTAATTCAGAAACTGAGAAGATAAAAATTTTAATTTCTGATTTCTTCTTCAAATCTATTTCTGGAATAGAAATCTGTTTTAGAAATAGAAAAATCAAATTGTGTTATAAAACGGATTTCTATTCCAAACCTATTTCGAGAAACAGAGAAACAGAGAAATAGAGAAATAAAAATTTTATCATGTGCGCCCCTAGTGCACCACTATTGTGATCAAGAAAATAGTCTTAAATAAGAAAAAGTTAAGCCAATTCGAGGGCACCTTAGTCCAAGACTAAGAAAGAGTTGAGAGAATGAGTCCAAATTAAGGTGATAACGACCTTCGATAAAAAAAGGACAATTCATCTTTACCAAATTAAGAGATACTAAGGGACACAAGCCGACTATTTAGTTAAGTGGGTGCGCCGTTGGCCATGCCTTGTATTCTGGTGCTTGTCAGTTTTTTTTTTGTCAGTTCTACTCTAATCCTACTCTAACACTCACTCTCAGACTTTTGCCCTGCCTCGTTGCAGGGCGTGAGAGTCGAAACCCACTCCTGAAATGAAATCTTCCCCACCCCAATCCCCCCTGAGAAGGTGGGGATTTGAACCACCAACCTCCCCCTTTCAAGATGGAAGGGTGGTCACTGGGGCGATGGTGCTTGTCAGTTGGAAAAAGAAAGATTTTAGTAATTTTATGGCGTTTTGGAGTTTTTATGGAGGAAAGAGAAGGAGCGCTAACGTCGCCCTGTCTTCGGTATCTACCCAATCAAAATCGTTTAGAATCAGCTACGCCATGCTAAGGTTGGTTCACGACCGAGCAAAGTACAAATTTCTTATAAAGGTTTCGAAGTGTTATCATTTTTTCAAATAAGGATTTGAAGTAAACTTCATTTTAAATAAAAGCCTAAAGTGGCCATATTAGTCTAAAAAAAGAGCATGAAGTAATTATGACTGTTTCAAATAATGACTTAGCCTTGTTAGCTCATCAATCGGCAAAAAATTATGGTTAATTAAGGATATTTTCGGCAAAACACAATATAAATATAAATATAAATTATATTATATTAATTTAATTAGGAACGCCCAAATACTAGAAAAAAAAAATCACGAAATGTGTAAAAGGGGCTTTGAAGTCGTATTTTGTCCCGTTTGGAATTTCCATGACCCCGCGTCCCCCTCCGAGATTCTTTCCGGGGCAGATCTCAGTTTGATCTCATTCATTGGCCATTATTTGATCGCACCAACGAGGATTTGATGATGACTTTAAGAAAAAAAAGGAGGTGAAAAATCTGTCTCTTAAATAAGAAAAGGAGAATCCGCCAAGAGTAAAACGAATGGACTGGTACCTCTATAGTACTCTTAGCAAGCCTCCTTAGTTTAGAAAAGTTCACTCGTTCTTTCGTGCTGAAAGTCGCTAACGTACTCGTTTTATTATAGCACTGATGACACTATAGAAAGTTCATAGTGGATCAGCACGTGGGAGACTCCTAGTTTAGGACTCAAAAACGGAGAGAGAGAGAGCTGGTAGTGTGAAGGATAGTGGCTCTAGTCCTAAATAAGAAGTAAGTTCATGAGACTTGTCCTGCTCGTCGGATGGCGGGACGATGGCGTCGGAGTACATCTATAAATGGCCGGCTTCACCCTCTCCTTATCTCCAACCCATTCTCTCTCTCTCTCTCTCTCTCTAAAACTCAAGTGCCATGCACGCAGGTTCATCTTCTCTCTCTCTCTGAGAAAACCAAGAAAGCCTACAGCCCTCCCACTCCCTCTCCCTCTCCCTTTCCACTAAAAAGGTTTTGACCTGGCGAAAAGGAGCTGACTTTATTGGAGACCCGCGGAAGCGCCAGAAGACGCAAAAGACGTGGAGCGACAGTGTCGTCGACAAAGCCAAAAAATTTACCTTTGCTCACTGGAGCTCCCGCCACCGCCGTGGCAATCAACCCCGAGGGCAAGCTCTGCCATTTTGGCAGTCCCTCGGTTGAAGAACTATTCTCGAGTTGCCTCATTGAAAAGTACGACCTGAAGCAGCAAGCGATTCTAAAAGAGTGGCTGGACTGGGCCAAGAAAATGAACGATTCTTGCAAGACGAAAGAAGAATGCGCCTCCATGATCATGAAGTTACAGGTTGTCCTCAACCGTCTGTGCGAGAGGTTGAAGGATTTGGAGAACAGCCCATTGGTTAACGCCGGTTACTGGTCAAGGGTCTGGGAGAAAATATTGGATGGGCCGGGCGCTCCACGTCACCGTGCGCCCGCCCAATCAGGATGCGACACGTGTTGCCACCTGGATCCCGCTTTCTTTTAGCCAAATTTTTGCGAGAAAATATTAGGTGGGTTTTACTAAGGCCAAATGTACCACCATACAAAAGTCGACACGTGGTCAATTTAGGCCCACCTGTCAGCTCCCACTTCCCCGTTAACACTTCGTCTCTCTCCCTCTTCCTCTCTCTCCTCCTCTCCGTTTCTCCTTCTCTCTCTCTCCACTTCTCTTTTCTTTTTTTCTTGCGTCGCCATGGCTCGAGCTCGAGTCGGCTCATGGCCGCTTCGTAACCGATTCGGATCAACGCAAACTCTCTCCGTCACCGAATCGGAACCACCGGGAAGATCCATCGCGAGCGCTCCTCCCGCCGCTCCTCTTCTCATCCTTCCTCGACCTCCTCCGCTCCTTCTCTCTATCCACGCGTCCTCTCTCTTTCTTCCTACCGCTACCGCCGCTACCGCCGCCGCTCCTCTCTCTCCTCCTATGCTTCTCCCTCCTAGAACCACTCCGCTCCTTCCATCACCGGTGCCGCCGCCGCCGGGAGGATTCCTCCGAGGCATCGGAGTCCAACGGCGACGGCGACGGCGACGGCGATTCCGACTCCGTGTCCGTCTCCGAGTCCGATCGTCGCGACGATTTCCTCCTCCGACTCACCATTTTTCCGGGGGCGAAGATGCGGACCCGACCGATGGCCACCAGTCGGAACCGTTATCGCGCGCGCGTATGCGGAGGCGCAGGCTTTGGGCTGAAGAAAGAAGATTCGATTCCGTTTCGAGGGCCCATCGTCTTCTCCTTCTCCCCCTCTTCTCTCTCCACTTCTCTTTTCTTTTTTCTTGCGTCTGCCATGGCTCGAGCTCGAGTCGGCTCATGGCCGCTTCAGGTCAAGGAGGGACGGCGCGCCGCCGGGGATGGAGACTACGTTGAGCTTTGTCGGGTCACGTCCGCAATGGCGAGCAAGGGTGCCGCGGCGCTCGGGCGGCGGCGGCGGATGCGGGGAAAAACAACGGCGTCGGGAGCGGCTCGTTGAGGCGGTGGCAAGCGGCGGCGTCGGGAGTGGGGATACTCGGTCGAAGAAGACTTCCTCCCTCGCTTTCTTTCTTCTTTCCCACCCCCTCTCTCTCTCTCTCTCTCTCCCTGCTTTTCTTGTATTTTCCCAGACTAAGGAAATTTTCTCAAAAAAAGAGAAATAAGAGGGAAGAGGGAAGAGGGAAAGAGAGGTATGGGCAGAAACGGCGGGGAGGAGAGAGAGTAAAGGGGAGAGAAACGGAGTGTTAACAGGGAAGTGAGCGCGACAAGTGGGCTCAAATTGGCCATGTGTCGACTTTTTGTATGGTGGACATTTGGCGCACGTGGAGGATTAAACCCACCCAATATTTTCTCAATTTTTGCCTTCTCCTTCTCTCTCTTCATTAATGGCCGCGTCCTCTTCTGTCTTCTCCCGCCCTTCGCATTTGAACTGCCCTTACTCTTCTGTCTTCTCCCGCACGAAGTCTCTCTCTCACTAAAATTGCTCTATCGCATCCGAGCTCCGGTCCGCCGCCTCTGGCACGTCACCTGCGTCTCCGCCTCCGCCATCGGTCCTCACTTGAATGGGCGGGTTCTCTCTCCTCGTAAAAGAAAAAAAGAACGCTCAGAGCCTTCCTCCGTTTCCTTCTCCGCGCATCCCACCTCCTCCGGCTCCAGCTCCGTCTCCGCCTCCGCCTCCTCCTCCACTCCGCCTCCACTTGCCCAAAAGCCTCGCTGGTCATCTGCCTCTGGCATCTCGGTCTCGTTCGCGAGGGAGATCTCGGCGGACTTGGGCGGGGTCGATGGCGCGGCGAAGGAGAGGCCTGCTGCATTTTCTCTCTCTTTTTTTCAACGGAGCGCGCGCTATTTCTTCCCGCTTCTGCCTATCTCTTCCTCAAGCACTCCTCTCTTCTCTGTCCCGAGCCCTCTCACTCACCCCAAGCGCCCCCCTCCTCTCTGTCTTGAGCCCTCTCACTCACCCTAAGCGCTTCCCTCCTCGCCTCGTTCTTGGTCGATGATGTCGGAGCTCTGCTTGATGGCTTCGCATGGTTATCCGCCGGGCCTCGTTCTTGGTCAGGAGCAGGGCGCGAGCAGAGTTGTCAGGGTGAGTCTCGACTTCTCTCGGTTCCTCTCGATTCCGTCCGTTGCGGATTCGAATCGGAACGAACTGGGTTTCGTGCCTAGGGATTGCCGAAGCGCTTTGGATAGCTTCGGTCGGTTGATTCTTGTGCGGTGTTGTCGATTTTGTTCTGTTGTCGTGGCAGCTCCGTGCTTGCTGCTTGGCGTTCGGTCTTTGATTGGGTCGTGTGGTGTTTTAGCGCTGTAGCTCGTCGTTAGCTGCGGCTTTTGTGAGTTTCGATGCTGCACTGTGCACGTCGTTGACTGGGCCTCTAATGTGTTGCAGAACTCTGGTTCTCTAGGAGATTCATCTATGTAAGATCTCTTGATCACGAGTTTTTTGTTTTTTCACCACTCTGTCTAAAAGATTAAAATTTTACAACTCCATCTTGACTTCCGTGGCTTAATGCTCCAAGCTTGGTGATTTCGGGTTTAAAGAGTGTTGCGAAGTTGTAATTAAATTTTGCTTTTCATTGGTGCTTGCACGTTGCGAAGCTTTGTCTTTGTTGATTCTGACCTTCTCAATTGTTTAGGGTGGTTTAGATCTACGTGCAATGATGTTTGCTAGGGATTTTCTTTTGTTCTATGTTAGATTATAGAAATGGCTAATGTTGGTCAGGTGTCGGTTCCTTGTTATTTTGCATCCTGCATTCAGGAAATCTAATTATGGAAAGTGCAGGATCTTCAGCCAATTTTGCCTGCTGCTAGGACAAGACAAGACTTTATAAGATTGGGATCCATGACCCTCAGTCAAGGAGGCAGTGGAATCCCTATATGTACTGTTAGCAGCAAAGCGGTGTGCAGATTGATTCTGTGGAGAAAGATCCCGTGATTCTAGATTTGCAAGGTATGCACGTAATACTCAGTTGAAGATCTCTCTCTCTCTCTTTTATTTTTTATTTTTTTAAATCAATTCACGTTATATGTCAGCTTGTCCAAAAGGAGAGACCTTGAAATAAAGTGCTCGCGTTCCTTCTGGGTATAATTTATTTCTCATGTAAATTTGTTAATTACAAGCTTCAAGTCATTGATTTCATTTGATGAAAATCTCACCCTTCATGCCACAGAGATAATGAAATTTTTTGGGGCCACTATTATTTATCACCCTTACAGTTTTAAATCATCTTACCACAAAACAACTTAAGAATCTGAATTTGTATCCATTTGCAAGTGCTTGACGGTATAAGCAATTATATTAGGCCACATGAATTTGTAGAATCATAAGCTTAATGGAAACTGAACTAGCAATTTAGTCATGGCACTTGCATTTGTATGGTCAGAAAATTCATGGAAACTGAATTTCAACAACAAATGGGGGATTACTGTTGGGGTTGGTAGAACTGGCTAAAGTGCTGAACCATCTATATAGGTTTAGGAGATCGTTGAAACCAAGATCTGCTTCTAAAGAAAACAATATAGCTTTTGTAGGACATGTGTTGCAGTGCTCTTTGCAGTTAAACAGGTTACATGTCGTGAGAGGGGATGGTCAAGTAATGGTTTATTTATTATGATTGCAGATGTCCACTCAACTAATGGGCCCCTAGGCACCGGAATTGCCGAACAATCCACCATGCAGAGAGAAGTCTTTGAGTTTAGCATGTCTGGATTGAGTTGTGCTGAAAAGGCTGGACTAGATATGTCTCTAGTATCTGATTTAATGGGTCTTCACTCAGTAGAAACTGACATGCATCGCCTGCCCATCATTCCTTCTCTCGTCTACCCTAACTTTCAATTTTCCACTCAGAGCGCTCTCTCAGATTTCATGGGAGATTTGGTCCGAAATTCAAAAATAACCATTAACTCCGATGGTAGAGTCTTGATCGCAGCTAGTGGGGCTGAGATGAAGGATCTCCTCTCAATTGTAGCGGAGTTTTACCTATCGAGGAACTTAACTCAAGGGAGAAAGCTTTCGATGCCAGTTCCTTACTTCAGAAGGTATGACAACAACCACCTCATATGCTTAATGATGCTTTAAGAGGAGTTTTCTGAATATTGATGTTCTTTCCTCTTTCCTTTTTGTCCTGATGATTACGCTTGCACGCCATGTGTGATCACTAGAGCTTGAGCTGATAGAGTGCTCTCTCTCTCTCTCTCTCTCTCTCTCTCTGGATCTTCTTTTTCACTTAAATTCACAATTTACCCTCTATCATGTGGTACAGTTTCTTTCTTCTGTTGCTTGTATCATGACAATGCATTGGAGTTGGAAGTTTATAGGATAAGTGCGTATGCATTTATTTGGACGTCAGAGTTGGTGGTCCTGTCCTTTACTATCTGAGGCTACTACTAGTGGGCTATTGGATGTTATAACTGGTAAAATTTTCAGGGAAATCTTTGACAAACCAAGGACTAACATCCATGGGTCTTCCTTGAAGCTTGAAGCTAATGCAGTTGCTCCTGTAAAAAGGTAATTTGATATATAGTTTCTTTCAATTATTGATCAGTTTAGCAGTGTCATAATATTTCTTTCACATCACAGAGCAAGGTTTATATGTGTTAGTATAGTCTTTGAATAACTTATATTGATCCACATTTTCTGAGCATTGTTGTGTTGGTCAATGACTAATGAAACAATATTTGGTACCAGAAAAAGTTTATTTGCCCTTTGTGTTTCTCATTCCTTGTATTGTAATTTGAATTGGTTCAGATAGTATGATAATAAGATGCTCACTTTTCCTTGCTCTATTGTCCACCATGATGGATAGAGTTTTACTGGTGATTACTCATAATTATTGAACTATATTTGTGGAAAATCGTGTGATTTAGCAAGAGTTGTTGATTTGAGGGATTAATTGGATGGTTAGCTCAGTCTCAATGAGTATAAAATGTAAGGTTCTGCCCATTTCCTAGCGCTCAAGAGAAGTGGATACAGAAAAGGGAATTTGAATTTGCAGAGTTGCTTCATAGGAAATTCAGCTTTTATGCATCCAATGGCTTCACATTTGTCATGGATGCTGCCTCCCCTTCTAAAAGTATGCAAGTATTCTTTTTGTAGATGTGTTTAATCCATGATATCCTGCATTTACCATCACTGCACGAATTTGAGCTCTTCATTGTGTTTGTCATGCAGTTACTTCGTGCCATACACTCCCTTTGGTCTCCTCCTGTTTTCTGTATGTTACCCAGTGAGCTGAAGGCTGCAATGACCATAAGTAATGTGGAGCAGACCGGCCTTCTTGGAGAGGGGTTCCTAAATCTTCAAAGTCCACATTGAATTCGGCAAATGGATCTCAAACTGACTTGACGAAAACATGGTCATTGTTGATGACGATGAAGATCTTTATAAATCTTTAGAGAGAGCTAGGAAATTGGCTCTAAAGAAGCAAGAAGAGGAGGGGGCTTCTGGTCCTAAAGCGATAGCTCTTCGTGCCAGTAGTATTCCCAGCACACACAATGCAGAAAATCAGAGTGTCGCGATTGGAGAATCACAGGAAAGCAGGGTTGTCATGACAGAAATAGAAGGTCTTGTTTCAGGCCTCGAGGTTGATGAAGGTATACATTTGATTAATTCTGTGTTGGCCTGGACAATTTGCGATCATATTTTCTTTCTGAACTGTGGAACCGTTATTTTGTTCTCCAGATTTTTCAGATTACTGCCTTTTGCTGATTTGGGTAGCATTGCTGCTTATTGGGTCAAAACTAGTTTAAGTTGGCTGTTTAGTTTAGAATCCTGGTATTGTTTGGATGGTCAATGAGCACCATTTCTTGTTCTTTCACTGTATGCATACTGAAAGATTGTTTGTAAGTGACTTATTTTAGAATTTGCCTTCTGTGTATGTGCGAACAAGCAGCGCACTTGATGCGTCTCATTGAACAACATCCTAGACAACTTGCAAACAAGCGAACTTTTCGCATACAACTTGCAGTTTGTGCTCATGCAGTCACAGTAGCTTGTTTATTTGGGATGCATTTTAACTTCCAAACTAAATTCCTAATCGCTGGTCGAGGGGATTGCTCTCTTGAAGAGCGGTGGGCTTATTCAACTGTTTTGGCCATATTGGAGTTGCTTAGTTTGAAAATCACAGTTAGCTTTCACGATATATGCTGGCTAAGAATGCTGTTGGTTCTACTGAGAAGGGGAGAGGGACATGCATATTGGGCTTGCATTGCAATTTTGAGATTTCATTCATGTAATTGAAATTACTTCCTCTTCAAATCGGTGTTATATCCACCAATTGCTTGATATGATCTTTGGTGTTTGAAAGGATATGTGATGTTATTTTCTTATCAAGTGAGTTATTGAAATTGTGCCATTACCCTTCGTTCCAGTTTCTCGTAAGCCTAACACAGAAGATGTCTTCATGGATGAAGACGAAGCACCGGTAACATATGATAATGAAGTAAAAGATGAGCCTGGAGGCTGGACAGAATTTAAAGAATTTGGTAATGATGAAGCTCCTGTTGATGAGGATGAGGAGGAAGTTGCTCCGGATGAGACAATTCATGAAGGTGCAGTGGGGAAAGGGCTGTCGGGTGCCCTAAAGCCGCTCAAGGAACGGGGAACACTTAAAGAAACTGTTGAGTGGGGTGGTAGAAACATGGATAAGAAAAGCTCGTAGGCAGTGTAGATGGACAGAAAGAGATCCGCATTGAAAGGACATCAATTTGGCTGAATAATAAGTTTTTAACGAAAAAATAAGATATTAATCATAAAATAGCTTGTAATACTAAATTCTCCATTATAATTTCTTTTGCATTTGAAACAGCGCGTGCATATGAATAATAGAATGTTTGTGTAGATATATCACTTGTTACTAGAGTCACCGAAGGGATGATTAGGAACTCTTCCAAGGAAGAGGATCTAAAGAATTTCTGCAGCTTGAGTGTGTAGCTATACAAACAAAATTGACATTAGTTAACTATAAGTTAGTTTTGAAAATCAGAACAATCTTGAATTTTAAAATCTCGTTATAAAGAATATGATGGCTCTTAATTCTCACTCTTTGTATTGTTGGAAGATATCTTGAAAACTTTATTATTCAAACATCGAAATGTTGTGTTTGAGTTCTTTTTGGCCCTCGACTACAGAATACCAGTGTCATGCAAAATACACTGCTTCAATTTTGCATGATAATGTGGCAAGAAGACGCAGCATTGTTCAAACTCTGACAAGATGTTGGTTTAATAAGTTATAAGTCCATTCACTTTGGTCCTTTAAGCTCTCAATTTAGCTGGTTAAATCTCATTAGTAGTCTCCATACCCGTTCCTTCCTTTGATTGGTCATCATAGTAAAACTCAATTTCACTAGGTATGTTTCTGTACCTGAAGAGATAAAACTCTACACTTTGCAGTCTCATAGTCCCGATTTCAATTAATATGAATCTATAAGAAATGATGCACAAATCAGGTAAACTATATGCGTGTTTCCCCTTTGTCCTTCTGAAAGCTTGGTAGAGTTTTAACAATGGCTTTTCATGGTTGCTAGTATTGTTCATTATGCAAAAAATTCATCACACTACAACTAGAAAATGAACCCTTATCGACATAGAAAAATTGTGAAATTTTGATGATACGATATATATGATACAAGCTTTTAGTCTCATACAAAAGAACCTTCTAAAATATTGGGGAGATAGAACAAGGCAAGAGAAGAAAAGAAAGGTAAATGCACCAGTTGATTTGAACTAAGGGTGATGTATTGGACAGAGCCACTCAGTAACCTTACTCTAGTTAAATGCCTGCACTAACTCATCTTTATGCTAATCTAGCACCTGCAACATTTGAGTAAGACAAATGTACATCGACTAACACTATAATCTCATTTTCTATAACAAAAGCTTTACACAGAGAGGTGTCCTAATTTGTCTAATCGTCCCTATCTTTGCGGTTTCATTGCTCATTGTCACTGCTCAAAGTCTACAAGAAAAGAATTTATGCCCCCATCTGCAAAGCACCCTAACGCTTCAAGTCCCATGAAAGAATTGTGATTTCCATAGATTGTCACTCCCTTGCCTTGAATTTACGAATCAGTGTCACTCTTAGGATGACCTGAAACAGTCTCCTCATACTAGACTTCCTCTGCATCAAGATGATCAGCCCGAGAAAGAACCCACCGAGTCTTACCGGAAGAATTCCTACTTTCAGGCTGGTCTAACTTCTGGGGATCTGCAAGCCCATCGACGGGATGTGATTGCTCCTTGCCTCCAGCATGATTTGGTTCAGAATTGCCTGCAGGGTCAAGACTGTGTTTCATTGAGGATACATCACTTCCAGGGAGATCTAAGCTTTTCGCGGGCAGAAAAAGGGCAAGCTGTTGACCCGGACCAATGCTCAACGCAACCAACTGAAGTACTTCAGATGATGGGGACAGTTCTGCATTCATTTTCTCCCAAGAAGGTTGACGCATCACTGAAGTTGATGTGTTAAGTGGAGCCTCCTTCTGAGCAGGACCTGGCATTGTAGCTACTGATGATGGAAATGCATTAAGCTCAGGGACCAGAGGGATAGAACTTGAAGCAGCATCATCACCTAAGAACAACAAATGTCCAGATTGTTGGAATCATGTTGACTACAGAGAATCAATTGCGTGTACTGCATGATTAAACTTTTGATGACTTGCCGTAATTCCCTTTCTTGGACTCCAGTCGATAGATGATCATGTTCTGCTGCCAAATCTTCTTCCAAATCCTATCGAAAGTGGGCACATGTAAAGAACTGGGAGGAAGTTTATTGCATGGGAAGTTAACATACTAATATGCATCCAGAACTTTGTAAGCATGGCTTACTATTACGGAACAAAAGAAAAAAAGAAAAAGAAAAAGAAAGAAAGGCATTGAATCAACATGCATGTGCAGAGGCACAATAGCTATGATGCCAACGTAACATTATTCAGTCGGTCAATAGGTAATTTTATTTCGACCAAAAAAAAAAAAAAAAAGTTAGGCCATTTAAGAAATTGTCCATGCAGATCGTATTCTACATGCTACAGAACATGCGGCAAGCAATATAGATCCCACACCAAAACTTTCAAAAATTAAGAAACAACAATTTTCTACAACCATTGACCTACAACTCGTTAAAAAGTTAATAGGATAGAGAAATTCTATTGAACCTGGTCAGATGGATAATCATCCACAAGTCCAATCCTTTCATCAAGCATACTCTCTGTAGTTGACGTATCACTTTCACCTCCTCCACCCTTTTCAATTCTCTCTTGATCAATTTCCTCAGCTGTTTTGGTTTTCTCTTTGCCAGCTTTCCCCTCAGCTTCTCTTTTTTCCCTCTCTTCTTTTTCTTTTCTCATTCGTTCTTTCTCCTCTGCTTTCTCTATTTGTTCTTTGCGCTCTATATTTAGAGATGAAAAAGCAACAAAACAATTGATAGTAACACAAAAACAAACACATGTAAAAGAAATCTTAAACTAAGCATCATAAAGTGCCAAAGCATGGAAGAAGGGTAGTCTAAGCACATGTACAACAACAGAGATCGCAAATAGTGACCACGACACTAAGGCTATTTTGGGAGCACCAAGGGCCGGAATTTGGAGAGAGTATCTAAAAATTTGAATTTTCCCTCTATTTCTCTCTCACAGAAATTTCAAACTTCTCCCGACTTTCCACCTATCCCGTCCATTTTCACTATTTTTCCCAAATATAGCTAATCTTCCAAATATCATAACACTACTAGACACTCGTTTAGAGGGATGAAGTAATTTCTTTAGTGAGGTAAACCAAATGCTTCCCAAATCTTCCATCCATTTACCTACAAGGCTGGGATACATCTGGCACATCAATATCTAATAGTCACAACATCCACACTCATTCAGAAAATGCTTCGTTGTTTGGTAAAACTACCAAACAGTTAGTACTGTAAAATATCTATACAGAAGTTATACTATGATGAGTTCATTATCATCAGAGTGTGAGTTTTTCCAATTCTGTAGACCATAATATGCTGTTATCACTGGATGCAGTATGAACAAAGATGATATATATGTGCAGTAGCCAGCAACTACGTTTTAAGGGCAAACTCAGGTTTAATGAGATCATGACGACTAAATTCAAGTTATTTTGCCAAGATACCACCAAATTAGGAAAAACCAAACCTTTAAGCTGTTCAAACTGCACTTTCAGTACTTTCTCCTCACTTTTCAGTTTTGACAATTCTTCCTTGTCTTTTGCAAGAGCTACTTTAGCCTGTTCCACTTCCTGTTTACATATGGCAACGCCCTCCTGGTACACAGCAATTTTTTTCTTCAGCTCATCTCGTGCTGCTTTTCCAGCTTCCCGACATGTATTCAGGCACTTCACTTTATCACCGTATTTGTCACTCCCATCACAGCAGTCTGAGTATCATGGAGCAGGCAAAGAACATATGTTAGGAGGAAACATTAAGAGGAGGCAGAAAAAGAATGACCACCTGCTAGTTAACCTTTGTCTAGCGGATGCTAAAATCAGTGTTACAAGAACCAGAACGATCTAGTAATTCCATCAACCTATTGAGGTCAGATGATGTCAGCATATAAATCTTTTATAGGACCTTAGCATTTAGTAATTATCCAATTGACAAAAATCCTAAACAATGAAAAGGGAAACTTAATCTAAGCATTAATTAGTATCTTATCACAATATTATGATGTTACTTAATCCACACATTCATCACCCATTTTACTAACAATTGATCACTCTGCAGATCCCTGCATATGACGATAAGCACGTAGATTTCATTCAAAAATGCACCTTTTGTTTTCTCCACAACCTTTCCCCCTTCCTGCAATTTTTCTTGTATTCTTAAAAACACTGTTCATTGACGAGGTTAAGGAAAAGATCAATCCGAAATAAACCAGTTCTCCATCTCACCTAGTTTTGACCACTTTCTTTTCACTGGATTGAACCAGACCAAGCATGCAAACTGTTCTCAATTGAAGAAGCCACTCTTGTCTAGCTTTTGAAACAATCCTTAAGATGTAAAGCTGAAACCATTATCCTTCACCTAGATGCAGAGCCCTAGAATTCTAACCAGGGAATGACAACCTTGCCTTTCCTCATAGAGCGTGCAAAGAACATGTTTGATACCATGACCAGATCTAAAATTATTTTTAGTTGGGCAACTAAACTGCCGATATTATGCAATTGCCCAAGATTCAGCTAGCCACTACTCGAAACAGTCTCGTTCATGTAAGAGTTATGAACTAAAAGAAAAACAGGAGGTATTCAAGGATTTTGGACAAAAGACAAACCAGGTGATGGAGATTGGATTCATTGTCCACTGCTTCCTGCCAGTCAGCAACTCTAGTAAAACAATTCCATAGCTGTAGACATCTGACTTCTTTGTGAGGCGAGAAGTGCGGGCATATTCTGGGTCTATGTAGCATCTGACATTCATGTTTCTCAAATATTTGGGTCAGGGAATAGGCAGCTAAGACAAATGAATAAGCTCAAACAACGAACAATTCGTGAATACCAATCTCAAGCACCAAATATATCCCAGTTTAGGAATATTATGAAAACCATCAAAGGCCTATCAAAGGGAGTGAATGCGTACAATGAGAATATGCTTTGAAGTTGACTAAGTTCTTCAGGGATCAAGCCTGATAGATGATTATTTGAAAGATCTCTGCAACATAGAGGCTTAAATTAGAGACTCAGGAATTTCTCAGACTTCAAAAGGAAATTACGTCAACTAAGATTATAGGTTTTACACATATCCATGATGCTTCTCAGATTGCCAAACTCAGCAGGAATAAATCCTGTCAAGTGATTTCTGCTCAGATTCCTGCAAAGAGAAAAACGCTGAAGTCAGCACAAGATCAGATGATACCTCCCATCTCCATGTGACTGTTGTTTTCTAGTTTATGACACTCACAGCTTTAGCAGATGTTCCAAGTCACCAAGAGAAAATGGGATAGAACCACTGAGCTTATTATTGGTAAGATCCCTGCGTAGAAGTACAAATAAGCAACAATCCAAGCGTGTTGACCATGGGCATTAAAGAAACTACAGAACTCTAAACTTACAGGGTATCCAAATACCCAATTCGGGAAAGCTCAATTGGAATGGAACCCTTAAGATTGTTTGACGAAATATTCCTACACAGAGGAGCAATCAAAATGGTGGAAAAGGATTACGTCACCAAAGAATTCCCATGGACTCTTCTAGCAATGAAAGAAGCACTGTGACGTGACAAACCATGATCGAAAGGAGTTCTAGTAATGTTACTTACAGTTTTGCCATTATCTGTAGCCTCTGCAAAGAAGGGGGGATGGTCCCATTCAGTTTGTTCTCATGCAAATTGCTGCACGATGACATTAAGAGTCAAGCTATCAACTTTCCATAAGAAGGAAATTATAATTATAATTACCTGCTTACAGGCTGTTGAGATTTGTACAGGCACTGATATTATCAGGAATTGGCCCTTCGAGATTATTGTTGGCAAATTTTCTGAGACAGGAAAGAGTGAACTAACCATAATATATGTAGACATCATATTAAAAATTTATTATTAAGAAGAATTATAAACAATCTGCATATATAAATTTAATAAGAATCTTAAGCTCCGGAAATTAAGAATCATGGAGGACGAACATACAGGTCAAATAACTCAGTAAGCTTCCCAAGCTCAGGCGGAATACTCCCTGTGAGATGATTATCATTTAATTCCCTGTTACAGAAGCATTTTGCACATTATAATCACTTCTGAGAGCGGTAGTCTGCCAAAAGGAACATTCAACATGGAGCTAGGGGTGAGAAGATGTTGTAAGTGGCCTGAAACATGCAGAACATATTCTAATTGATGTTTATTAAAGCTTATGAAGGATGCCAGAATTATCATGAGAGCGGACTTGGAAAAATTACATAGAACAGGAGAATGCATGTACACACTGTGAGGGTCTAGTCTACAGATATACACCTTTGTCGAAGAGATCCTGCACCATTTCCAAGCAGCCATCGATTCAGAGTTCAATTGGTGAACTTCAGATCGCCTAATTACCAACCATCATCTTGCAAACAGTTCAGATCAGCTGTATAGATACTTTATATACAACATTTGATGAAAAAAATAAGTGCTTGAGCAGGAAAACGCCATACCCATCCATTCCTGGCATATGGATATCCATGAAGCAGGCATCAAAATCATGCGGTGGTCTGAGCAAAGCAATTGCTTTTTCCCCACTGTCTGTACAAACCACATCAGCTCCATATTTCTTCAAAGCTCCCTCGGCCACTCTGAGATTTACTTTGTTGTCATCCACGACTAGGATTTTTCTGCCACGGAGAAGGTTGTGGAGAGACAGACTCAGAGACTCCCCATTGGAGCAACTTATTCAGTTTCCAACTCCCATGATGCGCTGTAAAGAGGCCACCAGCATACTAGCCCTTAGAGGCTTCATGATCACGAATGGACCAGTAGCATCTGTAGTTGCACCACTCATCCTACTAGAGCTGATAGAATTAGATAGAAGCAACAACCATGGAGACACCTGTGCCTTCATGTCCCTCAATTTATCCAGAAAGATTGCCGACAAACCAGAGTCCTTGTCCCAAATTTCCCATTCCAAGAGCACCATATCTATTCTGCAATTCCCACTTTGTATGGTGTGGAGGCACTGGTTCAAGTCTGCAACTACCTCAACATGAATACCAAGCCTCTGGATATGATACTTTGATACATTGGTGCGGACAGGTCTTGTGTCAACTACCACTGCTTTCATACCATGAAATTCTGAGGTGCCACAGTTTGCTTGCCTGTCTTGTGAAAAGCGGGAGAAATTGTCATTCATGGGTATTTCCTCAACCAAGTTATTGTACGATACATTTCTACAAAATCAAAGAAAATATAGTACCATTATAATCTATGCAGCATTGGGGACAACATTGGGACAACAATAAACTTACAGAATAGTCAGACTAGGGGAGTTCAGTGAAATCACATGTCCAGATAAATTATTATGGTCCAGCCTCCTGTAGAGTTAAGTATAACATTATCCTCATTTAATCACACCCGCCCAATCAGGACGCGACACATATTAATTCCAGAAACAAAAAATGGATTGGTTCCCACGTCACCGTATAGCATCTGATGAAATAAATCACTGGCTGGAGAAGTGCAATTAGAAGTAAATCAGGAAAGAACACTAACTGGAACGTCTAGATAAGAATATGGAACAACCCTTTATCTTCTGATTCAGATTGCCTTAGCAAGACAACGAACATGATAACATTGGAAATTGCGAGCACTCTTCACTCGGTCTTCATGTACTGAGCAACTCGAGCCCTAGGACAGCAAGTGACAATCAGACATAACAGCGGGAGAAATAAGAGAAGCAAGCATCAAAGCAATGACATTTAGTTGCACGACTCACAATTGTAGCACTTTACAGCTTGGCAGTTCTTATAGAGCTTGTGGTCCTTGTTGGAGCACAAAAGTTAAAAAAGAATTCCCAGAAAAGTACAGCGCTCGCAATCTAGAAGTCAACAACTTCTTGAGTTCCCTTCGAATAATCTTTCCAGTAGCTGATTTTGGAATTGAATTGGCAAAAACTACTTTCCTCACTTTCTTATAGGGAGCAACCTATAAGCACAAAGATGCGTACATTGAAAAGCTTAGTTCATTTGATCATCAAGAAAGACGGATGAAGCCTGGTCAAATGTGTTTAACACAATAAAAATCATTGACATTCTGCTATTATATTTTATAATTGACATAACTTGGGAAATGGAAATGTCTAGTTTGTGGATGTGTGCATGCGGGATGACATCTAATTGACTTGATGAGAAACCTGTGCAGCTAAGCAGTCCATGACAGATTCCTCAGAAAGATTGCTTCCAATTCTCCTGACCATGAATGCCAACAGTATCTCACCCGATTCTTCATCGAGGGCACTGTATGTTACAAAGAAAATAAGTAACAGTACATCACTAGATCAACATTGCAAGAAAAATAAGACATTAAAAGAAATTTGACTGAAACATCGTATGTTCAAACTTTGTTCCAGTCATGAACATATTTCACAGTAAAGATGGATTGGTTCTTTCACCTTTTCAACTATATTAATTCCCATAAACAAAAAATGAAGATAATTCAACTGCGAGATAACAGAGATGTTTTGAGTGTGCATTTTCTCGCTCTCAAAATCTACATCACAGGAAATGAATTTACTCTACTCTCAATTTTCTTGTCGAAAGTAACGGGGCCTTTTTTTTTCTTTGCTTACGATGTTGCTGCAACATCGTCGGGAGGGGTACTTAATACAGCCTCCAAATCCACAGGAGCTATATGTTGGCAGCACAAGATGTCACGTTAAGTTAAATAGTATCATAAGAATAAATAAGTTTGTTAAAGAGCATGTGAGAGCTTGTTACAATTGATATCTCTTAGGAACTCATGTTCCGTAATAATCTCCTTTTGATATATTGAGAAGAAGTGAAGATATAAACCATAGCACCATTTTCACTTTTTAGCATAATGCAGAGAATTAACCCATCTCTAAAAGCCACTTGAGAAATCAACATTTTGGCAAATCTACGACAACAATTAACATGAACCATAAAGTTCTTACCTGAAAGCCGCCGGCACATAAGACAAAAGAATTGTCAAAGCTGTATTTTTGAAAATTTGTTTACCTATCCTTCACCTCCCGATGCATTATGGTGCAACCATGCGTTGTTTATGCCTTAAGAATTGTTCAATTCATTCATCTCAGGATGTTGAAATGAATTTGATGACCCCTGAACAAAGGTATAAATAATACATTCACTAAAGACATAGTTTGCTAAACAATGGGACTGCATAAATAGTATCTCAAATAATCTCGTGTCAAAAGAAGTGAGCCAACTTGTACCTGACTCAAATTGGCTCCAGGGGATCTATTATGGTACTCCAACATCTATTGCCAAGAAACCATTATCAATAAGCATTAGAATATTTTAGGATCTAAAATAATTTTCATAATAGGTACCTGATTAGTGAATGGAGAAAATCTATTTATAATCCCCTGTGGCATGATGTATGGTGTTTGCATCTATATGAAAAAACAATCTCATTAGTAGAATGTACTAAAATGCTTCCATGGGATCTATTATGCTACTCCAACATTTATAAATGATAAACCACTAAAAAATATAAATTAGAATTTATTACAAATTTCAGCCGAACATTATAATAGTAATGCAGACTCCTAAATACCTGACTTGTGAATGAGGAAAATCCATCCATATTCGCAGGCCGCATTATATATGGTGGTTGCATCTATATAAGAAAACATCATTAGTAAAATGTAACAAAATCTTCCACGGAATCTATTTTGCTACTCCAATATCTATAAATGATAAACCACTAAATATAAACATTACAATTTGCAACATATTTCAGCCAATCATAATAGTAACCCAAACTTTTAAATACCTGACCAGTGAATGATGAAAAATCATTAATAATTCCTGGTGGCATGATGTATTGTGGTTGCATCTATATTAAAAAAAAAAAAATTGAACCAATTAGTAGAATATAAATATAAAATTTTGAACTCAGAAGGACACACTTATTATGGAAATTTACACTAACTATAGGACCACCAATGTTGCTAGGACAAAAGACATTTCGAATTTGATTTGAATTTATTGAAAAATTTGGCACATGAGTCTCCTCAGGCATTGCTTGGACTGCCAGCTCTACATTACAAAATAAAAAAATATATTAATTCAAATCATGTAGCATGAGTATAAAAATAAACAAATTTTATGTCACTCAGCTAACCTTGATTTTTTATTGGCATCGGGGGTGTTTGTTTCTTAGATTTTTTCTTCTTTTTCTCACTTGAGCTTTTGAGCCTTCCATAACTCGTTTCCTTTCCTTTCCTTCGAAGGGGGTCCAATATCGGTATCTCACTCAAAGAAGCCTCATTGTTATCATCATCGCTAGCGTCATTTGTCACAGCCACACTTGAGTTGTATGATGAAATTTCAGCCACTGTTGCCTTTAAGTTCTTATTTGCTATCCTCATAGTATTTTCATCTTGGGCTCCCAAACTCATCACTTCAAAAGCACTTTGCATTAAAGCGGAAAACCGATTAAATGTGGATGGACCAGGTGATATTTCATGAGATTCATCATTCACATACCCTTGCTTTGCACCTTTAGTCCATCTTTTTAATATATATGAAGATGGAATGGCTGAAAGTGATATGTTTGCATTCAAAATGTGCAAAGCATGACGACATAACCACTCTTTCGATTCAAATAATTTGCATTGACAGGAGACTGAAAAGTTAGTGGGATTAAATCTAACAACATGTTCACCTTGAATCCCATCACACTTAAGAGCATATTCATAAATGAACCCATCGAAAGTGGAACCTGAAATTCTTTCGGAGACAACTTGAAGAAATTCTTCATTAAACCTTCTAAAAATAGCACGAGTATACACCGAAGCAGCATGCTTCAATATCCCATTATGCGAAATCTGCAATCTGGGTGTCCCACAAGAACTATAATCATCTTGACTTTCAGTTTCTCTCATATGTTTCAACTGTTCTTCGTAATGGTGAACGAATAGTATAAGGGTCGATGTCTTATTAGATAACTGTTGGAAGACATTGTTAGTACTCTCGCTCCTTTGACTTGATCTTATACCACAAGAAAAAATATCACGACCAAAAGCAGAACTCCATTTATGTCTCAAGTCGTATAACTTTTGAAGCCAACTGTTATTCTCAGTACCCCACTCTTCTTCCATCTTTCTCCAAGTACTTTCAAGTTCATCCTCTGATTTGCATTTATGCATAAGTTTCAAGAAATATTTATCCTTAAATTCCGACTTCTGGTAAAGATGTGGAATATTTTTATTAGCATTTTTCCCGATGTGCCAAGTGCATAAGCGGTGTTGAGTATTCGGAAACACTATTTGAATAGCTTTTGCCATGGCATGGTCTTGATCAGTGAAAATAGTTTTTGGAGCCTTATTTCCCATAGATTTCAGAAACACCTCAAATAACCAGATAAATGAATCTGCAGTCTTATCCAACAAAAATGCACAACCAAATAAAGTGTTCTTCCAATGATGATTAACTCCAACAAAAGGTGCACATATCAAGTTATACCTATTAGTACAATATGTGGTATCAAAAACCATCACATCACCAAAACAATCATAATCATATTTGGATAAACTATCTCTCCAAAACAGATTGGTCAATCTACCATCTTGATCTACCTGTTGTGCATAGAAAAACATTGGATTTTGCATTTGTATGCAATGAAAATGATTCAGAAGACTTTGACAATCTCCCCCTTCAATATAATTTAATCTTTCACTTTGCAAAAATTTTGACAATCACGTAAGATGAAACCCAAGTTTTGGCTTCCTCCTGCTTCGTTTGCCAAAAACTTATATGCCATCGTCCCCCCAATGCCAACTTTCGCCATGTCAACTAAAACACCCTTGCAAGTGTCAGAAATCATTCTTCCACATCTTATCAAGTGCCTTTAATGTTCAGAGATAAATTCATGATTATGCGTGGGAACATAGTCTATGACTTCATAAGCGCCATTCTCAACTTTAAATCTAATAAATGCAGGGCAACCATATCTAACTTCAAGTCTTTCATATTTTCTTTCTTGATCGGATGAGTTGATAGAATATCCCTCACAATTACACACAAAAGTGCGTCGAGTTATTTCTCCTTTATCATTTTTTCTAATCTTAGACTTCCTCACTCCAAATCCCTTACCTATAGCATAGGCCACATATTTATGATATGCTTCAAGTTCACTTGCAAAAACCATTCCCACCGTAAACTCAAAATCTTTTTCCAAATCACGAATAACATGTGCTAGATCAGTAGTTTCATGCTGTAAACAAAGAACAAAAAATGATTAACGCAATTCTTTTACAAGTAAAATAACATCCCATCCATTTTTTGAAAAAACAAATATCTTTTATATAATATGACTCAAAATTACCTCCGATTCAGCCATCGAATAACCTTACACGTGCGGATTAATTGACTAACGCGAGCAAACCTTTGTCCGTTGGAGTTCTTGCCGAATTGTAGAGAGATTGAACTTTGAAATTCAGTGCCATCCTAAACAAACCAAACCTCCAGAAAATCACAACACCGGACACTCAAGGGTAAAACTACCAACTCAATAGCCAAACTCATGCAATTACCCACCAATAATTGGAAAAAAAAAAAAAACTCCACAAAAATAGTAGAAACAGCAAAAAAAGAAATAGAAAAAGTTTAAAATTTAGGGAGCTTTTTGAGATTGGCTAACATTTCCAATTTTCTAAGATTAAACGAAAATTTCACAATAAATTCTAAGTAATCAATTGGTGCAAAAGAGGCCCACAACAAGCTTAATTTGAACTTCCTTGATACCTACCAATCCACAAGATGCACTAAATGATACAACATGGAACCAACATCATTAAAGAAAAAAGAACATCAAATGAAGCAAACTAGTTTGGGAGTCATTATGACACAAAAAAATAAAGAAAAATGAAAGCACCTTACCTGAATGTTAGTCACAATGAGCTTAAAATAGAATTGATCAACCTCCGCAATATTTCAACAACAAATTACAAGCCCATCTTAATTTGCATTGCAAATCAAACAACATTAGAATCCATAGACACTCAAAATATGAAACTTTAATGAAACAATACTATAAAAGCATCTGAATCAAGGGAACAAGATAAAATATGAGTAAAAAACATTAATGTTCAAACATACTGTTCTCTTAGCTAAAAGGATAGTGAGAAAAGAAACTATATCAGATTATCAATAAAAAATTAGTCGATGTTAAATTCAATTTAATATTAGTGCATAATAGTAAAAAAAGAAATATACAATATTTCTGTTAGAGTAATTCATACGTAAGGCAACTCAAACTACGTATTTATCATTATATTTTGCTTTCATATGTATTATTTTATTGTTTTTACTTCATATATCACATTTTATTATTATCATCACTTCTACACAAAAAAAAAAAAAAAAAAAAAAATTGTAGTTCTCACACAAGCCAAATGGCTAAAATTTGAGAAGGAACTTTACTAAATTTAAATATCTTAAAATTATACAACACAAGACCTAGTCCAAGCATGGAAAAATATGCCTACTAGTAAAGATCTATTCTTTCAAACGATTAAACTCCGATATATAGAAGCTAATTTAACAAATTTGGTAGCCCTGCTCTTTTTCAATAAGCTAACTCAGCAGCACTCTTAAGCCAAATCATTATTATTTATCTTTCAAAAAATCAAAGGGCAAAGGTTTGGATCTTAATCCAAATAACCCAGCTTTTAATTTTGGAGCCAACCGAGCAAAAAAAAAAAAAAAAAAAAACCAAAGCAGAAAAAATACCAAAAACATGCCTTAATTTTTTCCCCACGATAGAAAAATATTTCTATCCTCAAACCTACAATTTTGCATATCGCAGTCCTGCTAAAATGACCTAATCATCCTTCTTTTTGTAAAGTTGTCCAAGTGTTATTGTTTTGTATTACAAAACACGTCTTCCCGCGATTTATCTACAGTTCAAATCCTTTCTAGTTTCATCGAATGTTAATGTCAACATTTGTTTCCTTAAATTCTAAGTGCTACCTTGTGTGTGAAATTGTGAATATTGACTTTCACTTAAGGTATGTTTATTTGGAGATTTCAATGTGATTCTTGTGATGTGCAGTTCTTTTTTCAGTAGTGTGATGTGCATTTAAATACATTGGAGTTGATGCCAAACAAGATGTTTTAATTTCTGGCAAAGAAAAAGTAGTCTTTTTCAAACTTTGAAAAGTTATAATTTTTTTTTTCCATTTAAATGTCGTATATTAAAGCCTATCTTAATATATAATATTATTTTTTAGAGTTGCAAAAATTTCTATCAAACTTTTTGATCAATTCATCCGAAATGCATTTTTGTAGAATTGTGATACAACACGAAAGAAATTCGTAAATGAGTATTACAGCGTGATCGAATCAAGAAATTCTTTTGACAAAATAAAAACTCAGGATCACTTAGGATTGATTTGATCCATTGGTTTTTGGTCAATCAAATCTGTCTAATAAGGTCAAAGATATGAAATGCACACATCACATTCAACCTTTGGGAGAAGTAGTCATGCCGAAAGGGCCTGGTCTTTGATCACTCAACCATTTCCAAGGCTTCTTATCGATTAAAAATAGTCTATGCCAAGTGGTTGATTTTCTGTCATCTTCAAAGAATCGTCCAAGTATCTTTTATTTTGATTATGTTTCCGAAATTTTGTTACATGAAGTAGAGGAGAAAAAGAGAAGAGAAGGCATGAAGAAACAACATAGGCATTTTAAGAAAAGCCCAATCTTTCTCTTTTCTCACTTCTTTTTGTTGTATTTTAGTTAGCTGAGAAACACCATAGGCATTCTAAGAAAAGCCCAATCTTTCTCTATTCAACAGTAAATGGTTGTTTATATAAGAATGTTGAGATGCAATTGCAAGCCCGAGCTTTTTTTTTTTTTTTTTTTGTTTTTTTTTTCAATTCTTCTTGATATCATAATTTTTTTTCATCTATTTTTTTGTTTGCACCACCCAAGATGTCAAAGTGTCATGACACATCAATGATGTACAAGGTTTTGCCCAAGCTATCTAACATGTCTTGGCTCTTAAGGTGTATATGTGATCAAGCTAAAAATGCATTGTAATACATGATAGAAAATGTTGTAAGTTTTTTTATTTTTATTTTTTTTAATGAACCACACACACAATTGTGTAAACTCGCCTACCTGCCTTGCAACTCGGAGGCGACTGGTGGGCTTTCGGGTGTCTACACTTGCTGAAGAAGGCAAGGCGAAGACAATAACAGCTTGGGACCTAGCCAAGACCTGCGGCGCTCTTGGGAGAAAGTAGCAATGGCAGAGGTGGCCGAGCTTGGACGTGCCCGGTGAGCTTTTGGGTGTCGGCGATCACCGAGGAGGCATAGGCGGAGAAGGTTAGAGCTTGGGACACAGCCACAACCGGTGGGGCTCTTCGAAGTGAGTAGCTCCTGGTGGTGACAGCGGAGGCGATTGAGCTAAAATCACATGTCCGGATTGATCATCGGTTTTCCCTCCACAGCCGTAAAGCATGAGCTCAACTAGTAAGTATTAGATAGCAACAATAGAAGGAAATTCAGTGTTCTTGTAAATTCCGTTAACGTCGTTTTCGTGTAACCTATGACGAACACTCTACATGGACCGATCGGTTTCAACATAGTTGTATGGTCCCCTCGCTGTCTCGCAATTTGTTGCAGCTTTAACATAAGCGACAGAGATAAGTCAAGACTTCCGAAACTAGGCATCACGACCACAGTTCACGACTTTCTATGAAATTCTGTGATCATGGAACGCAAATTTTCGTGCTATTTCTAAATGAAGTCTAGAGAGCTGAATCAAACATCAAAGCAAACCATTCAAAAAGTAGAGTTTAATTTTGGGCTGGTCGCAATGTGTAGCAGCAGAAGATAAAGAGCCATCATGGCCGTTGGTGGTTGACGATCCCGTCTCCCAGTTCGGTTCCGACAGCGGCAATCATCCTCTCGAAGCCAGTCAAGCAGCGAGCTTTTGGGTGTCCATGCTCGCCGAAGAGGCCAAGGCGGAGATGGTCGAGACCCAACCACGACCGGTGGGGTTCTTGGGAGCGAGTGGCTCTTGACAGCAACGGCAGAGGTGGCCAAGCTTGGAGGTGACCGGCAGAGGTGGCCAAGCTCGAAGGCGACCGACTGGATTTTGAGCGCACGCGATCGTCAAAGAGGCCGAGGCAGAAATGGTCAAAGCTTGGGACCCAACCACAACCGGCAAGGCTCTTTAGATGGCTCCTGGCGACGATGGCGGAGGCGGCCGAGCTCGGAGGCGACCAGTGGGCTTTTGGGTGTCTGTGCTCACCTTAAGGGCCGAGGCGAAGATCGTTAGAGTTCGGGACCCAACCACGATTGGAAAGGGTTCTTCGGAGCGAGTGGCTCCCGACGGCGAAGGTAGAGGCGGCCAAGCTTGGAGGCAACCGGCGAGCGTTTGGTTGAGAGAGATGGCGTTGCAGCTTTCATGGAGAAAGAGAAAAATGTAGAGACATTTTTTTGAAAGGGAACACGAAGGGAAGCGACGCTTGTGTACCGATGGGAGAAAAGGACATGGCCATTAATGAAGAGAGAGAGGAGGACGCGGCAAAATTTTGGCTAAAAATAAAGTGGGACCCAGCTCTAGGTGGCGACACGTGTCGCATCCTGATTGGGCGGGCACATGGTGACGTGGAGCGCCCGGCACACCCAATATTTTCTCAGGGTCTAGAGTTGGAGCTGGTCGTGATCTTTCAACTTTGGTTTTGACTGACAGGGATGATCACGACAATCCCTTGACCTTTGCTCTAAGCTCACTCACAGACCATCACCCAACCACCGCACGATCGCCGCACAATCGCCACACGACCGCCGCACCACAGCCGCACGACCGTCGCACGATCGCCTCTTGCCGCCGCTAGCCGTGGGAGGGGACGGCAGTCATGCGGCTGGACTGGGCCGAGAAAAAGTGTGATTCTTGCGCGACAAAGGAGGATTGCATCTCTTTGATCATGAAGTACCTGAACGCTGTGGTCCGCCTGCTCAAGAAGTTGAAGGATTTTGAGAACTCCAGCACCATGCATACAGGGTCATCATACTCTCCCTCAATCTTTGAGAAAACTAAGAAATCTCGCAGCGCCATGCACACAGGGTCATCATCCTCTCTATGTGGGAAAACCAAGAAACAACCCAGCCCTTCCACTCCCTCTCCCTCAACACCGAAAATGGCTCCCACCCAGCGAAAAGGAACTGACAAGATCGACGATCCAAAGAAGTGCAACGTGACGTTCCCAAAGGGGAGCAATGGCCTCACGAAGAAAGCCGGTGCTCTCCACTCACTCACTGGCGCTCTCGTTGCCATCATTATGGTCTCCCCCAAGGGCGAGGTCCGCTCTTTTGGCAAAGCCTTGGTCGAAGAGGGCGACATGAATCTGCCAATCATTCCAAAGAGTGGCTGGACTAGGCCTAGAAAGTGTGTGATTCTTGCAGGACAAAGGAGGACTGCGCCTCCTCGATCACGAAGTACTAGGTTCTTCTCAAATGTCCGTGCAAGAAGTGGAAGGATTTGCAGGTTAAAGGACAGTGTTGGTGATGATTCACTTGAAAATTTTTTTGAAACTCCTCATCCTTCATTTGCGGCTGGTGTTGTGACGACCAAACTTGAGGCAGTATGAAGGGACGGAATAAGATTGTCTCGGCAGTACGTGGGTGAGGCTAAGGACATGTCTCTTGTCCCATATCGCTTAGGGAGGGAGTCTTGGGTTAACTTATAAGGCTTGGGTCCCTATAATTGTACATATGCGTTTCACACATGCTTCCGATGTGCTGAGAACAAAACCTTGAAGGAAAAGACCGTGGCTGGGATGGCGATGCGTCCGCGCCAGGGCGGGTGACCTAAAGAGGACAATATATAGGCTTGGGAGAGGGAAGGCCCGCGGGATGGCCCTCTACCCCTGCAATAGCGTTTTGAGGGAAAAGACCGTTGCTAGGATGGCGGCGCGTCTGCGCCAGTGCGGGTGACCCATAGGAAACAAAATCGTGAGGATTTATGTCCAAAGTAGACAATATATGTACAGTGGAGACTCGGGCGTTACGGGTGTTGATCACGACATTTCATTGACCTCCCCTGTCGATTCGGCTGCCACTAGCGGTGAAAGTTCGGGAATGGATTCCAACCCCATGCGCTTCGATATGGAGGATCTTGGGCGGCTTCTCGACCACCTTATTAAAATCGCCAACTATCTTGATATCTGGACTTTGCCGTTGGATGAATCCTCACGCTCCTATCATGAGGGCTATGAAAATGATGCCTATGACATCATCTATGATGGAATTCGAAATTTGGTCTCTCCATGATATAGATACGAGTATATGTATGTGTGTTCTAGTGATACAGATTCGAGTATATGTGTGCGTGCTAGCGTTTTATATAGGTACGATCCTGCTAGTAATGTAATAAGATGATTTGTCTACATTTTCTAATGTACCAGGCGTTAATAGCTAAAAGAGGGAATTTGATCCAACGAAACGCCGATTTTACAAATCGGTAAAGGTAGAGTACTTAAATATCAACACAAATAAGAATTTGGAAACCTCTTGCTCATAGGATGACAGGGACGATGGCATCAGTCTACTCCTATAAATGGCGCGCCCAAGCTTGTTCGAACATCATATAGCTGCACCCTCTTCTTTCCTCTAACCCATTCACTCTCTCTCAGTCTCTCAGAAATTCGCTCGCCATGCACGCAGGTTCATCATCCTCTCTCTCTCTCTCTCTCTCTCTCTCTCTCTCTCGAGAGAAAACCAAGAAACCCCCCAGGCCTCCCACTCCTTCTCCCTCTCCATCGAAAATGGTTCTCCCCCGGCAAAAAGGAATTGATTGGATCGAAGACCTAAAGCAGTGCTTCGTAATGTTCTCGAAAAGAAGCGACGACCTCATGAAGAAAGCCTCTGCTCTAAGCTTGCTCACATACCATCGCTCGACCACTGCACGATCGCCGCACGACAGCCGCACGACCGTCGCACGACCGCCTCTTGCCGTCGCCGGCCATGGAAGGGGACGGCGGTCGTGCGGCTGGACTGGGCCGAGAAAAAGTGTGATTCTTGCGCGACAAAGGAGGACCGCACCTCCTTGATCATAAAGTACTTGAACACTGTGGTCCGCCTGCTCAAGAAGTTGAAGGATTTTGAGAACTCCAGCACCATGCAGATAGGGTCATCATACTCTCCCTCTATCTCTGAGAAAACTAAGAAATCTCGCAGCGCCATGCACACAGGGTCATCATCCTCTCTCTGTGGGAAAACCAAGAAACGACCCAGCCTTTCCACTCCCTCTCCCTCAACATCGAAAATGGCTCCCACCCAGCGAAAAGGAACTGACAAGATAGATGACTCGAAGAAGTGCAACGCGACGTTCCTAAAGGGGAGCAATGGCCTCACGAAGAAAGCCGGTGCTCTCCACTCACTCACTGGTGCTCTCGTCGCCATCATTGTGGTCTCCCCCAAGGGCGAGGTCCACTCTTTCAACAAAGCCTTAGTCGAAGAGGGCGACGTGAATCTGCCAATCATTCCAAAGAGTGGTTGGATTGGGTCTAGAAAGTGTGTGATTCTTGTAGGACAAATGAGGACTGCGCCTCCTCGATCACGAAGTACCAGGTTCTTCTCAAATGTCCGTGCAAGAAGTGGAAGGATTTGCAGGTTAAGGATGGTGTCGGTGATGATTCACTTGAAAAGAATTTTGAAACTCCTCATCCTCCATTTGCGGCTGGTGTTGTGATGACCCAAACTCGGGGCAGTACGGAGGGACGGAATAAGATTGCCTCGGCAGTACGTGGGCGAGGCTAAGGACATGTCTCCTGTCCCACATCGCTTAGGGAGGGAGTCTTGGGCTAGCTTATAAGGCTTGGGTCTCTCTAACTGTGCATACGCGTTTCACACATGCTTCCGCTGTGCTGAGAACAAAACCTTGAGGGAAAAGACCGTGGCTAGGATGACGATGCATTTGCGTTAGGGTGGATGACCTAAAGCGGATAATATATAGGCTTGGGAGAGGGAAGGCCCGCGGGATGGCCCTCTGCCCCTACAATACGCGTTTTGAGGGAAAGGACCGTTGCTAGGATGGCGGTGCGTCTGCACTAGTGTGGGTGATCCATAGGAAACAAAACCGTGAGGACTTATGTCCAAAGCGGACAATATATGTACAGTGGAGACCATGGGCATTACAGGTGTTGATCACGACATTTCATTGACCTCCCCTGTCGATTCGGCTGCCACCAGCGGTGAAAGTTCGGGAATGGATTCCAACCCCATGCGCTTCGATATGGAGGATCTTGGGCGGCTTCTCGACCACCTTATTAAACTTGCCAACTATCCCGATATCTGGACTTTGCCGTTGGATGAATCCTAACGCTCCTATCGTGAGGGCTATGAAAATGATTCCTATGATGTCATCTATGATGGAATTCGAAGTTTGGTCTCTCCGTGATATAGATACGAGTATATGTATGTGTGTGCTAGTGATACAGATTCGAGTATATATACGCGCACTAGCGTTTTATATAGGTGCGATCCTGTTGGTAATGTAATAAGACGATTTGTCTACATTTTCTAATGTACCAGGGCGTTAATAGCTAAAAGAGGGAATTTGATCCAACGAAACGCTGATTTTACAAATCGGTAAAGGCAAGGTACTTAAATATCAACACAAATAAAAATTTGGAAACTTCTTGCTCATAGGATGACAGGGACAATGGCGTCAGTCTACTCCTATAAATGGCGCGCCCAAGCTTGTTCGAACATCATACAGCTGCACCATCTTCTTTCCTCTAACCCATTCACTCTCTCTCAGTCTCTTAGAAATTCGTCCGCCATGCACGCAGGTTCATCATCCTCTCTCTCTGAGAGAAAACCAAGAAACCCCCCAGGCCTCCCACTCCTTCTCCCTCTCCATCGAAAATGGTTCTCCCTCGGCAAAAAGGAACTGACTGGATCGAAGACCTAAAGCAGTGCTCCGTAATGTTCTCGAAGAGAAGCGACGACCCCATGAAGAAAGCCTCTACTCTAAGCTTGCTCACATACCATCGCCCAACCACTGCACGATCGCCGCACGACGCCGCATGATAGCCACACGACCGCCTCTTGCCGCCGCCGACTGTGGAAGGGGACGGTGGTCGTGCGGCTGGATTGGGCCGAGAAAAAGTGTGATTCTTGCGCGACAAAGGAGGACCACACCTCCTTGATCATGAAGTACCTGAACGCTGTGGTCCGCCTGCTCAAGAAGTTGAAGGATTTTGAGAATTCCAGCACCATGCAGACAGGGTCATCATACTCTCCCTCTATCTCTAAGAAAACTAAGAAATCTCGCAGTGCCATGCACACAGGGTCATCATCCTCTCTCTATGGGAAAACCAAGAAACGACCTAGCCCTTCCACTCCCTCTCCCTCAACATCGAAAATGGCTCCCACCCAGCGAAAAGGAACTGACAAGATAGATGACTCAAAGAAGTGCAACGCGACGTTCCTAAAGGGGAGCAATGGCCTCACGAAGAAAGCCGGTGCTCTCCACTCACTCACCGGTGCTCTCGTCGCCATCATTGTGGTCTCCCCCAAGGGCGAGGTCCGCTCTTTTGACAAAGCCTTGGTCGAAGAGGGCGACGTGAATCTGCCAATCATTCCAAAGAGTGGTTGGATTGGGTCTAGAAAGTGTGTGATTCTTGTAGGACAAATGAGGACTACGCCTCCTTGATCACGAAGTACCAGGTTCTTCTCAAATGTCCGTGCAAGAAGTGGAAGGATTTGCAGGTTAAGGACGGTGTCGATGATGATTCACTTGAAAAGAATTTTGAAACTCCTCATCCTTCATTTGCGGCTGGTGTTGTGATGACCCAGACTCGGGGCAGTACGGAGGGACGGAATAAGATCGCCTCGGCAGTATGTGGGCGAGGCTAAGGACATGTCTCTTGTCCCACATCGCTTAGGGAGGGAGTCTTGGGCTAGCTTATAAGGCTTGGGTCTCTCTAACTATACATATGCGTTTCACACATGCTTCCGCTGTGCTAAGAACAAAACCTTGAGGGAAAAGACCGTGGCTGGGATGGTGGTGTGTTCGTGCTAGGGTGGGTGACCTAAAGCGGACAATATATAGGCTTGGGAGAGGGAAGGCCCGCGGGATAGCCCTCTACCCCTGCAATACGCGTTTTGAGGGAAAAGACCGTTGCTGGGATGGCGGTGCGTCCGCGCCAGTGCGGGTGACCCATAAGAAACAAAACCGTGAGGACTTATGTCTAAAGCGGACAAGTGGAGACCCGGGGCGTTACAAGTGGTATTAGAACCAACTCCCGCAGCGTGTGAGGCCACAGCGAGGGCGCTATGCCTTAAAGGGGGGAGAATGTGACGACTTAGACTCGGGGCACTACGGAGGGATGGAATAAGATCGCCTTGGTAGTACATGGGCGAGGCTAATGACATGTCTCCTGTCCCATATCGCTTAGGGAGGGAGTTTTGAGCTAACTTATAAGGCTTGGGTCCCTCTAACTATACATACACGTTTCACACATGCTTCCGCTGTGCCGAGAACAAAACCTTGAGGGAAAAGACCATAGCTGGGATGGCGGTGCGTCCCACGGGTGACCTAAAGAGGACAATATATTGGCTTGGGAGAGGGAAGGCCCACGGGATGGCCCTCTACCCCTGCAATAGCGTTTTGAGGGAAAAGACTATTGCTAGGATGGCGGTGCGTCTGCGCCAGTGTGGGTGACCCGTAGGAAACAAAACCGTGAGGACTTATGTCCAAAGCGGACAATATATGTACAGTGGAGACCCGGGGCATTACGGGTGTTAATCACGACATTTCATTGACCTTCCCTGTTGATTCGGCTGTCACTAGCGGTGAAAGTTCGGGAATGGATTCCAACCCCATGCGATTCGATATGGAGGATCTTGGGCGGCTTCTCGACCACCTTATTAAACTCGCCAACTATCTTGATATCTGGACTTTGCCATTGGATGAATCCTCACACTCCTATCGTGGGGGCTATGAAAATGATGCCTACGACGTCATCTATGATGGAATTCGAAGTTTGGTCTCTCCTTGATATAGATATGAGTATATGTATGTGTGTGCTAGTGATACAGATTCGAGTATATGTGCGCGCGCTGGCATTTTATATAGGTGCAATCCTGCTGGTAATGTAATAAGACAATTTGTCTACATTTTCTAATGTACCGGGGCGTTAATAGTTAAAAGAGGGAATTTGATCCAACGAAACGCCGATTTTACAAATCGGTAAAGGTAGAGTACTTAAATATCAACACAAATAAGAATTTGGAAACCTCTTGTTCATAGGATGACAGGGACGATGGCGTCAGTTTACTCCTATAAATGGCGCACCCAAGCTTGTTCGAACATCATACAGTTGCACCCTCTTCTTTCCTCTGACCCATTCACTCTCTCTCAGTCTCTCAGAAATTCGCCCGCCATGCACGCAGGTTCATCATCCTCTCTCTCTGAGAGAAAACCAAGAAACCCCCCAGGCCTCCTACTCCTTCTCCCTCTCCACCGAAAATGGTTCTCCCTCGGCAAAAAGGAACTGACTGGATCGAAAACCCAAAGCAGTGCTCCATAATGTTCTCGAAGAGAAGCGACGACCTCATGAAGAAAGCCTCTGCTCTAAGCTCGCTCACTGGCGCTTCCGTTGTCCACATTATGTTTTTCAAGGGTGAGTTCTGCTTTTTCGGTAGTCCCTCCACCGAAGGAGTAATCTCCAAGTTACTCCTGCCAACGAGTCCAAAAGAGGGGGTGGACTGGGCCGAGAAAGAGTGATTCTTGCGCGACAAAGGAGGACTGCACCTCCTTGATCATGAAGTACTTGAACGCTGTGGGCCACCTGCCCAAGAAGTTGAAGGATTTTGAGAACAACCCGTCGGTTAATACCGGTGCCAGTCATGAGTCTAAAGTGATCATGAAGTACTTGAACGCTGTGGGTCGCTTGCCCAAAAATTGAAGGATTTGATAACAACCCGTTGGTTAATACCAATGTCGGTCATGAGTCTAGAGTGATCATGAAGTATTTGAACGCTGTGGGCCGCATGCCCAAAAAGTTGAAGGATTTTGAGAACAACCTGTCGGTTAATACCGGTGCCGGTCATGAGTCTAGAGTTGGAGTTGGAGCTGGTAAGGATTTGGAAAAGAATTGCGAAACTTCTCATCCTTCACTTTTGGCTTTTCCCGAGGACAGTGATGAACACGACATGTGCTTGACATTACCGGCCGACTTGACCGCCACCGGTGGTGAAAGTTCAACTGTGTGCTCCGTTCTTGATGGTAGCGGGACGGATAATGACGACTTTTATGATGATCTCGATGACATCGTTGATCTCCCCAAGTTCAATGATTGGAGCACTTTGGAGAACAACCCAGCGGTTAATGCCAGTGTTAGTCGTGATCTTGAAGGTTTGACGGACAACGAGCTTCAGTCAATGACACAATGTTAAACAATTTGAAAGCTTATGATCCTGAATTTTATTATAATGTCTTTGAGCACTACGATGTTTGATTATGGCCATTCAGGCTGTCGGCGGTGGAAGTTCGGAAGTGGATTTCTACTCCCACGTGTTATAATCCTGAGCGATTGTTGTATGTAATACTCATTTGTCCAAAGAGCGAGCAACACTCTTTACGAATATTATCATGTATTCTAATCGAGATATAAGAAAAGAGCATTATTTTTTTGGTAAGGAAAAGAGCATTATTTTTTGGTCGGTTACATTGATTAAAAAGTTTAGATAAGTGCACTTTTGACGTAAAAGTATGTTAAATTTGGGAACTTATAAATAATATAATCGAGTTCATAAATAATGCAATGAAAGACTTCCCTTTAGCTTCCCGTACCTCATTCCCATCGCTTGCGACCGAGCAACGTAACTCAAAATTCAGATGGTAATTTTAGAAGTTGGAAATGTTTTTTTCTTTTGAAATTACAATTACCAAAAAGAAAGAAGGAAAGAGCATGCACCCACCTACGGAGGACAAGGACCGTGGGCGTCATCTACGAGCTTTCTCCTCTATCTTGTTTTGGGATCCTTGGAATTTGTGTTTCATGTGGGATTGGACCGGTCCATCCACACGCATGGCGACTAGCGTCTCTAACCGTGGACGAGAATAAAACAAGGCCTCGCTTAATTTTGCCTCGTACGGCTCGGGTTGTTTGATTTGATCTCTTATTTAAGTGGATATCTACATGTTTTAAGAATAAAAAATAAAAAAATTGTATAAATTGTATTCATAAAAGAGAAAAATGTGTCAAACGTAGACATTCAATACACCCATAAATCTCTTATTCGTGTGAATAAAGCGGACTATGCCCCTAATTAGCCATAATTGATTAGTGGTTACTTTAAAAACCAAAATTGAATAATTAATTGATGTCATGACCTACCCCTCGGGGGAAGGGACAGGTTTAGGAATATTGCCTAAATAACATACCTAAGACCCATGATTAGGCGTGGACTCTCCCAAGTCCATACCTCGTGCGACATTGGGATATTTTTTAATTTTGCACAAAAGGAGTTGCCACTAGCCTATTAAGGTCGGCTAGAAACCAAGTGAGGCATGGGAATGTACCTCACTTTCTACGCAACCGAGAATCTAGGGTCAGGGACTTGATTACACTAATTGACCAATTAGTGCCCTTTCGGTACCTAATCTTGTTTATTTTAACAAAATGATTTTTGGCAGGTAGTTTAGATTGATTTTATACCTCCATTAACATGTAAAGTGATCATGCAGGGTGCACAGCCATTAAAGTAACAATCATTGCTACCAAAATCTTAATTGCAACAAAATTAACGCATGCAACTAAATAATTGCAAACATAGTTAAACATATAAATTAAACACATAATATAATTAACATATGGGCAAATAAAAACCTAATTATGCTAAAAAGACAATACATGGCAATTCCTAACCAAACCCTACATTTTTGGATTTTCGGAATTTTTTTTTTAAAAAATTTAAAAAAAAAAAAAATTGTTCGAACCGGGTCAGGTCGGGTTGGGTCGAGTCTGACCCAACTCAACCTGGTCGGGTCCAGTTTGACCGGGTCCAGCTCGACCGAGCTCAGTTTGACCGGGCCCGCCCGACGAGTTAGGCTCGACCGTCCCTGGTAGGGCCTAAATTTAACCCGACTTGGGCCCGAGAGTTGGGCCCGAGCGAAAATAGGAATCGACTGGGCCAGATCTGTGATCTGGCCCACTTGACGCTTCCCTGGCTGCAACGGCGTCCCTTCGGCGGCCAGGGGTCCTAGGGCTCCATGCAGAGGAGCTTTGGAGGGAGAGAGCCCACTTGGGCATTATGACGAACAGGTGGAGGGCATGGGCGAATCAGGGGGCTTCCAACCTAAACCACCAGTTCATTGGGTATCTTGAGCGAGGACAAAATGCTCAGTGATCTTTCGGTGTCGTGCAAGCTGGCATTGAGCAAGAACCGGTTCTTCGCGAGGAAATCAGGCGACTGGGACGGAGAAAGGCCGTACCTTTGGAAGAGGCTCGCCAGGGAGGCCTGCTTCCCGTGTTGTGACGGCGAAAGGAATCGTGGGTTCGGGCCCGTGGAGTCGCCGCCGACTCTTCTGGAGAAACAGCGGCGCCCCGTTTGGCGAAACGCCAGCAATTTCAGCCACGAACTCATTTGGTCGAAAGAGGATGATGGGACTCTGTTTTCTTCTCACGTGAGCTCGCTTTGCGCGATGATGGCCTGCTTCAGGTTCAGCTGTAGGTGCGTACCGAGCTCCCGGTTGGCCTCCTCCCGGTGGCACTCTCGCCGCGAACTACCGCCTCGAGTTCGTCGTCATCGCCGCTCAAATCCAACTCCATCGATGCAACTTTAGACACCATATAGGAGTAACTGATTTTAAAGTGAGGTAGGTTCCAGGCCTAAAATTTGAAATCTATCTTATTTACAATTTTGGAACTTGGCTTTGTTTGCCTTGGAACTTATTTCATTTGGTTTCAAAGGCTGCATTTGTTTACATTCTTTATTTCTGTTTTTGAACAAAATTTTTTTTTTTTTCCTAAAACAAAAAAAGAATAAAACGCGTTTATTTGCGTTTTTGTTCGGAAATCTGTTTTTGTTACGGTTAACAAAAAAAGAATGTAAAAAGAAAAAAAAAAAAAAAAAAAGTTATTTCTTTGTTTTAATAACTTTTAAGAAAAATTTTCTCTCTCCACTCTTTTCTTTTCTTTTCTTCTTCATCTTTTTTTTTGGCCGATCGCGGCCTCGCCATGGCCGGCGATCGGCCGTCGAGGGCCGGCGACCTTGCCGAGGGCCGGCGACCCCCGGCGAGGCCGAGCGTCGCCGGCCCCTAGTGAGGCTCAGCCTCGTCTTGGCTAGGCGAGCTCGGCCTCGCCGGGCCACTACCAGGTCGGCGTCGCCTGGCAATGGCCCCGCAGGCCGAGCCTCGCCGGTGGCTAGGTGAGCTCGGCTTCGCCGGATCTGGGCGAGCCCGAGCTCGCCCGACCAAGGCGAGGCCGCCAGCCCATGGCCGGGCTGGTCGCCGGCCATGGCCGAGGCTAAAAAAATAAAAAAGAAAAAAAATAAAAAATAAAATAAAAAAATTAAAAAAATTAAAAAAAAAAAAAAAAAAAAAAACACAAATTTACCAAACGTGTTTCTTTCTTTTTATTCCGGAACAAATTTACCAAACGTGTTTTTCTAGTAAAAAATTGTTCGCCGGAACATAAATAGTTTTTTTTCTATTTCTGTTCCCCGGAACAAAAAATGAACAGAAACACAAACAAACACACCCAAACTCTATTAAAAAGCTATTTTTTTTCATTTTTTATTGCAAAATAAATGAATAATGAAACAATTCAAAATAAAGATGAATAAGGGCGAGCGACTAAAGGCGAGTGAAGAAGGAGCAAAGATTAGGAGACTCGAACTAGCTAGGGCGTGCCACAAGGGAGCAAGAGGAGGGTGAGTAGTGCAAGAGAGATAGAGAAAAAAGACATTGAGAGAAAACTCAAGAATTTCTTGATTTTATGAAAATGACTTCAAAATGCGATTTTCGGTTACTTCTTTACTAGAACCGAGATCAAATCGATTCTCATTGGTTCCAAAATTAGAACTAGAACCTAGGTTGTTCTAATAGGAACTTGAAACAAGACTGATTTTTAAGGCAATTCAGTCTGATTGTATAGCCTTAACAGCGACCATAAATAATGACATAGTGGAAACATCAAAGACAAATTAAACAAAATTAATTCAGTCACAGTCCACAACTTGTGTTGGTGTTTTATGCAGGCACTATTTAATTTTTCTCATACTTTGAGGGTACATCTTTGGATTTGGCCAGGTTTTGAGTTAGAAAGATTCAATTATACCTTTTGTTTAACTACGAGTATGTGATTAGAAAAGTAAAATGTACAAGAACCTGATTAAGGAAATAACAAACACGAGGCAACAAGAAGTAAGGGTGATCGGTTCTCCATTTGATTCAATTTAACTAGAAACTAGATCGAGAGAATCGGGTTCCAAAATTGGGAATCGAAGATCAGATTAGGAATCAAATCAGACCACCGGTCTGGTTCGATCTCATGAAACTGATTACTTTTTTTTCCCACTATTTGATGCCATATGTTATGAAAAAAAAAACTGATTATTTTTATTTTTTTGTAGAATTTTTTTAAATATATATTTATGGTCAATCTAGTCTAGTTCGATTTGATTCCCCCTTTCGGGAATCGAATCACTCAAACATTGGTTCAACTTTTAGGATTTGGATCCAACTGGCCGGTTCGTCGATTCGGGCAATTCTCGATTCAAACAGTCTGTCTTGCACATCCCAAAATAAAAAAAATATATATATATATATATTCAATGTTTTTTTTTTCCATATGTAGAAATCCTACACGTTCATATGAGGTCCGGTATCCTTCATTAAGCCAATCTTTCATGCTTGAATCCCGAGACCTCGTGTTTTCGTGGCTCAATTTGCAAACTTTTTCTAACGGTGTGCTATATAAATCAAGATAATTTCCAAAGGACGTTCAATTCCAATTCGTTAGAACATTACATTATGGTTATTATCTTTATTCTATTGCATTCTCGATTGACTTATCAAGGCGGCATTGCCCAACGCTTTGCATCAAGAACAAGAAAGTTCCATAAACCTTAATTTCGGTCGTGCCTAAAATCAAAGCCCTGAAAAAAACCAAAACTTGCACAGTGAAATGACTCTGTACTCTCTGAACTGAAATTCTTGACTCAAAGGAAACGCACTTTTGATCCAGAGGAACGATGCAGAGGCTCGTCTCTCTCAAGCTCGCTTCCAGCCTCTCGAGAAAGCTCTCGGGCACCGCCGCCGCCGCCGCCGCCGCCGCCTCGACGTCTTCGTCTCTTCGCCATTCTCGCCTCTGCGCCTCCTCCCCCTTCGCCGGGCCGAGCCGCGCCGAGCTCGGCGTCTCTTTGCCCCGTTCCTTCTTCCCCGACAACGCATCATGGCGGCTCCTGGCGAGAGACACCCCGGCGCCGGCTTACTCGAATGCCCTTCTCGGCTCGCCGCTCAAGAGCCTCGCGAATTCCAGAGCTGGGTTTTACCGGGCGCCCTCGCCTTTCAACTCGCGTTCGGGATTCGGCGGCGGTTTCGACTCCTATAGACGCGGCTGGTCAGTGTTCCCGAGTGATTCTCTGTTTTGTCATTCTTGGTTTTGGGGAACTCTTGATCTTTGTTGGGTTTTGTATCTCTAGGGGCGAGATAATGATGATTACAAAGAGATTCGGTAATGGGTTCTATGCTGGTTGTTCCATTTTTCAGTTCAGATCATACTTAACACAAGCTCGGATTTGTTTGATGGGAATTTGGTGATGGATCCTCTGCATTTGCTTTTTGCTTGGGATTTCAGGGGCTTCCACTGACCTTTTTCCTTTACACCCGAGAGTGGACCAATGAAGAGAGATAACTGTTTATCCTTGTCTTGCTACTGAAAACTGCTATGAGCTATACCCTCTTTCAAACTAACTATGTTCATTGGATTCTCATTCTTATGTGAGGGGGAAATAAACGAAAAGTGTGAATTTCGGTTCCCTTATCTTTGTTTAGTTCCGCTTCTTGCATTAGAATGTCATCTTTATGTTCCAGAATAAGCCAAAGCAGAGAAGAGAGTTATATCTGTGCAAGGAAATATTCAACTTGCGGAGTGTGAAAGGAAATTTGCAACCTTGAATTGTTTCAGAATATAAATTTACCATTTGCCATTCAAGTTCAGTCTCATATTCTAAATGGATCATGATTTGCCTGTTGCACTATTAGGACTCAAACCAGATATAGTTGTCAGAGGGGGGTCAGTTTTGACAATTGGCATAAGGATAGGCCAATTGGATTTCTCAAAGCTCGCAATGAAAATATCAATGAATCAATTGCTTTTAGCTGCCCTCTTTGTGATCTTGTGTGCAGCATATGGTAGCTTTGGGGCATGCTTAACAATGAGAGTGAATGGTATAGTGCAAGAAAAAGAAAAGGAAGATCGTAGCAAACTCGTAAATTCTATTGTATCTTAGCCTAGATGACAGGCAGAGAAAGGGAAGACTAGTTGGATACAGTATTTTAGGTGGTCGCTTCATCTGGTGCCACTTATTGATGAGAAATTAAATGGCGACTTTAAAAGAATGCTTTGTAAGTGCTTCTATTAGCCCTCATAGCAAACCTAACTAAAGGTGAGGGCTACTGCTTAAGCTGCTTTCTAGGGCTGTACAGCTGAGCGTTCATTGACTTTCCTGGGTTAGGATTTGTGGTTTTGACAATCCTGTGGAAACATATTATTATAGTTCAAGTTCACTTGATTGTAGGTTTGTGTAACTAAAGCATAATTTTCCAGGGTGTTTTTGTCTTCTTATCTGCAGGAAATCGTGGTTTAGAAGGCCAACGGTTGACAATGTGGTTCTGGGGCTGATAATTACAAACGTTGCTGTTTTTATGCTATGGCAGATTGCCGATCGTAGTTTTATGATGAAAAACTTCACTGTAAGATCTCTGTCCTAATATGAAAGGTCTCCAATGAGGCCAGAGCTGAAGGTGCTTATATAAATTATAAATTTTCATTTCTCAATCTAACTTGATCTTTGATTCTTTGGTGCAGATTTCCTTAGACAATGTTAAGAGCGGTCGTCTGCACACGCTGATAACTTCTGCTTTCAGCCATATGACTATGGAGCATTTAATCTACAACATGATCGGACTTTACTTTTTTGGGTACAATGTATGACTTAACATCATTTCATCTTCTTATTTCCTTTCAGATAAGATGCATTTTTCCCTTAAAAGTTTTCATTTTTTTTCAAAAGCTTTCATGATAGAAAGACTCTTAACTTTTATGCAATTTTCATGGAAGGATGGCAAGTTTTCTAGAGGGAGGAAGGGAGAGAGAGAGAGTCAGATAGAGATTTATTTCTCTTCTGTTTATGGTTACGATGGGGACTTTTTTTTTTAATGGAAATATGTTAGGTAGAATTGTCTTGTGCCTCAGCATAAATAGATACCTTACATTTGTTGTTTGATTTTTCTATTTGATGTATAATATCTTGTGTTTGTTTTCCTGATTAATTATGTACCTTTCAAATGGTTGTATGGTTAGATTGGGAGGAATTTCGGACCAGAATTCATGTTAAAGTTGTATCTGGCTGGGGCTTTTGGTGGTTCAATATTCTATTTGGTGCACCATGCTTTCATGCATTCACAGTCAAAGGTAAACTGAATTTATGGAAATATGTGCAGAAATATTTTGTGGACTTGTAGTTAATGCAAATTTTGATTACCTCAAACTTTGCAGGGTCAAGGAATGTTCAGCATAGACCCTTCAAGAATGCCAGGATTGGTATGTGTAAATAGAGCAACTGATATAGAGATTGACAGTAATTTATGTAAATCCACCAGTCACATCCCGTCCACTTTAAGTTTATTCAAGGTCTTTGAATGTGAGTATATTGACCATGTGAATAGGTTTAGAAAAGTCATCCTTTACTCTGAGATAGGTGATTGTAGTTTCCAGTCCCAAAACATGAAATAGCGCTTCTTATATGGGATAATGACACAAATGGTCTGTGAACTTTGGCCGAATGTGCAAAGTGATCCTTGAAATAAATTTCAATTTGTTCAATGTGGTCTCTGAACTTTTAATTTGTTTAATGTAATCCCTGAATTTTTGGTACACGTTCAAACTAGTCTCTAGACTATATGAAAATGTTCAATGTGGTCCTTGAACTTAAAGTAATGGAAGGACAACGTTGAACATTTTTATGGAGTCCAGGGACTGGTTTGAACATATACAAAAAATTCAGGGACTACATTGAACAAATTAAAAGTTTAAGGACCATATTCAACATTGGACTCAAGTTCAAGGACCACATTAAACAAATTGAAAGTTCAAACCACATTGAAAATTGAGCTTTCGTTTAGGGACCATTTGTATCATTTTCCCTTCTTATATTCCACACATCATGTCGAGGTGCATTATCTATAATCCAAAATAATGCTCGTAGGCATGATCAGAAGTAAAGCATGCTTCTTGGTGCTGCAAGTGTGTGATATTGTTTTCCGGAAGATCTTGGGCTCAGTTTAGGGGGCCTCTAAAAAAATTGCAACTTTTCTGTAATTCAACTGGCATGTTGAATACTTGAGTTTTATCTGACTTGTGATATCCTTTTAGGGGGCTAGCGGAGCTGTCAATGCTATCATGCTGCTTGATATATTTCTCTTTCCAAAAGCCACACTCTACTTCGACTTTATTATTCCAGTTCCTGCCATCTTACTGGTAATTCTTCTGGGGTTTTGATAAGAATGTCGTTTATTCGGGAGGTTAGTTTCAATAACTCTCTGAATAAAATATTAATTACTTGTTAGGGAATTTTTCTGGTTGGCAAAGATGTGTTGAGGATAATCCAGGTATGCATTGACTCTTTTTTATTTTTATGTTTTATTTTTTATTTTCCATAGGATTGGCTAGTTTTTTCGCTGAAATACCTCTCTCTTTCTATGATGATCAACATTTTAGTCAGTTAATCCCTCAATTGGATCTAGATGAACGATTGATATGTTGTAGTGTCATCGAGATTGATGTATAGTGATAGGATAACTAGTGTAAAGCATGGTTCCATCAAATATTATAAAGGAGTATCTCCTGCAATGATGATATCAAGTGTGCTGATTTCTTTGTATTACGTAACAATTGTGAACATTAAGATATGTGAGTCAATGTGACACCACATCATCAATGACATGGTGTATCACCGATTTACATTCTCCTAGTTTAGAACTCAGAATAGTTTGTAAAGGGATGCCCTTGGCGATGGTCGGGAATGAGCAGTCTTGCTAGTATAGCAGCATGAGCATACTAATTCTGAATTTAGAATAGCTTGCAACTTGTGAATAATAGAGATCACAAATTATGGCCCTGTAACTTATCAAGTTATCAACATAGTGTCGGCTTTTTTGTCAAAGAAAAAGGGACTGTGTTAGTGCATGAGCGTCTGAAACTGTCCTCTGCCATCCGAGGAAATTTTCTGGATCTGTCATGTACAAAGTGCCTGTAAACTTTTATAATTGTTTTGGACCAACAGGTCTGGAGTTGTAATCCTATATTTTTGGTTGGTTCAGGGAGACAGTGAGATATCGGGATCGGCTCACCTGGGAGGAGCTGCAGTTGCAGCTCTCACATGGGCCCGACTTAGGAAAGGGCGGTTTTAAATCTCCAGCTTCTCATGTTGATTTAGGCACGGATAACTGATTTTTTTTTTTTTTTTTTTTTTTGCCCCATTCTGCTTGTTCATTTTTATGAAGGGAGTGTCAAGGTGATTGCCTCCAAGGTGTTGCTGAAAAATCATATAGCAGAAACGGCTCCAGAGATTTGTCAAATGCAGAAAGAGATGACATAACAATGGATGACGAGCTCTTTCATTTGTGTGAAAAGGCATGTGCACCGCGACTGCTATGGCGGGAGTATTATTGATGTACACAATTAGACAATCTTTGCACAATTCAAAGTTCACAATAGCTCTTAGACGTCACTGGAATATACTTGCTGCATGCAAGGCTGGAAATTTATGCGGAGATCTTTTGTTGATTCTGCACTGGGAAGTATGAGCCTATTAGTCATTGTTGCTCATTCTGTGAGCAGGGCACTTTGATGTGAAAGTATCTGTCAAAATGGCCAATGGTGCAGGTTGTATAAGGATATGCAAAGAATATTTATTTATCCAGTAATGAGCTTCTCCTGCAACCATCATATTTCTTGGAAGTTCCAAAGGCATGGCAAGTTATTTACATTGGTTTGTTTACTATATAAACATATAACCATTCTCAGAAAAGTTACATTCACATATTTTTGTATAGAAAAAAAATAATGTTTGCCTTTGCTTACGGATGATTATTATTCGTCTATGCGTCAAATTCCTATTGGGTTTGAAACAGAGGATTCATATTTTGTAATTGGTCTTGCACAAAACCATAATGTGGTCTTCATAAAAAAATGTTAAAACGCTAGCGAACCACGCATACGCGATAATCTTTGACAATGTGAATGACTGATAACACTAATTATCGGACCATGTTTTTCGAAGTTCCCTCCGACCATCAGTATGATTAATAGTGTATAAGCATGGATGTTACTTATATTTATGATTTGGTAATTTTGCACGTAGACAATGCTTATAACTTACTATCCATTGATCACAAGAGTGATGAGAGGAAGTGTAAATATTCTAGGATTTTCAAGAGGGGAGAGAATTAGTAAAGATTACATCTTTGCTCAATCAACTTTTAGAGAAGGGTATTTATACCCAAAAAAAAATAGATAGGAAAATAATCACAAAATATTAAATAATACCCCTAATATTTAAAAATATCTATAATGATATTTTATTATAATTGGTGCTAGGTAAAAAGATTAGTTTAAGTATGATGGGAGTGTTAGAATATTTAAATATTAAGTACGCATTTACCTAACAATTTAAGTTTTTAAAACAGTCGGTTATAGTTCTACCAAATCTCACAAAAAGTGTCCTCCCATGACCAATAGTTGTGATTAGAGGAAAATATAGCTCAGAAGCTAGATATATTACTGTTTAGTGTAAATCACATTTTACATGACTATTTAGAAATTTAGGTGGGTTTTATCTACATGTAACTTTACGAGATGATCCTTAGCGTAGCACATTGAACCATGATAATGGTAAAAGTATAGAATTATGCATTGTTATATCCTATAACTTGAAGTTAAAAAAAAAAATATCAAACGGGTGCAAGGAGAATTTTTTAGCTCAATCGCTGGGATCCTGCGAGCTCCAACCAGAAGAGTCGTCGATGGCTTTGTGCAAGAGGTTCGTGCATCGTCCTCCTTGCAAGCAGAATCCCTAGCTTTGCTGCACGGGCTAGAGTACTTGAGGCAGAAAAAGGACATGCATGTGGGAACAGAACAGGCATAAAGTGAGAGGTGGGAATGTGATGGTTTCAATCCGGTAGAAAGCATTCTGGGCCGGGCAGAAGATCCATAAAATGTGAGGGACATAATAGACCAGTGTAAAGGGCTTTTAGCCCATCTGAATTCAACGAAGCTGGTCCACTGTCCAAGGGAGGCCAACCAAGTCGCGGATTGGATCACCAAAGTCCACCGGACCAAAACTCTCCCTCTAAATTGGGTGTCTTTTCCTCCCTTAACTCTTTCAGAAATTTTATGTTCGAAAATTTATCTATCGTTTTTTTTGGAGTTCTCACTTTTATGAGTAAATGAAAGTATCATCTTTGATTAAAAAAAAAGTTCCATATTCAATTTTTTGAACAGAGTAAAAAATCTCATGCAAGTAGGATAGAAAAACAAGCTGACGTTCTTTTAAAAAACCTCGAGTCAAAATCTTGTGACAAGCTTCGTTGTTTAACCTTTGATGGAATCGACCAAGATCGCCGATGATGACCAGCGTCATGGCTCAAGTTATTGATGGAATAAGACAGTCAATAGCTACGTTCTCTCTCCTCTTGACACGTCACTATATTTTCTCCTTCTCATTTTCGTTTCTCTTAGCTTATGTTAAATTAAATTTTATCAAAGCAATCTCTTTACTTTTAATCGTCACATCAGGTGTTAATGGTAATACAAATCGTGAAAGGTAGAGTATTTGATTAACACAGATAAAAGTTTGAGTGCCTAATTTGTCGATCTGCATAAGTCAAGCTGAAAGGTAGAGAATTTAATCCACATTGGCGAAGGTTGTCGCCCTCGCCCACGCCCTTGCTGCATGTGATCCTCACTTAGATTTCAAAAAGGCAGGCCTTGCCTAGTGCTAGCTAGAGGAGCAACCCCCTCGTCCGGACTAGGTGAGGGATGATTGATGACCTCGTCAGCGGGTTGGGAAAAAAAAATAAAATAAGAAAATAAGAAAGAAACGAATAAATAATAAAAATTATGAAACGTTAATAAAATTTCTTCATGTTAGCATTGGCCGTGCCATGGAGGACAGTCGGTGTTGACTAGATTGTCATGTCAGCATTTTCCTACTAACATTTGCTGAAAGGACTAAATTGACAAATTATCAAAAACTTTAAAATTAAATTAAAGTTTATGATTAAATTGAAAAGTTGTTAAAAGGTTTAAGACTTCGTCAAATTGAACTATTGAGGACTAAAGTGGCATAAGTATAATAGGTTTAGGACTTTTTCCGTAATTTTCCCTTTTTCCACTAACAACATGTGATATTTGAAGAAGTTTACTATCCGTTTTAGATTAATTAACTAGCTCAACGTTTTCCTTCAAATCGGATGTTTTCTTACCCTTGAAATGCGACATATTTATGATATATTAAGTTTGTCTAAATGTCTACTTTCGCTTTGTCTTTAATCCCCGTGAATTTAAAACAACAAAAATTTATGACTACTGTGGTCTAGACGAAATGAAAAGAAAAGAAAAGGATATTAAGACCTGAATACTAAGAATATACGAAAACAAAAAAGGTTGCAAAATGTGTAGAAGCGACTTCCGAGTTGAATTGTGGCATTCGAAATTTCCAAAATGAACACAACCGAGGGATGATCAATAAATTCCCTTGCCCTGTGTTCCCTTCCGACAATCTTAGTTTGTTCCCTATTCCCTTATCCCGTGTTTCCTTCCGATGATTTCGGTTGGGAACACAGGCCAAGGGAATCAATTGATCTGAGCATGGTCAGCTCAAGTCACATGTAAAAAATCACCAAGATCACCAAGTTTTAAAACTTATGCCGCACTTAAAACTATTTATATTTGGAGCGTATTTTATTTTGAAAACTTTTATTATTTTAACCAAACGTTGCAACTATCACAGCAATTTAATGAGAAATGGTGACCCCTTATGAAATTGCAATATAGCTTAACGTTGTCAACATCTAAATTTTCATTTAAAGGGCTTCACGAGCATTTCGTGAGAAATCTAGGGATTGTGGAGACTTGCTGTTGTGGACTTGATGCTCTCACTATGTTTATGTCAATCTTGTGTGACATCAAGGGCTCCTATGATGCTCTAAGTTAAATTAAGAAAATAAAGAAAATGGAATGAAATTGAGGGTCCGTTCGTTTCGGAAAATAAGCCATCTCCGGAAAATATTTTTCGTAAGTCATTTTCCAGGAAAATGACAATATTTTCTGGTGTTCGGCTAAAACCTGAAAATGTTTGGAAAATATTTTCCAGGTGTTCGGTAAGGAAAATATTTTCCGCTCACTAGATTGGTGAGCGCAAGCGTCAAGCTTGAGGTTCGCCAGATCGACGAGCGATCCATGACAATTCACTTGGTGATGGCCGACGACTAGTTAAGAAAGAAGAAGATGGGAAACAAAGAAAAGAAAAAGAAAAAAAGAAAAAAAAAAAGAAATAGAAAATTAAAAATAATTTGAATAAAAAAAGAAAAATACAACTTAAAAATAATTCGAATAAAAAAAGAAAAGAAGAAGAAGAAGAAATGGGGGAGGAAGTGAGGATTTGTAGATGTGTGAGATAAGAGAGATCAGTGAGGAAAATGTTTTCCACTTTTCAAAAGTGGAAAACATTTTCCCCAAATTTAAGACTTTTTTTCCTTCCACAAAACATTTTCCCTTGAATTCATTTTCCAGTGAAACGAATACCAGAAAATCCAGAAAACATTTTCCCGGAAAACATTTTCCGCGAAACGAACGGAGCTAAGTATTTCGAGAAAAATTACCCAAAAAAATCTTAAATCTATTGTACAGATGTTAATTCAGTCCTTAAATTTTCAATTTAACCAATATAGTCATATAATTTTTTGCCAATTTGCCAATGTAGTTAGTCGAAAATTGCCGATATAGTTGCTAGTCATTTTATAGGGCCGATTGGCGTTGATGTTAATAATATTTTAATATTTATTTATTTTTTCATTGTGGCCGGTGGGGGAAAAATTATCCCTAGGTTGATTATCCAGCATTTTGCGCAGGGTAAGGAATTCGTTCGGTCATCCCTCCTTTGTGCCAATATCGATAGGCAACGGGGCTAGAGGTGGGTGGCGGGTCATCATCAAAGGCGAGAAAAAAAAGAGAGATTGAATGCTTAGCTTCAATTAGTAATTGCATCTCTTTTTTAATACAATTGTACTTCATCTTAGCAAAATTATGTTTAAGACATCGGTGGGTTGGATTCCTTATTGATTGTACTTTCCGTTTACTACTTACGAGGTTCCTATCTTAGGGCATAAATCAAAGCCTTGTTTAATTTTGCGTGATATGGCTCAGGTTATTTGACTTGATCTCTTATTTAAGTGAATATCTATGTATGGATGCTAGATGCATCTTTTAAGAATAAAAAGGAAATAGAAAAAGGTTACATGGATTGTTTTCACAAAACAGAAAGGTACCAAAAGTAGGCATTAGACCCACCTAATGTAACTAAGTCATTGTACCCATGAATCTCTAGTATGACGAAGTAAGAAGGGCTAATCGATCCATAATTGATTAATGACGACTCTTAGAAAAAAAAAACAAAATCGAATAATTAATTGAGAAACAAAGGTTCAATTGATAGGGCTTAGCAGGGCTCATGCTAGGTGGAGGACCGGCAAGTTGGAACCATTCGCACTCACTTGATAATCTATCAAACTTCCTCAAGATTTCACCTAGGGATGACTGCAGCAATCATACTCATATAGTTTATTCAAAGGTTTTTCTATTTTCAAATTTTTGGAGAGAGTAAAATGAAAAAAAAAAAAAAAACCATAAGTTAAATATACACAAAATGGATCGACATTCTTTTAAAATATCACAAACGAAAAATTTTGTGAATCCACTAAGCTCGACGAAGACCGACCAAAAAAAACAATACATAGACATCCGATTTGCAGGAAAATGTCAACTGCTCCATTGGAAAAGGGCCGGCCCCGGCGGACAGAAATCGTAAGATCGAAAACCAGAAGTATCTCTCCCAATCGCTCTGTAAGAGGCGCAACGGCATCTTTAAAAAAGCCATGGACCTCCACATACTCACCGGGGCTCACGTCGCCATCGTCGTTATCTCCACCCGTGGCGTTCTCCTCTGGTTCGGCGCACCATCGGTAGGGGAGGTGTTCTCCGAGTACCTCCGTCGGAAGGGCAACGTGAAGCTGCCAACGTGTCCAAAAGAGTGGCTGGACAGGGCGGTGAAAGAGTGATTCTTGCAACACAAAGGAGGACTGTGCCTCCTGGATCATCAAGTACCAGGTCGTTATCGAATTTCTGAGCAAGAAGTGGATGCGTTTGGAGAACGACCCATCGGTTAATGCTGGTGCTGGTAGTTATCGTAAAGTTTCGAAAGATTACACACTCTCTCTCTCTCTCAGAAACTCGAGAACCGTGCGCGGACATCGATCACCCTCCCTCGCTCCGGGAAAACCAAGAAAAGCCCCCGCCCCAGCAGTCTCTCTCTCTCACCAAGTAAAAAACATTCGCCCACCGTCCAGCACCGGCAGACAGTAATCGCAAGGATCGAAAACCCAAAGTATCGCTCCCAGTCGCTCTGTAAGAGGCGCAAGGGCGTCGTTACAAAAGGCAACGACCTCCGCATACTTACCGGCGCTAGCGTCGCCCACATTGTTATCTCCACTGGTTCGGCGCATCCTCAGTCGAAGAGGGATTCTCCAGGTAGCTCCGTCTCGAGGACAACGTGAAGCTGCCAGAGTGTTCAAAAGAATGGCTGGACTGGGCGGAGACAGAGTGTGATTCTTGCACGACAAAGGAGGACTGCGCCTTCTCAATCATGATGTACAAGGTTGTCATCAACTGTCTGTGCAAGAAGTGGAAGGATCTGGAGAACAACCCATCGGTTAATGCCGGTGCTGGTGATGAGTCCAGATTTGGAGCTGGTCATGATCCTGAAGGTTCGACGGACAACGGGTTGCATGCAGAGTTAGAGGCTTTGAAAGCTTCTGATCCTGAACTTTATAAGGATGTCCTCGGGGAACATGAAGATGATTGCGGCGACTTGGCTGCCGGCGGTGAAAGTTTGGGAGTGAATTCCAACCGCATGTGCTCCGATTGTCAGTACTTTCTGCGTGACGAGTGGATGGATTTGGAGAACAACCCGTCGGTTAATGCTGGTGCGGGTGATGATTCTAGAGTTGGAGTTGGTCGTGATCTTGAAGTTTTGAACGATGACGAGATGGATGCTCTAGTTTTTGCTTTCCTGAAGGTGGGCATTGCTGTCGATTGCCCTAATCTCTCGGCTCCTCCCGTCGACTCAGCCGCTGGAGGTGAAAGACGAGTTTTGTAATAATCACCTCGAGGACATCACTATTCTCCCCGAGGTCGATGGTTTCAGCACTTTGTCGTAGAACTTGGCGGTCAGCTGTGTAAGCTCAGGAGAGGAATAGCTAGGGGAGTCAATGGTTCGGTTCGATTCCGTTTTTGAAAAACCGAACCGGTTCGAACCGAACCGAACCGTTAGAAAAAAACTTCCGAACCGAATACGAATCGAACTGAAATTTTGGTTTGATTTTTTGATTTTTTTGGTTTTGGTTTTGGTTTGTTCAACTCAAAATAATCTAAATTAGTCTGGAAGTCTTCCTTCATTTGGAGAAACTCTTGAATCCTGCAGATAGAAAAAAACTTAATGAATAACGCACTCGTAAGAATTATCTTGCTCACATACAGCTAAAACAGAGTACCTTTCTTCTGGGAACAAAGTTGATTGTGGGACCTCCAATGACTTCTACTGCAACAACTCCTGCTAGCTGAAACAGGCATTTCACTCATAATGATCAATACTCGCAATTGATAGACTATTTTAATAGTAACCACTAGAATTGATCAGCTAAAATATAACATTATTCAACCACTAAATAACCAAGAAAAATACCAGTTGAACTAGACAGAGGAGATTTCCTATAAGCAATGGAGAACTAAATTCCCAGAGGACTAAAAATAAGATAGATAAAGATTTGCTCCTAAAGCATCTGAAAATAGAGAATTTGTGCGTTATGCCAATTAAGGGCTTCACTACGTGCATGCATATTAGTTTTGAAGATGTTGCATGCTGGAGGGCAGAAAACATCAAAGTTACATGGCAAGAATTCGAAGTCTTTTTCAAACTAAGCTTGTTATATCAACAATGATTTTGTTCGCCTATTTGGGGAGCCAACTTGTGATATGTAAGACAGAAGAACCAATCCTTTACACAGTCTTTTCACCTGGTATAGATCTGCATATGTGTAATCCTTGGACATTTGGACTTTACCTCCTCTGTATCCAACAGAAAAGCAAATGTAAATATACTCAGAGGGTTTGTACGCCAAGTCATTGAGTTGGCGGATATTCTCGGAGGGTTTATACATAGGAATGGAAGCGATTGCTGTTATGACATCCAAGCCTGTAATTCAAACGTAACCAAGACGTGAACAACATGAGAGAATGATAACACACAGAGGAACATACTAAGTGTTCTGTCATATAACAGTAAGCATGTAAAATGCAAGAAAGGAGTCAAAATGCCTTCAAAGTAATCCCAGCCAAATGTCTTCAAGAAATAAAAAAGCTACTTTGAACCACGAAGACCTTTTTCTTCTTAAGTAATTGCTCAGTTTGATAATCCATACGATCCGGACCGTCCACATTTTGCAGTTAAAGAACTGCAAATGTCATAGAGAAAACAAAAGCTCCCACAGAAAGAGTGCCTGAGAATTAAATGGCCGTATCGCTGCAATTTTCAGAGTTCAAATTCTCTAAAAGCGCAAGTTATGTCTTGGGAAGGAGTAGCAACTCTACTCTTGAACGAGTTCCATTTCGGAAACTCGTGCCCTATCGAATTCGATTGTTCGTAGGAGTGCCACTCTGTTTAGCCTATACTGGTATACTAGAGGAAGATTTATGCAAAGTCGTGAACTTTCAGTAATGAGGATTGGAAGAGATATGACATGCATGGGCACTTTCTTAGATGATCCAGAAAGCAAGTCCATCATAAAACTCTTGGGTCTTCACTGATAGTGTGTATAGTTAGCTACCTATCGGTACTGAGGAAAAGAAAGTTTGCAATGCAAACGACAGAAGAGAGGGACTTCTACTTGGTCATCAATAGCAGCAACATGACCCAACGCTTGATGATGCGAATGCCGCGGTCAGCATAAAGATTGTGATCTACCCATGTCATGTCAGATAAAGAATGAACTGAAAATGGCCAATCTGGCAGCGATATTGTTCTGTTAAATGCGAATTCTACACTCAAGTGGCAGTTTCAGCAATTCGTATAGATTGCATTCCAATCACACGCTGCAAAATCAAACTCAAAATTGCTGTACCAAACATGAACAATCAAGGAAAAAAACAATCCAATTCCCATACCGATCATCACATGGAACTTACCTTCAAGCACCGTCCCGAACACATTGTTCTTGCTATCCAACTGGGGACACGAACCAGGCCCTGTGGTGATCAAGAACTCCACTTTCCTGTACTCAGGGTCCATCTTGATCTTCTCGTCATCGTCGTTCTCTGACAAGGACAGCGAGACCACGCCGGCCCTCAAGTGGCGCAGGATGAAGGCCCGTGAGTCCACTGTCTCGGTGTTGCGGGCGAGCTCCGACAGCGGCGGCCTCACCTCTCCCTTGTCCCGCCTGCCCTGGCGGCCGGCGAGGAAGTACTGGCCGGGGAAGATCTTGTTGACGAGGGTGTTGCAGTAGGAGCTGCTGGGAGCGGTGCACATGGACTTGAAGTTGGCGACGGTGAGGGGGACAAGGTGGCCGTAGAGGCCGAGGATGAGGCGGCCAAGGGGGACGGAGTCGGCGCAGAGGGAGGCGAGGTCGTCGGAGATGGCTTGGATGTCTGGGTGGAGGATCATCCTGGCAAGAATCCACTCCAGGAGGACGGCCACGGTGTCAGTGCCTCTGAAGATCATTTCCTGATCGAAACAAGACCATTAAAATAGATTTTCACCTTTTCGCTTTCATCAATACGGAGAACACACCTTACAATGCTCCATATGAGATTAGCCGACAGGAAATAACAAACAAGCAAAAGGAACATGCCGCAACCGATAAACCAGATGGATAAGGAATAAGAATAAGATAAAAAGGAGGTGATGGGAAAAATACTCAGATTCTCGACATCTTGGGATGCCCCAAAAGAAACGGAAGAAATGCAATATGCAGCATCAATATACACTCGAAGCATCCATCCACAATGAAACCAAAGAAACAAAAGAGGCTCAACAGTACAAACTACAAAGCATTCCGCATGAAAAGATTCAACCCATCTTCCGATCCATCTTTCTCAGGGGCATAACTCAAAACCACATTCTGCAACCTCTCTTCTCTGAAGCCAAATATAAGCATCCATTGCTGCTTGGGCATTCCAGGCCTCACCAGAACCAATAAAAACAAAGCATTTTCTTCCATATCTTACCCAAGAACTGATTAATTGCAATTTGACTGAGTTTGACGTGAACCCATTTGACCAAAATTCCAGAAGGCAACCAATTCATTTGCTTACCAAAACTTTTACCAGAATGATCAAAGTATCGCACTCAGCTCTACTTGGCAAACGCCACCATAATTAACCAGGATCCATTCCTTAACCAGATGGAAAACGCAATGTCCTTCCAAATCTGTTCCGAATCTCCATTGAAGTTGAAGGGGATTAAATCGTCCAAATCAAGAATCACAAGATCGGCAAAGTTAGCCATATAGAAGAATCAATTACCAAAAAACAAACAGGAAAATTGTTCGAGCTGGGGATTGAAACTGGAGGGGGTTGGTGTGAAACGCAGTCCCCGCCTGCCTTCATAAAGGAGTGCAATAGACAATGGCGGCCATGAGGAAGACAATCAAGGGGCCGACAAACGGGATGGCAGATTTGCCGCGCTAAGGGGAGTGTTGGAAGTGGCGGGTGGAGATGGAGTAGCTTGTTTTTAAAGATTTTCAATCCTATCTTGGGTAGGTGCACCAAACATATAATGAGATATTCTACAATCCTTTCTAATCTTACTTTATCCTATCACATCCGAATGCAAATTTGGACAATTAAACAAGCCTAAGGTGTTGCCTTGTGTACGGGATATGTGTTCCTATGGGAATTTGGTTGTCAACTATATTTGCCATACTTGAGGAATCTGCTTGGGTCTCCATTGGGAGAATAGGCTGGGGTTGCTTGATTTTGATATTAAGGCAAGTCGCCAAATATAGAAATACACCATAATCTGATTCAATTGATTAATTAGGCTACTTGGGTTGTGCTTGTTAGTAGAAAGGCACGAAGAGTCTCTGAATTTTGGTTGGATGTGCAATATTATTCCAAACTTTTAATCTGTTTAGTGTGACCTCCGAACTTGATTCAGTGTGCAATGTCATCCTAGACATTTCAATTTATTTGGTGTGGGCCATGAACTATGAGTAAATGTTCAATATAACCCATAAACTATATAAAGATATTCGAAAGTTTAAGAATCATATTGACTATTAGACCAAAGTTGATAGGCCACATTAAACAAATTAAAAGTTCAAAAATAATATTGCGCATTGGACACAAATTTAAAGACCATATTGAACAAATTAAAGGTTTGGAAATAATATTACATATTAGACCAAAATTGGAGAATTATTTATCTTTTTTCCTTAGAAGAACTATTTATCAAGGCCAAAAGCTGGTTTTTTTTTTTTCGGTCAAACAAAAGTTGAATAGTTGACGAGCCCAACCAGGCCAACAGGACGCGTGGATATTGTATTTGCCACTTACATGGAGGCCAAGTTCGATCATATTTGGCAACCCATGGCCATATCGTTCGAAACATCTCATGCCACCATCTACTAATTTCATTATTTGGTCGTTGTTCTTGAACTCGTCCATATTACTTTTTTCAAATCTCACAAAGAAAAAAAAAAAGCGTATTAACACCAGACTAAGGTCAATTAATTATGTATTATTGTGTGAGTGTTGAGATCATAATCCCCTTTTAAGAAATTATCCTATTCACTAGCCCTAAACAAAATAAAATTTGAAAATGGACAATGGAAGTTCCTTCCTCTCTTGCTAATAGGCGAAAAAATAAAAAAAAAATGAAATAAAAATTAAAGAGGCCATTATTCCCAATCTTCTTAAATAGTTGCATGTTACCAACGTTTCGTCTTTTTATATTATCTATTTTCGAGATTCGATAATCTAATAATACAGTTCTCATTATATCAATTTAGTGTAAAATAAATTCGTAGCTTGAGCTTACAAAAGAGAGAGACCTCGTCATAGCGGAGCATACTGTCAAAGCAAGCAACACACAATTATACAACTTCCCGACTAACTACCAAGAAAGAGAGATTATGTACGTACCATGAGCTAGAAACTGTAGTCTTCATTTACTCAATCACAAGAACCAGGCAATGGGACACCGGCAAATCTCCATGTTTGAATTGTTTTGAGGCATCTTTACAAACAAAATCCCAAATGTGAGACCATTCATCGACGGAGATGTTGAATTTGATAAGTCCAGTAATACTACTGACTCCTAACTCTATGCAAGTCCAGTTATTGCAGCCTTCAGCCATCAAGGGCGCTCTAGATTCAAGATCTCCATGGCCGAATCCCCGGGATCTGCGGTGTATAACAGCATAATGTTAAGCAAATAACTGCTGCAATAACTGAATGCACCAGAAATTAGAATATGGTCATCCCAGGTCATCCCAGGTTGGCAAAAAATGCCAGTCAATGGTCGCTTGAACCCAAGTGATGTCAAAGCGATTGGCCATTTTGCTTCACTATGCCGCTCATTTGTTCGATAAACAAGTCAGATTCAACTGCATCTCAGATAGAACTAGTCCGAAAAATCCAAATATTTTTCCCTTTTGTTAGCCTAAAATTGGAATTTTTAACATTATACCCAGTCAACAAACTGGTATGGGTTTCTCCCGCCACCCGAAATGAACAGAGTACTTCTACAGGTCTCCTGACCCTGAAACTGAATCTTCTGACCTGACCTGACCTGAACCAAAACTACCAGTTCGAGTCACAGTTAGGTAAGGTCAGATTCCTAGCCATGCTAGTAAATTTGACACCACGAGTTACAACAGCATTTACAGGCGACTCCACTTGAGTATTCGTTTGTTTCTTCCTTTTCGTCAGAGAGTACTCAGTAGATTAAACAAATTCATCTGCTTCATATTAGTTCCCAATTCGCTTTTTCATGCATTAAATCATCATTTTCTACATAATTCAGGCAGCACCTCCATATAATTGGAGTAATGAGATAGCAATAACAATGCCTCAACGCAAAAAGCTAAAAGCTCTGCATAGTTTTACCTCAATTCCACAAGGGCTATTCGGTTGTGAGAAATAAAGTTAACCATCAGACTAGCGTATCAGGTACATCTTCTTGTATATGGTCCAAAATAGAACTTTGAATATCGTAAAGACAAATCTAGACTAAAAAGCAATATAACATTGAGGAGTGATGAAAACCTGAATGGCTTGGCAAGGATGCCTGACAACCACCATTTGAAACTTCCCTTGCATCTGTCATAAGAAGTCTGTTATGAAAACAATTGAAAACCCATCAACATATTATCATAATAGGATTAAGTAGACTAAACAACTGGATCAGGTCTATCAGGTCTAAGCAGAGAGAATATTCAACAAATTATCTTAATTTGAGGAAAAAGCCTACATAGTCCAATCTAATTATGTACTAGATTAAAGATTCATGCCTCCAGGGTGCATTGCACTTATGGACATTTAATCAGGCTGACAGCACAGTCATAGGTGTATATGGGCCATCAAAAGTTAGTAAATAAAGCCGCAAATGACGAAAAGCAATATAAGGAAAAATCCTGCCCTGTTATTAAGCTCACATTGTCACTTGCAAGAATTATTCAATCAGTCTATCCTGCATGGAGAAAGGACACAACACTCTAAGAAGCCTTAAAATGATAAGACCACATGCAAAGCTACTCCTACATGAGTCTCAGGAGCTGTGCCTATTGATATCTATCATCAATAATACACTTGCTGAACAGTAATAAATTCATCGCATTTCATGATTTGTATATACTTCATTGGTTATTTTCTCGATACCTCGATACTCAATACAATTCCAAGAAAAACATCAAGAATATAGTGAACTTAGAAACAATAATAACAAGAGAGTTTGTCCACTGAGTACTGTTTCATAGAAGTAAAGATACAGATACGTAAGCCGTGATAGACATGAATATCACAAACAACTTCATCAGAAATGTATTAAAACTAACGTATCTAGTCTAATAGTTCCCACTAAAGCAACAGTTTCAGGACCAGGCATGTTAAATTTTTTTCTGAAAGGCTTCATACCTGCGACAGAATTGACATCCTCACCAAAAGATTTTACAAGAATAAACTTCGCTACGGGAGCAATGCCTGCTTATGAAAATTGATAAGGTAAAGTAAACAAGGAGCAGCTTCATGAGACAAAATTTGACAAGGTAATAGATTGCAAGACAAAGGACAAGAGTTTAGGGCTAAACATATCTATGAAATTAGTGCCACGGATTTAAACTGGAAAATCAAAATTTTTTTCACAATCCAGCTGCATAAATGTCATCAATATCGTGTTACATAATGACTTTTGACTCATTTTATAAGTTTCACATAGTTTTGCAGAAAGCAGTATATAAACAACTTGACCAGAATAAGGAAGGGCAGAATGTGTCTTGTTCAACGTCTCCTCCGCATTGGCAAGAACAAACTGATACATGGTGATGATGTATTTCCTAGAGGTGCAACAATTGAGTGCAGAACCCCGATTAGAAATGACCATGCTCATGCAGTACCTAGAGATGTAACATCCACGTGCCAATTCCTACTCTGGTTAGATCAAGGTTCTAAAGAACTGGTTCTGACTTCATAAGATGTCAAACACGCTGTGTCCTGTGTAAAGTTGATTTTCATACCTGTAGATGTTTCAAATAGATGTGAACCATTCACGATCCTCAGTTTGAAGTATAAAAATGGATGAGAGGCCACAACTGTCCCATCCTAACCACCCAACTCCATAAAGGACTTTATGTTTTCTGCATCATCCTTGGACTGGGGATACTTTTGTGGTTTGAAGAGCTTCCACAGTCCCACCGGATGCTGCTTCTCAGCTTTGTCTGCTTCACATCTGAAAATCTTTTCGCACTCTGGATATGGCTTGACATATAAGTTATAAAATTTAAGCGTGCTAGGCTTTATCAAATTTTGCAAGCCTACTGGATCGCCTAGTCCCCCAACGGATCTTAAGTACTTGATCACATTATATCGAGGAAGGATTTGTTTTTCAAAATTCACACCTAAATACTCAGGCACCTCGACTAGACACTCCACTTTGTAGTTCATATCGCTCAACAAGAAATCAATCTTCCTCTCAATCTCCCCTATCTGATATACAATCAACCTTGGCTCTTTCCACAACACTTTGAAAGCATCTCTGCGAATCAAACCATGCCTGCACAAGCAGTCGAGTCTCAATTTCACTTCAAACCCAGCTCTGAATTCACCTCCTTTTAAAATCTTCTCTTTAATTGGCTCTCGGCATTTTAAAGTCCGTAGCAGTTCCAAGCAGCGTGAGAGTTCCCCAAGTTCCATGCCGAGAACTCTAGGCTCTTTAAGAATCTCGTCTCGAGCCACGCTGTTACTAAAACCCAAATGCCTAAACTCAACAATCAACGGCTTCAACCGATTCTCCACACTCAATCCCAAAATGCCAGGAGAGACGCGAAACACACAGTCCAACGCAGCTTTTGGTATGCCGATCCCCTCCAAGAACTCGACTTTCCCTGAAATTTCACTCTCCCCCATTGCAATAACTCCAGGAAACTCCTCCAATATCCTGCAATAAGTGCAATCCTGAACTCCTAAACCCTTCAAAACCTTAAACATATTACCAAACCTCTCCAGACTGACATTGAATTTCCTAGAAACCTGGAGGGTACTTATAATACCAGCAGGGGAAACACCAAGAAAGCCAAACTCCCGAAAGACCACCTCCCATTTCCTCAGGAACTCATGTTCCAAAACCCCGGGACACCGACCCATCACGGAGACCACCAATTCATTGGGTATCTTGAGCGAGGACAAAATGCTCAGTGATCTTTCGGTGTCGTGCAAGCTGGCATCGAGCAAGAACCAGTTCTTCGCGAGGAAATCAGGCGACTGGGACGGAGAAGGGCCGTACCTTTGGAAGAGACTCGCCAGGGAGGCCTGCTTCCCGCGCCGCGACAGCGAAAGGAATCGTGGGTTCGGGCCCGTGGAGTCACCGCCGACTCTTCCGGAGAAACAGCGACGCCCCGTTTGGCGAAACGCCAGCAATTGCAGCTGCGGCCTCATCTGGTCAAAAGAGGATGATGGGGCTCTGTTTTCTTCTCACGTGAGCTCGCTTGCCGCGATGATGGCCTGTTGCAGGTTCAGCTGTACGTGGGCACCGAGCTCCCGGTCGGTCTTTTTCCGGCGGCGCTCTCGCCGCGAACCGCCGCCTCAACTTCTTCGTCGCCGCCTAAGATGCGCAGAGAGCTTAATTGAGAAGCTACAGTGTGTTTCTTTTTCTTTTAACCAAAAATTGTACCTTTTATTAGTATTGTAATCGAGTCCCTATATTTTCAACTATTTCCAATTAAATCCTCTTATTTATACAGAATGTCTAATCAAATCCATTTTACATTAAATCCATCCAAATCTAACGTCGTTAGAGAGTGATCGATTTTAGGATGAGATAAGTTCCGGACTTAAAACTTGGAACTTGCCCTACTAGAATTGATTTCCAACTTTTGAAGCTGGAAACTTATCTTATTTGCTCTGGAACCTATTTCATTTTTCTGATCTATTTTGAGGGTTTATTCAAAAATCTATTTTTCTTTTCTTCTTTTTTTTTGTTTTTTTTTCTATATACCAAAATAAATGAATAACAAAACGGTTCAATATAAAAGATGAATAAAGGTAAGCGAGCAAAAGCGAGTCAAGAACAAGCAAAGATTATGAGATTTAAACTAACGAGGGTGAGCCATGAAAAAGCGAAGAGTAGGGTCACTAATGAGAGAAAAAAAGATAGAGAAAAAGATGTTGACAAAAAAGTTAGTTTTTGGATTCTATGAAAATGATTCTAAAATCAATGCGATTTCCGGTTGGATCTCTACTTAAAACTGAGATTGGATTGATTCTCATTTGCTCCAAAAATTTGGAACTAGAAACTAAACCGATTCCAATAGGTCAAGGCAATTTGGTCTGATGGCACAACCCTAACACCAACCACGAGTAATGATGTAGTGGAAGCAATGAAGACAAATTAAACAAGGTTAATCCAGTCACCATTTACAACTTATGTTTGAGGGTGAGCGGTTCCCGGTTCCTTACAGGTTCCAAGAACCTACCCTCGGGTACAGGTTCCTCATTTTTTGGAACCTAGAACCTACCCATCAGAACCAAGAACCTAGAACCTACCCTGTCACAGGTTCCAAGATCGGTTCCAAGTTCCAACAAGTTCCAACAGGTTCTTTTTTTCTTTTTCTTTTTCATTTTTAGTTAAAAAAATGCTTTTATTGGAACTTACCGAATGATTAATTAGCCGAGCTATATTCCCTTTATTTGTGGCATTGACTACAAGTTTTTCACTGATCTTGAAGAGCTGCACAATGTCTTATCATGTTTAGAAGACAAACTGACATAATGCAGATCATGATTTCAATGCTAATCAATGAACCTGATGAGTCAAAGACAAAGCTTTGGGAGGGAAAATCATGAAGAAACACACTTCCTAAACCCACAGGCATTATGTGTCCTCAGCAAGCGACGAGTACATGGATCAATTAAAATGTGAAAATAGTGATGGAGATCTTGGACACATTTCGCTTTAGAAGAGCACAAATATGATAGGCAATACTCTACTTGTAACAGAGCATACCATGTCATACATTTAAATAATGCACGATTCAGTACACTTTAGCCACCTTAATATCAACTAAGTACTATTAAGACATGAAGCAGGAAGTAAAAATGTTCAAATATGAGAAACCAAATTAGACCAACAGTGTTCAGATTAATCAGCAGAGTTCACCCAGCCATCACGATTCATCTAATACAGCAGCAGATTATGTAACTGAACAGGCCATAGAAAAAGGTTCAAACAAATGCAATTTAGTCTTTTCAATTAGAATTAGCTCTGCAAAAATAGAACATATACTGACAACCTCCTAAATTTGTCTGTTGACACTTTAATGGTGACTACATATTCTTAACTTCAAATTGCAACAGGAAGTGTCCTATAACCCGAGAAGGAACTGCAAAGATAGGAGAAACAACACTATCTCATAAATTGTTAATCAAAATGACATTGCATAAATATTGATTAACTATTCGCTACATCAATGTACTATGTTAATGACCGTGACATAGTTATAATCAACCTCTTGGCTTTTGAACCTTCTGCACAATCATCCAAGTGAAATCATATTTTTCCAGGACAAGGCAGCATGCACCATATAGTTTTTAGTCAATGGATCATAGTTGTTAAATCTTCTAGGCAATAGACTTAACAAAATGGCTCTGCACATGAGATTGAAACAGAGAATTAAAACATGTAGACAAGGGGAACCAATCTAACCTATGATCGGCGCAATATATCAACTTCTTTGTTATTTGACTCCCACTCTTCTCCAGGCAGTGTAACTGAAAACAAAGATATAGAATCAGTGTAAACTTACATGAGTATCTATCTAACATATCCTTCCTTGAAATCCAACAGCAAAGAAAGTAGAAAGTCCAGGTCAAGAAATTCTACCGATGTTAGTTATAATAAAAGTCAGGAAAATAATAAATATCTATATAAGGACTTACTTCAAAGCTATGTCCTGCTCTTGCAGTTGCAGCACACATAATATGAAAATACGTAGCACATTTGCTGTATTCAGTGCAGGAACCATGAGTCTGCCTACATATTACACAACTCTGCACCACAAGCAAAGAAAAGCATTTGAAAAGAAGCACTGAGCATCTAGAAGTTAATGCAAATAAACTAAGCAGTAGACAACAAACAAAATCAACACATGAAACTCAAATACTCAACTGAACAGTAAGCTGCTATAAAGCTATTATGAAATCAGGTTCTCCTCTATTGCTAAACGCTTTTATCATTCCCACAATAAGTACAATCCACCACATCAAAGAAACAGCAATCTTCAAAACTGTAAATCTAAATAAGTATGGATTACCTTCAAAAAAGAAGTTCAAGGAATTCTAAGTATTCCAGTGGCCGGTTCCATTTTCTCATGATTCATAAAACCAACTTCAGGGCGAAACCACGCGCATGTGACATGAACCCAGAGCAGCTCGATATCTGTTAGCTTCAAAGTACTCCCTACAGACCAGCATTTAAGCCAGTCAGAATAATTTCAAGCAAGAAAATACTAACTCAACACAAAAGCCCGGCGAAATCCCGACGCTCGCCGGAAGCCCGCACGGATCGAGGACTAGAGAAAGACGACAATAGAGAAAATCCACGAGAAAACGGAGGAATCGGCCGCGACACTCGCATTCCACAAGGATTCACTCCACACTCAGCTCCCGCCAACAAGAAAACGGTCGGCATTGTCGCCGAATCGAAGCACGAAAAACCGCTACCTGTCCAGCTGTGATCGGCCCGGAGACCACCATCCTTTCTCCCCGCTCCACTCGAAATTAATTCCAGACCGGATCGAATCAGCACCACCGCCGGCAGGATCACGGGATTAGCAGGCGAGGCGACGATGCATCGACCGGTGGTCCTCCTCCTCCTCCTGTCCCTCCTACTCGACGCAGCCAAGGGCTGTAGAGCACCACGAATTGCAGATCCAAGAGGATGGAGATGGTCAGCAGATTTTATATATGAGGCACAATGCGGACCGGGATGGTGAGCTTCCAACGAATCGTGGGGAAGCGAAGAGGGAAAAATGGGGAGAGGGCTTCTGGTGTCGGCGCGAGCGAGCAGGGGTCACTCGGAGACGCGGCGGCCGGCAGAAGTGCAGAGCACTGAGAGCAGGGATGCGGCGAGGGAATCTCAGGTGGCGTCGAACAGAGGTGGACTGGAGAACGAGTGAAGAGACGAGAGAACTTTGAATGTGGAAGGCTGAAAGCGTCGTATGTCAAACGGTGAAAGTGAAAGACAATTTGGGGCTTTTACTTTGAGCCCTAACCGGACCGGTTCCGGTTCCGATTCCGAGTGCCGGTTCCCGTTCCAGTTTCGGTTCTTAAAGGAACCTAAGGGGAACCGAAACCGGTCCCTTTAGAACCGGGAACCCTTTAGAACCGGGAACCGGACCGAAACCTCCGGTTCGGTTCTCCGGTTATAGGTTTTATCCGGGAATCCACGCTCACCCCTACTTATGTTGGTGTTTATCTAGGCACTATTTGATTTTACCTCACACTACGAGAGTATCTCAATTGGAATTGGCCATATTTTGAAACAAAGAGATTCGATTATATATTTGTTTAACTACGAGCACTTGATTAGAAAAGTAGAAATTACAAGAACCTGATTAAGGAAATAACAAAGACAAGGTGACAAAAAGTAGATTTTCTAATGACTTTTTTCCTTGTTCAAAAAAAAAAAAGACTTTTTTCCATTTATAGAAATTTGACACATTCATCTAAGGTCTGATATCCTTCGTTAAGCCAATTGTTTGTGCTTGAATCTTAAGACCTCGTGTTTTCATGCCCCAATTTGCAATCTTTCTTCTAATGACGTGCTAGAAATTAGCATAATTTATAGAAGGCATTCAATTTCAATTTGTTAGAACATTACATTATGATTAAGATTAATACTATGAAAAATTTCAAATTAGTATATTTGTGATAAATTTATCTTTTGTTAATTAGGTAACACGTTGCAGTTGACGAGTTTTACTATTCGTACTCAATTTATAATTTTTCGTGATATTAATTCAATTTAAAGAAAATTAACAAATGATAATTTTGTTATAAATGTATTAATTTGAAAATTTCGATTGTCAAAAAATTAATTTAAAATAAATTTATTATATATGTATTAATTTAAGATTTTTCATGGTATCATATTCTTTTCCATTCTTGATTAATCTATCGACCCGGCATTGCACAACGCTTGCATTCAAGAACAAGACAGTTCATTAAACCTTAATTTCGTTCGTGCCGAAAATCCCGACCCTTAAAAAAAGACCAAAACTTGCACAGTGAAATGGCTCGGTATTCTCTGAATTGAAATTCTTGATTCAAAAGAAACGCAGTTTCGATCCAGAGGAACGATGCAGAGGCTCGTCTCTCTCAAGCTCGCCTCCAGCCTCTCGGGAAAGCTCTCGGCCGCCGCCGCCGCCGCCTCGACGTCTTCGTCTCTTCGCCATTCTCGCCTCTGCGCCTCCTCCGCCTTCGCCGGGCCGGGCCGCGCCGAGCTCGGCGTCTCTTCGCCCCGTTCCTTCTTCCCTGACAACGCATCATGGCGGCTCCTGGCGAGAAACGCCCCGGCGCCGGCTTATTCGAATGCCCTTCTCGGGTCGCCGCTCAAGAGCCTCGCGAATTCCAGAGCTGTGTTTTTCCGGGCGCCCTCGCCTTTCAACTCGCGTTCGGGATTCGGCAGCGGTTTCGACTCCTATAGACGCGGCTGGTCAGTGTTCCCTAGTGTTCTCTGTTTTGTCATTCTTGGTTTTGGGGAATTCTTGATCTTTGTTAGGTTTTGTATCTCTCTAGGGGCGAGATAATGATGATTACATAAAGACTTGGTAATGGGTTTCTACGCTGGTTGTTCAATTTTCCAGTTCAGATCATATCTAACATAAGTTCGGAATTGTTTGATGGGAATTTGGCAATGGATCCTCTGCATTTTCTTTTTGCTTGGGATTTCAGGGGCTTCCGTTACCGAACTGACCCTTTTCCTTTTCTCCCGAGAGAAAACCAATGAAGAGAGATGACTGTGTTTGTCTTTGTCTTGCTACTGAAAACTGCTATGAGCCAAACCCACTTTCAAACTAACTATATTCATTGGATTCTAATTCTTATGTAAGGGGCAAATAAATGAAAAGGGTGAATATCCGTTCCCTTATTTTTGTTTAGTTCCGCTTCTTGCATTATAATGTCATCTTCATGTTCCAGAAAAAGCCAAAGCAGAGAAGAGAGTTATATCAGTCCAAGGAAATATTCAACTTACGAAGTATGAAAGGAAATTTGCAACCTTGAATTGTTTTGGAATATAAATTTACGATTTGCCATCCAAGTTCAGTCTCATATTCTAACTGGATCATGATTTGCCTGTTGCACTATTAGGATAGGACTCAAACCAAATATAGTTGTCAGAGGGGTGAGTTTCGACATTAGGTGTAAGGATAGGGCAAGTGGATTTCTCAATGCTCGGAATGAAAATATAAATGAATCAATTGGTTTTAGCTGTCCTCTTTGTGATCTTGCGTGCAGCATATGGCAGCTTTGGGGCATGCTTAACAATCAGAGAGTGAATGGTATAGTGCAAGAAAATGAAAAGGAAGATTGTAGCAAACTCGTAAATTCTATTGTTTCTTAGCCTAGGTGACAGACAGAGAAAAGGAAGGCTAGTTGGATACAGTATTTTAGGTGGTCACTTCGTCTGGTGCCACTTATTGATGAGAAATTAATGGCCACTTTAAAAGAATGCTTTGTAAGTGTTTCTATTAGCCCTCATAGCAAACCTAACTCAAGGTGAGGGCCACTGCTTAAGCTGCTTTCTAGGGCCGTACAACTGAGCGTTCATCGACTTTCCTGGGTTAGGATTTGTGGTTTCAACAATCCTGTGGAAACATATTATTATCATTCAAGTTCACTTGATTGTAGGTTTGTATAGCTAAAGCATAATTTTCCAGGGTATTTTGTCTTCCCATCTGCAGGAAATCATGGTTTAGAAGGCTAACAGTTGACAATGTGGTTCTGGGGCTGATAATTACAAATGTTGCTGTTTTTATGCTATGGCAGATTGCTGATCGTAGTTTTATGATAAAAAAACTTCACTGTAAGATCTCTGTCCTAATATGAAAGGTCTCCAATGAGACCAGAGCTGAAGGTGCTGATCTAAATTATAAATTTTCATTTCTCAATCTAACTTAATATTTGATTCTTTCGAGCAGATTTCCTTAGACAACTTTAAGAGCGGTCGTCTGCACATGCTGATAACTTCTGCTTTCAGCCATATGACTATGGAGCATTTAATCTACAACATGATTGGACTTACTTTTTCGGGTACAATGTATGGCTTAACACCATTTCATCTTCTTATTTCCTTTCAGATAAGATGCCTTTTTCCCTTAAAAGCTTTCATTTTTTATGACTATACAATGCTCGTGTTAATCTAGATTCTAAAGCTTTCACGATGGAAAGACTGTAACTTTTATGCAATTTTCATGGAAGAATGGGCAAGTTTTCTAGAGGGAGGGAGAGAGAGAGGCAGATAGAGATTTCTTTCTCTTCATTTTATGGTTACGATGGGGACCTTTTTTTTCTGAAATATGTTAGGTAGAATTCTACCGTTTGTGGTCTTGTGCCTCGGCATAAGTAGACACCTTACATTTGTTGTTTGATTTTTCTATTTTGTGGATAATATCTTGTGTTTTTTTTCTCTGATTAATTATGTACCTTTTAAATGGTTGTATGGTTAGATCGGGAGAAATTTTGGACCAGAATTCTTGTTAAAGTTGTATCTGGCTGGGGCTTTTGGTGGTTCAGTATTCTATTTGGTGCACCATGCTTTCATGCATTCACAGTCAAAGGTAAACTGAATTTATGGAAATCTGTGCAGAATTAATTTCTGGACTTGTAGTTAATGCAAATTTTGATTACCTCAAACTTTGCAGGGTCAAGGAATGTTCAGCATAGACCCTTCAAGAATGCCAGTATTGGTATGTGTAAATAGAGCGACTAATATAGAGATTGACAATAATTTATGTAAATCCACCAGGCACATCCTGTCCACTTTAAGTTTATTTTTTAATGTGAATATGTTGACAATGTGAATAGGTCTAGAAAAGTTATGCTTTACTTTGAGATAGGTGATTGTAGTTTCCAGTCCCAAAACATAGTGCTTCTTATATGGGATAATAGGATAAATGGTCCCTGAACTTTGGCCCAATGTGAAAAGTGGTCCCTAAACTTTCAATTTGTTCAATAAGATCTCTGAACTTTAAATTTATTTAATGTGATCTCTGAATTTTTAGTACATGTTCAAACTAGTCCTTGGACCATATGAAAATGTTCAATGTGGTTCTTGAACTTAATTTAATGAAGGACAACATTAAACATTTTTATACAGTCTAGGGACTAGTTTAAACATGTACCAAAAGTTTAGGAACTACATTGGACAAATTAAAAATTTAGGGGCCACATTGAACATTAGACTAAAGTTCAAGGACCACATTGAACAAATTAGAAGTTCATACCACATTCACATTTAGCCAAAGTTCAGGGACCATTTGTGTCATTTTCCCTTCTTATATTCCACACATCATGTTGAGGTCCATTATCTATAATCCAAAATAATGCTCATAGACATGATCAGAAGTAAAGCATACTTCTTGGTGCTGCAAGTGTGTGATATCATTTTCTGGAAGATCCTGGGCTCAGTTTAGGGAATAATCTCTAAACCTGCAACTGTTCTGTAATTCAACTGGTATGTTGAATACTTGAGTTTTATCTGACTTATGATATCCTTTTAGGGGGCTAGTGGAGCTGTCAATGCTATCATGCTACTTGATATATTTCTCTTTCCAAAAGCCACACTCTACTTCGACTTTATCATTCCAGTTCCTGCCATCTTACTGGTAATTCTTCTGTGGTTTTGATAAAAATGTTGTTATTCAGGAGGTTAGTTTCAATCTCTCTCTAAATCAAACACTAATTACTTGTTAGGGAATTTTTCTGGTCGGCAAAGATGTGTTGAGGATAATCTAGGTATGCATTGACTCTTTTTTTATTTTTATTTTTTGATTTTTACTTTCTATAGGATCAGCTAGTTTTTTCGCTGAATTACCTGTCTTTCTATGATGATCAACATTTTGGTCGGTTAATCCCTCGATTGGATCTAGATGAATGATTGATATGTTGCGGTGTCGTCATGATTGATGCATAGTGATAGGATAACTAGTGTAAAGCATGATTTTATCAAATATTATAAAGAAATATCTCCAGCAATGATGATATCAAGTGTGCTGATTTCTTCTTATTACTTAACAATCGTGAACATTAAGATATGTGAATCAATGTGACACCACATCTTCAATGATGTGGTGTATAACTCAGAGTAGTTTTTCAGGAGATGTCCTTGGTGATGGTTGGGAATGAGTAGTCTTGCTAATATAGCAGCATCAGCATACTAATTCTGAATTTAGAATAGCTTGCAACTTGTGGATAATAGAGATTGCAAATTATCGCCTGTAACTTATCAAGTTACCAACGAAGTGTCGGCTTTTTTGTCAAAGAAAAGAAGAGACTCTTAGTGCACGAGCGTCAGAAACTGTCCTCTGCCATCTCAGGAAATTTTCTGAATCTGTCTTGTACTAAGTGCCTGTAAACTTGTATAATTTTTTTGGACCAACAAGTCTGGAGTTGTAATCCTATATTTTTGGTTGGTTCAGGGAGACAGTGAGATATCCGGATCGGCTCACTTGGGAGGAGCTGCAGTTGCAGCTCTCACATGGGCCCGACTCAGGAAAGGGCGATTTTAAATCTTCGGCTTCTCATGTTGATTTCAGCATGGATAACTAATTTTTGTTTCCTGTTCGCTTCTTCATTTTTATGAAGGGGGTGTCAAGGTGATTGCCTCCAATGTGTTGCTGAAAACTTTTATAGCAGAAACGGCTCCAGAGAATCTGTCAAATGCTGAAAGTGATGACATAACAAGGGATGATGAGCTCTTTAATTTGTGCGAAAAGGCATGTGCACCATGACTTCTATGGCGGGAGCATTACTAACGGACACAATTAGAGAATCTTTGCACAACTCAAGGTTCACAATAGATCTTAGATGTTGCTGGTATATGTTTGCTGCATGCAAGGCCTGAAATATATGCGGAGATCTTTTGTTGATTCTGCACTGGGAAGTATGAGCCTAATAGTCATTGTTGCTCACTCTGTGAGCAGAGCACTTTGATGTGAAAGTATCTGTCAAAATGGCCAATAGTGCAGGTTGTATAAGGATATGCAAAGAATATTTATTTATCTAGTAATGAGCTTCTCCTGCAACTATGATATTTCTTGGAAGTTCTTCCCGAGGCATAGCAAGTTATTACATTGGTATACCATTCTCAGAAAAGCTATATTCACACATTTTTTTATAGAAAAAAAAATGATATTTACCTTTGCTTACGGGTGATTATTATTCATCTATGCGTCAAATTCCTATTGGGTATGAAACGCAGGATTCAGATTTTGTAATTGGTCTTACATAGAACCATAATGTGGTCTACACCAAATCATACTAAGCTAAGAATGTTAATATGCTAGTGAATCATGTGTATGTGATAATCTTTGATAATGCTAAAATGCTAGTGAATCACGTATATGTGATAATCTTTGATAATGTTTGGATAAATGGGAATGGCTGATAACAGTAATTATTGGACCGTGCTTTTCGAAGTTCCCTCCAACCATCAATATGATTAGTGGTGTATAATCATAGATGTTACTTATATTTATAATTTGGTAATTTTGCACGTAGATGATGTTTATAACTTACTATCCATTGATCACGAGAGCAATGAGAGTAAGTGTAAATATTATAGGATTTTCAAGAAAGGAGAGAAAATGAGTAGAGACTACATCTTCACTCAATTGGCTTGACTTTACAAGTAGAGAAGGGTATTTATACCCGAACAACATGTGTAGGTTAGGAAATTAGCTACCTTACAGAATCACGAAATATTAAATAATATCCTTGATATCTAATTATATCTCTAATGATATTCTCTAGTAATTAGTATTAGGCAAAATGACCAGATTAAGCATGAGGGGAGTGTTAGAATATTTAAATATTAAATCATGCATTTATCTAACAACTTAAACTTTTAAAACAGTCGGTAGTGGTCCCATCAAATCTCACAGAAAATGTTCTCCAACGACCATTAGTTGTGGTTGGAGGAAATTATAGCTCATAAACCAGATATATGACTGTTTAGTGTAAAATGACTATTTAGAAATTTAGGTTTGTTTTGTCTACATATAATTTTACGAGATGATCCCTAGTGTAGCACATTGAACCATGATAATGGCAAAAGTATAGAATTATGCATTGTTATATCCTACAATTCGACAAAAAAATATTAAAAAGGTATTATAATATTATTGAGAGTGTCTTTTATATTCAAGAGCTTTTATCCCTTTAATTCAATGTTGCCAACTCTCATCAATATATTACTCGAAAAATTGACCCTTAAGAAATTACAATATAGTTGGTCATTTATTCTATATAAAGTTTCATATTCAATTTCTTGAACAGAGTAAAAAATCTCATATAGGTAGCATAGAAAAATAGGCCGACAATCCTTCTAAAAAATCTCAATTCAAAATCTTGTGACTAGCTCCGATCATTTAACCTCTTGATGGGATCCACCAAGCTCGACGATGATGACGGGCATCATGCTTAGGTTATCGATGGAATAAGACAGTCGATAGCTATATTCTCTCACCTCCTGACATTTCTATATATTTTTTCCTTGTCATTTTCGTTTCTCTTATCTTATGTAAAATTAAATTTTATTAAAGCAATTTCTTGACATTTAATTGCCACATCGGGTGTTAACGGCAAAACAAATCATGAAAGAAAGAGCATTAATTAACAAAGTCGAAAGGATGAAAAATCAAAACTGCCCCATGATACGACCAACATCGACCTTGACTGGTGGAACATTCTTTAATTTCTTGCGCACACAATTACGAATGGCCACCAACGAGGGTGTGATAATGTCACGCCTCGATCTTCAAGCATACGTCCATTCCTCACCTTGGTGGATTTTCAAATGCGATATCCCAGGACTACATATCGCCGACCCTTTTCTTTTTAATGCACAAGCAAAAGCAATTATAAAATCCCCAGACAGTAAAACATTGGGATAGAATAGTAGGATTAAATTCCAAACCTTCACTCTTATATACATTGCAAAACAGTGCACATGTATATATAGAGTGAACTATGAAGTCCAATTCACATTAAGCCGGTCCCCATCCTCCTCTTCGGGCCCGTAAAAAAAAACAAGGTCTACAAATAGAAGCGGGGTTCTACAAGTTACAAATCCGGGTCCCCATCCTCCTCTTCATCAATCTCCACACTCCAACTAGAGCGGCTTCAGGTCGCGCGGACCTCGAGCCTTGCGCGACCTCGAGACCGCTGGACTTCGAACCCAGCGGACGCCGCTGAGGTCCGCGCGACCCGGGCGGCGTCCCAAGGCGTCCGGCTTGGGTTCGCGCGACCTCGAGACCTTCAACATCCAAGTCCGCGCCTACATATAGGGACCTGAAATGGTTATTCAATAATCAATGAGATCAGCATCGTCTCTTTAAGGCAAGTTCTATTGCCCCTTTTTGCAGACCCGATTAATAAGCCAATACACTATGGGCTTCGCCTAAACACGCACCAAGTCGGAGGACTTACCTTGGCCTCGATTCCACCCGCAAATTAGTACAATTTATAATACCTCGGCCACCCAACTACTCATAACAAATCGAACTAGTCGATTACATGTCATGGAGACACGTCATTCTCCAAGGCACTAGTTCACCAAAGTGATGCATCAAATCACCGAGCCCCACGTGTCTCTTCCAAGATGCCTCACTTAATTTCGTGGGCCACGCGCATTCTCTAAGGCACTCGTTCACCAAAGTGATGCATCAATTCACCGGCCCCACGTGCCCTTTTTACGATGCTTGGGCCACGTGCATTCTCTCAGGCACTCGTTCACCAAAGTGATGCATCAATTCACCGAGCCCACGTGCCCTTTTAGATGCCACTCTCAAGATTTAGTGGCTTTACGGTCCCACCCGACCCTCTCAAGATCTAGTGGCTTTACGGTCCCACCCGACCCTCTCAACTATGGCCAACAATATTACACCTCATAATTAAATTCCTCAATTTCATAATATCTTGGCCTAATTTGTTGATATCAAAGATACTCGATAAAATATCGTGTGTGGGTACACAATCGGCCTTAGCCAAAATAGAATAGTTTCCTTTTCTATAAATCCCACATTTTCTGTAGTCTACCAAAACATTTTTGGCATTGTCAACCGATGCCCGGTTATTTTTCAATTAATAACCAAAGATTATTCAATTTAGGAATAAATCCTAAAATCACTCATAAATCAATTTAACACAAAATAAAGCTCAATTAAATAAACGGATCGCACCACGATCATCAGCACGAAATTCCGGTCACCGGCCATCCCGGTTGAATTTCCGGAAAAATAAATAATTAAATAATTAATTTCGAAAATTAAATAAATAATTATTAAAAATCCAATTTAGGCCCGTATTGCCTGATTGAAGCCCGAAACGGGTCGAGAAAAATCCCGAGAGACATTCAATAAATAATAGAGCATTTCTACTCCCTAATGGCTATTGCTAACCACCTAACATGCAACATTATGTCTCTAATTTAATTTATCTAAATTAATCTAACAACCTAATTGCATTTAATTAAATCTAATCAACCCTAAATATAATTAGCAGACTAAGAAAGCATTAGTGAGTAAAACTCACTTGGCAAAAGCGGAAACCGAATCACCGCAATGGCGACGCGACGGCGGCCGAAACCCGAACTTCGGCGGTGTCGATGGATACTCGGGCCGAGCTCAAAGTCTCGCAAGCCCACAGAAACTTCTGGGCTTGGGCCTACTGAAATTCTTGGGCTGAGTTTGATCTGGGCTTCAGAAGACTGGATCAAAACTAACTTCATTGGGTTGAAGATAATGTGGGTCGAACTTGCTGAACCCATGGGCTTCACTTGCGGTTGGGCTGCTCAACAGAACTTCACATGGGCCGCAAGTGGCTAAACTGATGAACCTGCTGAAGCTGCTGAGTTGGACCGAAAGGCAGGAGAGGGGGCGCACAAACGGGCTGTTGGGCTGAGTCGCACGGGCTGAAGAAATTGAAATGGACCGATCTCATATGGCTGGAGACATTGGAATCTGCTTGAACGGTGGAGATGGGATCGTGGAGATGCGGCCGAACTGGAGTTGGCGGTTGACTGGGACGATTGAGTACTCGGTGGAATTCGCTGGCATACGTGGGACGTGCAGCTCGGTGGATGTGGGCAGCTGGAGGAGAGATCGTGAACGTGGGCTGCGCCTTGGGCTTTGGTGGAGGAATCCGTGGCCGTGAGGAGGAGAGAAGCAGCGAAGATGGAGAAACGGACAGCAGCTTCGGTGGCAAATGAAGACGCGTGGAGCTGGGGGCTACATGCGGTCAACCAACGGACTTTGTGGACGTCCGAGTGTGGAGCTCGCGGTCAACAAACTGTTGAAATTGACTGGGGATTTCGGTGGAGTCTTCGGCAATTGCAGAGAAGGGTGAAAGATGGAGAATTGAAGAAGCTTGTTCGAAGGGATGAAGAATTGAAAGCAAAGCAAAGTGAAAGGGAGGTAATAAAGTCGGCAAGACCAACTTGTCCGAGAAGGCTTGATGAGAGAGACCAAAAACTCCAAAAATAAATATCTAAATCATCATTGCTTTGGCCCACAAAGTCTACATGTATATCCTCTATGCCCCTAATACTTTCTAGCATAAAATTTTCCCATATAATCCAATTTTTGATGTTAAAAATACATCCCCCTTCAAAGCTCCAAAATTCATTCAATCTTGGACTTCAATTTCCCAAATTGACGTTCAAAATTTCTAAGGAAAAAGCCCGACCAATTTTCTATAAGTCCTCAATACCCAAAGGCTCGGCTTGGAAGTCAAAACATGCTTAAATTCGGCCCGTACGAATTCCCGTTAATTTTCTACGACGTCCGAACCGATTTTCCGTAAAAATCCTGAACTCAATGTAATTTTTCCGAAAGACAAGATGACGTCCTATAGATAAATCGTGACATGCTCGAACGTCTGATTTCCGAAACCGAATTCAATTCCATGGTTAAAATCGACCGAACGAGATTTAGTCCGATTCAACCTATTGAGTAGCTTTTAGGGATTTTACCGCGGTTATATCCCTTAACGACTTCACACAATAGATTGGTTAACTCGTGAGTGATCAGCTCAGAGAAAAAGGACCATCGGCGTGTCGACGAGATGCCCATTTCATATATTCGGAACGGGTCGAAAATTCGGGATGTCACAGATAATGACTTTGAGAAAAAGGCGATGAAATAGTCTCCCGAGGAAAAACTCCAAATTAGGAAACGAAAGAAGAGCGACTCTTTCCCATTGATCTTCCTTCTCTTTCTCTAGTTTCCAAATTAGTGCTGAAAAGGAGTGAAGTGATACGTATGATTTGAACCGCCGGGCTCTCCTCTTCTCGATAAAGTTTTATGAGGATATATCATGGTTAGAAAGCATCATTTTATAATTAATTGAGAATTTGAGATCATGATTTGTTTAACTTATCTCCTGTCGTCACCCTCTCTCTCTCTCTCTCTCTCTCTCTCAAGATGCAATTGAGGGTACATTACATTTGTGAGTATTAATTGAGTTGCTTTCCTTAGATTGATCTGAAAGGTACCATGAAAGGAGTTGCCAATTACACACATCGTGCAAAGATGGAATCTTTAACTAACACGAGTGAAAAGTTCAACTGTCTAATTCAATGACCTACATCTCTCTCTCTCTGTGGCTATTATAAATTACATTTTACTATATATATATTTTTAATTTAATTGGATTGCTTGCCTAGCTTTAATTAGTCATTGCATTTTTTAAAAAATTGTACATCATCGTGAAATAAAACATAAATAAATCTCGTAATTTGAAGAACATTGGGGGTTAATGGTACAAGGAATGGATCGGGCAAATTATCGATTCCATAGATCGTGAAGGTAGAGTATTTAATTAACACAAATAAAGAGTCCGAGTGCCTAATTCGACTATCTACATAAGTCAATTCGAAAGGACTAAATATCATATTTGTCCTGAAATTTTCAACAGCCAGCTCTGGAATTATCACGAGCGCACCGATACTCATGACCGATGTAGATTAATTCTCTAGCTCCAAATTGGACGATATTTTACCCTCAAAATGCGGCATATTTGTGACATATCGGTTTGTTTCAATACCTCCTTCAGCTTTACGTTTAGTACCTTTGTGAATTTGAAACGAACGGAAATTATATGACTACCTGGGTGGCATAGACAATAAGAGAAGAAAAGAAAAGAGACGGGTTTCTTTATCGTGTTTGAAATCTCCATGTCGCACCTTGCGTACCCCATTGACCGAACATGAAAGACAAAGACGCCGTCGACACGTACCATCAAAATTCCATCTTCTCTCGAATATAAACAAAACGAAAAAAACGAAAGAGAGTACACAAATAAAAGATATTCTGCACAGGATTTAGTGCCGTCCCCCCGGATGGTTCAGCGCTTATTCCACTCTTTCTAGGGTTTAATTAGTTTGACTTTTATAAGATAGACAGACGACAAGGATAAAAGATAATTAAAAGGAAAATATTAAAAGAAAAAAAGTTCAGAATTGCATCTAAAGAGGAAACCATGCACGTTTTAAGCGGCCCTCGGGAGGTTCCTAATTTAATTGGGCTGCATGATTAGCTTTAATCAGTAATTACATTTTCTTTAATATAATTGTACGTCATCATGACATAAAATATAGATGGTTTGCACTAAGCATTTCACACTCCTTTTCACTTCAGCTCGTTGCTCTTTGCATCGCATAGAAGTCTTTTAGTTTTTATATATCAAGTTATGATACATTTCATGTTATAAAGGAAAAAAAAAAAAGTCAGTCGTGTTTAATTCTCCTAATGCGTTTGGATTGTACTTTTATGTCTAAGACATCCGTGGGTTAGATTTCTTATTGATTCTGCTTTCCATTGGGGGTTCCTATTCTAGGGCATAAAACAAGGCCTTGTTTAATTGTGCTTGATACAGCTCACTCACGTGGTTTGATTTGATCTTTTGTTTGAGCAAATCTCTATGCACGAATGCTAGATACATGTTTTAAGAATAATAAAATAAAAAAGGTTGCATGAATTATTTTCATAAAAGAGAAAAAAGGTACCAAAAGTACATGGTAGACACAAGACACACCTAGTGTAATCAAAGCCTAGGTTAGAAAGGGTGATTTCCAAAATAGGAAATGATACAAGAGCTTTTGGGAGGGGAAGATCAAACCAAGAACAAGAGGCAGCGGGCGTCGAACCGGCCACGAAGGAAAGAACATACAGACCGTCACCAGCGCAGCACGTGGATAATTCAGTAGTTCCCTAATTTACTAGAATTCGACATTTTACAAGTGGGATACCTAGTGCACGTTGTGCAAACAAAGTTTGATTTAATATAATGGACGGAATATACATGCATGAAGTGGGATAAATAAATGGTTTAAATCATCAAATCCTTTCCGTGTCGTTACCCTATCTCCCGTTGAACGTCTTAATCTCCTAGGCCTTTGCTTGTTTACTATTTCCACCGTGAATGTCTGTAATTCTCCGTATCCACCTTGCGTGCATGATCGCGAACGGCCGTGTACTTCACAATCAAGGACTCGACGACGTCCTCCTTCATCGCGACGGGAGATGGACGTTGGGAATTTTTTTGAGATTTAATAGTGGCGAACTTCATAAACCTCATTCCTCTCCAGGCAATAAAACGATCGAACCTTGCCCCAGAACGTGGGAATTAGCCCTTTGGCTTCCCTTGATGACACGTGATGTTTCGAGAACTTTACTATCCATTATAGAATTAATTCTCTAGGTTGACAAGTTTTCCTTTTATTCGGATGTTTTTCTTACCCTGGAAATGCGACATATTGGTGATTTTATTAGGTTGTCTCAATATCTCCTATCAGCTTTGTCTTATTACAATAAGAAAACAACGAGAACTAATGACTATAGAGAGAAGAAAGAAAGAAAAGAAAAAGACGATGGACAAGTTGCGCATTCTTTTGATTCCTGTATCCGTTAACCATTGAGCATCTGCAAGGATCCTGCTGCGAACCAACCGCCTCCCCCCATGGCTTTGCCTATCCACCTTGCATTCCTAACCCTGACTCCCGTCCGTGAATTTCCAAAAGAGGAAACGAGACGAGATCGATTGCAAAAACAAGAATTTTCCGTCCGACCATGGCTTCGTTTTCGGGCCGCTTGTCAACGATTATATCCCGTGTTTCCTTCGATGATCTGGGAGGGGAACACAGCGTAAGGGAATCAATTCATCGTCCCTCAGTTGTGTAGAGATTATTAGGTGACGAGCTTGGTCAATCCAGGTCGCGTGCTAGAAATCACCAAAATCGTCAAGTTTGAAAACTTATGGTGTACTTATTCCTATTTATATTTGGAGTGCCTTTTATTTTTAAAAGAAAACTTTCATTCCTTAATCAAATGTTGCAACTATCATAGCTATTTAACATGAAACATAGACCCCTTGGGAAATTGCAATATAACTTGTTAACATCTAGATTTTCATATGAAGGGCTTCATGTGCATTTCGTGAGAAATATAGGGATTGAGGAGACTTGCCGCTCTCAACTTGATTCTCTCACTATGTTCATGTCAATCTTGTGCGGAATCCAGGAAGCTCCTGTGATGTTCTAAATTAACGTAAGAGGATAAGGAAAACCGAATCAAACTGAGTATTACTAGAAAACTTATCGAAAAAAGTCTTAAATCTAAACTTTTCAATTTGATCAATTTAGTCCTAAGTGTTTTTGATAATTTGCCAATATAATCATTTCGAAAATGCATTGTGTTTGTGATATTTTTAGTTTGCCGCAATGTCTCCTCTAGCCTTGTCTTTAATCCCTAGTGAATTTAAAATTATGACTCCAGTGGCCTAGACGAAAGGAAACAGACAGTAATGCCTCCAATACTAGAAAATACACAAAATAAAAATAAAATAAAAATAAAAATAAAAAGAAGATAATTCAATTACAAAACTCCATTCCTGACATATATCGGTTCGTTCCCAATAAATTCGGCATGACTAGAGCACTAACGAAGATACAATAATGACTTGAGAAAAAAGTAGGTGAAGCAATCTCTCTGCAGAGACGATTAATCCACAATGGAGGGAGGACCGGCGACGGATAAGGGTGCGCATGGCAACGTTTCTATTCCGGGTAACTATTTTTTTTTAGAAATAGTTTTTTTCTATTTCTATTCCATGAACAATTTCTAAGTAAAATACGGTGTTTGGTAATTAGGGTCCGTTTGGAAATTGCTTCTCAAAGTCCTTTGAGAGCCCAAAGCCCATTTGCCCAACTATTGGGTGTTTGGGAACACCAAATGAAACTTGCATTCAGGAAATGTTGGCATTCCAAACATTTTGGGAATGGGAATGGTCGACACTATTCATCTTCTTCGTCAGGGAGGCCGGCGAGGTGTTGTGGTGGGTCGGCGACGGGCAAGAGAGGCCGGCATGGTCGCGGCACCCCGGCGACCGTCGCCGACCAGTCGCGCGACCTAGATCTAGGTCGCGGCGAGGTGGCGGAGGTCGCGCGCCTGAGTCGAGGAGGTGGCGGAGCTCGCGGAGGTGGAGGAGGTTGCGCGCCTGGGTCGCGGAGGTGGCGGAGGTCGCCAGTCGCGGAGGTGGTGGAGGTTGCGTGCCGCAACCCAGGCAACCGCCTCGCACGACCTCCGCCACCTCCGCCACCTCCGCGACCGGCGACCTCCGCCACCTCGTCGCGACCCAAATCTGGGTTCTAGGTCGCAACCTCCGGCGACCCAAGACATGGCTGCGACCCAGATCTGGTTCGCAGAGGTCGCCTGGGTCGCGGCGAGCGACCTCCTCTGCCTTGTCGTGACCACCTGGGTCACGGCTGTCACAGAGGTCGCCTGGGTCGTGGCGAGCTGTCGCAGCGACCTCCGGCGACCCTCGACCTTGCTGCGACCCCGCATCTGGGTCGCGGAGGGTGTGGGTCGCCGGAGGTCGTGGCGAGGTGGCGCGCAACCTCCTCCACCTCGTCGCGACCTCCGGCGACCCACGTCCTCGTCGCGGAGGTGGCCGGAGGTGGCCGAACCGCCTACTCCTTGCCGGCAGCCGCTGCCCTTACAGGTCAATTTTTTTTAATTTTTCTTTTGATAATTTTTTTTTACCACAAAGATCCTTTATAAATGTAATTTCCCAAACACTATTTTGCTCAAAGTACTTTACAAAGAGCTTTCAAAGTACAATTTACCAAATACAGTTGCATTTTGAAAAACACCTTTAGCTCAAAGGTATTTGCATTTCTCTAAAGACTTTTCCCAAAAGTGGTTCCCAGCCTTAGACAAAATTTCTATTATTGGAATAGAAAAAGAATAGAAATGCGTTTGGTAAAAATTTATAAATTTTTGTATTTATTTGCTTTTTATTCTTCCTCATGGACCGTCGACCGTCATGCGGCGGTCGTGCAACTGTAGTGCGGCGGTCGTGCGGCGGTCGTGCAACGGTCGTGCGGCGATCGTGCGGCGATCGTGCGGCGGTCCTAAATGGACTGCCAAAATAGGAATCGCATTGAGAGTTTACGGTCAACAAGTGCATTGTGCTGGTAGCGTCGTAAGTCCCCTATCGATTTCCTCCTTTGTCTCCGTCGGTTGTCTAATGAAACCAAGGTTGATTTTCCCCTAATGCTTGAAGAAATAGTATTATAATAAATGGGTTTTGAAAAAAGAAGGAAGAAGAACCAGATTGTCCGTTCCATTTTCCCGTGACTTGCCCTTTAAATACATGAATTGTTTTCATAAAAGACAAAAGGATACCAAGAGTAGACGGTAGATACACCTAACATAGTTCTTTAATGCTTGTCCCGTGGACATAAGTCATACCGACTCCGATATTTGGTTTATTTACTTGTTTGGTCTCTTTTAATGTTCAACCACCTGTTTCCATTATAACGAGTCCAAGACATTGATTGAGATGAGATGCAGAAGATGAAGAGCCTCGGGGATTGGCAAAATCAGTAAATTGGGACATATCCCTGAAATGGACGGCCAAAAACCGTGTGAACACCAGCCCACCCCTTCTCTCGGATTTTTGTAGAACAAGAGTGTACACTTTTTTGTCATGTCATGGGTTTCATTAAATTACAAACCAGACAAGACAACTTCTCCCGTGTTTAGGTACAAAGAATTTTTTATTATAAACTTATCCTTTGGGGTTTGGGTTGATAAATATTTCTGTATTAGGATTAGAGAAGGACGAGATGATCTTAAATCGGCAAATTTTAATTATTATTTTATTCTATAGGGGTTTGCCCAATAAATTATTATTTCGACGTTAGGATTGAGAAGGATCAAGGTAATTTTAAGTAGCATTGAGCAAATTTTCAATAATTATTTTATTCTTCTGGCTTTGGCTTAATGAATTTTATTTCGGTGTTAGGGTTAGAGAAGTACCAAGGTGATCTTAACTCGCATTGAGCAAATTTTTTTATTCTTTTATTCTTTTAATTCCTGTGATTATCATTGAGCATTCCATTAGCAAAGGCCTGCCCCTGTCCAAACCAAACGGTCAGAGTCCCCCACCCAATCCTTCGAAGATCCCTTTGCAAGTTTTTGCAAGTCATTTCGGGATTTCTCTTCATTTCTTTATTTTTTGTATTTTCTAATATTCAGGTGTTAGTATTTTTCGTTTGTGCCACTGAAGTCATAAATTTCCATTATTTTAAATTCACTATGTATTAAAGACAAAGTTGAAAGAAACATCAATACAAAAAGGCCCAAGGTCCATCTTCCATCGCGACCGAGGAGGACTTCGACTCCCGGATCATGATCTACGACGCCATCCACGATTGCGTGCCCCAAGAACTTCATAAACTTCATTCCTTTTCGGCCAATGAAACAATCGAACCTCGCTCAGAACGTAGAAAGTAGCCCTTTAGCTTTCCCTTGACAACGCATGATCTTCCATCAGCTTTGCCTTTAGTACCTATCGAATTTCATGCAATAAGACAACCGGAACTAATGACTAGGGGTGTCAACAGTTCAATTCGGTTCGGTTTTTGAAAAACCAAACCGAACCGAACCGAATATGAATTCGGTTCGGTTTTTCGATTTTTCCTTTTTCTACTTGTCTAAGAAGAACTCCAACATGCATTTCATCGAACATCGGTAGAGCAGAGAGCGGATCTTTCTGTCTGTCTCTCTCTTCTCTGTTCCATCCGCAAAATGTCCGCAACCGGAAACCACCAGCAGGAGCACCTCCTCCGCCTGGTGCTGTCATGCCGCAAGATCATTGCCAAGGTCACCGACCCCGCCACCTCCTCCTTATTGATGATACTTTTTACTTATTGCTTACGGAGTTCCTATCCCATGGCATAAAGCAAGGCCTCATTTAATTTTGCTTGGTGCGGCTCGAGTTATTTGATTTGATCTCTTACTTGGGTGAATGTCAATTCATGAATGATAGTGGGCATGTCTTTTAATCCCTTTTTACCATTGGTGCAAGCCATTTCGCAATCCAGCCACGGACCATCGATGCAAGTTCCCCCCCAGCCTTCGCCCGAGAATTTCCGAAACCGGAAATTCTGACGTCCGACCATGCCTTCGTTTTCGGACGAACTATACAAAAGGTCCCACCCCGGCCTTCGTCTGAGAATTTCCGGAACCGGAAATTTTCCGATCCGACCATGGCGTTAGCTCGTCTTTATAAGCACTCTTCCAACCAAGCTTCCATCAAGAACTTCTCTTCAGATCACCTGCAAACTCTCTCTCTCTCTCACCCCCCCACCTCGCCCCCAACACACATTCAGAAGAGAATGGGCAAGCCTCGGCAAACCCAAATCATCAGGATCCCAGACCTGTAGAAGCGGCGTGTGGCATTGTCGAAGAGGTGCCTGACCCTCTTCAAGAAGGCCGGGGAACTCGCCATACTCACCGACTCTGACCTCTTCGTCGGAGTCCGGTCCTCGACAGGCAGGACCTTCTACTCCAGCTACCAGAGGGGAAAGCTGATAAACTCCAACATTGCTCGTCGCAAGGGCAAGGTTAATTCGTCTATGGGTCCGAAAGAGTGGGAAAAGGGCTTGGTCAAGCAAGAGTGCGATGCATGCATGGCAAAAGGAGGATTTACAGTCCGTAATCACGAACTACGAGGCCTGTCTCGCTTATGCGTGCGAGAGACTGAGGCATAGGGAGAACAATCCATCGGTTAAGGCCGGTGATTCTGGAGTTAAAGTGGATTGTGAAACTGAGGAAATGACCAACGAGGGGATCGGTTCCATTTTAAAGAGTTCCGGCTATGTTGATTGCAAGAGTTTCTGGACTTCACTACGGACCGCTGGCAATGCGTCCGACCCCACAAGCTCCGGTGAGTTCAATATGGATGACCTCCTTAATTTCTCTGACGATTGCATCAGTGATGGTGACCGCCTGGAAAACTCGACCGTCCGCGGAGGATATAATCCCGACGACTTTGGTGAACTTGAAGATTTGGTCGATATTGATATAGGTGACTTTTGAATACACGTGTTAGCAAGACCTAACAGTTGCAGGCGCGTGGCCTCCACGTGCCCGGCACTGCAGCGTTGCCCGTGCGTGCAATGCACGTGCCCACGAGTGCAATGCACGTGCCCATGCGGCAATAAAGGCGCGTGCACTGCACGTGCCCGCGTGGCAATGAAGGCACGTGCACTGCACGCGCCCACGTGGCAGTTGCCATGTGCACACGTTGCACGCGCCTGACGTCCCCATGCGGTCTTTTACGTTTTTGCCCTTATGCCATTTTTAAAATTCCCATTTTGTCCTTCTTGCAATTTATTTACTGTTCTGCCCCTGTTTATTTACAATTTTACGGTTCTGCCCTTGCTGATTATTTATCATTTTGCCCCTGGATTTTAAATTTATGATTCTGCCCTTATGGAATTATGATTTTACGATTCTACCCTTATGCTTTGATTACGTTTTTGTCCTTGTATGCAATTTGGTAAATATTTGTATTTTATATTAAAAATTCATATTATGAATGGTTTGTTAGTCACCAAAGTGGCCAAAAGTCTTTTGAATTTTGATATTGTAAATTATTTTATTCAATTACCCATGATTGATAAGTGTGGATGTATCTCTTGTGATGTAAATATATGTATGCGTGTGTTGTTTCCTGTCACCTTTTCGTGGAACTCGGCCCTTGACTATGTAAGCTCAAGAGAGGGGTCCTCGTGCCCCGATTGACGATATGCTTGTAGCTGTTAATAAGTGTGGATATATATGTATGCGTGTGTTGTTTCCTGTCACCTTTTCGTGGAACTCGGCCCTCGACTATGTAAGCTGAGTAGAGGAATCGTCGCGCTCTGCTCGACGATATGCTTGCAGATCTTGATAAGTTTGGATGTATCTCTTGTGATATAAATGCGATGTATGCGATATAGCCTTCTTCCCATTCCCAATTTCCCATGAAGCGTACAAGATGAGGTTTCAGCACATCATGAACTTCTCTTAACACCCTTTCATGCATAAGCAGAGTTTGTTCCGGCTTTACCAGCCCGGAAAGAATAACTGTAATGCCAGCGATCAGCGTCCGTGCACATTCCAATGTACAAGCAACATCACAAAGATCCGTCGACCGCCGCACGATCGTCGCACGATCACCGCACAACCGTCGCACGATTGCCGCACGATCGCCGCACGACCTCCGCATGATCGCTGCACGACCTCTGCACGAATTAACCTTGCACGCGCGGGCAACGCTGCAGCGCCGGGCGCGTGGAGGCCACGCACCTGCAACTGTTAGGTCTTGCTAACACGTGCAAAATTTTCGGCTTCCTACTCCAGAACGACGACCAACAACAACCATGACCAATGTAATATTCCCTAATTTCTTGGGGCACCCAATCGTGGATAGCAGCGTAGATCATGATCCAGGAGTCGAAGTCCTCGTCGGTCGCGATGGTAGATGGTCCTTGGGCGACGTTTCTTTCAGCTTTGTCTTTAATACATAGCGAATTTAAAATAATGGAAATTTATGACTTCAGTGGCATAAACGAAAAATACTAACACCCGAATATTAGAAAATGCAAAAAATAAAGAAGTGAAGAAAAATCTCGAAATGACTTGCAAAAACTTGCAAAGGGATAATCACAGGAATTAAAAGAATAAAAGAATAAAAGAATAAAAAAATTTGCTCAATGCGAGTTAAGATCACCTTGGTACTTCTCTAGCCCTAACACCGAATAAAATTCTGTCAGCCAAAGCCAAAAGAATAAAATAATAATAGAAAATTTGCTCAATGCTACTTAAAATTACCTTGATCCTTCTCAACCCCAATGCCGAAATAATAATTTATTGGACAAACCCCAAGAGAATAAAATAATAACAAAAAGTTTGCCTATTTAAGATCATCGTCGTCCTTCTCTAATCTTAATATGGAAATATTTATCCAGTAAAACCCCAAAGGATAAGCTTATAATAAAAAATTCTTTGTACCTAAACATGGGAGAAGTTGTCTTGTCCGGTTTGTAATTTAACGAAAGCCATGACATGACATAGAAGTCCACGCTAACGCCATAAATTTTCCTCTGAATTGGATGCCGCACCCCATGCGACATATTTGTGATATATTGGTTTGTCTCAATATCTCCTTCAGCTTTATGTCCAATGCCTAGTGAATTTAAAAGAACAAGAAATTTATAACTAGAAAGGCATTGATGAAAGGAAAAGTACGGTAACGCCTGAATGCTAAAAAATATTTAAAAAAACGAAATGCGTTAAAATTTCTTTGTTTATCCAACATTGATCTTGGCTAGGTCTTATGAATTTGGTCTAATGCCACGTAAGAGCGGCTTTGAAGTTGGATGGGTTGCATTCGAAATTTCCATCTCCCTCTGTGTGTGGATTATTTCAACATCAGGTTTCCTACCGGTAATGAGCATGGTCAATGTTATGACCCAAAGAAGTCAACATCAAGATTACTATTTTCGTTACAGAAAAGAACTAGGGCAAACATCAACATCAGTTGAATATCACAATTGATCAACTCGGCACAAATTACTATTTAATTTGATGTCGACGTATGTTGTAGGATGTAATTTGATATCGACGTATGTTGTAAGAATCATATGTTAGTAATTTGTGCCAAGTTGATCAATTGTGATATTCAACTGATATTGATGTTTTGCCTATAAATATAGGCATTTGCTTCATTCTTTTCTACATCACGAAACATCAAATTCAAAGCACAATCTTTCCTAATCACTCCATGCTATTCTCACTTCATACTACAAACCTCTTCATTCTCTCCCTCAATCTCTCTCTAAGAAACTCAAGAAGCATGCAAACTCGTTCCTCACCTTCTCTCCGTCCAAGAAAACCAAGAAACCCGCAAACTCGTTTAGGCGGGCGCCCCCACACACACTCTCTCTCTCCACGTAGAAGACCTTTGCAAACTCCACCAATGGTTCGGCGCCGGCGAAAAGAAATTGCCAAGATCGATGACCCGATCAAGCGGCGCGTAACGTTCTAGAAGAGGCGGGAGGGCCCCTTCAAGAAGGCCTCCGCTCTCGGCGAACTTACTGGCGCTCGCGCCGCTGTCATTGTCTTCTCCACCACGGACAAGCTCTACTCTTTTGGTGACCCCTCAGTCGAAGAGATAGTCTCCAACTATCTCCGTTGCAATGGCGATGTGATGCCACCAACGAGTGTAAGAGAGTGGGTGGACTGGATCGAGAAAAAGTGCGATTGTTGTGTGACAAAGGCGGACCTCTTGTCCCTGATTATGAAAGACGAGGGCGTTCTCAATTGTGTGCGTGAGAAGATGAAGGATTTGGAGAACAACCCATCGGTTAAGGCTGATGTTGGTGGTGATTCTGGAGTTGGAGTTGGTCATGATTACGAAATTTCATACGACGACGAGATCCTGTCGCTTTTAGAGAGTTTCGAAGTTCCTCGTCCTTCACTTTCGACTCATTTCGAGAACTGCGTAATGGTGATCGTGACAGTTTCTTGGCTTGACCGGTCAACTTGACTATTGGCAGTGGAAGTTCAGGAGTAGTCCAACCCAACATGCTTTGATCTTGACGATTGTGGGTTTGATCCCTATGACTTTCTTAATCTCTCTGAGGACTTCGTCCGTGACAGTTTCTTGACTCTGCCGGAGAACTTGGCCGTGGATGGTGGAAGCTCAATAGAGGAGCCCATGTGCTCCGATCTTGAGAGTTATGGATACAATTCCAATGTCTTTGTTATACTTGAAGATTTGAATATTTCTCTTGTGATATAGATAGAAGTACATATATTATCTCTTGTCATGCAGAATAGTATAGAATAAAATTAGACCAAAAAAAAAAAAAAGAATAGTACAGAATGAGACTTTTTAGTGCTCTTAACACTGGTGTCACTACTTATCATCCCTTACGTTAAGTTGAATTTTGTAAGTTTTAAAATAATTTCTTCACTTTCCTTAATTGTAACAGATCATTGATTCTACGAATCGTGAAAGGTAGTGTATTTAATTAACACAAATAAAAAGTTGAAAAACACCTAATTCGTTGGAACTTGCCAGTTCCGACCGTCTGACCCGGCCGCCGGCGGTGGAGGTTCGGGAGTGGAGTCCGGCCCCCGCGCGCTCCGATGTTGGCGGCTATGGGCGTATTTACGGCGACTTTCTTTCTCTCTTCGAGTGCTGCGTCGGCGTCGGCGACCGCGATCGCGACCGCGACGGGATCTTGTCTTCGCCGGAGAACTGGGCCGCCGGCGGCGGAAGCTCGGGAGTGGAGTTCATGCGCTCCAATCTCGAGGGCGATGGGTATAATCCTGATGACTTTCTTACACTTGAAAATTTGGGTGTCTTTCTGTGACGGATATATATACTGTTTTTCTTGTTGAACTGTATTTTGAAGGAGGGATTAGATAATGGGTTTCGACGCTGGCTGTTCAATTTTCCAGTTTAGATCATATCCAATACATGTTCGGTTCTGTTTAATGGCGACGTTGGTAATGTATCCTCTCCACTTTCTTTTTGTTTGTGATTTCTGGGGGCTTTCATCACCGAACCAATGAAGAGAGACGACTCTGTTTGTCGCTGTCTTGTTGCCAAAAATTGCTATGAGCTAAAAATCCGTTTTCGTATCTGTGTCATTTCTGCCTTTTGACATTGAAATGCCATATTTATGTTTGAGGGTAAGCCAATGCAGAGAAGAGAGTTGTATCTATCCAAGGAAATGTTCAATTTGCAAAGTATGAAAAGGAAATTTGCAACCTTGAATAGGTCCGGAACATGAATTTACCATTTACCATTCAATTTGACTGTGTTTGTCACTTTCTTACAGTTTTATGAACCGACATTTTTACATGACACCACAGTCTGAATACTCAAATTCTTGTGCTAACATGAACGAATACACAAGCTGATTCAGCCTCTTCCAAAAATTAAAAGATTCTCTTCCTCTTTGATCCCCTCTCAAATTGCAGACACTAACTCCACAAATTGTTCTTCTCCCACAACAACTATTAGATGCAGAAATGGGGGAAGAAGAAGAAGCAGAAGAAATTCAAATACATTCACTTTAAGAACATAGTTTCCAAGAATCAGCCAACCCAAACCCCACCTGCAAACATGCCATCGAGTTGATTTCTTTGTATGCCTCCCTCTCTCGCTCAATCATAGTTGTCACCTTGAGATGATAACTCATTCAGAACAAGTTGATGGAGATATCTTCTGCATTGGCCATCTCTGATGAGAGCACTGAGCTTGCAGGCATGGTTCAAGAATTGATGTTTACAGTCAGGGATTGCCATGGCCTTGCTGAGAATTACATGGTACATTCCTATGGGGGGAAGCTGTTTATGCAGAGCAATTTGGACATGGTCTTGACAAAGATCCATCGCCATGTCAAGAATCCCTCAGGTATGTGCAAAACTATTTTTTTCCTCTTGGTTATGCCATTGTTGTCTCAAAGCCCAGGTTTTGGGCTTGTGAGGAGGACATGAGATTTTATGTTAAATATTTGTCAACAAGGATGAAGATTGGGGAAGACCAGAAATGAAGAGGCAAGCTCTGGCTAGTTTGCACGAAGTTGCAAGAATTATGTGGTCGGGGTCATGGAAGTTGGTGAGGTCAATCACCACTTGGTCAGCATTCTTGATTCTCTAAAGATGGAAGTTCAAGAAGAGGCTGCGAGTGAAGAGTGCTCTCAGTGGTTGCAGGGTTTGATTCATGCAGGGGTATGGTAACCACCTGATCTGCTGCCATTTTTCAATGAGAATTTAAGTTCTTGGCCACTTTAGCAGAATGCTTCATTACTGTTTCTATTAGCGCTCATGATAAACTTAACTGAAGGTGAGGGTTACTGCATAAGCTGCTTTCTAGAGTCGTACAAATTAGCATTCCTTGACTTTCCTTGGTTTTATGGTTTCGACTATCCGGTGCAATTTTGTGGTTTTGACCATCTGTTGCAAACACTAGGTTATGATTGAAGTTCACTTGATTGTAGATTCATGTAGCTAAAGCACAATTTTCAAGGGTATTTTGTCTTTCTATCTGCAGGAAATTATGGTTTGAAAGGTTAACGGTTGACACTGTGGTTCTGGGGCTGATAATTGCAAATGTTGCTGTTCATATGCTATGGCAGATTGCTTATGACGAAAAAATTTACAGAAAGATATCTGTCCTAGAACTAAAGGTCTCCAATAAAACTACATCAGATGGTGCTGGTCTAAATTATAAATTTTCATTTCTCAATCCAAGTGAGCCTATGATTCTTCAGTGCAGATTTCCTTGGACAACTTTAAGAGGAATCGTCTCCACACGCTGATAACCTCTTTCAGCCATATGACTATGGAGTGTATGATCTACAACATGATTGGACTTTACTTTTTGGAGTATAATGTATGACCTAGCACCTTTTCATCTTCTTATTTCCTTTGAGATAAGATGCCTTTTCTGTTAAGGGCAAAAGCCATAAAAAACCCCGGACTATGTCCACTGTAATGGACATGGATTAGGAATAGGCTTTGGAACACATTTGCCCTCAACTTTTTTCCGAGACACAAAAAATATCAAACTTATAGCCATGTGACACATTTATCTTCCGTCAAAGTTCTATCAATGAAAAATGTTAAAAATTCACATTCTTGGACGTAATAAAGCAAACGGTGTTGACTTGGCGACTCAATGGCTTAATTGAAATAAATATGACATTATTTTGGCCAAAAAATCATCTTATAGAACCTTGACAGAGAGTAAATGTGTTCCTTAGGTACAACTTTGGGGTTTTTTGTGTCACAAGATAAAGTTTAAGATTAATGTGTTGCAGTGAGCATAATTTAAAATTTTTGATGTCACAAAAAAAGTTCAGGATAAATTTGTTACAATGGACATAGTTTGGGGATTTTTGTGGTCTTTTCCCATCTGTTAAATGTTTTAGTTTTCCTGACCTTTTAATGCCTTTGTGTATTTGATTTTAAAGAACTGCTTACATTCATTTTGAAGCTTTAACAATAGAAGGACTGTAACTCTTATGCATTTCTCATGGAAGGATGGCTTCTCTTTTGTTTATGTTTATGTTTATGATGGGGACCTTTTTCTGAAATATGTTAGGTACAATTGTACCATTTGTGGTTTTGTGCCTCAGCATAAGTAGATACCTTACTTTGGTGCTTTGATTTTTCTATTTGATGGATAATATCCCGTGTTCTACTTTTTTTCTAATTAATTATGTACCTTTGATTTGGTTGTACGGTTAGATTGGGGGAAATTTTGGACCAGAATTCTGGTTAAAGTTGTTATCATATATTTTTGGTTGGTTCAGGGAGACAGTGAGATATTGGGATTGGCTGACTTGGGAAGAGCTGCAGTTGCTACCATCACATGAGCCGACTCAGGAAAGGGCAGTTTTAAATCTTCTGCTGCTCATGTTGATTTCGGCATGGATAAGCGATTTTGTTTTTCCCACTGTTCTTCTTCATTTTTATGAAGTGGGTGTCAAGGTGATTGCCTCCAAGGTGTTGCTGAAAACTTATATAGCAGCTGGCAGAAACGGCTCCAGAGATTTATCAAATGCTGAAAGAGATGACATAACAATGGATGATGAGCTCTTTAATTTGTGCGAAAGGTATGTGCACTGTGACTGCTATGGCTGGAGCATTACTGACGTACACAATTAGACAATCTTTGCACAGTTCAAAGTTCACAATAGCTCTTAGATGTCGCTGGTATATGTTTGCTGCATGCAAGGCCCGAAATATTTGCAGAGCTCTTTTGTTGAATCTGCACTGGGAAGTATGAACCTAATAGTCATTGTTGCTCCCTCCGTTAGCAGAGCACTTTGATGGGAAGGTATCTGTCAAGATGGCCAATAGTGCAGGTTGTATAAGGATATGCAAAGAATATCTATTTATCTAGTAGTGAGCTTCTCCTGCGACTGTCATATTTCTTGGAAGTTCTTCCCAAAGCATAGCAAGTTATTTACATGGGTCTGTTTACTAGAAACATACAGCCATTCTCAGAAAAGCTATATTCTCAAATTTTTTTAAGAAAAAAATTATGTTTTCCTTGGCTTACAGATGTTTATTATTCATCTATGTGTTAAATTCCTATTGGTATGAAACACAAGATTTAGGTTCTGTAATTGGTCTTCCTATAGTTCTTAAGCTTTACTGTGGTACTTTCTTTTTACCGAAAACCATATTAATGTCTACACCGAATCGTATTATGGTAAAAATGTTAAATGCTAGTGAATCATGTATTTGCGATAATCTTTGATTATTTTTAGCTAAAATGGATGCTGATGACAATAATTATTGGACCATATTCTTCAAAGTTTTCTTCAACTATTAGTTTGATTCGTGGGGTATAGCCACGGACATCACCTATATTTATATTTGTTTAATTTTGCATGTGACGATGTTTGCAATTCATAATCCAGTAGTCACAAGAGTATCTGGAGGAAGTGTCATCCAATTGCCATTAGTTGTGGTTGGACAAAAATATAGCCCATAAACTAGATATGTGATTATTTAGTGTCAATTGCACTTTACACAGTATTTAGAAATTAGGTGGATTTTGTCTACATATAAATTTACAAGATGATGCCTAGAGTAGCACATCAAACCAAGAGAATGGTGAAATTATAAAATAAAATTTTAAAACTTTCATTTTTCATGATTTAATTTTATTAATTAAATTTTAAGTATGAACATCAATATGATACAATAGATTTTACTTTTACTATTATAGAGATCACAACTTAAAATATACTAAATGAAAATATCATAGTATTCATAAAAACAAAAGGTAAAAAGTGATAAAAAGGCAGCATATGTTATTTATTTATTTAGGAAATAGATTGGAATGAAAAGATTATCTAAAACTTGGTTAATAGTGTAATTATAAAATCTCACTAAGTATTGTGAATTTTGGGGTTGTTAATTGTGAAAATGATTTGCTATGAAAATAAATAAATAAAAAATTTCGGCCAAACTTCGCTCTCCTTAACTTTTGCTCCCAGCACACATTTGTAGCGATATGTATTTAGAATTCCGATTCTTGGAATTGAGTGATGTTATTGCATGAATAAAGACTCAGTAATGCCCCCAATTTCATCTTTTAAATTTTACGAAAAATAAATCACTTGAAAAGACTGTTTAAAATTTAAAGCTTAAAAAATATTTAGTTACCGAAATAATTTCTTTTTTCTCTGTTCTAAATCTAATAATGTACTTATACGACCTAAGAAAAAAAATCTAATAATGTACTTTAAACATTTAGGCTTACTAAAGGATGCAAGTTAAAAGGGCAATATCTAAATTCCAATGACATAATGCATATTGTTTATTACTTTATCCTTAATTAAATTTATGTCCATAATTGTACTTTTAGTACCCATATTTCTGTCAACTGATATTTTTGGTATTGAATTGAATGGCATATTTTTCTTGCCGGATTTGGCTTTGACAATGCTGGTCCTGGAGTGAGTTTATATATGGGCCAATTTTTCCTAATATGATCCTTCTTGATCTTTTTCTAAAGGGCCAAAAGAGGTATTAAGAAAATTCTTTGTGCTTGACAATGTTTTGGTAAGGAGAAAAGGAAAAAGAGAGAGAGAGAGAGACAGAGAAAAAAAGCTCTCACCTTCCCTCGCAAAAATCAATCTTTCGAAACAGCTCTCCGCAAAAGGCACAGTTCTTGCTTCTACGTTGATATTTGTTCAGGTGTTATGCTCTTGCCCTCTGCATGACACCAAAGAGTGACCCTCTGCATCCTTGAATCCCCGATCTTATCCTCGAATCCTACTCTTTTCTTTCAAAGGCTTTCACTTTCTTGCACTTTCTTTGGCCCCTTCTGTTGTCGTTTGATATTCCCGAGAAAGCAAAATGAGGTGGGAGAGAGTTGTGTTGCCGCAAGCCCAGGAACCAGAGCAGGGCAGCCAAGAGGCGGGTGGCCTCGGAAAGAGGTGGGCCCACACTTGCAATGCAATCAAAGGAGGGAGGTTCCTCTACGTGTTCGGCGGCTTTGGCATGGACAACTGCCAGACCAATGAGGTTCATGTCTTTGACACTGGTGGGTCATAAAGTTTATCTTCTGGAGATTCTGCTTTTCCATCAAAGTTTGCAATTTTTCTGAAAATGTCTTCGATACAGATTGGTATTCTCTGCTTGGTGCCGAGAGAAAGATTGATTCTTTTCTTTCCTTTTGTTCTGTCTGATTTGGAGCTCCTGGCGTTTTTGGGTACGATTCTGCTTGTTGGGATTTTTCTTTTTTTGGTCGTGTTATAACTTGCTGATGCCTTTTGTTTGTTGTTGGCTTTACTTTAATCAATGGATTGGCTCTTGAATTGGTGATATGTGGCTAATTTTTTGCATTGAATGTGGGGGTTGAAAGAGAAAATTCATGATGTTCTATGTCCAGTGATTGTTATATATGGCACTGCTATGACCAATATTTTCCTGTACTTCTTTCATCTGAACAATTACTGAATATGTTTTTGACTTTCTCCCCATTTGTACTTTTCTGCTGTTTATATTTACTGCTGAAATTTCATGAGGGATGGCTTTTGGTGTACTTCCAACTTTGTTGCCTTCTACTTTTTGTGTCCTGATCTTTGTTCCATTGGAGCTTAGCCTGTGTGGCATGCGGAAGATGTTGAACTATGAGAGGTGATCTCATTTACCATAGTCTTAATTGGTGACCTGGGGGAGAGAGAGAGAGAGAGGGGAGGGAGGGAGAGAGAGGGAGAGAGGGAGCGCAGGGAGGGAGGGGAGCGGAGGGAGGGGAGAGGGAGGGAAGGAGGGAGAGAGATCTATCTGCCATTGTTTGTCTCTGTGTGTCGTGATTAGGAGGGAGGGAGGGAGGGAGGGAGGGAGGGCAGGAGAGAGAGAGAGAGGAGGGAGGGAGGGGGCGAGGGAGGGAGGGAGATCTGCCATTGTTTGTCTCTGTATGTCGTGATTTTCCTTTTTTACAATTGATAATTTAGTTTTTTCTGACTTGCAGTGGAGCAAACATGGAGCCAACCCACGATAAAAGGCATGCCACCTGCTCCAAGGGATGGCCATAGCTGCACTAATGTTGGTGACAATTTGTTTGTGTTTGGTGGGACGGATGGGATGAACCCTCTTGGGGATTTGCATATACTATACACTTGTAAGTTACGGTTACCATCTCCTTTTTTCCCTGGCATAGCCATACAGTCTTGTCGACTAATAATCTGTGCATCTTTTCATTATACCTCCAACAGCAGAAGTTGGGTTTCTTTTAATGTAGTTCACGGATATGTTTTGTAGCTTCTCATACATGGATATCACCCATGACAAGGGGAGAGCGACCAGAGGCAAGGCAGGGTCATAGTGCAGCACTTGTGGATAAAAGGCTGTTCATATTTGGTGGGTATGGAAAATCTCCTGATAATGATGATGAAGTATATTACAATGATCTCTTCATATTGAACACAGGTACACTCTTTTTAAAAGTCAACATTTCTTATTTGCCTGTAGTCCCCATTGACATCTATTTGTGAAATTTCCCATCTGTGCATATGAGAGCTGGGTTAAAGACTTTACTTTCCATGAATGTCGTTTCCTCCAATTTATCAAAGTATTATACTTGTAGCATGCGTCATCAGTTACTACTGCTCATTAAATACTTATTGATTTAGATTGGTTAGTTCAGTATTCTATCTTCCTCGGGTAGATGAACATACTAGTTGATGCTTTTCCTTCTCATAATCTTCAGAGACATTTGTCTGGAATAAGGCTATGATGACCGGTATCCCTCCTTCACCACGTCATATCCATGGCTGCTCAACTTGGAAGAACAAAATGATTGTGATTGGTGGTGAAGATGGACTTGATAACAATTTGTCCGATGTCCATATTCTCGATGCAGGTTTACTGTCTACTGTAGCCTTTATTAGTTTACCTGAATAGCGGTTTCTTCCTCTTTTCTCTCAACGAGTATCCTCTATTTACTAGTCTTGGCCTTTCTGTATTTTGTTAGATACCCTCATGTGGAAGGAACTGAATACCACTGGCCACATGCTACCCCCTCGTGCTGGATATTTGAGTATTACTTTTGGGAAATTTCTGTTGGTTTATGGGGGATATACAGAGGCCCAAAAGCCATATGATGACCTGTATCTGCTTGATGTTGGTAAGTACTTTTTGCTCCATTTGTGCTTTCTGAATGTCTGCCACAGAGATCATGCAGATATATGCATTTGCTGATTTGTAATAACGACAGACTCAAATTGCTATGTCTCACATTCTTCCCAGCCTGTTTTATATGAAGCCTGTGTTAGTTTATATATTTCTAGACAATGCTTTGTTGATTGCAGTTATAAATCTCAAGTATATTTCTTTTGTTTTGAGATGCAAGCGGGACATTGGGGTGCTATATGAACTTCTGCTTCAAGATAGGGCCTTTTTCCTTGTCCGTCCAATTTCATATCCAATGATTAGTTAACTTTGCTCAATCATTCATGTATTTGGAAGAAAAAGTTTGAGCTGATCATCCATTGCTTCTTTTAATTCTTTCCTATTCACTCGTATGCCTTGGAAAAGCAAGGGAATGTTGCTTTCGTTCCTTTGACTTAAAATGCGAGTCCTCATGTTCTTTATCTCTTTTGCTTGACTGCTACCATGCTTTTGCAGAATCTGCGATATGGTCCACGGTGACTACTGCAGGTGCTGGACCTTCTGCTAGATTTTCCATGGCTGGGGACTGTCTGGATCCTGTAAGGAGTGGGGTTCTTGTCTTTGTGGGTGGTTGCAATGGAAATCTCGAGGCTCTTGACGATATGTATTACTTACACACAGGTTCAAATTATATCTCGTTGACATCCTTTTGGCAGTTTATATTGATTATCAGGTTTTCATAACCCAATATGTTTACCTGGGTCTATTTCCTATATCATATCTAGGACTCACTAGGGAATATGAGCGAAGGCTAGAGAAGCTACCCTGGAGGAAGAAACTGAAGCTGAAGTGCCGTAAACAAAATCTGACTCTAGGACATGACAAAGCTTTGGTGCAAGTTGGTGTATCCACAAGCTCATATCAACCTGTGCCGCAATCGATCCATGGTCAGCCAGGTCAGGCCCTGATATATGTTTCCGTTCATGTTCTTAAATGACGGTCGTTGGTGGGAGAAAAATGCTGTGGAGATAGAACTATTTAATTCGATTCTACATTTGTTTATGTAGACCTGAAACTATCTTTTGTGATACCAATTGTCTCCAGTTCTGTAATATTTTCCTTTGTTACTCCTGGGTCATCGATTGTGTATTATCCCCCTATTCCTTCTAGCAGATGATTATGAGATCGTATAAGTAATGTGGCTGCGGTCGTGTGGCCCCGCGGTTTTTTTTTTTTAACCTGTGCCTTGATAAGAAGTGGCAACATGATTTATGATATATTCTGACCTCATTTTCGCATGTCTCTGCACAGTCTCTGCACTTACAGATTGAATGCCTTCAACCGACCTAATCGAATCCAAAGCCTCCTTGACCAACCAAAGTATATCCATAAATCGTCAGCAGATTTCGCTGCCTTGTTGCAGAGACAACACAAAATCTGACCTCGTTTTCGCATGTTATATAAAGTTCGTTTTTCCCCAAGGCGCTTCACAAGCAAAAATGAAATAAAAATTTCTTACATATCAATCTTCAACGAAATCATCCTTTCCTTTCTCCTCTTTTTTCATGCCCCGGCGATAAGATTTTTACAGAATCAATATCCTTAAGGTTCCTTTGCATCCACTACAACATGGAAAGAAAACGGACACTTCTTAGGCAAAGTATAGTGATATTGTGAATTTGCTGGACATATTTGGCACAACTTCGCTGAAACTGTATTGAAAGGGAGAGTCATAACTGATTTTGTTGCTTTATCAACACTTCTTCAATTTGATTGTTTCAACTCTATCAAACAATATGGAGACCCCAACGATAAATGTTAAGTCCATCAACACCAACTTAGTTAACTTTAACCACGAATTCATCTATCTAGCTCCAAAAGATAACAATGAACCATGAACTTATTTGTGTTAAAGTTTTTGACCATAAAATCTTCCAAAACAAGGACTTCACTTACGATATAATATGCAAAATTTATTTTATGTTTTGTTTTGATTGAGAAATAATTTTATCTTGAAGTTAAAGCTCGGACTTTAGGCAACAAATTGGCATCCCAGTGCCCAAGACTCCCCTGCACTACGTGGGTCTAGGAAGGGGTTCTCATATGCTGCCATAATCCTACTTTCTAGAGAGGCTATTTTCCTGACTCGAACCCGTGACCTTAGGTCACAATGGAGTAACCTTTTACTGCTCCACTAAGGCTTAGCCTTAGGGTACCTCGATTTTGGTGACGTCCACGTATTTGCTAGGTATTTACGTTTTTGGTCAAATATATGTATGTAATTTAAGTAAATGGATTCGATATGTTTCTTTCCATGTAAATCTTTTTTCATAAACCGACAAAATCACCATATTCAATACAAAATCAGGAAATTTTCTTCAAAATTGTCTAGAGAGATTTCTGTGAGGCTGTAGATTTTGTCAAGTAATTAAAATTGCGTGAAGCAGAAGCCAAGTGCCAGTTTTTCATGTTTTCCCTTGCCGTTATATATAGCTGTAGATCTCCCACTAGAGTTTTCACTTATCTGGAAATCGTGGGATTTTGGTCGTGGTACTGTTTTTATGAATTGCTTATGTGGCAGATCATAAGTAGCTATGGACTCTAGTGCAGGTTCTCACCGTTATCCATTCACACAATCAAGAAGCTGTTCGAGGCAAATCAATATTTCAGGCAAGAGTGACTGAGAATTTTGGTGACCGTCATAGATGGAAAACCTCTCCATGGAATTATATTTTCCTACAAGCCTAGCACTCTTCCTGTAACTTTTTCTAGCTCCAGCAGGTGAGTCTTTTGTTTTCCCAACTTAGCTTATCGATTTTACTTAACAAATGTTGGTTTAGTTCTGATTCTGTATTCTTGTAGCAGGAAAAGAGCCTATGGAGATCCAAGTACTGTCATGAAAAATGGTGATTATAACTGTGAGTCAAAGGCCTCTAAAAGTATCCAGCCAGACTCAGTTGCTAATGGGCAAGCTGATGATATGCATGGAAAAGAAGCCTCTTCCCAGGAGCCCCATGCAGAATCCAATGGTCCAGATCTTGTCTCGAATGTCTCAACCTTTTGATGGCTCTAACCTGGAAAAGGTCAGTCAACCTTGCAGTTCCAACGGTCTCTTGAACTTTGATCACAAATTTAAGAGGCTGGTCAAGAAATAGATTTTTGAAGATTTTGAGTCTTCTTACTTTGTTTGTTTTAGGAACTAATAAACGCTTATGCAATGAGTGCTTTAATTTGAGGAGTTCTTATCGTTCCTTTTCCAGCTTTGATCTGTTCTTTTTACATTCCTGATCTACTTGAGCAGTTAACTTCCAAGAATTCTCTTTATCACTTACGATTAAAAAAAAAGGGAAAAGAGAACTCTAAATTTCAGATGTGGAATTAGTTTTTATCATCTTCACCATGTATTGAATAGTTGTGTAATGTCTTCATGTGACATATCTACGTGGAGTTTGACATGATTGGAGTCATGTTATTGAGATTATTTTATATCATCTGATGGACCCCAACTTGCCTAGCTGGAGAAGAATGGGCATCTTGCTGTGGGGTTTTGACTTTAATTTTGGGTTTTGAGTCTTGGCTGTAGCTAATTGACATTTATTAAATTTAGAATTGGAAGTTTTAACTTTGAAAATCGTTGTTTGTCGTTTTAACAACAATCTCACATTTGAATGATAATGTTGACAATCTTACTGAGAAGGACAAGCAAAGAAGCTTGGGGAAACAGCTTCTGTTTTTCCCTGTCCTTCTCTACTTAATGGTTGGTTATTGAGTAGAATGGGATGCCAAAAGCAAGTTGGACCGAAGTTCAGATGCAGAAGCAGGGGACTGACTTAAATTTAAACATTCTAGACCTCCTGTATGTGACAATCAAGTTGGCACTTTAATAACTTGAAGTGTCTTTATGTGATTCTATTGCTGGAAGAGGTGAAAGAAAAGTAATGGAACAAAAAATTGATCCCCCAAATATGATTTTGCTGTTTTATGCAGAACGTTTGTGTTTTTTAAGCTCTATTTGGGTGTTCATAGTCATCATAATGTGATTTGATAATTGGAATATTTTCTGTGCTCTGAATGCAACTATGCTTGGTGTGCACTATGGGATTATCTGCCTTAATATTTTGACTTTTGTCTACCTCCTCAGATACCAGCAAACCTAAAATTATCATTGCAGGCTCCTATTAATTCCAAAGATGATCAGATGGATGGAACTCCAAATTTGAATGTGGAACTGAAGAAAGAGAGTGTATCTCCATCAACAAAGGACTCTAATTTGATCTCAGAAAAGAATCATCTGTGTTGCTGATTGTCATATGTTGCTCTCGTCCAGCTTCGCTCTCATCCAGCTTCAAGTTTTAACAGCTGATCAGAGCATGTTTTGATTGTAGACCCATGCTTGTGAAATAGTAGCTTTTTGCAATAATTGACTCGCAAGTAATAGATATTTTATTCAGCAAAATCCTGTGTATGTGTGTATACAAAATATGTGAATGATGGTTGTGACATTGTGTATAGAATATCATATATATCGCATTATGTCCACCATTTATGTAATACCATTCTGACAAAGCTGTATTCATTCTCGAAAGTCTCAATTGTTAAAATAACTTTTCCATTTTTCGTGATCTTGAGATGAGGAATTCCTTCTGTTTTTGGCTAATCTTTGAAGTTTTTGAAAACTTTGGTATATGAAAAATGGAAGTACCTCCGTTTCATCCAGATAGACAGCCGCAGTCTATTTTTTTTTTGGGTCTAATAACGTGGAATTTCATTGCTAAACCGAAGATGCTGAATTACAAAAAAGTTCGAGATCCAAACATAATATTAACCAAAGGGGATGCGGGGGATGTGTGACCCAATCCGTCGGGAGAGAGCCGACACTATGGGCTTTAGCAACCCAGTCGGCCGCTTGATTAAATTCTCTTGATTCAAACCGGATGAAAACTCCTTTTAACTGGCTCAGAAGGTTAGTGCAATCTTTAATGATGGACTTGAGGGCCCATGGCGTTTCGTCCCGGCCCATAATGCATCTAACTGTTAATAGGCTATCGGTTGATAAGAGGACTTGCAGATCAGAGGATATTGTCGTTGTTGCATGGCTTCATCTGTCTTCTCATGTATCATTGACTCGGAGGACAAAAATTGTGCGTGTGTATACCCATGAGTAGCACGTTCCATTATATACTTTCTGTATATGCCTATGCTTACCAGGATGCAAATACAAACACTTTTACTGCGAGATTACTGGGAATCCTGATGCAAAGAAAAGAAAGGAACCCTCAATGAAATAGTGATCTTGTTTCCGAATGGAGCTCCATCTTTAGGTGGGTTAGTTCGATGCGGGCTTCTGTATATGATCTAATAAATGCTTACAAGCTACTAGTTATATTTTTTGTGGCAGATGAGGGGACAAGGGGCCAAGATGAAAGAGATGATTTGGCAAAGTCAGAATGAAACAAGATCTTGTATAGTTACTTTTGGTAAGTTGAACCTCTTGACATACCTCGTGCATATTCCAAATAAAGAATGTACAATCATCAAGTTGCACCAAATGCATTTGACAGCTGATAGAGTCTTCGAGCCAACTATAAAGATCTGATCTACCTCTTGATCTTCACTCGACTAGGACAAATTTTTCTTCTCTCGTGATTTTATTTTGAGTCTCAGTTGCCATAGTCGGGCATTGGGTGTGAATCCTTCTAGAGTTGATTGTAAATATGCCTCACTATAAAAATAAACATTAAAAAAAAAACTTCGGCCGACGTTTGCTCTTCTTAATTCTTGCTCCCATCAAACCAACCGCATCTATACGTATTAGGATCTTGATTCATGGAATTGAATGATGTTATTGCTTATTCGAGACTCCAAATTCTCCCATTTTCGTACATAAATAGTCAATTACTTGAAAATTCTGTTTAAATTTTGACTTTTGTCTACCTCCTCAGATACCTGCAAACCAAGAATCATCACTACAGGCTCCTCTCAATACTAAAGATGATCGGATGGATGAAGCTCTAAATTTAAATGTGGAAGTTCCAAAAGAGAGTATCTCCATCAACCAAGGACTCTAATTTGATCAACAAAATAATCATCTGTGTTGCTAAATATCATATATTGCTCTCATCTAGTTTCAAGTTTCTATAACTGATCAGAGCATGGTTCGATTGTAGACCTATGCTTGTGGAAAAATAGCTTTTTGCAATAATTGACATTGTGTATAAAATATCAATATGTATTGCATTGTGTCCACCACTTATGTGATACCATTCTGATACCATTCTGATAGTCATTTATTCATTCTCGAATAAGTCTCGTTTGTTAATATGATTCTTCCATTTTCCATGATCGCAAGATGAGAAGTTCCTCTTATTTTTGGCAAATCTTTAAGATTTTTGAAAACTTAAGGATGTGAACTATAGAAATATCTCGTTGTCATTCCTATTGACAACCCAAGTCTGTTTTAGTTGCTTAATAACAACTAGGAAGGGGTTCATGTATCAATGGCTTGGCTTGACTATGTGGGTATAGGAAGGGGCTAATGTACCTCTAATTTCTAGAGAACCCATTTTTGTGAGTCGAACCCGTGACCTTAGGTCACAACTGAGTAACCTTTTACTATTCCACTAAGGCTCACCTTTACGGTACCATGATCTAGAAGTCGTCTATGTAGTTGCTACGTATTCACTCTTTTGGTCAAATATATGTATTTATATTAAGTAAATGGATTTGATCTCATTGTCGGTTTCTTTCCATGTAAATCTTAATTTCATAAATCGACAAAATCACCATATTCAATAAGGAATCACCATATTCAATACAAAATCAGGAAATTTTCTTCAAAATTATCTAGAGAGATTTCCGTGCGGCTATAGATTTTGTCGAGTAATTAAAATTGCACAAACCAAAAGCCAATTGCTCATTTTACATGTTTCCCTCGCAAATGTATAGAGCGATAGATCTCCCACGGGAGTTTTCACTTGTCTAGAAAACGTGGGATTATGGTCGTGATGCTGGTTATTTTCTAATTGCTTGTATGTGCCAAATCGTAAGTATCTATGGACTGTAATGCAGGTTCTCGAAGATATCCATTCACCCAATCAAAAGGCATCCGAGGCAAATAAATATTTCGGGGGAGAGTGGTAGAGAATTTTGGATATCAACGTAGCATCGAAACTGTCATAGACAGAAAAGCTCTTCATGAATTTTTTTTTTTAATGAGTTTAGCACTCTCCCCATATCTTTTTCCAGCTCCAGCAAGTGAGTCTTTTGTTTTTCCCATTTAGCTGATCGATTTGACTTAATAAATGTTCGTTCACTTTTCTGATTCACTATTCTTGTAACAGGAAAAGAACTTATGGGGATTCAAGAGAGAGCCCAAGGCATGTAGAAGTATCCAGCTGGAGTCGGTCGATGATGAGCAAGCTGATGACCGTGTATGGAGAAGAAGCCTCTTCCCAAGAGTCCCATGCAGAACCTGCTGGTCTAGTTGCTGTTTCGCATATAACACAACCTTTTCTTGGCACGGAAATGGACAAGGTCAGTTGACATTAGAGTTTTAATATTATCTTGAACTTCTATTACAAATATAATTTTTAATTGGCTGGAAATTCGTGGAAAAGATTTTTGAAGAATATGTATGTATTCTTAAATATGTCTCGATTGTTAAAAGAACTTTCCATTTTCTATGATCTCGTCGCGAGGAGTTCCTCTTGTGTTTGGCTAATTTCTGAATCTGTGAAAATTTGGGGGCACCAGTCATTGTTTAATATCCTGTGGTTGTGGCAAGGCTTGATCCGTCTTTTTCATGTATCATAGAGTCGGAGTTCCCAGAAAAGAGTAGGACTTCAAAGTTTGAGAAGAAGACTGGGGCTTAAAGGATCCAGGGGGTTTCTCTTTGGTGTCATGCATAGGGCGAGAGCATATAACACATGAACAAGTGTCGACCAAGCAGCAAAAACCGTGTCTATTGTGGAGAGCCGTTTTGAGAGATGGATTCCCGCGAGGGAACGCAATAACTTTTCTTTCTTTTTATTTTTTGTCAAGTATAAAGAAATTTCATAACACCTTTTCTGGCCCTTTAGAATAAGATCAAGAAGGATCATATTAGGAAAAGTTGCCCAATAGATAAAGTTGTTCCAGGGCTAGCGTTGTCAAAGTCAAATCTGGCAAGAAAAATATGCCATTTAATTCTATACCAAAATTATCAATGGACAGAATTATGTGTTCTAAAAGCACAAATAAAGACATAAATTGAATTAAGGATAAAGTTACAAAGAATATGCATTTTGTCATTGGAATTTAGATATTGCCCTTTTAACTTGCATTCTTTAGTAAGCATAAATGCTTAAAGTACATTATTAGATTTAGAATAGAGAAAAAAAGAAAATATTTTTTGGTAACTAAATATTTTTAAAACTCATATAATATATTTTTCTTGCTGGATTTGGCTTTGGCATTGCTAGCCTTGGAATGACTTTCTATGTGGGGCGATTTTCCCTAATAGGGAAAATTCCATATAAGAGCCTAAAGTGTCATTATTTTCTCAAATAATAACTTGAAGTGGACATTATTTTAAATAGGGGCTCAAAGTGGCCTAATTTTTTTCAAATAAGAGTATGAAATGAATATTGTTTCAAATAAGAGTTTGAAGTGGCAATATCAATTTCAAATAAGGGCTCGAACTTATTGGTTTAGTGAAGGGCACTTTTGTATGTTAAAATTTTTCCTTTTTTTTGTTTTGTTTTTTCTTTACAAACTAAAATAATAATAATAATAAAAAAGAACACACAGGGGGGAGGGCTCCCTCCTATCTGTGGTTGCCGTCCCATCGCTAGTGGGGTGGTGACAATGGCTAGTAGGTCGTGGGCGCTTGGGCAAGGGCCTTTTAGCCATTACCAAAGAAAGGAGACTTGCCCATATTGTCTTTGGTCGGCAACCCCACTAGCCATCGCCACCGCCCCACCAATGACGAGGCAACAACCACACAAGCGGGTGAGAGCCTTCCACCTCTGTTTCTATTTTTTTTTTTTAAATTTTAATCTAATTTAATTTAAATTTGAAATTGTATTGGGACAAAAATATCTCTAATCAGTTAGCGAGCCAGCAAGGCTTAGCCATTATTTGAAATAGTCATAACCACTTCAAGCACTTCTTTAAGACTGATATAGTCAATACAGATCCTTATTTGAAATAATGTCCACTTTAGATTCTTATTTGAAAAAATAAGGACACTTCATGCTCTTATTTGGAAAATTTTCTCCCTATGGTCCTTCTTGATCTCATCCTTAAGGGCCAAAAAAGATATTATTGGATTATTGATATTATTGGAAAAATTCCTAAATAATGATAGAGCACAACGGTCACCTCCATGAAAAGAAGAAGATAATTTTGGTGGTAGATTAACATAAGCTATCATAAAAATGAAAAGTCACATACGTTATCACTTCTACTTGAAATAAAGGAAAAGAAAAGAAAACTAGTTGTTTGTATTTTATTCAATGGAAATAGCATCAAATCCTTTCAATGTTTTTATGATACGAAGCAACAAGGGAGATATAAAAAAGAGAGATACGTGAATGATGTAAACTAGGAAAATGATGTTCTAACTAGGTTTTAAGAAAAGGGTTAATACCTTAAAAAACCCCAAACTGGTACATCTATGACAAATTTACTCCAAATTATTTTTTTGACCACTAAAAACCTCAAACTGGTACACATGTGACAAATCTACTCTCCATTAGCTTTTGTTCATGTGAAAATTCATAAGTTTAATACCATTAAAAACCCCAAACTGGTATATTTATGACAATTTTACTCTAAATTAAATTTTTCGATCATAATGATTCCAATAAAAAGACAAAAAAAATCAAGTATTAATGATATGGAGGCAATGTTAGAGTAATCCGGAAACTAAAATTGATTGGACATCACAACTCGGTCAAATTTGGGAAAATTGAAATAGGGTAAATGTGCCACACGTATACCAATTTAGGTTTTTTATGATCGAAAAAATTAATTTAGAGTAAATTTGTCGTAATATACCTATTTTGGGTAAATTTGTCATAGATATACCAATTTTGGATTTTTAATGGTATTAAACTTATGAATTCCCACATGACTTGCCACGTCAGGAAGGTTAACGGCAAAATTGAACGGAAGCTAACGGAGGGTAGATTTGTCACATGTGTACCAGTTTGGAGTTTTTTGTGGTAAAAAAAATAGTTTGGGGTAAATTTGTCACAAGTGTACCAATTTGGGGTTTTTTAGGGTATTAACCCTTAAGAAAAAGTACCAAAATACAAGAAAAGCCGTCGAATCGATCTTCATAAAAGATCATAGTCTGATTTAAGCTCTTCTGACTTACTTCTTACTTCCTCCCCTAATTTCTTTTGTGTAATCAAACTCTAACTTTTTAGATGTGCGACATGTATTGAGCCTTTGGTTATTGCCACTATCTATTAGGTCAAGATGCTATCGTGACATTATTAAGATTATAAAAATAAAATAAAAATGTACATGGTATCAACATGACGATGTCGAATCACAAATGGACCTAGCCAATAGATGAGTTAAGTTGAGAGTAGATGGATAGATCCTTAACCAAGCCTTCCTAACACAATTAACCAATCACGTATAAAACAAGGACCTCCCTATACTAGTCAATATCAACACAATGAAAGATAATGGGAAAAGAAAAGAGAGAGATATCAGCACAAGGAGGGTCGAGCCTTACACTGGGCTAGCAAGGGTCGAGTCTTGCCCATGGCCAGTGAGGCTCGACCTCGCCAGATCCTGTGAGGGCGAGCCTTTCCGCCCAGCGTTAGGCTTGCTTGAGGCCGCCTAGGCTGCGAGGGCAGCCTCGAGCTAGCTTGGCGCTGGGCGGTGAGGCTCGCCCTTGCCGGCCATGGGCGAGGCTCGACCCTCGCCGATCCGGTGAGGGCGAGCCTTGCCACCTAGCACGAGGCGTTGCCTTTGGCCGGTTACCGACGTCCAGAGACCGATTGGAGGAAGGAGGAGGAGAAGAAAAAAAGAAAAAAAGAAAAAGAAAATAAAAAATTCAAAAATACTAAAATATTATTAAAAGTTATCCACATCAGCGTCAATGGGGTCATGTCAGCTGGCCGACACTTAGTCAACAAAATTCAACCAAAATTGGCTGGAAAGGACTGAATCGGCGCCAAGTAAAAATGTTCAGGATTAAATTGGCACCAATAAAAGGTTTATGACAAAATTGGCACAAATGCAAAAGGTTTATAACTTTTTTAACACTTCTCCCCTTATAGAACGACCTTATCCTTTGTGATCTCATGGCATTGTAGAAGTGCCCCAAAGATGACCCAATGGTATTGATCATGTGTCTCATAAAATTTGAAGCAGAGATGATCACTAGACCGACAACCTCAATTGATATGGCTCGACTTATAGATATATGATTTTTGGCATGCTGATTTTTTTATCCATCTAATTATGATTGTATTGAGTCAATACTTTTTCGTTAGAAACCCTACTCAGAAAGCTTAAACACTTAAGCGTAGCGAGATTACAAGTACAGGAGACTCATTAAAATAATGTTTTCAAGGGGTAAGATAAAACATCTGTGTACGTTAAATTGATGATCAAACAGTCACCAAACAATATAAACTGGAGATATGAAGTATACCTAGCCAACTTTGATAATGTCCCCCCTAAATGTTTAAGTACTTTGTCTGAGGGACTGTACACGCGTAAGACCCATTTAAATTTTTGTATCCAAGTCACTTGGAATAACAATTTTTAACTACTTTAACTCCACGTACATTCTTCCTCGTGCTTTTAGTTCGATTTGCACATGAGTGGCTTCCAAACTATAATACTATGTCATATTAATAATCGAGGTGGTTGGTATAATTGTAAATAGGTCATTTGTTTTCAATGAGATTAAAAGTTTGATTTACGTAGTAAGCGAATTTTTAAAAAGTTGGTGCTAAATTGTCTAGTTAGGGCAAATTTTACGTGTATAATTTTTTGGCTCTAGCATTATAGTGGGACTCTGACGACAAGTTTCCAGGCAGACTTTTTTTATTTAATAATCTTAAGGTTTTGGATATAATATTAATAATTTTGATTGTTAAAAAGCTTGCACAATAGCTAGTTTTTGAAAGCAAGTTAAAATGCTAAAGTAACGAGACTTCCGTACTAAATGATAAGACAAACGCAAATCGATTAAAGTTAGTTGGCTCATTTAAGCATTCAATATAAACTTGTCGCATCAATTTTAATTATCATTATCATTATCCAAAATCGGAAAAAAAGGTAAGTCCTAGGCTTATAATGAGCTATGCCCATCTAAGTTGGAGGCTTAGAGAGAGGACTGAGGACTTGATTCTCTTACAATGTTTATGTCAATCTCGTGGGTAATCAAGGTATGATATCCTAAAATTTCCCCCATTTCAAAATATTCAATGCACTGATAGTTAATTTACTATGAACAAATCACTCGTGAGTTAATTAATTTATTGAGAGAGGTCGTAAATGATTAAAACGCGAAAAATCAGAGAATTCTCAATTAGGCTGCGTTTGGCAGTCGAGATAAAATTCAGGATAAGATATAATTTATCATATCCTATGTTTGGTGCTCGCTCAGGACATGATAAAGTCATATATAAGGAGGATATAGACATGATAACATTATCTCATGGAAGATGTGGGACAAAGGTGGATATAATTTATAATATCTATAATAGGAAAGTTATTTTTCTTAAATAACAAACTTATTAAATTAACAAAATTGAAATTATATTTCAATATAAATAATATTTGAATTCTAATTTAAGAAATTAAAATAAAAAAAATAAAAATTTATTTTTAATTAATCTTATTTTAATTTATATATTCAACTTTAATTCTATCTTATAATAAACATTCAATCTATAAATTAAATATTTATATTTATTATATATTTTAGGTATGTTAGTACAGTTTACTATTTGATAAAATTTTATTAAAGAATGATGAAAGGGGAAAAAATAAATAATAATGAAAATAATATAAAAAAGAGAAAAATAAAATAAAAATAAAATAAAAATAAATTAAGGAATAGTGTTACGAGAGATTTTCAGCATCTTCGTTTATGAACATTTAGGTTCATTTATAATGATATGTCGTTTATATAAAAAAAATGTACATAATATAATGTGAACATATCCGACTTTAATACTATGATTCACCAAACAATGGACGTGATCTAAAAAAATCACAGGATTTCATATCCTATCCTATCCAGTCCTATCTCGATTAGAAATCCAGACGACCAAACGTAGCCTAAAAATTAGCAAGGGTCAGTGTTACGCTATTATAAGTCAATAAGCGAATGTATATAAATCGATTTGACAAAAGTACATAACCGGTTCGCGGGTAATTCCGCACAATTACAATACTCGCTGCGAACTATGATAAATCGATTTTCTATTGATCCTATACTTAGAGGACATAATTAAACCATTGCGATTATATGATAATCAAGGGTCCAAGATTCAAAGAGACACAAATGTGGATTCGAAAATTATCGACCATAGGTTAATCGCACGGAAATCCCTAAAAGCCACATGATAATTTAGGTTGTACTAAAGTCACATTTGATCGATTTTAATCACAAAATTTAATTCAATTTCGGGTATCAAACTTTTAAGGATTTCTAAGATCGACCTATTGGACATTGGCTCATTTGTCTGTCAATTCATTAGCAAGCTTAAAATTTTCGGACAAGAACTAATTGGTTGAGAATTGGAAGCTAGGCCTCGCAAGGGCCAATGGGCCTCATGCCCATATTGTTCGGCCATGAGAGCCTGAGTGGGCCTGCCAAGCCCAATTCAAGCCCATTCAAGTAAACGGTCCCAAGAGAAAAATTGGAAATCTTGGCCAAAAAGTCATGAAAAGACTAAAACGCCCATTCTAGAAGCTTGCATTTATGGACAAAAAAACAAAAAAGAGAAATTGAGTGAAGAAGAGGATTTTATGGAGAATTTTGGGGGAAATGATGAGAGAGGATTTTGGGGGAAATGATGAGATTTTTTAGAATCTCTCTCTCTCCTCCCCCTCAATTTCCCTCAAGTGGCCGAACCACCCTCTTCCTCCATTCTCCTCTCATTTTTCTTCATCTCCTTCCTCCTCCTCTTCTTCTTCATACCTTCCCTTGCTGCTCCATTCGCCGTCATTGCTCGCACTGTCGTCACCATCCGTCAGTGCCACCATTCTCACCATTCGCGTGAGTTGCCACCAGCATCGTCGGACCACCACTGAACTAGCAAGCTGAGGCCTCGAAGGTGGCCGTGAGCTTGAGCCACCACCGCCACACCGTGGTGCTCCGTTCAAGCCATGAGACCTGTGTTCTCGTTGCCATCACACTTCCGCCGCCATGCACTTGCCGTCACTGGAAAAACTGTGAGTTAACTCCTAATCCTTGATTGGAAAATTAATTACTTTTAGGGGTAGGTTTAGTTTAGAGCTAATGGTGGTTAGTGTTAGTTAATTATGATTTAGCTTAATTAATCGTAGTAAGTTCAATTATTCGTAGTTAGCTTAATTAACCACAGTTAGCTTAATTAATCGCGATTGGTGCAAATTGATTATGGATTAGTCGTTAAGTAGAATTTTTGTATGCTTGATTTATTGAATGAAATTGTGCACAATTCTAATTGTTTGAGCTTGTTATGCCATGATATTGATTGCTCAAATTATAAGCATCAATTACTATTTCTAAAGAAGGTTTTATTGACAAGAAAATTGCAAATTTGAGGTGTTGTGTTTGGACGCCGTGTTTTATGTGTTAAATGGGGCAATTTAAATGTAAGCATACAAAATTCGGTAGGTTAATTTAAGTACATGACCACGTGCTTACCGCAATTTTAAGTGTAAATATTCTCGAAGTTTGTTATTTGAGCATGAACTCTATTTGCATTGGCTAAGTCAGAAGATAAAAATTTGCTTAAATGGCTGAGTGCTTGTGTGGTCACATAATAGCCTTGATGTGTATGATTATGCAGGGTAATGTTCTTGTCTTGATGAGTATGAATATGTGGGACAATGTCCGATTTTATTGGATGTTCAGCGAGGGTCCAGATGTCGAGTCGCAGTTGAGGCCGGACCAATGCTCCTAATGGAATGCTGTCTTGATGTGTATGAGTACGCGGGATGATGTTGTGCCCGATGGAGTGGGACGATGCCCAGTCATGCCGGAAGACCACCAACTCTTAAGTTGGCCGTAGCTTGAGAGTCATAATAATTGGAACATGTGTGAATGCAATGTGCATGGATATGTATGAGAGGTATTCTTATTATTGGTTGACCTTGTTACTTTACTAGTAGCACATGTGAATTACTAACGTGTAGGAGTGTACCAAGGAGAGATAATGTTATGTAATGTTGCATGTTTAGACTATCTCCAAGACAAATTAGCATCCTAATTGAGACTTAGATTGTTAACTTGTTGAGATTTTTATCTCACTCGCCATTGTTTATTGTTTTTCAGGGCTGTAATGTGGAAAACCGTCTTGTTCGCTTGTTGTGGGTGCAAGATGCATCACTTCTCGGCTGGCCTTACCATTAGTGAAGTTTAAGTTAACCGTGACCCTTGAAGGTTCTTTAGATGGTTGGTAGGAAGTGACCATAGAAAGGCTTGTAATTATTAAATTTCTTAGAGTTAACGGTTTATAAATGAAAGTACTCCTGTTGGGAATGTTTGCTGTGTTTATACTATCCATTTTATGATGATTGACTGGGTGTTTATCAAATGCTTCTACTTGCATTTATATTGAAAGATAGAAAGAATGGGTCGACGATGTGTTTTGGGACGTTGCAATCAATTGACTGTTGAGGGATGTTCGTGCGCTTGGGAATTCGAGGCGTGACACAAGGTTCCTACGATGTTCTAAGATCTAGTAAGAGAGTAATGAAAAGTGAATGAAACCGAGAGTATTTCGTGTAGGGAAAAAACAAAAGGAAAGAAAAGGAAGTTCTAGCTGAGGAAGTCGAGTAGGGAGCAAAGGAGACTAAGAGAGGTTTCATTTTCATTGGCCATGATTAGAGGACTTACGAGGATACGATGACTTTAGAGAAAAGAGGTGAGACAATCTTCTCGTAGAAAGACAAGAAAAAGGTGATTTATGGAGAGATTTCCGATATAGGAATCGAGGCAATAGTAACTAGGAGAAAAAGATAAAACCCAAACATAAGATCTGACAACATCAGGTCAAGGCACAAAGGAAATGAAAGAAGACTATCAACGGCACACGTTTGATATTCCCTGATTGCAAAGTTAAAACTGAACAGAGTCAACCAGCTACGAGTTTGCTTCAACCTAAAGAGGTTGCAGTGGCCCACTCTTAGACAATTCTCCCAAACCTTTATTATGATGCAAACAGGTTGCACATAAGGCATGATCAAGAACAATAGATCGGAGCCTGCCTATGACCTAGGGATGCTGATGATGTTCCTCCAACTTGACGAGTTCTACATTAGATCACCACCTTGATGACATGTTCACATAGATTTCCAGACCTTGACCAAGAGCAGCTATAGGATAAGAACAACGATACTGTCATAGCTTTCGTACGACGCTCACTTGAGTGTCATAACTTTTTTTCTTACTCAAATGTCACTTCAGAGTAAAATTGATCATTTGAGTGCCACTTTCGGTAAATTGTCCTATATTTTTTATTTTTTTTTTGAATTTATTATTAATTGTTCACGTCGGTGCCGGTGATACCTCATAAGATGACTGATGTCCATATCAGATATTCCGGTGGGGCAAAACACCAATGACACTTAAGTGATCGATTTTTCAAATTTGTGGCCTTCAAGTGAGCGCTACACAAAAGTTATTGTATTCATAGGATGCATTTAGTAACATTTATGTTCCTAGAAATAATTTATTTCAGAAAGAGTTCTTTTCTATTTTTATTCCTTAAAATAATTTTTAAGTAAAATAACGTGTTTGGTAACTACACAAAATTTCTATTTTCGAAATAAAAAAAGAACATGAATGTGTTTGGTACGACTCACAAGTTTTTTTTATGACGTAGAATTTTTTTAATATTTTAATATTTTTTTCTTCTTTTCTTCTTCCTTTGTGGGCCATAGCCAATGACGAGGAAGAAGAAGAAAAGAAAGAAGATGACATATTTCTAGAAATTGTTCCCGATGATAAGAAATTACTTTTTTCTATTTCTTGTTTCTGTTTCAAATCTATTCCCTGACTAATTTTCTATTTTGGGGAATAGAAAAATTAACTTGACGTTATCAAATAAATTTCTATTTATTTTCTATTCCAAGGAGCAAAAGAACAAAAGAAAAAACAAAGAAATGGAATTGTTACCATGCAGAGCCCCAGTATGCATAAATAAAAAATGCCTATACATGTGTTCATTGAAGGAGTGATTATTTAATATTTGGAAAAGTTAGCAATCTAGTCTTATATCTATAGTGCATATGTCAATTCAGTTTTAACTTTCCAATTTTGTCAATATAGTCCTACACATTTGCGCAATATTTAAATGTAATCTCTCCTGCCAATTGTCATCACAAATTGCAAATGGAAATAAACAAATTACCCACTTCAGCATGCCACTTAGGACAACTCGCAATGACTAAACACCACATCGGCAATTTTCTATGGTGATTAGCAAGAAAGACTTTATTGAAATATGGCCCATAAGTTCATAGCTACATTGACAAAACTAAAAAGTAGAGCTGATTAAGTGGAATAATTAGTTTTTAACAACAATATTATGACAATTGTAATTGCACTATAAAACAATTCGATCAAAACTTTGGCAAATATATTATTTTTTTCAATCCTAAATGCATTGGAAATTCCAAAAAAAAAAAAAAAAGAGAATAAAAAGAATCTAAGAAATAGTTTTAAATTTGAGACTTGTAAGAGATATTATGGTCAATTTAAGGTAAAATGAGGCACCGTAAGTTAAAAAATGGACGGAAAAAGTGCGATCTTTTATGCGTTTATTCTTTTCATATAATTGCTCATTTAAATATTAAACCTAACCAATATATGTATATTTGAGTTGATGCGAATTAAATAAGGAGAGAGTATGATGGATTATGAGAGTCAAGGGCCATTCGATGGTTGAGAAAAAAGGAGAGACAAATAAAGTACTTTATAATTAATACTATTTATGTATTAATATATAACAATTGTTTTGATGATATATTAATTTTGATCTTTGTTGAAAATTAAATTTAAAATATTTTGTTTTATATGCAATGGGCCCCGTTTATGAAAATTACCTAGTTTTATATATATGGTACCACATTTTATTAATATGTTTTATAAAAGAATTAATTAATGCAAGGCACCTTGCATGTGCCATTCCCAACCTTTTTACTTATAAATAAAAATGCTGAGATAAAGACAGTATAAGTGTCATAATTTTTGTATGGAACTCACGTAAGTACCATAACTTTTTAAGTGCCACATCGAAGTAAAATCGATCATTTAAGTACCATTCTTGACAAATCATCCTACGTGGATTTTTTTAATAAATTTTCATTTTGATGTGGATTTTTTGGTTATTTTTGAATTTTTTTAATAATTATTCACGTTAGTGCTAGCGATGCCATGTAGGATGACCTACGTCCATGTCAGATGTTCTGACAAGATAGTTTGTTAATGGCATTTGAGTGATTGATTTTTTAAATTTGTGGTACTCAAGTGAGCGAAAAAAATGTTATGACATTTAAGTGAGCGTTGTACGAAAGTTATGGTACTCTTATTATACTTACCCTGAGTTCTACACTGTGTATATTAAGCTTCTATCTCTAGAGAGAACTTTTTGCAGGCGGGAGGTTTCTCTCGTCCAATATCACATCCACATTTAGAATGTTGAGGGCCTGATGCCAAGGATTACTTGTGAAACTCTAGTCTCTGACATTCTCAAAATAACCAGTTTCTAGAGAATACTGATCGAACTAAAAAAAAGAGAGACATTCAGTTGCTGACATGCGGATCAACCCGACGATTCTTGGCCATCACTTCGATCTCAGGTGGTAAGACTCAATTGCAGCTTGGGGTTTGGGACCAACTGTTGGCAAAGACCTCCCATCATTAATCAGAACATTTGCAAGATAAAGGAGGCACAAAAGTTTGGGGGCAAAACAACACCTTCTAAAGCCATCAACTTTCATATTCAAGAAGCACGATTTTAGATTTTAGATCAATTAAACAATGCCTATATATGGGGTAACCAATGCTTTCTGAAATAGTCCATAAAGGCACGTTGGTTGAGATATGCTTGCACGAACTCTTCAACTGCATTTATAGCATCCTGCGAGTTTCTTGTGCAATACAAAATGCTGCCTAAGAGCTTTAACATCTCTCTTTATGTTGGGTATTGCTTATACCCTAAATCAGATTCGACACTAAATTGAACCCCTAAAAGAAAGAAGAAGACGAGCCCAAGAACAAACAAACATAAATCACCGATCGAAGGCACACCATGGGATCGAGCGTACCTTTTGTCCACAGATTAAACACTGATGTTGCAATTCGAGAAGAAAACCATACACTGTTCTTCAAAGGAGAATTCTTTTCTTTGGGAGAAAACGGTAGGAGAAGACGTGATAAAAACAAAGAGAGCGTATTCTCTTGTTCTCAAAAAACACGTAACTTCACTTATGTTGGAATAATTATTTCTTAGATTTTTCCTTTATCTACTATAGCTTTCTCCATGGGCCCTCAACTCACGGGCCGGGCCCATGACGGGCCAACTCAAGCCCATCAAAAGGAAAAAAATCTATCATCTCCCACTCACACATGGTGGGCCAAAACCAACATAGGCGGACGGGCCCTACTTAGGCTCATCAATTGAAAATCTATCAATTCCCACTTGACATGGTGGGCTGAACAAAATCCTCTTTTCTTCACTGCAACATTCATACTTGTGAATAGTCCGTGCGGCCAGCATACTTTGAGAGCTCATTGCCATACATCTGTTAGAAATATATAGCAGCTCATAATGGGCATCACATTCCGAGTAAATTTAGTATGCAATACCCTAGATCGATCGATCACATTTATATCTCTCTTAATCTCATTTAAACAATGATATATATATATATATATATTGTATTCACAATTATGATTATCCCAAAGACAATCATAATTGGTCGACCAGTGAATACAAAACTATAATGTGATTCTCCAAAATCGATCTTCCTATTTCCTTCAAACTCTCAATTTCAATTCAACTTGCTTTTCTAGAAATGTTTCATTAGATCGAATCAACTCATGACCATTGGCAACATCCTAAGATAGCAAACACTAAATAGAAATCCTGAGAATAAGTAAAAGTCATGTGGGCACTAAAATTGAGGAACTCTTTTTCTCAAGAGTGTCACACGGCATAAAAGTTGAGATCAAACTTTTGCCATTCTTACTGGCCGTATCATGCATACGTAGTATGAAATATGTATTACGGTATTTAACTCATTTTCCATGGAGTGCATGTCTACATCTTTAATACCGTACATATGATAGTTCAGACATACCCAATGTTTAACTTGAGTTCACATATCTACTCATACACAGAATTCATCAGAATTCACATCTGGCATTATAGACAGATAAAGTAAAATATGTGGGTTATTTTACTTTCGGACATAGTAAATATCATGTCCTCATCTTAACATTTAGTTAAGGCAACATATATATTTTAAGCTTGAGCTCTCGATTATCACCTAGATAATAAGCTTAAAAACCATCTAATCTCTATTTATCACATAGTAAATAGAGGCGATTACCCGTGTGAGTGGGCTAATCTCTTATTTGTCCGACATACTTTCTCAATATAATATAATGCACTGAGCATTAAGATGCATAAATGTCAAACAAAGATTCATAGGCATTAATGATGAAAACACAAATTCATTAAAGGTGAACGACTTAGGGAAATTACAATATCCAGTACATCAGACTCTACGCAATCCTAGAGATTTTACATGACCACAAAACACATATCTAAGTATTGGCTTTGTCATAGGATCTGCTACCATTCTATGCGTAGATATGTACTGTAAGTTCACATCCTTTCGTGCAACCATATCTTTGACAAAGTTATACTTAGTATCTATATGTTTGGTCTTGCCATGATATTTTGGATATTTGGTGTACGCTATACTGCTTGGCTATCACAGTTAACCAATAATGGATTTGCAGCTTTATCAATAACACCTAAATGATCTAAAAATCTCTTAAGCCAAATTCCTTCTTGTACCGCTGCTGATAATGCCACGAACTCAGCTTCCATCGTGGACAAGGCTATACATGTTTGCTTCTTACTGCTCCATGATATGGCACCATTGTTCAGTAAGAAAGCAAATCTAGAGATAGATTTCCTTTCATCTAAATCTTTTCCCCAATCAGCATCTGTATAGCCTTCAAGTTGCAGATCCTTTCCTTGGTAATTCAGCTTGTAATCAGCAGTTCCCTTCAGATATCTTAGTATTCTTTTAACGGCCTTCCAATGTGCTTGACCTGGATTGGATTGGTATCTACTCACCATTCTAACTGCAAAACATATGTCGGGTCTTGTACACATCATAGCGTACATCAAGCTCCCAACAACACTAGCATAAGGAACATGTTTCATTTGTTCATTCTCTTGTAGAGTCCTTGGACATAGTCTATGGCTCAATCCTTCACCTTTTGCAATATGAGTATCAATGGGTTTACAATCTTGCATACGAAATCGTTCAAGAACCTTATTTATGTACGTTTCTTGCGGAAGAGATAATGATCTGTTCGAACGATCTTTTGAAATCTTAACTCTAAGGATGTATGTAGCCTCACCCATATCTTTCATCTCAAAGTTGGAAGATAACAAACTCTTAACAGTATTAACAAACTCCATATTGTTTCCAGCAATTAGTATATCATTAATATATAATGATATGATCACAAATTAATCTTTGGATCTTTTGATATATACACAATGATCCTCATCTATCATTGTAAAATCATATGCTATTATGGCATTATGAAAACGTATATACCATTGTCTTGATGACTGCTTTAGGCCATATATCGAACTCAAAAGTCGACATACTTTTCCTTCTTGGCATTCCATAATGAAACCAGTAGATTGTTCCATATATATTTCTTCCTCTAATTCTCTATCGAGGAAAGCAGTCTTTACATCCATTTGATGTAACTCAAGATCCATACTAGCCACTATTGCTAGAATAATGTGAATCGAGGTAAATCTCACAACATGAGAAAATGTTTCTTCATAATCAATTCCTTCCTGTTGATTATACCCCTTCGCCACAAGGCGAGCCTTATGCCTTTCTATCGAGCCATCAGCTTTACGCTTTATTTTGAGAACCCACTTGTTCCCAATAGCTTTGCGTCCTTTTGGAAGGTCAACCAGTTTCCAAATTTGGTTTGACTTCATTGACTCCATTGCCACTTCCATTGCATGCATCCATTTTTACTTACTAGGGCAATTTAGAGCCTTATTAAGATTTCTTGGCTCATCTTCATCTTGTGGAGCAACCATAAAAGTTTCCCCTTCAATGTCAAAACGTCGACGGGGAATACTTTTGCAACTTGTTCGCCGTATGGGAGATTGTGCACTTTTTACATCATTCCCCATTATGCTCTCACTCGGATTAGATAATGGTGATATCATCTCATCTTGTGGTTGTAATTGAGAGTGAGTTGAATTAAATTCATTACTTCTCATGTTACTCCCACTTGGACGAACTCCACTATGTTCATTATCTTAATCCAATGTTTCAAATATGGAGTGCTCTTCACCTATTTTGCCCTTCTTATGAAATTCATTCTCTAAGAATGTGACGTCCCGTGATTCGAATTCAGTTATACTTCCACTTTCCTGCTCACCTATGAACACATATCTTTTCGAGTGTTCAGAGTATCTTATGAAAATACTCTTCTTTCCTCTAGGACCCAATTTCCCAAACTTGTGAGAGGACTCATGAGTATAGGCAGCACAACCCCATAGCTTAAGAAAACTTAAGTCCAGTTTTCTACTTGTCCATAACTCATATGGAGTAGAAGTAACTGATTTGGAAGGCACTTGGTTAAGTATATAAGGTAGCAGTTAATAACGCATCGCTCCAAAAGGTGATAGGTAAATTAGCATGCGCCATCATGGACCTAACCATTTCCAGTAGGGTTCTGTTCCTTCTCTTCACAACACCATTTTGTTGAGGAGTATATGAAATAGACAACTGTCTTTCTATTCCTTTTTCATCACATAATTTTCTGAACTCATCAGATAAATATTCTTGACCTCGATCGGATCTTAATACTTTTATTTTCTTGTCTAATTGATTTTCTGCCAAGTTCATAAACTTTTTGAAACAACTCAATGCTTTAGATTTATGAGAAATCAAATAGACATATCCGAATCGAGTATAATCATCTATAAATGTGATGAAATAAACAGCCCCGTGCCTTCCTCTCACATTCATCGGACTCAAACATCAGTATGAATTAAATGCAAAGGAAATTAAACTCTTTTACCTTTTCCAAATGGTTTCCTTGTCGTTTTCCCTACTAGGCAATGCTCACATATAGGCAAATCAACTTTTTCAATGTTGCCCAACAAGCCCTCTTTAGCTAGTCTATTCATACGTTGTTGGCCAATATGACCAAGTCTAGCATGCCACATATTCATATCATTATCATATGAATTAGGAGACGTGAGAAGGTAATAACAAATATTTGCATTAACATAATCAATATCTAATACAATGAAACCATCTAAAAAATAACCACAACCATAGAAATTTGTATCCAAAAACAAATCCACACCTCTATTATGGAAGTTCATATTAAAACCTAGCTTGACCAACAATAAAACAGACACTAAATTTCGACGAATCTCCGAAGCATACAATACATCGTGTAGGAATAAAGTGCGTCCACCACACATGTTCAGTTGGCAGGTGCCAATTCCTTTTACTTCAGCTCTGGAGTTGTTTCCCACATAGATCCACTTAGTTCCAGTTGGTACTCGTCGGAATTCCACAAAGAATTCTCTATCCTTTGCTACGTGGTCCGTCGCTCCTGAATCTACAGTTCACAAAGGATTAGACTTAGTAAAAAATACAAAACTTGACACATAGGCAAAGTTCTGAAAAGCACAAGAGGTGTATACCTTCTTTGGCTCACGACAATTGCGAGCATAGTGACCCTTCTTGTCACAATTGTAACACTTCACCATTGTCAGCTTCTTTATTCGAGGACGTTTTCCTCTGTCATGTTGGTCAACCTTTAGCTTCTTCCCTGAAGGACCTGCTTCCTTGCCTTTCCTTTTATCGAACCAGTTAGGATGTTTGCGCTTGGAGCTCGAAGCTCCATGTGAGCTAGAACCATCATGATAAATTTCAGCTTCTGGCTTAGCCGCTAAGAGGCGGTCCTCTTCTAGCTCAAGATGACGCATTGCATCCTCAAAGGTTTTGATATTCTCATTATGGGTCAGGTGCACCTTCATATGCTCCCAACTCTGAGGCAATGAACGAATCACTGCTTGCACTTGCTGCTCTTCAGTCAGGACATGACCAGCATCTTTCAACTAATTTATCATGTTTGACATCTTCCTAAGGTGTTGCTTCATGGTCTGACCATGAGGCTTCTTATAAGAGTCAAATCTAATAGTGAGTTATCTCAGTCTGGTCACCGAAGTATGACCAAACCTTGCTGCTAACGCTTCCCACATTTCCTTGGTATTCTCAAAACGCCTAAACTCTCGCATGACGTCATTTTCCATGCTACTCAGTAACGTAATGCGAGCAAATGAGTTCTTTCTTTTCCATGCAGCAAAAACATCATTATCTAACTTATGCTGCGCAGTGTTTCCTTTTTCAAGTTCTACCATGGTCAGGTTAAGAGCTTCTAGTGCCTCTTACTCTTCTAGCACATATTGGATTTTCATGTGCCAGATTTCACAGTTGTCGCCATTGAGCTTTTCACTTTTGTTCAGCTCGGCAACTATGCTCTTTGTGGCTGAAGCCATTGATCTGAACACATCATACATATATGCACGAATAATTAATGCCTATCATTTATGCATCCATTTTGCACAGACCCATCATATTAATAAACAATTTCAAGTAATGTTTCAGAATCAAAATGTCACTATATTTCCAATCATCCTCCAAAAATCCTAACTTAAAATTATCATTAATATATAATTGTCTTATGCAAAATGAATTCTATGAAGCTACAAAAAACTTCTATGAACTACCCACAGCAGTCAACAATAACATAAAACAAATAATATTTGACATCCAATAGAATAATAATGCTTTCACATAATACAACTTATATATTAGTTGCTATATCAACAACCAGATAGAAAACATTACATAAGATGTCCACAAAGCACATTAAATAAAGATCAGCCAAAACAACTAACACCACTTCAAAATGTGAACAGGGAAAGATCATTTTTTCTTCAATTTCTTGATCTTTTCTTTTGTAACAATCAGGTAATAATTATCTATAAAAGCCATTACAGTACTCCTATATGAAGTGGCTTTGTTGCCATCCATATGCGATTCAACACTCCTTTCCATTCTTGTGGAAGAGTGTTCACGAAAAATCGCACCATCTCAGACTGTGGCATGGGGCGACCATTCCATATAACCTTTTGTATATTCCCGTTGACTTCAAGAACATGATCAATTAAGTCACCACTCTCCCATCGATAATCAGTTAGCTCAGCTATCAAACTAGAAAGCATTTCCTTTTGTTTATCGGTAATTACACGAATAGGCGTGCGTAATCGAAGGGGAGCCATTGTTCTTGCAACAAATGCAGAACAAATAAGGGATTACATATAATCCACATAGATTTAATTGGGAAAAAAGAAACAAATCCTTTTTTTTTCTTCGGTCAACGGTCAACGGGTCGAGTCAACGGGCGGTCGGGTCGGATGAACCGACTGGCACGTGCCACGCACGTGCCTGGTTGACATCACGATGACGTAAGTTGGCTCGTGCGAGGCACGCGACAGGGTCGAAACGGCACAACTGACGCGCCGTTTCACGCGCGCGTGTGTCGCACGCGCCTGGGCGAAATGGCGCATTCGACGCGCTGCTTGCGAGGGAAAGAATCGGCGCGTGCGCACGTGCCGATGACCCTCGTGCGTTCCGGCCACGCATGGCGGCGCGTCCGGCAACCTCCGGTGACGATCCACGACACATTTTTCTCGTATCGACAAGAGCTTCATCCCTGCACTATAAAAAACGAATTTCGACTTGCACAAAATCACGAAATAGGGCGAACAGTACACGGGTGTCGGGTTTTTCCGTCCCCGATCGACCAAAAGAGATTTTTCTCGAATTTCGAGAAAAAATTAATCAAAGCAATAAAAAGGGGATCGGGAAACATAAACTAGGGCTCTGATACCAATGTTGGGTATTGCTTATACCCTAAATCGGATTCGACACTAAATCGAACCCCTAAAAGAAAGCGGAAGACGAGCCCAAGAACAAACAAACATGAATCACCGATCGAAGGCACACCACGGGATCGAGCGTACCTTTTGTCCACAGACTAAACATTGATGTTGCAATTCGAGAAGAAAACCGGACATTGTTCTTCAAAGGAGAATTCTTTTCTTCGGGAGAAAACGGTAAGAGAAGACGTGATAAAAACAAAGAGAGCGTATTCTCTTGTTCTCAAAAAACACGTAACTTCACTTTTGTTGGAATAATTATTTCTTAGATTTTTCCTTTATCTATTATAGCTTTCTCCATGGGCCCTCAACTCACGGGCCGGGCCCATGACGGGCCAACTCAAGCCCATCAAAAGGAAAAAATCTATCACTTTATACACCAAAGTGGCAGCTTTTCTTTAGAAGATTTCTTATCCATGAGGGACGAACACGCCGGAGGCATCATAGTTCTTGGCATCGAAATGCCTTTCTGATTATAGGATGAGCTTAACATTCAAGTCTTCACTTCTCTGTTTCTTCCCTAACGGCTCAATGAGATGATAACTTGGTTTGCCTTATACCAGAGACCTTGAAGGAGAAATCATCCACTAAATAGATAAAATTTTAAAGTTTTCACGTTTCGTGTTTTCTTAATTTTATTAGTTAAATATTTAGTATCAACATCAGCCAGTTACAATAGGTTTTACTTCTAATATTATAGAGATCATGACCTAAAATATTTTAACTAAAATATTGTAAAATTCATGAAAATCAAAAGGCAAAAAGTGACAAAAAGACAACATTATTATTTCTTAATTTAAGAACAGCTTAAAATGAAAAGATTTTCTAAAATTTGTGTAATACTACACACTATATATACAAATGTATGATGGGAGCAAGAATTAAAGAAAGCAAAGTTTGGCCAAATTTGTTATCTATTTACTTTTATACCAAAGCATATTCACAATCAACAACCCAAGAATTCATAGTACTATCAATCATTAAAAAGATTTCATTAATTATGTGTGTGTCTATATATATATATAATGATCTCAATTCATGGAATCGAGTGATGTGATCGCATGATTCGAGAACTCAACAATTCCTCCATTTTCATCTTTTAAATTTTACTGCCAATTAATTATTTGAAAAGTTTGTCTAAAATTTAAAGCTTCAAATGGTTAGCAAAATATTTTCTTCTTCTCTATTTCAAAAAGATTGTACTTTAAACATTTAGGCTTACTAAAGCAAGCAAGTTAAAAGGGCAATATCTGAAAAAAAAAAGGGCAATATCTAGATTCCAATGATATAATATAAATTCATTGTTACTTTATCCTTAATTCAATTTATGTCCATATATGAGCTTTTAGTACCAATATTTCTGTCCATTGATATTTTTGGTATTGAATTAAATGGCATATTTTTCTTGCCGGATTTAGTTTTCACAATGCTAGTCCCAGAATGAGTTTATATATGGGGCAAATTTTCCTAATATGATCCTTCTAGATCTAATCCTAAGGGCCAAAAAGGGTATCATGAGAATTCTTTGTACTCGACAACGTTTTGGCAAGGAGAAAAGGAAAAGGAGAGAGAGAGAGAAGAAAAGCTCTTTGCGTTCCCTCGCAAAAATCAATCTTTCAAAACATCTCTCCGCAAAAGACACAGTTCTTGCTCCTACGTCGACATTTGTTCAGGTGTTATATGCTCATACCCTCTGCATGACACCTCTGGATCCTTGAAGACCCAGTCTTATCCTCGAACTTCGAAATCCTACTCCTTTCTTTCAAAGGCTGTCACTTTCTCGCACTTTCTTCGGCACCCACCGTTGTCGTTTGATATTCTCGAGAAAGCAAAATGAGGTGGGAGAGAGTTGTGTTGCCGCAAGCCCAGGAACCAGAGCAGGGCAGCGAAGAGGCGGGTGGCCCCGGAAAGAGGTGGGCCCACACTTGCAATGCGATCAAAGGAGGGAGGTTCCTCTACGTGTTCGGTGGCTTTGGCATAGACAACTGCCAGACCAACGAGGTTCACGTCTTTGACACTGGTGGGTCTTCGAGTTTATCTTCTGGAGATTCTGGTTTTCCTTCGAAGTTTGCGTTTTTTTGGAGAATGTCTTCGATATAGATTGGTATACTCTGCTTGGTGCTGAGAGAAAGATTGGTTCTTTTCTTTTCTTTTTTCTTTTTTCTGTCTGACTGGGATCTCCCAGTGTTTTTTGGTGCAATTCTGCTTGTTGGGATTTCTTTTTTGTTTTTTTTTTTGGTTGTGTTATAACTTGCTGATGCCTTTTGTTTGTCGTTGCCTTTACTTTAATCAATGGCTTCGGTCTTGAATCGGTGATTTGTGGCTAGTTTTATGCGTTGAATGTGTGTGGGAAGAGAATATTTCATGGTATTATATGTCCAATGATTGGTATATATGGCACTGCTATGACCAATAGTTTCCTGTACTTCTTGCATCTTGAACAATTACTGAAGATGTTTTTGGCTTTCTCCCCATTTGCATTTCTCTGCTGTTTATATTTACTGCTGGAATTTCATGAGGGTCGGCTTTTGGTGTACTTCCAATTTTGTTGCCTTCTACTTTTTGTGTCCTGATCTTGTGTTCCGTTGGAGCTTAGCCTGTGTGGCATGTGGAAGTTGTTGAACTATGAGAGGTGATCTCGTTTACCATAGTCTTAATTGGTGACCTGGGGGTTAGGTGTGTGTGTGTGTGTGTGTGTACGTGAGAGAGAGAGAGAGAGAGAGAGAGAGAGAGATAAATCTGCCATTGTTTGTCTCTGTATGTCGTGATTTTCCTTTTTTTCAATTGATAATTTGGTTTTTCTGACTTGCAGTGGAGCAAACATGGAGCCAACCCACGATAAAAGGCATGCCACCTGCTCCAAGGGATGGCCATAGCTGCACTAATGTTGGTGACAATTTGTTTGTGTTTGGTGGGACGGATGGAATGAACCCTCTTGGGGATTTGCAGATATTATACACTTGTAAGTTACAGTTGCCATCTCCTTTTGCCCCTGGTGTAGCCATACATTCTTGTCAACTAATAATCTGTGATCTTTTCATTATATATGCAACAGCAGAAGTTGGGTTTCTTTTAATGTAGTTCACGAATATATTTTGTAGCTTCTCATACATGGATATCACCCATTACAAGGGGAGAGGTACCAGAGGCAAGGCAGGGTCATAGTGCAGCACTTGTGGATAAAAGGCTGTTCATATTTGGTGGGTATGGAAAATCTCCTGATAATGGTGATGAAGTATATTACAATGATCTCTTCATATTGAACACAGGTGCGCTTTTTTTAAAAGTCGACATTTCTTATTTGCCTGTAGTCCCCATTGACATCTATTTGTGAAATTTCCCTGTCTGTGCATATGAGAGCTGGGTTAAAGACTTTACTTTCCTTGAATGTCGTGTCCTCCAATTTATCAAAGTACTATACTTGTAGCATGCGTCATCAGTTACCACTGCTTGTTAAATATTTATTGATTTAGATTGGTTAGTTCAGTATTCTATCTTCCTTGGGTAGACGAACATACTAGTTAATGCATTTCCTTCTGATAATCTTCAGAGACATTTGTATGGAATAAGGCCATGATGACTAGTATCCCTCCTTCACCACGTCATACCCATAGCTGCTCAACTTGGAAGAACAAAATGATTTTGATTGGTGGTGAAGATGGACATGATAACCATTTGTCTGATGTCCATATTCTCGATGCAGGTTTACTGTCTACTGTAGCCTTTATTAGTTTACCTGAATAGTGGTTTCTTGCTTTTTTCTCTCAACGAATATCCTCTTTTTACTAGTCTTTTGGCCTTTCTGTATTTTGTTAGATACCCTCATGTGGAAGGAGCTGAATACCACTGGCCACATGCTACCCCCTCGTGCTGGATATTTGACTATTACTTTTGGGAGGTTTCTGTTGGTTTATGGGGGATATACAGAGGCCCAAAAGCCATATGATGACATGTATCTGCTTGATGTTGGTAAGTACTTTTTGCTCCATATATGCTTTCTAAATGTCTGCCACAGAGATCATGCAGATATATGCATTTGCTGATTTGTAATATTGACAGACTCAAATTGCTATTTCTCACATTCTTACTGGCCTGTTTTATATGAAGCCTGTGTTGGTTAATATATTTCTAGGCAATGCTTTGTTGATTGCAGTTATAAATCTCAAGTATATTTCTTTTCTTTTGAGATGCGAGCGGTACATTGGAGTGCTAGATGAACTTCTGCTTCAAGAATAGGGCCTTTTTCCTTGTCCATCCAATTTCATATCCAATGATTAGTTAACTTTGCTCAATCATTCATGTATTTGGAAAAAAATAAAAACTTTGAGCTGATATCTATTGCTTCTTTTAATTTTTTCCTATTCCTTTGTATGCCTTGGAAAAGCAAGGGAATGTTGCTTTTGTTCCTTCGACTTAAAATGCAAGTCCTCATGTTCTTTATCTCTTTTGCTTGACTGTTACCATGATTTTGCAGAATCTGCGACATGGTCCACAGTGACTACTGCAGGTGCTGGACCTTCTGCCAGATTTTCCATGGCTGGGGACTGTCTGGATCCTGTAAGGAGTGGGGTTCTCGTCTTTGTGGGTGGTTGCAATGGAAATCTCGAGGCTCTTGACGATATGTATTACTTACACACAGGTTCAAATTATATCTTGTCGACATTCTTTTGATAGTTTATGTTGATTATCAGGTTTTCATTACCCAATATGTTTACCTGAGTCTATTTCCTATATCATATCTAGGACTCACTAGAGAACACAAGCGAAGGCTAGACAAGCAACCCTTGAGGAAAAAACTGAAGCTGAAGTGCCAAGAACAAAATCTGACTCTAGGACATGATAAAGATTTGGTGCAAGTTGGTGTATCCACAAGCTCATATCGACCTGTGCCGCAATCAATCTATGGTCAGCCAGGTCAGGCCCTGATATATGTTTACTTCCATGTTCTTAAATGACAGTTGCCGGTGGAAAAAATTGCTGTGGAGATAGATCTATTTAATTCGATTCTACATTGGTTTATGTAGACTAGAAACTATCTTTCATGATTCCAATTGTCTCCAGTTCTGTAATCTTCTCCTTTGTTACTTCTGGGTCATCGATTGTGTGTTACCCCACTATTCCTTCCAGCACATGATTATGAGATTGTATAAGTATTGTGGCTGTGGTTGTGTGCTGGGGTGGGGGGGAGGGGGGTTGGGGTTTGTAAATCTGCTTAACTTTTTGTAGAAAAGAATATGTATTTTCACATATCATCAAGTGATTACATGGTATGTATATATAGGAATAGAAGATCTAAATTAGGTGAGAAAATCAAGAATAGAGGACCTAATCTCTGTCAGTGGCTAATTTACAGCTAACGGAATCAGATCACATAATCAAATCAAATCAAATACTATCACATAATATCCTAAAAGATTTGGGAGAGATTATAGGAGATTTTCCAACACTCCCCCTCAAGTTGGTGAGTGAATACCTTTCATGCCCAACTTGCTGATAATCTCCTGAAATCTCGACACTGGTAGACCTTTGGTCAGTACATCTGCTAGCTGATCTTTGCTAGGAGTGTAGGGAGTACTGATCAAACCAGATTCAAGCTTCTCCTTTATAAAATGCCTGTCTATCTCAATATGCTTGGTTCGATCATGCTGAACTAGATTGTGAGCAATGTTGATTGCTGATTTATTATCACAATAAAGTCTCATAGTTCCTTCGTGTTCTACTTTGAGGTCTTCAATGACAATCCTGAGCCACAAAAGTTCGCATATCCCATTCGCCATCGCCCTGAATTCAGCTTTAGCACTCGATTTAGAAACCACATTTTGTTTTTTACTCCTCCAAGTGACAAGATTTCCCCCTAGAAAAGTGCAATAGCCAGATGTGGACCTTCTATCTATTGGTGACCCAGCATAATCTACATCGGTATAGACTTCAAGATTCAACTTGTCACCCCTTTTAAATAGAATACCTTTTCCAGGAGTAGCTTTGAGCTAGTGAAGAATCCGGTAGACAGCTTGCATATGTTCTTCTTTAGGATCATGCATGAACTGACTTGCAACTTCGACAACATAGGCTATGTCTGGCCTAGTATGAGATAGATAAATAAGTCTTCCTACTAACCTTTGATATCTCCCTCTATCAACAATGCCACTCTCTCCATGTCCATCCATTTTATGGTTTGCATTAATAGGAGTGCTCACCGCCTTGCTATTGAGACATCATGTTTCCTTGAGAAGATCAAGTACATACTTCCTTTGAGATATCAAAATACCTTTATTAGAGTAGGCCACCTCAATACCAAGGAAGTATCTCAACTTTCCAAGGTCCTTGATCTCGAATTGTTGAGCAAGATTGCTCTTAAGAGAATTTTGTTCAGCTTTATCATTACCAGTCACAACTATATCATCTACATATACAGGTAGAGTTGTGACCATACCTTCATTTGAATGTTTGATGAAGAGGGTGTGATCCCCTCTACTCTGCTTGTAACCTATCTCAAGCATTGCCTTCGTGAACCATTCAAACCAAGCTCTTGGGGACTGTTTGAGACCATATAGAGCCTTTTTAAGTCAACACACCTGATTGTTTCCAAAATCCTTATCAAAACCTGGCGGAGGCTCCATAAAGACTTCTTCCTCCAAATCTCCATGTAGAAATGCGTTCTTCACATCAAATTGCTGCAAAGACCAATCAAATTAGCTGCAAAAGTCTCCTGATAATCCACCCCATAGGTTTGGGTTATCCCTTTGCAGCCAACCTTGCTTTATACCTCTCCAAGGTGCCATCAACTTTGTACTTAAGGGTATAAACCCATTTACATCCCACTAGTTACTTACCTTTGGGTAAAGTCACAACTTCCCATGTATCATTCTTCTTCAATGCATTCATTTCCTCTATCATAGCTTGTATCCAATTCCTATCCTCAAAAGCTTCATGTACCGAGTTAGGAACAGTAATTGAATCAAGAGCAGTAACAAAGGCTTTGTGTTGAGTAGATAGACTATGGTATGACACAAATTGGGAGATAGGGTGTTGGGTACATTTCCTGGTAGCTTTTCTTGAGGCAATAGGTAAATCCAAATCACTTGACTCAGGTTCATTAGAAGAAATGTAAGGGTGAGTGATTTCATTACCTGATAATAGTTTGCATAACGGGACTTGATTCAGTTCCGGATTGAGCTTCGTCCTTCTTGAGTAAACTTGCAGTTTGGTTGGTTCATTCTTAGGAGGACTAGATGAAGATGATGATGAACTAGGCAAAGGACTTGACGGGGAACTAGGACCAGTCAAAGGACTTAATGGACTTGATGAAGGACTAGGTGGACTAAGAGGGCTAGGACTTGATAGAAATGGTGAAGGAGACGAAGTTGGATTGGACGAAGTAGGATTGAGCGACGCACTAGTTCAAACCCACTATCTTCATCAAACCCACTATCTTCATTAGGAGTCTCCCCCTGAAGATAGTGGTGGGAAGTAAAAAATGATTGGTTTTCATTAAAAGTGACATCCATAGAGATAAAAACTCGACGTGTCAAAGGGTCATAACATTTATAGCCTTTTTGAGTATTAGAATACCCAATAAAGGCACACTTTAGAGCACGAGGGTCAAGTTTGTTTCCGTTGTGATTATGAATATGCACAAATGCAACACAACCAAAGACTCGAGGAGAAATGTGGTATTTATGGGAGACATAAGGATAAAAGATAGACAGGAGTTGTAAGGGACTTCTATTTCCTAAGGTTTTGGAAGGAACCTGATTTATAAGATATGCTGAAGTTAAAACAGCTTCCCCCCAAAAATGCTTGGGAACAGACATTTGAAAGAGAAGAGCCCAAGTAACATTTAAGAGGTGCCTATTTTTCCTTTCGGCTACTCCATTTTGTTGAGGGATATCAACACAAGAAGACTCGTGAATAATACCTTGAGTTTGGAAAAAATGGTCAAGATACTGATTGAAATATTCTTTCCCATTATTAGACCTAAGTCTCCTAATTGACACCCCAAATTGATTGACTATCATCTTATGAAAGTTCTGAAAAATATATTGAACATTAGATTTGTCTTTCATAAGATATAGCCATGTAGTTCGAGTACAATCATCAATAAAAGAGACAAACCACTTGGCTCCTGTAAAATTAGCAGTTCTAGATGGACCCCATATATTAGTATGGATAAGAGAGAATGGTGTTGAAACTCTAGCAATATTATTCGAAGGAAATGAAACACGATGATATTTTGCGAGTTCACAAATTTCACAATGAAGATTTTCAATAGCAACGTCTTTAAAAATGGAAGGAAACATAGTCCTAAGAAGACTAAACGGTGGATGTCCTAATCAAAAATAGTGAAGCCAAATCTGAGATAAGTGGATAGAATTACAAGAGTTGTAAGAGGTCTTATATACCACAAGAGACCAACCACTTCTGCTCGAATCCTCAAGGTAGTAGAGCCCATTCCGTTCCTTAGCAAATTCAATCGTCCTCCCTATTTTTAGGTCCTGCAAAATGCAATGATTAGTAGAGAAAAGCACCTTACAATTCAGATTTTTGGTAAGTTGGTGAATGGAAAGGAGATCGGTGGATAGCTTAGGAACATGGACATTGTTAAGTTTAAGTGAGGGATTTAGAATTATGGTTCCTTGGCCAGCTACAGTAACAGGAGATCCATTTGCTATGGTAATACTCCTATTTCCTGGTAATGGTTTATAAGTTTCAAATTTAGTGGGATCACGTGTCATATGGTTAGTTGCTCCTGAATCAAGAATCCATGAATTATGGTACTGAGAAGCTGTTGAGTTTTCGGAAATTAGACACGCACCTAACTGAACCAATGAACACATATCAGAAGACTTAGATAGGGAGTCAAGGAGAGCCCTGATTTTACCAACTTCTTCTCTGTTAAATATCTCCTCATTGACAGGTTTGTATTGGACCATCAGAGCAGCTTCACCTTCACTGGTCATGTGCGCTTGCGGCTGTCTTTTAGCTCTGCTGAGCACCTGCGTTCTTCCATGAAGCTTGAAGCAATTTTCTCTTGTATGGCGGGGTTTCTTGCAAAAACTGCACCATAAACCTTCACTGCCTGTTGTCTTAATCGGATAAGGTCTCTTGTTTTTGCAAGGATTTGTTTCCTCCTTAATTGCTTTCATGGCGGATCCTTCGCTGTGTTGGTTTTCAAGTATTACGATTCTTTGGCTTTCTTCTCCTCTTACGGTAGAAAAAACTTCATTCAAGGATGGCAGCCGCTTCTTTTCGAGAATCCGAACTCGAATCTGGTCAAAGTTTGCATTCAGACCTACCAAAAACTCAAAGATCCTATCTCTCTCCATATGGTTTTGGAGAGTATTAGTGTCTTCAAGACACCTCATCTAGATATTCAGATTGTGATCTATTTCATGCCAAAGACCTCTCATCAGATTGTAGTATTCTGTAATGGAACGATTACCTTGTTTTGTTGTTGAAGCCTTTGTCTTGAATTCATATATTACTACTGCATCTTGGACTTTCGAATAAGACTGATGAACAGCCTCCCATATCTCCATGGTAGTAGGGAGAAACATGTAGTTTGTGCTAATTCCAGGTTGCATTGAGCTCCACAACCATGACAGAATTGAGGAATCTTCTTCATCCCATGTCTGAAACTTGGGATCACCTTGTCCTGGACCAGTGCCTTCTAGATGACTAAGCTTCCCTCTTCCTTTAAGAAATGTCCTCACAATCTGTGCTTACGGAAGATAATTTTTCCCATCTAATCGGTACTCCTTCATCTTGGGAAAATCTCCAATCAATGAGTTGGATTGATTTTGAAAAGAGGACCCAGTTTGGCCGGAGATAGCCTTCCTTGAATCTTCCATTCCAGCGACTTTAAGGACAGATTATAGGAGGAGACTAAGAAGGGATCGAGAGACAAGGGTGGTTATCACACAGTTGAAGGCCAGCAATAAGGCTAGTTAAGTCAGCAATAAGGTTGAAACAGAACAGCAATGATAAGGCTGAAAAAAAAGAGGCTGCAATGAAGCAGCAGTAGAGAAGAAGAAATAGAGGCAAGAAATACATATCAGAAAACTAGGCTTTGATACCATGTAGAAAAGAATATGTATTTTCACATATCATCATCAAGTGATTAAATGGTATATAAATACAGGAATAGAAGATCTAAATTAGGTGAGAAAATTAAGAATAGATGACCTAATCTCTGTCAGTAGCTAATTTACAGCTAACGGAATCAGATCACATAATCAAATCAAATCAAATAATATCACATAATATCCTAAAAGATTTGGGAGAGATTATAGGAGATTTTCCAACACTTTTGTATATTTAACCTGTGCCTTGGTAAGAAGTGGCAACATGATTTATGATATATTCTGACCTCATTTTTGCATGTCTCTGCACAGTCTCTACACTTATGGATTGAATGCCTTCAACCGACCTAACCAAATCCAAAGCCTCCTTGACCAACCAAAGTGTATCCATAAATCATCAACAGATTTCGTTTCCTTGTTGTAGAGACAACACAAAATCTGACCTCATCATCGCATGTTATATAAAGTCAGTTTCTTCCCCAAGGTGCTTCACAAGCAAAAATCAAATAAAAGTTTCATCCATATCAATCTTCAAGGGAATCATCCTTTCCTTTCTCCTCCTTTTTCATGCACCAGCGATAAGATACATGGTGAACACCTTTTTTTTGGTCAATGACCATTTTACAGAATCAATACTCTTAAGGTTCACCTTTGCATCCACTACAACATAGAAAGAAATCAGACACTTCCTACGACTCCCTATTATTAATGTTTGCAATCAATTCGACATCCCAAATGATTTTGCCATTTGCCTGACTCATCCAAGATTGAACGATCGTTTCTTTGTTGCTTGTCATTCTGATTAAGCTATGAAACTGTCTTTGAAGGTGTTGATGAGAACCAATCAAAATGCCAAAATAGAATAGAACTCCCACTAAGGTATGAATAGAATAATTTTCATAGAAGAATCCTAGAGTTGCTTTTCCATTTCCAGACTCCCTTCCCATGTTGACCCTTCCCAAACTTTGAGATCCATTCTCTCCGCTTTGTGTGTATTTTTCTGTTATGACTTGTCTGAGTTGTCTCCAGATGTGGCTCTTGCCATTTAAATGTCTTCAGAGCCATTTTCAGACAAAGCATTGTTACAACAGGACCAAGATCATACTCCTAAACTAGATCTAGATATAAATAAATTGACCGGACCAGATATCACCAAGTGATATTTTTATCTTTCCTCTGTTCTGCCCCACGAGAACTTCCTCTGAATATCCTCTGAGCTGGGATAGGAAAGAGAGAAAGAAAGTACACTAGCAAGCTCAAGTGCCATTGATTAGTGTGGTTTTTCCATCCTTGGAAAGATAAGGCTTTGCCATCCCATGAGGCTTTTTTCAAGATTCTCAACGATTGGATTCCTCATCAATTTGTCTGAGCTTTTCCCCTAGTGTCAGTTTCTAAATTAGAGTTAGAACTAGTAGAGTTACCTGGTGCTTAGGCATAGTATAGTGATATTGTGAATTTGCTGGACATATTCGGAACAACTTCGCCAAAACTATATTGAAAGGGAGAGTCATAACTGATTTCATTGCTATATCAACACTACTTCATTCTAATTGTTTCAACTCTATCAAACAATATGTAGACCCCAAGGATAAGTCTTGTGTCCATAAACACTTTTTTAGTTAACTTTAACCAGAAATTCATCTATCTAGCTCCAAAATATCTAGACCATGGGTGTGTAGATATAAATTCATTTGTTGAATTTCGAGAAGGTTGTTTGACCAAAAGAATACTAAAAATAAGGTCATTGCAGAGAGAGAGGGAGAGAGAGGGAGAGGGAGCGGGAGAGGGAGGGAGGGAGGGAGCGAGAGAGAGAGAGAGAGAGAGAGAGAGAGAGAGAGGCGAGGGAGAGGGAGGGGGAGAGAGGGAGGGAGTGAGGGAGAGAGAGAGAGAGAGCGAGCGAGGGAGAGGGGGAGAGAGAGAGAGAGAGAGTGCGAGAGATATATTCTCAAGGAATTTCGAGAAGGTTGCATGCATTACTTGTCTAGAAGAAACATTAAAGGAAACTTTGTTTATTTTTAGTTTTTATTTTAACCTTATTTAAGTATTTAAATGCCCTATTCGTCATTGAGGTAATGTAATAAGAACTTGTATTGTAGGGAAACTCAATATTCGGTCATTTTTTGAACCAAAGTACGGCGTCATTGAGTTCTCAAACTTGTTTGCTATCCTAGTATAAGCGTGCATGACCTATGTTGCTAATGTGGGGCATAACTTGCGGTCATTCTTGGATGCTGCCATACCCCTGGTTTCTAAAGAGGCTACTTTCATGACTCGAACCCGTGATCTAGGTGACATCTACGTATTTACATTTTTGATCAAATCTATGTATTCACTTTAAGTAAATGGATACGATCTCATTGTAGGTTTCTTTCCATGTAAAAATCTTTATTTCAAAAACGGACAAAATCACCATATTCAATACCAAATCACCATATTGAATACCAAATCACCGTATTCAATACAAAATCAGGAAATTTTCTTAAAAAATGTCAAGATATTTCCATGTGGCCGAAGGTTTTGTCAAGTAATTAAAATTTCCATGAAGCAGAGCCAAGTGCCTGTTTTTACATTCTTTCCCTTGCTATTATATATAGATATAGATCTCTCGCTGAAGTTTTCACTTATCTGGAGATTGTGGGTTATGGCCGTGATATAGTTATTTGCAAATGGTGTACGATCGCCAAAACTCTGTTACTCTTGGTTCAAATATTTGTTTGCCTTGGAGAGTTCTCATTACTTGGGTGAATAACTATGAGCACCTGTGTCAGAGTCGACAGGCTATTAATTTCCCCCAACAACTATTGCAAATCAATGGACCTTTGTCCGAATATTTTGTCAAGTAAGCAAAATGTTCATCAAGTAGAAGCCAAGTGCCTGTTTTACTTGTTTTTGCTTGCTTTATTATTATTAAATTTAGATGTAGATCTCTCACTGGAGTTTTTAGTTATTTAGAAATTAAAGGATTATGGACGTGATACTGTTTTCTTGAATTGCTTGCATGTGCCAAACCATAAGTAGCTATGGACTTTTAATGCAGGTGCTCAAGGTAATCCATATAAGCAATCGATCCCTGTCCGAGGCAAACAAATATTTGAAGCAAGACTGACGGAGAATTTTGGTGATCGATACACCATTGAAACCATCATAGATGGAAAACCTCTCCGGGGAATTTTATTTTCCAGTAAGCCTAGCACTCTTCCTATAACTTTTTCGAGCTCCAGCAGGTGAGTCTTTTGCTTTTCCCATTAGTGGCTCGATTTTACTTAACAAATGTTGGTTTAGTTCTGATTCTCTATTCTTGTAGCGGGAGAACAAGCGATGGAGATCCAAGTACTGTTACAAAAAATGGTGATTAGAACTGTGAGTTAATCCTCGATTGGATCTAGGCAAACGATTGATACGTTGTAGTGTTTAAAGCATGATTCCATCAAATATTAAAAAGAAGTATCTTCTGCAATCATAATATCAAGCGTGCTGATTTCTTCGTATTACTTAACAATTGTGAACATTAAGATCTGTGCGTCAATGTGACACCGCATTATTAGTGACGCTGTATCACTGATATACATTCTCCTAATTTAGGACTCGGAATAGTTTGTAAAGAGATGCCCTTGGCAATGGTCAGGAATGAGCAGTCTTGCTAATATAGCAGCATGAGCATACTAATTCTGAATTTAGAATAGCTTGCAACTTGTGAATTGTCCTTTTAAATAATAGAGATCACACATTATGGCTCTGTAACTTGTCAAGTTACCCACAGAGTGTTGGCTTTGTTGTTAAATAGAAAAAAAAAAGAGTCTGTTAGTGAATGAGCGTCAGAAATTGTCCTCTGCCATCCAAGGAAATTTTCTGAACCTGTCGTGTACAATGTGTGTGTGAACTTGTACAATTGTTTTGGACCGACGAGCCTGGAGTTGTAATCCTATATTTTTGGTTGGTTCAGGGAGACGATGGGATATCGGGATCGGCTCACTTGAAAGGAGCTGCTCTTGCAGCTATTACATGGGCCCTACTCAGGAAAGGGTGGTTTTAAATCTTTGGCTTCTCATGTTGATTTCGGCACGGACAACTGATTTTTTTTTACCTGTTCTGCTTCTTCATTTTTATGAACCGGGTCTCAAGGTGATTGCCTCCAAGGTGTTGCTGAAAACATATATAGCAACTAGCAGAAACGGCTCCGTCAGATTTGTCAAATGCTGAAAGAGATGACATGACAATGGATGACGATCTCTTTTATTTGTGTGGAGGCATGTGCACCATGACTGCCATGGCACTAGCATTACTGATATACACTATTAGACAATCTTTGCACAATTCAAAGTTGACAATAGCTCTTAGATGTCGCTGGTATATGTTTGCTGCATGCAAGGCCTGAAATATTTGCAGAGATCTTTTTTGATTCTGCACTGGGAAGTATGAGCCTAATAGTCATTGTTGCTCACTCTGTTAGCAGAGCACTTTGATGTGGGGGTATAGGTCAAGATGGTCAATAGTGCAGGTTGTACAAGGATATGCAAAGAATATTTATTTATCTTGTAGTGAGCTTCTCCTGCAACTGTCATATTTCTTGGAAGTTCTTCCCAAAGCATGGTTATTTACATGGGTCTGTTTTATAGAAGGGAAAAAGCCACCAAAAACTCCAAACTTTACCCAAAGTGATAAATTTATCCCAAACTTTTTTTTGTGACATGAAAAACCCTGAAGTTTGCTAACCGCGATACATTTACCCCAAACTTTTATTTGTGACACAAAAAACCCTGAACTTTCATTTGTGTGACACATTTACCCCAAATCATAGGGGCATTTTGGTCTTTTTATTTTTATTTTTAACTTTTTAACTTTTTTTATTTGTTTTTTCTTCCCTCCGCGGGCGTCCGGCGAGGGCTGCCCTCGCCGGCATCGGGCGAGGGCTCCGCCATGGCCAGTGGAGGGAAGAGAGAAGAAAAAAATTAAAAAAAAAAGAAAAATAAAAAACAGAAAAATAAGACGAAAATGCCCTTAATGGGGTAAATGTGTCACAGTTTGCAAAGTTTGGAGTTTTTCATGTCACAAAAAAAGTTTGGGGTAGATTTGTCACTTTTGGCAAAGTTTTGGGTTTTTAGTGGCTTTTTCCAAACATATAACCATTCTCAGAAAAGCTATATTCACACATTTTTTATAGAAAAAAAATAATGTTTTCCTTTGCTTACAGATGATTATTATTCATCTATGCATCAAATTCCTAGGGTTTGAAACACGGGATTCAGGTTCTGTAATTGGTCTTCTTATAGTCCTTGTGCCTTACCCTGGTGCTTTCTGTTTGCGCAAAACCATATGAATGTCTACACTGAATCATACTACAATAGAAATGGTAAATGCTAGTGAATCATGTATTTGCGATAATCTCTGATTATTTTTTGCTGAAAGGGAATGGCTGATAAACAGTAATTATTGAACCATATTTTTCGAAGTTTTCAACTATTAGTATGATTGGTGTGGTATAGCCACGGATATCACCTAAATTTAAATTTGTTTGATTTTGCAAGTGTATGATGTTCACAATTTATAATCCACGTATCACAAGAGTAATTGGAGGAAGTGTCATCAATTGTCATCAGTTGTGGTTGGACAAAAATATTGCTTATAAACTAGATATAACTATTTAATGTCAATTGCGCTTTACATGATATTTAGAGTTTAGGTGGGTTGTCCAAATTTTTATTCCTGTAATCAAATGTTGCAATTATCATAACTATTTTACACGAAATACTGACCTCTTATGAAATTACAATGTATATGGTCATATATCTTATTCAAATTTCCATATTCAATTCTTGAAGAGAGTATAAAGAAAAAAAAATTCATAAAATTAATGTACGATAAACGTATCGACATTCTTTTGAAGAATTGCGATTGAAAATCTTACGATGAGCTGCCCATGTTTAACCTCTTATGGGGTAACTGCTGCACCCATAAATAGTTCATAAAGGCACATTGGTCGAGAAATACTTGCATGCACTCTTCAAGAACATTTATAGCATCCTGCAAGTTTCTTGCATACTACCAAATGCAGCCTAAGCATTTAAACATCTCTCTTTGTATGCCGAAGTTGTAGCTTTTCTTGAGAAAATTACTTATCCAAGCACGACAAATATGTCGGAGGCATCATAGTACTTGGCATTGAAATGCCTCTCTGAAAATAGGTTGAGCTCAACATTATACCAGTATTTCTCTATTTCTTTCCTAATAGCTCAAGGAGGTGATAGCATGATTTACCTTACACAAGAGACCTTGCAGAAGAAGTCGTCCACTAGATAGATACATTTTTAAACTCTTATGTTTCGCGTTTTCTTAATTTTATTAGTTAAATATTAAGTATGAACATCGATTCAATACAATAGATTTTGCTTTTACTATTATAGAAATCATAACCTAAAATATACTTAATGAAAATATCATGACATTCATAAAAACAAAAGGTAAAAGTGATAAAAAGACATCACACGTTTTTTATTTGTTTAGGAAATAGATTGGAATGAAAAGATTATCTAAAATTTGGTTAATGGTGTGATTATGAAATCTCCTTAATAGCATTGTGAATTTTGGATTTTTTGATTGGGAATATGCCTTGGTGAAAATAAATAAATAAAAAAACTTTGGCCAAAGTTTGCTCTCCTTAACTTTTGCTCCCATCCATATATATACATATATATACCCAGACACATAGGATCCCGATTCTTGGAATCGAGCAATGTTATTGCATGAATCGATAATCAGTTATTCCCCCAATTTCATCTTTTTAATTTTACTAACAATTAATCACTTGAGAAAATTGTTTAAAATTAAAACCTTCAAAAATATTTAGTTACCAAAATAATTTCATTTTTCTTTATCCTTAATCTAATAATGTACTTCAAACTTTTTATGCTTACTAAAGCATGCGAGCTAAAAGGGAAATTTCTAAATTCCAATGACAAAATGCATATTCTTTGTTACCTTATCCTTCAATTGATAATTTTAATATTGAATTAGATGGCATACTTTTCTTGTCGGATTCGGCTTTGACAATGCTACCCCTGGAACAACTTTATAAATTGGGCAATTTTTCCTAATACGATCCTTCTTGATCTTATTCTAAAGGGCCAAACAAGGTATTATAAAAATTCTTCATACTCGACAATGTTTTGGTAGGAGAGAAGGAAAAAAGAAAAGAAAAGCTCTTGCGTCCCGTCCCAAAAATCAATCTTTCAAAACGGCTCTCCACAAAAGACTCAGTTCTTGCCCCTTCGTGGACATTGGTTCAGGTGTTATATGATCTGCCCTCTGCATGACACCAAAGATAGACCCCCTGGATCCTTGAAGCCCCAGTCGTCTTCTCAAGCTTTGAAATCCTACTCTTTTCTTTGAAATGCTTTCACTTTCTTGCGCTTTCTTGGCCCCTTTTGTTGCCGTTTGATATTCCCGGAAAAGAAAAATGAGGTGGGAGAGAGCCCTGTTGCCTCAAGCCCAGGAACCAGAGCAGAGCAGAGAAGAGGCGGGTGGCTCCAAAAAGAGGTGGGGCCACACTTGCAACGCCATCAAAAGAGGGAGGTTTCTCTACGTTTTCGGTGGCTCTGGCAAAGACAATTGCCAGACGACACTGGTGGGTCTTGGAGTTCACCTTCTGGAGATTCTGGTTTTCCTTCGAAGTTGAGCAGCTATGGCAATGGCGTGGTGAAGGGGGGATAGCAGTTGTCATAGCCTTATTCCATACAAATGTCCCTGTAGATTATGAGATGGAAGAGCATGAACTAGCATGTTTGTCTACCTAAGGAAATGCACTATGACCCTGCCTTGCCTCTGGTCCCTCTCCCCTTGTAATGGGTGATATCCATGTATGAGAAGCTAGAAAACAGATTCGTGAACTACACTAAAAAGAACCCAACTTCTTCTATTTAAAGTATAATGAAAAGATGCACAGATTATTAGTAGACGAGACCGTATGGCTGCACCATGGGCAAAAGGAGATGGTAAATGTAACTTACAAGTGTCTAGTATATGCAAATCCCTAGGAGAGTTCTGTAAGAATTTTCCTAGTTTGGGCCACATTAATTAAGATTATAATTATCCGTTTTACGGAATTGATCTAATAAAGCGAGATATAAAGTTTCCTAACAGTCAAATATGGGCTTGGCTTGTGTGGGCTGAATTGGGCCCGGCCCGTGATAAGAGGGCCCGTCCAAATTCTATAAATATGCTAAAGGTCCCTCCTTCTAGCCCTCTCTTGTTTTCAATACAAGAACAAATACTCTCTCTCTCACATAAGGAACCAAGTGAGAGCCCTACTTATCAAGCCAAGGTATTGAGGGAATAGGGAGAAGATCTTCAGCGCAATAGACACGGATTGCTGTCGCTTAGCTTCAACAAAACATGGATCACAAATCAGGTGCACAAATTTCTGAGCTTCTAGCTATGTCGGTCCTCGGTTGCCGTTCCAGCGGCCTTACATTTGGTATCAGAGCAAAACATAGACTAGAACTTGGTTGATTTGCCCGTCTTGAAGAATTTATCCGCATGAAACTTGATTTCAACCGTATATTCGGGTTAATCTTGTTGAGCCGAGTCCTTCATGTCTGTTATGCCTCTCGCCGAACCCAAATCAGCCGCCTATGGTCATTTTCGGACTTGACCCGAGCTCGAAAGGGTTCTGCTTGTTCTTTCGTGTTTTTGATCCGATGAAAGTGAAATTTTATTACATAAACATATTCTACTCATCAATACGAGAAAAATGGTGGGTATATCGTCGTCAGACGATGCCGGAAAACCCCTCACGCGCCGACACGCGCCCAGGCGGTGCTGCGAGTCGGCGGCACGCGCCGCCGCGCGACCTCACGCGCGCGCACGCGCGCGCACGCGCGCACGTGCGAGCCAGCGCGTCGGCCGCCTTAGCTGGCATGACGTCATCCATGACGTCATCCACCGCCTTAGTCACCGACATGGACAGGTGTCCGGATGACGTCATGGTGACGTCGAGTAAACCGCCACGTGGGCGTGTGACGTCACGGATGACGTCACCTAGGACCCGACCCGGTTTGACCGGGTTGACCCGACCCGTGTTGACCGGGTTGACTCGACCCGGTTTGACCGGGTTGACCCGACTGTGTTGACCGGGTTGACCCGACCCGTTTGACCGGGTTGACCCGACCCGGTGACCGGGGTTGACCGTTGACCGGTCGGACCGTTGACCGGTTCGACCCGTTGACCGGTCGGACCGTTGACCGGTTCGACCCGTTGACCGGTCGGACCGGCCGGGCCGCTTCCGCGTAGCGCGTGTGGCTCACGCGCCGCACACTCTAGCGGCGCGTGAGGGCGCGTGTGAAGTCCGTTTGGCGCGTGGATGATATGTACGTGCTCGTATGTGAATTTCCTATCTTGTGATATGATTATTTTCATGTTTTGATGTTTTTAAAGATATGAAAATGCATGTGAAACCCTAAGGTACGTGATTTTGAGGGTATTTTTGCGTAATTTTCATGTATTTCTCTATGGTTTTGGAAATACAATTGCATGCTTATGATTACATCATCACTTGAGGAATATGTGTGGTGTTGATTTATTATTAGCATGTATTAATGAACAGAGCAATACAATTAGCATGACATGTGATTTTAGTGACATACAGCCCCCGTCATCAAGTCTAAAATCACTTTTGAAAGGTGTATGTGAGTCATAAAGTTATATCCTGATATGAGAAAGTTTCAATGATTCAATTGGGTTGTGACCGCCAAAGTGGCACACTTGATTGAATTTGAGAAACGTCGGTCTTGTATTATGATGGGATGTCTCCTGTTCTAATGCGTGGTCACACTCCCAAATGAGGTAATTGTGTATTAGTTCATGGAGGGAAGCATGTACAGCATATGGTTAAAAAGTGACTAACCTTAGTGGTTCATACACCCAAAGGTGGTGACTTCGCGAAAGGTTAGAATATATTTTCATGGACCGCTGTCATGTGAAGAGTATACAATTGCATGTCATGTATTCTGCCCAAAGGTGTTTATATGATGATGTATGTAGCTCTTGAGATGTGTGTTAAGCACTCACATGATGCTGATTATATGTATTGCTTGTATAAACAGTCACCTTCTGTGAATGGCAATTCCATTGCTATTGAGGTTCTTCTTGGATCAAACTTCAAGAGATGGAGAGAGGATTTTCAGTTTGGTATGGAGTTGGCAGATGTTCATGTTGCTCTCACTGAAAATAGGCCGGCGGACCTTGCGATGATAGTACGAAGTCCGAAAGTACGTTTTGCTGCATGGGAAAAGAGTAACATAATCGCTTGCTCATTATGAAAAGGTCAATTCGGGAGCATTTGTTGAGTGGCTTGCCATCCGATTGTACTTGTTAAGGATATGATGGAAGCCTTGGAGGCTAGGTATCGTGTCTCTTCCAATGCTGAGATTGGTACACTTATGCAATTGCTGTTTAATATGAAATATGATGGTTCGACCGGAGTTAGAGATTATGTACGAGAATGGTAGATCTTCATCAAAACTTCGAATTCTTCGAGTTGATATCCCTGAAACTTGCATAGTGCATCGGGCATTGAATACTCTTCCTCCCGACTTTGGAATTATCAAGACAAACTATAGTTCGCAAAATGAGGCTTGGTCAATCAATGACCTCATAGTCGAGTGGTGGCGAGAGGAAGAGAAACGAAGAAAGAAAGAGGGCATCTTGCCTTGTATGCCTCTAGTTACGCCAGCGAAAGGGTAAATGGATTGCACATCCTAGAGGAAATCCTAAAGCTATAGGTGTTTTTAACAATATAGCTCCTAAGAGAGGAAATCCTGAAGCTGCTGGCCCATCCACTTCTATGGCTCCTAGAAAGGCACCTTTTAAAAGGGAAGGTGTTCTTTGCTACTTTTGTAGGAAGAGGGGACACATAAAGAAACACTGCGATAAATATAAAGCTTGGTTGTCCGAGAAATGAGCATAAAGGTAATGATTCTTTGGCACTTGTTTGTGAATCCAACCTATCTGAAGCCCCATCCAGTTCTTGGTGGCTAGATAGTGGTGCAACTAATCATGTTGCATTTACCATACAGGGATTCAAAAACAGAAGGATGCCAAATCAGGATGAATCAAAGCTCACTGTGGGAAACAATGAAAAGATCGACGTTGAGTTCGTGGGAGATGTCTTTTTGGTGTTAGATACTGGTTTTAATATGATATTAAGAAACACTTTTTATGTACCTTCCTTTAGACGGAACTTAGTTTCCGTATCATGTTTGGATAAGTGTGGTTACTCTTTTGAAATAAAGAACAAGTATTGTATCTATGTTCTTTAGCTCAAATAAGGTTGGGTGCTGCATCATGTCCAATGGATTGTACAGTTTGTGTTTATCTCCCAATGATATATACGTCGCTAATACTGTTGAAAATATTGTTTCCAAAAGACCTCTACCTAAGGAACAGTCTTATACATTATGGCATAAACGACTGGGTCATATATCTAAAGAAAGAGTAGAAAGGCTGATAAAGACAAACATCTTACCTACTCTTAAAGGTGACCTAGAAACTTGTATAGACTTTGTAGAGGAAAGATGACTAAGATAAAGAAGAAAACCGCAGTTCGAAGTTACGGATTACTAGAAGTCATTCACACCGATATCAAAGTGGACCCTATGCTGCAACCTTGTGTAGAAAAGTTTATTTCATCACGTTTATTGATGACTTTTCTCGATATGGTTACCTTTACTGATTAAGGAAAAGTCTGAATCCCTTGACAAATTCAAGACTTTTCGGACTGAAGTTGAGAAACTTGATTAGGAAAGGTAATAAAGGTGGTGAGATCGATCGAGGTGGAGAATATTATGGTAGACATGGAAATGTTGGGCAAATTAAAGGACCATTTGCTAAATACCTAGAGGATTCTGGGATAGTAGCTCGATTCACTATGCCCGGAAGTCCCGAACAGAATGGTGTCGGCGAAAGGCGAAATCGTACTCTCATGGATATGGTAAGGTGCATGATGAGTAGGACTAATTTGCCTGATTTTTTATGGGGTGAGGCTTTAAGAACAGCCCTTTATATATTGAACCGTGTTCCTACTAAAGCTGTTGCATCGACTCCTTTTGAGTTATGGACTGGACGCAAACCAAGTTTGAATCATTTTAAGGTGCAGGGATGTCCTGCAGAAGTAAGATTGTATAATCCAACATTGGGTAAGTTGGAGGCTAAAACCACTCGATGTTGCTTTGTATCTTACTCAGAACATTCAAAGGGATATCGTTTTTATAATCCAAGTGGAGGAACAAGGATTGTGGAATCACAAACGGCCAAGTTTCTAGAATTTGATGTAGCCGAAGAGCATGATTGCTCACAAATCAGTGAACATGACAACTTGACTGGACCTGCTATGTCTATCTCCTTACCTATGCAGACGATTATGGAGCCTACTGTGCCGCAAACTGAACCTGTTAACACCGAAGATCCTATTGATGAAGCGGCCACGAGATGAAGTCCTTCAAGTTCCTCAAGCTCAAAATGAGCTTACGGTGGCTCCACTTAGGAGGTCTGCTAGGGAAAGGCGTTCGGCTATACCACCGGACTATATAGTCTTTTTAGGAGAACATGATTACGATATAGGTTGCATTACGGATCCAAAGCAACTTATTTGGATGCTTGTTTCCTGTCCTCAATCAAATTTATGGTTGGATGCAATGAGAGATGAGATGCAATCCATGAAATATAATGGTGTTTGGGAGCTTATTGAATTTCCGAAGGTTGTAAACCCATAGGTTGCAAGTGGGTTTATAAGACCAAAAGAGATTCGAAAGGAAAGATTGAGAAATTTAAAGCCAGACTTGTGGCCAAGGGCTTCACTCGGAGAGAAGGGATAGACTATGAAGCAACATTTTCTCCAGTTTCTTCTAAAGACTCTTTCGAGTAATCATGGCGTTAGTAGCTCATTTTGACATGGAATTACACCGGATGGATGTCAAAACTGCTTTTCTAAATGGAGATCTTGATGAGGAGGTTTATATGGTGCAACCCGAAGGTTTTACAGCAAATGATTCAGATAAGTTTGTATGTAAACCGAAGAAGGCTATTTATGGTCTCAAACAAGCTTCTAGACAATGGTACTTGAAGTTTCACAATGTTGTTACATCTTTTGGTTTTATTGAGAACAAAGTGGATCAATGCATATACTTTTGCAAGGTCGGTGGGAGGAAATTTATTTTTCTTATACTTTATGTGGATGACATTTTGCTTGCAAGTAGTGATATTGGATTGCTGCGTGAAACAAAGCAAATGTTGTCAAAGAATTTTGACATGAAAGACTTAGGTGAGGCATCTTTCGTTCTTGGCATTGAAATTTATAGGGATCGTTCTCGTCGTGTGTTAGGTTTATCTCAAAAGGCATATGTTGATCGTATTTTGGAGAGATTCAACATGCAGGATTGCAAGTTAGGAAACGTTCCTGTAGTTAAGGGTGACAAGCTGAGTCTCTCACAGTGTCCTCGTTCAGATTTTGAGAAAAACCAAATGAAGGATGTGCCTTATGCTAATGCACTTGGAAGTATCATGTATGCTCAAGTTTGCACCAGACCCGGACATTGCTTTTATAACGGGGCTTTTGGGTAGATATCGGTCGAATCCGGGACACGATCATTGGGTTGCTGCCAAAAAGGTCTTGAGATATTTAAAAAGGACAAGAGATTATATGCTGATTTATAAATATGTCCATGATTTGCGATTGTTGGCATATTCGATGCAGACTTTGCTGGTTGTGAGGATGATAGGAAGTCGACAACGGGATATATATTCATGTTAGCAGGAGGGGCAGTATCGTGGAAAAGTGAGAAACAGAAATCTATATCTTCTTCTACCATGCAAGCGGAGTTTATAGCATGTTTTTCAGCTGCTACTCAAGCAATTTGGCTTCGGAACCTCATTAGAGAATTGACGGTATTTGATTTTGTGGATAGACCCATGCAGTTATATTGCGATAACAATTCTGCCGTGTTATTTGTTAATAATAACAGAAGTCTAAAAGGGTCTAAGCATATGGAGGTCAAGTTTTTGAGCATAAAGGAAATGGCACAGAATGGTGACATTGTGGTAGAGCACATTCCCACGACGATATGTTGGCGGACCCACGACTAAAGGCCTACGCCCTTGTGTATTTGATCGACATGTCATGAACATGGGCTTAGGAGAATCAGTGGATAATATCGTCTAGTGGGAGCTTTTTCAGGTTTGCTCTAATAAAGTTTAAGTCTGCATTTTGTTACTTTTTGTAACATTTCGATATATGTCAACTCCTTTGTATAAATGGTTATTGAGTTGTGTACATATATCTAAAGAAAATCTCAAGGTACTGTGTAAATCTTGAGTAAAGGCTAGGGGCATACAGATGTTAGCCTTGTACATATGTCTCAATTACACATAAAGAAAAGGTTAACCATAAAGATAAGACATATGTGGGTTCATTAGAACCATAAAGATATTCTCTAGTGCCACATCCAGTTTTTTGTGACACTTAAGGTAAGAGAATGGTGACCGACAAATGGGATAACACATAAGGTAAAACTCTTTATGAGGTGTTATCGATTTGCCACACAACCATATTAAATCCATATCAGTAAAGTTGATAGCATTTGTGACCATGGAAGGCTCGTATATGCATATACGCTTACCGCCTTGATCCGGTGTTAGAGACTTTATGGGATCGGATTGACTGCAGAGGATTATCTCTAGATCAACATAAAGGTGTGCACATACAAGTATGATCTCAATTAATATAGCCCAAGTGGGAGAATGTAAGAATTTTCCTAGTTTGGGCCACATTAATTAAGATTATAATTATCCGTTTTACGGAATTGATCTAATAAAGCGAGATATAAAGTTTCCTAACAGTCAAATATGGGCTTGGCTTGTGTGGGCTGAATTGGGCCCGGCCCGTGATAAGAGGGCCCGTCCAAATTCTATAAATATGCTAAAGGTCCCTCCTTCTAGCCCTCTCTTGTTTTCAATACAAGAACAAATACTCTCTCTCTCACATAAGGAACCAAGTGAGAGCCCTACTTATCAAGCCAAGGTATTGAGGGAATAGGGGAGAAGATCTTCAGCGCAATAGACACGGATTGCTGTCGCTTAGCTTCAACAAAACATGGATCACAAATCAGGTGCACAAATTTCTGAGCTTCTAGCTATGTCGGTCCTCGGTTGCCATTCTAGCGGCCTTACAAGTTCATCCCATACGTCCCTCCAAACACGAACAAATTGTCAGCAACATTGGCACCGCCATGGCTATCCTTTGGAGCAGGTGGCGTGCCTTTTATCGTGGGGCTCCATGTTTGCTTCACTGTGAGTCAGATAAAACTAATTATCAGTTTAAAAAAAAAAGGAAAATCACAACATACGGAGGTAAGCAATAGAAGATTAATCTCTCTCTCTCCGATCACAACACAAAAAATTTAAGGCAAAATCTAACAATTTAAACTTTTAGAATAGTTGACAGTAGTTCTACAAAATCTCACACGGTATTAGAACTGGAAGTTTTGAGTTCAAATCTTACCAAGTCCTATTTACCTTCCCAATTAAATTTCCACACTTAGTATTAAACAAAAGACGACTAAGCGTGAGGTGGAATATTAGAATATTTAAATAATAAACCACGACTTCATTTAACAGTTTTAGAACAGTTGATGGTGGTCTCACAAAATCTCACTAAAGCATCAGCAAGTTATAACACAACCAAAAATGAAAATCTCAACAAGAGTTGCACCAAATGGACTCTCTGGTTAATGGGCTTGCGGCAACTGGACTCTCTCCCACCTCATTTTTCTTTTCTCGGAAGAGCAACCGATATCGGAAGGGGTCAAGAAAGCGCAAGAAAGTGAAAGCCTTTCCAAAAAATAGTAGGATTTCAAAGTTTGAGAAGAAGACTGGGGCTTAAAGGATCCAGGGGGGGTTCTCTTTGGTGTGATGCAGAGGGCAAGAGCATATAACACCTGAAAAAATGTCGATCAAGCAGCAAAAACCGTGTCTTTTGTGGATAGCCGTTTTGAGAGAGGATTCCTGCAAGGGATAGCAAGAGCTTTTCTTTTTTTTTTTTTTTTTTTTTTTTTTTTATCTTTTTGTCAAGTATAAAGAATTTTCTGTTGGAAATTTCCTATAATATGGGCTTACATTAATTAATTGATTTTCTATTTTAAATAATCGGGTTAATGGATATTCCAATATTTGATAAACCCTACAGTGATCTGATTAAATAGGGTATTGGAATCTATTGATAACGGGCCTAGTTGAGCAGCAAAGTGTAGGCAATTGTGTTTAACTGAAGCCCGTAATGGGAAGGGCCCAGTTGACACGCTGTTGATTAGGGTTTGCTAGGTCCCCTCTCTAGCCTATAAAAAGGATAGGTTATACCTATCAGTTGCTTTAATCCCATTGAAAGCTGCTATATCGAAATAGGTCATAGAGAGGAAGATCTGGCATTCCGATAGATCACTGTTTATCAGATTGATTTATTTTTCTTCAAGTGAAGCAATGGCTCAAACAGGTACACTTTAATTCCGCTGTGTTTATCGATTCTTGGTATTTTACAATCATATATGGATCCGTGTTTCTTCTTGATTAATTAATTATTCATGTGAATAATTTTCTACATTTTCATGATACCTTTTCTGGCCCTTTAGAATAAGATCAAGAAGGATCATATCAGGAAAAGTTGCCCAATATATAAAGTTGTTCCAGGGCTAGCATTGTCAAAGCCAGATCTGGCAAGAAAAATATGTCATTTAATTCAATACCAAAATTATCAATTGACAGAATTATTTGTTCTAAAAGCATAAATAAGGAAATAAATTGAATTAAGGATAAAGTTACAAAAGAATATGCATTTTATCATTGGAATTTAGATATTGCCCTTTTAACTTGCATGCTTTCGTAAGCATAAATGCTTGAAGTACATTATTGGATTTAGAATAGAGAAAAAGAAATTATTTTGGTAACTAGATATTTTTAAACTCAAATAATATATATATTTATTTATTTATATAGATTTGGCTTTGGCATCACCCTTGGAATGAGTTTATATGCGGGGCAATTTTCCCTAATATGTTCCTTCTTGATCTCACCCTATAGGGCCAAAAAAAGGCATTACCGGATTATTGACATTATTGGAAATATTCATAAATAATGTTAGAGCGCAACGGTCACATCCATGAAAAGAAGAAGATATTTTGGTGGTGGATTAAATAAGCTCTCATAAAAATTAAAAATCACATACATGATCACTTCTACTTGAAAAAAAGGAAAAGAGAAAAAAAGAGTTGATCCTTTCCATGTTTTTATAGATCCGAAGCAACAAGAGAGATATAAAAGAAAGAGAGATGCGAATGATGTAAACTACGAAAATGATGTGGAAACTAGGTTCTAAGAAAAAGTACCAAAATACAAGAAAAACCGTCAAATTGATCTACATAAAAGATCATAGTCTGATTTAAGCTCTTATCACTTACACTTGTCTTACTTCCTCCTCCAGTTTCTTTTGTGTAATCAAACTCTCTAACTTTTTAGATGTGCGACATGTATTGATCCTCTAGTTATTGCCACTATCTATTAGGTCAAGATGCTATCATGACGTTGTTAACATTAAAAATAAAATAAAATTGTACACGGTATTAACATGATGATGTCGAATCACTAATGGACCTAGTCAATAGATGAGTTGAGAGTACATGGATCGATCCTTAACCAAGCCTTCCCAACACAATTAACCAATCACGTACAAGGCAAGGACCACCCAATACTAGTCAATCTTTGCATAATGAAAGATAGTGGGAAAAGAAAAGAGAGAGATCAGCAAAAGGAAGGTCATGTGGACTTTGGTGCAGCCAAAAGGGGGTAGGGTTCTTGCCCCGTTCCTCTCCTTTTTCATTTTCCCCTCTTTGGTCAAAATAACTTTTTCTTTTTTTGCAAAATATGGATAACATAAATAAATTAATTTGGAGAATTTCCAACAAATTCAGCCATCCAAAAGTCAAAAGTACGAGCCATACTTTCAGGAATCTTTTAACCAAATAATTGATCAATTGCGGTGGAATATGAAGCTAAGCACTACAATATTGTCCTGCAAGTACCGTCGATCAAGAAGATTACTTGTCAACCGTAGATCAAGAAATACCATATGTCATCGAATTAAAATGTAATATGTCAGCCGCCAGATCACTCACGCGACAATCTTATCCTTTGTGGTCTCATAGCATTGTAGAAGTGCCCCCAAACACGACCTAACGATATTAATCATGTGTCTCCAAAAATCCGAAGCAGAGATGATCACTAGACCGACCACCTCAATTGACATGGCTCAAAGTATAGATAAATGATTTTTGGCATGCTGATTTTTTTATCCATCTAAGTAAGATTGTATTGAGTCAATAAATTTTTGTTAGAAACCCTAACCAAAAGCTTAAACACTTAAGCGCAGCGAGATTACAAGTATAGGAGACTCATTAAAATCATGTTTTCAAGCGATAAGATAAAACTTAAAACACCCATGCACGTTAAATTGAAGAACAAACAGTCACCAAACAAAACAAACTCGAGATATGAAGTATGCGGAGCTAACTCTGATAATGTCCCATCCAAATGTTTAAGTTCTTCGTCTAAGGGACTGTACACGTGCAAGACCCATTTAAATTTTTGTATCCAAGTCAGTTGGAAGAACAATTTTTAACTACTTTAACTCCACATACATTCCTCCTAGTGCTTTTAGTTCGATTTGCACATGAGAGGGTTCCAAAATATAATACTATCCACATTAACCATCAAGATGGTTGGTATAGTGGTAAACAGGTCATTTGTTTTCAAAGAGATTATGAGTTAATTTCATGTAGGGAGCAAACCTCTAAAAAGTTCGTGTTGCATTGTTTAGTTGGGGCAAATTTTACGTGTATAATTTTTTGCTCTAGCATCATAGTGGGATTGTGATGATGAGTTTTGCCAGCAGACTTTTTTGTTTAATGATCTAAGGTTTTGGATATAATATTAATAATTTTTACTGTTAACAACCCCGCACAATAGCTAGATTTTGAAAGCGAGTTAAAAAGGAAAAGTAACAACACTCCCGTACTAAATGATAAGATAAACGTGGATTGATTAAAGTTAGTTGGCTCATTTAATCATTCAATATAAACTTGTTGTATCTATTTTCAATTATCAATACCGTTATCCAAAATCGGAAGAAAAGGTACGTCCTAGGCTTATGATGAGCTACGCCCATCTAAGCTGGAGGCCGAGAGGGAGGACTGAGGACTATGTCAATCTCGTGGATAATCAAGGTTCCTATGATGTTCTAAGTTGAAGTAAGAGAGTAATGAAAAGTGAATGAAATTAAGGCTACTTTTAGTTGTCTGGATTTCTAATTCGGATAGAATTATATATGATGTGATATGAAATCCAAAGATTTTGCTATGTCATATTCATCATTTGGCGATTGCAGTAATAAAATCGAATATATTTACATCATATTTTGTACATTGTCTGATATAAATGGCATATTAGTATAAATAAACCAAAAATTTTACAATCGGAGCTAATAAAATTTCTCGCAACATTGTTATTTGCTTTATTTTTATTTGCTTTTTTATTTTATTTTTCTCTTTTATAATTAATTTCTTTTATTTATTTATTCCTCTTCCATCATTCTCTAATAAAATTTTATTAAATAGTAAACTATACTAATATACCTAAAATACAAAAATACCTAAAATATCTAATAAAAATAAATATATATTTATTTTTACATATTGAATTTGTATTATATAGTAGAATTAAATTTGAATATATAAATGAAAATAAGATTAAATTGAAATATATTAAATAGTAAACTATACTAATAAATTTGAATATATTTTTGTTATTTTGAATTTCTTGTATTAGAATTTAAATTTTATTTATATTGAAATATAATTTTAATTTCTTAAATTTAAGAATTTTTATACGAGAAAAATAACTTTCTTATTATAGATGTTAGAAATCATATTCACCTCTATCATACCTCCTCATAGGGATAATTTTATCCGGCATATATCCTCTTATATTCGACTTTATCTTGAATTTTATCTTGATTACCAAACGTAGTCTGAAAATATTTCGTGCAAGGAAAAAGCAAAAGGAAAGAAGAGGAGGTTCTGGCTGAGAAAGTTGAGAGGGAGCAAAGAGACTAAAGATCCATTCAATTTATGGAAAATAACTTCTTGGAAAACTTTTTTTCGGATTTTTCGACATTCGTTTTATAGAAAATAAACTAGTCAAGAAAAATGGTTTCCGTTATTGAAAAAATACCTTCAAAAGTTAGGAAAATGTTTTCTACTTTTAAAAAGTGGAAATCATTTTCCATAATTTCTTTCACGAAACTAATTTTTAGTTAATTTTAATATTATATTTTTAAAAAAATTGAACTTTTAATTTTTTAATTTTCTTTTTTGTTTTCTTTCTTTCCTTTTCTTCTTCTTCTTCCTTAGCCTTGGCCAGTTGCTAGCCACGGTGGCGGACGACAACTGGCCATAGGTGAGCTACAACCTCATCACAGCCTGGCAAGGCTTGAGCTTACTAGATTCCGATGAGGTTGAGTCTCACTTGATTAGGCAAGGTCAAGCTCACCCGATGCTGGTGAGCTTGAGCCTCGTTAGATCCGGCCACCTAGGCAGGGCTCGAGCCTCGCTGGAGGTCGCTAGACATTGGCAAGGCTCTAGTGACCTTCGATGAGGCTTGAGCCTCACCTAGCTCGTTGCATTGTGCGAAGTCCCAACTCGCCTGATCAGCCTTGAGCAAGCTCGAGCCTTGCCAAATCCGGCCACTTGGGCAGGGCTCGAGGCTCACTTGAGGTCGCCAAATGTCGTTGAGGTTCTAGTGATCTCCAGTGAGCCTTTAGCCTCACCTTGCTAGCCGAATTTGGTGAGGCTCGAGCTCACTGGCGTAGGGCGAGCCCAGCCTAGCCAAAATCTAGCGAGCTCGAACCTCACTGGCCTGTGGTGAAGCCCTAGCTCACCTGTGGCCGGTCGCCAGCAGCCGCCGTGGCTAGAGATCGACCAATGAAGAAGAAGAAGAAGAAAAGGTAAGAAAAGGAAAAAAAGAAAAGAAAATGATAAAAATAATTAAAAAATTAATTTTTTTAAAAAATATAATAATAAAATTTACTAAAATGGGTGCATGGAGAAAAAGATTTTCCTTATCAAATAGCGAAAAATATTTCTAATTTATTTTCAAATTTCAGTCGAACAACGGAAAATATAATTATTTTCTAGACTTTCTGGAAAATATTTTCTGAAAATTCCTTATTTTCGGCGAAATGAACGGATCTTAAGAGAGGTTTCATTTTCATTGGCCATGCTTAGAGGACATACGAGGATACGATGACTTTAATCTTCCCGTAGAAAGGAAAGAAAAAGATGATTTATGGAGGGATTTCCGACACAAGAATCGAGACAAGAGTGATTGGAGAAAAAGATAAAACGCAAACATAAGATCCGGCGACATCAAGTCAAGGCACGAAGGAAATGAAAGAAGACTGTCAACGGCGCATGTCCGATACTCCCTGATCGCAAAGTTAAAACTGAACAGAGTCAGCCAGCTGAGATTTTGCTTCAGCAGGAAGAGGTCACAGCGGCCCACTTTTAGATGCAAATAGGTTGCACATAAGGCATGATCAAGAACGATAGATCGAAGCCTACCTAACTCAGGGATGCTAATGATATTCCCAACTTGACGAGTTCTACATGAGATGGCCACCTTGATGACATGTTCACATAGATTTCCGGGCCTTGACCAAGAGCAATTATAAGATGAGAATAGCAGGAGTGTTATAACTTTCGTACAACGCTCACTTGAATGCTATAATTTTTTTTTGCTCACTTAAATGTCACATCGGAATAAAATCAATTATTTGATACTACTTCCAGCAAATCATCATATATGGAATTTTTTAAAATTTTTTTGAATTTATTATTAATTGTCCACGTCAACGCCAATGATATCACGTAAGATGACTAATGTCCATGTCGAATATTCTCGCGGGCAAATCGTGATGGTACTTAAGTGGTCCATTTTTCAAATTTGTAGCACTCAAGTGAGCATTGCGGCAACGGAAGGTGGCGGCGGCGATTATTTTGGGGGGGCGGCTATGAGGAAGGAGAAGAAAAGAAAAAAATGACTTATTTCTAAAAATTGTTCCTCGTAACAAAAAGCTATCTTTTTTTTTTTTCTAGTTCTTGTTTTTGTTTTACGTATAGTCCCCAGCCACTTTTATATTCTAGGGAATAAAAAAATTAACTGACATTATCAAATGGATTTCTATTTTTTTTTCTATTCCGGAAAGAAAAGGAACAAGAAAATAGAGGAATAGAAATATTACCATGTAGAGCTCTAGTGTACATAGCTTAAAAATGCTTATACATGTGTCGGTTAAAGGAATGATTATTTAAATATTTGGGAAAATTATCAATTGAGTCTTATACCTATAATATTGATGTCAATTCAGTTTTAACTTTTCACTTTTGTCAATATAGTCTTATACATTTGCGCAATATCTAAATGTACTCTTTCCTACCAATTTTAGTTGTAAATTGCAACATGGAAATCAACAAATTACCCACTTTAGCATGCCACTTAAGATAGTCGGCAATGACTAAACACACATCAACGATTTTCTATGGCCATTGGCGAGAAAGAATATATTGAAATATAGTTCACAAGTTTAGGACTATATTGACAAAACTAAAATGTAGAACTAATTAAGAGGAATAATTAGTTGTTCACAAGAATATTATGACAATTGTAATTGCATTTTAAGACAATCCGATCAAACCTTTGGCAAATATATTATTTTTGTCAATTCTAAATGCATTAGTATTTCCAAGAAAGGAGAAGAAAAAAAATATAAAAAATGATTTTAAATTTGGGACCTATAAAAGATATTATGGTCAATTTAAGGTAAAAGAGGGCGACATAAGTAAAAAAATGGACGGAAAAAGCGCAAGCCTTTATGTGTTTATCCTTTCATATAATTGCTCATTTAAATATAAACCTAATCTATTTATTTATATTTAAGTCGATGCGAATAAAATAAGGAGAGAGTACGATGGATTGCAAGAGTCAAGGGCAGTTCGGTGGTTGAGAAAAAAAGGAGAGACGAATGAGGTAATTTATAATTAATACTATTTATGTATTAATATATAATAATTATTTTGATGATATTTTAATTTTGATCTTTGTTGAAAATTAAATTTAAAATATTTTTTACTTTATATGCAATGGGCCTCGTTCATGAGAATTACATAGTTTTATATATATGGTACCAACTTCTATTAATATGTTTTATAAAGAATTAATTAATGCAAGGGAGGGAGGACTAAGGTTGCTCGATCTAAATCTATGGAACAAAGTTTTACTATGCCGCATGCTTTGGAACCTCATCAATTGTCCGTCATTTTTCTTATGGAGTAAGTGGGTTCACAATACCAAATGTAGAGACATTTCGATAATGCAAATTGAAATCAAGGGTAGTATGGTGTGGAGTTGGTGTAGTATTCTTAAATTGAGACCAACTTTAGCTTCAGCCAAATCTAGGCAAAGTTATAGATGCAAAGAGTTATACAATGAATTAGGAGTGTGGGACTGGCTGTGGGATGGTATCAACTAATATGGATAGGTGGGTTCAACAAACACAATTTTATCAGGTGGCTAATTTGTAGAGACAAACTGCCAACATTAAGATCATATCATGTTGGATGCCTATAGTAGCAATTCATTGTAATTTTTGTTTGGTTGGTCTGGAAAATTGAGATCATCTATTCTTTCAGTGCACATGGACATAAAGCATTTGGCGTATTATCCTTGCACAATATGGAATTCATTGATCTTTAGGAGGAAGGGATGATGAACTCCAATAGTTGATTAGGGCTACCAAAGACAAGGACTTGGCAGCAAAGCTTCTCAAGGTAACTTTTTTTGCAACCATATACTGCATTTAGATGGAACATAACCGTAGTTTCCAAAACAAGTCAAATGATATCCCCATCATTGTGGCTAAATTTCATATACCTGTCTGTGGGCAAACTTCATATTACGAAGATTTCAAATCTTCCTAGACAAATGTAATCTTGGCTACTATATGGAGACTCCCTCACTCCATTTTTTTTTTTTTTTCACGTTTCTAGTTATCTTTGTAATGTTGGGGAATGCCCCTAAGCTCCCTTACATCATTATATAAATGATACTTACATTTCAAACCAAAAAAAAATAAAAAATTAATGCAAGGCACCCCGCATTTGCCATTCCCAACCTTTTTACTTATAAATAAAAATGCTGGGATAAGGATAGCATGAGTGTCATAATTTTTGTATGAAACTCACTTAAGTATCATGACTTTTTTTTTTTTCGCTCACTTAAGTGTCACATTGGAATAAAATTGATCATTTGAGTGCCATTCCCAGCAAATCGTCCTATGTGGACACTTTTTTTATTTATTAATTTTCCATTTTGATGTGGATTTTTTGTTTTTTTTTGTTTTTTTTTTTAATAATTGTTCATGTTAGTGTCGGCAATGCCATGTAAGACCACCGACGTCCATGTCAGATTTTTTGGTAAGATAATTCGTCAATGGTATTTAAGTGATCGCTTTTTCAATTTTGTGACACTCAAGTGAGCGAAAAAAAGTTATGGCACTTGAGTGAGCGCCATACAAAAGTTATAATACTCCTAGTGTACTTACCCCAACCGTGTATATTAAGTTTCTTTCTCTAAAGAGAACTCTTTGCAAGCGGGAGATTTCGCTCATCCAATATCACATCCACATTTAGAATGTTGAGGGCTTGATGCCAAGCGTTACTTGTGAAACAATGGTCCCTAACATTCTCCAAATGACCAGTCTATAGAGGATACTGATCCAACTAGGATAAAGAGTGACATTCAGTTGCCGACATGCGGATCAACCCGTCGATTCTTGGCCATAACTTCGATCTCAGGTGGTGAGACTCAAGTGCAGCTTGGGGTTTGGGACCAATTGTTGGCAAAGACGTCCTATCATTAATCAGAACATCTGCATGATAAAAGAGGCACAGAAGTTTTGGACAAGACAACGCCTTCTAAAGCCATCAACAATTTCAAATTCAAGAAGCACGATTATAGATTTTAGATCAACTGAACAATACCTATATATGGGGTAAGCAACGTTTTCTGAAATAGTCCAAAAAAGCACGATGGTCGACATATGCTTGCATGAACTCTTCAACTGCATTAATAGCAACTCGCGAGTTTCTTGCGCAATACAAAATGCTGCCTAAGAGTTTAAGCTATTCTTCAGAAGATTTCTTATCCAAGCACGACAAACACGCCAGAGACATCATAGTTCCTGGCATTGAAATGCCTCACTGATTATAGGATCAACTTAGGCACTATTTGGTAACCATCCAAACAGTGCCTGATTCTGATTTTTTGTTCCCATAATCAATTTGGGAACAAAATTGCGTTTCGTAAAATTTTTGTCTAAAACTGATTCTGAGAACAAATTTGTTCCCGGAATCAGTTTTGGACAAGAATTGAGAATAAAAAAATATATATATATGATTCTCGGTCTGAGAATCAAAAAAGGAATCAAGTCTTATTCTTCCCTTCCACCGTCCCGCGAGCGCCGTCCACCACCACACACCACCGCTCACCTCCGTCCGCCGTCGCCGTCGGTCGCCGTCCGCCAGTCCAGCGAGCTTGCCGGAGGCTCGCTAGGCCAAGGCAAGGTTCGGCGAGCTCGTCGGGGTTGGGCAAGGCCCGCCTAGCCCCGGCAATGCTCGCCCAACCTCGCTGGTGGCCAGGCGGGCCTTGCCTAGCCCCGGCGAGGCCCGCCTAGCCACTGGTGAGGCCGAGCCTTGCCAGGGTTGGGCAAGCCTAGCGACGCCCAGCCCCGCCGGTGGCCAAGTGGGCCTCGGCGGGGCTGGGGCTAACGAGCCTCGGCCGATGAGGGCCGGCGACGCTCCGATGAGGTCACTGGCCCTCATCGGCCGGTCGCCGGACCGGCGACCGGCCACAAGAAGAAGAAGAAGAAGAAGAATAGGAGAAAAAGGAAAAAATAAACGAAAAAATAAAAGAAAAAAATAAAAAAAATGAAAAAAAAAAGAATAAAAAGGAAAAAAAGTAAAAAAAAAAAAATCTTTAAAAATTAAAAGAAATTGATTTGGAACAAAATCAATGAGCACGGTACCAAACACAATTCTATTCCAGAATAAAAAATTTTGGACAGTTACCAAACACGTTTTTTTATTCAGAATCAGTTCTCGAGAACAGAATAAAAAATAATAATTTCTAATCAAAATCTACTCCCGAGAACAGAATTGTTACCAAACCAACCCTTAACATCCATATCTTCACTTCTCTATTTCTTCCCTGACAGCTCAATGAGATGATAACTTAGTTAGCCTTATACTAGAGACCTTGAAGGAGAATTCTGTTAGGGAAATCCCTTATGATGTTTTGAAGATGACAAAATAAATCAAAGGCTACTAACATGTTTGATGGTTGAGTAATAGACTATGCAAATGATTGAACATGTAAAGGATATTGTTAAAGTCTCGAAGACGACCGGAAGACTGAACAGAACACATGTCCAAAGTATATTCTGAAGATTTCAGATTTCTCCAAAGTCTCGAAGACTGCCGACTTTAGTGTCAAAGTCTGTTCGACAAATTCCGGACTGAATGTGAATGAAGGATCTACATCGAAGACAGACTCTATGCTGAAGCTGAATCGAAGACAAACTCTATGCTGAAGCCGAACCGGAAGACGGACTCTATGCTGAAGCAAAACATAACGACTATGTTCGGACCTTAAAGCTAAATCTATTCAGACCCGTTGCAAAGTCTATTGCAGTCAGACTCAGATTGTAAAGTCTATTGCTCTCAGACTTTACATCCAGACTCAACAGAACGTAACTCAAGCCCAAAGATATAACGGCTAGTGATCTGGTTTGGATTCCACATCAAGATTGATTTGATTGACTTAATCTAATTGATTGACAATTAGATCTTGAAGACAAGAACTTTCTATACGAAGAAGCTTTACTTATGGAAACCAAGATTTCGTTGGTATGGGCGATCGGAATCAATTTGGGATTCTACCTTTGTCACTCAACGGCTACCAAATCTTCTTGATACAGGGCTGTCCAATGGGTATATTGGAAGACGATCCTCGGGATACTGTCCAACGGCTAGTTTTGGAAGTGGAGGAGTATTTAAGGAGATGAAGGACCGATGAGCAAGTAAGAGATAGAGTGTAGAATTTATAATTCCAAAGTCAGAGCGATCTTCTATCATACACTTGTCTCTCGTGAGCTTAAACGTTTGTGATCTTGAGAGAAATACCAAAAGAGTGACTTAGTGAGATAGTGTGATCTACTACTAAGTGTTTGCACTCAAAGTTGTAATCTCTTGTTGATTGCATAGTGGAATCCAGCCAAGAAGGCTGTTAGCGTGGGAGAGTGGACGTAGGCTTGGATTAAGCCGAACCACTATAAACCTTGTGTTCTTATTCTCTTCTCTAAACTCTTTATTGTGTTAAAGTCTGATCTCGCTCAAAGTGTGCTGTTCCTCAGACTTTGCTCACAACTTATTTTATTCCGCATATATTTGCCAATGTTTTATTTAAACACCTATTCACCCCCATCTAGGTGTTGTTACTAGTCCTCTCAATTGGTATCAGAGCCAAGTGCTCGGTTTATAAAAGTGTTTTACTTTTGAGCTAAAGATCTTTTATGGCTAGTATCTTGGCACCAGGACTTATGGAAGGACAAAGCAACACAAGACCACCGTATTTTGATGGAAAGGAATACAACGTGTGGAAGAGAAGAAGGAGAGTTTGGTAAGGAATGTATATTTTTTATTCTCAATTTGTTTTGAGTATACAATTTAAAATTTCTCATTATGCTTGATATTCGATATATCCTTGGTTGATTCAGATTTTATAATGATCATATTCTTTGATTTGTTTTATTGAAGAAAGAATCGTGTGATTTATTTTTGTGCTTCGTGCGTTGAGATTTGTTTTAATACATGTGATCATTTTTGCTTAAGAGACAAATGAATTTATTTGGTTTGATTTTATACTCTCAGATTTTATCATATTTTGCCAAATAAAAATCTGTTTTACATAATATTAAATTATTACGAGATTTTCCTAGATATTCAAGAATTTTATTCTCTCTGATTTTATCGTGCTATGACCAAGTGAGAATTTCTTTTTTAAGATATTATTGAGATGTTCTTTCCTTAAATAATATGTTATGATGAGTTTGGAAAGAATATTTGATTATGGAGATTTTATATTTTGCTCTAACGTCATGGAAGGATCCAAATTGATGGATACCAAAAAGGGAAATGAGTTGATTGCAGGAAATTCTATAAGGGAAGAACGATCGTGAATCTACGCAGATTGTGGTACAATCTGAAAAATTATCTCTTACAAAGATTGGTGGCAAAAGAATCTTCCATATGGAATTTGGAAAGCTTGATCAGAAAATTATGAAGATTCTATACTATCTCCTGGAGGCTAAAAAAAATTCTATTCCTTGTGCAAAACTCTTGCTTATTGAGGAAATCCCTTATGTGTCATATGAAAGTTTATTTGTGCAAAAAGTTCGTTAAGTTGATGCAGGTTAAATTCGAGACGAGCTTGATTGAAGATTTTTGCCTCGAATTTCATAATGCAAGTGATCGTTGCGGATGTTGTTGCTACAAAGGGAATAATCGAAAAAACAATATTCTGCTCAACGTGCACAAGCAACAATTGTTTCTATTCGCAAATATTGTCATGATGACAGGGGGAGAAAGCGAATCCAAAAGAAAAAGGAAAGAATCGTGATCATCTCAAAAAGGCAACAAATTGAGGGGGAGCTTCGATCAATTATGGAAAAATCTTTTTGAATTGATCGTGATCTTGTTTATTATGGAATATCGGAAAAGGTAAATGTGTTGGAACTTACCAAGTTCTACAAAATCCGGTTAGTGCATTTTTTTTTTACCTTTTGTCATAACAAATCTCTTATTGATATTATCTTTTTATTATGACAAAATGGGTTAAGTGAATTTTATAATGTATCCGTGATTTTTATTGGATATTTGCTGATATATATATGATCGAAGTGAGCTATATTGCATATTTTTAATATTCAATTTATAAAAGCTGATTTTTGGAAATCATTTGTTATCGCTTTATATCCTCCACGTGACTCTTTGTTATCGCTTTTTGATTATGACAAAAAGGGGGAGAAGATATGAATATGCATATGTGTTGATTTGTTAATATTATTCATTGCATAATATTGAGCTGCGATTATATTTCTATATATTGTTATGCTCAATCTATTTGTTATCTTTTGATATCCTTTGATTTAAATTAATATCTTTAAAAGTATGTTTACAAATCTGCATATTCAGAGATTGTTTTGTCATCATCAAAAAGGGGGAGATTGTTAGGAAATCCCTTATGATGTTTTGAAGATGACAAAATAAATCAAAGGCTACTAACATGTTTGATGGTTGAGTAATAGACTATGCAAATGATTGAACATGTAAAGGATATTGTTAAAGTCTGAAGACGACCAGAAGACTGAACAGAACACATGTCCAAAGTATATTCTGAAGATTTCCAGATTTCTGTCAAAGTCTGAAGACTGCCAGACTTTAGTGTCAAAGTCTGTTCTGACAAATTCCAGACTGAATGTGAATGAAGGATCTACATCAGAAGACAGACTCTATGCTGAAGCTGAATCAGAAGACAAACTCTATGCTGAAGCTGAACCAGAAGACAGACTCTATGCTGAAGCAAAACATAACAGACTGTGTTCAGACCTTAAAGCTAAATCTATTCAGACCCAGATTGCAAAGTCTATTGCAGTCAGACTCAGATTGTAAAGTCTATTGCTCTCAGACTTTACATCCAGACTCAACAGAACGTAACTCAAGCCCAAAGATATAACGGCTAGTGATCTGGTTTGGATTCCACATCAAGATTGATTTGATTGACTTAATCTAATTGATTGACAATTAGATCTTGAAGACAAGAACTTTCTATACGAAGAAGCTTTACTTATGGAAACCAAGATTTCGTTGGTATGGGCGATCGGAATCAATTTGGGATTCTACCTTTGTCACTCAACGGCTACCAAATCTTCTTGATACAGGGCTGTCCAATGGGTATATTGGAAGACGATCCTCGGGATACTGTCCAACGGCTAGTTTTGGAAGTGGAGGAGTATTTAAGGAGATGAAGGACCGATGAGCAAGTAAGAGATAGAGTGTAGAATTTATAATTCCAAAGTCAGAGCGATCTTCTATCATACACTTGTCTCTCGTGAGCTTAAACGTTTGTGATCTTGAGAGAAATACCAAAAGAGTGACTTAGTGAGATAGTGTGATCTACTACTAAGTGTTTGCACTCAAAGTTGTAATCTCTTGTTGATTGCATAGTGGAATCCAGCCAAGAAGGCTGTTAGCGTGGGAGAGTGGACGTAGGCTTGGATTAAGCCGAACCACTATAAACCTTGTGTTCTTATTCTCTTCTCTAAACTCTTTATTGTGTTAAAGTCTGATCTCGCTCAAAGTGTGCTGTTCCTCAGACTTTGCTCACAACTTATTTTATTCCGCATATATTTGCCAATGTTTTATTTAAACACCTATTCACCCCCCTCTAGGTGTTGTTACTAGTCCTCTCAAATTCGTCCACTAGATAGATAAATTTTTTGAGCTTTAACGTATCATGTTTTCTCAATTTTATTAGTTAAATGTTTAGTGTCAACAACAATCAGATACAATAGGTTTTTCTTCTAATATTATAGAGATCATAACCTAAAATATACTTAACTAAAATATCGTAAAATTCATGAAAACCAAAAGGTAAAAAGTGATAAAAAGACAACATTATTATTTCTTAATTTAGGAACAGATTAAAATGAAAATATTTTCTAAAATTTGGGTAATAGTACATACTAAATGTATGGTGGAGCAAGAATTAAGGAGAGCAAAGTTTGGCCAAATTCTTTTATATTACTTTCATACCAAAGCATATTCACGATCAACAACCCAAGAATTCATAGTGTCATCAAGCATTAACAAGATTTAATTATATATAATCTCAATTCATGGAATCGAGGGTTGTGATCGCATGATTCAACACTCAACAATTCCTCCATTATCATCTTTTATATTTTACTAACAATTAATTATATGAAAAGTTTGTCTAAAATTTAAAACTTCTAATATTTAGTTACCAAAATATTTTCTTCTTCTCTATTCTAAATCTAATAATGTACTTTAAACATTTAGCCTTATAAAGCATGCAAGTTAAAAGGGCAATATCTAAATTCCAATAACATAATGCATATTCTTTGTTTCCTTATCCTTAATTCAATTTATGTCCATATTTGTGTTTTTGGTACCCATAACAAGTTTATATTTTTGTCAATTGATATTGTTGGCATCGAATTAATTGGCATATTTTTCTTGCCGGAATTGGCTTTGACAATGCTAGCCCTGGAACGAGTTTATATATGGGGCAAATTTTCCTTCTATGATCCTTCTAGATCTAATCCTAAGGGCCAAAAAGGGTATCATGAGAATTCTTTGTACTTGACAAGGTTTTGGCAAGGAGAAAAGGAAAAGGAGAGAGAAGAAAAGCTCTTGGTTCCCTCGCAAAAATCAATCTTTTAAAACGGCTCTCTCCCAAAAGACACAGTTCTTGCTCCTACGTCGACATTTGTTCAGGTGTTATATGCTCTTGCCCTCTGCATGACACCAAATAGAGACCCTCTGGATCCTTGAAGCCCCAGTCTTATCCTCGAACTTCGAAATCCTACTCTTTTCTTTCGAAGGATTTCACTTTCTCGCACTTTCTTCGGCCCCCACCGTTGTCGTTTGATATTCTCGAGAAAGCAAAATGAGGTGGGAAAGAGTTGTGTTGCCGCAAGCCCAGGAACCAGAGCAGGGCAGCGAAGAGGCGGGTGGCCCCCGAAAGAGGTGGGCCCACACTTGCAATGCGATCAAAGGAGGGAGGTTCCTCTACGTGTTCGGTGGCTTTGGCATAGACAACTGCCAGACCAACGAGGTTCACGTCTTTGACACTGGTGGGTCTTCGAGTTTATCTTCTGGAGATTCTGGTTTTCCTTCGAAGTTTGCGTTTTTTCTGAGATGTCTTCGATATAGATTGGTATACTCTGCTTGGTGCTGAGGGAAAGATTGGTTCTTTACTTTTTTGTCTGACTGGGATCTCCCGGTGATTTTTTGGTGCAATTCTGCTTGTTCGGATTTTTTTTTTTTTTGGTTGTGTTTAAACTTGTTGATGCCTTTTGTTTGTCGTTGGCTTTACTTTTAATCAATGGCTTGGGTCTTGAATCGGTGATATGTGGATAGTTTTATGCGTTGAATGTGTGTGTGGGAAGAGAATATTTCATGGTATTATATGTCCAATGATTGGTATATATGGCACTGCTATGACCAATAGTTTCCTGTACTTCTTGCATCTTGAACAATTACTGAAGATGTTTGACTTTCTCCCCATTTGCATTTTTCTGCTGTTTATATTTACTGCTGGAATTTCATGAGGGTCGGCTTTTGGTGTACTTCCAACTTTGTTGCCTTCTACTTTTTGTGTCCTGATCTTGTGTTCCGTTGGAGCTTAGCCTGTGTGGCATGTGGAAGTTGTTGAACTATGAGAGGTGATCTCGTTTACCATAGTCTTAATTGGTGACCTGGGGGTTAGGTGTGTGTGAGAGAGAGAGAGAGAGATAAATCTGCCATTGTTTGTCTCTGTATGTCGTGATTTTCCTTTTTTTCAATTGATAATTTGGTTTTTCTGACTTGCAGTGGAGCAAACATGGAGCCAACCCACGATAAAAGGCACGCCACCTGCTCCAAGGGATGGCCATAGCTGCACTAATGTTGGTGACAATTTATTTGTGTTTGGTGGGACAGATGGAATGAACCCTCTCGGGGATTTGCATATACTATACACTTGTAAGTTACAGTTACCATCTCCTTTTGCCCCTGGCGTAGCGATACAGTCTTGTTGACTAGTAATCTGTGCATCTTTTCATTATACCTGCAACAGCAGAAGTTGGGTTTCTTTTAATGTAGTTCACGAATATATTTTGTAGCTTCTCATACATGGATATCACCCATTACAAGGGGAGAGGTACCAGAGGCAAGGCAGGGTCATAGTGCAGCACTTGTGGATAAAAGGCTGTTCATATTTGGTGGGTATGGAAAATCTCCTGATAATGATGATGAAGTATATTACAATGATCTCTTCATATTGAACACAGGTATGCTTTTTTTAAAAGTCCACATTTCTTATTTGCCTGTAGTCCCCATTGACATCTATTTGTGAAATTTCCCTGTCTGTGCATATGAGAGCTGGGTTAAAGACTTTACTTTCCTTGAATGTTGTGTCCTCCAATTTATGAAAGTACTATACTTGTAGCATGCGTCATCAGTTACCATTGCTCATTAAATATTTATTGATTTAGATTGGTTAGTTCAGTATTCTATCTTCCTTGGGTAGACAAACATGCTAGTTGATGCATTTCCTTCTCATAATCTACAGAGACATTTGCTTGGAAGAAGGCTATGACCACTGGTATGCCACCTTCACCACGTCATACCCATAGCTGCTCAACGTCGCAGAACAAAATGATTGTGATTGGTGGTGAAGATGCGCATGATTACCATTTGTCCGATGTCCACATTCTCGATGCAGGTTTACTGTCAACTGTAGCCTTTATTAGTTTACCTGAATAGTGGTTTCTTGCTTCTCTCTCCACGAGCATCCTCTATTTACTACTCTTTTGGCCTTACTGCATTTTGTTAGATACTCTGATGTGGAAGGAGCTGAATACCACCGGGGACATGCTACCCCCCGTGCTGGATATTTGACTATTACTTTTGGGAAGATTCTGTTTGTTTATGGGGGATACATAGAGGCCCAAACGCTATATGATGACCTGTATATGCTTGATGTTAGTAAGTACTTTTTGCTCTGTATATGCTTTCTGAATGTCTGCCACAGAAATCATGCAGATATATGCATTTGCTGAAATGTAATAATGTCAGTTTCAAATTGCTAGTTCTCACATTACTGGCCTGTTTTATATGAAACCTGTGTTATTTAATATATTTCTAGGCAATGCTTTGTTGATTGCAGTTATAAATCTCAAGTACAATTTCTTTTCTTTTGAGATGCGAGCGGTACATTAAAGTGGTAGATGAACTTTTGTATCAAGATTAGGGCATTTTTCCTTGCTCATTCAATTTGATATCCATTGATTATTTAGTTTGCTTAATCATTCGAGTATTTGGAAAGTAAATTTGAGCTGATCATCTATTGCTTCTTTTAATTTTTTAATATACCTTTGTTGCATTGGAAAAGCAAGAGAGAGCAACATAAGCATGGTTTTTCGTTCCTTCAACTTAAAATGCGCATCCTCATGTTCTTTATCTCTTTTGCTTGACTGTTACCATGATTTTGCAGAATCTGCAATATGGTCCAAGTTGACTACCACAGGTGCTGGACCTTCTGCCAGATTTTCCATGGCTGGGGTCTGTCTGGATCCAGTAAGAAGTGGGGTTCTTGCCTTTGTCGGTGGTTGCAATAGAAGTCTCGAAGCTCTTGACGATATTTATTACTTGCACACAGGTTCGAATTATATCTTGTGGACATTCTTTTGGTAGTTTATGTTGATTTTCAGGTTTCAGAACCCAAGATGTGTTCCGGAGTTAATTTCCTATATCGTTTAGGACTCACTAGGGAACACGAGCAAAGGCTAGAGAAGTTACCCTCAAGGAAGAAACTGAAGCTGAAGTGCCAAGAGCAAAATTTGACTCTAGGACAGGATAAAGCTTTGGGGCAACTTGGTGTATCCTCAAGCTCAAATCAACCTGTGCCGCTATCAATCTATGGTCAGCCAGGTCAGGCCGTGATATATGTTTACTTCCATGTTCTTGAATGAGGGTCTGTTGGTGGGAGAAAGAATGACTGTGGAGATAAATCTATTTAATTCGATTCTACATTTGCTTATGTAGACTTGAAACTATATTTCGTGTTACCAATTGTCTCCAGTTCCATTCCATAAACTTTTCCATTGTTACGCCCGGGTCATTGATTTCAATTATCCCACTATTCCTTCATGCAGATGATTATGAGATTGTATTAATGTTTTGGCTGTTGTCATGGGTTGGGGGCAGAGGAAAAGGGGGGCGGGCTTGTAAATCTGTTGAACCGATGCGTTTTACCCTGTGCCTTGGGAAGAAGTGGCAACTTGCATAATGATACCGCCACAGGGATCAAGTGAATATTCTTTTATTCTCTTTGTTTTTACGTCTACCAAACCAAGCTCTTAGCTCTTCTTGCACAGTCTTTGCACTTGCCTGCCGAATGCCTTCAACCAACCTAACCAAACTCCAAAGCGTCCTTGACCAACCAAAATATATCAATGAATCGTCAGCAGAGTTCGCTGCCTTTTTGCAGAGACAACACAGAATCTGACCTTGTTCGCATGTTATCCAAAGTCAGATTCTTTCCCAAGGTGTTTCCCAAGAAAAGATAATAATAATAAATTTCATCTGTGTCAATCTCCAAGGACATCATCCTTTCCTTTCTCCTCTTTTTTCATGTGTCGGTTATAAGATAAATGGTGAACACCTTCTTTTTCTTTCTTTTCTTGTCAATGACCATTTCACATAATCAATACCCTTAAGGTTCACCTTTGCATCCACTAAAACATGGAAAGAAATCAGACACACTCTACGACTCTCTATTATGAATGTTTCCAATCAATTCAACATCCCAAGCGATCTTGCCATTTACCCAACTCATCCAAAGATTTAACAATCGCTTCTTTGTTGCTTGTCATTCTGAATAAGCTATGAAACCGAGTCTTTAAAGGGGTTGATGAGCACCAGTCAAAGAGAGAGAGAGAGAGAGAGAGAGAGAGAGAGAGAGAGAGAGAGAGAGAGAGAGAGAGTTTGTGAGGGGATGGACAAAATGCTCTTCTTGGGAGCACTAGGCACCTTTTCTTAAGTAATTTCGAGAAAATTGTAGGCATTACTTGTCTGGAAGAAACATTAAAGGAGAATTTAGTTATCCTTTTTTTAAGTATTTAAATGTCCTATTTGTCATCGTGGTAATGTAATAAGAACTTATATTGTAGGAACCTCAGTATTCAGTCATTTTGAAACAAAGTACAGTGTCGTTGAGTCCTCAAACTTGTTAGCTATCCTAGTTATAAGCATGGCATACGTTGCTAATGTGTGGGCATAAATTGTGGTTGTAAATATGAAATTTTGAATATGGAGATAGAGTTAGGATTTTTGAAAGCATAGTCACTAGCTTGCGCAGATAATTCTACCATATGTTAGGATTTTACGAATATGTTAGGCTTCTATAGATATGAAGATATTACTTGGTTCAAGATGAAGTCATGGTATGGTATAGAGGATGAGGTATGTTGCTTGTCAAGAAAACCGTATTTAAGGACTAGGGTTAGTCGTTCTGCAATTTGGGTAGTAGTATGTTTTAAAGATGTTGTTCGGGGAAGGTAACAGTCTTCTGTGGTTACATATGCCTTGTACCATGTTCATGTAATATCTCTTAATTGAATGAGTATGAGGTGGGGTTGATTGGATTTCCAATTTTGGCGACCTGGATTGTAAGAGTACTTAAATTAAAAAGATCATGCCAGTATCGAGGCTCATGTATATTGCCATACCCCTAGTGTCTAGAGAGCTATTTTCATGACTCGAACCCATGACCATAGTTCACAATGGAGTAACCTTTTACCGCTGCACCAAGGCTTACCCTTTGGGTACCACGATCTAGGTGACGTGTACGTGTTTGCCACGTATTTGGTCAAATCTATGTATTTACTTTAAGTGAATGGATTCGATGAGATTTCATCGTAGGTTTCTTTCCATGTAAATCTTATTTTCATAAACTGACAAAATCGCCATATTCAATACCAAATCACCATATTCAATACAAAATCAGGAAATTTTCTTCAAAATTGTCTAGAGAGATCTCTGAGGCCGTAGAATTTGTCAAGTAATTAAAATGTCCATGACGCAGAAGCTGCTATTATATATAAGATATAGATCCCCATTGAATTTTTCACTTATCTAGAGATCGTGGGATTGTGGCTGTGATATAGTTATTTGCAAATGGTGTGCGATTGCCAAAACTCTTTGTTACTCTTGGTTCAAATAAACGTTTACCTTGGAGAGTTCTTATTGCGTGGGTGAACAAATATGAGCACCTGCATTAGATGAACTTCTTTAAAACTTACTACCAACTGAATTGCATATCAACGGACCTTTGTCCAAGTATTTTCTCAAGTAAGTCAAATGTCCATGAAGTAGATGCCAGGTGCCTGTTTTACATGTTTTCTCTTGCTATTATAATAAAGTTTAGATGTAGATCTCTCACTGGACTTTTAGTTATCCACAAAATAATTGGGTTATGGATGCGATGCTGGTTTTTTGAATTGCTTGTATGTGCCAAACCTTAAGTAGCTATGGACCTTTATTGCAGATGCTCAAAGTAATACACATAAGCAACTGGTACCTGTCCAAAGTAAACGTTTATTTGAAGCGAGACTGACGGAGAATTTTGGTGATCGATTCACCATTGAAACTGTCATAGATGGAAAACCTCTCCGTGGAGTTCTATTTTCCAGTAAGCCTAGCACTCTTCCTGTAACTCTTTCAAGCTCCAGCAGGTGAGTCTTTTGTTTTTCGAATTTAGCTTATTGATTTTACTAAACAAATGTTGTTTTGGTTCTGATTCTCTATTCTTGTAGCAGGAAAAGTTATGGAGATTCAAGTGCCGGTGCGTCAAATGGTGAGTATAACTGTGAGTCAAAAGGCTTGTAGAATTATCCAGCCGGACTCAATTGGTGATGGGCAAGCTGATGCTATGCATGGAGAAGAAGCCTCTTCCCAGAAGCCCCATGCAGAATATGCGGGTCCAGTTCCTGTTTCGGATGTATTACAACCTTTTGATGGCTCTGAACTGTAGGCAACCTCACAGTTCCAACGTTCTCATGAACTTTTATCACAAATTTAACCTTTGAGAAGCTGGAACTTTGCGAATTTTTTTTTAAGAAACTGAGTCTTCTTACTTTTATTCAATGATTGCTTTAATTTGCATAGTTCTTAGCATTCTTTTTTCAGTTTTGATCTATTCTTTTTACATTCTTGATGTACTCGAGCAGTTAACTTCTAAGAACTCCCTTCATCACTTATTGAGAAAAAAAGAAATGGAAGAAGGAAATCCAAGTTCAATATAAAGCAAAATTCCTTGTGTGGAATCAACTGAAATCATCTTCACCATGTAATGAATGCTTGTATGATGTTTTCGTGTGACATATCATATCTACGCAGAGGTTGACATGATTGGAGTCATATCATTGAGATTATTTTAGATCATCATCTGATAAATCCCAACATGACTAGGTGGAGATGCCTAGGTTTCTTGCTGTGGGTTTTGACTTTAATTTTGGGTTTTGAGTCTTGGCAGTAGCCAATTGACATCTATTCAATTAAGAGTTTTAACTTTGAACATTGTTGTTTGTGGTTTTCGCAACAATCTCACATTTGAAGGTCAATGTTCACATTCTTACTGAGAAGGACAGCAAAGGAGCTTGCGGAAGCAGCTTCTGTTTTTACCTGTTCTTCTCTACTTA